>CM029663.1:12113389-13551350 GCA_017311315.1 Dendrocalamus latiflorus
ATTTGGTTGAGATAAGTCCTTAAGATTATAATCTTTCCTTAGTTCAAATTTCAAATCATTTGGATCTTCCATGTGAAAGTTATGTAGTTTTTTGTTTTGCTAGGACTGAATTTTCAGTGTTGATTTGAGAGAAAGGTAGTATCGCCAACTAAAGAGGCGTAGTACCACACCTGAAAGGTTATTCTGCACCTTACATAATGGTAGTACCGCTCTGAGGGGTGAAGTCCCATTTTACTCTTTTTTCTTAGAGATTTCTTTGTGGGTATTTAGTCTCTGATCTTCATAGATTATCATAACTATTAGAGTGAAAGACTCTAAAAATCTTAGAATTTCTTTTTAAAGAAACTGTTATTTATGTGTGGTTTCTATTTAACCCCCTGTAATCATCTTCTCAGTCCTACACCATCACTATCAGGCGTCTCCTATTTGAATTCCCACGAACATTGGGCTATGACCTATCAGAAGTTGCATTTTTTTCCCGAATTGCACTATTTTAATAGCTTCCTAATTAGCACAGTAAGATGTGGCACTACTGCAGAAAAGGTCATCATAAACAGTTCAAAAATATCATCATAGATGGTTTTTGAGCTGTCTAAATTTATGGGTCAGTAATGACATGAGGACATCATAGATGATTTTCGAACCGTCTGTGATATAGACTATCACAGATGGTTATCAACTTAGAATCGTCTATAATAGTTCGCTATCACGAACAGTTTGTAGATGAAGCGGTTTATGATAGCTGATGTATCACAGACGGTTTGTTCTAGGAACCGTCTGTGATATTTTTTTTGTATTGGTAAATCTATTTCTGTTTATTGGCTAGTTTCAGAAAATGCTAGCTATACCCTCTGAAAAAGCATAAATACAACAAGTACATATATATATATATACACACACACACACAATTCACATTCATTTTAGGACCAAACACATCCATTTCACAAACCAATTGAAAGCAATATTCAATAAAACAGCCATAACTTTTGCATATAGACTACATTTTGACTTTTTGGACTCGTTTGAAAGCTAATAAAAAGTTACGTCCGAAAATCCATAACTTTAATTCATTCGCAAGGCTCCAAAACGGTGAAATCTCTAAAATACATCGCTTAGGACCTCAAAACGGCCTTCGAAGTTTTCAGACCTGTTAAACAGCTGAATGGGCCTTAGCGTGTAGCCTCCTCTTCATACCTAAGTTCACATAGGGCGCTAGAATTAGGTAGTAGCAAATTCTTATCAAAAGTATACTCTTTAAGAACAAAGTCATCTGTTGTTGTAGTTTCTTTGCTCGTGTGTGTGTAATCGGCCTTGTTGGTTCAATTGGAGGAGTTGGAGCTTCTTGCAAAGGAGTGGATGAACTAGGGGCCGCAAGGATGTCCTCATTAGTGTTGGTTCTTGGAGTAAAATTGGGGGAAAAGGAGAGGGGGAGTAATAAGGGGCGAGAGGAGGGAGGAGATTGGTGCCTACCATTCAATGCAAAGAGAATAGACGGATGAGATCAGGGTCCTAGGGGAGATGCTACAGATTAGTGACGTGGCATTATCACAGACGATTCAGATTAAAAACTGTATGTAATGTATGGAATTATCACATACGGTTCTTGTTAACAACCGTCTGTGATGTTATAGCATATGGTTCGGATTAAAAACCGTCCGTGATATCTGTAATTATGACAGACTGTTCTTAACAGGAATCATCTATGAATTATCATGGACGATTCAAATTAAAAATCGTCTGTGATAATTACAAAAATGATAGACTGTTTTTAATCCGAACCATCTGTGATAATATCGTAGTACAGACCGTTCTTGCCATTGCTAGTAATGTAGATGGTCATGCTTGTAAAATTCCCTAAAATCGTCTGTGATGAGACGTCTAGTATAGCCTTTTGTTTGTAGTAGTGTAGCAAGAACGAAGCTGAAGCCTCCTATGATGAGGTCATTGCAGCTTTCAGCTTCAGCGTCCGCCTGTTGGCTTTTGACTGAAATTGAACTGTAGCGGCATGATAGCCTTTTCTAAGTCATTAAATTAAAAATATAGAAAAGTGAGAAAAAAAGAAAAATACCGTTATATCTCCACGGACAATGCAAATAAATAAGAAAAAAAGAAAAACCCAAAAAGCTAAAATTAAAAATCTGAAAATCATAAGCCAAAGCCTAGAGCAGCCACTAAGAACTAACAGGACAAAAAAAAATATGTCACCAACGATCAACGGCAGCAAACTATAGTGAATTAATATTCCCCGGAAGTCCCGGAGGACAGGCCGGGACCATGGTGGTCACAAGACACAAAGTCACAACACTACTCGCAACTCACGCGTCGACACCCGGATTGGCAAGCACACAAGCACACTACTGACGCTCTAGCTACAGCCTACAGTGACCCACTGTTTTCCTGCCCGGCTGGGGCTAATTAACATTTGGTAGGCCGTCACCGTCCAACCTGCCGATCTGAAGACCGTTGCTGATCTTTGACACGGAGATGCACGCAACTTCCATGCACTACACTATTTTGTAAGAGGCGGCTGGTTATGCCCCGAACGCAAAGTCAGTTTCAGTGCCATGCACATCACATGTACTGTGCCACACCGTGTCCATGAACCGGGCGAATTCCATGGGCACATCGCGGTGGCCGATCAACTCAGCTGCCTCAACGGGAGAAAACGACGGACCGTACGAGAAATCCATCTCCGCCATCATCTCATCCGCCATGCTCCCGTCCAGGCTCGGCGAATGTCCGGCCGGCGCCACGTACGCCGACGGATCACTAATGCTCGCTTCGACCAGAGGCCAGGACGACGACGACGGAGCAGCTCCGTTGATGACCGTCGCGAGGCACGACACGATGGCCTCGTTTTCTTCGACGACGCTGCCACTGATGTGGGGTGAAAAACCAGAGGCGCCATTTCTTGTCGAGTCCAAGACTTCTGGGGTTGTGGTCGTCGCGGGCAGACTTGTACTAATATTGTTGTTGGAAACAGCTTCTTGGCACGTGTGCTCGTTCACGTAGGTGACCTGAAACATTGGAGGATAGCTGCTGCCATCCTGCTGTTGCACTTGCTTCTTCGCCATGCAACGGCGATCACGGCTAAACGTGCATTTGTAGTAGCACCTGCATAGGTACAGAGGTAGCTGGGTGTTGTTAGGAATGGGTACGCACGTTTTTTCTGGCGTGTGCTAGGGCAAGGGACCCATCAAAATTATTGTCCGGTTCCGATCTGGTATGCATATATGAAGGATCGAAGAGTAAGCTAGCCTAACCATGTTGACGACGCAAGTCAAGTCATTGGCGCATGCATGCAAGTCATGTGTTCCAGAAAGCAAATAATGGTAGTTAATTGACTTAGTTTGGAGTCCAGTGGACTCAAAGTAGCTGAGTTAATTACTCTGAAATGGCTTGGACATTATGTCGTAGGTGACCAAAGTAACCCAGAGGGCGAGACTAAAAATAACATACATGTTCATTACAGAAATACAACATTTCCTGATTAATTAAATAGTTATAATCCAAGTGCGCTAAACAAATGATCCTGAAGCAAAGATGATACCTCTGATTCAATTAATCATAACATAGCTTGATTCAAGCATGAAACCGCTTATTTTAGTTCTTGCTAGTGATATTTCTAGGAATTAATTTGCTTTGTGATTAGCTAAAGATTGGGGAAGTACGACGCATATCCCAGAGAATTGGGAGAAGTCGGCATCAGAAAACTATAACTTCACCTTGCAAAATTGCTGTTCTGGATCTTCTTTTGCCCGTATTTTCTCCATTGGTAACCATCCTTGAGTGGCGAGGGTGTAATCTCCTTCCTTGTAACCTCCTCTTCTCTACCCTTTCTGAGGGGAGTAACATCTACTCCACTACACTTCCATAGCAACAACAGAATAATTAATCAAAACACACACTACATGTAAGCACCCAAATGAAGAAACCACACCAGCCACTAGCCAGGAAAGTACTAATTAAGATGGAGCAGTATTACTAAATCAGTATACCTAATGCATTTATCTTTCGTCGGAGTGCACAGACCAATGCCATCGTCAGTCCTCATCTCCGGCGCCGTCCTGACTTCACCCACTGTATTGTCGTCATGCTTCAGCATGAACAAAGACACGCTGAACACTCGAGAAAGCTGATGACTTATCGCCATAGCCTCCACCTGGCCACGGCTATCAAGGGGGTGCCGGAGCAATTTCAGGAGCTTGGCGTTGAGATTGTAGCCGCCGAGGAGCTCCTGGGACAGCTGCTTTACAACCTCTTGATCAAATGCCATCTTGAATTCTGACTTGTTGAATATAGCTAGCAATCAAAGTATTGCAGGAGTTGAGTTTGTGGAGTAGCTATGGGTCTTGGTGAAGCTAGTATTTATATAAACAGACTGCAACAATCAACGTCCTTGGAACTACTTGAACTCTGTTCATCTTTGGGTCTGACCTACTCAAACTGTTCATTAATTTATGTTGATCATCGATGTCAACGGTGGGCATCCGATTCTGGTCTTCTGACCGACGGATGCATTGATAGATTATCGTAGATAAGTTGACTGGTGTGTATTCTATCATGGTACATGTACGAGAAATTTCGGTCTCTGCTTCTGGACGTCAACCCTCCGTTTGACTTGCAAACTACATCTCTACAAGTTGTTGCAAACTTGCAATATGGCCAGCGTTGCATTTTGAAACTCTTGTGCGTTGATTTTCTAACTTCACTCCCAGAAGACACGTCGGACAGGGACACCTAGATAGAAAGATCGGCAAGGTATGAAACACATGGAGAGTAGGTCAAGAGGAGACTGGGCCGTATAAACCTTTTATCCTGCAGGAATATGGTACAGGTCAAACGCTTATGCCCAATCAGAACTGTCACCAACTTTGCTAATCGTCTGATAGTCAAGGAGAGTGATCTCTTCCCTTGAATTGCATTTCTATTCTGACGAAGCAACGAGGTCTTGTTCGAGAAATCTGTGAGAATCTATGCCTCTTAGCTAACCAATCAGCTAGCATGCCTCTGGTTAGGAGTCCTATCTCACCAGCAATTAGATGATACTCTAGGACCGAAATGGCGACAGAAGGGGGTGAATGTCGTTCTCTTCAAAATCGCCCCCGAGAATTCGTACACTGATTTTTCAAAAAGATGCAGAACAAAGCAACTCACAGAAAATTAATTTTACTGAGAACTGGAACGCATGCGATACCCAAAAATTCAGCATAAATCAGAGACCAACCAGCAAAAATTTCAACTGAAAATAACGCCGTTTGGACTGCATGCGGCAAGGAAGAAGATCAGCAAAAAGAATAAAAAGAAAGGGCACTAGGAAGTGGTTTGCTGTTCTAGTGGCTTGCTGTTTTGTTTTGGCCGAGACACATATTGTTCACAAGCAAAAGAAATCCTCTCAAAGACTTCGGTTTCACAGCAGCTACAGAGGCCGGACTGAAACTGCTAAAAGAGCAATAATCCTGGAGCTAGTTGCCGAACAAAAGATATGAAACCAATAAAAAACCGATAGCAGCTAAGGGCTGTACACTGCAGCCAAATAAAGCAATGAACTGAAAGAATTACTGCTGCCCAGATGAAGACTAGAGAAGATAAAACTTGAAACCGTAAACTGAAACTTCACACAGCCGAACAGAGCAGATTTGACAACTGAGTCTCGGCAAAGACAGGAAATCTTGCGGCACTTCTCCAAACTGAAAGGGAGGCTTCTAGCTGCAGCCGAACACACCAACAAGATACTAGATGTACTGTCGAGAGAAGAAATGAAGAAGCAGACAGCCCGAAAGAACACTGCAGCAACCAGGCGAAATCAAAGAGATGGAGAACTTGAAATTTCAGATTTTTGCCGTTTTCAAGAAAATGAGATGAATGAATCTTTTCTTTTCAGACCAAGACACCAAGATCATAATCTAAATATAATGGAGGCTTTAAACAACACAAGAAATCAACAATAACTCGAGAAATTCAGAGTTAACCCAAAAACTGAAAACTTACAGAGACTTCACTAAAATCCAAATTACTCCCCAACCTTTGATCATTTGGCTATGAAACTTTGAAGATAGCTACTCAATAGCCTCTGGACTCTAGATACCAAGTTTCACGCCATCTCATGAAGGGAAACGAGATTTTCACCAAAACCCTAGAACAAGAAATGCAAGAACAGGGAGGCTGAAATCTAAAACTGAGATTAAAATTGATTTCCTCTGAGGATCAACTAGCCAAATGGCTTTTGAGTATCTCCCATGTCATAGCAACCCATTTTGGGCCTTCCCAACAAGAATCGAGCCAAAACTCAAAAAGCCAAGAATCAAGAAAAAGAGGCATCGAACATGCAACAGAGAAATGAAGACTCAATCTAGCTCAAATAAAATCATCTTGGATTGATAATGAGGAAGAGAGATACATGATTACACAGAGTATCTGCTCATACCATCCCTACAACCCCATACATGCTTGGATTGAGAGCATAAGCTACATCCTTCTCACAACAAGAACACAGGAACACTCAAGAGGAGTACACAGAGAAAGACATCGAAGGGAACAACTCTCTGCATCTCCTACCCACTCTCAACTACTAAAGAGCCAAAGGTAAAACCACCTCTAAAGCCCCTTTTGATTCACAAAACCCTAATTCACTCCCAAGTCCATGAAGAGGTATGCAGCCCCTCCAATCCTATTTATAGCCCCTTGCTAACGGGTCTCCAACCCGTTACGCCGGCTAAATCCAACGGAGCCCGCTCCCGCTTGTGCAGCCTTGCGAAATTCCCGTTTCGCCCCTCCTGCACCTTCCAGGAAGCTTCTGCGCTCCTTGTCGTCCAAGCCTCGCAACCACCTCGAGTCTCCACTGTCTTCGACACATCCCGACCGTTCTGACCTCGACGCCGCCCGTGTCTAGTCCGGTCACCTCGTGTCTCATCACGGCTCCGCCTCGACGTCCTGCAGCCACACAGACAAGAAACACGTCAAATAGCATCACTCGATACATGAAAGCGTAAATAACATCATACTTACCAAGATGAAGTCCAACCTATCGAATCACAGAATATGCATCCTAATCCATACGACCAAGTTTGACCAAGTCCGACCGAGTCCGATTGCACCACGCAACGTCAAGGTCCGAACCACCCAAACCAAACTCGACTCACCTAAACCGATGTCAATTACTCATCATTCACACGGGATGACCTCCACATGGTCTCTCAGATATGGCAGCGACTAAATGTCATGTGAGATGCTTCTATTCTCACCTATCAAGTCCAAGCCCAATCTAATTAAATATACACAGTCAGATTTAAGACATCTCTTCTACTTTAAAAGCAAGAAATTCTCATAATAATCTAAAAAAGAATAATAAAATTCTCTCATTAATCTAGAGAAAAAGGATCTACACTGTTTATTTTGATGTGATCAGATTATAACGATGCATATTAGTAATATATAGATATTTTTGGTTTGCCTCACGTTAGTGTATAACAAAAAAAAAGAATTTCAATCATAGAAATTGAAATATCAGGAACAAAGATAATTATATCGTAATATCTAATTACACAATTGCATAAGTAATTAGGCTAATTCTATATATAGAATTACATATTACTTTCGTGCTAGGATTATGAATCCTTGCAGTAGGTGTACAAACTCTCAATATATACTAATGATTGTGGCCGCAGTTCTAGAGCCACAAAAGCTATGGGGTTGCGAAAGGGCTGAAGATACAGTACAATTTTAAAAATAGACCTCGAACGATAATTTTTTAAGCGAGTTACCACAAGTATTTGAAAGGGTTAATGCACTTTTTGATCCCTCAAGTTTCAATTGAGGCTAAATTTAGTCCTCTTAACTTTTAGTGCCAAATTGGTCACTTCTAGAAGTAGATTAAATGAGGACATGCAGTGATGTGCCTTGACAAATAAGCAGTGGTGTGGCTGCTGAGTAGTGAGTAGGTCGCCTAGCATCTGATGGGAGAAGATGTGAAGTTCAATTGATCCCATAGCATTTGAATACACGCAGCACCGTTTCGTTTTAGTTTAAGCTTCTGATTTCTGACTTCTAATTCACTATTTCTCAATTTCATTTTTTCTGACTTTTTTAGATATTTTTCTTTTTTCCGTATCCGTTTGCATTATCCATGATGGGTTAATCTATTTTTTGTATTTTAAATTTAATTACATCAAATAAACTACTTTCAGCTACAGTATAAAATAAACTAACTATAGTACAAAATAAACCATAAACTAATTTATTTCAACCGAACTGAGTCCATTCTCCAATACACACACAAAGGTTTTCGATCCAAGCTCCACCTAACGTTTGTGGCAACACATTGTAGGGGTGGAACCGGAAAAGATAGAAAGATGGTAAGGCAACGAGTAGCGCGCGCGCTCTCTCATTTCCAATCACGGAACAACAGGATACACATAACAGTCAACTCCACCTTCAGCTCCGAATTAAAATAGCCATTAGTTGATTCCACTTAGAAAACCTTTTTCCCCTGCTCAAATGAGCATGTAAACGTCGATTAGCGCGTACGTCTCCCACAAAGAATATACAGTAGATGACAGTTTTGAGGTCGTGGCTCGTGAATGCGTTCACAGTGCGTTTACACTCGATCAGTAATTATCCTCACCATTATCAGGGAGATACACATGGTCGCCGAAGTGTACATGGTCATCCAAACCATATCTGAACGAGTCCCACGTCGAGAGCATGTCACCTCCATCGGTTGTCGACGGCGGCGGCGCCGGCAACGCCTTGGCCGGGAACGACGACGACGCTGCCGGCGGTAGATCGGACGGGAAGGAAGACTGCTCCTGCAGCTGGCTATTCGAAGCAAAGCTCAGCATCAAGAACGGCCTCCCGGGCGAAGGTTGGTAGTGCCGTTCTTGCTCCAGCTGTTGCGCATCGCCGTGGCCGCTGGTGGAGTCGAACCTGAGCAAGAACGCGTCGCTCGAGGGCGCCGGCGGCTCGGCCTCGACATCGGGAGCCGGGACGGGCGCGGTGTTGCACGTGTGCTCGTACGTGTAGGTGACCTTGAACAGCGGCGGGTCGTCGTTGTTCTCCTGTTGCACCAGCTTCGAGGCAAGGCATTGTTTGTCTTCACGGTAAGAGCATCTGTAATATAGCCTGCAGTGCCATTTATAAGCATGCATGAGTTTTATTTGGCCTTGTGCATTTTGTTAGTGAACATCCTGGATAATGGAATCAACAAAATATTTCAGTACCAAGAAATATTCATATATGGATAAGGGGATCAACAGCATTTAGTTTGAACAAGTGGCTTAAAGCTTTGTTTGACATTTCGACTGCTTTCTTAAAGCATTTTTTATCTTCTAGTTTTAGGTGAAGTGACTAACTGGAAGCATATTTTTATTAAAATATTTCTCGAATTGGTAAAAATGGTCGTAACTAAATTTCAAAGCGCAACACAACTCAACAACTGTAAAGTAGTCCCAAAAATCAACATACTTAAAATTTCTCCCAATGAATGGAATTACCTATGACTTCACCTCACTGCTAACAATGGACAGGTAAATTACCTAGGGAAGGCAGAGTCCTTGATGCTCTTCTGGCCGTACTTTCGCCACAGGTGACCGTCAAAATGAGGTGTGAACGTATGTTTGACCCATGAAGGTCTATCCTTCCTGCAGCAATATTCCAGAACTATATAGGTCAAATAGAATGAGTTAGGATTTGCAGGTGTTCCTTAAATTCTAGGGATTGTGTAGGATGCAATACGAACAGTATAGGAAAATATGTAAATAGTAATGTAAAATATCAGACTGAAACAACACAGGGAAAAATAGCAATTAGTACAGGAAATATACTTCACTTTGAACAGAGAGAACTGAGAGCGTAGAATATTTGGAGCAATCACACAATAAATGTATTGATGCACCAAAGGTTACATATATATAGGCTAAACCAGGAGGAAGTTGAGAGGTAGGCGCATTAAGTGTAGACAGGAACCGAGGTGTCTAACACAGGAACCAATGCATTTAACACAGGAACTGAGGTGTCTAACACAGGAACCAAAGTGTTTAACACCCCCTCCTTGCAGTTGGAGTGTCGGCGGAGCAGACGTTCAAATTGGAACGGAACTCGGTGAAGACAGAAGTAGGCAGTCATTTGATGAAGATGTCGGCGTACTGAGATACTGTCGGAACGTGAAGAACGCGGACATCGCCAAGACCAACTCGTTCCCAGACAAAGTGGATGTCAATCTCAACATGTTTGGCGCGCTGATGTTGCACCGGATTTGTTGAGAGATAGATCGCGCTGACATTGTCCTAGTAGACGACGGTAGCTCAACGAAGAGGACTATGAAGCTCCTGAAGAAGTTGGCGCAGCCAACTCACCTCAGCAATAGCATTGGCGCACCACTGTGGCGCGGCTGAGGCGGTGTGCTAGGGCGCGCGGGCCGAGGAGGCCAGGGGCCTGGCTTGGATGGAGTTTCCCGGGCCACACCTAGATGGTGTCGGTCCAGGGGTTGTAGGAGGGTGGCCAACCAGAGGTGCCGCCCTCGGAGTGACCACCCGCACCTCCGTCGTCGGTCTTATTATTGCTACCGCTGTTGTCGTGGCGACAACCATCGAAGGGAGTGCCTAGGGGTGCGCCAATGGAGCAGCGGCCGGACGCACTGCCACCGTCCCTGGAGACACCACTGTCGGGACCCCCATTGTTGGTAGGGGTCGTGGCGATGAGAGCTGTGGAGGGAGCGGAGGGACGCGACGACATCGTGATTTCTTCGAGTAGCAGATTGGAGCGGGCCTCAATGAGCGAGGGAAACATCTTCTATTGCGTCAGCAGGGCCGCCATGTATGCGAATTTCTCGTTCAGGCCGCATAGAACGGACAAAACAAGGGTGCGATCGTGCATCGGTTCGCCCAAGTCGCTGAAGGCGTCGGCCATGCTCTTCAATTTGCGGTAGTAGTCAGAGATGGAGAGGTTGCCCTACACGATGTTGCGGAACACCGCATCCAAGTACAGGGCATGCATCTCCTTGTTGCCGATAAACTGTTGCTCAAGACCCACCCATACGAGCCGCGTCGTGGAGGTAGGAGTCATCATGATTTCAAGGAGTTCGGCGGAGATGGTGCCATAGAGCCACGAGAGAACAAGATAATCAATTCGGACCCAATCAACGACATTGGGGTGGGCGCCATCGGAGAGAACGTGGTCGGAGATGGCGTACTTGCCGAGGGTGACGAGGAAAAGGCCGCACCATTTGTTGTAGTTTGGAGAGGTGAGGTTGAGGATGACAGGGACGAGGGCCTTGATGTTTAGGACACTGTACGCCTAAGCGTGGAGGGAAGCAACAGCGGCGGCCTTAGAGAGGGCGAGTGCCTGCGCGACCTCCTGCTCGCGGTGCGCAACAGTATCCTGCGCGTAGTGCACAGCAGCGGCAGCGGTGGCCTCCTGCGCACGGCGTGCGGCAGCGACATCATTTCCACCGGCCATGGTAGCGGCCTCTTGTTTGTGATGCACGGCGGTGGCGGTGGCCTCCTACTCATAGCATGCGGCGGTGGTGGCATTGTCTGCATCAGCCATGTCAGTAGAATTAGCGAAAGGGTGTTGTCGCAGGAGCGATCGTGTTTGATACCATGAGAGCGTGGAATATTTTCGGCAATCACACAATGAATGTATTGATGCACCAAAGGTTACACATATATAGGCCAAACCAGGAGGAAGTTGAGAGGTAAGCGCATTAAGTGTAGACAGGAACCGAGGTGTCTAACATAGGAACCAAGACGTCTAACACAGGAACCAAAGAGTTTAACAAGAACTCATACAAGCCTCTAAAAGGAAAATTAAATATGTTAAGTTAGAAATCATGCTAATTTTCCTCTATTTTTTTAGAAAGTGCCATATGACGTAAATTTCGTAGGATTTCTAAAAAGGTCAGTCATTTTTCTTCCAAACACCCGGATATGCAAATTTCAATAGGATTAGAATATCCTCCAGAATTCTTCTCATTAATATGGTTTATATATATATCTGAACCACATACATCTGCATTGGGAGCTTGTGCCTTGAAGTGCATCTGAAGTTGCACGGTTGTCTGCACGATTGCTATTTGCTAACCTCGCTACAAAAGAACGATACCACGTGCATGGCACAAGGACTCAAGGATAGATTAATCAACCAGAAACGATACATGTAAACTTAAGAACGAAACAAGGAGATCTCTACACAAATGGTCTAAAAGATGATTCATGCGGTGGGAGTCTATATTTCTCCATCTGTAAAGATCTGACATATTGTTGATTTTTCCGGGAAAAAAGAGATCTGTGTCATTATATTAATTAGTTAGTAAATGTCTACCTAATTGGATTCCCACAAACGCGTCCATGAGACATGAAGAATCTAGAATAACTACTAAAGATTCTTCGATCAGATAGATTCAGAAATGCTTCTTTTCATGAGGCATTAAAGCGCATACAAGCATATTTATGAATGAATCGCCAAGATGTTTCTCCAACTAACA
Organism: Dendrocalamus latiflorus; assembly: GCA_017311315.1. Lineage (NCBI taxonomy): Eukaryota > Viridiplantae > Streptophyta > Magnoliopsida > Poales > Poaceae > Dendrocalamus > Dendrocalamus latiflorus. The sequence continues at coordinate 12,125,871 of CM029663.1, forward strand.
TGGTTATTGGTTACATTCTACTTTGTGCATACAATTGGTAACTGCTATATATGATGGCCATGATGGGTTTGCCAGCATGACTCACAACTTCTAACCAGGCTTAGCCATGCATGCAATGGTGATTGGTTTCCTAACCTACATGAGTGAGCCAGGATATTGGGCGGGATGCTCAAAATGATGTACGAGTTAGTCAGTAAATAGAGGAGTGATTAGCACATATGAAGCTTGGAAAATGTTTTCCACGTCTACATTTTCTACATGCATGCATCACTCCTGCATGCAACCAAACAATATGGGTCTGTTTGGTTGCCTGCATGAGCTGATACAGCTGCATGAGCGTGGCCAGGCTGAGTAGAGAAGGTCATCAGCCGTGTTTCTCCTCAGCCTGGCTCCAATTGATTTTTTGCATCCGCTCGTGCAGACTCTCACCCTGATGCAGGCAACCAAACACTATCTCCCTGCATGCGCTGGTGCGAGCCACCCCGATGCAGGCAACCAAACAGCCCCTATGTGTGTACCAAATAACCCCTACTTGCATTCACTCATCCTTTTCCGATCAAAGAAACCAGGCCCTGGGTTTTATCCTTGCAGGCCTGTGTATGTTACCAGATACATAAGCCTATACTAAGCTACATCATAACCATACTAGACAATGTAATAATATCAGAGCATTACGTGATGAAACTTGAATCGATCATTATTTCATTAATTGTGAATCTTAGCTGAGTGTAAAATCAGTTGGATTATTATGGAGCTAGTGATATGTAGATTACTAATAGATAGGTTACGTAAACAGATAAATTGAGAGATTTGTAGGAGTTTTATGCCCGCTAGCTCTACTTGCTACTCTCTAGCTTGCTTTACTCTTTGGACTTCTGTTGTGAACTAGCATAACAAGGGGGTAATCATCTATCGGATGGAGGTCGTATGGCGACGACTTGAAGTAGAACGGCGCTAGACGAAGGAGGGCACCGATTGAGGAAGGAATAGATCTAGAATAGTCGGTCAAGAGAACGACTACAGCTGTACTTTAGGGACTAGGGACTTGTTTATTCATCTTTACTTGATTAAAGAAAATACAATGTCATCCCTTTTATAGGGACAACTTAACTTGACCTTTAAGCAATAATCTCTAATTTAAAAAACAACTAACCAAAGATAATCATCCGAACTAACCAAATCAATCTAATTTCTAAGAAAGTAAACTAATTGCGGTTGCAACAGTAACATAAACAGTGCGCGTGGCTGCTACAGTACCACGTGAACAATACACGCGGTTGCTGTAGTACCACGCATGAAATAGTGTGCTACAGCACCTCTCACGTAACATTACACCCCTTTCGGTGAAGCAGCTCGTCCTCGAGCTACGGTGGTGGCCACAGTTGAAGAGCTTCTGCTTTTCGTTGTTAATCTTCAACTTCTACAAGAGAGATGGTGCGGTACCGAAAGCTATGGTAAATGACTCTGATACTAATTATTGTGAACTAGCACAACAAGGGGATAATCATCCATCGGAGGGAGGTCAGACGGTGATGACTTGAAATAGAACGGCGCTAAACAAACGAGGGCATCGATTGAAGGAGGAATAGATCCAGAATAGCCGGTCAAGTGAACGACCACAGCTGGACTTTAGGGACTACGGATTTGTTTATTCATCTTTACTTGATTAAAAAAGATACAATGTCAACCCTTTTATAGAGATAATTTAACTTGACCCCTAAGGAATAATCTCTAATTTAAAGAAACAAACTAGTTAAAAATAAGCTTCCAAACTAACCAAATTAATCTAATTTTTAGCTTCCAAACTAACCAAATTAATCTAATCTCTCAGGAAGAAAACTAATCGTGACTGCTACAGTAACATGACCAGCACATGCGGCTGCTACAGTAAACAGTGCCTGCGGTTGCTACACTCCCGCGCATGAATAGTATGCTACAGTACCTCTCGCGTAACAACTTCACAGAGGCGCTAAACAAGTCCTCAACGTACATGATGGTAATCAAGCGTATCATTTAACTTCTGTCGGCTATATATATAACCCGATACATGATCAACTATTACTAACTCTTCCCAGAAAGATGTGGTAACTCAGGTTAATTTGGTTGGGCAATGAAGGAAGTGGTGCTTCAAAATACTCATAGCAACAAACTAAGAAATTAATTAACACAAGAGAAGGAGAGATGGAGAATCAGAAAAGTACCATCAAGGTATCGATATAGGAAATGACATTGGCACTACTACTTAAGGAGATAGAAATGATAGAACGTATAGATGTGCATGGAAACATCTTAAACTAGACAGGAGAACTGGTTCATAACATTTTTAGGCTGCGTGAAAATATCGGTGCCGACAATGCATATGCCTGGGACTTCTGTACTTTATCCTTTGAAAACGAATTAAAGCATATGCTTGAGTCATAAAATACTAATTCTAGACTTTTACTTGGAAGAAAAAAATCACAAGTGGATACAGTCAGTGTGTGTGTAGTGATGCAATATGATAAATATCACAAATGGGTATGTTGAGTCTTTGTTTTCTTTCTCATAAAATGCTTAAAATGTGCAGGAAAGCACTTTCATTAAGTACTAGTAATCTAGGGTTCTCGAGCAATGGAGCCCTCCACTATGGTAAAATATACAGGTATAGGTAATGAAAAGGGGAGAAAATATGACTTCGGGATCCAAAGTCTCACAAAGAAATGTCGTTCGTTGAAAGGAGAGAATACACAGAGCAGTACTTCTATATTTTTTCTCTCTAACAAAAGTAGTACTAATTTCAAAACAAATAATGAGGTAACTAGTATCTATTCACCATTCATCGTGCTTTAAAAATTATGCAAATCACTGTTGAGAAAAATATAGAAACACCTCCCGAAAAGGCATCTTCTTGGGAATTATGAAGAATTTCCAGAAATGGCTAGCATATACTCCAATATGCATGACAGAAACAAGTTTTCTCAACAGTCTGCGGCTGCCTTTTACTGTAGTAGTGCAGAATCTCCATCTAAACTTCGAGCAAAATTATGTCATGCATTTCGGCCTTCGCCACAGCCCATGAAATATTGCTCGACTCAAAAATAGGACCGCTCACAGGAGGAAAGAAGAAAAGCTAACTGGCATTGTACGAATCCATTTGATTGACCTTTTCATTCTGTTGTTCTAAGTCCTGCAGACGCGCTATCACTTTCAAAACATCAGTGTTTTTGGCAATCTTTTTAGCAGTAGACCATTAAACGCAAGTTGCAATATAATACAGCATCTCCCAACTCCAGCTAGACCCTAACATCGATCACCTGTTTCTTACCACCATGATGTTTCCTCTTTATTAATTATAATTGAGAATTTGCCATTGCGAATAGATGCAATTGAGGATTTCCCACTCTATGTGTTACTGACATATGGCTCTAGGATCCACCTGTCGGTAACACATCCAGAACAAATCCTTAATTGTATCTATGTGGATGGACAAATCCTCAAATGCCCTTAGTCCAAAACTTTTCCCTTACTGGCATGCAACCGAGGAAGGCACAAAACGCCTCTATACACACTTTGACAGATTCAGTACACGAGCAAGAGACAGCTAAAACTGCACAAGACACAGAACGCAAATCCAACAGACAGTTTCAGGATCTGCTTCAGAATCAACACATCCCAGGGCAAACAAGACTACAAGAGTAGTAGCTAGAGACTCAAAACGAATGAAATCAAGCAAGCAAGGAGGCAACGAGGTAATAAAAATGTTCGGCATGTTGTATATAGTTAGGACTTCTCATATAAAATCAAGACAGAAGACAGTGTTGTTACATACCTTCTCATCCGGCCGTCGCGCGGCGAGGACACCGACGGGGAGAGGCCAAAGAAGCCTCCGGGAGGGCTGTAAGACGCGGAGGCAGATTCCATAGCTTCTTGCGCGCCGGGCTGCTCGAAGCCAAAGGACTGCTCCCTCTTCAGGCGCGGCGACGCCATTCTTCCCAGCTATCTATCTGACCAGCTGCTCAACTGGTCAGGTCTTTGCACTGAAATGGGAATATGGGATAACAGCTTGCAAGAAGCAGCAGGTGGGTGGGAAACAGTAGGACCGTAGGCGGTGACTGGTGAGGGTAAAAGTAGCTCCCTCTTTATTGATATTAAACTGGATTCACAGGATGTGCACGGCTTTAAAATATAAAACCAAAGATCAAGTATATAAAACCTACAAATCAACTCTACAAAAAAAACCAAGCCAAAACACTCATCTGGTAATCTGACGGCAAAGAGGCAGTGGTCTAATCGCAAGGAGGCAGTGGTCTAACCGCTTGGCGGTTGGACCACTCAGCCGGTCTGACCGGTGCCTTGAGCAGAGGCAAGAACATCTCTGATTCAAAAATCTAAAAGATCCAATTCAAAAACCACAGCTTCAAATCTTATGAAACTTGATATAAACCTTTACAAGAATGTCAGGAACCTATACCAAGCAAAAATCAAGAAGATCAACGTTAAAGTTTCAACATTTATCTAAAATAAGGAAGACTACATCAAAACCAGGCCAAAATTAAACTTAAAGCCAAAGGCTTATTTGTGGGTTAAGGATAGTTAAGATGACCTTAGATGAGTTCCTGCATGTTACGGCAAGTAAGAACACCAAAAGATTCGAAACCAAAACCCTCGAAACAAGATTTCACAAAAAGGGTTTCAAAACGAACCAAAACCAGGTAAGCTCAAGAACTTTCCAAAGAAAGTGCCTAGAATCTAATTTTCAAGATATATTTCCACTACTTATACGTTCTTAGCATCAAGAAAGATTAAGAGGGCAGAAGGAAACACCAAAAACCAAGTAAAATAAAAAAAATCAAGAATTTCAACTTTAGTACAAGGACTTGGATGAATTTGGTGAATCTATTAATACTTGGAGATGAATAGTTACAACCATTCCATCATAGATGATAGAACTCTAACCCTAAAGCACTCACATAGTTTTCAACACAAGAAAACCTTAACACTAAAGTTCTTCTCCAAGCACAAGAGATATTTTCTCTCAACACACACAAGAGCTTATATAATGAAGTATCCTCACCTCACACCTAACTCTAACAACTAGACCACTCTTAGTAAATACAATCATTTACAAATGGAAAAACCCGGTAACCCATATACAAATGGGTTTTACACTTAACACACATACACGCTTCTCAAAGCATGACTTCCACAAGGCTATAATAGCACGATAAGACACTCTCATCCTCCATGATGCTTCTCCTCGAAGCCAACTAAATAACATTGTCAATGGTGCCCAATAACTTGCCTACGAGATCGTACGTCTCCTCCCGAGGAACATCACCACTTGAAACGTTCAAGTCTAATAACACACCACATGCATTCATTTTCCTTCCCACGAACCTTGCTTTTCTTCTGTACCTCTCCGCTTGAGATGTAGTCTCACTTAGACTTACATGATCCTCTATGGCCTCGAGCTCCTCCCATAGGCTCGGTCTTGCGATTGACCATCATCAATCACCAAGCGCCCTACACATCAATGAATAAGCAATCATCCCAATCACAAATGAAATACATTTGACTCACACTAGCAAACACCACATGGCACTCCCAGCCATGATTAACACAACGCATGGACTCCCACCATGACTAACAATTGCATAGACTTTCACCATGACTAACATCTTGCATAGAGTCCCGAAAATCTCACAGAGCAATAACACAACTGAGACAAAACTCAGCTTACTCATTTTAGCAAGTGCCGGTTTGACCGTCAACCAATGGTCGGTCATACCGCTCCAGTCAACCTTGGTCAAACCCTGATAACAATGAACTGGTTTGACTGCTAGCCTAACATTGGTCAGACCACCGACCACAGGCTGATTAGACAGCTTAAGAGCACTAGAAAACACCATCTCTGAAATTTCAATTAACTTTTATCTAGTTTCAGCTCAGAACTCCAATTTGAGTGACGCCTAGTGCAAATACATCCTCAAACACACCTACAAAAGTGTTTAGTGTCCATTTTGAAAAGGCCAGTTGGCCTGTCTGACCACTCCATAGCTTTTGGTCAGACTATCGTTGCCAGACCGGTCAGACCGCTTAAATCCTGACAACAAATTACAACTTCACAAATCAGACAAAATCAAACTTAAACAATGAAATAACGAGAATTATGATATCAAATACTCATCATCAATATAATATGATTGCCACAGTCTGGTCTTACACAAATGGAGAATTAGATAGGCGCAGCCACCTATGTCACTTTCGAGCTGCTCACCGGAAGACTTTAGGGTAGTTCTTTTGGGTTGATGGTTTATGGCTTAAATATTTGAATTATGACTGTTCGCGAGAGGTAGTACGCAGAAGGAAATAGCCGCATGCGATTTTGGCCGGTACAGCTGAACTCAGTACACTTTTTACTATAATTTTTCTATTAATCCCGCTTTATAAAAGATATTGTTTAAAAATTAGTTACTATAGACAATACAAGTATTAGCCAAGTTAAAGAACCCAGCCTTAATTTCGATGGGCAAGCTAGTTGGCTCAACGACATGTAGTACAAACACAGTCAATATTTTATGGTTTTGTTTTGTTGTATGTTTAATGTTTACAGGTAATAGATTCGAGCAGTGAATCTGCTGCCAATTAATCGTGTGCTTATTATATGGCCTTGAGATGGGAATTCTCATTTTCTTTTGGGCCATAATTTCGCCAGTATGGATATAGGTATTTTCTCTATGTTCAATGTCATTTCATTTTATTTTAAATTTCTGAAGATGGTTTCTCTGTTACTATGTGTAGGATCAAGAACGACGACTAAAGAAAATGAATAAGAACCAACACAAATACAACTCTTTTCAATATCTTTTCTCAAGGAGAATTCAAGACTCTTTACTTCAATAGTGGTTAAAAGCTATGTCAAAATGTGAATATTAAAGCCTAGAAATATTTAAGAAAAATCAAGCAAAACAAGTGTAGAATCATATAGCACAATCAGAGGGGGGTAAATAATTGCCTCCACTTTTTGGCACCTAAAACCAAAACTAAAAGCAGAAGAAAAATAATCTAAATTACCAGATGTAGATAACGATCGCAAGATATTAGTTCGCTCGCATGTGCTTGATGAACGCTTCGATCGTTCGATCGTTCCCTTCAATCGCTCGTTACGACCGCTCGCTACGATCGTCGATACACGTAGTCATAATCTCCCTCCGCTCGAAGACTTCTGCCGCTCGAACGAGTACACACCGGAGACAGAAGAAAAACGATGCTCAGAAAACACATTGCCAATGCCAGCAAACTTTTCTTGGAATCGATCTGATATATTATTTCTATATCATGGATGTGGTTACAAAGTACCCTCATGACACCCTTAAAAGCTCTCTCGACGAAAGCACTCTAAAAACCCACACATTAGCCCTTAGCCTCTCCCTGCTTTTATAGCGTAATGTCCAGGCCGTGTCCACCTCAAACACGAACATATAACTCTATCTCTTCCTCAAATCAAGGGACCCGAAACCCTTCCTAACACGGGTTTTACCATATCTCTAAACCTTCCTGTTACGGAGTCTCCAATCTTACCATGTGACGAAGCCTCTAGACGCATCTCCTATATCTCTATCACGCATCACCAACTCCCGTGTCGAAACCTCCAGGGCCATGCCTCCTGTAGTTTCTCCACACATTATCACGTGCTCTAGTGTGAGCTCGATCACCTTGCGTGACATCTCGACTGCCTAGACCTCAGATTACCTCCTCCTAATCCTAGTCCTCGTTGTCACCGACCGTAACCATCTACACGCCTCTATGCATCATCCACCTTCAATCTCCACGTGCTCCAGCATGAGCCCGACCACCTCGCATGATATCCCAACCGCCTGGACCTTAGATTACCCCCTCCCAGTCCCAGTCCGCCTTGTCATCGAGCATGATCGTCTCCACGCTCACCTGCACATGCAAAGACCAAAGAAACTTTCTCCCAGCACAAGTTCTCTGCAACTTGACCGTCATCAGCACACACACTCACACCACCCTTGTCCATCCATAGATAAGAACAAAAGCATCCACGACCATCAACTAGGTCGTCCACGACCGCACATTCCATCACTTTCCACAAAACAGCTCCAGACAACTTATGACTGCTAGCTCAATGAATACTCGAAACCACAAGTACTCAGGAATACAATCAATCCGCCAAAAACACTCAAAAATAACATCTGCATCGCTACCGACTACAGAACCACTAAGTACTGACTACCGCGTACCAATCACTACAACTACGACTACTGATCGCAATACCTCTGCTGACCATGATCGCGAAAACCATGACCATCGAGTACTAAGTCCTTCCGACTGCCGAGTACTCCCATCTTCTAAGTACCGAAACCTGCGAGTAATGTTCCTTCGAACACTGCTCACCGATCATTGAGTACCTACCTGGCACTGTTGCAATAACCACCAATCAGTGACCACCACACATCGACTAGCTAATCACTAGAGGTACTCAAAGACCACAAGAATGAAGCACTCGAACCGACAATGAAGTCTATGAATACAAATCGGGAAGCCTATGATAACCAATCACAAAGCCTTTGACTAAACCCAAAGACAATGACAGCAATCTGCAAAGTCTACGACTATGACGACAAGACTACAAAGACTACGACTATGACAGCAAGACTGTGAAGTCTACGACCATCAACCGCAAAACCTTCACCTATCAATGTAAAAAATCTCTGACTACTGAGTATGACAGGTAAAATCTATTAATATCGAGTACCGACCAGTAAAGTTTACAACTATCAAGTACTGTAGCTTTGACAATGGAAAAGTACTGTAGCTACGACCGTGAAAAAGTACTATAGATACGATTACCTTCAGTGGTCATTTTGTCGTGGTCGAAGTTGAATGTGGTCGAAGCCATATGTGGTCGAAGTCTGTCATGGTTGGAATGCTGTAGTCAAGTTGCCATGGTCAAAGCCAGACGTAGTTGAAATGCCATGGTCGTTCAAACACAGTTGAAGTCAGTTGTGGTTGAAGTTGGACGTGGTTGTAACACCGAGCTCTGCTACAATGCTCTTCTGAATACCAACTGAATCATTGTTCACCTTCGAGTACTGTTCTTTTCACTGTACAGTTCTAACTAGATAACTGTAGCTTCGACCGTACAAAAAAACTTGTAGCTTTGACTAGTCCGTGCTCTGAATCTTTGATCACACTGCTCGAAGGTCGTCCGATCTTCTGGTGGTGCTCAAATGTCGTTCGATGCATCTCTCGGAAGCTGTTCGATCATCTGGTGGCACTCTAACACCATCTGATACTCCAACGCTACTCGAAAGCTGTCCGATGCTCTAGTTCCACTCGAATGCCATCTGATGCTCTTATGTTACTCGAACTTGTCTAAATCTCCGATGTTACTTAGACAATGTCCGATACTCTAATGGAACTCGAACGTCGCCCGATCTCTTGATGTCACTCGAACCCGTCCGAAAGCACTTGGAGCAAACCAAAACCATTTGGAGCAAAACAAAACCACTCGGAAAAAACCAAAACCACTCGAACTCAAGAAAACCACTTGGGGCGACCAAAACTACTCGAACTCAAGCAAACTACTCGGGGCAACCAAAACCACTTGGAGCTGACTGAAACTACTCGGAGTAGAGCAAAACCACTCGGACATGAAACTTTCGATTGCGATCGACCAAAACTTTCACAAACGTAAAATCTAAAACAATGCAAACATCAATTATTCATCATTACTTTATTTACAACCATCCACATGATCTACCAACAAGGCTTTATGTGCCCGAACAGTCTGACCTCCAACTAAGGAGCGGTCTAACCTCAGTGTAGTCTGACATCTTGTCAAGGCGGTATGACCCCCCCCCCCCCCCTCTTAGCATAGAACTGACAAATCCAAAAATATATGTAACTTTTAATCCATAGCTCCAAACTACTTGAAACTTTACACACACCTAGCCTATTATAATGTGAACCTAATCCACTAAGAAATTTAAGAAAAGCTTTCTAAAGTTTCTATCTTTTTCAATCCGTAGGCAAGCTATACAAAAAAAAGGGGTCAAATATGAAAACAGTGATTGGGTGGAACATGTGGGAGAAATCAAGCCAAGATGGCTAAGGATGTTTTCTCATATGTCTTAGCATCCTTAAATCACAATAAGAATCAATCCAGCTCATATTGACTTAAACCTTCCATCCCTAGTAACAAGACACCGGTGTGACCGCATCTTCAATGCCGATCACACCGCCCAACTCAACCCCAGTCCGACTGCAAACCAACGGCCGGTCTGACATCATGTGCCCAACTCCAAAATGCGCTCTCTGCTAAAAAGCAACTGGCTACCATAGACCGGTCACACCACAACCATCGGTCTGACTGCACACCATGTGCCGGTCAGACAGCTCACACTTGAGCCAACAACTCCAGTCCAACCACCAACCAACGGCCACTCAGATCATGACTTTCAAGCCAGTCCGATCATCGCCTCCCAAAGTGCACCAAAAAGGTCCATCTCAAAATCACAACGGTTGAACTGCATAAGCCCAGCGATCTGTTCGGTTCCATATACTGTCAGATCGGTTACACTGACAATAACTAGAAACCTGCAACTCTCGCCAAACACCATCTCAAATCTCAACAATAATCATACTAAAATAAAATACTCATCACATACCATGAGGTGATCTCCACGAGGTCTTGTACTAGGAATATATGATTGTCCTCTGGTTTTCTTTCTTGGGGAACCTAGACCTTACGTAGGCGCTTGGGGTGCAATGCGTGTGTGTTTGTTTATATGCAAATTTCAGCAAAGGACACAAACAACGAGTGTCAGCGGATTAGATGTACTGCCAATTGGGATTACAATACTGAGGCCACTGTTAATCAGGATAGTGGAGGTTACCAATCCCGAGCCACTCCCATGTTTTGGTGCAGTTTACAACATTTTGTTGCAAATTGTTGAAAGGAGTTCTTGGCGTGATCTGATCTGATATACATAGAGCATGCATATATCTTTGCTCTTGTCTGACAGTTTGTCAGGGGTAATGGTAGATTTATATTTTTGAGTGATACCTTCATTTGAGCAAATGAGCAAGCGTAAGCACAAATCTGGTCTTCAGCTAAACCAGTGCTAGCTAGCATTCTGATCCAGAGTGTTACGTCGAGCAGGAGCGAAATTGATTCACAGGGCTACCGAAAACGGCCGCTTCCGTTTTCTTAATTTTTGGTCTTATCACAAGGTCGTTAAATCATTGAAGAGGAAAAGGTGAAAAGGGATTGAGTAGGTGGTGTGGATTGAGGATGCCTAGAGAGTGCACAACGGCGGGGGCAGGGGTCGGTGTCGCTCGGTGGTGAGTAGCGAGCTGAACGATGCGTCGGCGTAGAGAGGGCGACGCTGATGCATGGTGCCGACGTGCCGTGCGTGGGGGCGGTGCTGTGGGCCGGATCGAAGGGCGCCCGCCCGTGCGCGCGCGCCGCGGCCACAACTGATGGGAGTGGCAAAATGAAAAGCCGGGGCGCTATGCTCCGCCGTGCGCCCGTGCCCGCGCCGCGCGAGCGGTTGGGAATTCGGGGGGTGGAATGGCGTAGCATCTTGTCGTTGCAACAAACCGCACGCACGCACGGCGGCGTTCCACCTCCACTCGACGCCTTCAGAACAGTTCAATGTGGAGTCAAATCCTTGCAAACTACGCCGATCCAAGCCAGCTAAGGAGCAGTAGTTTAAGTCCTAATCTAATCTTCCTAGCTTCCAATAGCTAGTGGAGTGAAGGTTTTGAATACGACCTAGAGAGGTTGGTTTTGAAGGTATCATTCACCCCTATGATTGGTGTATCAAGTCATACATTTATTTTTCATGAAAAAAGAGGTTCAAAATCTCATTTGAGGATCATTCCCAGGTTTGGGTGTGAAGAACAAGGACTAAGGGTCAATTATTGGTTGCGGCCATGTATTGCATTGTATTGTGAAATTTAGTTGGGCACAAGAATCTTTATCGATTCTAGTAAAATTTTGTTGTTATGGCTCACAAAAGATGTTTTCTACGCACTTTTATATCAAAAGTATAAAGAATGCTTTTAAAACCTACTACAATGCTAAATAGAGCATGAGTACCTCTCCCGAGGGAATGCACCGCAATCTTAATTAGTTGCTTAGTTAGACATGGCGATGTATGGTGCTGAGAAAGCTAGTCATGACTCATGAACTACGATTGGCACCTGACCTAAAGCTTGAGTGACCATGAACTAGGTCTAAGATATGTTTATTATGAACAATTGATATTTTAGTTGAGTTAAATTTGAATTTTGCAATAGTTTTAAAAAATTCAGATTTACTGCCAGCGTTGGCGGTCGGATCGATTGGTGGGACCAGTTGGACCGTTGGGTGGAAGCACTTAGATCGGCCTATGAATGGTGGTCTGACCGGTGGTCTGTGTGACCGGAGCTTGGGAGTGGTCACACCGTCCAGATGGTATGACCGATTCCTAGTTGGTTGCTACTTTTTTCCAAAGTGCTTATTTTGGAGTTGAGCTCGTACGGTTGGATCGACCATGGTTGGTGGTCAAACCAGGGGAGTTGGCCGGTGTGACCGGCATTGAATATGTGGTCACATCGGATGGCCGGTCAAACCGGTCAGTAGTTGGCGGTTTGACCGGAGCGGTCCGGCCAATGTAAAGAGAGCGGTAGACTAGTGGTTGTGGCTAGAGATCAGGGTGAGTTGATTTGAGGTCGGTTTATGGCTTGAGAGCGATGAGGGTTTGTGTTCCATTGCATGACGCGTGTGTTTGATTAACGTGAGTCAAGTGTATATAACTTGTGGTTGACATAGTTGCTTGGTCTTTGAATGTGCAGGTGGCTTGGAGAACGTGGCGGTTGATGACAATGGACCGCGACTGGGCGGGGAGCTGAGGTCCGAAGTGGTCATACAAATCCGAATGAGTCTATATGGCTCAAGCGGGAAGCATAGAGAAGACAATGATTGTGGAGAGACGAGCTGGTGCATGTAGACTCCCCCGGACCGTCTCTACCTGCATTGGCCTCGTCACCTAACGCACCATATGCACCAACTAGCATCTCCACGATCCTTGTTTTCTATGTTCTCCCGCTTGAGCCACGTAACCTCACCTGAACTTACACGATCGCTCGAACCTCAGCTCCCCTGCCTAGTCCTGATCCAGTACTGTCAACCGCTATGGCTTCCAAGTCACATGCATATCCAAGACCAAGCAAACATATCGAGCACAAGTTTTATGCATTTGAATCATGTTAGTCAAAACTATGCAAGATGCAATGCAACACAAACCCTCATAACTCCCAAGTTATGAATCGATCTCAAACCAACTCATCTCAACTCACCCTAATCTTTGGCTGCAGCCATTGGTCTGACCACCCTCCTGAGACCAGTCAGACCACTTCAGTCAAACTGCGAACCTCTGGCTGATTTGATCGGCCACCTGGTATGACCACATTTTTAATGCCGGTCACACTGGCCAACTCACCCCTGTCCGATCACAAACCATAGCCGGTCCGACCACACGTGAGCAACACCAAAATTCACTTTGTAGAAAAAAGCAGCCGCTAATTAAAAATCAGTCATACCACTCTGGCGGTCAGACTATCCCCTAATATCTGATACAGTCAGAATGCCCCCCCGGTATCCAGTCACCCCAGACCACCGGTCAGATCGCCATTCACAAGCCAATCCGACCGCTTCCTCCCAGTAACCCGATCGGTCCCCTCGACCGGTCCGACCGGGAACACTGACAACAAATCTAAATTTTTTGAAACTATTGCAAAATTCAAATTCAACTCAACCAAACTGTTAATTGTTCATCATAAATATATATTAGATCTTGTACATGATCTCTTCTATTGTTGCCATCACACCCACATTTGCTTGGTCAAAAATTAAGTTAGAAAGCTACCAAATACATGGTACTCGTTATTTTGTCTATAATCCGCAGCTCCTTACCATTGTTGCATGCTAATCTCCATCCCTTGACAATCTGAATTGACAGGCTGACACCACTTGGTAGGGAGCAGAGAACATGAGATGTGGCCGAGAGGTTGGCAGGTTGCGGACATAGTGACGAGGACAGCCATCTACTTTAATTAGATCCAAATGGCTACTACTCTAATGACATCTAATCTCGTTGCTATCTAGGCTTATCGACTCGGGCTTGACACAGGAACAAAATAATGCAACTGGCGAACTAAACAACTCGAGGTGTCGATATCGACGATGATTAGTTAAAACTCGTCCACTGATCAGGGGCATTTGCTACCGTAGCGTTGGCAGATCATAATCTGACGAATTCGCACGTGGTTTTGGGAGCAGAGCCCCAGCCTCCTGAAGAAAATGCCAGCGGCAAGTGGCAGCAACGATAATAAATTTTGTTGTCCATTACCCACTAATTAAAGATAGATGCTTCTTAGATTGGGGTTAGAGCAAGTACAATAATACTGACTAGGTCGCCTCTAGCGAAATCCACGTCAGCACAATCCTAAGTGGAAGAGAGACAAAAGAGGAAAGAGAGGCAAGCTGCCCCTCATGCAAGAGGTGACCTCTAGCACATCATAAGAGAAGTACAATAATGCTGACTAGGTCACCTCTTGCTGAGTAACTGATATATTTATGCAAGTATTAAATGTTTGAATACTTTAGTAGAGGTAACCTCTACTCAACGTATTGTATTAGCTACCTCTACCATGAGTCACTTGTACTCTTTTTGCTTATTTGGCTAGTTCTAGAGGTGGCAGCCACCTCTTCTATTAAACTTGCTCTTATGTAAGGATCGAGGCCGGGTCGACCACCGCCAACCCGGTATTGTGGCGAGGATCTAGGGGCCATTGGGCTTTACGAGCAAAACAAACTCGTAGCCATGGCTCAAAAATCAATATAAGGTATAGTTTTTTAGTTTTTAAAAGCTATTTTTTTAATTTTTCTATAGTAACTAGTTTTTAAATGAAGTATTTTTTTAAGATATAGTCTACTAGTTAATTGTAGTACATACTATATCAACTCTATTTATATCGGTAAAAACCGCACGTGAGGAACAGTCTAAAAACTATAAACCACAACAAAAAAATCATAAGCTTCAATTAAAAAGAACTGACCGATAGTTAAAATCCAACTCACAAAAGAAAGGCATTTACATCTGGCCTGTGACCGGGAGAGTGTTAGTTGCTCCCCCAGCGCGCGACCCGAGGACAAGTCCTAGGACCAGCTCGCGATCGAGTAACCATTATTTAGTAAACTAGCCTATTGGCTTAATGTAATTATATTTATATTTATTTATTATGCCTACATTTTAGAATTAGGATGAACATGCTTTAATTGAGATGTTTCTTTACGTGACAATGGATTGTACCAAATTTTTTTTGATGCGGATCAAAGTTTTGTTTTATGAGATAACAAATTACTCTCTATTTTTTTACTTGATTTTTAAAGTTTGACCGTCAATAAATTTAAAACTATCTAGATTAGTTATACGAAAATTATATCATTAGATTTATTGTTAAAAATATTTCTATAATACTATAATTTTATTAGTATATTTTAGTGTAAGGTTATAAAAGTAGTGGTCAAATCCGTATCTTGAAGACCGTAGAAAGTCAAAAATGTTAAGTAAAAAAGAACGGATAGAGTAGTTATCAAACATGTTTAGACAAGAAGCTAGTACTATAAGGAAAAATATTACACCAGTCAGATTCAGGTTGTAACAAAGTATAGTCAAAGAACTTACTCCACGGCCCTTCTATCATGCATGTATGATCAAAATGCGCCACCATAGCTCACCGTCACCCGAGGCATGAACATGCTTTTGCAGCGGCTATTCAGATTATGCCGTCTTTTTTCTGCATGTATTGATCACGATGATATTCAGGTGGCGCATGCACATAAGGAAACTTTTGCGAATTTCTTTAATATTGGAGAAACAATTCATACAAGTTCTTTCCTAAAGCAACCTAGAGATCATGGGATCAAATCCGAGAAAATTTACAAATAGACCCACATAACATGTGATTAGTGGGACTTTAACCATTAGTCAGACATGTGCGCCACACTGGTTGGACATTTTTAATAGCATGTTGTCTAATTACATTTTAACTCCACAAAACAGCTCTATATACACTATATCAACATACATATATATATTCTGCAAAAGGGTGTGTGTGTGTGTAGAAAGAGAAAAATAATAAAAAGAGGGAGATGGATGGATGACATCTTAATTACTTCTACATTTTTAGGAGAATGCATACTCAACTAGAGTGCGTGGATTCTTCTAACCAACCCGAATCCAAAGGCTCGAACCAGTGGGGCTCCAGTGACTCCATCATGAAGTCCATTTTCAGGTCATCGGATGCCGGCAGCACCACGGGCGAAACCAAAGAGCTGCTACCCTCATGGCTACTTCTGGCCACCGTCGGTGACAAGGTATAATATATAGTTACTAGCCATCAAAGCAGCGTTGTGTTGATTCACAGAATCAAAATTTGCAACATCGCAGCCTGTGATGACAGTGAGCAAGGAGACGATGGCATCTCTCTCTTCTTTTATCACAGTACGTAGTGTAAACACCACGGCATTGAGCCTGCAGGCGAGGTCGTCTTTCCATCTCTGCCTTTCTCAAGGAGGCGTCGGCAATATGCTGGATATGCATAGATGAAGCCATGATAGTCGGAGGCAGCAGTACTGTTGCATATGTGTGCCCATTTGTGTAGATTACTCGAAACAATGGCGGGTCCTCAGAGTTGTGATGCTTCACGTGCTTACTTGCCGGATAGCCATGATCCTGATGGTAGGTGCACCTATAGTAGCACCTGCATAAAACGATGCTTACAGTTGTTTAGTGCTCACTTTTCCATGCCTTGAGGGCAAAAAATGATCAGAAAAGAGGTCATCGACATGCATGTGGCAGCCAAAAACTTTGGCACATGACAACACTTGGCACTGTCCACTTGGATCAGAATTGTTAATCTTGCCGACATGCATTATTAGCTCCAAAGGAGTACTCCCATGCACGCATGCTTGGGATATCACAATGTCGGGAGTATCCCCAAGCATGGCATGATGGGATATCACATTCACATGCACCCAACACCGAAGGATCTAACATCCTACCTATTGATAATACTAGAACTGCCTCTCATATCAATACGTTCGATGTCAGTTAATCTATACCATGGTCTACATGATTGGCACATATATATATGGGGTGGAATGCTATCTACCAGAATTTTCAATCTGAGTTTTCAGGTGTTTTTGACCTGTGTCTTTCCCAGATATTAGTAATACCTGTAGAGCCTTTCTCGTGCGCATATTTGGTGCTTTTTACCAATTTTCCAACGGTTTTGACACTTGTGAAGCACATAAATTAGAGCTAATTTGCTCGGTACAATCGTAATTGTTCGCAAGTTGAAAAATACCATTGCAAAGAGATCAAACTTATAAATGCCATCACACAACACAACTCTAGAAAATACCATCGTCGTTAGCTTTTCCATCCATTTGAGCCGTTAACCACCATTTAGGTGAGAGAAAAATTTATAAATAACACGTTTACCCTTTGGCATTTTGGGGAGAGAGCAAAGAACAGAAGGGGAAACAGAGGGTAAAGCAGGGGAGGCAGCGGCGGCTCTAGAGGGTGGCGGCGCCGACAAGGGGAGAGGTGGGTAACACGGGCAACTGGTAAATGAGTTGCCACAGCCATGGGGAGGCCATGGGGGGTGGCGGCACAGGCGTCGTCACACGGTGGCAGCATGAATAGCGGTCGGGCGGTGTCCATGTGTTCACAGGCACATTGTGAGCTCATAGAGTGCTCCCATGCAATCGGATTGGCCGAAGGATGGCCGGAAATGGCTAGCGACGGCAGCTAGCGGTGGTGAAGGGTAGGGCGTCGATGCTGGGGTTCCATGGTGGTGCATTGAATAAACTGATTTTAGGGAAAGGTAGAGGGGGTGGAGAGGATCATTGAGATGTGAGGAATTGAAGTTTAGCTCACCGGAGACAACGAATCGACGGTGAGGAGCGAATTCGGCCATTTTTGGAGAAAGTTATATTTTGGGTGATTGATTGCATAAAAATCAAATTAACTTGGAGAATGGGTTGCTTGGATCTAGAACACGATGTGACGCAAACAAAACTATAAAAATTCCTAGCAATGATTGTAAACATTTTCCAAGCATACGTCGTCGGCATTCCTGTCGCTCCACCACGTTCCAGGCTGAACCACCCATGTCACCACCTTTGCCTTAGTCCCAGAAATTCGTTCTATGCCTCTCCTAACCCCCTCATCACCGTCAGATCACATTCACTGTGTACCACCACCACGCCCCCTGACCTCAACGTGCCAGCCCAACTCTGACTACCATGAGCTCACATCATACACTCTCTGTCTGTGTTTGACTGCAAAAATAGATCCCCGATGCCTCAATCCACCTCCCCATACCTCCCTTCACCACAGCCGAGCCTCATCACCAGTGGCGGAGCTACAGGGTGGTCCCTGTGGGCCGCGGACCACCCTGCGCTCGGTCCAACAAAGCCCAGAGACCAGAGTTCTGAGTCCACACGGCACTGGAGTCTGGAGTTCCCATCATTGCGTCAGACCGAGTCACCGAGAGTTCGCGTGGCCGCTCACGTCAGACTGCGCCCGACGCCCGTTCGTATTCTTCTGCGTGCGCGTGCGGCCGTGCGGTGCAGCCGTGGGGGCGGGCGACGCTGCGAGCCTGCGACGGCGAGCGCGGGCGCGGCCATTGAACATCGGCGCGGCGACTCCATGAGCATCGGCGAGGCGCAGGTACGTACATCAAATTTTTTAGTTGGAGATCATTCAATCACAGTGATCGGATTTAATTTATTTGGCATCCGACAAGAAGAACATTAATCTGAAATTCTGAATAGAAGAAACATGGGAAGATTCAAGCGTTTCATAGATGAGGTGGAATTAAAGGACTTGTACTGATCAAAATCCTAAGATGAAGACTCAATTGCTAAGCCTAAGCCAAAGACTCAATTATATGTTTTTTTGCAGTATTAAATGAGGTCTGAAGGGTGGGTTTCATTTCTTCAAAGGGTTACAATATTTTGCAACAAACATGGCATTCAAGTTCCTGCAATGCAACATAATTATGTGCCGTATGGAAGATCAGCACGTTTTGCTCAGAACCAAACAAATGATAATCACTTCAGAAGAGAAGTATATATTGGAGTCATTGATAAAATTAGTCAAGAGCTTGACAGTCGGTTTGATGAGGTAAATATGGAGTTGCTTACTTGTATGGCTGCTTTGAATCCAGCGGATTCCTTCGCTTCTTTTGATGCAAACAAGGTACATAGACTTGCTGAATTTTACCCTAATGATTTTTCAAGCTCTGACTTGCTAAGACTCGACTTGCAACTTGAAACCTTTATTGATGACATGAGAAAAGATGAAATGTTCAAAGACCTAAACAATCTTGTTGACCTCTCAGTAAAACTTGTTGAAACAAAGAGGGATAAAGTTTATCATTGGGTCTATTTACTTATCAAATTGGTATTGCTTCTACCGGTGGCTACCGCAAGTGTTGAAAGAATATTTTCTACAATGACCTTTATCAAGAATAAGTTGAGAAATAAGATGGGTGATAGCTTTCTGGATAATTGTCTAGTCACTTTTATTGAGCGGGATATCTTCTTACAATTGAGTGAAGAAGAGATCATCAACACTTTCATGGCTATTAGAAGGCGCAGGCCTGACAAGAAGAAGAAGTAGTGACGTACTGTTCTTCAACTACTATGGGTATGTAATATTTCAATTCTATGTTAAGAAAGCTATATTCGTCTATTTTATGAAGTTCGTATGTCCTTTTTACCTTAATTGCATTTCGTAATTCATATACTTGTGTACCGACATGTTAAATTTATAGCGGTTAAATAAATTTTAGACAATGGACCACCATAGCTACAAATCCTGGCTACGCCACTGCTCATCACCTACTGAATCGCCCCCATCGCCATCGGGCAGAGAGAGAGAGCAGAGAGATTGATCTTAATTTCATTTGGAGCGGAGAATGACAGCTGGGATTGGATATTACAAAAGGAAAAAAGAAAGAAAACAAGAATGAAGAATGGGAGCAAAATGGTAAATTCGCTCTAGTATAATGGAAAAAAGTCACCACAGTGGTATTTTACAGATTTTCGGTCTTTGCAATGGTATTTTTCAAGCTGTGATTGTTTGCAATGGTACTGAACAAATTATCTCCATAAATTATGGTAGTGCCCATCATTTATAATGCTCAAACTGTCAAACATCATACAAATTAATATGGCAACTATGATGTTTACTAACATTAGCCCGAATTTGTTAACCTGGAGATTGATATCTATTGTCTTTAGAGGGTTTTGTTTTTTATTTCATCCTTTGAGGTTTCAATTTATATTAAATATAGTCAGCTACAACCAATACGCGACTGGAAATCTCTCATGCACATCACATATTCACATGACAAAACTAAATCTTCCCGATATGTGATGATGTTCAATCTACATTTGCAACTTTTCCCCTTGCAGAAGTTGCAACAGGAACTAAACAAAATGCTTGCGGTAAATGTTGAGTGAGGATTTCTTTCTAGAGGAAAAAAAATTAAGTACTTCTCACACAACCAGATCTACGGGGCAAAGACAGCTATCCAAAGAACAACTCAAAACATTCCTGAGTGAGATTCTTTACAAAATGATGGTTGGCTCCAAATTAAGATCAAGGTGTGTGATTCTTCGCAAACAATTATTTCTGCATCATTACAAGCTTATTTATGATCCACACGCGCCTATCATAGTCCATAGAAGTTTTATAAGTCACTATATTTGTTAAATAACCATTTAACAATTCCGGAACAAATCCATGACGTACATTGTCAATTACGCTAGCTCATGCTCATCTAAAAACAATTGGCAGTGGATAGTGCAAGTTGCACCACTTCATTATTTTTCGTAACTATGATACAATGGATCGCCAATCATAGCAAAAACAAATCAAAAGCCTGGTTTAATCAACGGTAAGTTGAGCTAGAGTGCAATTAAATAGCTAGCTAATCCCCAGTTCATGCATGCAAGTTAGGAAACCAATTAGCATCTTTTGGACTAATAAACAAACCCGCCCCAGTGGAGTGCACTAAAGCTGAGCGTGTTGATTCCCTCAATGTATGATTGTTCTTAGTTTTCCTTTTCTTTTCGCTATTGTTTCGTTGCGCTTTTAAAAATTCCCATTCAGGCATGGGGTTTTTAAATACAAGACAACATAAATGTCAACGTTACAACCTGATGCGAGCTACAGGTAGCTACTGGGGAAGGCAGTGCAATCTAGTAAACCATGCATGCACCAGATTTCTTTTTTGCTTCTAAGCACACTTGCGATTAAACTATATATGCGACCAGAAAGCCAGCTTTCTGGCTTGAGACGATTAGTTAAGTAGTACTTAAAGCCCTGAAACGAGATCAATCACATGTACTTAACTAATATTGGAAAGCCTTGAGACGAGATCAATCACATACACTTAACCAATACGGGAAGGACCCGCTGTTTACAGCTAGTGTGTGTCAGTGATATTTTGTATTTGTATATTGAATTTAGGTAAGAGTTCAACATCTTTTTAGAAACTTTTGTTATAACCTATCCTGATTAATTACTAGATGCTTATGTGAGATCCCAATCCAAAGAGTGTGTCTCAGTAGGGAGCACGTACATGATTTTTTTAGACGATGGCCGAGTCCTTTCATATTTATGATTTCTCTCAAATAAATAAACAAGATAATTTTTTTGCCGCTGTTTTGAAGAAGCTTATCACAACAGCTTTTTTAAAGCGCGCTAAGAAAAAACTACAGGTCGTAGCAAAAAAGAACCCACCCGATATTTAAGTTTGGTTTTTCAAGTGTGCTTAGGTGAGCATAATGAGCATTGAGCAGTGGAGCCAACTTGCCTAGGTAGTTTGAGTGTAATTTTTCTGAAACGTTTCTGATACTGTACAGAAATAACACCAGTGTACACCCATTTTCTCTATTAATGTTACTACCAGACTTTGGCCTAATGGACAAACTATCTATATCTGTCCTATAATATACATCCATTAATTTAAGCAAATATACAGCTAACGCACCTTGGAAAGGCATTGCCCCGGATCATCTTTTCCCCATATTTTCTCCAGCGGTAGCTATCACCATCATGATACGGAGCATATGTGTACTCAGTTCTCGTGCATATGCGAACGACGTTCCTATTTGAGGAAACTACCTTTAAACACTTGAGACAATATAAACTACAACAAGAGGAATATCACATGTAGCAAGAACTAACTATGGACATCCTATGGAATAAGAACCATTTCGAGCAACTCATTGAAAGATTTCTAAGTGAATTTGGAAGGAAGAGGAAGAATCGGGAGAGAAAAGATTGAATTGCTACTCTGCTCAACATGCAGGGGCAGCGCAATCAGATGTTATATATCTCGGCAAGAAGCTTATGCCGAATTAGCTACAGGAGACCGAAGTTCAGGCTTCGGTTCCGCTTTACACGGATATCAGAGATTACATTTGTTACATCGGCCTTATCTATACAAAACTGAGTCTAACTGAATGATCTATCTCTATTCTAGTACTTCCAACACTCATTACTCTATCCCTTGATTGCAATTCAATCGCACTTTCATTCACATACGTAGTTAACTCAATCTAGGAATGAATGTCCATGAGATGAATAGCAATTCATATATATGACATGAATTTAGCTTACTTCGCGTGCTCCTGGGCATAGCCACTACTGTCCTGCAGCAGCCTTTTATAGGTTCCAATAGCACAGCCGCTGGAGCTATCCAAGTTGTCACCCCTCCTAGCCATGGGGGCCTCTTGAAACGTCCTGAAGCCAATCGACGATGATGCGCGTTGGTGCCGGCAAAATACCTTGAAGCTGCGGAGCGTCCGGCGGATTCCCGGCAGTCGGCGCCAGAGATGGC
Source organism: Dendrocalamus latiflorus (assembly GCA_017311315.1). Classification (NCBI taxonomy): domain Eukaryota; kingdom Viridiplantae; phylum Streptophyta; class Magnoliopsida; order Poales; family Poaceae; genus Dendrocalamus; species Dendrocalamus latiflorus. The sequence continues at coordinate 12,148,851 of CM029663.1, forward strand.
AATGGGTACCCGAAACCCGATACCCGGTGGGTTTTTACTCTATTAGGGCATGGGTCTGAGTCAATTTCCTAACCCATAGGTCTCTTAATGGGCAAAAAGCCCAACCCATCGGGTCTGCCGGGTTCGGGTACGTTCCTATAGTACCCAAACCCGTAAACCCATGGGTAATATAAACCCGATTCATAGGAGTTATAAACCCAGGCTCCCAGGCAACCAGCCCAGCCCAAGCCCATTAGCTATTTAGCCCCAAGCCCTCAAATCCAATGCGGCAATGCCCCATTACCCATATGGCTAACCCTAGCTAGCACTCGCAACGGTCACTACTCACTCCTCCTCAGTCCCCACCCCGATTCAACAGTCGCCGCAGCAACGACACATTTGGCGCTCCGCGCTTGGTCTCCGGCAGTCTCCACGCTCGCCCTCCTGTCCCGCAGCTCCCGCTTCTGCTCCCACCACTCTCGCCGCATGCTCGTCCTCCCGCACGCCCTCGCCATCGCCTCGCCTTCCAGTTCAGCCCGCCGCCCCCACGCCGCAGCCAACGCGCATCACAGCAATAGGCCTTGGCCATGGCGCTGCCCTCCGGCTCCAACGAAGATGGTCGGTGAACTTCTTCCTCCTCTCCATTAACCATTGTTGTAGCTCGCATTACTGACCCGACGGGCGACCCATGGGTACCCGTTAACCCAGTGGGCATGGGTCTGGGCAAAAATCTGCACCCGTCACGGGTATGGGTTTTTTAGCGGGCACATCCAACTTTTATGGGCACGGGTTTAGGATAGCAAAACCCAGCGGGTTTATGCCCGTTGCCATCTCTAGTCGGCGCTGAGCCCTTCGCTGGCCTGAAGTGAAGATGATGAGTTTTATTCTCCTTCTCTAGTGCTGCAGACAATCGCATGACTGGACACTCATATATATTTAAGTTTATAAAACGATGTATGTCAGACCCAGATTTTACAATCCGGAATCTTCTGTGATTCCACCGCACTATTCCCTGGATCAGTAGATAGTGCTCACAGATTACAGTTCTGAATATCAAAGTACATATCATGCGGAAGCGTAAATATAATAGTAGACTTACTCATGAGCCGATTAGGCCGAAATCAATAAATTGCAGCAGCGGAAGAACAAAGCACACAGGTGGGACCTTCAGGACATGCCCACAGGCAGCCAACTGGAGGTTCGCAACCTAGCCCTTGACATCTCCATCTTCTCTGCCAGCTTGTCCAATCTTGTCGCTGAGGCGAGGTGATTTGATTCCTGATTCTGAATTCTGTCGCAAAAGCGAGTGTGAGCACTCCAACCCCGTGCTTGCGAGCCAACACACAAAATGCAATATATAACATGTATGGCTAGTCAAAGGATGGCTCGGGCTTATTTTATTTTGCGAAGAGTGCTTTTGAATATAATTACTTAAAAATTCCTTAAGACCTAGCAATTTTAAACTCAAGTTTTATATTGGTAAAGTAAGTTGATCTTATAATTGACACAGATTCCATCCACCATTACATGGCATCTGTATCATATACATATTTCAGCGTTATAGCCATCCGGGATATGCTGAATTTTAAACGCGCTCGGGTAGGCATCCGGCCTCTGGTACTTCGCGACTAAAGGGGGAATCAGTTTTAATTAAGCGGTCGGGGCTGGGGGACTTCACGGAAGACTCACCGGCCGAAAACAGAGGAGGCACGGGCGCTCGGCCAATGGCGATGCCGCCGACGAGGGCCGACCGAGGAGGCGCCGGAGACCCGCAAAACGGGTTCCCCCGCGAATGGTGGAGATGTTGGTGGGGTCAACGGGGCCGTGGGGGCATCAGGGTGGCCGGCGTCGACGCGAGCGGCCGGAGGCGGGGACGGGGACGGGTTGGGGGCGCCGGCTCTGGAGTAGGAGAGAGCGAAATTAGGAGGGCGGGGAAGCATGAGGGCGCCACGGGGAAGCTCACCGAGGACTTGGCCGAGCCGAGAAGAGGCCACGGCGAGCCAACGGCTTGCACGGGCGGCGGCGCGGGGGAGCTTACGTCGCCGGCAAGCTAGGGTGGAGGAGGGGCTCCGGCGACCGTCGGGGGATGCTTGTGGAGGCGGGAAGATGCTCCTGGAGCGCGGAATCAGGCTAATTTGAGGCAATTCGCCGGGGAGCTTGTTTGCCGGCCGTGGGGGAGATGAAGTCGCCGGCGGGCTTATAGGGGGTGGGAGCTCGATTACTTACTCAGGGAGGGAGTGGGGAGCGTGGGGACGATATTGGTGGGCTCGGTGGCCTTTATAGACGCGCGGGCGCTGCTACCACCGAGATGCCACCCGTTTGGTCACTTCGGCGAGCGGCGGGGCGGGTGGCGGGGACAGAGCAGAAAGGACAGGGCAGTGCAGGAGGACCCGATTCAATCTTGCTCGTGACGCTTTAGCGCAGCTGCTGCAGCTTTTCGCCGGCCGGCAGAGGACTTGTGCCGCGTGGCCGATCGGCGCGATGGAGCGGGGAGGAAACCGGGGCGGATGGCGCCGCGCCGAGGGCAGGGTGGCGAAAACCGGGGGCAGTGTGCGAGCGCCCCGCTCGGGTCGATGGGACAGCTCAGGGAGACCGTGGACAAGCTGCGAGCACGGCTGGCGACGGCAGCGCATGCGCGCCACGGGGAGAACGGGTGCAGAGGCGCAGAGCAGGGAGTGAGACGGGGAGGAAAGGGGACGAAGGAGTGCGGGCGCGGGGTGGGTCCACGGGCAGGGAGCGGAGACGCGGGGCCCGCGTGGCAGACAGGGAGGCGGGAGTGGGAGCGGCCCCCGGCGCAACGAGTCGGGGCGCGGGTGGAGGCGTTGGGTCCGCGTGGCAGTGAAAGGGAGGGGGCGGGAGAGAGGGGGTTGGGCCGAGCCTTCGGCCGGCCTGACCCCAATTCTTTTCTTTTTTTTCTTTTTTCTTTTTTGCTAGTCTTTTTGTATATATATAATTGCATATATTTTATCTATTTATTTTTGTTGCCCTATACTATCATTTTCAATATGAAATTTTATATTTTATTAACTCAGGTTTCTCTCTTCTTATACTGGATCATCTTTTCATATTCGCATTTTAAATCTTGATTTGCTATTAATTAAATATGTTTGCTTCTTCTTGATCCTTTTAACATTTAGAACTTTCAGCGAATTTCTTAGAAAAACATCATAAACTCCAAATTCAACTAAAACATATTGCAGAAAATAATTTCGGAGCTCCACATTTTTTAAATTTAAATTTTCAGGATGTTACAAACCTACCCCCCTTAAATGAATCTCGACCCCGAGATTCCGGTAGAGCAGAAATAGTAAGGTGAGGTTATATTGGCTAGCAATGGGTTTCAGGGTATTGTTTGACGTATAGCTCTTTAGCTTCATGGAGAGATGAAAATCTGCACAATAGGGGTTAGAACTTGAAGAAGTCAAAAAGGAAAGAGTGATACCTTGTTCTCCTGGATAGGTTGTAGACTGCCAACTACTTGCTCCTTGACATTTTTGTCTCTTAGTGCTACCCCCCTTAAATAAATGACAATTGTCATTATTCATCTATTGTGTTCTTAGCTGTCTTGATTAACAACAGATTTGAGGTGCAATTTATGGGGCAAGGGTCTTGTCCTTCGCAGAAACAGGTGACCTTGCTCTGTGAGCTTTCTTCTGGCGGATGGTCTTCTTCATGGTGATGTTGTTTTCCTTAAATACTGAGAGGTTGAAAAGTCTTCGCTTCTTCTTGATCGCCCTGGTTTTGGGTTACTTGTTATTTCGTTCCTTTGGATCCGATGGGGTATTCAGCAAGAGGTGAGAAGGAATAGCATCAGGTAAGGAGGAATTCGCGGGGATAAGATAATCCAAACCTATTCTAATTTTAAAAGAGCACATCCAGGGAACTGGAGTGATACTGAGCCACTCAACAATTTTTTTTTTGCAAGTTTTTCCTGCGACTGCGAAATGGGACGCCCGAGGGCAAGAAGACAGTGCACATAGACCAACGAAAATCTTGCGACAATACATCGTCTACTCGGAAAAGCACACATAAGGGCATAGGGTTTATCTGAATAGTTTGTTTAAAACGAAACAACCTTATCTTCATGAATATCTTCAACGTTCCTAACCTTAAATTTTTGGAGTAAGGGTACGATAAGAGGAGCAAAATATTTCTTTTTAAATCAACAGGAGGAAGAGGGAAGTATTTGGGGGTAATTTTATTGATATCCTCACCCACTCTTGTGTGACCATTTTGAATTCGGGGTAAGAGAGCTTTTAGAAGTAGAAATGGTTAAGGCAGCATATAGATGAGGGGAATCATCTAAGAGAGACGAGAATGAGCAATACAACTTATATTTTTAGAAATAGATTTTGAAGAAATAATTCTAGTCATGAAACTAACGGCCAGGCTAACTAGGTCACGACCTGCAGTCGATATGCTCTGATACCATCCCTGTCAGACCCAGATTTTACAATCCGGAATCTTCTGTGATTCCACCGCACTATTCCCTGGATCAGTAGATAGTGCTCACAGATTACAGTTCTGAATATCAAAGTACATATCATGCGGAAGCGTAAATATAATAGTAGACTTACTCATGAGCCGATTAGGCCGAAATCAATAAATTGCAGCAGCGGAAGAACAAAGCACACAGGTGGGACCTTCAGGACATGCCCACAGGCAGCCAACTGGAGGTTCGCAACCTAGCCCTTGACATCTCCATCTTCTCTGCCAGCTTGTCCAATCTTGTCGCTGAGGCGAGGTGATTTGATTCCTGATTCTGAATTCTGTCGCAAAAGCGAGTGTGAGCACTCCAACCCCGTGCTTGCGAGCCAACACACAAAATGCAATATATAACATGTATGGCTAGTCAAAGGATGGCTCGGGCTTATTTTATTTTGCGAAGAGTGCTTTTGAATACAATTACTTAAAAATTCCTTAAGACCTAGCAATTTTAAACTGAAGTTTTATATTGGTAAAGTAAGTTGATCTTATAATTGACACAGATTCCATCCACCATTACATGGCATCTGTATCATATACATATTTCAGCGTTATAGCCGCTTATCTCACTACACCACAGCCCCAAAACAGCGTTGGACGGTCAGTCGGCATAGGCAGATTTAGCGTCGGATGGTCAGTCGGTATAAAACATATACCGACTGACTCTGCAGACGGTGTAACGGGGGTCGGTAAAAACATATACCGACTGACCGGACTTTTGCCGACTGACTGTTAGATGGTATAATATATACCGTCAGACAGTGTGTTACCACATATTCCGACAGACTATTTGATGGTATAGATATGTTTTAGCGACTGATTGTCCAACGATGCAATCAAAATGGATTAAAAAAAATAAAATCCGATTTGGCAGAATTAGTACATAGTAAACCAAGTTCATTAATAATTAGAGAGCCACCATATCACATTCACCATCACAAATTCAGTCCCCAGATACATATAGGTTTGTCTTCCTTGCACCAAGTGAAAAAAACAAAAGACACACATGGCAGTGCATCAAAATGTACTAGATTGTTTGCAGTACACAATCACTTTGAGAAACTCAGAAACCAAAAGGAGATGCATGGATCCAACAGCAGATTGTAGAAGATTGTTTTGCACATGCCATTGAGTTGTGTGAACAATTCTTCCAGAAACCCAAAAAAACAAAAAAAATACTTGGATGCAAAGGCGCAGTAGTTCCGCAAAGTCGTGACTGGTTCAGCTGTAAGCAGTCCAGTTGTATCCAGCTAGTGGCGCACAACACTTCCTGAGTCAGAATGCCAAATGATTATCTTTATTCAGTAAAACACAAATATACTACAAGTCTACAACCATTCTAGTTTATTGTGCGTGTATACAGGATTGTTGTTGTACAGTAAACTTGAGATCTATACCAAACAATACTTTTCTCTACGCTGAACAAAAATAGATCTATACCAATAAGAGTTAGCAAGTGCTGCAAACCAGGCTAGTAGCGTCTTGAGATTCAGATAAAGGGTTGGTGCCTCTAAATACACTTGCCATACTATCGTATCACCCATCAACCTCGAAGGGTTGCTGCATTGCTTATTTCCTATATATCAACCTCAAAGCTGTTGGGTGTGAAGGTAATAGTACTACAAATTAAGCATTCCTAGCCTCAGATCCATCAACCTGAACTGGAAACTGCTATGTGTATGACTGCATGCTACTACTTGTATTGCTTGTGAACACGTCAAGTCAATGCAAAGTTTGCAAAGGTTGTTTCAAATTGCTATCTTAGAGAGGGACTTATTTCAGCTTCATTTAGATACCAAAGCTAGTTAGTATAGGAGAAAATAATTAACAATTATGACATCTTATATATCTTAAAAGGTGCTCTTGAACAAAAGGAACTGTTTTATGAAATAATTACTTAGAATGAGGTAAATAAAATACACTAACAGTTATGCTTGTTTTCCTGACAATTGTGTTCATGAGTTATTAAAACAAAAAATGGTGAGGTAATCCAATTATGTTCATGAATCAAGACCATAACATACATCTGCAGCTCAAAGGAAGAGTAAGAAAGGGCACAAAATACCTGCAGTACCCTGGGAAGATCTTGATGCCTTGCTGCAAACCTTTAGCTATACAAAGTACATTAATTAGGAACATTAGCCACTCATCAAAAGGAAAAAAGAAATGATGTCAAGTGCAGTTTATTACTCGCTTATATGGCCACGCAATTGACATCATATAAGCATCAGCCATACTCATCGTATAATCATAAGGGCGAGGCAGGAGTGCATCCCTCTTCATTACAACATTCACCATAACTTCACAAAACTGCTTTCCAAGAGGCTGACCTCCAACCATGGTCTTTGGATTAGTAGAAAGAACAGTTGCCTTAGCTATAGGGAGATCAGACCTCAGCATAGCAAACAATATCACATCCTTTCCAACCTGAAGTAGATGATGCATTCATGAGAATTGCATAAATGCAAGGAACAGATATTAAATCACAAAATGTAAACTTTACAGAAGTATGAAGAACATTACAAGTGTATCATGTGCAAAGCGAGGGGCATGTGCAAAGCGAGGGGCATCTTCATTTCTTCGTGTGCTTGTAACGTTCATGGAAGGCATTGGTGGGGCTTCATCAACATGCCTATGGACAAGCAAGTTCTCATCATTAATAATGTCTAGATCACAATCTTCATTATCTGCAGAATTGTGAATTTCTTCGCACCGAGCATCATTATGTGCATCAACATGTCCTTCAGACCTTGGGCCCTACATCAAGCATTGGAATAATATCTATTAGGAGTATTTTTCAAATTTTGATTGCATAAACGCGGACCTATAATGGCACCTAAATACTTAGGTAAGAAACAAAGATATTGAAGTACTTTACCATGTGTTGCCGTGAATTAGAACCATTCTGTGACAAAGTTTCTTCATGCACTTGCTCTTGCAATTCCACAATACGTTGTTCTAGAGTTGCTTTCACACTTTCAGCCTTTTTACGAGCCAAAACTTCCAGTTGAAGCCTTGTTGGCATGTATGACTTCAACCCTGGGGTACCAATCTCTTGGGGTGTTGGTCCTAGACCCAAAACACGGACACGTCCTTTTGGCTCCTTTACTCCACAAACTGTAGCATATACATCGCCTTCTTGAATTGATCTATCTTTCAACTCTGGACGGGCTTCAACAATTGATTTGAGTTCATTCTGTAAAAAAATGAATAAGTATGTTTATACATCAGGAAGTAACAATACATATTGCAATTGGTTTTCTGGAGGAAACTTACAATTGTTGGGGCTGCCTGCCTTAAAGGTATTCCATTCTTTCTTGTATGTGTGTTGATGTAGACTTCATCTCTTCGAGGAGGACGCCCAAGTTCTTGACCCTACAAGTTTTTTTTAACTTTGTAGTAATAAAAATTCCCCAAAATAATGTACTTTGAATTAGTAATTTGAGTGATAGTTTTACCTACCAGATCATGCCTACGACAAGCATGGCTCACACTGCCTGATGTATGATGAAGCTGCAGCTTTGCACGATTTGCTTTTGCTCTTGTTGTACGAGCCTATGTTGAAATCATTAAAATTTACACATATAATACTAAAGAACAGAAGTTCTATAAGCAAGTAATGGGAAATAAAATAAACTCGTTATTTGTTTCTTACTTCAGATTCAGGTGACCTCCAAAAGCCAATAAGAAAATCCCAATCAGCAGCATTTACTCTATTACCAGCTCTTTCCTTCAATTCCTCATCTGTTAATGTTTCATCAAAAAACTTTACTTTTAATTCCGCCTTATACTCCTTCCATTTCCTTCCAGCTGTAGCCATAAACCAATTGATGGCAGCATCATCCAGATCATAGATTGCCTAATTTATAGGGTAACAGGGTCAAATTATGTTGTTTTTGGCATGGATCATATGCACAGAAATTGCAGGAAGTAAAAATACAGAGCAAACTTACATACCAACTGATCAACACCACATCAGCACATCCATTGTAAATTACAAGTTACATAGCCAACTATTTCCAATTCTCAATTTCTCATAACCAGTCCAATTAGCCAAATAACCAGGCACAGACATACTGACAGAGTGACAGTTCAAAACTTCAAATGTTCAATGTTAGCCACTACCACTAGCCAGGCACAGAATAACTACTCACCGGCGGAGCCAGAGCTGACGCCTGACGCGGTCTGCGGTGGCGGCGGAGCGGAGGGCCGAAGGGCGGAGCCGGAGGCACAGTCGCCGCCTCGCCGGTCGTGCGGAGGGCGGAGCCGGAGGCACGGTCGCCGCCTCGCCGGTCGTGCGGAGGGCAGAGCGGAGGGAGGGCCGGAGCGGAGCGCCCAGATCTGGCGGTCGCCGTGCTGGCAGAGTGCCGGAGCGGTCGGAAGGCCGGCGCGGTGCTGCGCGGAGGCGGAGCGGAGGGCCGGCGCGGCGCGAAAGCGGAGCGGTCGAAGGGCGGCGCGGAGCGGAGCTGCGGAGGCGGAGCGGACCGGAGCGCGGCGCGGAGTGGAGCTAGGGTTCGGAATGTGGCTGTGGACGCGGCCGCTCCGCGCTCGCCGCTCGGGCGCCTTTATCGCGTAGCGAAATGGATTTGGGGGTGGATTGATGGGGGGAGGGCGCGCGCGGGAGCGGATTGATGGAGGGCGGGCGCGGGCGAGGGGGAGGAAATTTGGCGCCCCGTGCGCTGTTTTGGCGGGCGGTGCGGCGAGAGTCGAGGGAAAAAGAAGGTTGGCGGCGGCAAGGTCCTAGGGTTTTGATGTTGTAGGTGGGTTGGGCCCATTACAATTCGTGCGCGAGGGCTCTGGTCATCTATACCGACAGACGGTTCAACGTATATACCATGAATTACCGACTGACAGTTCAACGCCTAATGTAAATAGATACACCGACAGATAGTCAATCGGCAAAGGTAGGATTACCGACTGACGATTTGTCACCAACTTTTACCGTCTAACTGTCCATCGGTAATTATACATTTTTAGCGACAGACATCTAACGGTATTTTGGTGTTGTGGTGTAGTGTTTTACCACTGGGACGACACCCAAGACAATTCTAAACCAAGACCATCAGCAGTCCTACACATTCCATTATCACCCACCAAGATTTTTGAAATAGAACTATATCTAGTTAAGTTCCCATGTCCGCCCTTGACCGTGGGCACGGCTATTCGAATAGTTTTGACTCTGCAGAGTTTGTACACTTTCACCACAAGAGACAATCAACTCGTTGCCCCACACGATTCCTTAGTCATGTGGTTGAGCAGACCATCACAGTGACTTTTCTAAGTACCTCGCCCCTTCCATCATTTCACCCTATGGGTCGCTCCCACTTGCGGTGGGTCCCATACGTTGTGCGGGATGTTCTCCTTCTGAACGTCTAGCAGCTGGCTACGTCCCCTGCTAGCCCGCCACAGCAGAACTTCACCCTCCGCGAGTGTCCCATTCAAGCCGTCACACAGACTACCGCTTGCACTATCCCACACCTCCTCCTGGAAGGATGACTTTCAGGGTCCGGTAAATCTACTAAGCCAAGTTGTATTTTACAGACTTGTGGTTGTACTGTTTTACACGGGTTGACATGACAAGATTCAGTCCTTAGTGATATCTGGACGGTTCTACCACAAACCACACTCTCGTGCACACCTGCACCATACCCCCGAACCATCCGCCCAGATAAATAAGCAATTCGAGGTTTTTGGGAGTATAAAATAGCCATATCCAACATACACCAGTCATTACCACCATGACTGCCCAACCAATTTTTCTCAGGATTAAAAGTGATGCTTGGGCGCTCTCGCGCCCATGAGTATCTAAACAATACTAAGCATGGCATATATTTAGAGACTTATTTTCGAAATGTTACTATTATAATTTTGCTAGGGCGACAAGGTTCACACATTCAAATATTCCAAAGGAGGTGTAATATTATTCAAGGCAAACAATAGGCATGTAACTAGAATCTTAAATTAACATGTATTTGCATATAACATAACAGCATGCAATTTGATAATTTAAACTAAAATAATTTGCAGAAAATGTAGGTTCAACATGATCAAAATATTGACTCACCTGGCGCGGTTTACCGCGGTCTTGAGTTCACTCAAAACTTTCTCCTATGATGGTTTTGAGCTTCCGGTCCTTATCTTCACCTTGCTCTTGATCATACTTTATCCATTGATTCTTCGAGGCTCCAGTTTCTAACTATGCGATAAACGATTGAATCCAAATAAAAGCAAATAACTCAAGAGATCCAAATAAATCCAAATACTTTAAATGGTCGATTTAATTTAATTTATACATTTTATTACGATTTGGGAATAGAAGGATGATTCGGTTTAGTGTGTTGCAAACACAGTGGTAGTCGGACTTGAGTGAGAGAACGAGTTATCTGAATAGCTTTACCGTGAGGGAAAATTTTAGGATAATAAGAGATCAAAAGTGAGGAAGTATCTACGGGAATTATTTACTTTGGAAAAGAAGTGGCCAAACATAGCCGATTGGAGAAAGGCGAGGTTCGATCTTTTTATTACTAACCTGTATTATTAGTTTCGCGTTTATCAAGAAAGTTCTGTGAGTCGGGTTAGACCTATAGGCTGATGTAGGAGTTTAGTGTACAAATTTTATCTTTAGGGTATGCATTCCTTGCAACTCAGGTTATGGTAAAGGCAAACTGGACTGATGGATGAGATCTGTACTTATTCTATAAATCTTTTAGTCAAAGGTATTACAATACTTGGATATCTTTATTAATTTTTAGAATAATCTCTGATATAGGCCTTTACTTACTAATTAGATTAAGATAAATAGCAAAGGCTCAATATTTATTCGTATATGGTAATTAATTAAAATTTAAATCTCTAATAATTCTATTTTATGTATCATCATTCACATCCTAATTAATTTTTATTAGATCCTCTGGATTATTCTCGAATTTCCCTAAATTTTTACTAATTAATATGGGCTGCAAAAAAATCAAAATAAAAAAAAGGTGGGAAGAAATTGCAGCCGATTGGGGTCGAACCCTAGAATTGGGGGATATGCTGAATTTTAAACGCGCTCGGGTAGCCATCCGGCCTCTGGTACTTCGCGACTAAAGGGGGAATCAGTTTTAATTAAGCGGCCGGGGCCGGGGGACTTCACGGAAGACTCACCGGCCGAAAACAGAGGAGGCACGGGCGCTCGGCCAATGGCGATGCCGCCGACGAGGGCCGGCCGAGGAGGCGCCGGAGACCCGCAAAACGGGTTCCCCCGCGGATGGTGGAGATGTTGGTGGGGTCAACGGGGCCGTGGGGGCATCGGGGTGGCCGGCGTCGACGCGAGCGGCCGGAGGCGGGGACGGGGACGGGTTGGGGGCGCCGGCTCTGGAGTAGGAGAGAGCGAAATTAGGAGGGCGGGGAAGCATGAGGGCGCCACGGGGAAGCTCACCGAGGACTTGGCCGAGCGAAGAAGAGGCCACGGCGAGCCAGCGGCTTGCACGGGCGGCGGCGCGGGGGAGCTTACGTCGCCGGCGAGCTAGGGTGGAGGAGGGGCTCCGGCGACCGTCGGGGGATGCTTGTGGAGGCGGGAAGATGCTCCTGGAGCGCGGAATCAGGCTAATTTGAGGCAATTCGCCGGGGAGCTTGTTTGCCGGCCGTGGGGGAGATGAAGTCGCCGGCGGGCTTATAGGGGGTGGGAGCTCGATTACTTACTCAGGGAGGGAGTGGGGAGCGTGGGGACGATATTGGTGGGCTCGGTGGCCTTTATAGACGCGCGGGCGCTGCTACCACCGAGATGCCGCCCGTTTGGTCACTTCGGCGAGCGGCGGGGCGGGTGGCAGGGACAGAGCAGAAAGGACAGGGCAGTGCAGGAGGACCCGATGCAATCTTGCTCGTGACGCTTTAGCGCAGCTGCTGCAGCTTTTCGCCGGCCGGCAGAGGACTTGTGCCGCGTGGCCGATCGACGCGATGGAGCGGGGAGGAAACCGAGGCGGATGGCGCCGCGCCGAGGGCAGGGTGGCGAAAACCGGGGGCAGTGTGCGAGCGCGCCGCTCGGGTCGATGGGACGGCTCAGGGAGACCGTGGACAAGCTGCGAGCACGGCTGGTGACGGCAGCGCATGCGCGCCACGGGAAGAACGGGTGCAGAGGCGCAGAGCACGGAGTGAGACAGGGAGGAAAGGGGACGAAGGAGTGCGGGCGTGGCAGACAGGGAGGCGGGAGTGGGAGCGGCCCCCGGCGCAGCGAGTCGGGGCGCGGGTGGAGGCGTTGGGTCCGCGTGGCAGTGAAAGGGAGGGGGCGGGAGAGAGGGGGTTGGGCCGGGCCTTCGGCCGGCCTGACCCCAATTCTTTTCTTTTTTTCTTTTTTCTTTTTTGCTAGTCTTTTTGTATATATATAATTGCATATATTTTATCTATTTATTTTTGTTGCCCTATACTATCATTTTCAATATGAAATTTTATATTTTATTAACTCAGGTTTCTCTCTTCTTATACTGGATCATCTTTTCAGATTCGCATTTTAAATCTTGATTTGCTATTAATTAAATATGTTTGCTTCTTCTTGATGCTTTTAACATTTAGAACTTTCACCGAATTTCTCAGAAAAACATCATAAACTCCAAATTCAACTAAAACATATTGCAGAAAATAATTTAGGAGCTCCACATTTTTTAAATTTAAATTTTCAGGATGTTACAATGAATCATAACATAATTGGTAATTTTCATCGGTCATTGTTTCTTTATATAGCAAATAAATATATCATTTATAAAATCATCATCAATTAATTAGATATTTATATGTTTAACAGTTCAATAACAATATAATAGAAAAATACGTTCAGTGACTTAACATTGTGGTCAAATACTACAATTTTATCTTCAATTTGCAACAAGCTAAGCTGATATTCCAAAAATCAAAATTAAAATCTTAAGTCTTAGCTCTACATTTCAAAAAAAAAAACAATCAACAATCATCACATTGAAATCTTAACTCATAAATTTAACCTCTATTCTGGAATCAAATTAAACGAATTAAGAGAAATTTAGAACAGAGTACATACTAATTGGGTGGACCTAACCTTCCTTTGATCGGTGAGGACGTAAGGTAACAGGGACCAGGTGGCGCCTCGGCGAGATGGTAGATGAGTTCGGTTAGTGGTGCCATATTTCTCCCGTTCTCCAACGACTAATCATTGTCTGGTTGGGTGCATCTATGTGATGGACATGGTGCACATCTCCTGACTGATCATACGAGACGAACAAGCGTTAAGGGTTGTTGCGAGGTGACACGTTTCGGGATCAATCAAATGGACGTCGTGGACTGTTGCGGTCCTCTCTTTTGAGCTGGCTTGGCATGCTGTAGTTGTCTCATGAGTTGAGAGAAGCGAAGGCTCCTCATAGACTGCTGCTAGCTACTGAAAATTTAGGCTACTTGTGCTTCCTTCATTAAATTTCAAAAAAAAAAACAACCAGATGGCTAGAGAATTCATACATAGACTCGCACGGGACACCCTGCCTTGATTCCGCCCGTGGTCGTAGCACGGAACCAAACACCATTGCTCATATCTGAACTGCCTCGAGGTGAATTCATGATTGCTCTTTGTTTTTGCATGTATCTTAGGTTCGAGTTTCTTTTTGTCTTTTCTTTTCTTTTTGCTTAATGTGTGTCTCAGTGTCTGTTCATTACAGTACTCCCGTCTAGAACTGCGCAAATTGTGGGTTGGGCTCAATGAGTCAATGCATGTCAAGTTTGTTTAGCAAAAGAAGGACAAAACATTACGATGTTACAATGTTACAGATACAGATAAGCAGGATATACTGATTGAGTGGAATTTTGCACCGGAAACTAGAAAATAATAATACAGTCTCGCTTTGTATCTTTACTCTTCTACCCTATTACTCTATAATACACCAAAATTTTCTTTACTAAATCCACCCCCCTCAACCACCCCCACAGTCATGCCTACTCTAAGTCCACCCAGATTTGTGTACCAAAGTAATCCAACTTCATATAAATGAATGACCTAGATCTCTCATCAAACCTTCTTCTCTTACTTATTGAAGATCCTAAGGCCAAAATCATCCGGATCATGCATACCTTACCTCCCTCTCACATCTAACCTGCCCATCCTCTCCACGTCCACCAGCAGTTGCCATCCCCCACCACCTCCCCTCACGCGCCGCCCTCCTCCTTCTCCCACCCCGCGTCGCCGCCTCCTCCTCCCCCTACTCCTCCGCTCCGCCCGCTGCCTCCTCCTCCCCACCCCGTGCCGCCGCCGCCGCGTCGTCGTCCTCCTTCCGTTCGGATCAGGCGCCTAGGGTTTTGCGGGATTTGGTGGAGAGCGAGAAGGGAAGCGAGGCGAGATGCTGCGGCGGGAGTACCTGTACCGGAAGAGCCTCAAAGGGAAGGAGCGGCGCGTCCGGGAGGCGCTCGAGGAGGGCAAGCCCATCCCCACCGAGCTTTGCAACGAGGAGCTCGCCCTGCGCCGCGAGATCGACCTCGACGACCAGGACAGGGCAGGTTCCACCTAATCCGATCCTTCCCCTTCTGCTGCTGTGCGCCGCCCTGGCCGCATCCGAGCCGGACGCCGACAAGGCGGCTCTGCTCGACTTCCTCGCGGGGGTGGGCCGCGGCCGGGAGCGCATCAATTGGGCCTCCTCCCTGCGCGTCTGCGGCAACTGGACGGGGGACGCGTCGTCGTGCTGCGCCTCCCGGGGCTCGGCATGTCGGGCCCCGTGCCGCCGCGCACGCTCGGGAGACTCACGGCCCTGTAGGTGCTTAGCCTCCATGCCATACAGAACGATGGTAATGCTTAGTTTTTTTCTCGAATTTTTTGCAGGGTTTGATCTGGGTGGTGTAATGTTCGCAGGGTTTTCTTGATCTTGGGCAATTAGAGAAGACGCAAAGGAGGCACCTTATGTGTTCTTCTGACCACAGAGACCGAAGGTCTTTCTGCTTCTTAGTCATGGCAGCGGCTCCAGCAGTGGATAGCAATGATAATGATGCGGATGGCAAGGCTCGCAATGTGGTTGTTCAATCTGAATCCACGGGTAGGGACAACTGTAAGGTTAGAGTGCTTCACTCCATCATGCCTGTCAGTGGTGATCCAATGGAGACTGGCTCTTTAGGTTACATGGGTGCTGATAATGTTCAGTTTACTGAAGATGACCATGGGGATAGCACAGAGTACTCAAAACTCATTTGGGGCATCTTGTTCTGTATCTGACGATGAGGCAAAGTCAGACATGAACAACATAGAAGTGAATTCACCCTTTCTTGGTCATATCAATGTGGATGACACCACTTCTGTGCCAAAGGCAAAGATGGTCAGGTGAACATCTGTACGCAAGATCCTCATTTACAGCCCTATATACAGCTTGTCGCATAATAACTCTCGTATGACCTTTGCATTTCCATCTGAATGGAGGTAACAATTACTTTCTTCACCAAGTGGGCTAGAAGATACAAAGGCTCCGTTTTATCTAGGCTACGTTTAATAGCTTTTGGTTGTATTTTTAAGATAGTGACATATGACAAAAATATCGATGCTGATAGCACATATGATTTTAGATTAGAAAAGCTAAATCTAAAGGACAAAAAAAACAAAAAGAATGGACTTAATATAAGTTTCTTCTAAAATGGTTAACTGACTGACACTGCATCGCCCTTGTGTGCATCTCCTCCCTAAAGTCACTACTTACAAACCTTGTTCGGGCTCTGATGTAGATGATTTGGAACTCCACATCTGCTGAAACCAAGCCAAGTTCCAGATTAGCAAACATCGTGATGCAAGATTAATTTCACACTGGAGCCAAGCATGCAAGGTTCAGATCATCCACACTGCACCTAAAAATGTCCACTTTGTAGTTGTAACACATACAACCCTTTTACGATGTTTGAAAATCTGGCAAATCCTGATTTATCATTTATCAATTTGGGTTCCAGAGGGTCCAGATGTAAAGTTATATCATTGTGTTTTAGTAGTACGAGGGCATGTGCTTCTGTAGGATGGGTTTAGATCCAATTGCTGAAAATAATTTTGGCACATTCAACGCTTTTCAAGCGGTATCTGCTTCATCGTTGATGCAAAGCTCCTTGCCAGTTTTGTCCACACAGAAACTGGGGTGGATATCTCAACTATGATCTGCTGCAGAAAGCAAACGAATTGACTAAGCTAACCATAACCAGAGAACACACAAAAGAAGGCACTGGTTTACGCGGTGAATGTTTTTCAGGAAGGTCATCCATACAGGCAATGTGATATCTGTCAGAATGCTGACAATTATTTTGCTTCCATCTTCATTTCGGAACACAGGCACGGCCTGCCGTTATTGATGCTCTCAGTATGGTTGATTTATCTGGAAGAACTGGCATTGTTTCAGAGTCTTCGCCTGGTATATTCCTTCAGGTTGGTGTAAAGTATGTTTTCATGGAAATACAGAATCTTATAAGAAATAAATTGTCTTGATTCTTGAGTGTTGAATGTGGCAGTTCTACACATCCTGATCGTTGCTTGCTTGCTAGCATGTGGGCCTGATAGGTTTGAGATATGCCAACATAGGTACATAGGCCACGAGGGTTTGTGATTCTACTCAATACTGTAATGTGCTACCTTAAACTTGGTGTTCCTTCACATTCTGCATATTAACATTGGTTGTGCTTGTATTAATTGAGTCTCAATACTGTACTCATGCTCATCTGGTAAATAAGAGAATCATTGATTATTCCCATGAGCATGCTACTCACTCATTAGCTAAATCCTTCCGATTGTAGGGACTGTTGGTTTACGGTTTGGAAGGGAGAGAAATTTATAAAAGAAATTTAGATCAAGAAGTATGCAGAGGGGTAAGCAACAGTTTTTATTTGCTCTGTTTTGAGATCATACATGCACACAAAAGTAAATAAGTAATCTAGATCTAGAAAGGTTACATTATTTTCTGTTTTTTAACCTTAAAAAATGGTATAGCGTCTGGTTTTGTATCTCTCCAGCTAATGCGCTAGCTTACAGGCCCACTTATATCTGAGATTATTATTTGGTTGTTTATTAGGTGGATCCACAACAGAAAGAAACTGTAGAACTATCTGTCTGAGTAAGTTAGATCATTATCGTACTCTCCATCTTCACCAATTTAAGTTAGCAACAATGCTTGTGCTGAACACCTGCATTTTTTTCATTAAACTCAATGCGTATAGGAGCTTAGTGGCATATCATATCTAACTTTTGTTTAAGTCTTGGTACAACTAATAACTATTCTTCTATATTTGCAACATTAGTGACACTTCATTGGCATGTTGCAGGCATTCTTATATTCTTTGGAGCACAAGGTACCATTAGTAGCATTTAGCCAGGATCAATGTTTTTCCATGTTTGACGATCCTTTGGTTGATTCTCTCCATTACATATACCATGAACCTAAGGTATGATCAGGTTTACAAGCACATTCTTGAGTGAATTTCACTTGTTTGTATTCTTGTTGATTTGACTGTGACAAAAATATTTAGTTATACAATATATAAGACGTGAATCTTAATGAATCTGATTGTTCGTTTTATTTTTTACAAATTTTATCTTGTTTTATATTTTACCGTAGCGTTAGCACGGGCACACTACTAGTTAAAAAGGAGTTGATGGTTGGTGCGGCCTCTCCTTTAACTCTTAATAGCCATTCGATCTTCCTCAACTCTCCTGGCCGTTGGATCACACGATCTCCCTCAACTGCTCCCCACGATGCGGGGCGTGCGTGCCGTGTGGCCTCCGCTCGGGCGCCGCGCTAGCGGCGGATGGCGGTGGTGAGGGCGAAGGTGTGGGAGATCTTCATGCCGGCGCTGAGCTCGACGATGACGGAGGGAAAGATCGTTTCCTGGACGGCCACCGAGGGAGACCGCGTCGCCAAGGGCGACCCCGTGGTGGTCGTCGAGTCCGATAAGGCCGACATGGATGTCAAGACCTACGACGGAATCATCGCCGCCGTCATCGTCCCGGCCGGTGGGACAGCCCCTGTCGGCGCCCCCATCGCCCTCCTCTCTGAATCCGAGGAGGAGGTCGCCCTCGCACAGGCGCGTGCCCAGGCCCTCTCCAAAGCTCTGGGCCAAGAAGCCCCTCCTCCCCATGCTGCCGCCGCGGCGCCACCTACCCGGGCTCCTGCTCCGGCGCCAGTGGCCGCGCCGACGAAGGGCCTCCCCACGCCTCACGCCAAGAAGCTCGCGAAGAAGCACAGGAAAAAGGTCCGTTTTTAATGATATCTTTGGGCCAGGTTTGCAGCGATTTTGTTCCAGCTGACACCTCCTCCCCGCCTCCATATGCGCCGCCTCCACTTATGCGGGCTTTGATTCCAGGTACTGGTTCTAGATTCTTTGATCCCACCAGGAAAAAGGTCCTTTTTTAATGATCTCTTTGGGCCTGGTTTGCATCGATTTTGATCCAGTTATCGAGGTATTAGATTTGGGATGGATCATCCAGTTTATCTAGGAGGATCTTTTGTCCAATTTTGAGTTTGCTCTATCAAGATTTGGAGAAAGTTGCGTTTTTCATCGAAGGCTCTTCTTGACCTCCCTGGCTGTGTGGAAATTCGGGAGCTTTTTTGGATTAGTGTGCTCTAGCAGAAGAATCATGGGTTGAGTGCGATGTACTTCCTAAAGAATTTGTGGTGTTTTTTTCATCAGTTATCAATCACTTCACTATACATGAAAAAGTTCACTGCAATGCTCAAGAGAGCTCATCTTGATCTTAAACACATTTTGATGGAATGTGTATGCAGTTGTTGTTAAAGTGATGGTGGAGGATACGTTAGCAATGGCAGGCTGATCTTCTGCAAGCAATGAAATGAGCACCTGGGCTGTTTTGCGGACCCTGAACTTGGTAATCTTGAATCCTTTATTAATCCTTACCATTCGGCTGGGGGATGGCATATTCTGGGCAAAGGCATCGCGGTGCCGGGAGCGCCTCACGACTGGGGAATGGCTTTAAGGGGCTAGCTCAGTTGAGTTAATAGGAAGGGAGATGCTGGAAATGCAACGGAGGATGCCAAGCCAGAAGTTGATGCTGAAAGGGTAGGTTTCTGCTCCTGTTTGATTGACTTGTCATTGAACTAATGTTAGTTTGAGGCAGAATGCGCGATCACTTATCTCCACATTCAATAAGCACATGTTACAAAGTCATCTTCTTCCCTCCTCTATATTTCTCCTTGTTATTTTGTTTACCTCCTGTTGTAATAAATCATTGCATTGGTGCAAACATAAGTATGTGATTTGCTCTTCTGCAAATTTGCAAATTGTTCTCCATCTTAGGAAGGCATGGTTTTCTGCCATTACTTCATAATCTTGTGGCTCATGCATATTCCCAGCAAGCCTAGGGAAATTTTTGAATTAACTTTGCACTTTGTTTTATCAGATGAACATACTCAATTCATTTGCAGAACATTGAGCTAGATGTGATGATGGTTCTGGTGCTGAAGCTGGTCACATAATAGCTACTACAATTCATAGCCGAAATGGTCTGCCTAAATAGGTAATGGTATTTTTACTTTCATCTTTGAAATATATGATGTTTGGTTGTGAAACAAATGCTGATACGGTGACTAATGAAACAGTTGATCACTTACATTGCTGAACATGTGGTTGGACCTGGTTCTTTTGGGGTGGTATATCAGGTAAACATGTGACTTTTTAGTTGTCTAAACTATTCTATGCTTAACTGATTGTGAAAGGCATATAACCTGTTCATGTCAACTCTTTAGGCCAAATATCGAGAAACAAGAGAAATCGTTGCCATAAAAAAGGTTTTTCAAGATGAGCGATACAAGAACAGGGAATTGCAAATTATGCATATGCTTGACCATCCTAACATTGTTGATCTTAGGCATTACATCTTTTAAACCATTGAAAGGGATGAGCTTTATCTCAATCTTGTGCTTAAGGTTGTTCCAGAGACATAAACTGGATTGCAAGACAGTACAACAGAATGAATCAGCGGATGTCCCTCATTTATGTCAAACTATACTTGATGACATTAAGATAAAATCCTTTTTTAGACATGTTTTCGGCACCGAGAAGAGATTTTTTTGACTTGGGGCAATCACAAATTGAGGACTTGGGAGGTAAAATCACAGTAATGATTTCAGTTCCAAAACTTATGGAAGATTGATTATTCTGTGCCAGGAAGGATTCCCATTTTCTCGAGGTTTTGGCTTTGGATTATTATGTAGATGTTGGATTAATTTGTTGCATTAGCGTTAGGCAGACCTATAAATTTGTTATTTTAATTGACTTATGTGACAAATCAGAGTTTATTTTTGAGAAGCTTGTGTTTGATATTTTTTTGAGGTCAGCACAACATGGTTAACTATTTCTTTTATTATGGAATACAAAGGTTGATTGGGAGAACTGTGCACCCTACAAAGTGGAGCATACCTCTCCAAGGTAGTGGAGAGAATTCTATGATTCTTGAAATTCAGCGGTGCCAATTGTGATATCCATGATTTTTGATAGGTAGCTACTAATTAAATAATGTGAATTCAGAATTTGTGGTATCTTTTACATAAAATCCGTTGCAAGGCACGGGCATCTTACTAGTTACATACTAGAAGAGAGTTTGATTGAGCAAAAAATAACATTGGTGTGGCCCATACAGGTCTAAAAACCTGCGACCTTCGCGCTATTAGCACGACGCTCTAACCGAGCTAATAGGCCTATGGTTGTGCTATTTTTGATTTCATCTGCCAAATACTAGACAGGACACCAGGACATATTATCAGGCTTTTACAATTTTCTGCATGCATGAAGTTGGCACCCGAGCTTCAGCAGGGAAACATACATACCGATGCTACAAAGAGGGGTTGGACTGTTGGGCGACCAAAGGTTCACCGCGCCACAACGCGAAACGCTAGTTAACTCCATTGCCAGAATGCAGATTTCGACCGTTGCTCATTGCATGCCAAGTACCCTGCCTGGGGCACATCAAGCAGCTAGCACCAGCAGAGCTTTGCAAGTATGCATAGACGTGGATCGTGCTCTCGAGCTTGGATCGTGCTCGTGCAGATCGTCGACAGCGCGTCCCAGCCAGGTCTGAGCTCAGGTCGGTCTCGACCGGCTGCACTTGACTCTGCTGAAGCGTGGACTGACCTCCAACGCATTTTCTGTAGAAATTGTAGCCCTAAATGTGGCTAGATTGTTTTGATTCTCAGTGGAAGAAAAGGGGGTTTGCACTAGGAGATATGTAGCAGAGGATTTGAGAGAGGCCAGGGGAGGGAAGAGGGCGATAAACGCCAGGAAGGTGAAAAAACACCACAGCCACTACGGGAAATCCACGAAGGGAACAATTATTGCTTGGGGGAGAGCCTCTTGAGGACCCGACGCCGGAGGAGATGGAGCCTCTACCAGCCAGAAATGGAGGCAGAGGACGGCGACAAAGCCAAGAGCTCAAGCTGTACAAAACCTAAAGAAAAACCGACTACTACGACGACCTGGCCCCCCTCCCACTCGCCGCCAGTGAGAGTGAGACCACCGGGGAGGTTATAGGGGAGGGGCGTCGGATCTGGAGCCGACAGGGTAAAGACTGAGGAGCTGTACCGGAGGGGAGAGCTCGTTGTAATTGCAAGTGTTGAATCCAGCGTCCTGAAACTTCATATGAATTAGTACAGCCTCAGCACATAAAGCAGTAACGAAGCCCAGAAAAGCATAAAAGCACACGGCGGCGTGCAAGCACGCAAGGTGGGCACAGAAGAAACATATCCAGTTATGAGCATCATTTACCAAATAACATCAACACTAGCATAGTTATCACGGCAAGCATATGTCAATCTCATTATGGATGGTGGCAATGATAGGTTGATGTTACCTACGGACACACACGACCGACAAGAAATCTAAGAAAATAATGGCCCAGAAATGGTTTCTTGCGACAATACCACAATCGTCTGCATGTAAGCAATGGATACGAATACGGGACCTGGTCTCATCCCATGGCATACTTCTGTGTCCAGCTGCGGGCTGTCCCCTCGTACTTCGGCCGATCCGTCTTGTACATGTGGGCGATCTCAGGGACAAGAGGGTCGTCCGGGTTGGGGTCGGTAAGCAGTGAGCAGATGGAGAGCAAAACCTGGTACAGACAACAGAACTGGAAGTTAGTGGTGCAGCTACACACTACCTATGCAGTCACCGGATAGGCACCGAATGGTGATTGTACATTAGTAGATGTTAAAAGCAAGAGCTGTTCAATGTTTCTATCCAAACTGAAGGTGTCTAGTACCATATTTCACAAAACTATAGAATACTAAATAGAACCTAAAGATATTAGGACTCCTACCAAAAAATTATTACAAACGGCATACAGTAGTATCAGGCGGCAAACAACTACAACTCCAACTTTCAAGAAGCATTCGTCAAATATCATCGAACATACAGTTGAGATTATAAATGATATTATGAAGCAATGCAATAAGAGTGGTAGTTCATCAAGAAGTTATATGTATGCCATTATGCCAAGCATTTAAATTATTCTTTTACTATGTATACATGATATCAGAAAAGTAATGAAGTGTTGAGAGATCACCTTAGAGATTGTCAAAGCAGGGCTCCATTGCTCCTTAAGAATGTCGAGGCATATGCTTCCATTGCTATTGATGTTCGGATGGAAGACCTTTGTCTTGAAAGATACCTGAACGAGGAGACAGTTTAATGCATATAAACAGAAAGAAATAATGATACAGAAACGACTCAAAAGCCAAGAGGTAGAGTCACAAAGTTGAACCTATCTAAAAGCGATCCCAAGATTCACTACCATTGAAAATACATTGATGATAAAAGAAAAAAATAATCGGCAACAGAATAATAATGAAAAGAGTTGATATCACAAGGATTTCTCCTTAAGACGAGATGTAAAGAGATTTAGTTGATTCTTAATATGAAAATCTAGGGATGAACATAAATTGCAAGAAGAAACACTGGTAAATGCATGAAAAATGAAGAGGGGAGACATATTGACATGATCCATCTTTCAATAAAAAACGACAAACATGGAAGGAAAAAATTTGCTCTAGGACAAGATTCACTGCTAACCTTTGGAGGCTTGAAGGGGTAGTCCGGGGGGAAATGAATATTAACTAAGAAAACACCTCCAGCATAGGGACTATCAGGGGGGCCCATAATGGTTGCCTGCCAATGGAACATATCCTCACCAGCAGGACCTAAATCGATAAAAACCTATAGTTCATCAATGCCACAGTTTGTAGAAGCAAAGGTCAAAAGGTAAACAACACCAAAGATATAACCACTGCTTATATAAGAACTGAAGATCAATTGCAGTGGTTGTTAATGATCGTTCATAGCTCATTCAGTTAGATAGTGTTTCAAACACATTAGGATGCTCTGTTCTAGATGCCGCTCTTGAAAATCAAACATCAAATTTAGCTAGTCAACCACATGAGGACATCAACAATACAGCAACTGATACAGTGATACATTCTCTTGGAGCAAGAATAGTGAATAAAATTGTACACAAAGAAACCTGTGATTATAATTCAATTTCATTGAGAAGCAACTGAACAAAATAGAATACAGTCTATTAAAGAATTCATGTCCCAAAGGGTGGGTGCCTCAAGATGAATTTCTAGGAGAATCACACTAGTGAATAGTTCCAGTACAGTTATGGTCATTGAAATTACATAAATAATTGACAGCAAAGGAAATTACAGATATAAATGATTACATAACAATTTCCAATAACCTAAAGGGCAGCCACTATGGACATGCACCCTGTAATTCGACCAGAGATGAACAGGTGGATTACCACCCACAAAGTTCACATGATCACATCATGTATCAATGTTCAGATACACACATTGTGGCTGTCGGTCATAATACACACATTGTGGCTGTCGGTCATAATACACACATTGTGGCTGTCGGTCATAATTCCACTAATAAATCTGGCTCATACCTGCGCTGCATGATGTCGGAGGATCTTTCTGCAGGTCCTTCAGTTCCTTGAGGATACGTTTTGATGCCATGATAAGCTCCTGCTTTGATTACATTTGCATATTTATGAGAACCGAGTTGTAAATGATTAAGTCTAGAGTTCAAACATGTTTTGGTCCACAATGTCATGGAATAAATTGACAACATAAGTAAACAAAAAGCATAAACGTAGGTGGTTTTTTTTTTCAAAGCAGTAAGCTCGCAATCTAATTAACTTCACTACTGACTCATCCTAAGTAATCCAGATCCTAACGTTTCAAACTCGGTGGACCCACAATATCTACCCAAATCTTGACCTTTCTCTTCTTAACAAAAAGGATAAACAATGGGTATTTGAGTCCATGGTCCTAACCTATATAATCAATATAACGCCCAAAAGCTTATATGAACTAATAATAATGCAACTCCTAACATATCCTCACCATTATACCAACACAACCAAATGATTCTAAATCTGACAAAATCAAACATACTAGCATAAAAGGCATCCATCGTAAACCAGTACGGTTATCAAATTCTTAGTAACCTTACATAATAACAAGACCCCAAAAACACGCATCATGATCTGCTGACATCAAATCAACCCCTACTGCTGCTAAATGGCATCAACAACTGAGGCATATCCGACATAAGTCCCAAAGGTTCACGAATCTACCTGTACTTACGACAGACCACTAAATACACTTACTAGCAACGTTCTCCACACACAGGAAAAAAAACTGACATAAGCAACGTTCTCCACACACAGAAAAAAAAACTAGCATATGTAAACGCAAACACAATAAGAGAAATGACAAAACACCTCGCCCTGACAGCCGAATAATTCTAACAACTATGACGGGCACCAGACGAACAAATCACATCACACGACAGATCGACACCAACGATCCAAGGGATCGAACAAACACGCACCAAATCGACCCACCGATCGATGAAATCGAGCAGAATCGCCGCCGTCGCGCATCGAATCTACGCAGTACAAGCCCTACCGCGACGAGACCCCACCAGATTACGGATCTACCGAAGCGAGCAACAGCAGATCAACCGAAACACAGACAAAAAATAATTCGGGGAAAAATTACGCGAAGGTCGGCACGGATCCAGATCGGGATCGAACCGGGACTTACCCCCGCCGATCTGATCGAATCGAAGGATGGACTTCTACGCCGGAGAGGGTAAAGGGAAAGGTGAGGGGATCGAGGGTGGGTTGGGGGTGGGGGTGGGGCCGTGGGGGTGGAGTGCTACCTTTTTTCGCAGCGGCCACGCCACGAGAGGTCGGGATGGAGAGAGCCCTCGCTCTTTTTCCGCAACGGGTCCTGCTTGTTTTGTGTGTACTGCAAACAGTGGCGTTGGGCTCGTGCATTTATATTTGAATAGGGTATAATTTACCTCTTATAGTGTAAGGCCTCATCTATTTCGGATTTCGGTTTAAGTTTCTAATTTTTTAACTTGTTTTTTACTATTTCTAAATTTTATCTTTTATGACTTTTTAGTTTTTCTTGAGCTTTTTTGGCAGTTCTTTTTTCCATATTCGTTTGTATTGTCCGTGCTTAGCTAACCTTTTTATTTTTAATTTTTTTTTAATTTAATTATGCCAAATAAGCTATTATCAGCTATAGTGTAATTTCAGCCAATTACAGTGTAATTTCAGCCATAAGCCACTTTTTCAGCCGAAATGAGCAAGCTGTAAGTTTCAATGTCTAACTGTAAAATTAGATATTTTTACCCCCTCAAATACTAATACTGTTTATTTTACCCTCTCAAAATGACAATGATTTTAACATACGGTCTGGCTTTAGAATGACATAACACAATTTATAAAGAGGCCAACAGTTGGCATCCATCTCATTCCCTTCTTCCTCCTATCTCTTTCTTTTTATAATCGAAAACAGAGCACCTTGGGCATGGAGCTTACGACAGAAGAGGAGGATAGAGAGAACTAGGGATAGAAAAATGGAACACCTAGATGATGACATGTTCACACCCGTAGTGGCTTCGTGGTGGATGGTGGCCTATGTGTGGCTTGGTGATGTGCAAAGAACGATGAAGCAGAAGGCGAGTGTGGCAGTGATGCTCTAGCGTAAGACATCTTGGACAGGGCATGGGCGGAGGAAGACAGTCATTGTGAAAGCTCTGGCCGTGAGGATACCCGTGGTTGATCTAGGAGGCAACAACATCATGACGGACCTCCCCGCTAGTGATGGAGAAGAAGGTTGTTCCAGCCTACCCGTGTGGTGAAGCACAAAATAAACGGAGGGGAAAAGTTGCTTAGGGTGTGAAACATGCCTGGAGGAGGACATCGGGTTGAGGACTCTCGTTGGCTTTGAGGAAGAAGGTGGTGGGAGAGAGAGTGAGAGTGCCATGAAGAGCTCACTACTGGTGCTCGGGAAGAAGAAAAAAATGAGAAAAAGAGGAGAAGAAAAGGAAAGCGAAAAAATAAAAGAATTTTGTGCTGACTCGCTGTACACGTGCACGTGACGGGATGTCATATAACAAAATTTGTCCACATAGATGCCACGTCAGTAAAAACGGGATGGTTTTGGTCTTAGGGGGTAAAGTGAATGGTATTGAAAGTTGAAAGGGGTCCAATATCCGATTTTGTAGTTTATGGTTAATTTACAAACTTCCACAAAAGTTTAGGGGGGAGGTAAAGTAGACTTATTCCTTTATATTTATGTAATTCCCCCTATTCTGGATTAGGAATACAGCTCTTGTCTTCGTTTTCTTTTGCTATGGCTAATGGCTTTTTGCTGCACCTGATGACTTTTGGTTGCACTTTTTGAGATCGTAGTGGACGACGCATTCGCCGGCAGGCTCAGGAAGCCGTTTGGAGAAGCGGCTTCGAGAAGCCACTTAGAGAATCTGTCCTATTTGTTTTCTTTCTGAGAAGTTAAAGCCAAAAGCCACCCTAAAAGCTCAAAAGAACACGGGCCTTGTTCTTCTAAACATGGTATACCTGTTTTTCTTAAAGCTTATGTGCTTTTTTTTTTGCTGTCCGGTTTGTTGTTAGATTCTCTCATTGATTATGCAACAGGTCAATTTATACATAAATATTAGGGCTTTGCAAAAAAAAAACATATGATTAATTGACCCGCAACTTAAATGTGCATTATAGCCAATGAAAGATGACTAGACATTTTAGGGTGGATTTTGGCTAGAATGGTGGTGACTGTGTGCCTTATAGTTTACAATGGAGACTAGGAGCTATTTTTATGATTGCTAACTGTGAAATCTAATTAGTTATAAGAATCATTACTAGTAATATTTTGTTGTTATAGCTCTCAAAAATTATTTCAACAAACTGCTATATACAAAAGTAGAAAATGTGTGCACGTTAGTTTGCAAAACAAAACTAAAAATCATGCGGTGTGCATGCCTAAAAACCATGTTTTTAGGCTTAATTATGGTTATAACAAAATTTTACCTAATTAATTAATTTTCTGGAACCTTTGGGGTTAAAGCATAAGAAACTTCAGAATATTAAATCTAATACAAAAATCGAAAGACGGAAGGGTTATTCTGCAAGAATATGTTGAAATCCAAAACTATCTGTAATATCCCTAAAAGCCAGAGCGTTTTATGCAAACTTCCCTTATCCCGCAAAAATTGGCATAATTACCCAGACTTTGAGGTTTTTGTTATAAAATTGCCATTAGGCCGAATAGGATACCGCCTGTTTACCGCTGTTGGGTCAGGTCAAATCCGACTCGTTATTCCGCATGGACTCAACATGATAACTTAGCCCGCGCGACCTATCCAGCTGAATCAAAGCTAGGCCCTAGGGTTCAACCCTAGCGCCGGCCTAATGAAGGCCACGGCGTGGCAATGAAGCCAGTGCGATGGCCAGTGGAGCTTGCTCACGACGACAGTGTTGTGACTTGGCTCGGCACGCGTTCGGCGTGTCGGACGGAGGCGGAGGCAACGCCAGCAGTGCCGGCAGCGGCATGCTTCGGCCATGTCGATGGTGAGGCAGTGTCTTCGTGCACGCGCGGCACCGCAGGCGGAGGGGGCGCTACGGTCGGCGATGGTGCTCGCATGGAATTCGAGTCGGCGTGGCGGCCGGTGGCCAATGGCACAGCAGAGACAACGGTGGTGGGCAAGGTCAGCGGTGGTCGGCATGGTCGATGATGGCCTTGGCTTGGCCGGCGAGCTTCGGGCGCGGTGGCCGAAGGCCAAGACGTCGACGGTGACATCGCACGGCGACGACGCCGACCACGATGAAGCTACGCACTCGCACGGGGAACGTACGGTGGTGCGCAGTAGTGTCAGAATCGGCACAGGTCTGAAGGAAATACAACGCTCCTTATTTCTGTCTGTTACCGCTTCGCTGGGTTTCAGTTAACTTCAATGGCCAAGATTGATCCTTATGGGTTGGGAGGCATCAACGGTCTACTGCTGTCCAGCTGGTCTTGTTTAGCTAATGTGTTAGTTAACTTCACTTAATGTTAATGTGCTGTTTATTTGGGATGTAATCACTGTAATGGGCGTTATGCCAAACGAAGGACTGTATTCATATATGCCGAAGTACAATGAATGGGCATCATGCTTTTGCCAACTTATCACTTCAACCTAGCAGTAGCAGTAGCGATACTTTACTCTCTTCCTCTAGTTTCTCCCTTTCCCTAGATTCCAATTTCTGATATTTTCCTCAACTCAATCGGATTCCTCCCGGGATCTGACATTGTGGTATCAGAGCATTCGCATCCTCGGCAGAAGAATCGGAGCGATAGGTTGGGGAACTTTGGTTCTCCGTAAAATCCCTAATCTTCCTCCGGCTCTGGCGGCGGCATCGATCGGGACGAGGTGAAGGTTCCGGATCTTGTTCCTGGTAAAATCCCTAAGCCTTGTGTCGATTTGAGGGGGATGACCAAGTCCATGGCAAGGAACGAAGCGGAGGCATCAGATCTTTCTGCGGTTCGGCAAGAAGGATTGGAAACGACTTACAGAGTGGATGTTCTTGAGAGAAAGATGGAAGATCTCCAAGCTCAGATGAATCGCATGGAGACACTGTTGCAAGGGATGGCTACCTCCCAAACAAGAGCACCCGAGCGGAGGGCTACTCCAGAAGTTGCGCCGTCCGGGGAGATGACGCGAAGAATGGAGGAATTGGGGCACATCAATGTCCACAGCACTCAAGGAATGAAATTGAGGGGTACACCAGATGGTAATTATACTCATCCTTCCACTGGGTTTTCAGCCGTTGCTACTGGTTGGGGTTTAGATCAAGTGCCGCAATCTTCTTTTTCATCCCTACTCTGAATCATTTGAACCCCACTCAAGAACCTGCCCTGGATAGACAGTGGTTTCCAAACCCTAGAGAACACCTGAATCCACCTAACTATCAGTACCAAGCCAGGCAGTGGAACCCTAACCCTAGCAATGACAGAATGCACAATTTCTACCAATCTATTGCTAAGGGGCCAAAATTAGATTTTCCGAAATTTGATGGGGGAGATCCTATGGAGTGGATTAGGCAAAGTGAAACTTACTTTGCGATGGCTAGTGTACCTGAGGAAGCAAAATTTGACCTGGCGCAAATGTATATGGTTGGGAAGGCTGATAGATGGTTGAGGAGCACGGGGATACTTTGGAATCCACATCGGTGGTCTGAATTTTGTGCCATGTTATGCGACCGATTTGCCCAACACAGTGGTTATGAAGTGCTTGAAAATTTTCATTCAGTCAAACAGTACAATTTGAGTGTCTCTGACTACATTGACAAGTTTGAAGAGCTTATGGCATTATACAAAAGCGAGAACCCCTTACAGAACACTCTCTTCTTTGTCAAGTGTTTCATTAATGGATTGAGAAACGATATCAAACATTATCTGAAACCCCTAAAGCCGCAAAGTTTGTGTGAAGCTTACTGGATGGCAAGAGATATGGAGAGAGGTGCTAATGCAATGGCTAAGAAAAGTGTTCAACACTCTAATTTGGGGCAGAACAAAGGGTTCTCTACCTTTCCAAGGCACAAAATTCTTCCAGAGCCTAATGCTCCCAAGAAAGATGGAGTCATAAAACCATTCACTCCTGGAGTATGCAGATACTGTGGCGACAAGTGGTATTTGGGGCATAAATGCAAGCAATATCAACAAGTAAACTTAATGGTAAGTGAAGACAGTGAGGCAGCCCCAGCAGAAGAAGAGAATCAAGGAGGAGGGCAGGAGGAAATCTCAGACAAGCCTCCTTCACAATCCGAAAACGAAGGACAGCTCATGCATATATCCCTCCAAGCAGTATGTGGACTGGAAGGGGTATCAACATATACTTTGCTGGTCAAGATAGGAGGTAAACAGGGCGTAGCTCTAGTGGACAGTGGGAGCTCACATACCTTCACCGATTTAAAGTTTGCTTCTCAGACATCTTGTAAGATCCAATTGACACCATTGCAAAAAGTCACGCTTGCTGGGGGAGGTACTCTGTTAACTGGATCTCACATAGCACAGGCAGATTATCACATTGGGAGAGAAAATTTCAATAACTCCTTTAAGGTATTACCTCTTAAGGGCTATGACATTGTGCTAGGATGTGATTGGATGTATCAACACAGCCCGGTGTGTTTGGACTTGAAGATCAGAAGAATGACCATTATGAAAAATGGGGAGACTGAAACCATTTTTGAGGATCTGCAGTCAATTCCTTTGGTAAAAGAGATCAATCCGAAGAAATGGGATAAGGTAATGGCAAGAAGTATATGTGGATATGTGGTAGACCGACAGCACCATCAGTTAACTGGAGGAAGTGCAGCAGTGAATGCTCAGTTCCAGCCTTTACTTGACTCATACCCAGATGTATTCCAAGACCCTCAAGGATTACCCCCAGCTCGAGCATGTGATCATTCCATTCCACTCAAGGATGGAGCAAATCCTCCTAATGTCCGTCCTTACCGAGTCCCTCACCAGCTGAAGGGTGAAATGGAGCAGCAAGTACAAAAACTCTTAGAATCTTCAGTCATTAGACCAAGCTGCAGTTCTTTTGCTTCACCAGCTATATTGGTCAAGAAGAAAGACGGATCTTGGAGATTATGTGTGGACTATAGGAAACTCAATGCTCTGACTGCTAAAAACAAATATCCTATTCCAGTCATTGAGGACCTATTGGATGAATTGCATGGGGCCACTATATTTAGTAAGTTAGACTTGAAGTCTGGGTATCATCAGATTAGAATGAAGCCAGAAGACATTTACAAAACTGCTTTCCGGACCTTTTTGGGACACTTTGAATACCTAGTCATGCCTTTTGGCTTGACAAACGCCCCTGCTACTTTCCAGTCCCTCATGAACACTATATTTGCTAAGTACTTAAGGAGATTTGTGCTGGTTTTCTTTGACGACATTCTGGTGTATAGCAAAAATGAGGAAGATCACAGACAACACCTAGGGGTGGAAATTTGGCTTGAGGCTTGCGAGCCGGCTCGGCTCGTAACGAGCTCGAGCTGGCTCGGCTCGGGCTCGTAATGATTCAAGCCAAGCCGAGCCCGCCGTCCAGCTCGTGAGAAAAACGAGCCGAGCCCGAGCCGCTCGCGAGCTGCTCGTTGGCTCGTGCGAGCTCGGTGCCTCGGTCTGATCCGTCCGGCCCAGTGTCGACCCGCAGCGTCGGCCCAGCCCAGTCGATCGATGCGATGCGTCAACACCTTGTCATTGTGTTGGATATTCTAAGGCGGCACAAGCTATTTGCTAACTCCAGTAAGTGTGTCATTGCTTCAACTCATGTTGAGTACTTGGGACATGTTATAACCGGACAGGGGGTTGCCACTGATCCTAACAAGATCAATGCTATTCGGGAGTGGCCTAAACCACAAGATGTGTCTCAACTACGCAGTTTCCTAGGAATGACTGGTTACTACCGCAGGTTCATTAAGGATTATGGATTCATTTGTCGTCCTTTGCATGATATGTTGAAGAAGGATGGGTTCAGTTGGGGAAGACCTCAAGATGAGGCTTTCGAAGTATTGAAGCTGAAGTTGACTACTGCACCGGTGTTGGCTCTTCCGGACTTCTTTGAACCGTTCACCATAGAGACTGATGCCAGTGCGAAAGGGATTGGAGCTGTCCTCATGCAAAAGGGAAGACCGATTGCTTATTTTAGCAAGACGTTGGGAGTACGGTCAGCAGCTCTATCCACCTATGATAAGGAAGCTTTGGCGATCATTGAATCACTGAGACGATGGAGGCACTACTTCTTGGGTACTAGACTTGTGATCAAGACGGATCAACAGAGTCTCAAATTTATGGCAGAACAAAGAATAGGAGAGGGGATCCAACACAAATTCATGTTGAAGCTACTCGAATTTGACTATGTGATTGAGTAAAAGCGTGGGAAGGAGAACAAGGTGGCTGACGCTTTGTCGAGGAGAGATGCGGAGGTGCAGGCCATTTCAGCAGCTGTTCCCACTTGGGTAGAAGCAATTGAGAATAGTTATAATTCAGATCCACACTGCAAAGAGCTAATGGAACAACTCACTATTGCTCCTGATCCGGCTTCTGGGTTCACCTTCCATTCAGGCGTCCTGAGGTATAAGGGCCGAATCTATGTGGGGTGCGATAAGGAATTAAGGCAGCAAGTTGTGAATTCTCTGCACTCTTCAGCTGTAGGGGGGCATTCGGGTATGGTGGCAACCTATCAAAGGGTTAAGAGTCTCTTCTTCTGGCCAGGTATGAAGAAGGAAGTGCATACACTCGTGCAAAATTGTCCTGTCTGTCAAAGATCCAAGGCAGAACATTGTCACTATCCTGGCCTGCTGGAACCTCTACCCATCCCTGATATGGCGTGGACTCACATATCTATGGACTTCATAGAGAGAATGCCGAAATCCAAGGGCTTCGAGGTCATTTTTGTGGTGGTAGATAGATTCACAAAATATGCACATTTTATTCCTCTAACTCATCCATACTCGGTGCAAACGGTTGCTCAAGCTTTCATAGAACATGTTTTTAAGCTGCATGGTTTCCCTACTGCCATTATCTCCGACAGAGATCGCATCTTTACTAGCAAGCTGTGGCAGGAGCTCTTTAAATCTCTCAAGGTAGAACTGAGGTTTAGTTCTGCTTACCATCCCCAAACAGACGGCCAAACCGAACGGGTAAATCAATGTGTTGAAACCTATTTGAGGTGTATGGCCTTCTATGAGCCACGGAGGTGGGTATCATGGTTACCATTTGCTGAATGGTGGTATAATACCACCTATCATACTTCTCTCAAGGTAACCCCTTTTCAAGCTTTATATGGGTTCTCACCCCCCTCATACAAGAAGTCAGTATCCCTGGACCGGTGGAAGAAGAAGTTAAGGATTTCTTACATGAAAAACAACTCATGCTTAGAAGATTGAAAGACAATTTGTCTCAGGCTCAAGCAAGAATGAAGAAGTACGCAGACTTGAATCGCAGTGAAAGGCAATTCTCTGAGGGAGATATGGCATACTTAAAATTACAACCCTATCGCACAGCTGCATTTGGTCTCAGGCAAAGTGTCAAGCTAACAAGTCGTTTCTATGGACCATTCAGAGTGCTGAAAAAGGTAGGGAATGTTGCATATAAACTTCTACTGCCAGAAGGAGTGGGAATTCATCCAGTGTTTCACGTGAGTCAGCTCAAGAAGCATTGTGGTCCTCAAGCTATTCCCAGTCCGGATCTGCCCTTGGTCGGTGAAGATGGTAAACTGAAGACAGAGCCTATTGCAGTGCTGGAAACCAGGGCAATGCCCCGCCGTGACCGCTTGGTTACTCAATGGTTAATACAATGGGAAAACCTGCCATCAGAGGAGGCCTCTTGGGAAGATGCAGACTTCATCAAAGGTATATTCCCTGAATTCTACTCGCAAACCATAAAATCGTGGTTTCCTGACTCCAATACTTGAGGACAAGTATGTGGCTAAGGGGGAAGGAATGTCAGAATCGGCACAGGTCTGAAGGAAATACAACGCTCCTTATTTCTGTCTGTTACCGCTTCGCTGGGTTTCAGTTAACTTCAATGGCCAAGATTGATCCTTATGGGTTGGGAGGCATCAACGGTCTACTGCTGTCCAGCTGGTCTTGTTTAGCTAATGTGTTAGTTAACTTCACTTAATGTTAATGTGCTGTTTATTTGGGATGTAATCACTGTAATGGGCGTTATGCCAAACGAAGGACTGTATTCATATATGCCGAAGTACAATGAATGGGCATCATGCTTTTGCCAACTTATCACTTCAACCTAGCAGTAGCAGTAGCGATACTTTACTCTCTTCCTCTAGTTTCTCCCTTTCCCCAGATTCCAATTTCTGAGATTTTCCTCAACTCAATCGGATTCCTCCCGGGATCTGACAAGTAGCGCGTGCAAAGGCACGCCGTCAACCGATCTGGATCGACAGCCGCAGCGCAATAGCGCGAACAAACACCGGGATCGGTGGCTGGCGGGAGTGCCGGCGCCCGGCACGGAAGGATGGCAATGCCGGAGACGGGCCGGTGACCGTGCCGGAGTACAGGCCAGTGTTTTTTCTTTTAGATTGAACAGTAGCATGATGGCGACTAGTTCGCATGGCCAACAATCGAACTCACACGACGAAAAAAGAGAGCATAACTATTGATTCATGCAAACGATCTAGAAAAGAACTCGCTAGCTGGAAGGTTGATTTGACACCATATCAAGGCCTATAGAGCAGTCAGTGTTTGATGGCACGTTGTAAAACTAGTGTCGTTGCGATCTAATACCTGACCAACACAACTAGAAAATGAGAACAATCACACAATCAAGTAATACAAAAGTAGATGAACAATTAACATAAGAGACAATAATGTAATCGGCGAGAAGTGGATATAAATTATCTGCACTATTTAATTATCGTATTCGATAGGATACAAATATGATATAGAATTTTCTATTTAATTAACAATTTGTATCCTATTCGTATTTGTATTCGCATGAAAAATATGGATGCGAATATAGTACAAACTTTTATCATCCGAAATGCTATTTTATCCTAACTATTCGTATTTATATTCATACTCGACGAAGCAATATGCATATTTTATTATAATACGACTAATTAATTGGATAAATTTTTAATTGAACGTGAATTTGTATTTTCTTTAGGTGAAGTAAATGAATTAGAATGATTAAACCTGATTGTACGAGGATAAACTGCCATTAATATCTTCATATTATATAAGTTACGAGGATATTTAGATCCGACCAAATTAAGTAAATATTCGATTCGAATTCATATTCATTATAATATTCAATTCGAATTCATATTTAAGAATATTTGGATTCATATTCATTTACAAATACAATTATAGTTTGAACACTATCCGATTTGTTTTTACCCCTTCCTAACCTAACCGGATCCTGAGCGAAGATTGCAGTTGACAAGCATGCATATACCGGTATGCTTTCAAACATGTTAGTGCAACACGATTGGATTCATTTAAATTAGAAACCAACGTGTGGGAGCTGGGAGTGGATCCCCTGGGACCGACCAAGATTGGCGAGAAACTACAATTTCATACAGTGTGCAGTTGAAACTTGGAAATTTCAACGCGACAATAAATATAAAAAAGTTATAAATATGTAGTGTTCCAGTAGTTGGAATTTTCAGTACAATTATCACTAAAACAGAGCCTCCAGATACCAGGAGTACAGAGTACAAACCCCACAATCTTATCTTTTAGCAGAAATATGAAAAGATGGGGGAAATGGAAAACTAAACAGAAACTGATAATAGCAGCTTGCAAATGCAAGAACAAACAGAACAAGGAACCTTTTTTTTTTTTTGAAGTTAGGAACAAGGAACGAGATCTTTACAGGTGGTAACCATCATAGCGGACCAAATGGCTCTGGGAGCGTCTCGAACCGGTGATCAAACACAGGGCTCTGGTCGGACTTGTCGTCGACACTGTGCAACCAGTTCGTGTTCCTTGTGTCCTCCCTCAGCAACATCGCCTCGTACCGTGAACTGCCACATATATCCAGTTCACTCAATGTCTCTTTAGTTCCAATGCTTTCCCTGCCTGGGGAACCAGTTGAGCTCCCGCCACTGTGTGAAAGAGCTCCGTTAGAATCACCAGTTACGTGTCCATTGATGCTGCCATTGTCGGAATAGTGTCGGTCACCATTTGAGATGGGATGGCCAGGGTCCGACATTCGAGCTGGCCGGCCCTTCGGAGCAGTAGACCGGATGCTATGAGGAAATAGAGATGCACCGCGAATACCACCTAGGTTTTGTCGAATGTCCTATCATAAATCAGTTATTCAGTTTCTTCTAAAGAATATTATAATAACTAAACTACATCAAATAAATAGTGCACTAGGTTGTAGACCTACAATATTACAACTCACAAGCTGAGGTGGGAGATAGGCCATGCTTTTTTGAGCCAGCCCGAGGCTCGGCCGGTCCGGCACAACCTAAGCACGGCACGGACACGCCACGTGGTGGGCTATGCCGGCACGACACGAACGATGAGTCGGGCCGGACCTGGAAAGCCAGCCCGTTGGGCAGCACGACACAGTATGGCGAATCGTGCCATGCTCAGGCTAGCCCAGCACAGGGAGCACGGCAGGCATGGTAGGCACGTCGAGCACGCTGACTAGGCCTGGGCAAAATACCCGCTGCCCGTTACCCGTACCCGAATTACCCGGACCCGAACCCGAAATACCAGAACCCGAGGTACCCGATCCCAAATTCGGATAGCGATTCTGATTACCCGAAATTAGTTTGGGTAGTTCGGGTAATATCCCCCGGTACCCGAACTACCCGAATTACCCGAATTGTCTGTAAATTACCCGAATTGTCGGGAAATTGTCTGTAAATTACCCGAATTATCGGGAAATTAGCTGGTTTTCTGTAAATTCGGGTATATCGGGTATACCCGAACCCGAATTATCGGGTACCCGAAATTGCGGGTAGTGTTTTTTTGGGGCTAATATCGGGTAGCAGTTTTCATTACCCGAATTTCGAATTACCCGAACTACCCAACCCGAAAAATTTGGGTAACCCGAACGCCCAGGCCTAACGCTGACGCCGGCAGCCGAGAGCCTCAGCCTCCACCTCGCCTCCCCTTCCATCGCCATCCCATATTCACTACTATCATGGTCATCCCCACAACCACAACCCATCACAGAGCAGAGAGAGAGAGAGTAGAGGGGAAGGACTAGAGTATACTGAAGGGGGTGGGGGTCGCAATGCTGCCTTTGTTGGTGCCACCACCACCGTCTGCTCCACAACCGGAGACTCCATGCCGCCACCTCCATCCCAGCAGCTGCCTCCCAAGAGCCTCCACTTGCCGGCACAAGCGACGGCGCCCCCGTCAGCCTCGACCTCCCGCGCGCCCGCCTCGGCCCATCGACGCCGGTCATGGAGAAGATGGAAGGGGGTCGGGAGGGAGGAAGGGTCGCCGGAGGAGGTCGAGGGAAGAGGGGGCGGCCGGGGAGGGGGCTGCCGGGGAAGCAGAGGGAGGCGGCCGGGAGGGGGTCGGGGGAGGTGGCCGAGGGAGGAGGGGGCGCCGCCGCGCCGAGGTGGGGGGGAGGGAGAGGGGAGGGAGGCTAGGGTAGGAGGGGTGGCGCAGCGTTGGGGAAGGAGAGGGAGGTGGCCGGGGGAGGAAGGGGCACCTGGGTGGGGGGAGGGAGGCGGCCGGGGGAGGAGGGGGCGCCGCCGCACCGGGTGGGGGAGAGAGAAATGAGGAAGATGAAATGGAAGGGAGGTTTCGGCCGAATGGATAAGGAAAAGAGAGAAAAGGGAGGAAGAAAAAGGAAAAAGAGAGAGAAAAGAGAAGAAAAATTGGAAAAAGGGGTAATGGAAAAGAAAAGATTTAGCACACACAGAAGAAAATCCATATTCGCAAATCCTTAACCGAGAATTCCAATTGCATGTTAAATTAATCTATGAAACTTGCTAATTGTATTAAATTGTGAAACGTTATTATTAGGTTATACGGGTATTAGAAGGGAACGGCGTATAGTCCGTAGATGATTAATTTCACATGTACCGATTAAATTGGTATTTTGCCATTTAAAATCACCCTGTTGCTTATTTAAATATCTAGCTAATATTTGTTAGCCGTATTAATTTATAAAACTCCACTGTACTCTTTTCCTTATCTGGGGAACATTGGAATAGCTCTCCAATAGGCAGAGGCTAAGGTCAAGCACCATATACATTAACCATGACTTTTTTATGTTTTTGAAATTATTTGAGCTGATGATGACCAATACTTGCTACCACTGCCATATACATTTTTGTTTAAGATATCCTCCTGCAATCCTTGAACTCTGCATTCTCTATTATCGTTACTATGGTTTTAACTGTATTGTTGCATATGTAGTTCTAATGATGCTTATATTTACTGGAATTGTTTATATATGGTTACCTATCCTATTTAACATAACTGACTATACATGTCTATTGTGTTTTAACTAAAAAGAGCAATGATGCCACACTTAGAACCGGCGCCTCGCAAAATTAACAATCACTTCACACAAACATTTTTGCAAACCTCTTATCTCGCAAGGGACTGCACGGGCGCAATGTAGCGCGTCCTACCTATCTTGTTTCTTTTATAGATCTACTATTTTTTTAAAAAAAAAGAGCCAAATGAGTGTTGTAGCCCGACCATGGTGGTGAAGACGTTCAAGCGACACCTCGGTCTTGCATTGTGGTAGAGCTAATATCAAGGCACAGAGCAAACCGTGCCCGATGAAAACTCGATGTGCTAGGATATTACAATTTTTTAGTCCATAGAAAAGCATGGGCATTGAATTAGTTTTAACTAGTTTTTAACGAGACAGGTACAAGAGAAAGTAAGATGGCAGCCGTCACCACCATCTTCGCCTCGTCGTGTATAGTTATTTTGGGCTAAGCTTGGATTGGATTGGCAAGGCACGAACGCCAACACAGTGGGCTTTGAGCCGTGCTTAAGTCTGGCTAGAGGTGAGACGGGTTGGCACAGCACGGCACGGTAGGGTGACTGGGCCGAGCCGGAATGGAACGACGTGGCCCGAATCATGGTGGGCCCGGGCCGGGACGGCACAGCCGGCCCAATGCCCACCTCTACTCACAAGCCATACTAGATTTCTTCTGAAACATCCACGTTTTCCATTTTGGGCGTCAGTCTAGAAATTACTCATGCAGTGAACACACAATTGGTTGAAAGCTTTCACTCATCCAAATGAAAATTATCACTTTGTAATGGCTAGAGATGGCAACGGGCACAAACCCGCTGGGTTTTGCTATCCCAAACCCGTGCCCATGAAAGTTGGACGTGCCCGCTAAAAAACTCATACCCGTGACGGGTGCAGATTTTTGCCCAGACCCATGCCCACTGGGTTAACGGGTACCCACGGGTCGCCCGTGGGTTCAGTAATGCGAGCTGCAACAATGGTTAATGGAGAAGAGGAAGAAGTTCACCGGACATCTTCGTTGGAGCCGGAGGGCAGCGCCATGGCCAAGAGCCTACTGTTACGATACGCGTTGGCTGCGGCGTGGGGGCGGCGGGATGAACTGGAAGGCGAGGCAACGGCGAGGGCGTGCGGGAGGACGAGCGTGCGGCAAGAGTGGCAGGAGCTGCGGGACGGAAGGGCGAGCGTGGAGACTGCCGGAGACCGAGCGCGGAGCGCCAGATGTGCCGCCGCTGCGGCGGCTGTTGAATCGGGATGGGGACTGGGGAGGAGTGAGTAGTGACCGTGACCGAGTGCTAGCTAGGGTTAGCCGTATGGGTAATAGGGCATTGCCGCATTGGATTTGGGGGCTTGGGGCTAAATGGCTAATGGGCTATGGACTGGGCTGGTTTGCCTGGGAGGCTGGGAGTCTGGGTTTATAACTCCTATGGATCAGGTTTATATTACCCATGGGTTTACGGGTTTGGATACTATAGGAACATACCCGAACCCGGCAAACCCGATGGGTTGGGCTTTTTGCCCATTAAGAGACTCATGGGTTAGGAAATTGACTCAGACTCATGCCCTAATAGAGTAAAAACCCACCGGGTATCGGGTTTCGGGTACCCATTGTCATCTCTAGTAATGGCACTATCGCAGAGAAGTAAAAACAGGCAAGTCCTTGTTTATTTTAATGTAAACATGAGGGGTGAACAACTGAACATACCATGTGCTTGATTGCCATGTCAAGTGACTTCCTCGATATTGTCCTACCAAATCCATTATCTGCGCTTGTGACGGACCGGTAGGGTCTAGCAGGTTGACCACCCATAACAGATATCTCAGTCTGTCTATTCTGGTGTCCATTGGTAAGAACAGGTGCCTTGGATTGTGCATCAGAAAATTTACTTCGAGCAATAGCAGGTACAGACATCTTTTTCACAGGAGCTGAGGGAACTGGCTCAGCATTCGGGGTTGATCTGACTCCCATTCCTGGTCGTGCTCTACCAGCGGAGAGTGGC
Organism: Dendrocalamus latiflorus; assembly: GCA_017311315.1. Taxonomy (NCBI): domain Eukaryota; kingdom Viridiplantae; phylum Streptophyta; class Magnoliopsida; order Poales; family Poaceae; genus Dendrocalamus; species Dendrocalamus latiflorus. The sequence goes on from CM029663.1 coordinate 12,189,628, forward strand.
CTTTCTGGTAGCTTAGTCCTTAGGTTGGCCGGAGTTTTACTTGGGAAATCTCGAATGTCTAGGGGCCTAACTGAAGCTCGCGGCCGCGGATTTGGGGAACTTGGACGGGATGATGGTGCCGACGAAGGTGCTGAATTTCGACCATTACTGGCTACTGATCGGCCATTTGATGTTAAGTTATTGCTGCCAGAAATCCGCCCAGCAGAAGGTGAGCGACCAACAGATGGAGCTGATGAACGCATGACAGGCTGGCGCGTAGGTGTAGATGACCGAGAGCTAGAACGTCCCACTGAATCAACTGCACTTGAGGAAGAGGTGGTACGACTGATTGCGGGAATTGTACCAGAGGGTGAGCCAGGACGGCTCACTGCAGGAGCTGTGCTTGAAGATGAGCTGGATATGATTCGAGGCCGAGAGGTTGGAGTTGATGGCCTCGAATTTTGTGCAGATGTGGTCTTCACAGCAGTCAAGTTGGCCATAGAGTTGGGCGCAGAAGGACGACTTTTGACTGGAGTAGATGGACGAGTTTTGACTGGAGTACAGGAACGTGTTGGCACCGGACGTGAAGCTGGAACTGATGGCTTTGACGAAGGAATTGTGCTAGTCCTCTTGCTCGGGGTTGTGGGTCTCGAACTGACAGAGGAAATGCTTCCATTGAGAACTGATGATCTGTTGTTGCTAGACATAAGAGTAGATTGCCTTGAAGGGCGAGAGACAGAGTTACTTCGCGCTGGTCTGGTGGGAACTGTGGAATGCCCATTCTCTGTTTCAGAAATGGAAAGCTGCAATAAACATGTGATACGGTTCTGTTAATTTTGGTAATCACCGTATGGACAACTAGCAAATAGTAGGTTTTAAAAAGCAGTTGTACAGCTAAGTATGTCCCCTGTTCCCATGGTTAGGCGATAGACGGTGTGATATGATATCAAGTCTGCCCATTCCTAGCTACATGAAACTTGATTGCTTCCCAAAAATAAATTCCAGTGTGTTGCAGAACCCCACGTGTAATATTGCGAAGCATTCAAATTTTACTTAATAATAACCCGATCATACAGCAAGTCAACAAGAGGCCTGGATGCTACGTATTGTATTGGTCTTCCAAGCATAGTCCAAGGAGAAGAACAAAGGGTTTTGCCTATTACATAAATTACCATTATTTCTTAAGCGGAGTTCTGCCGACAATATTGTCAAAATAGGATGGTTGACAAGTGAAAACAATATCTATGATGCCTGAAATTAGGAAATTTTTACAGTACATTCTACTGGTAGTAATATGGTGACAGTAGAAATTAAATTTGATCATTGATTTGTGAGGGCGTAATAGAATTTTCTTTATAAATCTATTTTTTTGTGAGGGTACTATATACTTTTCCTTAGAATCTGTTATTAATCCTTTCCGTTGCTGCTGCCCCCGCCTCTCACCCATTCCGCTGCACCGCCGCCACCGTCTCTTGTACGCGCACTGCCACAATGCTTGTAGAAATTACTCTTATGCTATACGTTCCCTTTACAATTATACCCTTCTCGGGATTTTACTACCAGTACTTCTGGTGGTAATATAACTAAATCATAATTAATCTGATCCATTGGATAAAAAAAGAATGGACGACTCATATTTATTTTGGGAACTATAAAAGAGCCCTGAAATTAAGATGCGTCTAGTACATAAAAATATACAATATCCATGCTTTAACATCCTATAAAATTGCCAGACTGTCCAATTGATCAAACTTTTCTTATACCTTCTTCTGCAATCTGCATATTATGTAAGATTCGCATTACAGTTGTCAACTAAAAGGCAAGCTATAGACCACAATGCCTTTCTACTATCGTGATATTGTAGATCAGATGTAACAGCCCTGAACCACTACTCAAGTTATGACAGAATCCTTCCAGTTATGATTTCTACATTGTTGTCAACAATATTATATTTGAAAGCTGTAAAAAAACTCATCTCATTATTGACACAACATGGGGGTAATTGCTAAATAAAAAATATCAATGAAATCGCTTTGGTTTGTGTGAGCCTCCTGCAAACCCCTTTTAAACTATGCCTACTGATAAAAAAACCTACAAAGGAAAATTAATAGCTTAGAAACAATAAGAATACGCAGCACTGAAACAGTTACTATAATTATGAGATGATATAGTCCATTCGGTGGGCTGGGTTCAAATGACTCCAGTGATTTCTTGCAACTAGTTTATTTAGGTAAGTTGAGTACGGTGGGTTGGTCAAAACATCCTTTCCAGTTCAGATGCATAGTATGAAAACAGTTACTACCAATTTGTGTTTTCCTTTTTTGCACACATTACTCTTGAACCTATCAAAGTTGAAATTTTGGACTCAGTAGTTAAATTTTCTGGCTCCACTTGTAACTTCCATAACGCATGCATATAGTGTCATTGATAGGCACATAACACACGCATACAGTGGCATTGACAGGCACGTAACAAACATATACAATGATACTTTGTAATCCCTTATGCAAGCAAACCAACAAACACGGCCTGAGTGAACTCAAATGCCACTGAAAATAAGCCTTAAAGGCTAAAACATATAGTTTGCAGTTTGCACAAGATATCTCGAAACACCAGCATGTAAAAATATCTGAAGAGAATAGTACCAACCCTTGATGCTCTGGTGGTCGAGGATGATCTAGTGGTAGTGCGTTTAGGCACATTTGAGGATGGGGTTTTCTCAGCAACCTCCAATGCAGGAACACGGGGTGTTCCTGGGGGAGTCAGAAGCCTGAGGAATACATTCCAAATGTTATGTAAGATCAAAAGGAGATAAGCAATGACACACACGCATGCACGTGCACATCAAAGGTCAGAAATGTAAAACCATGAAACAGATGAGGCACAAAAACAAATGAAAGGCATATACTTCGACCCAACAACTAAACATTTCATTTGTGTGGCAAGCTCATGCAAATGGCATCCAAATCAAACCTTATCATACACCTAGATGGCTATCTATTTATCTCACCACAGTATTGGAGTGTGATACAATTATGATGTGGTAAGGGTTATATATGTCGCTATGTAAGTGCAACTGGAACGTTGCAGTAGTTATATGCAGATGACAAATATTTCAACTAAACTTGCATCGAAACGTTGGGTCAATTATAGGTTCCCAGTTGCTACCAGTGTATCTTTCAGTTTCCCAGACTGGTTTTAACAATGTAACATTTTCCTACATATGTAACAGAATTTCATTTAAACTACTGCGATATCATTATAACATGAGCAAACTTAAGACATCCTAAAGTTGGCAATGCTATTAGTCTGCCTATTTTTTCAGTTGCATTTGATTCTTTTTCCCCCTTTTTCGTAGAAAAACAGACACAGAGTACGTGATGTCCCAAGATTTGCTCTTCTAGGAAGAAGCCCACAGACCAACATCCAATTACATACTTCTCTTTGCTCTCAACGCAACAAATACTCTTAACTGAACCAAATTACTTCCCTACCAAGCCAACCTTGACCAGTGACAATCACATCCGTCACAACCTAAAAGACCCAACCATGATTTGGGCAACACCACTGATTACCCGCAAAAACAAGCGCGACTCACCTAACCACAAGAAAGATCGGTATAAACTCGTGCAAGAAAGACCAACAGAACGCCCCAAACCGTTCCAAAACACCGCATTACCACCCGCTTCACTATGCTAGATTAAGGGTTCACCGATTACAAAAAACATGAAATCACACCCCAAATTCAGCAAACCAGATCACCACCAAACGGGAGCAATAGTTAGTCAATCACCAGTCGTAGTCGTGCTTCCCGATCTCCGTGTCTAGCAAGTCCTCCATATCGATCCCGCCTCAAACTCCAAAACCCCACACCAGATTGACACCCGCAGCTGCAAACCCCGCGCCGGGGGGGGGGGGGGGGGGGGGGGTGGACCCAATAGCTGCGCTTACCACCTACTACTTACACCTTACACTACCCCCGGCTATGTAACGCCCGGGGATCCGGCGAGGCGGCCGGAGATCGCTGGGCCGTGTGGGATCCGGATCGCTGGAGTCTGTAGGAGGAGGTCTACGGCCTCGCCCTCCTCCCCCTCCCACGCCGACGCGACGCTTCGAGAAGCTGGGAGCTCTTCCTCACGTGTCCCCTTGGCCTTTGCTTGTGGCGATGAGCTGTGCGGACTGCGTGCGAGACCGCGAGGAGGAGGCGACTCAAAGATGGATGCGTGTGCTCCCCGCTGTTAATATTTTCCCCTCTCTCTCTCTCTCTTGCTTTCGTTTGTCGTTCGGAATCGCGGGGCGGTAAATACCGGGACCTATCAGTCACGCGAGTGTCTTACATGTGGACCCAGTGTATTCGTGAGCCCAGCTGTCAATGGGGGTGGGCTGTTCGGGCTGCCTGGCGTAGCGGCAAGCCTGGAAAAAGTCAGCTTTGCTCGTCGGATAGAGGCGACGTGTCGGAGAGTTTCTGGGTCGCACGATGACATGTGGGGATGCGTTTCTTCACGGGCCCACATGTCATTGGGTTACCGATGGCTGTTCGGGGCCCGCGTGTCATCGACTGAGGAGGCTGTGGTCAAAATTGGAACGTTGAGGTAGATCACTGGTCCGAGTGGGCGGGTGATTCTTTTATGAGGTGTTAGCTGTTACGGGTGTAACCGGCAACTTTGGCAAGCTTAATTATTACGGGTGTCATCGACTGAGGAGGCTGTGGTCAAAATTGGAATGTTGATGATTGCAATACGTATATTCTTCTTTGAAAAGAAATTGACAGTACGGTAGAGCGATTCACTGCAGCTAGCTTAGAGCAAATTTAATAGTACAGATAGCTGCTACCTCCAATACATTTTCATGTCATCAAAAGATAATGATGTAGTCAACTCATACAATAAGCTGGCTATACGTTGTCTCCACAAGAGCTCTCAATCATTTAATACATACATGGGTATTGATAATTTAATACCTGCATGGGTACAGCAATTAGTTCTATGGGTACATGTATGGATAATGCATTTTTTCCTGTGCTATAGCCTGACTCTTGCATGGGAGTCGGTTTGGCTCTCTCTCTCTCCTTTTCTCTCCCCTCCACATAGGACTATGCTGACATAGATTCCCTTATAGCTAGCACAGTCAACCTTATTAAACTTGCTCTTTCGCAAGTCGATCGCCTGTAACTGCAAACATCACACGTGATCGTATTTACGCACGCCTTGAATGAATCATGCCTGTTGATAACTCGATACCATAATCACGCACCATCCAACGCATGCAACCCTGAAGCCATGATACGTACAGATACAGTCGCCTTCAGGGGCTTCCCATGCGCATGCCCTGGCAGGCTGAAACGAGCGGGCTGGGCGCCGGACCGCCGGTTACGCATGGTTAGTTGCGCGGTGGCGATCGGTAGATGCCGCGTCACGAGAGAGACCGGACGAAAACATGGTACGGTTTGGGAGATCGATCGATTCGGCCAATTTCTAGACCATCGTCTTGCCGCGTGTGCGTCGGCGCGCGACGGCGACTCGTCGGCGCATCATATCGTCGTGTTCTTCAAGGCGGTCAGCGTGTTACGGCTACTGCTAGTCCGAAGATAGTGAGAGGAACTGGACGGTAAATACTTGCATCTGCATGTATGTTAGTTTGTTCAGTTTGTGCAAGGACAGGTAACTAGAGTAATTGATACAGCGACGGCCTATTATTAATGGCGGCGAGCTTTCATTTACTCGTTTCAGTGACCTCTTGTGAAGGAACCAAGCTAGGTACGAACGCCTGCAATGCATGCATTCGCATCATGAAATGCCCCAAATTTTCAAATTTTTTGAATTTCGGTTGAATTTGAATTCTTACCCAATTTAGAAAGTTTCCAAATCAATCTGCTTTTCTTTCATGTTTTTCCGTCTTCTCCTTGCCGATGTCGCCTTTTCCCTTCCCGTCTTCTCCCCTATGCATCGCTGCCAGCCGGCCGCTTGCTATCGTCGCCAGTTGTGGGATAAAGATAACCGATAAGAGAAGGTAAATAGGAGGTTTTTTAATTCTTTTGGCAAAAACACAATTTTAGAGTAAGGATGAGATAATAAAATTATTTTTCACAATTCAAGACTTAAATATTCTATATCTTGCTATTACATTACAAACATATGTCTAGGCAATATACAATTGTAGCTAAACAAGTCAATCAATTAATTGTTAGAAATATAAGTGTGGAAAGTAAAGGGAAGGTGAAATAAACCACACGGAGGACACGATAATTTTTTCTCGTGATTTCAAAGACTTACCGGTCTCCCTTAATCCACGTTGAGGGAGATGAACTAATCAAGTTGGCTCCTTGCGCAACTTGAGCCTTTTCTCAATCCACATGGTAGCTCTTTCCCACTCTGAGAGTTGAGCTCCAACCTTCCACAACCGTGTCGGAGTCTCCTCACCATCTTCTTAAAAAGATCACCGTGCAAATTCCTCCAAACCATCTAGGTATCGACAACCACTAAGAGTAATAAGCCAATGATGTTTGCTTGAAGGTTTTTAAATGCCATAATGATTAACTATATGATGCAATACACTTGAATGCTCTTAACAACCTCAAAATGAGAAAATGAAGCACTTGAGTTGAAGCGAGGAAAACAAAGCTCAAGAGTATTCAATGAGGTCCAAGAGTACTTGCTTGCTGCTGGTAAGGAGGTATTTATAGCCTCCACCCACCAAGATGACCGTTGAGGATGAAATCCGCAAAAATCAGGGAATGCGATACTACTACACCTATTGTTTAATGGCTATTTAAAGTTCATTAAATACACAAAAACTGGCCGTTAATATAAATATCGGTATTACCACACTCACAAGCCCTAGTAAGTACCGATTTTGCGGTAGTACCGATTTTCATAGGAGAGAAAATCTCCTAAAATTTACTTCTCTAAAAATTAGTTACCGCCAAGTAAAGTACAGTCATACTGTACTGCAGTAATACTAGTCATTACGTGCGGCCATACTACTGTGGTATTACCAACCCACAATAACGATAGTACCATTTCAGGTTAAGACAAAAAAATGCACCTCTCTAAAAATAATGTATCAGTATGTAAAGGCCAGTAGTACCGATGCAGTGGTACTATTGCTGAAATAACTGCGGCCAAATCGATTTCCAAAAGAAAAACAGAGAGGGTTCCAAAATGAATTTTCAAATTCAAATGCATGCATGTACTAGATTGGATCAATGTGGTACTAGATTAACTTCAAATTACTAGCTATGATTCCTCTTTATAGTACGGCATCTATCGTAACAATCCGGTCTTTTTCTACCAAAAGCCAAGACCAATAAAAGCTATAAAAGAGATCCTTAGGCTAAAATATACCTTTGCCTTAGTCATATCTTGAGCCATACCAATCCTTAGCCATATTTGTATGCTTTTTCTATGGTATCATCAAAACTCAGGACTAAACCTTTCAATCATCTTATCAAACATATTAGTCCCTTAAACATTATCATCATTAATTATCAAAATCAATTTTTTGAGGTCCTAGATGCTTCACTAGCGCGCAAAGCCACCTCGTCAACCATGCCTTCAATGCCTGTCACCTCGCCACCCAGCCATGCACCACTGTTGTCAACTTCACCACCGCCATCTTGACCGTTGCTCGACCGACACGCGCCCAAGTCGTTACTCGCTCTACCAGCTCGCTCCTTTGCACCAGTGAGACACGACACGCTCAAGATGCTAGCTCCACTACCAGCAACGCCACCGAATGCCCCTCAACCGCCAGCACCACCACAACGCATCGCTTCCGGCATGGCCGTGCCACTACTCCCACCGCCTCTCTCAATCTATAAAGCCTAGCCATCAATCAGCCTCCATTAGTGACTAATTGCACTCTCGAGCTCCCTCTCTCCCAACTCTAGCAAGCAATCGCCGTCACCGCCATGGTAAGATCAAGGAAGCTGACTAGAGGGGAGTAAATAGGCAGTTTTAAAAAAAATTAGGCTACTACCAAATTTATAATGCGGAAGTATAAACTATTTGGTTTTATACAAGTAAGACCTAAATTACCTAAGTTTGACTAAGTGCGTCAACAATATAATTCTAACTTAAGATAAGCAATCCTAGGATGACAGGTACTCTATTCAATTTGATGAATATAAATTGCATGAATGTAAATTGAGCATAATAGAACAAACCACAATGACACACGATGTCTTTACCGTGGAGTTCAGAAACTTACCGATTTTCCCCAATTCATGTTGAGGTAAACCCAACCGAATTGGACCAGCTCAATAAATTAAGCCTAACCATCTCAATCCACTAAGGCTGCTCTTTCTCCTCTCCAAAGATGGCGAGTACCACACCACTCACAATACACCGGGCATTCTCACAAGATTCTTGAGAAGATCACCGAACCACCACACCTCCGAAGCCGTCTAGGAGTCGGTAACCTCCAGGAGTAACAAATTGGAGATCCTTACTTGAACGAATCAAGAATCACAGCTCAAAGGACACTAAGTCCACCACCGTGTGCAATACATGCATAAGGTTATCTCTCCAAAGCTCTCTAAGTGCAACACATGCACAAAATGCAAAAAAAATATAAGCGGTAAATGACAGAAAAAAAAATGCAAAAATGATGCTATATTCTTCTTGTACCTTATGAGTGCACCAAGCTGACCGCTCAATCCGTGGAGTGCGTCTTTCTAGGCTATAGTGTTGAGCATAAGGAATATCATTGTTGGGATCCTGTTGGTCGATATATGCGGGTTTCTTGGAATATCACTTTTGATGAATCTCGTCCATTCTATCCTCGTCCTTCTCCTTCCATAACTCTTGCATTTCTTGTTGAGCCACCTTCTTTCCTAGCTTTTCCTGCCATCCCTATAGTCACCACTTCTCCACCATAGCTTTTGGTCTCTTCGATGCCTCCTCAACTGTTGGCACCTCCTTCACCAACAGCACCCTCTACAAAGGTTCCTTCTGGTCTTGTTTCTCCTTATCCTCTACACTACACTCGTCGTCCGCAAGTTGAGAGTTCTTCTAATGCATCATCTTTCTCTGATGGGTCATCTTCTTTGGCCTCTCCTCCTTGATATGCTCTTTGTGATCACTAGTCTATTTGGCCTCCTGAGGATTTTGATTTTGATGCTGCTGCTCTTGTCGAACCGACTTCTTATCGTGATGCTACTGTACATCAGGAGTGGTAGTGTGCAATGGCAGAGGAGATCGCCGCCTTTGAGCGTACTAACACGTGCGATAACTCCTATCATGTGCAATTGGGTCTATAAGGTTAAGACCCGCTTTAATGGTTCTCTTGAGCGCTACAAAGCTCATCTTATGACACAAGGTTTTTAGTAGGAGTATGGTCATGATTATGATGATACTTTTGCTCCTATGGCTCACATGATCACTGTTCACACTCTTCTTGCTGTGGCATCTATTCGGGGATAGTCCATCTCTCAGCTTGATATTAAGAATGTCTTTCTCAATGGTGAACTGCGTAAGAAGATTTATATGCAATCACCACTACGGTATTCTGTTCCTGAAGATATGGTTTGTCGCCTTCGCCGATCTCTTTACGGTCTTAAGCAAGCTCTTCGTACCTGATTTGATCGTTTCTCTTCTGTTGTCATTGTAACTGGTTTCTCTACTAGTGCTCATGATCCTGCTCTTTTTATTCACACTTCGCCTCATGGTCGGATGCTTCTCCTTTTTATATGTTGATGATGTGATCATTATTGAAAATGATTCTTAATATATCACTTATGTGAAGACGCGTTTTAGTGAGTAGTTTCTCATGTCTGATCTAGGTTCTCTTCGCTACTTTCTTGGGATTGAGATTATTTCTACGCTTGAGGGCTTCTATCTGTCCCAAGAAAAGTATATCTAGGATCTTCTTTATCGTGCTCTTCTTACTGATCAGCGCACAGCTGAGACTTCCATGGAGCTTAATGTTCATCTTCAGTCCACTGATGGTGAGCCTCTTACTGATATTACTCACTATCGTCACCTTGTTGGAAGTTTGTTTATATTGGTGTCACTCAACCTGATATTTTGTAATCTGTACATATCATAAGTCAGTTTGTTTCTACTCCTACTCAGTTCCACTATAGTCATCTTCTTCGTGTTCTATGATATCTTCATGGAACCATCTTTCACCATCTCTTTTTTTCCTCGCTCTAGCTCTTTACAGCTCCAGGCATATTCTGATGCCACTTGAGCTAGTGATCACTTTGATCACCGATATCTCTCTGTCTATTGTTTTTTTCTTGATGGTTCTCTCACTTGAAAGACTAAAAAGCAAACTACAATTTCTCGTTCGGATGCTGAGGCTAAGTTGCGAGCTATGGTTTTGTTGACTGCGGAGGTTACTTGAGGATTTTGGTGTTTTTGTGTTTGCACCAACTCCTCTTTTGACTAACAGTACATGTGCTATTAGCATTGCTAAAGATCCAGTGAAGCATGAGCTTACTAAGCATATTGGTGTTGATGTTTTTTGCATGCGGACAAAGGTGACAAGATTATTGCTCTTCAGTATGCACCTTCAGAACTTGAGTTGGTAGACTTCTTTACAAAAGCACATATTAGAGCCCAGCACAGCTTCTATCTCTCCAATTTTATGTTGTTGATTCACCATAAGTTTAAAAGAGGTGTTAGAGATGTATTATAATTGTGTATTTACTCTGTTATATAAGGGTTTTTCTACATATATATCATACATGTATGTGTATATATATTGACCCAATGACCCATTAGCCTCATGTTGAATACAAATGTTATTCATAACATCACCCTCTTCCAAACATGCCCTTAAGATCAATTATGATTCCAGCCCATCGTCCGGAATTTTTATTTAGTGTGCTTTATCAATAATGCATGTTTGTATATGTTGTGCTTTTGTTTTAGCATTGGCAAATTCGAAAGTGCGTAATTCTTAAACTTGTGTTGGATGTCAAGCACCTAATCTAGTTTAACAATTTTCACAGCCAAGTCTAAAAGACCTCTGAACCTTGGTCAGAGGTTGCATATTGCACTAGGTGCTGCAAAGGGAACCCTCTATCTACACACCGAGGCAAACCCTCCTATATAACACCGTGATGTTAAGGCGAGCAACATTCTATTGGACTTCAAGTTTGTAGTGAAGGTGGCTGACTTCGGTCTTTCAAGGCTTGCTCCGGTCCCGGACGTTGAAGGAATATTGCCAGCTCATATCTCCACTGTTGTTAAGGGCACCCCAGTAAGTGCCATTACACCTGGCGAAGTAGCAACACTGCACTCACCATGATCTCTTTTTTGCTGTTTCATGTTAGACAACACGAAACTTTTGAGCTCACTTATTAACTTGCAGTGTGCAAGTTTAGAATGACCATATATTTCCTTTTTTTTCTTTTGGCAGGGCTATCTCGATCCAGAATACTTCCCTAACTCATAAACTGACAGACAAAAGCGATGTGCGTAGTCTTGGTGTTGTCTTTCTTGAGCTATTGACTGGGATGGAGCCAATCCAGCATGGTAAAAACATTGTTAGAGAGGTACAAAGGTTTCCACCCTAATCCTTAATATTTGATATAATTGTCTGTTTAACATAGTGCATAGTATATTATTGAGTAATTGAGACTTTTTTCTTTTGACCATTCAGTAAGATTATCGGTAATTCAGTGGAAAAGGAAACCGTATAATTTGCTCTTACTGTAGGTAAACACGGCTTACCAATCAGGAGACATTTCTGGAATCATCGACAGCCCAATGTCCTCCTACCCTACGGAATGCGTCACGAGGTTCCTCTCGCTGGCCATGAAGTGCTGCCGGGACGAGACCGACGCGAGGCCTTCCATGGCCGACATCGTCAGAGAGCTCGAGGCCATCCGGAACGCAATGCCCGAAGGAGAGGATCATCTCCTGTCCGTAGCCACGGAGACGGGCTCCTCGGGTGCACTGACCAAATCCATGTCGGCCTCCTCGGCGACCACGGGGGCTATCTTTTTCTCATCCCAAATTCCGGCAGCTGCAACACGAACAGACGCGGCGCGGCCGCGGCGGTGTGTCTGTGTTTGGTGCCTGCGACGGCGAGCGTGAGCGCCTCACTGACCACTCCATTCATACTCCGTTTGGCACAGCTCTAGCTCCGAGATTTATGTTGGATCTGTAGTTTGTTGACTAAATTAAAGTAATTTAAATATTTTTATTTAATATATAATATAAATGAAATGAGTCATGTAAATGCACTTAACATGCCTGCAACCCTAGATCCAGGATTTCCTAGAGCTACAGATGACCAGCTCTAGGAAATCTACAGATTTAGATTTCCTAGAGCTAGAGCTCTGCCAAACGGGGCCATGAATCAATCAATCTCATGCTGCCATCCAATGATCCTGGCAGCCTGCAATTCTCTTCTATCAGACGACAGACGGTATGGAATGAGATGGCAAGGGCATTGCATTCACAAGTCTCAGGCTCATAGCAAGTGCATCCAAATGCACAGTGTGAATGCGCTACGCTGTTGCAAGCTTCGTTGCAATGGTCTTGCGCTTGTCAATGTCAACAAGTGCATCCAAATGCACTGTGTGAAATGCGCTACGCTGTTGCAAGCTTCATTGCAATGGTATTGCGCTTGTCAATGTCACTGCTACAACTCCTTTCTTTGACCTGGAGGTGGCAAGGCATGGCAGGTTCAGCAATCAGTTTCACTTTATAGGACCGGAGAGATAACAGAGAGATGAATAATACCTTAAAATTTCCTCAAGTATTCACTTATCATTTACTCAATAACTACAAAGTTATGAAGATTAGGATAACAATCACACTAGGAAACCAAAGATTCTCAGAGCTGAGCAAAAATAGTCAGAAAAACAACATGGTCGAATTTCGACTACGCGGTCACAAGCCCCGCAAATCTGAACGCAACCTGATCAAAAAAACAAGGTGGTCGAAATTCGACTATCAGTTGAAAATCAATGTGGTCAGATTTCAACTACCAGTTGGAAATCAACGTGGTCAAAATTCGATTTGAGTGGTCAACGATCAGAGAGTGATCAAAAACCAACGTGGTTGAAATCAACATAGTCAAAGGCTAATGTGGTCGAAATTCGACTCGAGTAAACCAACATGGTCGAAAGCCAACAGTGGTTTAAAACCGACGTTATCGAATCAGGTTGGAATATGAGCAGTGAAATCGACGATCAGTGAGTGGTCGAAAACCCAACTTGATTGAAAAGAAACAATGTGGTCGAAGTCCCGAACATGATCGAAAACTTGAACTTGGTCGAAAAAACCAGAGAAAACAAATTGATGTAACTTTTGATCCGTAGATCTAAATAATATGAAACTTTGCATTGATCTTCTCTAGGGTATTGTGAATCTATTCCAATAAACGATCATAAGAATCATAGCCAAAATTGATACCTTTTTCAGTTTGCTGGAAGGTTTCCCCAAAACCGAGTCAAAATTGAAATTGATGAATACAACTTGCTCATGGGTGTATGATGACCATGATGGGTCTAACTGTATTCTCATATATCACAGTAAGTTAAAATACCAAAGAAATCAACTCAAATAACCTCGGATCAAGAAATCATGCTTTGAGACCAAATCAAGAGCAAATCAATCAAATCAAAATGGATCCATAGAAATACGCAAAGATTGATGTATTGCTTACTTGAGAATATTGATTTTACAGTCACTCCACTTTGAAGGACAAAGAGCACACTAAGTGATCCACTCTCAAACCCTGACCCTAAACAGGAGAGCACACATGAGAGTGAGAGAGAGATTGAATGATTAACCTTACATGTCTCCATCTTAACTCCTTTTATAAGTAAGCAACCAGCTATCTACATCCCTTAATGAATCCTATTTACTATTACAATGGGAGAAACCCGTTAACCCCACACACACGAGTTTCTCACACAAGTTCACTTATACACGTTTTTCAAAGCGTATAAGTGTGCATCCGCTAAATCCTTAACCTTGATCCGCCTTGATCAAATTAACTCCACCATGGCCTAAACTGCTCTCCAATGCATCGCATATACGCCGCGATTTTAATCCAAGGTGGTTTCCAATATTTCGGTCAAATTACCAAAATACCCTCTATTGACTTCACCAATCTTTGCAAGCAATCGTCATGCTTGCCACACGTAAGTGCACCACTAGCTTGTCACACGCCACCAAATCTCTCCCGTCCCGGTTTCACCGAACCACAGCTCACTTGGCCCGTACAAGCCATATGGCACCATCCCACCGTTTGAACTCACCTTCAACACTTCCCGCCTTTCTTCGCCATACTTAGCACCGTCTCACCCAGCATCATCGATCGTTCTGGGCCTCAACTCCTCTCTAAGCTTAGTTTCGATCCTCACTTTGACTATGGTTGACTCCAAACGACCATACATATTCAAAGACAAAAAAAAATCGTTTCTAAACACAAACTCTTCACAACTTGACCTACATTAGCCAAGATATGTATTATACAATCTTAATCCAATAACCCAAATCATCCTACCTCAATCCATCACTCAAATTGCAAAATCATCAACTTCTGTCCAAAACCAATCTAGATAAAGAGCAATCTTTACAAACTCACTTGACCACTCCATAAACATTGTGTTGATTCATAACAACATTAATCTGAACCTTCTTATATAGTCCTTCACCCCTTTAATTAGGTAATCAGTCCTCGCAATCTCAACAACAAGCAGCTGCTGCATAAAACCGTCTCAGACTAAAATTGCAAACCGTGGAAACTAAATACCATTAGTTGAGAGAATATAGACTATATATTAGCTTCTCACAACTATTTCAACAAGAAAACAAATTTCACTAAAGCTAGCTACTCTCCGGACAAGGTCAACAAGACCATGATAACCAACACGTAGACTCTTAAGGCAAACTTCTCAGTTCATGTCAGCAAAATGAACGCATGCTGGTCCTTCACTTTTTACAGGGGCTCAAGGGTATGTTGTCAAACGCAACCAGCGAGTGCTCGTAATTCAGACCAATCAGAATTGCCATGTCATCCAAACATGTCAAAGCTTTCGCTGGGTCGGAGATGGGAGAAGCTCCCAGGGCTCTCCACCTTCCCCAGGAATTGATCAAGTCCTGCACAAATCAAACAATATCAACTTCAGTAACTTCTTTGCAATTTTATACTGTCTAATGAAGTAATTCTATATTATCTAATGAAGTAATGGCATTTGTTGAAACAAAGATACTTGGATTCGACATATTGTTCCCGTAGGACATCTGGCCCAAATTGCCTGATGATCTCAAGCTATTGTCATTGGATCCATACATCATACCACGAATTTGCTCATGCTGCATGTCAAAGTGGTGCATCTCTGACATCCTTTCAGAATTGTGATCTCTCACAGCCATGTTCTGGTGGAGTGATCTATCTGATTTCGGCTTCTTGTCAGTTGGGGATTCCTCATCTGCCTCAGCTTCAGATTCAGCATTATTTGGTAAAGAAGCAGCCTGCTTCCGCTTCGACCGTGCCCGTCTATTCTGGAACCAGTTGTAGACATTTGTCTCTGAGATCTCACCATGCTGTGAGAGCTCCGCTGTTATCTCTTTTATCTTTTGCTTGCTTGGTGTTCCATTGCCTTGGTCAAAGATGTTCTCAAGGATCTGCAGCTGCATTGCGGTTGGTGTCCATCGCTGCCTTGCAGTTGTGATCTTGTGACCTCCTACCATTAGCGGATCACAGTACAGATTACCAAGCCTCATTCCTGAAAAAGAAACCAAACCTCAGTTGACAAGAAAAAAGAACTATATGTTGTATCAACAACGTATACAGTAGAATAGATCAAGAAAAAAAAATTAAAATTGAGAACGGGCAAAGGGCTAATTCAGTAAACTATGTTTCGGGAGTCTATCTAAATGAGGAGGGGGTCTCATAAGCACAATCCTCTATCGGCATTAGAATAATTGAATTAAAGAAAAATATAAATTCCTAGTGTGTTAGAAAAACACTTGTAAGGCCATTGGGTAATTAGGATGAATCGACAGAACTATATATCAATGACTTCATGAATATTGCCAGTTGGAAAAAATATATGCTTAAAGTTGTGAAGAAATCTAGTTAATTGATATAAACTGTTGCTCCATTAAAACATGGACAAGTGTGGCAATTGTATGTGAGTGATAGGCGATGGTACGTTGGTGGTATCACGATTAGAATTGCGTCATAGGAATTAGTGTTTGGCCCAGTAGAAAGACAAGTAACATGTTAAGATTACTGCATGTCAAGCTTAGATTCTGCAGAACAGCAGAGGATTAACGAACATGTTAAGAGGCATCGCTTGTCGCCTAAGCGGTAAGGCGCCCCCGGCAGGCAAGGCGTTGCCCCCGCCTTGCCCTGCATGCGTAAGTCGTCCGCCTTAGTACTAAAGCATCACTGAGGCGACGCTTAGGCGGTGTATGGTGTCGGGAAGGCTCGAAGCGACGCCTTACGCATGGAGGAGGCGACGGCCGTGACCAAATAAAGAAGTGAACCCGAGCAACGAAAGAACCACAACTGAGTATGCGGTGGCAAAACCAGAGAAAGAACCCTAAGTGGCGAAGTACCTGGAACCCTAGGCGGCGGCGGCGGCGGCGCCTCCATCTCTCCCGTCGCCCTCTGGCTCCATCGGGCATCGGCATCGGGCAGAATTGAGAGGAAGTGAGGATTGAGGAACTGAGAGGCGCCATCGGGCATCGGCAAAAGCAAGAGTTGGGGAGTAACTGAGCGGAGGTAGCCGGCAGATCCATCGTCGTCGGTGCGCTAGATCCAACCGGGGCGGCACCATCGGCAGAAGGAGTTGGGGAGACGGAGGAACCGAGCCTCGGGAGTCGAGTAAGATCGTGAGAGAATAATGGGGAGGCCAAAGGGTGAGAGGGAGAGGCTGTTCGGGACTTCGGCTAGGTGAGACCGTGAGAGATGTGGGCTGTGGGTAGGTGGCTGTAGGTTAGCCAGTTAGAGATTAGGAGCAGATAACAGATTAGCAGCTTATGACCTTATGTTAGTTGTTGTATGTTACTTGTCCTGATAATACACTGCCTCTTTTATGCAACAGGTGAGCAGCATCATATCAAGTGCAGCTTCAACCTCTATAGCAGAGTACAATGGATGCTACATGTTGAAACTTGCAAGGAGCCAAGGGGGATGGATGCTACATGGGAGAAGAGCAATTGGAAAGGGGGAATGGGTGCTACATAGGCTCAAGAATTAGCAACAACAAGGTACATATATGCTGCTAAAATGCTCATTTTATTTGCTGCCTTAGTGTTTTAGGATGTGTGTAAGACGTCGCCTCGTCTCGCACCTTACTGCTTAAAAGGTGTGTGGGGTGGGTCGCCTCGACTCGTCTCACCACCTTAATAACCTTGCATGGCACAAAATGACAATTGGCCCCCACACAATCCTGTGTCACTAGCTATTCATTATTAGCTCTATTTAATTTATTTTGCAGCGTTTGAGCTGCTCTCTGGATCGTAATATAAAGCAGCAACTGAAAAAAGAAGTAATTAAACATATAAACCGGCCCATGGTAACTGATCAAACATAAAAAATTTACAGCTTAATATAAATAACAAATCCATGCAATAGCCATGAAATACAACCTAGAGCATATAAATCAAACATAAGTACATTAACTCAAAACAATAAATTAATGAAGGATTTCTAATGTTTAGCGTGGACACCAAACCTATTGTCAACTTAACAAAGCATCAAATTGATGAGCTGGCACTTTCTTGTGTTTTCTATGGCTTTCAGTATACTTCACGAGCAATACAGTAATAACAAATGCAGGAAATAGGCCAATAAGGTCCTGCAACCAGCAGTGCGGTAAATCCTGTAGTAGTTTTCGTAAGAGATAAAGCTGGCAAGGTCAGTTAGTAAGACGTCAGAAAAATAAATTAATATTGCACTTCAGGATTACTGTGTGTTAGTTGTAAGCTTGGGTGGGTTCAATGAGCTCCAATCAATGGAGTTGTGCTTGCAAGTTCTAACTTAGGTAAGCAGTGGAGTACCTTTACTGGCTAACAGCACATTTCTCAAATGACCCATTACACTGATCAAGATGACGTCCATTACCATTATCAAGACAGGTTATAAGTATTCCATGCAAAGAAGAAACCTGACAGAACTCCGTATAAATGATGACAGAAAACGAGGCGTCATGAACCGCGATTTACTACTCGTCCCATGTATTACCATTGCAAGCAATTTCGAACACCAGTAAAATTTCAACCGACGAGGCTAGGCTACAACTAAGCATATACCAACATGAACAAACTAAAATGATACTGAACAATATAGGAGTATTAAACAGAAGCAGAATAGCAATGTATGGGACCTGCTCATGCATGAAGTGACAAATAAAAACACTAGTCAAGATGATGTAGAGTATAAAATGAAACAAAACTGATCGCTAACAATTTCGTAAAATAGTTAAACAGATCCTAGTCATATTACCTTTAGGCTCTAACTCTTAAGCATAGTACTCATATGGATCTGACAATAACACATAACATCTGCATTTAATTCTGTTCATAAAGAAACAAAGGTGTGTCCTTGAAAAATTATTATGCCATGAAAAGAGAACCTTTTTTCCCTTTCTGCAGAAAGAGTATGCGGAACCCTCACAGTGCATGTACCGAATCAAAACACGAAAAGAATTATACTCTCCAATCTTCCAATTTTTCACATCCAAATACCCGATTGATCTCGTCCTCTAAACCCCGTGGGTCTACATCCCTCTACTCCCCAAGAACAACAAACGAGAAGAGAAGAAACAGAAAAGTGAAACTGTTACAAGTGTACCAACCTGCAATGGAGTCCTGGTGCGCGGTGAGGGCGCGGTGCATCTCGACAAGCTGCTCGCAGATTGTGGCGTAGATGGAGATCTGCTTGCGGAGCACCTCCATCTGCTCGTCCGTCATCACCTTGACGTACCCCAGCACTTCCCCTCCGCCCATCTCATCCGCCGACTCACCGGCCGCGGCGGAGGAGACCTTGGCCTTGTCCCACTCCATGACTCCCGGCCGACCGCTACAGAAGGCACAAAGATGCCATCTTGGAAGGGGCCAAAAGAAGAGAATTGGGAGAGTTGCGTTCTTGGCGCAGTAAAATGGAAGGAAATCTCTCTGGCAAATCCCGACTGGCGGCTGCAGCCCCGTTGGAAAGAACGAGGAAAATATGGCGCCTTGTAATTCCCTCGCTCGTTTGTGTGCGTACGGTAGGACCAGAAATCGTGATTGGAATAAGCCTGCTGCAAGAACTGCAAGGGAAGAGGAGAGGGTAGTAGAAAGGAGAATATCTTTTTGGTTTTCGCAACAGAGAAATGAAAGAAAGAAAAGCTGAGAAGTGACAACTCGTGCAAAAATCGCAGTTTTGTATCGGAAAGTTTGGAATGTTTGGCGCTCTCTCACCCCGGCTATTATCGCATATAGATGATTTTGGCGATGCTTATGGCGCTGGTTAGTTAGTGGTGGAGTCTAAATTTAGTTATGTTCTAAGCTCAGTGGTAGAATGATTTAGATTGGATTATGAAAATATTACTTAGATTATACTAAATTTACCTGAATTGTACACTATATATTTTTCCACACCGTGGCCTGAAGCCTATCCTACCCGGGGTGTGGCTCCGCCACTGCTCTTGTACTAGTAGCGACTACTTGCTGTGAACATGTCCGTGCTGCAGTAGGTGTGGGACTCTAGAATGAAGACGTGTCGGCGGTCGGTGGTGAAGACGTGAAATGATTCAAGCCGACGCAGGTGCACTCGGATTCGGTCACTCAGCACAGCTCAGTCCACTCCTCTGTTGCAAGTCGCGACGCGCCGACGCTACCCCCTCCCAGATCCTCCCCCCGCAGCGGCGCTACTCCAATAGCCGGCGCCTCCAATCGCCGGTGCTCGTCCCCCCGCAACTACCCTCATCTCCCCGCAGCTCCCCCCACAGGCCGACGCCGCACAGCTCCCCGTAGGCCGACCGCCGGCGCTCCTCTCCCCGCAGGCCTGCGCAGCGGCGCTCCTCCCCGCAGGCCGGCGCTCCTTCCCGCAGGCCGGCGTAGCTCTCGCATGCTGGCGCAGCTCCCCACAAGCGGCAAGCTGGTGCAGCGGCGCTACTCTCTGGTTCCCCGCAAGCTGGCGCTTCTCTCCAGTCCCCACTAGCTCCTCCCCGCTTGCTCCTCCCCGCAGCAGAGCCTCAGAGGTACTAGCTTAGCTCTTCTCTTAGCTCCTCCCCGCTACCTCCTCTGTCCTCTCTGCGCCGGATTGAGCTCACGGCCACAGCGAATCCGCGGAGGCAGCGATGGCCTGGATTCGAAGAGGTGGCGGCCACAGTGCAGAGGCTGCTCGGTGACGGCGTAGAGGAGGCGGCACACATAACCCTAGCCCGTTCCCGTCTCCCGCTCTTGTGGTACTGTGGACTGTGGTACTGTGGTGTGGCAGTGTGGCTTGTCTTTTGTGGTCCTGTTCTCCTTTTGCTGTTCTTGTGGTCTCTGACCGCCTCGCCGCCTAGGTGGCCGACTCACCGCCTAGCCGATTCCTCCCCCGCCCAACACACTAGGCAAGGCGCCGGGGGGCCGCCTAGCGCCTAGGTGGGGCCTAGGCGGCTGCCCAGCCTGCCTTTTAGAACAATGGTTTACTGTACTCCAGGCCCATCTTTCTCTTTAGAGCTATGTTCATGGCCGACTGAACAGGGTAGATGACGGTAAGCCGAATTGAGCGACGACAAGGGTGATCAGCGGTGAGCGGTGGTGCGGCGAGGGTAATTGGGACATGGGCAACCCATTTTGGCCATGCGCGCATCTAGAGAAGGTTTGGAGGTGGCTGGCGGTGGTGGTGCCTTGTCAGAACAGAACCTTGGCACGATGGTGTTACGATGCAGTTCTAGCTAATCCAAGGGTGGTTTGTGCATCTACGGTGTGTTGGGAGTCTAGTGGTGACAATGGCTCGGCTTGGTTTGGCTTGTGCAAGGCTAGCCATGGTGGTTGTGCTTGGACAGGCGGTGGCGCATGGCGCTAGTGGGCTAGGGATGATGAGATGGTTTAGGGAGGTCGGGGATAGCTTCGTGGTGCTAATATGATGCTATGGGCACAAGTATTTGGAGTGGAGTTGAGGCTATCAGGACAACTAATTTCGAGACTCACCAGCGAGGGTTCTCCATGGACGACAAAATTAGGCCGGAGAGGTGGAGGATAACTAGTGGTAGTGCAAAAGGTGGTGAAGGAGGTTTTGTGGCAGTGCAAAAGGTGGTGAAGGAGTCAATTGGCTAAGTTTTATAGCTTGGGGAAGGCGGTGGTGATAGGAGCGAGGCGACAACGCGCTCGGCACATGGGCAATGGCGTGGACGGCTGCACGGGTTTGGCGTTGAGACAGCGACATAGTGGTAGCATGGGAGTCATCAATCCTCCCTAGAGCAGGTGTACGATTTTTCTAGATCTGATAGTGGTTGCAGTAGTTTTGTTGGCTCTCAACCTATCTTCAGCTTCTTATATATGGTACAGAGTACAATGCGTGTCACTAATTTCATGTAAACTGCTCAATCTGGTTTGCTAAACTCTTACTAGTACTCATACTCATTCACTTCTCTTGTAGCTCAAAATTGAAAATTAAGTCCACTGTGATTAGCTTTGATAAGACGCGAACTTCTTATTCCTGATATCTTTGTATAAGTAGCTTATATATATTTCTATAGTCTTATAGCATATCTTGGTTGAAATAATTCTACAAGCAAACTCTTGGTTTTCTAAACTTGCTACACAAAACAAGCACAAGGTAGATTTCACTTTTGGTTTTTTCTTGGATGGTTGTGATGCATGACTAATGCTTTTCTAATTGTTTCCTTTGCCACTTTCCTTCCTCTTTCACATCATTCTTTAGAGTAGATCTATTTCCTTTTCTACCATAGCTTTCTTAGGGTAACATCTTTCTTTCTTCATCTGTGGTTGCTAGTATTGACATGACATTGATGATTGTCTTTTGTTTGTGTCCTTACCTTTTACTTAGGTGGGTACTACACTGTACATTGACTACGTTAATATTCCTTCTGTTGGCAGTGAAAACAAGTCGCCTTTGTCAAAGGATTACTTTGTTAATCTTTGCATACTCTGTTATCCCTTCTTCCATCCGGAGTGCTTGGTCGGTTAGAGTTTGTAAGTCTAGAAAATCTATAGCCATAATACAAGACTTTAGGCTTGGTCATAAGCCTTTAACAATGTGTTTTAACTTTTTAGCCTCTGTACTAACATCTTTTTGGGCATACTGGGAGAGATGATAAAAATGTTGTAGATATTTCATGATAGACTTTTCTCCTTGTTAAAGATTAAGAAAGTATCAATGCTTCGCTATGATGACATTAGAGGAAATGTGAGCTTCACAAATTCTTTCCATGTAATATTTTTCTTGTTTGGTTGTATTCATTGGATAGTAGTCCACCAAGTAACTGCTGATTCTGATAGCTGGTAAGTAGCAAAAAGAACTTTTCCTTATCCGTGCACTGGATAGTGTCTATCTTCTTTTCAATATTCTTTAACCAATTGTCTGCACTTAGTGGCTCTGTTGCTGATGAGAATTTAGGTGGTTGAGTCTATAAAAAGAAAACAAACTTGGTCGTAGTTGTACTTAATGTTGACGTTGATCCTTCTCGTAACATCATTGTAGTAAATTATTCTAATAGTTTTGTCTATTGTTCTAATATCTTTGTTTGTCTTTGCTTGCATTCAATTGAATTTCTCTCGATGATGGCTAGGACTTCCATCATATTGGGATGCTTTTCAAAATCTCTTCCGTCCATCTATTTACGCCACGAGATTTCCAATTTGACTAATGATATTTAGTTTAATAGTAACTAGGATTCAAGAATTAGATCTATAGCATTTTTAGTTTACAAAAGGAAAATGAGACTGAAATAAAGATGAGAGTAGGAAACATGTAAAAGAGGATTAGAATGAAGTGAGATTGAAGGATCTTCCTGATTGCCTTCCTATAAAAATGGATTATTAATGGTACTCGAAAATCCTTATTGGTCATATTTTTCAATCAATCCTAAATTACATCAACAAAGGTTCAAAAATATCAATCATTTTTCCATAATTAATCCAATAATCTTGGCCTTTCCTCGAATACTTATCTCCAGAATTTCCTATATACTTGCAAAAAATATTCCAATATCTTCCGATATTCAATATCAATCATGGATTAATTCATTCCCATACTACTTCCATAAAAGGCTTAGGATCCAATGACCTTATCATCAATTTAAATACTACCTCTAACAATTTATGTATGTACTATCTCCTTTCATTACTTAGTCAAGGTATCATTGCCATCTAAAACTCTAAATAACATGCATCACTACTTATCCAATCCACCTAATATATATTTCCTATTGCATCATCCATAACTTCATTAATCAAATTATGGTTATCTAAATCTCACATAAATCTCAACTTCCACCATGAATTTATCATATGAATCCAATCTCAAATATGCTATTTGCCAATAGTTCAACTATTCATCCTAGTGATAATCCAATATTCTCACTTTTAAATCCACTAATATCATTTCTATCAAGATGCCTTAATAATCCAATCATTTCCATCATTAATTTATAATCATGATTTGCTCATCCAGCAATCAACTATGCTCTCTACCATTTATTTCCAAATTATTTCACAATTGTAAACATCCACCAAAATAATATCATTCATCAAGGCTATAATCCAATAATTATTATCATTTCTCTTAATTCTCCAAAATTTGTTCAATCCATCTATCTGGTCAATCCCATCCAATAAATTCCACTATTGATCCATCCAAATTTCTCACTACTAATAATTCCTAATAATCAACATGAATCCACCAATATACCTATTTATTTATCACTCCTTATACAAATCCCTTATGGGTTTATCTATTTTTATCACTTACAACTTCATGGGTATAAATCAATCTACTTCTTGCAACCGGTAATTGGCATTTAATTTTTGTGTTTTGGAATCTGATAGGTAAGGGAAGAATAAGGGTAATAATAGAAAAAATATAGGTAAGAATCAAGAAACAACAAAGCAAGAGTAGAAAGGTTTCAATATAGTCTTTATTTGAAATCGAAAATAGTTTTGCATAAATTGCTTATATAATAATCTAACAGGCTGATAGTGCAATTAAGCTATTATAGCAATACAATCAAAATGAATCATCTACTTAGATGGCTTTACCCATAGCACCATAGAAATCAAAGGGTTTTGTTAACTAACTATTTGAGTGGTGACCTTGTAACCCTTCAAAAGGAAAAGTTTTGGTCAGGGTATTCATACTGTACTTCTTGACACCATCCTTAGTGCTACTTATACTGAGATTGATTTTTGTTCCATTTGATCAAATACCTATAATAATAAGTTAGTCTAGGCGGCTACACGATTTTTAAAGATTTTGACAAAATAAAAAAAGATTTTGACACAAGTCTAAGAGAGATGCGATGGAAATAGAAAAAGACAAGATAGCATAATACATATGGTTTTTGCAATTCTTTCATATGATAAAATAGAGTTTTGTAAAACTCATATTCTTATTAGAACCATATCTATACTTAGGGTTATAATCTACAGTCAAGTCTGCTCTAATACCTATGTGTAACGACCCTATTTTTTTAATAATAAAGGCCTATCGTGATTCCCACAACAATCTAGGAGTTTAATTATGGACAGAAAGAGTATCACACATGCTTAAGAGTATTGTAAAAGGATTAGCTTAATTAAAATATGACCTAATGGCCAAACTATAACAGCTTTATGAGCGTCCAACCCAAATTTAACTTACATTCATAAGAACCGATGAAATCCTATAGGAATGCTTGAGTGTGGTCATATCCCTAACATGTTAGCTGATACATTCTTTCTTCTTCTAGTCTAATGAAAGTAAGTAAGATTGAGTACACTAGGTACTCAGCAAGCTACATGGGAATGCTATTTAGCTACCTGCAAAGTGTTCCACTGGACAAACTCACAGGTTGTAATATGATAAGAATATATGCTGGTTTACTAGTGAAGAACTTTGCACTTAAAACAGAAAATTAGTATTTAATTAACAAGGGGTTTTAGTCATTTCGCAATTTCCACACTAAATTCATTCCAAATCCACTTATGCCTTGTTATTGGATCATTCATGAAACACGATTCCATTGACCAAAAAACACACCATAGTCGAATACCATTTATTATACTCTATAGAGTTACCAAACTTTACCCATAAGATATCTCAAACTCATAATGTCAAGGTATAGACAAGCAACATGTAGTGCACAACTGAGCTGAGACAACAAGGTTATTTCGCTGCTCTTTCCATTCTAGTTTCTACCTTGTAGGCTCAAAGCCATTCAACCACATTCGGGAATTTACAGACCAAAGAAAAAATCACGACCCGATGTTGAATAGACCTACCGTTGTAAAGAATGGCAAGTGGCATACCTAACCCAACTTCCATCTCACCCTTTTCTCGCGGGCCATCCCAAAACTCTGGGATAGTGGTCTTTCTGTAAACATTCAATCAAATTAACAAGTCAAACTTGTGGTTGAGCGAGTTGTGTCCTTTACTTGGCACAAGGGTCTAATCCTTATGATGCTGACATTCACATATCCTATGCACACCGGAACCACACCACCATATCCAAACTAGATCCTCAAATCCTAGAGTGAGGTCATGGGCTCCAACCATGCATCTAGTGGCTTCCCACCAAGTAGCCTAAACCCTAGTACCATTTGAAAGTCTACCAACACGAAGCCGAATTATTCTTAGTAGTTCAAATAAATTATTTTAATTGTACCATCTACTAATATCTATCCATATAGTAATTAATTTTAAAGTTGTCAAGGTGAATATGGCCTTTATAAATATGACATGGCTTTCCAGTGATAGGATCTAACTATTCATCATGTTATTCTAAACTATTGTTGTATGTAAATAAGAGTGCTCGAATAGCATAATTAAAAGTAGTAATAATAATGATATAAGCTCAACTTGATCAAAGACAATGAAGGCGCTATGCCTCGGGCCCGAGGGTAGCTCAGCCTTTCAACTACAAGACATACTAGTACTATTAGCTGGGTCCTATATTAATCCACGAAAAAGATAACAAGGTACTAGATAATGACCACTTTATTGAACTTATAATTCGCTCTTACAAGATAAAGTAGGTACATGGAGCATGGCTCATGCCGGGATATCGAAGAGGATGACTCCGAAACAATTAGTGTGCAGGCCGACTCTTCTCCTACTACCCTATCGAGCTACTAGCAACTTCGGTGTCGCTATATTACCATAGGACTTATTCTAGAGTGGAGTGGTATGATGTGTTGGATGGAGTTGAGATGAGTGCTTGAAACCCCCTATTTATACCCTTGGTTGGGCAGCAAAAGGTCGGTTGGACCGGGCGACCAGGTGTTGTCCATGCGCGAGTGTGGCTAAAAGTCGGTGGAGAAAGGGATGCGTGGCAAGCCGGGGAGCATTGATGAGGCGGCCAGCCAAGTGTGGATTGCCAAGATCTCCCTCTTTTGGTGCGAAGCCAAGTCCACGCACTTGCTCTGCTTGAGGAGGAGCTGACTTGGCTGGGTGCCCAAGTCTCCTTGACTCGATTAAGACGGTTGGAGGCTTAGGCCGAAGCCGGTGGAGATGTGGGCCTACCGGACTAGTGGGCTTGGCCAACAAGTGGGCCCTCCTGACCCATGTCATCATGCTACCAGCTAGTTGGTCGGCCGACTGACCCACTGATGTGGTTTGATGCTTTTTAGTGATTTTCTAGTGTTTTTGCTCTTTTTATGTATTTTCTGCAAAACATGTTTATGTGCAAAATATATGAAAATAATGGTATAAATGAGTATGATTTGGGTTTAAATCATCACCTTATTGTGCCTTTTGCTGGGTTTTGGGAGGGTAAAAAATGCATAAATCTTGTGTCAAACTGTCAATAGTCTGCTAACTGCTCACAGTCACCCCAAATAGGCGCTGCTACGCTCGATCACACGCCACTGCTGCCCAAGCTGCCTTGGCCGTACCATCTCTATCTCATCCCCGAGCCACTGCTCCTTCCCCTTGGCGCTACCACCATCGCCCGACCACGCCACTACCGTTTCCTTGGGGGAGTTGCACTGAGGCTGCTAGCCTTAGCACCTCCTTTCTCCCCTCCACTGCTTGTGCCGCCCTTCTCTCCTCCACCCATATGCACCGCCCTTCTTGCCACTGGCTAAGAAGGGGAGGGAGGAAGGAAGGGGAAGAAAGGAAGGGGAGGGAAGAGGGAAGGGGTCGGCTGAGAAGAACACAGAAACAAGAAAGGAAAAAAGAAGAAGAGAGGAATGAAGTAGGAGGCCCAGTCGAGGAAAAGGAGAAGAAGGGAATAAAGGAAGGAGGAAGAGGAAAGAAGAAGAGAGCAGCTCGAGCCAAAGCTAGATCCTGCTAAGGAGAGGAAGAATGTGCCCTGATCTAGCTGTTCGTCGCTAGGGTAACACCTTGAATCCTTTCCCATGTTGGTTTATCGTTTTGTGTAGAGGATAGAGTGGGGATTAGTAAGATATATGTGTATGGAATGGCTAGAACACACTTGCCAGATGGATCCCATGTGCAAGGTTTTCTATGAAGAGTTTTGGCTATGTTAAAGGGATAATATGAGAATTTGATCTACTAGAAACTTGTATATAATTTATTAGATTTCTAAAGAGTGTTGTAACGCCAAATTTGGTAGAACGGTTGGGAACATATGCATTTGAGAAGGCTACTGTTCGGTATGGGACAGCACAGCCTTCGGGGCTAAAATTAGAGGCTTAGGTGACAAATTTGTAAATTGTGATAACTAGGATTACATGAGTAAGTTTGTGTAGATTCCAGAACTCGTATTGCTTGCTATGCTGGGTTTCGAGATTGAAAGTTATTGGCGTTTAATCTCCAGGATAGCGGGAAGGTGTCTAGTGAAAGTGGTTGTATGTGCTAGGTTTGCACATAGGAACGATGTTGTTTCATAAGTGTGTGTGTATTGCTATGGTGTATTATGACGGGATGATGGTTGTCCAGGTGGAGGTTCGGCATTGATGCCATCCACACACTCCACAGGTTAAATAGGCAAGTGCATGATAGAGCGGTAGATGGTATATGTTATTCGATGTTTACATTATACGAAGAATTTACCTTACTGTTTATGCTTATTGTGATGAATTATATATTGATGATTATATGATGTTGCTTATCTGATGATGATATTGATGATGGAACATGGTGAATAATAATGAGTACCCGCTGATGATAATGATGTTAAGTGTTAATGATGATGGAATGTATGCATCTGCATCATGTGCACTTTCATATCATGAAAGAGAGAGATCCATATGGGTGGATATGTAAGATCTACTTCGGTAGGCCTCTACGGGAGTTGACCCCATGCCGACGAGGATGGGCTTATGATTGGTGAACATCAACAGGTGTTCACTTGACTATACCGATATATGCAATGTAATGAGCAAATGAGTATGTAAAGTAATTTTGCGTTGCATTAATGGAAAGGTATAATGATAAGACATGAAGAAAATGATATGATTATGTTGGGACATGTGAAAAAATGATATAGTTATGTTTATATTTTTTTTATTATGATGAAACACATGGAAAATGACATAGGTTAATGCTTATGCTTATGATCTTAGTTAGGTTAATGCTTATATTTATGATAGTGTTTATCATTCTATTATGTACTTACTGAGTTTTGGACTCATTCTCATTTTGTTGCTGTTTTTAGGTGACCGATGAGGCGTCGTGCATTGGGGATAGGAGTAGCACTCTGCACTACATCCAATAATAATGATCTAGAGCGTCATTTCTGTTTTTCTTTAAGATTGACTTAGTAAAGTAGTTTGCTAATATGCACTTTGTTAATAGAACCCTCATAAACTAATGATGAATGTTAGATAACTTCTCTGGTGCTATATATTTTCTTAATAATGTTCTAGTTGCAAATTTAAGCTTGCTTTTGGACGTATAGTTCCGAGCGTTCTCAGTCATGTGGTCCTGAATATTCTCAAGCGTGTTGTCTTGAGTGTTCTTGGACGTGAGTGGTCCAAGTTTTAATTATGATGTATTTACTCTTCTTTTATAATACATTTGTTTTAATGCTTGATGTTAAATATATGTTATTTACTGTTTCGTTTAAATATAACTAGAAGATGTACCGTTGAATTCTTGTAGTAGTAGCGATGAGTTGAGTAGTTATAGCATTATAGGCTCTCAGATTGGATTCCAGGTGTTACAGCGTGGGAAAGACGGTTGATTTCAAATCTGAACAAAGATGGAATCGAGTGTTTGTGGATTCGTTTGAGACAGGCAGGTGAGGCGAGGGGAGGAGTAGAACGCAAGTGTGCGTAAAGAAAGTGTGAGAGTACGTGAAGGGTGGGGAAGAATGATGGTGGCGTACTGGCGTGGGCATGTGCGGGGGTCGAAGAGTTGAATACGACTCGACTGGGTGCTGCCGCTTGTCTCGCCAATCTTTGATTGATTACGCCAACTTGTACCATTCACGTTACAGTTTTCATGGAGATTGGTATACAGTGGGATATGGTATTATTTGCGCACAACAATTTCATTTCATTCCAATTCAACTCCCGTATGTACTTGCACCATCTATATCCACGAGTTTTTGGCGTTTTTAGCATATTTTCAATTTATATTTGTAAAAATAGTCGTATACGTGCGGAATTGACAGAAATAGCGCTTCTGCCGTCCGGTCACCGAGACGTAGGGCCGTGCAGCCGACACCTGTCTATCAGAGCCCAGAGGAATAAAGTATGTTGTGTTCAGAGTTGCATATAAAATTTCATAATTTTTAAAACTCATTTGCTATATTAAAAAAATTAAACAAGTGTTAAATAAAAAATTCTAACTCAACAAGTGATTAAACTGGTTGTTTAATCACTTGTCGTTCGATGGCGGGGTAACAGGGAGGGAGCCGCCTAGTGGGCGGGCGGCAGGCTGGCGACCGTCCGATGGCTGGGCTCGATGGACACGTGTCGGCTGCATGGTCCTACCTGATCGGTAGAAGTGCTATTTCTGCTAATTCCACATATATATATATACAGTTATTTTTTGTAAATATTGATTAAAAACATAACAAAAAACCAAAAATTCCCATCTCTACTCCATCAGCGCAAAAGAAGCTGTGCTAGTACCAGGGATCCACCTATCTATCATGCATGGAGTAGCAATTGACTAGCAGCTCCTTGGAATGTGCCCAACACCAACTTCAAACAGGGAAGGAGCAAGCGCAGATTCTAAAAGTGCGTGTTCGATAGGTAATCGATGGCTACAAAACCAAACCCCACTAGCAAGTGCGCGCCCGAGAGAGGAAAAGTGAAAGGCGTGTCAAGAAAGAGATTAAAAAAAAGACATGTAGTTTGACCCAGGCCGGCATGAGTTGAAAGACGTTTGAGAGGCCGATGTGATGCTACTTTTGGACTAGCCTGCTCAAAAGGGTCTATAAGCTGAGACATAGCCTTTTTTAGGCTGCAAAAGTACAGACGTTTAGTTTTTTAGACAAAAAAAAAGAAAATTTGAAAAACATATTTGAAATAACACAAAAAATAAAGAGATAGCATGCACTGCACTTCAATTGATATCCTTCACCAGAAATTCTGCCGCGCGCCCGCGCGTCTCTGTCCGCGTCTGGGTAAAAATTATGGAGTATCATTTGCAACCTAATGCTTGCTGCAGAAGTGCAGAGTAATGGTTCCAACTTTCTTAATTGCAAGAGGCGTTTTCTCACATGCAGAGATTCGACCAAGTTTTTAAGGTGTCGAACTCGTATTGCTTGATGTGCGTAGAGCCTTCAAGTTTTTGTTTTGGCTTCAGCTTTTAACTTCCGATTTATTTTTCACTATTCATAAATTTTATCTTTTTCTGAATTTTTGGTTTTTGTTGAGCTTTTTTGTCGGTCCTTTTTTCCCGTATTTGTTTGTATTATACGTAATAGGCTAACATTTTTTAAATATTTTTTAATTTAATTATGGTAAATAAGCCTCTGTCAGCTACAGTGTTTTTTTAGCCAGCTACAGTGCTTTTTAGCCATAAGCCACAAAAAATAAGCCCAAATAATCACCACTTAATCCACCCTAACAAACAACTTTTTAAGGTTTGGACAACCAATCTAGCTTGGAGCCGGTCTTGGCATGGCTCTGTTCCAAACGGTTTCAGTTTTTTTAGCTTCTAAATTAGAACACATGCTTCTAGTTTTGATTTATTTTAGCTTGTTTCATTTTTCTATTCCTTTACCTTGTCTGTAATGATATAGCAATTTTTTTTCAATTTCTCTCCATTTTTTTCTTATTTCCTCTTAGAAAAAAATTAACAACCACTGCGATACAATTTCAACCAAAAGTCACAGCTATAAATTTAAACCAAAAACTAGTTAGGCAGTAGGCACCACCGTATATAAGCATGGTCTCTCTAATCTCTCTCGTCTAAAAGTGTGACACCAAATTTTGGCAACATCCATGTCTATATTACAATTTCTAATAACCACCCCCCTCCAAGAATCCTCGTTCTTCATACCTGATTCTGTCGTTTACTCGTTTGTGCAGTTTTTCTAACGCAAAGACGATTTTGCTACGCAGAATCAGCAACCTTTCTTCGAAGTTTGGACAGAGGAAAAGTACTCTTCAGTCCTCGCTAGGGATGAAAACGGAACGGAAATATCCCGTACCGAACCGCATCATTTTCTATATTTGACCCGATCGAATTCGTATTCTCGGACAAATTCGAATTCGGTTCGAAATACGGACTACGAAATTCGAAAACGGAGCGGAAACGGTTTAGACGTTTTCCGACCGTTTTCTACTTTTCTACATTTTATTCGGAATATACCGTATTGTAAATACGGTTTAAACCGAATTTTCCGACGCGCCGGCCCAGCCCAATGCCCAGCGGCCAGCGACGCGAGCGGAAACGCGTTCCCTAATCCGCCGCGGCGCCGCACGCTCGCACCCCGCAGTCCCGCACGCGACGCGGTGCGCGACTCCAGCAGCGTCGCCGCCCCCCCAGCCACCCGCGTGCCATCCCGGCGGCCGCTCGCGTCCCACCCCGGCAGCTCCGCCGCCCCGCCAGCTCCGCCGAACCCCTCCGCACGCTCTGGTTCGTCTACCGCCCCACCCGCCCTGCCTTCGCGGTCACCTCCGTCGCCGTCTACTCCCTCTACAACGCCAGCGCCGCCAGCCAGGCAGCTAGGGCCTAGGGCGTGGCCGCCCCGCCCGCGTCGGACCTCCGCACCGCGCTTCAGCCGCCAGCCCGCCACAGCCCGGCGCGCCTGTGCAGCCGCTGAAGCCGCCGACGCCCATCGATGGCGCCCCCCACTGGAGAAAGTGGATCTGGTCCTGCAGCAATGAGGAAGGGCAAGACGAAGATCAAATCCGTGCGCCACCTTCTAGCGCCGCCGGAAGCATCGGCAGCGGCAGCAACGGCTTCTCCAGCAGCAGGTAACTAACAACACTTGGGGTTGTACCGATTTCCCTATCTGAAACAACCTATGGTCTCTGTTCTCAGGATAATAGGATATATTGAATTCCTGTGAGGAAATATGAGGGTTTAGTTCCTCATCCTTCATTTACTATGCACAGATATGATATATTTTGTTGTATCGATAAGAGTTTCAAATTGGGCATCTCTGATGACGATGCTAAGTTACTCAGAGGGGTAGCTTACTCTGTCAACTTTTATACTGGATTCTCCAGCTGTTTGTAAAAAATATCATGATGTCCAGTTTGATTTTCTGTGCACAATTGAATTCGTGAACAGCGAACCTATGTGGAGTTGAAGTTCAATCAACTAGAGATTGAGGACTATGTTTTAATGCTGGATTTCTATTGAACTCTTGCTTTCCTGAGTGAAAATAATATGCTTGTAGTTACAAGATAGTACTAGCTTCTTTTAGGATATCTGTAATGATCTGCAACTTGCTAGAATCATGACATGTTACATTTTCTTTGTAATTTTGGTGCCCTGAATTTGTCCTTGTTATGCTTGTTAAGTCGGTTGGCAAGGTTTAGCTTGGTAGCTTTCTTGCCAGAGGATCAAGTATACTGTGAACCTTCTCTCACTGGCATTGCATTCAGTATTTAAGAATTCAGTCGATTTAATAATACATGGGAGTTGTTGAACCATTCAGTCTGTTTATTTATTGGGGGATAAACTTGGTGTGATTGTGTTCCCTGCTAAACTTGACAAATTGTTTGCAGCAGTTTTTTGGCAAGGTCCTTATTTTGAGTAGTTAGGGCCTGTCATAAAAAAAGTATTAGCATACTACAATTAGCAATGGGCAATATGTAATCTTTAAGAAATTTAAGTGCTTCAGATTTCAAGATAACCTTCAATTCGAACATGCTAGTGTAAAGAGGAGTAGAGGACATGCTATGTATTGTATACAATACAGTACAGATTGTGGTGTGTTGTAGTATGTATAGGGGTGAAAAGTGAAATATGCTATTGCTACATCTAATTTTAATTCACTTTGCAAACTTGTAGGAAAAGGACAAGGAGGGGGATGAGGACTCTGAGGAGGACAATGAGGAAGCAAAAGATATGGAAAAGCGATCCTGACCTCATGGATGATGCTGATGAACTGTAGATACTGTGTTAATACTTAAGAGTTAAGAGTTAAGACAAAGGGTCATGCACTTGTTAATTATTATATGCACTTGAACTTAATCATGCACTTGGTAATTGTTATGTACTTGGTCACTTGTTAATTGTTATGCACTTGGTCCTACAGGTCGGTATTCCGTATTGAATTTTCGTATACCGACCGTGTTCGACATAATTCCGCTCGAATTGGTTCGTTTTCGAAATTCTCGATATTCCGTAAGTTCGCGTTCGTTTTCGTGTCCGGCTTTACCGCTTTCGCTTTCGTTTTCGTATTCAAATGTAGAAGTAGAAAACGGTTGAGGAGTTTTCCGACCGTTTCCGACCGTTTTCATCCCTAGTCCTCGCACGCTCCGGAACATGGCAGGTGTAACGCTCCCGTTTCCAGGGGCGCGTACGGACACGACATTCCGTAACTATTCACACATGAACAGTTATGAAACGTCGCGCAAGAGTATACCATTGCATGCTTACAACAAAAGTCCAGCATATATTTTACATATGGATTAACATTCATTTCGACAGCGGGGCGTGCAAGCCCAAAGCATACTTACATTACAAAAACTCCAAGATCAAAGGATTTGAGACTTGCCGGCAATTGGACGAACTCGGCTAGCTTGAACGTAGAAGCTCCTGGATCCTGCGACTGCACTTGAACTTTCGGGATCTTCGAGACTAGCGCAAACACATAAAACAATTAAATCCAGCTTGAGACTAATCAAGCGAGGAAAAATAAACTATTTGAAAAAGGAGTAAAATGCATAAATCCTCAAATTGGAAATTTTAGAAATTTATCTGGGATGAAATTGTGGAAGTGGAGGCCAAAAATGGGTCCAGGACATTATTTGGAGCAAAGTGGTGAAATTTGAGGATTTTTGGGATTTTCTGTCATTTTCTAGAATTTATTTGGATTTTCTGGTATTTTGGAAAAGATTAAATCGGGGAAATTATTGTGAACAGTAACCGGCCCGGCTTGATGCTACAGTGCGGCCTGGCCTGTGGGACGGCCCGCGCGGTCCACGCAGCCCACGCGCGCGCGCAACTCGGCCGAGCAGGCCGGGGCGCGGCCCACTCGCACGGTGCGCTCTCCGGGTCGGGGATGGCGGACACGCGGCCCGCGTGAACGGCGGGGATGCGGGGTAGGCCAAAGGCTTGGATGGAGCGGGCGGAGATCGGACGGCGGAGATAAAACGGGGCGGGCGAAGCGGTACGGGCAGATCGGACGGGGGAGAGACGGGGAGTTTAAAGAGATCCGACGGAGGCGGAGGAGCCACGTAGCGGGGAGGGGGTCTTCTTCCTCCTCTCGCCGCTACAGTGCTCCTGGGGCAGGGACATGGTGGCAACGGCGGCTCGGGCGCCAGGGGGCTCGCCGGCGGCAGAGGAGGGTACCACCGAGTAGAGTTCAACATGGTGAATCCATTTTGGGGATTTGGAGCTCAAGGAGATCAAAGGAGAGAGCGGGAGGGAGATGGGAGTGTTTCGGCTATATGGTGGCGGAGGGGGTCATCGGCGGCGAGAGAGTTCAATCGGCGGTGACTACACCAACAGGGGGTCTCGGGGCTCACATTAGTGGTGGTGGTTCAAGCCGAGGAGCTTCGAGTTGCTCTAGCCACGGTGAGGTGCGACAGCCGAAGAGGGAGCTTCGTCGCCGGAGTTCCTCGGTGACCCTTCTGCGCAAACAAGGGTACCAACGGCATTAGCAAGTGGAGGAGATGCTCTGGTGAGGGGTAATTGAAGAATGAGAGAGGGGAGCAGGAGATTGACTCCAGGGGGTCGCCGGCGCAGGGGAAGATGGCGGCGGCGCTCTGGGCAATGGCACTTCAATCAGTTGCGCGAGGAGGTACTGGGGAGTGGTGGGTGATGATTGAGAGGGTTGGGGTGGTTCGGGAAGCAAAGGAGACATGGGGAGGTAGAAGGGGGTTTTTATACCCCAGGCGGAGGGAGGGTGAAGCCGTGCGGGAGAAGGCTCGGCGCAGCTTGCGGGTCAAGGAGGAGGTACGGGAGCTGGTGGGGAGTCTCCGCGGGATGGGACGGGGTGACGCCGGCTCTGCACGGGATAGCGACGGGAGCAGGTGAGCTGCGGCAGAGGGAGCACGTCCGCGCGCAGAAGAGGGAGGCGCGGCGACTGCTAGGTGGGGCCGGAGCAGAGGCGGGTGACGTGGCGCGAGGGCTTCCACACTTCGGACCGGGGTGGTCGGGACGGCGCTGGCACGAGCGAAGCCAGGGGCGGCGCGGTGGTCCAAACCGGGGCGCGGAGGGCGCAGAGGCGGTGCTGGGAGCGGGCGCGAGTGCCAGCGCGTGCGCGTGGGAGGAAGCGGGGAAGAGCGAAGGCGCCAGCGGAGGGGAGGGAGCGGGGCGGCGCCAGGGGAGGGTAAAAGCGGGAGGGGGGAAAGGCGCCAGCGAGAGAGGAGGCGGGGAGAGCGTGGCGCCAGCAGGAGAGAGAGGAGGGAGGCGCCGAGGAAGGGAGAAGACGGGAAAGAGGAGGGCGCCAGCGGGAGAGGAAGGCGCCTGGCCAAAAGAGGAAAGCGGAAAGCGAGGGGAACTTTCCTAAAAGGGAATGTTTCCAGAAATTCACCCAAAAATCCAGCAAAAATCAAGGAAAATTTTTGGTTTGAAATTTTGGGGTTTTTCAGCAGGACTAAGGAGGTTCCTCCTGTCCCTGGCAGTGAACGAAGCGCTGCCGGGGCGAGACCGACCGACGGACGCGACGCGGCGCGGCGCGAGGCCTTGCGGTTCCAAGGCGGACGATTGTCAGAGAACCCGAGACCGTCCGGAGCACGCTGCGCCGACGGAATCCATCGATGCCATCCTCCTCGTCGTTCGGCGATGGCGAGCGCGGCGTCTTTGCCTTCGTTGTTTGCCTGTGCCCGGCGAGACCGCGAGAGCGGAGCGCTCCACCGTCTGTTCGTTTCGGCCCGCCACGCTGTCGCTTGCTAACCGCCCAGTCAAGCGGGTGCGGGGCGCCCGGCGGCGTTCGGTCCGATCGGTGGGTGGGCCGCGGGCCGCATGGAAGCCACGCGACAAACAGCAAAAGCGGACGGCGAGCGGCGTGCTTGCACTGCAGCTACGGCCTACGGACGGCGGCGCGGGGTGTACAACTGACGTGCGGTGGGCTGCTGCGGCGACGGACGGGTGAGGGCAAGGCGAACGCATCTCCTCGCCTCCTCAGATATCACGGGCAGACGTTGCCCGCACCGCCGCGCCGCGATTTCCCCCAGCCGGCATAGATTTTCTAGTGATCAAAGACTGGCAGCAGCG
This sequence comes from Dendrocalamus latiflorus, assembly GCA_017311315.1. NCBI lineage: Eukaryota > Viridiplantae > Streptophyta > Magnoliopsida > Poales > Poaceae > Dendrocalamus > Dendrocalamus latiflorus. The sequence goes on from CM029663.1 coordinate 12,226,480, forward strand.
GCCATAGCAAATGAATAGACCAACACAGCAGCCATAGCAAATGAATAGACCAACAGGCAACAGAAAACGCGCTCTCGAAATATAAGATCTATCTTGGCAAATGCGCTGACATTAATTTAACAACTCGCAAATATGTTGCACAGACATGACGTTATAGTCGGACAACTTGAAACACTGGTGCTCTACCTCACGGTAACCTGGAACTCTGTATCACCATGACAACGAAATAAATAAACATTCTAATTTTGCAACCATGGGGGACACAACTACTTGTCATCTCAGCCACAAGTTAAGAAGGGAGAACAAAATTCACCAGCTATCAATGGCACAATTCCAACAAAATTACAGAAGCTTGCTCATCAAAAGCTATGCCATGAAAGCAGGATTCTATGTCACGAAAGCAGGATTGATTATACTTTCTGAAAGGATCAAGCGGGATGAATGAGCCCCTGTAGTCATTGTTTCCCTAGTTTTGCGCCACTATTGCTGAAGGGAGAGGCGCTACCATTCTGATGGGGGCTATCCTCTCGATATGTTGAGTTTAACATAGCAAGTTCTCTAAGTTGCTGCCTCTTGAAGAAATCTTGTGATTCATCCTGCATAATAAACCATTAAAGAATTAGGATTTAGAAAGAGATAGAATAAGCAAGTCTACCGTGCATTTTTCTCTTCCATTTCTTTATTTGTGGTAGCAAACCAAATTATTGGAGTGAACATGTAAACCAATTGTTCCAGAACAATATGTTATTGACATTTGACACAGCATCAGGGATAAGCAAATCATTATGTAAGTGAATGTGGAAGAAAAGACAAGCAAATGATCCTTTAGTCTATGATTGACATGGCTAATCCATAAATGGCTCATATCCAACACTTATACGACAGCGCAAAAATATTTGATACAAAACTCTTACCAAAATAACTTATTCCCTTACCTTGTTCAAATGTAGTCGTTTGCTCATGAGTTACAGATTAAAGAATGGAAATGGAGAGAGGGTTAGGCAAACATATACATACCACTGGTTTCAACAACTCCCCTAGTATTTCTTGGGCTTGTGCTAGTCTTGTGTCAATGACATCAGCAGGTAATTCAGCCTCAATCAAGATATGAGTTGGGTCATCCAAGTGTTCATAGCCAGGCCTTCCCTTGAGTTGTTCCTCCTATAAGGAAACAAAAGGAATGGCATATTATAATTATATGATTGCCGCAAATGGTATACAAGATTAGCACCTGGTGCCTACCAGATTAGCTTGCAATGACGATTGATGATTTAAGTACAAAATGCTACCAAAAACTACATCCATCTAATTCCAGAATGGCAATGCAAACAAGCAATAATTTATCTACCTTGACAGGATCTTTTATGGAGCCCTTCCCTCTGATGAAAACACGGCAACCTGTTGTGGCTTCAACTCTCTTCAGTGAGTTTCCCCTTGGCCCAAGCAGACGACCAATAAAATTGAACTGAATGAAGTGTGTCAAATAAATAGTAACAGCTTGATATAAGTAACCATTACAAGCGCGAAAGATCATACATGAGGGAAAGCATCTGTTGGAACTTCCAACCGCATGATCCTCCTGACAATGTAAGAGTGGCTCTGTGCTGCACCTTGCCAACCCATGTTTCCCCGAGGAAAACCATTTCTCTGCCAACCCATAGTACAAAGATACAATGGTGAGTTAACGTACTTCAGAGAAAAAATGAACTACAAAATCAAGCACGATGAGAATGAAAAGATATGAAACATGTGTAGCTGAAATTTCTACCGTCCTTTCAACATGCAAGTAAAAAGATAATTTCAAAAAATTGCATATCTCCACCTTTTTTTTGTTGTTAAAACTTCAATATAAAACTAGCTTCATAATTACTTCTTTGGGGGGGGGGGGGGATATCATGCAGTATGAAAAGTAGGTCATCATGATATCAAGTGACTTCTTGAGTGGTGTAAGGGCTCGTTGGCGGTAAGATGAGACAGAAGCTTGCTTTTGTTTCTGTCCATCGCCATGCTATTTCCTAAACAGATTTAACGCAATGGCCTATCTCCAATGCATTAAGTAAAACAAGCAAACCAATATGTTAATTCATAACCAAGTATTATAGTTTATATTTAAATATTTCATATTCATGTATTGATCCAAACAACTCAAAACTGCCTCTCAAACATTTCGTACAAATGGACTTGCAAATAGTCAAACTATGTGTAAAGCAAGAGTATTGCATTTTTCTTTAACAAGCAAATCCCTTTCTATATCCACCACGCTTGCTAAATCAGGTATATTTATTTTGGAATTTGTGTATGCATCCTAGTGATAACATGTTCTACAAGTAAATGTGAAGGTAGTTTCTTTCTTCCAATTGCCACATTTATCTTCAATAGTCATTCTGGTCAATTAAGAGCTACCACAATTGCTTCAGCCGGAACTGCTGTCGGCATTGGAAACATCCTCAGTTCCTCAATGCATTCCCGAGTTATATAGTGTGTTATCCAAAGAGCGCATTTATGGCTAAATGCATTGAAGACGTCAAGACATGTTCATACGAACATGGAGTATGTCTTGATGGAATCACCACCAATGTGCCAAAATTATAATTCCTTACTACTGTCTTTCCTTTTACGCACAAGTTGTAGTTCAACTTAAGTCTCAGACAGCCTATATATTCTGTAGTGCCCTTTTTCCACATAGGCTTGATAGCACACAATGCAGAGCTAGCAAATAAAATAAATAACTGAACTTCGCACAATTATTTTAGTAACCAGCACAAATACCTCAGGATGCATCCTACTCCATGGACCAAAACCGTTTCCACAAAAATTAGGCACTTGGGGCAATGGATGCATCTGATTTGGACTTGCCATTGGCAGCCTCTCAGGTCCCCTAATTCCAAGTTGCGAAAGCATGCTTGACATTCTGATTATCTCTGCACAGAATATTTCCAAGAGCGTGAATCAGATATCAGCATTAACATTAGCACATGAAAAACTACTCAGATATCAGCATTAACATTAGCACATGAAAAACTACCAGTCATCGAAAAAGCCACCATTTTTACCAAGCTACATATTTTCCTAACACGGCATTCTTTCATCTTATACTGAAACACAGGAACTATGCCAAAGTTCACAGTACAAGTCATCCCCACATTAGCCCAACGTGCCATAATCAACACGCAAATGAAAATATTGTTCTTTTATCATAAAGACAGATAATAACGAAACAGAACCAATGAACTATCAAATCTAAGCAAGATGTGTACTAAAAAGCTTAATTAAATCTCTCACCTTGATTCAACAGCCTGCCGCAGATTGGGAGAACCTGCACAAAGGGCCCGAGCTTCTGTTGCTCCTGAAGCAACTCTGCCAGGTACTGACTGCGCCGACCCAATCCAATCCAATCCCATCCAGCCCGGACAGACAAACAGAACAAGATTCAGACGACGATCCAAGAACACCAATAATACAAGAACAAGATTACAGCACGATTCCAACACTACATATTAAAAAGATAGAAAAGTTCAAGAATCCGATCTTGGTAGCATCTTACCTGGCAGATTCCGGCGATGCAGGGGGCCTCACCAGCGGGGACAGCGCCCTGGCAGGGGAGAAGCAGTTGTCCGTACTCGTCAACGCCTCCATGGCGGCCGGTTGGATTAGCTGCGACCAATGGATATAACAAGAGGAAGAGAAGATGTGATTGCGTTTTTCTTTTTTCTTTAGTTTTTATCGTGTTTTATCTCCTCCCTTTCTGGCGGAGCAGCAAGAATCAATCTTGGAGGATTTCGGCGAAATCCTGCATACGAGGTGTCAAAAATGACTGCATCCTTCATTCCTTTGGGAGTTCTCCCCCTGGCTCTCTTCCATTTAACCCCCGGTAGGGTTTATAGCTGCGGTAAGGTAGTTTTTTGGGAGCCGCCTCTGGTTCTTTTCCAGATTGAGGTAGGGTTTAGAAGATGCCAGGCTGCCAAGGCGACGATGTCCTAACTGGCGACGGGTAACTAACAGTTATTTTATTTTATGATTTTAAATTATTATGTCTTATTATGGAACATAGTTCATTTTAGCCAAAAAAAAATATGAACATTGAATGTTGGTTTACTAAAAAAACTTCCGGATCCCACTGCTTTTGCCTCCACCTCCTCCCTTCCACTTTCGAATCATCACGATCCCCCTATATTTACGACAACCTATTGCATAGTGGGTTTGTCTGACAAGGCGGTTAGAATATGCATTTATTCCTAATAACTCGCGCACGATCTCTCTGACAACAACCATCGCACGACAAACGGGCCACCATGACTCTCTGACAATAACTTCCGTCAGATGATTATCTCCTGAAGCGTTGAGACGTCTTTTGGCACAGGACAACGACCGCCGCTCTGTCAACTATATAAAGGTTGATGTCAGAGAAAAGACGGATTCCGAACGAGATCGAAAGACATCAGTTCAGAAGATAGTGCTAGACATTTCAAATTATTCTCAGTTATAATCAATTTCTTTGAGCAATAGCCAGGCCCGGCCCTGAGGGGGGCGAGCGGGGCGGCCGCACCGGGCCCCCAAAATTCAGGGGCCCCTTCAGGCTCTCCAAGGACCAGGGCGTCAGGGCGAAGATAGTCGGGGCTCCCTAGGGTGAGCCGGAGAAGACGAGGTAGGCGGCGTCGGTGTAGCGCACCTCGAGGTGGGCGTCCTGCCACTCCCCGAACACCACCAGGGCGAGCCGGAGCGCGGCCGACGCGAGCATCACCCGCCGGAGCGTCACGGCGGAGGAGGCCATCGGGGAGCAGTCGCCGGGCAGATCGCCGCCGTGGTTGGGAGAGGCGAGAGACCGTGAGATTCGCGTCGCAGGCACATGATGTATATAATCTTTCTTTTTCTTGTTGCCTCGTCTAGTTCTTGGAAGCCTCTTCTTTTACATTGCGGTTGCGGCAATGTATATAATCGAATTGTGTTGGTAGATCACCAATCCAATTGTTGATTTGCTCATGCATGCTCCAGTAGATTCCTTGCTGCATCGGCTACTGAAAGGAAGAACACGGAAGTCGCATTTTTTTCCCTTTGTTTCTACTAGAATCAGATAATATGACGTTTCTTTGTTTTTGTTGCTTAAGACAACCCTCCTGGTCTCGTCCTTGACCGATCTTTGCTTGGCTAGATTGACTGATTAAGTTAATTAATGAATTGCTAACCATGGTTATATGGTACCTGGTTGGATTACTCATATAAAAGGGGAAAAAAGAAATCGATATTAATTGTATCAAACTATGCTACTGTTGTAAGTCGCTTCCTGAACCATGTTTATGTTGATGGATTGCTATCTGCAGTTATGCTTTTGGTGGAATTGGTTTTACTGGAAGAACCGTGGTAATAATATTCTTCGTATGTTCTTGCTTAGGCAGGTTAGGTGGCCTGTCATTGGGAAAGGGACATATAGGTGCTGGCACTGTATCAGCCACGAGGAGTCCTGGTTTGGGCAAATGCAGAGAATCTGCGTGAGGTGTGATCTTGCAAAGGTGCTGCGATCCTGATGTGGCTTTGTTGAATGCCATGCCACGGAGTTTGCATTTGATGAATTGTGTTTTTGTTTTGATCATGCTGTAGAGTTCGAGCTTGTCTAGGAGCTGGGATTTAATTGGGCAGATTGGTGATGACCATGATGTTCTTATAGAATGTAGGGATGTGCATAAGTCCTTTGGAGACAAGCAGGTATTGAAAGGCGTCAGCTTCAAGGTGAGTTCTCCTGCATATTAGGAATTTTTTAATCAATAATTAGTGCTTTGTAGTTACTAATTATACTATTGTTCATTGAAAAGTAGATTTCAAGAACTCCAAACATTCCAAACATAACATATTTTAAGTGTTTGTTGGTAAAATTAGATATATATATATATATATATGTAGATTTATATTTAGATATTTATACTAGGGCCTCTATTTCTAGTTTCGCCCCGGGCCCCTAAAATCCCAGGACCGGCCCTGGCAATAGCCATACTAGATGTAGAGTTATTATTCTCCCAGGAGAAGGTCCGAACCTGTATAAAATTCCCGTGTCTCTACTCTGTATGTTCATAGTCCGAGTTTTCTAGAGCTTCCCCGAATTCAAATAAATCATACGTAAAATCGGTATTAAAACACCGACAAAACCGATAATGTGTATATTTATCTTTGTTCATCTTTTTTATTGTTGGTTGAATCTGAATTTAAAATCTGCCCTCTGGGTGAATAAACACCTCTTTTCAGAAGTGCCTTTTCCCTCCACCTAAATTAAGCTTTTTAGGAGTCTGTTTATACTTCTAGTAAGAAAGTCTACAATTGCACGAAAGAGAGGAAGCATAGGTTGTGCTACGTCTTTTAAATTTTGCACATAGGAGCTCGGTCATCTCTGAAAAATAATAATACGGCTAGCTGTTGAAATGATAAAACCCCAACATGTATGGCTAACCAAGGCTTTTTCTACCCAATTCGACCGCATGAGCAATTTGAAAAGCCCCAAAAATTCAAACTAAATTTTTTCTGGTTTTTCCCTGATTTTTGAGTGATTTTTGGCAAGTTTCCCTTTCTGGAAAGTCTCCCCGAAAAACTGCCTTCCTTTTCGGCATTTCCGCTTTTTTCCTTCTCCTTGGCGCCTTCCCCTCTTTCCTACCTCCTCTTTACCCGTTCCGCCTTCCCTTCGCGCACGCGCTCGTGCTGCGCGCAGAGCGCACCCGCACCCGCACCCGTGCCGCACCCCCGGTTTCGCCCCCACGTGCGTCACCCCGACGCCAGCCGGTCGGAAACCAGCGGCACCCCCCTTGCCACGCGTCGCCATCTCCCTCCCTTGGCCCCACCTGCCAGTCGCCGCCTTCTTCCCTCCGTGCAGTTCGCTCACCTGCTCCCGCACCCGTTCCTTCGCCATTACTCGCACGCGCAGGGCCGGACGCCAATCCTTCACTCCGAGGCGACGCCCATCAGCTCCCTGTCCCTTCCCTTGACCATCGGTGCAGCACCCATCCCCCTCCCCTCGTTTTCCTTCCCCTCCGCCGAAGCTTAAAACCCGCCCTTCTGCTCCCTAGCTCTCCCGTGCGCCTCAAGCCTCCCCACCGCTCCAAATCGCTCCCTGCCACTCCCAAGTCCCTCCTAGAGCAGCCGATTGAAGCCCCGTTGTCTCAAGCTCCGCTGCCGTCATCCCCTGCGCCGGCGACCCCCGTGAGCTGATCTCCCCCTCCTCTCCCTCATTTCTCGATTCTTTGCGCTCAGAGCATCCTTGCTACTCCCTGATCTCAGTGGTGCACTCCTCGGCTAGGTGAACGCCCGTGCAGCTCCGGCGTCATAGTTCGCCGTTGACCGCAGAAGCTTCTCCATGGCCAGCCTTCCAGGGAGCCTCCCAGCTAAAACCACCTCCGCCAAAGTGAGCCTCGCACCTTGCGGATCGTGAAAATCCCACCGATTGAGCTAAATCGCCTCTGGTGACCCTATTCGCCGCCGGGAAGCCCAATCTCCCCTTTCTGCCTCCTACCTTCTCCGTTGGTCCCCTCACCCTCAAGTCCCCAAAATGAGTTCCCCAAGTCGAACCTTACCCGGTGGTGCCCTCCATGGCCGCCGAAGACCCTTGCCGTCGCTGGAGAGCAGAGACCCCGCCCCTCTGCCTCGCTGCGAAGCGCGCACGGCGAGAGGTGGATGAAGACCGACGTGGCTTCATCGTCGCCGTCCTCTCCAACCATTGCGGTTTAAAGAGGGTTATCGGATGGCAACTCTCCCCTACCGTCCGATCCCCGTAAACTCACCTCTTCGCAGCCACCCGATCCAGCCCTCTCCACGCCGTCCGATCCTTCCCCACAGCCCATCCCATCCGCCCGCTTACCCCGCATCGCCGCCGTCCGCTCCCGCCGCGTGTCAACCATCAGCCGGGGCGAGGCGCACGGGCCTTCAGCCGCGCGGCCCGCTCGGGTGCGTAGGCCGCACAGTGCTGGGCTGCACTGTAGCAGAAGGCCGGCCCGACACTGTTCATTCAATTTCCAGAGATTTATTAATTTCCAAAAATCCAGAAAATCCAAATAAATCCTAGAAAATCACAGAAAATCCCAAAAATTCCCAAATTTCACCACTTTGCTCATTTTGATGCCCTGAATCCATTTTTGACCTCCATTTCCCCAAATTCATCCCAGAAAAATTCTAAAATCCGCCATTTGAATATTTATGCGTTTTACTCCTTTTTCATAGATTATTTTTTTCCTCGCTTGATTAGGCTCAAGCCGGACTTATGTTATTTTTGTGTGTTTGCGCTAGTTTCGGAGATTACGAAGGCTTTGGTGCAGGGCCAGGATTCAGGAGTTGCTACGTTTGAGATCGCTGAGATTGTCCAGATTCACGGCAAGTCGCAAAACCTTGATCATATTGAATCCCATGTTGTTTAATTATGCTCATATGCTACTTGCATTATTGTTAATTGTGAAATGCTAGTTTGCGCAAAATAAAATGTTTAGAATGACATGCTATGTAGATAAAACCTACCACCGATAAAGGCCCAGATAATTTGTAGCCCCGCTTTTGTCAACCCTAGATTTACTCTAAGTGTAATATAACTACCTGTAGGATATTTACATTCATGCAAAATCTTTACACTACTAAGGTTGTGGTCGTGGGCTGGTAGATTTGGAAAATTTGGAGTTAGGGTAGGGTGGTATGGGTCACCGTACCCTAGGGTGGTAGTGCCGGCGTGCACAGTTTAGGGTAAGGATGGAGTGGGAAACCGCGAGACGGACTTTGCCCACCGCTTTACCCTAGGGTGGAGGTTGTGAACCTCATGAAAATGTAAGGACTAGACCCTTACGTTGAGCAAATGACATAGTGACTGCTCAACCACAGGTGTTGACTCGTCAACCCTGGTTTAGTACCTGCTCAACTTAAGTGAAGCCCTGCATTGGGAGTCGGTGCGGATCGTCGATCCGGACTAAGACAACGATAGGTCCCCACAACTCGGGCCCGGCGTTCCGTGGTGGCCAACGGATACCCGAGGATGTGCGGATTCCAAACCTATCGGGTGGAGTGTATACCAAGAGTTGAGCAACGAAAAGACCCGGTTCCTTAACTCAGTCATGAGGGTTAAGGATACGTGTGGGTAAAGTTGAGCAACTCTGCAGAGTAAATCAAATAGTATTCGAATACGCTGTGCTCCCAGTTAATGGAGCTGTGTCACTTGGGTGATTCCAGCTATGAAGTTTAAGTAGTTTTTGCCGATGTTTTAACTGGACTAGTTGGTTAAGTATCTTTTCATGAAAACCCCCTTAATCTTAAGGAGTAGTTGTCAGCTTTTGAGTTTCTAAAAATGTTTACAAATAAAACTGCATCCACTCAAAGTTAATAAACCAAGTATACTCCCTTCCTTTGTTGATCCATGCAAGTAGCTAAGGTAGGATTTTCCTTTGTGGCTTGCTGAGCTGGTTAGCTCACGGCTTGCTAAACCCTTCAGAAGATCAAGACGCTGGTGAAAGTCTCCCCGTTGAGGAAGCCCCTGAGAAGCCTTTCTTCGACGAGGACCCATGGTTTTAGGTCTCCGCCGCGCTCGAGCTTTCCTCGGAGTTTTTGTAATGTAATATACTTTGGGTTTGCACGCCCCGCTGCAGAAAAACTGGGTTGTTAAACCATATCTTGTAATATAAGTTGGTCTTTTGTTGTAAGCATGTTATGGTACTCTCTTGCGCGACACTCCATAACTATTCAAGCATGAATAGTTACGGATTGTCGTGTCCCAGGCACCCCTGGAAACGGGGGCGTTACACAATTCATCATGTCTTGGTGGAATTGAACTTACTTCAGATTGACGCCACAATGAGCAATTTTTTCTCCCTTTTTACTGCGTGAGCTATTTGCAGGAGCTGATAAATGAATAACGTCACTAGCATCTTGCTGATCAAACTACGAGACTCTGTGTCTCTAGGTTATAATCTCGCAGAGTCACAGGGAGAAATAAGCAGCAAAAAGGGATCAAAGTTGACAAAACGCCACCCCCAATGTGACATGAGGCCATGAGGGCTGTGGAATGGGGAACGTACATTTGAAACAAGGAGGCCGCACATGGAATTCTCACGAGTCACGAGTCCACCCCGAAGGCTGGCAGATGACATGCTGCGTGCTAGGAAATAGGAGAAAGGAAACCGACGCCACGTCTGTTTCGGGACCAATGCAGTGCTCGACTGTCCATGTGTGATTTTTGTCATCTATACGTACACATGCTCTGAGTCTCTCTTGCCTTCTCGCCCCTGTTTCTATGTTTGTTTTTGCGTGCAACGAAGGAGAGAGGACTCGACTGATCAGTGACAGCGAGGGCATAGGATGCCCTGATCGATCGATCTTGCTAGAGCAAGTACACAATAGTGCACGTTAGGGAGACACTGGCCACGGGCACGGCATGCATGGCATACGTTGCGTAGGATGATGGGCTTGCTGCAGCTCACATGAAAGATACGCTTCGACTTTTCTTTGGGAACAGAGGTTACTGCGTGGCCAGCATGGCGGAGGAGCGCTTACTCCGGAGTGGGGTATGTAAACCCCCGGTCTTTTCTTTGGCAATTTGAATCGAATTAACAGATCAACACGAGGAACCCGACGAATCAAGCACGTTTAGCGCCACAAGAAATTTTTTTTAACAGGATTGGCATGCAGCGCAGGGTCGAACTGCCAAGTGAAGTGGCCGCGCTCCGCGTCGCGTCACGCGCGCACCGACCCGGCACGTCGACAACGTACGATCGCACCGCCCACGCCCAGCAAGCTCGCTGTCGGTCGCAACCACCGCGTCGCATGCATGCCAGAGAGAGAGACGCAGCAGCCCCGCAGCAGAACACCGGCGTTGGCTAGGCTGGGTGATGAGGATCCAACTAGTAAACTAGATAAATCGATAATTTGAACTGATCTTTCACGGTACTACTTACAAACTGCAGCTTCACGTCCTTCTCTGTGCACGCAGCAGCTGAAACACATCAAATTCAAATCATTTGATTTCTTTTTGGATTTTGGTTGAATTCTCATTTCCGTCCCTAATTTGGCAATTCATCTCTAATCCTTGCCTTTCCTTTTATGCTTCTCCACCTCCTCCATTCGCTGGCGCCCCCGGAGAACCCGCCTTCCCCGCCGCCTCTCTGTTCCTCCTCGCCCATGCGGCCGCTCATCATCGCCCCGAATTGTGGCCGCTCCTCCCCAACCGTTCTCACTCATCCCTGCCAGCAGCTGACGCCACAGTCCCACCCTCCAGTGGCTCGCCGTTTGACCCGCGTGCCTCTCCCACCGTAGCTCAGCCTCCCTCATTCGACGTGCGCGCCTTTCTGTACCAACAGCCATCATTCTTCACCAACTCTTGTAGAGACCATGTGCCACCTCACCTACACTCCCACTCCTAGGCGTTGGCTAGGCTGGGTGATGAGGATCCTGTTAAGAAACCTGGGCCTGGGCCAGCAGCCCGCGGCCCATAGTGGGCACCTCATTGTAGTCTATAAATAGGGACCTATACCCCCTCATTATGTACACATGAATGAAAGCAATAAAGAAAGACCAGGAGTTCTCTCTATCTCTCTCTGTGTTCATCTATTGTCTCTCTGTGATTCTGTGATTGATTCGTTATTGTTCTAGCAGAGGAATCGATCGGACTGGTCGCCAGCGACGGTTCCTCAACACGTTATCAGCACGACTTCGCTCTGGTGAACGAGGTAATCATCGAAGCACAGATTGAATTTTCTAGATCGCTTTTGAATCTGTATTTTCTTTTCGCGTTCTAGATTGAATCTCTACGGTGCAAATCCGCCCTAATCTACCGCGAGCAGACCTGAAGTCGCCGGCACAATGTCGATCGGTAGATTATAAAACAGGGTAGATGTTGATTGCACTGTAGAACGATGCAAATCCGCCCTAAATCCACCGTGAGCAGATCTGAAATCGCCGGCACAATGTCGATCGGTGGATTGCGAAACAGGGTAGATGTTGATTGTATCGTAGATTGTAAATTTTGCATTATTTTGTTTGATCCTGCATGATCGTTATATACGCATCTATTTTCTGTTCGGTTGGCATTGGTTCTCCCGTTTTGCTCTGCACGGCATCACAGAAAAGGGGAAGGCACCGCGCCAGCATGCGCGCAGACCGGCCAGCAGCCGGCCGTGGACCCGAAGTCCAGCCCTCGGCCGCCCACACGCACATCGCCACCGAAGGCCGTTCTCTCGCCGGCTTGTAACGCCTACACTCGGCCTGAAGCCGCTGCACCTTGGCTTCCCCGCCTGCCGCCCGCAGCTGCACGCCGCCGCCGCACGCACCCGCATGTGCGTGCAACGGCCAGAAGCCGGCCACGGAGCCTGAGGTACCGCCGGCCAGCAGCCGGCACCGCCGCCTAAAGCCACCACGGGCCGCCGCCCGGCTCCATCGCGCCCGCACGCGCGTGTGCGCCGCCGCCCGAAGTGGCCAAGCCGCCGTACGGCTCCACCACGCCCGCACGCGCCGCCACCCGAAGCCGACCTTCCCATCCACAATCGCCACCGGTCCTGGTCGCCCGCATGCGCCCCGTGCCGCCTCTCGGTCTGCCGGCCTTGGTCGCCCCAAGCGCCCCGCACCGCCTCCCGCGCCGCCTGCAGCTGCGCCCTCCCCGGCCGCCACCCGCAGCTGTGCACCCGGCCCCCGAACGGCGCCGCCCCTCTCGGCCGCACGGGCCAAACCAGCCGCTCCACCGCGTCTGCTCCCTCCGAGCTCACCCGACCGCGGCCCCGATTGCCGACGCTGAACCGGCCGCCTCGGTCGCCACTGGCCCCGTACGGCCTCCGCCGCCGCCCGACACTTGGCCGCCGGCCTCACCGCACCGCCCGCAGACGGCGCCCCTCCCGCAGCGCGGCCCGCACGCCGACGCCTCCCACCGTGCGCCGGCCCTGCCCGAGTCACCGGTATCGCCGCCTTGCGCCGTCTCCCCGTCGCCCGAGCCAGCAGCCTCGGCTGCTACTGCCGCCGCCGCCGCCACGGAAACCCTGCCGACCCAAGGGTAAGTCGGTCGGGTGGGCTGCACGGCCAATGGGCCGGTTGGGCGGGGGTAAGAAAGGCCACATGGGCCAAATGATGGTGGGCCGAAAGAAAAAAAAAGGAGGGACCCGTGCGGAAGGGGGACGAAATTGCAGAAAACCCCCCCTAATTTGCGGTTATTACCGATGAGCCCTTAATTTTGCACTTTAGCCCTAATTTTTTGCAAAAAGGGCTTCGTAATTCCGACAATTGCATATAAACCCTCAAATTTACGAGTGGGTCCAAATTTTGTAGAAAACCCCTTGATAAATCAGAAAATTGCGCGAAATTTCCTCTGAACTGGAAATTTGCGTAGAAACCCCAGAAGTGGCAGAATTCGCTGAAATTTCATATTTGAGCATAAAAGGGCCTCGGGAATCTGAATTTTGAATTATTTTAGCATTTGAAGCTTATTTATTTATGCCATTATTATGCTCTGTATTTTCTGTATTTATTTACTGTTTTGGTTAATTGTAATTGCTGAAAATTGCTTTTAATCACTGAAATTAACAGTAAAACTATAGAAAATGCACAAAAAATTATGAAACATTGCGAGAATTTTTGTACCATTTATTTACTCGCAGTGAATTATTCCGTGCATGTCTACCAGCAGTAGACTTATACACATGTAGATGACTAGCATAACGAACTGGAAGTTCGAGGAGCTGGCCCAGCATGGCCAAAACTATCTGACGTAGGCATCCGAAGTCAAGATTATGCTTGGAGCCAGGAAGCTCCGCGCGACTATTGGGATTGGCGGACTGAATGACGCCCAACCCACGCCTAAAGAGAATGATCAGACACTTCATTTTCTCAGGCACCACTTCTGCCTCACTCTCAAGAATGAGTACATGGTAGAGAATAGCGCGTTAGCACTCTTGATCGCACCCAAGAAGCGGTTTAAGAGGCTAAAGTACATCATTCTTTCTCAAGCAGAGTAAGAGTGGATCAGACTGAGGTTTGCCGACTTTAAGACGGTCAGGGAATACAATTCTGTCTTGCACAGGATTTGTACCCCAATACAGAAAATTGAGAAAATCCTTCCACCTCAATGTAGCTCAATCCGCACGCAACTATCGTCAAGATGGCTATAAGGAATATGCCGAATTGACTGATATGATGCAAGTTGTGGAGGCTCAGGACAAAGTTCTCCGTAAGAACTACGTCACTCAGCCACCTGGGAGCTCCGCTGGCCGTGAAGCCAACGCCGGGAGCTACAAGGTGCGAAAAGCTCTTTATGAAAAGAAGGGGAAGGAAGGGTAAGGCCGCAGCCCAGAAAGGCAAATCAGATGCTCCACGTGAGAATAAGGCTAGCAAGCCAAAATGGGATGGCAAAGGGCACATGAAGCCCACTCTGCATCGGTTGAGGGGGAGCGTTCTGAGCAGCTACCCGCGCTGATGGTGTTTGAGACCATTACAACAGCAGCACCTCTCTCAACCTAGAAGCAGTCAACGCCATGATTTCTCTTGAAGAGAACGTCACCCCCGAGAAAATAGTAGAAGAAGTCTAGTGCACTGAATGCATTTCGACTTTAATTGTCATCTATTTTGTGTGGAAGGATATGTTAGAATTTGCATGGATGGTACTTAAGAATTGTTATTTTCTCGTGATGGTTGGATGATATTTGAAATCATTCATTTATTCAGTTTATGATGGCATGATATGTTCTGATATTGGAGTATTTTATTTATGTGTTGATTGCCTTCTCATACATGTTAATAAATACCCTATATTAGAACGCGTGTAGCGCCCTATGAAGGAAGTGTGCTTAGCCAGCAGCGGCACAACGCATATCATCTTAAGAGAGATTGAGTATTTTCAGTCGATACGTAAGAGCACTGGCAGCCTTACGACAATCGCCAGAAGCGATGCATGTATAATTGGTTCAGGAAGAGCCACAATGGGCACAACTTTGGTGATTGAAGAAGCCTTATTGTACCCAGAATCGACTAGAACTCTCCTAAGTTTTAATGATATTCGCGCCAATGGTTTCCACGTTGAGACCGAAGAAGAGTACGGTAAGGAATACCTGCTCATTACGAAGCGCGAAGAGAATGCAAAAGAATATTAGAAAACTTCCTTCACTTGAAACTGGGCTATATTATACCAACATTAAGGCGCCTGCAGCGTACACTGTCCTGAAGACGGTATTTCGAAGCTCTGAACTATTCTGTCTCTGGTATGACAGATTAGGTCACCCAGGTCTTAGGATGATGAGAAACATAATAAATAACTCGCATGGGCATAATATTAATGTGAAGAATTTCCCGAATTATGAAGATTTTGTGTGCCCTGCATGTGCCACCGGGAAACTAATAACTAGACCCTCCACTTTGAAAGTGAAGGATGAAGTCTCTGCATTCCTGGAACGCATCCAGGGAGACATTTGCGGTCCCATTAAGCCCATCTCAGGGCCATTTAAGTATTTTATGGTGCTCATTGACGCTTCCTCGAAGTTGTCATATGTGGGTTTTGTTGTCCACAAGAAACCACGTCTTTGCAAAATTGATCTCGCAGATCATTTGTATCAGAAATGTGTTTCTGATCAAGTCCACCAGAATGGACAACGCCGGAGAATTTATTTCGAAGGCATTTGATGATTATTGCATGGCGATGGGAATTGCAGTTGAGCATTCGGTACCGCATGTCCATACCCAGAATGGTTTGGCAGAGCCTTTAATTAAGAGAATTAAATTTATTGCCCGACCCCTCTTGCATAAATGTAGCGAATCTCATCAACCTTAGACCTTCGGCCTACAACATCCATTCACTTATGCAACTAGCGCAAGGGTCACCACCGAAAATTTCCCAACATTAGGGGGAGGAAATCAACCCCTTGATGAAGAATGTCGGGAAATTACGTGGCAAGCCTGGGGAATCCATGCAGATGACCCGCACACTAGAGAAGTCCAGAAGACATTATATGGCAAGCCACGGGAATCCATGCAGATGACCCGCGCATTAGTAAAGCAAATAGAGAAGTCCAGAAGACAAGAGAAGTCCAGAAGACAATAGAAGTCCAGAAGACAAGAGAAGTCCAGAAGACAATTGATTTGCGAGCATTAGCAAATCAGCTGCCTGATCACTTTAGTAATTTGAAGAGCGTGACTAAGTCGCATGTGCCTGCACGCACTGCACCGGAGAGGGTTGAAATACCAAAGAAACAGAAGGTATCCCTAATCTCGTCCAGAGGCCTCAGAAAAATAAAAAAGAGGACGAGAACTCCGGCTCCTCGAATCCTTAGTAACTGGGGACGCCTGGCGAAAAAGGATAAGCGGGATTTATCACAGCCGATCATTGAAGTCCCCCAGAATGAGAAGGGGAGCCAGTTGAGACCTGGCACAAGTATGACACCTTCAGAAAAGGGCATACCGGATCTGAATATCCCCATCGGCATGGATGTGTGCGCACACATCGGAGCCGAAAAACTAAAGGGACTTGCCGCCGCAATTGAAAGAAGCGATGCGCAAGATGAAGCTCCAGTAGAAGCAATCGCTCCAGAAGAAGCAACTCATGAAGAAATAGCCATAAATTATGTGCACACGGGAGAGTCCCTGAATAGGACAATTGCTAATATCGATATCTACTTCGCAAAGAAAATTGCCTCTATCATTGATCTTGATCTCGAGCCTGCATCGCTCGCTGAATGTAAGAAAAGATCAGATTGGGAAGATTGGAAGAAGGCAATAGCAACTGAATTGCTATCTCTGAACAAAAGAGAGGTGTTTGGGCCCGTATGCCGCACGCCTCCCCATGTGCACCCCGTAGGGCACAAGTGGGTATTTGTTCGAAAGAGAAATGAAAGAAATGAAGTAGTGAGATACAAAGCAAGGCTACTAGCCCAAGGTTTCACTCAACATCCTGGAAGTTGATTATGAAGAAACCTACTCCCTAGTCATGAGTGGAATTACCTTTAGATATTTGATCTCAATGGCAGTGAACTTGAACTTGGAAATGAAATTGACGGATGTTGTGAATGCATACCTTTATGGTAACTTGAATTCGGAGATTTATATGAGAGTCCCTGAAGGAATCTCTCTTCCGAACCAAAACAGAGCAAATCGAAATCTGTACAGTGTGAAACTCAGAAAGTCACTGTATGGACTGAAACAATCTGGAAGAATATGGTATAATCGCTTGAGCGACTTTCTCTGCAAGAAAGGCTACACGAACAATGAAGACTGTCCTTGTGTGTTTATACGGCGATCCCAGAATGGATTCTGTATAATCTCTGTGTATGTAGATGATCTGAACATCATCGGGACAGCAAAAGCTATTAAAGAAGCAAGCTCCTACGTGGAGTTAGAATTTGAAATGAAAGACTTGGGCAAGACCAAGTTCTGCTTAGGCCTGCAGCTTGAGCATGTCCCTGAAGGAATCTTGGTACATCAGTCAGCCTACACCCAGAAGGTGCTAGAAAGGCTTGGCTTCGAGAAGGCATACCCATCGAAAGTACCGATGATCGGGAGGTCTTTACAGCAAGAAAAAGATCCTTTCCGACCTAGGGAAGAGGGGGAGGAAGTCCTGGGACCAGAATTCCCATACTTGAGTGCAGTGGTAGCATTCATGTACTTAGCGAACTGCGCTAGATCGGACATTGCATGTGCCGTGTACCTGTTGGTAAGGTACAGTGCAGAGCCCACCAACAGGCATTGGCAGGGCATAAAGGACACCTTCCGATACCTCCAAGGAAGCAAAGACTTTGGATTGTCTTATAGAAAGAATCAAGATCTGAACTTGATTGACTACGCAGATGCTGGGTACCTGTCGGACCCGCATACCGCAAAGTCACAAACAGTCTATGCATTTCTGTGTGGTGGAACTGCAAATCTTTGGAAATCGTCTAAGCAAAGCCTTGTAGCTACTTCGACGAACCACTCAGAAATTATAGCACTGTATGAAGCCGCACGAGAGTGCGCTTGGTTTCGCTGAACGGATCACCACATCCAGCAGTCATGTGGAATGAACATTGTGCAAACCCCCATAATTATCCATGAAGATAATGCAGCTTGCGTTGCACTAGTACAGACGGGCTATGTAAGCATATCAACCCCAAGTTCCTCTATGCTCATGAATGGCAAAGATGGACAAGATTAAAGTACTGCACACTAAGTCATGTAGACTTGTTAACTAAGTCACTCCCCGCATCTAACTTTGAAAGGTGCGTGTGAGGGATTGGAATGATGAGACTTAGAGAAGTGCAGAATTCAGGGGGAGAATTCTCTCAAGCCCATTATTAAATCTTAATCCTGAAGGTTAAGTACCCAAATGAGCAAAATCCTGAAGACTGAATGAAGTTGGGTGAATTGTACTCTTTTTCCCTTGACGAGTTTTCCATGAAGTTTCTCGACCAAGGTTTTTAATGAGGCAATTCGTGCATCGCAGCATCACATGTATCATGTGCTCTTTCTCCAAATTTTTCCCACTGGGTTTTTATGGAGTTTTAGTGAGGCATGAACATGTCGGATGAGTGCCCAAGGGGGAGTGTTAAGAAACCTGGGCCTGGGCCAGCAGCCCGCGGCCCATGGTGGGCACCTCATTGTAGTCTATAAATAGGGACCTATACCCCCTCATTATGTACACATGAATGAAAGCAATAAAGAAAGACCAGGAGTTCTCTCTATCTCTCTCTGTGTTCATCTATTGTCTCTCTGTGATTCTGTGATTGATTCGTTATTGTTCTAGCAGAGGAATCGATCGGACTGGTCGCCAGCGACGGTTCCTCAACAGATCCAACTAGTAAACTAGATAAATCGATAATTTGAACTGATCTTTCACGGTACTACTTACAAACTGCAGCTTCACGTCCTTCTCTGTGCACGCAGCAGCTGAAACACATCAAATTCAAATCATTTGATTTCTTTTTGGATTTTGGTTGAATTCTCATTTCCGTCCCTAATTTGGCAATTCATCTCTAATCCTTGCCTTTCCTTTTATGCTTCTCCACCTCCTCCATTCGCTGGCGCCCCCGGAGAACCCGCCTTCCCCGCCGCCTCTCTGTTCCTCCTCGCCCATGCGGCCGCTCATCATCGCCCCGAATTGTGGCCGCTCCTCCCCAACCGTTCTCACTCATCCCTGCCAGCAGCTGACGCCACAGTCCCACCCTCCAGTGGCTCGCCGTTTGACCCACGAGCCTCTCCCACCGTAGCTCAGCCTCCCTCATTCGACGTGCGCGCCTTTCTGCACCAACAGCCATCATTCTTCACCAACTCTTGTAGAGACCATGCGCCACCTCACCTACACTCCCACTCCCAGGCAGAGCCCTACTCTCTCTCTCTCCCCCCTCTACACCCAACACTACTCTGAACCATCTCACTACTCCCACCGCCTCTCCACGTCTTTAAAACCCAGTTGCCATTGCAGAGAGCTTCATACTTCGCCCAATCACTCATCTGAGCCACTCAATTGAAATCAACCTCACCGCAGCCTCTCCCCCGATTTCCCCTGAGCCCGGTGAGCCCTAAGTACCATCTTTCTTCCCCCTGTGGCTAAAACCCAATTGCATTCACCCATAACACCCCCTTAGTACCCTGAACACTTTGGTGAACTCATATTTGCAAGATCATTTCCCAAGAGCTCCACCGACGAAAGTCACCGCCGGCCAGAACATCCTCACCGTGGACAGCTTGCCTAAGTTTTTCCCAACCCAAACCACTGCTACCTCTATGAAGCCCATACCCCGTAGGTGGTCAAATCACCTCCCTCCTTGCCGAAAGACCGCTGGAGAACCCCAAAGCCGTAAAAGAACCTGAAACCTTCTCTCCTGCTGTCGGCCACCACCACCCACCTCCATACCTCCTAAGGTCCCAAAATGGAACCGCCGTGTTGAGCTAAGCCTGCCTGTGCCATTTTTCCGTTGGAAAATCTCACCGGCGTCGTATCGCAACGGGGCTGCGCCCCTATTTTTCTGCCGTTGAGAATCGGCCGAAGGTAAACGAAGACCTCGGGCACAACATGGCCACATCGTAGCCCTCCGCGCACCCTAGCTGATGTCCGAGATAGGTGCACGCTGAAGCTGAGCCGAAATGGATGAGCACAACTGGGCCGAATCGACCGGCCCACCTAGGCATTTGAAAATCCAATCCGGCGTGCACTGTTCCTCACAGGCCGGCCTAATACTATTCATTATTGTAGCAATACCGTTCATCAAACCCTAAAATTCCAAAATACCCTATTTTGACCATTTCGATGCCACAAACCCTAATCCACGTTGAGATAAACCCAGCGAATGGACTGGCTCCACGAATTAAGCCAAACACTTCAATTTCACCAGTGATAGCTCTTTCCCGCTTCGGGTAGATGAGCTCCAACCTTCACAACACGCCGAGCCTTCTCACAACTTTCTTTGAGGAGATCACCGAACATGACACCTCTAACGTCGTCTAGGAGTCAGCAATCTCGAAAAGTAACAAGTCAAGCCCCTTGCATGACTCCCATCATGTGCAGCGAATGCACAAGCTCAAATGGATACGAAATTCACCTCTAGATATAACACATGCAAATAGAGTCATTTCTTCTTGCTCACAAAGTACAATACATGCACAATTGAGAGAAGAAGTTCACACTAATCCAAGAAGGTGAAATGGAATGCCAAAGGTCTTTCCCCAACTGACCGCAATGGGGTATTTATACCCTCACACAATGAAACTAGCTGTTGGGAATAAAAAACAGGAATCTGGTAGTACTGTCGGCAAATAGCCAGTACTACCGCTCCTATCATAACGGTCAGAAAATTAGCTGTTACGGACTGAAATCGGTAGTACCGCCAACCACGGTCCGGTACTATTGCTCTACGGTAGTATCGCTCCATACTTGTGAAACTACCATTTTCCAGGGGACGACTAATCTCCCAAAATGTATCTCTCTAGAAAAAAAAATACCGCGGACAAATTGGTCATACCACACCACACAGATCGGTAGTACCGCAGGCCGGTCTGATCACTCACACAGAGCTCGTACTATCGGTTTTCAATCATACTGGTCTTGTTCGACTATGCTGGTCTTCAACCACATCGGTCTTTGACCACGCTGGAAAGTGGTAGTATCATGTGTTACACGTCGGTACTTCCTCCCAGCAGTAGTTCCGTAAGACATACAGGGATAGTTCTGATTTTTCTAAAAAGTGCATATACTTCAACCAATTTTATAAAACACATTTGCAAATTATGGTATCATCCATGCAAGGATCAACCATACTTCTCAACAAGTTGCAAAACACATTTGTGCACTTTCAGAATTATGACACAAGGTGTAGGTACATAAACTCAACACGTTTGTAAAACACATTCGCAAAGCTAAGTCTCATGCTACAAGGATTATGCATGAGTTTCAACCATTTGCAAAACACATTTGCAAATATAAGTTTCATACCACAAGGAGTAGAAAACATAGACTTCATCCTTTGCAAAAACACCTCCATCGTCTCTCTATCTCCCTAGTGCCGCGCCTCCCTTCTCCCTGCCACCGCCTCCCCCTCCCTGCCTCGTAGCACCCCCTAGCCGCCGCTGTGACTCCCCGTCTCCCTTGTGATGCCGCCGCCGGTGTTGGCTGTAGCAGCGTCATAGTAGACATTTGATGTGACCGTATGCAGCGACTAGGTCACATGAAGCCCATGCGAGCGAGAGATTCCATTTAGAATGAGATAATTCGTCTGATTTTACCGAATGAGCTTATATAGCTTCTGGGTAAAATATCCTAGACGAGGTATATTGACGAGATCCAGGTACGAGCTCATCGTCGGATTTTTTTTTTTTTTGAGAAAAAGCTCATCGTCGGATGAAAGTCCAACCTTTCGGCAGAGACACAAGGCCGCCCAAACGGTGGCCCAGGTTGTGTAACCATGATCCGAATGGCCCCGTCGCAACGTCAAAGCGCGGCCCATGTTACGAACCGAAAAGGCTCCAGTCGACGGTTGCAAGGTCGCGCGACGCCCCCAAAACCAAACGATAGCGGCGGAATGGCGCTGAACTGGCCGGAGGCGCAACGAGTCGTCAAAGTTCAATACTTCACAGGAATTCCCACGTGAAGTCACGAATCCAAGGCCGCGCCGGCAGCCGAAAACATGGCGGCGCTGCGCGTCCCGCTCCGCGCCATCCTCTCCCACCCGCGCCCTCCCACCCCGCGCATCGTCCTGCCGCTCCACGCCCACCTCCTCGCCTCCGGCCGCCTCGCCGCCTCCCCCGCCGCGCTCACCTCCCTCGTCTCCCTGTACGCGCGCGCCCCCGCCCTCCATCCACTCCTCCCGCTCCTCCTCTCCCGCTCCTCCCCGCTCCCCTGCTTCAACGCTGCGCTCTCCCTACCCCACCCGCTCGCGCTCCCCGTCTTCCGCCGCCTCCGCCTCGTCCACTCCCCAGACGCATTCTCCTTCCCTCCCCTCGTCTCGTCCGCGCCCTCCACGCCCCATGTCCTCGCCCTCCACGCGCTCTCCCTCCGCTGCGGCCTCGCCCACGACCTCTTCTGCGCCAGCGCCCTGCTCCGCGCCTGCCTCAGGTTCGGCCTCGCCGACCACGCGCACCGCCTGTTCGACGAATTGACCCACCGGGACGTCGTGGTGTGGAATGCGATGGTCAACGGGTTCGCCAAGCTCGGGTGCTTCGACCGCGCCGTGGATTGCTTCCGGCGGATGAGGGAGGAAGGCGCGGTGGAGATCAGTAGCTTCACTGTCACCGGAATCCTGTCAGTCTGTACAGCGACAGCAGATTTGGCACGTGGGGCTGCGGTTCACGGGTTGGTGGTCAAGTCTGGATTTGACCAGGAGGTTTCAGTGTGTAACGCGTTGGTGGATCTTTACGGGAAGTGCCATAGGGTGGAGGACGCAGCAATGGTGTCTGAGGGGATGGCAGAGACGGACAAGGACCTGTTCAGCTGGAACTCGATGCTGTCGGCGTTGCAATACTCGGCTGACCATATGGGGACAATGAGGTTGTTTGCAAGGATGAGGCATGCCGCAGTGTGGCCAGATGCGGTGACTGTTGCGGCTGTTCTTCCTGCATGTGCACAGACTGCAGCACTGCAGGTTGGGAGGGAGGTGCATGGATACATCGTGACGAGCGGACTGGCTTGCGATGGCACGCTGGACGTGTTCGCTTGTAATGCACTGGCGGACATGTATGCCAAGAGCGGGGCGCTGGATGAGGCTCGTCGTGTGTTTGATTGGACGCACCAACGGGATGTGGCATCATGGAATATTATGATTGATGGGTATGCAGCGCATGGGCGTGGGCCGGAGGCACTGGAGTTGTTCCGCCAGATGACAAAGGTGGAAGGGCTGGTGCCGGATGAGGTAACGCTGCTGGGGGCATTGTCGGCTTGCAGCCACTCTGGGCTTGTTGAGGAGGGGAAGGATTTTCTGAAGAGGATGAAAGAGGAGTTTGGATTGGAGCCACAGTTGGAGCACTATGCATGTGTGACCGACATGCTTGGGCGAGCAGGGAGGCTGGATGAGGCGAGAAAGGTAGTAGAAGAGGCAGGGCATGTGGGGGCTGGTGCATGGAGGACATACCTTGCAGCATGCCGGATGCATGGTGATAAAGAGAGAGCACAAGAGGCAGCTAGGATGCTGATGACGACAGAGGAGTCTGGGAGTGGTGGATGGGTGCTGCTAGCAAACACATATGGTTGGGAGGGCAACTTTGAGGGGCTGGAGGAGGTCAGAGGGGAGATGAGACGGCGAGGAGTGCAGAAGGCTGCACCAGGCTGCAGCTGGGTCGAGGTGGGGGGAGAGAATGGTGGGAATGGAACAGTGATGCATGCTTTTGTCAGTGGGGATAGGGGACACCCTGAGGCTGACATGATCTATGAAATGTTACATGCGTTGATAAGTTGGATGAGAGACTGCAGTCATTTGAGTAACATGGCTCCATTATATCCAATAGAATGCTCATAACTATTCATATGTTGTTACAACAATTGTTACAAGCCCGCATTGACATACAGTTTCTCAGGAATTAGAATGGTGGATCGTTGGATACAGTTAGGGTTGCACCATCAAGACCAGCACTGAAACTTGGACCTGACAAAAGATTTTCACCAAATATCGTAGTTCCAGCAGCCAGTGCTCCAGCTCCAAGCCCCATTCCAAAGTTAGGCGCGCTGTTCTGACCTGCAAACCTTCTTGGTGGCAGATTTATGTAACTCTGTGGCACTTGCCCCCTACCTGGATACTGTGGTGGTGGAACGAAACTGGGATTTGATGTTGGAGGTGGAAGAGCCATTGGGGGTTGGTGGCTTCTACTTCCTGATGGTGATGGATCTGGGCGAGTGACAGGGGTCACCGGCATGGAGTGGCTGTAGTCATCAACATCTTGGCTGTAGCCCCTGAAATGGCTGGAAGGCAGTGGTGGATAATTATAAACTGGACCATCTTCTATAGCTAATGTGATGCCGACCTGATCAGGGTATTTCAATCCTTCATGTGATCCTGCAAATCGACAAAACAAACCACAAGTTGAATTCTACTGTATGCGGAATCAATAAGGGAAATATTTTTGAAGCTTCTTATATCACTTGCTCTATTGATTAAATATACCCTTTTGATAATAAGAATCATATCATAAATCCTATAACATGCTACCACTACTCTGTCATTCATACAAACCTATGATTATTGGTAGTTTGCTGTTTTGACAATAGTTAATTTCGGGAGGTACTTCAATGCTTTCTTACAAGTGATTTGTACAACTTTTAAAACATAACTGAATGGTGAATACTGATTAATTACTCCTTCGTGTGCTTTGAGATTAGTACCATTCTTGTTAGAGTGGAAAGCATTGAAACACTACTCGTTAATTTCCTATTATTAAGTCTTTGACAAACATTCTAGTGTTTGTGTGCAAAAGTTTTGCAGAATGATCTATTTTACCTGCAAGTGTTATTCTGAGCAGCACACCACATGCCAAATCAGATTGTTTTATTTTTGGAAAACTGAAATTTCTGTTTACCTGAAATCTGAGCATTATTGTCTTCTTCCTTGCAGATTCGGATGGATATATCAACAAATCCATGAGCTTTGTCAGACTTCTTCCTCCTAAGCTGGAAACTTGCGGTCTCCTCAATAAATCCAGGATGCTCCTCACCATGTGCGAATTTGTCAAGGTACTCCTTCATCTGGACAACTGCAGCTCCCTGGAGATGCTCCCTTAGGAAGATGGGCTCTCTCCTGTAGACTTCAACTGTCAGTTCCATCTGCTGCCGACCCACATCATGCTCGTCAACTGAGAGCGAGAACTTGGTGCCCCAATTTGCATCAGAGTTTCCTGACGCATCAACCTTGGTGCAATATTTGCTGTTGGGATCAACCCATGCGACGGAAAACCACTGTGGCTTCAGCAGCGAAGATTTGCGGCCTAGGCCGCGTGCGGAGATTATGCAGAATTCGACTGATATTTTTGTCATTTGTCTGAAGAGGAAATGTGAGGAAGTAGCAGGATGCCAGGATGGTGGTGCAGACCAGGGAAAATGATGTGAGATTCGTCATCTCATAGGCGTCCTTTACCTTGCTGCAAAGTTATTCCGAGATGATAATAATGGGGACTGGTTTCATGTTTACTTTTTTGCTTCCCTCTGGTCATGGAATCAATTCTAAGGCCCTGTTTGGAATGCGGGAATTTTTCCCGATTCCTGCGGGAATTGAACTGTTTCCTGTAAAATTCCTGCAAAATTCCTGTGAAATTCCTCTGTTCCAAACAGGCCCTAAAGTTGTGGCACTAGAAGAGGGAAAAGCATAGTTGAAAGACGGTGGCAATAGAAGCATTTTTCTATTCTCTGAATCCCCTCTCCTGGGCCTCCTCGTCGTCTCAACGGACAACGGCCGGGGAATCCAATTCCGAGTAGCAGCAACGGTCTGTTCGGCCTTCCAAAGGCCCTTTGTAGGAGTGGTATTGTATACTCGTAGCCCTACGATTCAGCGACGGTGTGGTCCAAGGCTCTCCAAGCCCATTGCATTTTTTAGCTTTTAGACTCGCTGCGTCAGGTCTCTGCAAAAGAGACTCAAATCACTACAGATTTGACGGGCAGCTTGAACTAGCAGAAAAATAAGTCACCAGACCTACTTGGCACCCCAGATTACAAGCAAAGGGTTTAGGAGCGTGATGATAAGGAAGCGACGCGCTTGAGAGCGGAACTCACGACTTGAGTAACCTTTTCGAGTTAATTAGGTTCACCGATCTGACAATCTCCATATATGTGCCACGTGCCCCTCCACGCTCCACAGTAACAGTGTGTCAGATACTTTCAGAGGCGCCATCCTCGGAGAGAGAAGAAAATCAGGAATACTCCTGATAAAAGGTCATTTTTTGGGCTTTGGTTTTTTTATGTGATTTTCGAAACAGCAATAGATGGAAGGGACGACGACGTAAGAGACGTATATGGTTTTAGATTTGAAAAGCTATTCAAAGAATCCATTTTAAAAAATTAACTCATTCATTTTGACTTCTAAACAAGTAAAAAGTTCAAAAAAAGAGTGGCAAAGACGGATGTAGACCTGATGAGCATCGAGGACAGCTGCTGATTGTTGCGTGCCGAGGGCCTACGCCAGTCTGAATATTTTTTGGGCACATTGCCACGCAATGAAGACACACCGACCTTGTTCGCTTGGACATCTGTTTCTGCTGATCAGTGCCGTGCGTGACCTTAGGCGACTCGTATCCTTTCAGCGTCGCGTGATCAGTTGACCATCCGCTGTATTTTCCGGTACAAGCTGTAAGAGAGATCATGATGTGTTGCTCGATTGCCAGTATCTGTCTCGTCTGAAACTAGCGTACGTGCTTGTTCTGACGTGTCCCGAATCTTCTTGGTATATTCCATTACGCGGAGCACAGATTTCCTTTCGAATTTTTTAGCCCGAAAATAATATATGGTGAATTCCAAAAACAAAAAGGAACGAACACATGAACAGCGCGGGGTGAGTGTCGCAGCGGATGTTTATCTGGTGAATGTTCATCGTAGATATGCAATTGCTGACCATAGGGATTCAGAATTTCAAGGGAAGGGAAACTATTGGTTTAGTTCAGAACTTCAGATCTGTCGGGTCCCAGATCTACAAGCACATGGGGGATCAGATAGCACAAGGAATTTAGGTGACACTCGATTGGACTGAAATAAGCTGTCTTATAGTTAAAATTACACTATAGTTAACTGAAATTACACTGTAATTGATGATTATTTATTTGGCGTAACTAAATTTTAAAAAAATAAAATAAAAAAGATTAGTCTATTACAGATAATGTAAATAAATACGAGAAAAAAGAACCGTAAAAAGGTCAAAAAAATAAAAAAAAAATTAGAAAAAAAATGGAATTTAGAAATAATAAAAAATAAATTAGAAGTCAAAAATTCACTCTGAAATGAGTGGGGGCGTTATTCGCTGCTAGCTTGGCGACATGGAAGTCTCGAAACCGCTGTCATGAGCTTGCGAAATATTTGCCTGTGATAATCAGATCCATGCATGGGGTTGGCAGCGGACACGCATTCCTGCATGATGGGCTATCGGGCTGCTCGCCTGCGCGCGTTAATGAGATGATATGATGGGGACCGGCACACGTCAGCATGTGCTTGTGCGCATGCTACCATGCATGCGAGATTATTTTTATACTTAAATATAAGCACTCAGCACTGAGACATCACAAAGGTACAACACGCAAAATACACTTTGAACCGAGTAGATCATTGCACGGGGATCATGGAGTACAGCATTATTCGAAAAACAAAGAAATAGGGGTGTTGATACCAAATCTAAAAGGTTCAGAGTGACCTGATAATATAATATGGGCAGGGCCGCGCCCTCGCCTTCTCAGCAGCGAGACGAGACCAAAATCAACGTAACAGTCACATGTACTCAAGCGGGCACGAGGAAAAAGTATTGATAAACAAGTAGATGACTTATTTGTAGAACTCTTTATTTATATTTTAATGTTATTTTAAATTATCTCTGATGTTATATCATTAGGTGAGATAATTATGATTTATAGATCATCACATGCATTGATTAATAATCATGTTTCATAGATTATTGATATGAAGATATCAAGTCAATAATTTAGACACATGTTAGAGGACATAGTGTTAGTTTGGCCTACCACAAGATAATGTGAGAATTGTTATATTCTTATGTGATATCAGTTGGTCTCATAAATAGTGTATATATGATCCTTAGACTTGAGATTGCCATAGTTTCCTATGTGTATAATAGTTTACTTAAAAGTTACCAAACACTACTTCGTAACTAGGTGATCGTAAAAGTAGCTTTCAGTTTTATTATAAAACACGTTGAGAAACACTAGTCCCTTGATGTGGTTTGATTAAGAAAATACATGGTCATGCCGAATGTAATTAATGAGTCAATCATAACTGAATAATCCACTACAGATTCGATCTGGTATCATGAAATAAAGGAATTAGTACATAAGCACCGTATAAATTCATCCAATATAATCTTTATATATATTTGATAATCGTTATATCTTACTAAGAACCGCTACCAATTTATAGATCGAAATTTTGTTTAGCCTATGATCAAATATACATGAAGTTGAAACGATAGGGATCTTGATGATAGTCTCCGAGTGAGATACGATATCCACTCGTATTCTATGGGGCTGTTTGGTTACCTGTATGCACTTGGCCTGTATCAGCTCATGCAAGGAGCGTGTGTTTGGTTGCCTGGTTGGCTCTTGGAGCCAGGTCCATCGCGTGCAAATTTTCACCCCGAGCCAGGCCCGAGGGAAACGAGCAGAGGGAGCTTCGCTCCTCAGCCTGGCCCAACGGATGCAAGGAGCGGTGCGGAGGCAGGCAACCAAACAACCCCTATAAGGATCCAGTCAGAGGCTCATCAAGTTAGATATGATATCTGATCATATTAAATAAAGATCCGATTAAAGGCTATACAGAGGCACAGGGGCTAAGGAAGGTATCCCAAGACACCTATCAAAACCCTAGACGCCACGTCTTAAAGCCCCTGTCGTGCACTAGTGCTAGTACACCAATGCACGGTGGTCTATCTTCGAACATGTAAATTTCAATAGAGACACTGCTACAACTGCGATGCTGATCAAGATAATCACAAAGAGATAGTTGGCCAGAGAATAATTATTTTTACTACACTGACACGTGCTACGCTAAACTGGTCACTTCAACTCTACTTTTATATTGTTTTCTGGTTTACATGGTAGAAAATTTTAATCTATACTAATATAGCCTACCCATATCACAACACTTTCTTTCATTTTTTACATCTAGTTTTTGCAGATATTCCTGTGCAGTACAGAATCTGCAAATCAAACCAGTGTAATTGGAGTATCAAGAAATTGCAGCTAATCTGCACCGCTGCAGAAGTGAGCACGCACAAAAAAAAGCTTCCATACAGGGGAACGACGTACTTAGAAGAGCAAGCTCAAATAGAGAATAAGCCATCCTGCCATGGAGAACACAGCAAAAATGTGCACCCAGAACAAGATCGCAGCTGATTCTTTTCCACAACCTCTCAGGTTTGCAACAGCACCTGCAAACAAAATGATCATATGATCAGATTCCATAACGTGGTTTGCTAACATGCAGCACATGGCGCCCCGCATCCACTGGCTTACAGATCTCAACTAACACAAAATTATTAGAGGAATCTTTAAACATGAGGGCATGATGATATGTGATAAGTAGCGGCCTTTATTCGTTTCTCGTACCTGACAGCACTGATGTGGGCATAGAATGCTGCAGCAGCAGGACGAACTTGAACATTTTGTCACCTTTGGGAATGAAACCGAGTTTATCAACTAACAAGATGATGCCAACTCCAGCAAGAGGAACCAAGACCAACCGTGCAAAAATAATTGCAACGGTGGTTCGCATGCCAAGCCTCTTACTTCCTTCACCAGGACCTGATGCAATAAACATGGGATAGCATGAGATCTGTAGAAATGCATCTCAACACCATAAATTGGCAATGGTACGGGTGCGATACTATGCAATTTTCCAACAGTTTCTTAAAGACCATGCGAGAAGATTTATGGTTTTGTTATGATAAACCATTGTCATTTAGTGAGAGGAGTAAAAATTTCAAATTTGCAAATTTACAGATTTTTCTATACAACTTGCATAAATGAATGGTTTTGGGGGGTTTAGTCATGAGATGATTTGGTGACTAGATCATTAGTTATAGGTAGCATGAGACACGTTATTACTAATATGGGTCAAGTTATGAAGAACTTGTGTCCAGAAATGATTTCTTTGTCTTTAAATACGCAGGGTCATTTGGAGTTAACCATGGTCAAT
This sequence comes from Dendrocalamus latiflorus, assembly GCA_017311315.1. Taxonomy (NCBI): domain Eukaryota; kingdom Viridiplantae; phylum Streptophyta; class Magnoliopsida; order Poales; family Poaceae; genus Dendrocalamus; species Dendrocalamus latiflorus. The sequence continues at coordinate 12,256,745 of CM029663.1, forward strand.
GGTGAAAATCTGGTCTACGCTTATAAAAGAGCCGAGGCTCAGAACAATTAAGGGTGTCATGTAAGATGACTGAACTCTAGCATGGTACGAAAAAGACGATAAATGTTGAAGGTAAGTTCGAACGTCAGGTTGCACCATGTGGATTGGTCGGTCTAAGTGAGGCGTGGTACAGTGAAATCAGAACCAGAGAGACTTGCTGATGCGTGGCAAGCTAGTGGTGCACCTATACGTAGTAAGCATAGTAATTGCTTGCAATGAAAGGAGATGACCGGGTCAAAAAAGAGTATTTTGATAGTTTGTCCAAAACACCGAAAACTACCTTAGAGCAAAACCACGGCTCTTGTGAGAGCGATTTAGATCAAGAAGATGCTGAGAAGATCAAGTTGGATCAAGGTTAAAGACTTAGCAGATTCGGACTTATACGCTTTGAAAAGCGTGCATACGAGTAATGTGCGAGTTAAAACCCATATGTGGGGGTTATCGGGTTCCTCTATTGTGTTAAATGGATAGTATCCACTAAGGGTTAGATGAAACTAATTAGCCCATCTATTTAACGGGTTGGCATAGAGACTTATGGTTAACCATCAAGGTTATTAAGTCGTAAAGTCGAGTCGAGTCGCTAAGGGGGCGACTTGGGTGACTAGTCGACCGACTAGTCTCAACTAGTCCCCAGAGTCAGGTTTACAATTGTCACAATCATAATAAAGAAGCAAGCTGGGATTATTATACTAATACTACAACCAAAATAGCGCGTGTGGTGTGCAATAAGGATCTACGGTTATTGAATCACTGATATTAAGTCTCGGTCGGGCCGAGCCTCTTTAGTGGGCCTCAAACTTACCGATCTAGTGGGCCAGCTCCTAGTCGTGCAGCTGGACATGGCCGACTAGTCGCTCTAGTCGTGTCGGCCTCCCTAGTCGTCTGTCATGTACCGACTGGACGACTAGTCGTGGATTTCAAATGATTTAAACATTTGATTTGAGAGTTAAGTCAATTTTAGGTTTTCACCCGGTTTTCGTAACCAAAAGATTCGGGCCTACGCGCTTTGAAAAGCATGCATAAAAGTAGTATGTGAGTTAAAACCTATGTGGAGTTATCAGGTTTCTCAATTATGCTAAGTGTATAGTATCCACTAAGAGTTAAATAGGACTGGCTAGCCCATTTGTTTAACGGATTGGGATGAAAACTTGTGGTTAACCATTCAATCATTCTCTGTTGAGACTAAGTGTTCATGAGTTCTAAAGTCAGAGTTTGAGAGAAATTGAGTGTTGTGGTGTTCTCTTGTCCTCCAGCTGGAGTAATTGTAAAATATTTATCCTCAAACAACAATACATCAATGTTTGTTCATCTCTATATATCTTTCTTGTGTTGATTGATTTGCTCTTGATTTGGTTAATTTTTCCCCTCTTCTTGATCTTACTATACCTATGACTTGTAAGAGATGGAGATAATATCTGAAAATTAATGTCCACCTATCTAGGTACTTGCATGACAAGTTCATGAAGAAACTCGGTTTTTACTCTTTTTTTGTCTCTTCGAGTGATTTTTGATCCAACTATTTCTAACTCAATTTCTTTGGTGTTCTAACTTGTCGTGACATGTAATAATATATCTACAGCCATCTTGGCTATCATTCACCTACGAGTAGAGTCATATTCACCTTTTTTATTTTTGACATGTTTTTTGTGTGACCTTCATTCAAACAGAAAAAGATCATAAATTTGGTAATAATTTTCTTGATTGTTGATTGAAATAGGTTCTTAACATCATAAAGAAGGTGCATACCAAATTTCAAATGATTTAGAGCTTTGGTTTTAGAGTTGGCTCAATTTTAAGTTTTGGCCCGATTTTAATGCAGCAGAGTTTCACGAATCGAAAAATCTCAATTCCTTAAGTTCTTTCAATATTTTTAGTTGGGATATGTTATTAAAGTCATGATCTCGCCTTGGTTGAAGTTTCAAATCTTTTGGATCTACGGATCAAGTAGTTCATAGATTTTGTATTTGAAATAGTGCTGTTTTTGTATTGTTCATGGGCCGAAATTACTGTAGCACAATATTTTTTAGAATTTTGGGCTCTTGATTTTCATAGTTTTTCATAACTATTAGAGTGAAGAATTGGTACATACTTAATCAAAAATATCAAGATATTATTCACCCTCTATTGCCATATGGGTTCTAAAGTTCCAAAGGAACTAGATGCTTACCATCAACAAGATTGCCTCCCACAGCAAGCAAAATGCATGGGACCATAGCTTCCCTGAAAATGTGTGACAGAATTATACACTAGAAATCATCATGCCTAGTCTTACTTTTGTAATTTTATTGGCAAGAGGTCTGTATTTTGCGAAATGAAACTGAGAGGAAGACATGTAAATACCCAAGAATGAGGCAGCTGTCAGTGAAAAAGAAAAGAGGTGCATCATCCGTGAAGACCAAATTCTTCAAGAATGGCACAACACCAATAGCAATCGCGAAAACCTGTTACATAGTGTAAAAAACTTGTCAATGCACAGAATGCAGAAAATTTTGTATTTATGGCAAGTAGAATACTATATCATTAATACATACGGAGGCAATAATTGGTGGCTGAAGAAGCTGCTTGTCTTTTAGGAATTTAACCACACAGCTAACATGGCTCATTATCTGCATCAATAGAACACGGTTTGTTTCCCATTGGAAAGTAGTGCATCAAATTGATATAGAAAGAAGTCCACCGAATTTCTGCTAACATTTCTAACCTTTGATCCTAGAGAAGTAGCACCTTTATGATCCATCTCGGCAGATAACAAAGGCTCGTCCTCAGATACAGTACTAGTGCGAGTGCTTGTTGGATATTTGCCTAGTTCAGGCACTGCATTATCTCCAGATGCCTTAACTGGAAGTTTCTCCTCTTCACCATCAAAGGTCTCACCCGGTGGTGGAGCAAGCATCTTGAACACATATGTGTAAACAATAATCGCACCAACCTGCCTCATGTAAAGGATTCATTGAGCAAATGATCACAAGAAATATTCATATTCCTAATCTAAATGCCAAACTGTTATCTTTGTATTGCACACTAGTTATTCTGACTTCTAAGTAAAACATGAACATGTGCAACTTCGGAAATGACAAGACACATACCCACTGACCAAATGAGATATATGCATTTCCATTTTGATTGCATTTATCAGAGTCGCCAAAAGGATTGGATGGATCCCGACATAATGCTGCGATGACAACCAGAGGTATATTTCCAATATTCCCTGTGTCAAAAATAAGGGGTCAGATCAGTATCAGATAGAAGAACGATGAATGAAAAGGCAACTTTTTTTTCAAGAAAGACAAGCAAGTACCTATGCCAATGTGGATAACAGTGAATTTGAAGTACGGATGAGGAGGTCGGATGATAGACGCCACCACAAAGCCAATCAAAGAACCAGACACGGCAGCTACAACAATATTTACCGGAATATACCACCTACAAACACGGAAGTATTGCCACTATGAGAAAATGTTTAAAACAGGAAAAAGCAGAACACAACACGGCACAGTTATTGACACAGCAACAAGGTAATTATGTCATCATAGACAAAACATTTAAAAACAGGATTGAATGGTCTCAAAGACGAAGCTCGACCAATTCTAAGTTTCTAAGAGCAACTCCAGCAGGGCCCCTACTTGAGCTCTCATCCTACTTTTGAAGGCCGAGGGGCAAAAAAACTCACTCCAGCAGGGCCCCTACTTGAGCCCTCAAAAGTAGGGGACCAATCTCCCCCTCGAGCCTTCATTCCTGGGGGGTCTGGAGGGAGCCTCTACTTTTGAGGGCTCAAGTAGGAGCCCTGCTGGAGTGAGTTTTTTGCCCCTCGACCCTCAAAAGTAGGATGAGGATGAGGGTGAGTCCTATGTGTCATCCCCTCTAAGAATGAATTTGAGGGTCCTGTTTTGAGGGCTCCTACTGGAGTGTAGCCCAAAAAACAGAACCCTCAAAAGTAAGGAGAGCCCTCAAATAAAAAGTAGGGGCCCTGTTTTGAGGGCTACTGCTGGAGTTGCTCTAACAAGATGGATGTTTCCAGTAACAGGCAATATGATAATTTCAATTACTCCATTTAAATGAATGCATTGGAATAGTCTCTAGTGGTTGCACTATTTCAGAAAATTAAAAAAACAAAGTATTAAGTTAGCCCTGGGACTCTGGGCTCAATTCCATTTTTAATTCTTAAAAATTCAACTTGAACCAATTAATCCTCCAACATTCATTACCTTCACGTTCAGTAGACAGTAGGTACCGTTTTTGTCTTTTTGCGGGAACTTGGAGGTGACTTAAAGTGGACCCAGCCAGAGATCAACGATAGTAAACCATTTGGTGATATTTTAAGTAATCTAATAACAGTAAGAACCATGGGTCTGGCTTAAAGAGGCGAATGCATAGGGGGGGAAAAGCTAAACAATATGTCAGTCAATAGCTCACACAACGAAATTCGAGAAATATACAATACAATCAACAAAACATAACACAGCATTAAGTTACTAGATAATTGGACAACTGAAGTAAGATATCCATTCAAAAGCTATCCTTACCATTGCCGCATCTTCTCGATTGTGATTGCGCTACCCAGTTGGGAAAATATAAGGCAAGGAAGTAGAAGCGAGAACACAAGCTGCACCAAACAATCAAAATGTAAGCGTAATCCAAGAAACCAAGAATGCACATGAGCACAAGCGTAATCCGAGAAACCAAGAATGCACGTGAGCACAATCAAGGGCACTGCATCTTCCTACTCTGGACAACATCCAACAACCATTCTTCATGCTTACCGTGTGACTCATACGTCTTGTTAGCTAAGCTTTCATTACAAGAGAATAAACAAAGCTCACCCCGTTGAGAAGCTTGCGGCCGTTGGGCTGGAGGATGTTGACGTACTTGGAGGCCATGAGGAACCCCATGAAGCAGACAGTGAACACCTTGGCGACGGGCATCACGGCGTACTTGAGTATGTCTAGCACCGACGTCCCCGTGGAGCCTCCCTGCACCGCCGTGGTCAGCACCTCCATCAGCGACCTCTCCATGGCTCGACCCGGAATTGACTTCAGCCTCCGCTTTCTTGCCTTGCAGCACTCACAGCCAGGACCCACGTACACAGTTCTGCCATTAAGAATTGACTTAGAAGGCAAAACATAGAAGCAACATCAGGAAAAATCAAGGACTGCTTTTGACGTTGGCTGTTCGAACATAGCCCAACTGGAGCAGAAAATTAACCAAACAAGCCACGAAGCTTCAGTGCTAAACTAACTTCTAATCTGCGCAAAATTACACAGCGATTGATGCGTGAAGAGAAGACAATCAAATCGAATTGGGAAAAACCTAACTAGATTCCAAACAGCTCGATCGGTGAAATTTAAGATGCTAATTTATGAGCGCGTCGGTGTTTGCTAGTACCGATTTCGCACGGTAAGGGAGGATCCGATTCCCGAAAGCTACGTAAGCATCCGCTACTCTTGACTGCTTGATTCGTCACGCCACACCTAACTCTCAACTGTTTCACTACCAAATCCGCAGAAAAAACCACTCCGCGGAAGCTTCAGACGCAACCGAGCTCCAAATCCCAGTATGGAAAAAATACAATTTCATTAAAAAAAATCGCAAATCACCCCGTGCGAGCGAGAACTCAACTCACCACGAAATCGGGGAGGGGATTCGCGTGGGGAGTGAGCCGAGCCCCTCGGGAGAAAAATCCTCCGAACAAAACCCCTCTCTTCAGGGTTCGAGCCGCTCGCGATTAAGCCCAAAGCGCAGCGGATTAGGAGTGTGATTAAGGTAAATCCGGAGCTCAAATGGCGGGGGATGGGACCTGGTCGTTCCGAAGAGAAACGACGAGATGAGTCAAGGCGCTGCGCTGCCTGTGTCTGGTGTGGTGTGTGTAACATCCTGAAATTTCAAGCGCTCAAAAATGTGGAATTTTAAAATTTTTCTTGCATTTTGCTAGCACTCAAATTTCTTCTGAGTATTTATTTGAAGTCTTTTTGAGTTTTGTGCCATGCAAATTAATAATCAAGAGTACTCCCAAATATAAATAATAATCTTGCAAGTTACAAAAATGGAGAGATGTTATTACAGATCATGAATTCAAAATGCCAACGTCTTGTATTCAAATCCAGGACAACAAAATATTAAAATGCAACCAAAAAGGAATATTAGAACATCTTTCTAAGCGATTAGACTAGGAGTTCCTTTCCTCTACTTTAATTAGCATTCAAAAATTTCAATCAATAATCTCAAGCCTAAAATAGAATTTAAATTAAAGAATCAAATTTTAGAATCTTGCAAGGCTCAAAATCCATAAATATAAAATTTAAAATGCGAATTAAAAATGAAAATACCAATTCTCAAAATCCTCCTCTCCTCTCACTCTCTCCTACATGTGGGCCCCCTCCTTTTTCTTTTTCTTCCCTCCACTTTTCCCCTCTCTCTCCTTCCTACTGCCGAATGGGCAGGGTCCCTGCGCTGCCTTCTTCTTTCTTTTCCTGCCCCCACCCCATTTCTTTACTTTCTTTCGGCTGGGCTCACTGCTTCCACGCCCGAGCTCCGTCACCCCGGCCCCACCTGTGTCCCGTCGCCGCACGTCGTCACGCCAGAGAGTGCGTCACTCCCCCTGTGCCCGTCGCGTCGCCACACCCCCGTGCCACACCCTGCAACCCACGCCATGCCCTGCTGCGCCTCTGCTCCCCACGTTGTGCCGTCCGGCCACGCCGCTGCCTGCGCCCCGGCGCCACCCCCGCGCGCGCACTCGCCTATAACAGCACCAAGCTCGCCCCTTCTTGACGCTCCCTTCCTCTCCCTTTTCCCCCTCCTCCTCCCTTCCACCGAGTCAGCTGAGCACGCCCGCCTGCGCCTCCACGCCGTCCCGGCCCTCCGGCGACACCCCGACCAATCCGGCCGCGTCACTTCGCGCCTCTACTCCCCTTCTTCCTCCCGTTGCGTTTAATTGGAGTCTCATCACCGGAAATGGCTGTAGCGCCCATGTCCCCGAACTCCGGCCGCCACCGCCACTTCCACCGCCATTCTTTCCACTGTCGGTCCCGGGCCAATTCAGCGTGGTAGGAGCACCACCTCAACACCCCGGACTTGCCCCCGTCCCCGGTCGAAGCTCCTCGCCGCCCAAGCTCCCCGGCCACGGCGACCTCCCCGCGCCGCCGTCGGTCCACGCCGCCAGCCCACCATGGACTCCCCCGGCCCAACCACCCGCACGGTGAGCCTTCCCTTAGCCCCCTGTAGCTCGCGCTCACCTCCGGTTCTCCTTCCCCATGCCGGCGCCGCCGTCCCCCTTTCTACCTCACCGCCGGCCGCCCCGCCCCGTGGCCCTCCTGCCTCGCCGCCGCTCCGAGCGCCGCGCCACCACCTCTAGCTTCCACCTGCGTTGCGCAACCCATTTTGGCGGTTCCTAGATCCCCTCCGGCCGCCGCTCACCGCCGGCAGGATTGCCCTCCGCCGGCTCCGAGTTGCTCTGTTTTGGAGCCCTGCCACCACACTAACCTTTTAAATTGCCCCCTTTCTCTGTCAGCCAAAGGCTCCCTCCCACTTGGCTAGCTGAGCGCACGCCTTCATCACTTTGCTACCAGGTACCGGGTTCGATCCCTCCAGCCGCACCCTTTTCTATTTTGTTTTATTTCAAGTTTTGTGCCTCATTCCAATTAATAAAAATAATGGAAAAATTTAGAAATAATCTAGGGAATGTAATAAATTTAATTAGGATATAAAATAAGATTAGCAATATGAAATATCTGGTTATTTGTTTTATGAGCAATTACCATGCTTGAGTACTTATTGAGGTCTAATTGTCAACTAAATACATTGATGAAATATGGATTTGTTTAAATGTCCAAATTTAATAAGGATCCTAATTAAAAGTATATCCAAGTTAAAGTTAAGGGAAATAATTAAATAATATGTTAACTATAAAAGTAGAGATGTAAATCAAGATTACCCTTAGCAATAACTAAAACATGTGCTCCAACAATTAACATGCCACCATCAGATAAATACCAATGGTAAATTCAATTAAATAGCAAGCCAGGCTATCACCTAAGTATAGGTATATACAATCTTTTCCTTTAAGACTTAATATGTACTAAACAACAACTAAAGATATATAAATTGATAACAACCTTTAATCAAAAGGGTGTCCTTAAGTAGAAATGTCATGTTAGAAATATATGTATATATATGACAATTATAATAAAGTAGCCCCTTAGGTCATCGGGTGATTAAAAGTAAGCAACCTATTGTAGTTACGTAAATAGTAGTTATCACTAGCGTGCCATCGACAAGTAAAATTTTAGTGTTAGATTTTGCTAAATAGCAAATATTGAAATGCAACCTTGTAAGACAAGCCTTGCTAGATAAATAAAGGTAGATTAAAAATAAAGCTAAAACTAATAATAATAATAATAATAACAAGGGTGTAGACAAAATGATAAAGGTGCCACCATTTAAATCTCAACGTAAGATTTAGTAAATAATAATGTCAGGCATGATTAAATATAGCAAGCTACGACCCGTATAAATAGATCCTAATTCAAATTAAACTAAGCCTAGTAATTACTGAGGATACATAACATGTTGAGCCATAAAATGCTATAAAACCGGACTCTAATATTTATTTGGTAAGCTAAAAGTTATATACATCTCTATATGTAACATATGCCCTGAAGATTAACGCTCGACAAAAACAAAGCTCAGCTAAAAACTTGTACACCGAATCATAGGTCTAACCTAGCTCATGGAACTTCCTTAATAAATATAAAAATAATAAAAAGAAGTTATTAAATAAAATAGAGTAAGCCATAGTATTCAATGGCCGGCTCAACCTAGCCCTCCCCAAATCTAAAACAAGATAAACTCATTAATATTTCTGTGTCATAAACCCTCCTTCATGGAATGCCCTGCTACCGATCATCGCTAGTTCGGCTACGACAATACTCCGCGTCCAATTAACCTCGTCTCAAATCGCCTATTTAATCATAATAAAAATTAATCAAGTTCAATTGGGTTTATTTGGATCTCTTGAGTTATTTTGTTTTTATTTGGATTCAGTTGCTTATCGCATAGTTAGAAATTGGAGTCCCGAAGAATCGATGGATCAAGTGAGATCAAGATCAAGGTGGAGATAAAGACCAGAAGCCCAATACCATCAAATGAGATAGCTTTGAGTGAGCTCAAGACCGCGGTAAACCGCGCAAGGCGAGTCAATACTTTGATCATGTTGATCCTACATTTTCTGCAAATTATTTTTGTTTAAATTATCAAATTGCATGCTGTTATTTTATATGCAAATACATGCTTAATTTAATATTCTAGTTATATGCCCATTGCTTACCTTGATTAATATTACACCTCCCTTTGGAATATTTGAATTGTGAACCTTGTCGCCCTAGCAAAACTTATAATAGTAACCTTTCGAAAATAAGTCCGTAATTATATGCCATGCTCAGTATTGCTTAAATACTCATGGGCGCGAGAGCGCCCAAGCATCACTTTTAATCCTGAGAAAAATTGATTGGGCAGTCATGGTGGTAATGACTGGTGTATGTTGGATATGGCTATTTTATATTCCCAAAAACCTCAAATTGCTTACTTGTCTGGGCGGATGGTTCGGGGGTATGGTGCAGGTGTGCACGAGAGTGTGGTTTGTGGTAGAACCGCCCAGATAACCCTAAGGACTGAATCTTGTCATGACCTCCAGTGTAAAACAAGTACAACCACAAGTCTGTAAAGTACAACTTGGCCTAGTAAATTTACCGGACCCTGAAAGTCATCATCATCAGTGGAGGAGTGAAGTGGTGCAAGCGGCTGTCTGTGTGTCAGGCTTGAATGGGACACCCGCGGAGGGTGAGGTTCTGCTGTGGCGTGCTAGCAGTGTGGTAGTCATCTGCTAGGCGTTCAGAAGGAGAACATCCCGCACAACGTATGGGACCCACCGCAAGTGGGAACGACCCATAGGGTGAGATGATGGAAGGGGCGAGGTACTTTGAACGGTTACTGTGATGGTTTGCTCAACCGCACGGCTAAGGAATCGTGTGGGGCAACGAGTGAACTGTCTCTTGTGGGTAAAGTGTGCAAACTCTGCAGAGTCAAAACTATTCGAATAGCCGTGCCCACGGTCAAGGGCGGACATGGGAACTTAACCAGATATAGTTCTATTTTAAAAATGTTTGGAAAATGGGAATGGAAAAGTGGAGGGCAGTGGAAAGCCCTGACTTGAGTTGTCCTGGGTGTCGTCCCAGTGGTAAGTTAAGCGGCTATAACGCTGAAAGATGTCAAATGGTGTGATGACATATGTATGGAAAAAATTATGGTGATATTAGGCATATGGTGTGATGCCATATGTATGGAAAATCATGTTAATATTCCTTGAACATTATGTTTTGTTCCAAAGCTGCTAGGTCTCAGGAAATTTTATGTATTGTATTTCAAATAGTAGCATTTCCATTCCTGCAAAATAAGATATGGAAAGAATAAGTAGGGTCGTGAGTAAAGGAAATAGATGTTTGTAGTGTACACATAAAGGTATTGGTGGATTCATGTCGATCATAAATAGGAAATGATATTGTGGGTTCTGGGAGAAATAAATTGGTGGAGTCTAGCTGAATAGATAGGCTATGTAGATGATCTAATTGAATTTTAGGGAATTTGGAGGAGTAATTCAAGTATTGGATCATGGTTCCTGATTAGTGATTTACTTGGTGGGAGGATACTAGTGGATCGTAGAATTAATCAATGATATTCTTGGTAGATATATAATGATGAATCGTAGAATTGATCGATGATATTCTTGGTGGATATATAATATTGAATCGTAGGCTTGATCAATGATATTCTTGGTGGATTTGAATCAATAAGAAAAAGGATTGGATTATTAGAAAATCTTAATGAGAATGTTCGGTGGATTAATTAGGTGATGTCACTCGCTGTTTGGAGATTAGACAGCAATCAATTTAGAAAGAGTATGTTTGGTGGAATATCTAAATAATGTCACACGCTATTTGGAGTTTTAGGCAGCAATCAATATAAAATGTGTGTAGTCGGTGGATCATTTAAATGATGTCACTCGTTGTTTGGGGTCTTAGACATCAACCATTATAGAAAGAATATGATCGGTGGATTGAATAGAGGATGACACATGTTGTTTGGAGTTTAGACAGCATATACTAAAGAAAGTGTAATTTCGGTGGATTAAGTCAATTATGGCAATCACTGTTGCGAGTCTTAGACAGTAGTTAATAATGAGAGTGAATATTTGGTGGATTAAGTCAATGATGTCATTTGCAGTGAGGAGTCTTTAGGTCACAAAAGCAACAATATGATATAATAATAGAAATGCTACTAAACGCGTTTTATGGCAAATAAAATAACCCGAGCCTCTCCTTTGATAAGTCATGCATACTATTTATTTGCATTCTGTGTATTGGCTCGCGGAGCACGGGGTCGGAGTGCTCACGCTCGCTTTTGCGACAAAATTCAGAATCAAGAATCAAATCACCTCGTCTCAGCGACAAGATTGGTCAAGCTGGCAGAGAAGATGAAGATGTCAAGGGCTAGGTCGCGATCCTCCAGTTGGCTGCCTGTGGGCATGTCCTGAAGGTCCCACATGTGTGCTTCGTTCTTCCGCTGCTGCAATTTTATGATTTTGGCCTATCCGGCCCATGAGTAAGTCTATTATTTTAATTACGCTTCCGCATGATATGTATTTTGATATTCAGAACTGTAATCTGTGAGCACTATCTACTGATCCAGGGAATAGTGCGGTGGAATCACAGAGGGTGCCGGATTGTATAATTGGGCCCCTACAGTGTGTGACCTGTTCGGATGGCCGGTCGCACATACACGCGCGATGTATCTTCTTTTGGAGTCCGTGACGGAGGGGTCGGGGGACCGGAGCAAATTGCGAGTGCGCCACTCCGGGCACGTTTGGTTCATTGGTGAGTGGAGCCTGGCTGCCCCATGTGAGCCTGGCTGCCCCTATGCGAGCCTGGCTCGCCAGAAACGCAAATGAAATCCGTATCTCGAGAGCCAGGCTCTGACCTGCCTTTTGCATCTGGAGAGCTAGGTTCAGACCTCGATGCGGGCAACCAAACAACTGAAACTTGCATCTGGGGAGCCTGGCTGGGCAACCAAACAACTGAAACTTGCATCTGGAGAGCCTGGCTGGGCAAGAACCAGGCAACCAAACGCCTCCTCCGTAAGTGGGAAGTTTAGGCCTGCTTTGTAAGACTGGTTTATTAGTGGGCATCTGTTTACTTATTTTATAAATAGGAGGTCTTAATTATTATAAACTTATATTTATGAAGATGAAAGTAATAAAGAAAGACATGAGTTCTCTTTCTTATTTTTTTATGTGTTTAATCTATTATTTACATTACCTGTGTTTGATCATCTCTCTTGCATAGGAGGAAACGATCGGACTGGATGCGCCGGTGACGGTTTCTCAACATGTTATCAGCACGAATCGCTCTGGTGGATCGAAGGTAATCACCGAAGCACTCATAGATCGAATTGTCTATATCTAGATTGCTTTAAATTTCACAAAATTTACTTTCTAGATTATTTTCTACGGTGCAAATCCGCTCTAAATCCACCGCAAGCAGACTTGGAGTCGCCGGCCAAGCCGATCGGTAGATTTATGCAAAAGAGTAGATGGTGAATGCACTATAAATTGAAAAAAAGAACACACGCGTGCCACCCGTATGCGTCCCATGAACCGCTGGCCGGCCACTCGCATGCATCGGCCCGCACCCTGCCGGCCACCCGAGCCGTCGTGCCGCTTGTTTGAGCCGCCCGCACGCGGCCGAACGCATCGTCGACCGTTGCGTTGCCCATTCGTGCCACCCGCACGCGGCCGCCCAAGTGCCACCCTCACGCTCCACCACATGAGCGCGCCGGCTTGCAACCGCACTGGACCGCCACCGCCAGGGCCCCGCATGGCCACCGTTGGAGCCCCGCATGGCCGCTGCAGCCCGACCTCGCGTTGAGCACCACCGCTGGCCTGCATGGCCACGGCCGCACCGCTCAAGTCGCACGGCCACTTCGCTTCACCACTCGCCTCCTGAGCACTGCTGGCCAGATGCGCCACCATCCCGATACGCCGCTCTCGAGCGCCGCTGCCTGCATGCGCCGCTCCCGAGCACCGCCTGCTAGATGCGCCGTTCCCGAGCGCTGCTCGGCTGCTCAGCTTCGCCCCGCTACACCGTTTGACTGCTCCGGCTTCCCCTCACATGGTCGCGCACGCTTGCCTGCTCTGGTGTTGCCCTGCACGGCCAGCCGCGCTGCCTTAGCCGCTGCTCCGCACGGGCATTGGCTGCCCACCGCCACCATGTATGAATAAGGGTAGGGGAAACCCTACCCCTTCACCCTTAACCGGTTGGTTGGGCCAAATGGGCCGGGGAATTTGCCCCAGTTCGGGAGAAAAAGCGAAAAAAGGGGGCCAAGCGGCGCCCGAGATTTGCTAAGACCGGTAAAACTAGTCTAGTCTTCTGTCCTTTTTTCTAAGACCGGTAAAACTAAAAAGGGATTCTAAACTACTCGTACTTTTTTCTTGAGCCCCATTGATCTTCATTTTGACCCTTAACATGCATCTCACATTTGTCATTAGGACTAAACCTTTTAAATACTGGATAAACATGTTAGTCCCATATTCAAATAATATCGTTAATTACCAAAACTATTTTTAGAGGACTAAATACTCTCAATCTCCCCTTTTTGGTAATTGATGACAACACAAATATTATATGAAAAGAATAAAGTTTTAAATATACCACTTGTTTGAAAAACGAGTTGTATATTCTTTTGTGACTTCAAACAAGTAATTCTTACAATGAGCTCAAATGAGTTTGGAGAATTAATTACTTTTAAAGTCAATATAAGGAAAACTCCCCCTCAATATATGCATATAAATAAGATGACATATTGCAAGCACATGTAAGGATTTTGAAAATTTTTGGCGGAGTTTACTTTATTTGTTGAACTTGAGGGAATATATAATTGCAATGATACAATTTATACAACAAAAAAGCATGACAGCGACTTGAGGGAATATATATATATATATATATATATATATATATATATATATATATATATATATATATATATATATATATATATATATATATATATATATATATATATATATATATATATATAAGTAGTAGCTAAGATAGTAGTGGCTTCCCCCCTTTCTTCTCACTTCTCCCCCTTTGGCATCAAAGTGCCAAAAGGTCTGCTCTTGAGGTGCTAGAGGAGAAGGACCACGACAGCGACGACAGCCATAGTGGACTGGAGAGGGAGAGCGAGTGATCGCATGTTCAAGGGAGGACACTCGGTCTCCGAGAGAGGAGATAGTGGCAATCAAGGAAGTAAGCTGTCCAGTTAGGCGATCATCCATCCTTAGTACCGCTGAATAAATTTGAGAGAGAGAGAGAGAGAGTGACTACTTCCTCTTCTTGTGGCTCAACTACAGCCTCTTGTTGTTGAGCTCGAGGATGGGGAAATAGAGGAATTGGAGGTTCTGCTCTTGGCTTGTAAGGCTTATGAGTTGAACCCAAGCTACCCTGGTAGTTTGTCTTTCTGATGATTAGGGCCATGATGTAGGGAGCATAATTAATTCTCTTGACCCTATCATTCTTGGAAGAAGTTATCTCCCATATGATGAGATCAACCACATCAAATTTTCAGCCTTGCATTACATAATCAACCAGGTTCCATGCATGGCCTCTAGTGGCGTCATAATTCATACTCTTGGAAAGAATGGTATGGATGATGATCCGGTTGACCAGACTGGGAATAGGGAGCAGTCCAACGAGCTTGCCTAAGACAAATTTAGCATTCTGATCATAATACCCAGACATGACAGAGATCTCAAGAGCAGGTCTGTTATAAACCTTTTCATAAGTATTAGACTCTATCCGAAGTGCCAACTCAAACTCATACTTATTGCTATCTAGGTACTGATGTCCAATCATCCACGAGGTGGAGAGATGTATAAAGTAGCATAGAACTGTCTTATGATCTCAGCATTGTAATTAGACTTATACCAGCTCTCTGAAATAGCCGATACGTGCCATAATACTTGTTAATTGAGTCAAGGTGATCACAATTGACATACTCGTGGTCTGCAAAAGGTCTGCTTGGATTATACAACTGTTCGTACACTTGCTCCTGAAACTTAGTATGAAACTTTGGATTGTCAGAATTTCTTGGGAGCACAAACTGGCTTCTACGCCATAGTCTTGCACACTCATCAGCTGATATGGTCTTATGGTCTATTTGAGGTTCTCTGGCTCAGGCATCTCTTCTTTATTAGCGTCCTCATGATAAGAGCTCTCCCGTTGCTTTGTCTCGGTCTCAGAATCAGAGGCTATTGCCTTGCCTCTGTCATCTCTGGTCTTTTGTGCAGATTTGGAAGTGGCTTGAGCTGAAGGATGACGCACCACAGCTGCAAGCGGAGCAGCACGAGAGGTAGATTGTCCAGGAGAAGAGGTGTTCTTGACATACACCTTTCGACCATGGTTCCTTGTCCTAGGCATCTTCAAACAAGGATAAAATATACCAAGGATGAGCTAAGATACAATCTCAATAGGTTTGAAAAAGAATGGAATGAAGTTGTGGTTTGATCAGAGAAATTGGTAGTATCGACATGCAACCGGCAGTAGTACCGAATTGCGGTCATACTGCACATGTCGAGCGGTAGTACCGCTTCCTCTGAACTGTTTCTAGGGCGAATCAAAGTATGAAAATTTTGGTGCTATTCTTGGATTGAATTCATAGAATAAATGCGGAAGCATCATTAGATACCAGATATACCAATTTGCCCAAGAAAATCATCAACAAATCATTCACATTAACAATCAAAACCTAGAAGAGACCTAGGGTTCTAGAACAAGGCAAAAATGAGGATTTTAATCTTATTTACCTTGTGGATTAGAGGAGTTGAACTCTTGGATACCAAGAAATCACTAGGGAATGAAGAAATCTCGAAGCGATTTGGAGATTTTTAGATTGGATTTGGAGGTTCCTTGAAAGAGAAGGGAGTATGGGCATGAACGGCTGGTGCGAATGGAAGTACCGTCTGAGGAGAGAGGGAGAGGGATAAGGACTCGTGGGGAACCAACTGGAATGGAAGTACTGTGGTTTAATTGCCGGTAATACCAATAACCTTTTGGCCTTCGACCACTTTAGAGTCTAACTTCGCTGTCTCGTATGACCACTCAGATCGTTACCGACTGCACTTGCCATGTTCAACTGCACTAGTCGTTTTCAACCGATAGGGTCATCCGACCACGTAGGTTTTCGACCATGTTTTCGACCACGTTATTTCGACCATGTTTTGACCATATTAGATCGACCACGTTTTTTTTACTATGTTTTCGACCACAATTTTAACCATGTTTTTAACCATGTTTCTGAACACGTTTTCAACCACTCGGTTCGACCACATTTTTTATCACGTTTTTGACAATGTTAGTTTCGATCACATTTTTGACCACCCAGGTTTCCCAACTGAACCACGCAGGTTTCCCAACTGATGCGGTAGTGCCATTCTTCTATTGCCGGTAGTTTCAGAAGGTGGAAGTACCGCAAGAGACACAACAACAGTTCTGATTTTTCTAGAACTTTCAGCGAACTGAACTTGGATTAGAGAAATATGCAAATGATCCTTAGTTTTGCACTCAAATAAAGACCATTCAGGATCATTATGCATTAGGAAGACTAAAGAAAACATTGGAACATAGTTTTTATGAACATAGATATTTTAGCAAAAATAAGTGAAAAATACTTCAAACAATACCAAATAAGCATGAAAGCATGAGGAAATAGTTCAATCTATATTTAAGTAGTCTATGATATTTAATTCATTCCTCAACTTGCAGAAATGGCTTTCATCTAATGATTTGGTGAAAATGTCCACTAATTGATCTTTTATTTGGATATGGCTAATTATGATATCTCCCTTGCTCACTTGATCACTCAAGAAATGGTGATTCATATCTATATGCTTGGTTCTTAATTATTGGACTGCATTATTGGCTATTTTCACCGCACTATCATTATCATATAAAAGAGGCATTTTATCAAATTTAATATCATAATCCATCAAAATTTGCCTTATGCATAACAATTGAGCACAACAAGTATCTGCAAAAACATATTCAACTTCAGCGGTGGATAGGGCTACAGAATTTTGTTTCTTAGAAGACCATGACACTAAAGACCTTCCTAGTAATTGACAACTTCTAGAGATGCGTTTTCTATCCACTTTGCAACTAACATAATTGGAATATGAATATCTAATTAAATCAAATTTAGCATTGTTGGGATATCATAAACCTATGCTAGAGGAATGTTTTAAATATCTTACAATTCTCTTTACAACCGTCAAATGGCACTCTTTTGAAGAAGCTTGAAAGTGTGCACAGATGTAAGCACTAAACATGATATCGGGTCTCAATGCGGTAAAATAAAGCAAATTACCATTTATAGATATACCGGTTTACCTCCTCCATTGAGATCAAGATACCTGTTTGTTGCCATGGGGATCTTAACGGGTTTTGCATCTTCCATACTGAACTTTTTGAATAAATCTCTCATATACTTTGTTTGACTTATGAAAGTTCTATCTTTGAGTTATTTTATTTCAAGTCCAAGGAAATAGCTCAATTCTCCCATCATGGACATCTCAAGTTCTCTAGACATCATATCACCATACTCTAGACATCATATCACCATACTCTTTGCAAAAATCTTGATTAATAGAACCAAATATAATATCATCAATGTAAATTTGGCATACAAAGGAATCATCATTAATAATTTTAGTGAATAATGTTGTATCAACCTTTCCTATTTTAAATCCTTTTGGAAGTAAAAAAATCTTGAAGGCATTTATACCATGCTCTAGGAGTTTGTTTTAAGCCAAATAGCGCCATGGAGAGTTTGTATACATGATTTGGATTTTTTAGGATCTTCAAAAATGAGAGGTTGTTCAATATAAACATGTTCGAGAATTGTTTCTGTTGTAGGGGTGGCCCCCACCTAAGCCCAGCAGGCCTGTTAAGAGAATGTAAGGCCCAGAATGGGGCGTGTATAGTGACATAAGTACCCCTGAGGGAGGTACTCATGTGTAAGGGTATAAATGTAAAAGCGCCCCCATGTGGATGTATATATGTAGGACATAGGCCATGGAGAAAGGGGGGAAGTCATTCATTTACTCAACTCCCCACTACCATACTCTCTCTCTGTTTGGTCTGTAACCACAACAGTTGGCGCCGTCCGTGGGGAGGACAAGAGCAAGCCTCCAGGTCTGAAGGAGGATGGCACCAAAGAAAGCTTCACCGTCGACGGCGAAGAAGAAGAAGGCGGAGGCGGCAAGTCTCGCGTCAGCACTAGGGCTTCGGCTTTAGCAGCCGCGGGTACGAGCAGTGGTGCAGGAGCGACCGCCAATCCCGCCATTGACGCGACGACCGACCCCGCCATCGATGCGATGACCAACCCTGTCAGCGACGCAACGCCAGACCCCACCAGCACCGCCCCGACGACCAACCCCGACGACGGCAGCGCAGGCGCACCCGTTTTTTCACCCGGCGTAGAGGCGGCGAATGGCCCCAGCGACGACGCGAACCTCGTCACCGGCTCCAGGGTCCTCCTGGACAACGCGGCGGGCAGCCCGGCCGCGCAGGTCGTGGTCACCGCCGCGCCGACAGCACCGCCAAGCGCACCGACGGCCCCAGCCACGCCCGCGATGGAGGCTGCCCTGCTGGCAGCCCTCAGCGCGTTTCAGCGGGAGCTAACAGACCTCTGCGGAGCCGTGCGGGACATGCAAGAGGCTCGGAGCCAACACGCCCCCCCGGCGGTGGCATCCGAACCCGCTCCGGAGAAGGCGGATAGTCGCGACGCCCCTACGTCCAGTCGCGTCCCATTGCGGCGCGTAGACCCGGAGTCCCCGCTCTCCGCAGGCCTACAGCAGGCGGCATGGCCTGAAGATTTCAAGTTCCCAAGCGTCATCGAGGCCTACAAAGGCGACTCTGACCCGCGAGAGTTCGTGCGCGTGTACGAGACCGCTATCGAAGCCGCTGGCGGAGACGACACCACGAAGGCAAAAGGACTCCCTCTCGCGTTACAAGGGGTGGCGCTGTCCTGGTTCTTCAGCATTGAACCACAGTCCATCTACGCGTGGGAACAGATCCGCGACCGGCTCTACAACAACTTTCAGGGAAACTACGTCGAGCGTGTCGATGCGGACCAGCTATTCGCGGTCAAGCAAAAACCCGAGGAAAGGCTCCGCGACTACTTCAAGCGCTTCACGAAAGTGCGCTGCCAGGTCAAGGATGTCAACGAAACAACCGTTATCAACGCAACAATACAAGGCCTCCGACCGGGACCAATGGCTGAATACAACGCGCGCAAGCCCATTAAGACAGTCGGGAAGCTCTTCGACAAGATGGAAGAGTACGCCAGAGCGGAGGAGGACGCGCGGAGGTGACACGGTGACGACTCCGACACCAACAAGGCGGAAGGCTCGGCAAAAAGTGAAAGCTCACCGAAGCAGGGCTCTTCGAAAGGCAAGCGCAAGCAAGAGCAGCCGAAGGCCGCCTCCGAATGCAAGGACCCCCAACACAATGACCCGCCAGGCGATAGGCCCAAGCGCGACCAACGCAAGTCCAGGAAACCTCGTTACGTCTTTGACATCGAGGGCGGCTCCGAAGACAACGCCTCCGCAGGTCGCGGGGGCAGAGGGCGCCGAGGCCGAGGATGGGGACGTGGCCGGGGTTGCGACGACAGAACCCGCGAAGAGTACGGCGATCAGCACCACGGGCAGTGGTGCGAGATCCATGGCCGAGGCAACCATGACACGTGTGCTTGCGCCACTATCGCAGCGCTACGACAAAGCGTCGCCAGGGACAAAAACCTGGATACACGTGTGCCCGTTGTGGCCCACGTCCAACATCCCCAGGACCAAGGAATACAGCCCCAGGAAGGCCTCCTGCGAATTCAGGCACATGTGCAACAACCTAGGGAGGGCCTCCTGCAGTTACAAGCCCCGGAAGGAGCCCAGCGTAGGATCATCAACGTCATTTCTGGAGGCTCCTCGCTGGAGTTCGCCTCGGAGCGGCGACGGAAGGCTTACGCGAGGAGGCTGCACCACGTCGCGGCATACCCGGCGCAGGCACCGCCGGAATGGGCACAACACGAAGTCACATTCACGCCCGCTGACGCCGAGGGCGTGGAGTTTCCCCACCAAGACCCTTTGGTCGTCCGGGTCCTTGTAGCCGGATGCGAAGTCAGGCGCGTCCTAGTCGATGGAGGAAGCTCCACAAACATCCTGTTCGCCGCGGCCTTCAACCAAATGGGGATCCCTCGGAGCCGATTGGGCCCTTCAGGCATCCCGCTGCAAGGATTTGGAGGGCAGCCTTTGCGCGCTTTGGGCCAGATATGCCTCCAAGTCTCCTTCGGCCAAAACGACAACGTGAGGAGCGAAGACGCCATCTTCGACGTGGTCGACATTGCATACCCCTACAACGCCATATTAGGGCGGCCGCTCTTAAATACCCTCGGGGCAGTCCCGCACCACGGCTTCCTGTGCATGAAGCCTCCCGGACCGTAGGCTATCATCATTGTCCATGGCGACCAGGACATGGCTCGGCGCATAGAGCTTGGCGCCAGAGGTCCATGCCACGCGGCTCGCCAAGGCACCTAAGCCGGGTATGCAGATGCGGAGCCCTAGGGCGCCCCCCGAGAGCGTCTCGCGTTCCTCGGGCACAAGGTTGCCCCGGCAGCAGCGACTCGTCAGCGGTCACCCCGTCATAGCGGTTAGTGGTCGGTATCCCCCCTTTTTTCTTTTTTTTTTTGTGTAATCGCTCACCCGCGCAAACGGGAATTTAATAAAGTGCATCGTTCATGCAAATTCTCTCGTTTTCATACCAAAAGCGCAAGAGGGATCGCCTTCGTGTGCACTATGCATGAGCATGAATAAAGACGCGTGGGGGGACGCCTCTGCGCGCAGTCTACGGACTCTAAATAAGACGTAGCGTCGAGGTCCGCCTTCGCACGCACTCTACGGAGTATAAATAAGACGTAGCGTTGAGGTTCGCCTCCGCACGCAATTTCACCGCCCGCAACGCGCGGAGGCTCGCCTCCGCGCACAGTCTACGGACTCTAAATAAGACGTAGCGTCGAGGTCCGCCTCCGCACGAACTCTACAGAGTATAAATAAGACGTAGCATTGAGGTTCGCCTCCGCACGCAATTTCACCGCCCGCAACGCGCGGAGGCTCGCCTCCGCGCGCAGCCTACGGACTCTAAATAAGACGTAGCGTCGAGGTCCGCCTCCGCACGCACTCTATGGAGTATAAATAAGACGTAGCGTTGAGGTTCGCCTCCGCACGCAATTTCACCGCCCGCAACGCACGGAGGCTCACCTCCGCGCGCAGTCTACGGACTCTAAATAAGACGTAGCGTCGAGATCCGCCTCCGCACGCACTCTTCGGAGGATAAAAGAAAAAGACGCGGACGCTATCCCTGCGCACTCTACGGAGTATAAATAAGACGCGAACACCGCGCACGCATGGGCGTTGTCCCAGTGCGTACTCTTCAGAGTATAAATAAGACGTGAATGTTGATCCCACGCACTCTACGGAGTATAAAAAAAGACGCGGATGCTATCCCTGCGCACTCTACGGAGTATAAACAAGACGCGAACACCGCGCACGCATAGGCGTTGTCCCAGTGCGTACTCTTCGGAGTATAAATAAGAAGTAGATGTTGATCCCACGCACTCTACGGAGTATAAAAAATAAAGACGCGGATGCTATCCCTACGCACTCTACGGAGTATAAACAAGACGCGAACCCCGCGCACGCATGGGCGTTGCCCCAGGGCGTACTCTGCGGAGTATAAACAGGACGCGGATACCCCGGTCAATTCTACGGAGTGCAAAGTGCACCACGGGGGCCCACTCCCACGCACAGCCCGCGAAGTACCAAGGCGACGTGTCAAATGCTAGCTTCCGCGCGAGCGCACCCGCGCGCAAGAAACACCAGAGGCTGTTCTTGCATAATCTTGGGAAGGAGAGCTCGCGCGTCTACTTCGACTAGGCGCCAGCTCCGCTGCCACCACTTCGAAGGGTAGGGGACGGAGCGCTCGTGCGTCTACTTCGACTAGGCGCCAGCTCTGCTGCCACCACTTCGAAGGGTAGGGGACGGAGCGCTCGCGCGTCTACTTCGACTAGCGCCAGCTCCGCTGCCACCACTTCGAAGGGTAGGGGACGGAGCGCTCACGCGTCTACTTCGACTAGCGCCAGCTCCGCTGCCACCACTTCGAAGGGTAGGGGACGGAGCGCTCGCGCGTCTACTTCGACTAGGCGCCAGCTCCGCTGCCACCACTTCGAAGGGTAGGGGACGGAACGCTTGCACGTCTACTTCGACTAGGCGCCAGCTCTGCTGCCCCCACTTCGAATGGTAGGGGACGGAGCGCTCGCGCGTCTACTTCGACTAGGCGCCAGCTCTGCTGCCACCACTTCGAAGGGTAGGGGACGGAGCGCTCGCGCGTCTACTTCGACTAGGCGCCAGCTCTGCTGCCACCACTTCGAAGGGTAGGGGACGGAGCGCTCGCGAGTCTACTTCGACTAGGCGCCAGCTCCGCTGCCACCACTTCGAAGGGTAGGGGACGGAGCGCTCGCGCGTCTACTTCGACTAGGCGCCAGCTCCGCTGCCACCACTTCGAAGGGTAGGGGACGGAACGCTCGCGCGTCTACTTCGACTAGGCGCCAGCTCCGCTGCCACCACTTCGAAGGGTAGGGGACGGAGCGCTTGCACGTCTACTTCGACTAGGCGCCAGCTCCGCTGCCACCACTTCAAAGGGTAGGGGACGGAGCGCTCGCGTGTCTACTTCGAACTAGGCGCCAGCTCCGCTGCCACCACTTCGAAGGGTAGGGGACGGTGCGTTCGCGCGTCTACTTCGGCTAGGCACTAGCTCCGCTGCCACCGCTTCGAGGCGTGGGGGACGGAGCGCTCGCGCGTCTACTTCGACTAGGCGCCAGCTCCGCTGTCACCGCTTCGAGGTGTGGGGGACGGAGCACTCGTGCGTCTACTTCGACTAGGCGCCAGCCCTGCCACCACCGCTTCGGAGATTAGGGGACGAAGCGCCCGCACGCTTACCCCCACGCACGTAGCACCCCCGGACTACCCTGCAAACGCCTGCTCTCCGCAGCTACGATCCTCCAAGGCAGGAGACCAGCGGTTTCGGAACACCCCCCCGCTGCCCGCCTTGTAGGCACCGCCTCGGCGGAGCGGCACGTCCGATGGCATTCCCCACACATTGCACCGGCGCAGGTCATGTCACGCCAAGTTTTGGTTGTTCTCATAAACAGACCACCTTCAGTACATCAACATTTTTTTGAAAGACGGGCTTGATCAGAAGCCCCGACTGAAGGTGAGCCTGTCTAAGAGAACAGGGCAAACCTTGCCGTTGTATGCAGAAATACGGAGCGAGCACAGCAGGTGCGAGCAGTCGCCATTAACAGACCCTAACCAAGCTCCCGAGAAAATAGGCCTCCATCAGTACATCAACATCCCCCGAGCCGCGTCGTGCCGCCATGGAATGTGGATGCACTGAAGGGGCCCATTTTAGGGGAGCAGCACCTATCTGAGCGCACAATGCAGGTACAATGTTACACCAGCACGCTATATATACCCTATCAGCGGGGAAGCCAACCGGCAGAAGTCCAGCTGGCGGAAGCCCAACCGGCGAAAGTCCAACCGGCAGGAATCCAACCGGCAGGAGTCCAACCGGCGGGGCAGCATTGTACCGCTGCGGTGCTCCAAGATCCGCACCAAGAGAAGGAACGTCGCAACATGGTATCACCGCGCCCCCTCAAGTCTCGCGCCGCTTCAATCAAGCTCCGCTGGGCAGGCTGGCAGCCGCTTATCGTCAAGGGCGCTCGACGCCGAAGACGCGCGCGCCTAACGACTTACGACCCGCTCCGCCCCCTATGCCGACGCATTTGACTCCGCCAACAACCCCAGTCCGGCCCCTCGGTGGCGAGGCCAACCTCGACTTCCATCTTCGCTCCGAACAACAACCTCGACCCCGCGACGGAGTCTTTGGGTGACGAAGCCTTCGCCAAGCCGCCCGGCGCCATACCTTCGCAATAAAGCGAGCACTACACTTCGAACGCTGAAAAAGCTCACAGGCCGCAGGGACGGAGGGGGCCAAAGGGCTCGGCAACATGGCTTCGGCCCGTGAAGCCCTTCACCATGAGAGGCTCCTGTTGTAGGGGTGGCCCCCACCTAAGCCCAGCAGGCCTGTTAAGAGAATGTAAGGCCCAGAATGGGGCGTGTATAGTGACATAAGTACCCCTGAGGAAGGTACTCATGTGTAAGGGTATAATTGTAAAAGCACCCCGATGTGGATGTCGTCAATTTCACTACTACAAAAGAGGCTATACTAGACGGCTACATCACAGACGGTTTGACAAAACCGTCTGTGATTGACACTAACACAAACGGTTTTAATTTGGACACCGTCTGTGTTAGTGGTCGAGTATCACAGACGGTCCTTACCAATGAACCGTCTGTGATACTTTAGTATCACAGGCGGTTTAAAATAAATAACCGTCTGTGATAATCTGAAATTATCACAGACGGTTTTTTATTAAAAACCGTCTGTGTTGTGTAGACTATCACAGCCGGTTGTTGTTAAGAACCGTCTGGGAATATTCACAGACGGTTTTTTACAAGAACCGGCTGTGATGTCCCTTTGTCTGTCATATTCTAGATCAGAGGTTAATATATAAGTACACATTGCTTCTAATAACTTAACTACAGAACTACTGAGACAAGAGGTCACAAATTAAAGGCAAATTTATTTATTTCAATTAGAGGGAAATTCATTACATAAGTCGCACAGGTAAAGAGTTTCCCAGATTGTAATCTTTTGGGCTTCGTACGCTTCTTCTTCGACTTTGGGACTTGGAGGATCAGCCGCTGAATTCTCGAACGCTGTTAAGATTGCCCTTGTCCTCTGCACTTCCTCGTGCAGCCTGGGCAAATGATCAGCAGCATCCATCATGTCGTACAGGATAGCATTAAAATATTCCTCACAATCTGTCGTTTCTGCATGAGCGGCAAGGCTATCCATCAGTCTGTGCAATGCGAGTAGAGCTTCTTCCGCATTGCGCACATTGTGGAGAAGAACCAGGGTGAGAGCTGTTTCCCTTTCTTGAGCGGCAGCGAGACGCCTCCGTCGACGGCGGAGGATCAGGTCAAGCTGACGGATGCAAGAAAGTCGGGGAAGGAGAGCAGGGCGGGTGCGGAGAAGCTGCTCCAGATGCAAATTGCTGGCCGCCTGTGTAAGGTTCCGGCCGAACAATTCGTGATGAACAGATGAGAGGAAGGAGATGATCACAAGAACAGTAGTAGAAGCCATGTTGTATTGTATATATATTGTATTGTACGTACGTAGAAGACCTGGATTAGGAGCGCATATTTAACCTTTAGCACAAACGGTTCGTATACCCAAACATTAATGATATAGACGCTTCGTATAACGATCGAGAGACGTTAATTAGACGATCGAAACACGAAGCGTTCTGGCATCGAAACACGCGCGAAGCAGTTCTGGTATGAAGCTTATGACAGACGGTTTTTTTATAAAAAACCGTCTGTGATAATATACTGGACGGCTACATCACAGACGGTTCATACGGAACCGTCTGTGATTAAACTGTCACAGACGGTTTAAACTGGCAACCGTCGGTGATAACTAAACATCACAGACGGCTCGTATTAAGAACCGTCTGTGATAACTAAACATCACAGACGGCTCGTATTAAGAACCGTCTGTGATATTTATTATCACACACGGTTCGCGTTAATAACCGTCTGTGATAATTACATACCACCAATAATTGGCGTGTGATATCACGTGTCACCAATAATTCGCGTATACCCAGGATTTCGATCTCACCCGTCCATTCTCTCCACATCGAATGGCTGGCACCAGTTCCTCCCACGGCCAGGCCCTTATTAATAACTCCCCATCAACCTTTCCACCGGTACTAGTCACGCGTGAGTTCATCCACTAGCTAGCTTCCTGCATGCATCTCCCCTCCGCTGTGAGCTAGCACCTCCATATCGCGGCACGTTCGGTTCATACTAAACAACACACTCTTGCCGTAAGTGTCGTAAGTGTGTCTTGTTTAGTGTGGACCGTCGTGCCGCGAAGGGTTTGTTAGCTTGTTATCCTGTAATAGATCGATCTGAATGTGTTGTTGAGTTTTTGTGCTTGCCTCTGTATTTGCATGTTCCTCGACGATGCCGACTATTGTCGAGATGTGATGTCCACTCCGACAATCCTTCTTTTTCCTGCAAAATTCAAGGCAATTTTATTACAAAAGTTCAAAAAAAGACATTTCCAAATTTTTCAGCAGCCGACGTTGCCGACTTCTTCTCTGAGCGACTATCCATCTGCTTTTTCCCACTTCTTTTCTTCATCCGAGGCCTGCAGCTGTGTCTTGAGGAATGCCACATCTGAAGACCCAAGAGCTGGTCAAGAACTGGTCTTCAGATGTGGCATTCCTCAAGACACAGCAGCAGGCCTCGGATGAAGAAAAGAAGTGGGAAGAAGCAGATGGATAGTCGCTCAGCGAGGTCGGCATTTGGGTATCACAGACGGTTCTATTAACGAACCGTCTGTGATAAAACAATCACAGACGGTTATTAACACGAACCGTCTGTGATAGTATGCATCACAGACGGTTCGTGTTAAGAACCGTCTGTGATAATGTAAACTATCACAGACGGTTATTTATGTGAACCGTCTATGATAGGCAACAATCACCGACGGTTATTAAGTTGAACCGTCTGTGATATTGCTTGTATCACAAACGGTTCATATTAGTAACCGTCGGTGATAATTCACAGACGGTTATTAATACGAACCGTCTGTGATGTATAATTTTCACAGACCGTTTGTGGTTGGAACCGTCTGTGATATTCTGCGTAGTATTAATTGCTTGGCGTACTTGCTTGAAGGATGTCGACACCGATCTGTCTTCATTGCGCTTCATCGGTGGAGCAAGGCGGCCGGCTTTAGGGAGTTGGGGGCGAAAAAATATCACCGTCTTCTTAGTGATCTGATCAGAGGTTAGTATACTTAACATTCTTAGTGATCTGATCAGAGATTAGTACTCAATTACATAACATTCTTAGTGATCTGATCAGAGGTTAGTAGTAGGGGTAATAATCATTTTTGACACCCATTTGTCACTTGTGTAGCGTAGATGGACCGAAGCTGGATGTATATTGAGAACCGTGTGTGTGAAGAGTACATTACTGGCGTGTCTGCTTTTAGAAGGGCGGCCGAGCTGGATATGTTGAAGAAGGGGATGAAATATATGTATTGCCCATGTATTGATTGTGATAATCTCAAGATGTTTAGCAACTCAGCGCAGATTGAAGCTCACTTGATTCGAAGGGGTTTCAGAAAAGGGTACAAATGTTGGACCAGTCACGGTGAAGAAAAAAGTACACAAGAAGGTAGTTATGACATAGTCGAGGGAGGCAACGATATACCAGATGTGGACTGTTCTTTCGATCATGAGGATAGGTCGCAGGATGACAATCTGGATCAGATGTTACGTGATGCAGAAGGGAACTATAGTGAGAGAGAGTTTGGTAAATTCGAGGGCTTGATGGAGGACTCGGAGAAACCTTTGTTCCCGGGCTGCAAGCCGCAATACACGAGGTTGTCATCAGTTCTAGAACTGCTAAAATTGAAGGCAAGCAATGGTTGGTCCGACAAGAGTTTCACGACATTATTAGGTCTCCTAGTGGACATGCTTCCAACAGGAAATGTGTTGCCGAGAACCACCTACCAAGCCAAGAAGATTCTTTGTCCATTAGGAATGGAAGTAGAAAGAATACATGCATGTCGGAATGATTGTATCCTGTACCGTAAAGAGTATGCTAGCTTACATGTTTGTCCGGTGTGCAAAGCATCCCGATACAAGCGTAAAAATGACTCTGATGATGGGAAGGGCATCGAGGTGAAGCAAGGACCTCCTGCTAAGGTGATGTGGTATCTTCCTGTAATCCCCCGTTTGAAGCGTTTATTTGCAAACCGCAAGGATGCAAGATTGATGCGTTGGCACTACGAGCAGCGTAAGAAAGACGGAATGATAAGACATGTTGCTGATTCTGCCCAGTGGAGGAACATCGATAGGATGTTTGTAGATTTCGGTGTGGAACCGAGAAATATAAGGTTTGGGTTGAGTACAGATGGAATGAATCCTTTTCGTAACATGAGCAGCCGACATAGCACCTGGCCCGTGACTCTGTGCATGTACAACCTTCCTCCTTGACTGTGTATGAAGCGGAAATATATTTTGATGTCACTACTTATCCAAGGGCCGAAGCAACCTGGCAACGATATTGATGTGTTCCTAGCCCCATTGGTGGAAGATCTTGCAATACTGTGGAATGAAGGGGTACATGTATGGGATGCGGACAAACGAGAGAACTTCACTCTACACGCCATGTTGTTCTGCACCATTAATGATTTTCCTGCCCTTGGTAACCTGTCAGGGTTGAGTATAAAAGGAGCCAAAGCGTGTCCGCACTGCTTAGATTATACCGAGAGTGTGTGGTTGAACAACTCGCGAAAAACTGTGTACATGCGTCACCGTAGGTTCCTTCCAAAGTATCACCCATACCGCAAGATGAAGAAACAATTTGACGGAAAAAAAGAGGATGACTCAGTACCAAGACCTTTTAGCGGGAAAGAGGTGTATGATATGGTCAAGGATATAAATGTTGTGTTTGGAAAGGGACGTAAATTGAGGAAGAACATGTGGAAAAAGAGGTCAATATTTTGGGACTTGCCTTATTGGGAGCACTTAGAAGTTCGCAATTGCATCGATGTCATGCACGTAGAGAAGAATGTATGTGACAGTTTGATTGGTCTCTTACTGAACATTCCTGATAAAACAAAGGATGGTGTTAACGCAAGGCGTGACTTGGTCGCTATGAACATCAGGACCGAGTTAGCACCGATAGAGACCGATAAAGGCCGGACGTACCTTCCCCCAGCATGTTACACTCTGTCTAAGTCCGAGAGAACTGAATTGTGCCAGTCCTTAAATGGTGTGAAAGTTCCATCCGGTCACTCCACAAGCATGAAGAAACTTGTTTCCATGGAACATTTGAAATTAATTGGCATGAAGTCTCACGACTGTCATGTGCTAATGACTCAAATGCTACCTGTTGCAATTAGAAGTATTTTGCCGAACAAGGTTCGAGTGACAATCATAAGGCTATGTTATTTCTTCAACGCAATTGCTCAGAAGGTCATTGATCCGGATGGACTAGATGCTCTGCAAACCGAGGTGGTGACAACTCTATGTCATCTAGAGATGTATTTCCCTCCATCA
Source organism: Dendrocalamus latiflorus (assembly GCA_017311315.1). NCBI lineage: Eukaryota > Viridiplantae > Streptophyta > Magnoliopsida > Poales > Poaceae > Dendrocalamus > Dendrocalamus latiflorus. The sequence goes on from CM029663.1 coordinate 12,286,205, forward strand.
TTTTTTGATATCATGGTCCATCTCATTGTCCACCTTGTGAAAGAGATAAAAATATGTGGCCCCGTATTTCTACGTCATATGTACCCTTTCGAGAGGTACATGGGAATTCTGAAGTCCTATGTACGCAATCGATCTCGACCGGAGGGTAGCATCATCGAAGGTTATACAACAGAAGAGGTCATTGAATTCTGCATCGGCTACATTTCTCAGGTAGAGCCGATAGGTGTACCTCTATCTCGTCACGAGGGGAGGTTAGAGGGTATAGGGACTATCGGGAGGAAAGCAATAACTCCGGATCAAAATACGTATGCTCAAGCCCATTTCATGATTTTACAACACATGACTGAAGTGACCCCATATATTGAAGAGCACAAGGACATGCTACGTCAGGAGAATGTAGGCCGATCAGAAGTTTGGATCACGAGACAACACAACCGTCAGTTCAACGAATGGTTGAAGGCGCAATTGACTAGGAGGTCGTCAAATGAAACACTACAATGGTTGGCAAAAGGGCCAAAATTTACAATTGTGACATGGCAAGGATACGACATTAATGGCTACACATTTTATACAACAGATCAAGATAGAAAGAGCACAGTGCAGAACTCAGGTGTCCGCATAGATGCCTATGATTCGCACGGCAATACCGCTGGCCGAAGCTCGTACTACGGGCTTGTAGAGGAGATTTGGGAGCTTGACTACGTAATTTTCAAAATTCCTCTATTTCGGTGTCGTTGGGTCCAACTCCCACGGGGTGTAAAGGTTGACAAGTATGGCGTCACTACCGTGGACCTCGAATGTGTAGGATACAAAGACGAACCATTCGTACTCGCGAGGCAAGTTGTTCAAGTATTTTATGTAACCGACCCGGCAAATAAGAAGCGCCATGTAGTTCTTCAGGGAAAAAGAAGGATTGTCGGGGTTGAGAATGTTGTGGATGAGGAAGAGTACAATCAATTTGATGATTTGCCTCCATTCGGAGACGGCATCAGGCTCGATGAAGAACAAGGCGATGAAGCAAGCTATATGCGTATCGATCATCGTGAAGGGCTTTATTTAAAATGATATAGCCAAAGTGTAATAAATGATATAGGTTATGCATGTGTTTTTCATAAATGTATGTATGTTCCATTGTAATTGTAAAATGACTAAGGAACCCATGCATTGTAATTGTAAAATGACTAAGGAACTATATGAAATAGTTATATTTATGGTTATGCTTGCGTTTTTCATAAATGTATCTATGTTCCATATTGTAATTGTAAAATGACATAGGAACCTAGCTGGCTGCGGGTATTTATAGTGAACTATCACAGGCGGTTTATCAAAAGAAACCGTCTGTGATAACACATCACAGACGGTTCTATCGACATAACCGTCTGTGATATTCATTATCACAGACGGTTCTATCTATAGAACCGTCTGTAATAATGCATATCACAGACGGTTATATTGATAGAACCGTCTGTGATAATGCATATCACAGACGGTTATATTGATAGAACCGTCTGTGATAGATCATCTTTAAATACCCGCAGCTAGGTCTGCGGAGTCCGCTCTGCCGCAGTCTCTTGTCTCCACTCTGCAGCGCCCCTGCTAGCTAGGTTTTGCTCCCTCCCTCCCGACGCCACCGCTCCCGACGCCGCCGCTCCCTCCCTACGCCGCTCCCTCCCGAAGCCGGCGGTCCCCCCCGACGCCGGTCCCTCCCTCCCGACGCCGCCGCTCCCTCCCTACGCCGCCCCCTCCCGAAGCCGACGGTCCCCCCCGACGCCTGTCCCTCCCTCCCGACGCCGCCGCTCCCTCCCGACGCCGCTCCCTCCCGAAGCCGGCGGTCCCCCCCCCGACGCCGGTCCCTCCCTCCCGACGCCGCCGCTCCCTCCCTACGCCGCCCCCTCCCGAAGCCGGCGGTCCCCCCCGACGCCGGTCCCTCCCTCCCGACGCCGCCGCTCCCTCCCGACGCCGCTCCCTCCCGAAGCCGGCGGTCCCCCCCGACGCCGGTCCCTCCCTCCCGACGCCGCCGCTCCCTCCCGACGCCGCTCCCTCCCGAAGCCGGCGGTCCCCCCCGACGCCGGTCCCTCCCTGTGCTTCACATGTTAGCTTTATGATATATATATGCTTCACATGTTATATGCTTCACATGTATATATATATATGCTTCACATGTTATATGCTTCACATGTATATGCTTCACATGTATATATATATATGATTCACATGTTATATGCTTCACATGTATATGCTTCACATGTATATATATATATGCTTCACATGTTATATGCTTCACATGTATATATATATATGATTCACATGTTATATGCTTCACATGTATATGCTTCACATGTATATATATATATATGATTCACATGTTATATGCTTCACATGTATATGCTTCACATGTATATATATATATATATATGCTTCACATGTATATATATATATATATATATATATATATATGCTTCACATGTTATATGCTTCACATGATATATATATGCTTCACATGTTATATGCTTCGCAAGGTCTATTTGGAAGGCTCATAGCTCACTGCAATTAGCTAATCGTTAGAACTTTGTCAAAGGGCATAAAGCAAGTGACACACTCCAGTGTATCTTGTTCAATGAACTTGATGCACTGGTTTGTGTCACTTGATTCATAGAACTTTGACAAGCTGGGTCCATAGCTCACTTCAGTTAGTTTTTTCTTAGAAGAGAGATGGCGTCCACACAGTCTTCGTCGTCGTCATCTGGGTCTCACGCTCCCAAGACTGCGAAATCTAAACGTGGCCGAGGAGTATCGAAATGGCCAGAGGGCCGAATGACCATCACGGTGGTCTCTCCGGATGGGGTCCCTCTGGAACCGTCGAAAGCAACGTCATCATTTCGGACTACCTGCGGAATAATTGGAAGGCAACGGGTCCCCATCACCATAGCAAGCTGGAAAGATTTGACAAAGGATCACAAAAATCAGCTATGGGAGGAACTTACAAATTCGTTCGAGTTCCCAGCAGAAGCACAGGGACTCGTGCAACGGCAAGCGCTCCTCGCGATGGGAAAAGCATGGAAGAATTTTAAGAGCACTCTTGTGACGAAGTACGTGGCCGAGGATGTCACGCCCTTCACGAAGTATCCTTTCGTGTCGCCGGAAACATGGGAGGCCTTTGTGCAGATGAAGACGACGCCCGAATTTGTACAACAAAGTGCGGCGCACAAGGATCTCCAGTCACAAAACACGCACCCTCACAGACTCGGCACTGCTGGGTACGCGGGTAAAATCCCGCAATGGAGGATGCAGGATGAGGTCGCAATCCGATCGGAGGCCTCTCCGCCATTTGCCGGGATCGCAAACGAGCGCGCTCGAAACTGGTTAAGAGCGAGGTCATCAACCACATCTTCGGGTGTCTCTTTCAAAAACTCCGCAGATGAGGAAGTGTCCCAACGCATGGTAAAATATGTTAAACAACATACTTGTTAACACCTCTTGAACTTCATGGGTTCAAAAATAACATGATTAATTGCCTCTTGCAGCAATCATTGACTACCGAATCTTCTCGTGGCTCCTTTGAAGAATATAGGGAGATAGATTTACTATCACAGGCCTTGGGAAACAAGGAGCACCCAGGTCGCACACGAGGCATGGGGGTTTATGTACCTTGGAGGCACGGATTTCCAGATTATTCCGAGACATATAGGAGTAGGAAGAGATCCAAGGCGTACCGCAGCGAACAAATAAAACAGGAGCTTCGTGCTCAACTTGAGGAACAACTATCTGCCTCACTTCAAGAGCAGACTGCCTCACTTCGAGGAGAGATAGATTCGTTGCGGGAAGAACTGAGACAAGTCCGCAACCAATCGCAACCCACTCCTAGTACTGCGGTACCCAGTCCCCCTCAACGTCGCAGTAGCTGCGCGTCCACACCAATTTCTGAACATAGCGACGACCACTTACGTATTGATGACATTCAGGTAATGTACCTCTTTAGAATGGTACATAGATCTCTCTGGTGGACGCCTTAACTCATCTTGTATCGTTATGTAGGAGCCCATGCCTTGCACCCTCACAGTCAGGCTTGTTGGCTCTATTCCCGTTGATGCTGGGCGCGGCATGGTGTATCCATTGCTACCAGGGACGCTCGTGCACGGTGTACAAGTAGACACCGGTTTCATGAAGGTCCAGGTGGACATGATTAATGATATTTTTAAGCCCGTCCCTCTTGAGAAGCCCCCAAACGAAGAGATTAAGACATACGGGGATGCCGTCCACACATTCATTCAGTGGCCCAAGAGGGACATCGTCCTCGACATGTCTGTGCCACAATCTTCACATCCAGTGGCCCAAGAGGGACGTCGCCCTGGACCTGGCACATCGGCTCCGGTGGCTTCACCTCCACCTCCAAATCCAGTAAAGTCTGTTGCATCGGCTCCCGCCGAGACGCCACCGAGAACATATCATAAGCGAGGCTCCAAGGCCTCCAAGGCTCATGTGACGAAAGTTAAGCCGCGTCCCGTGCCATGGAAGTTTGTTCTAGGAGTGTCGTTATTGCCCGATTCACAATTACGCCAGGTTGGTATGATTTGCAATAGATTGCATGCCTGGTACATGGAGAAGTCCAACATGAAGCCAAACCGGCAGAGTGCATTGACTCTGAAATATAACGACACGCATTTCCTCAACGACTTGGGCTACATCGTCGTGACATTCGATGATTTATTCTTACTATTCAATCTCGACGAACTCGACGCCTCACTTCTACGATGCTGGACACTGTAAGTGTACTGCACAATGAAGTTCTACATTCACGTTATACAGATAAATGTCATTACTCTTTCTTTATGTATAGATACATGATCCAAGAAGTCCGGCGATCGCGACAACCGGTGGGTTTCCTCGACCCTCACTTGGTCTCCGAGCAATGTATCAATGCAGATGCATCCTTCGTGCAAGGTTACATAACGAGGGGATTGATTGCTCACACCGACAAGGAATACATCATGGTACCCTTCAACCAAGGGTAAGTGCTTCACTAGTTGCCACACATATGTTTCATTTGTACATTACATGCGGCATGAACTTAGGATTAATCACTATGGCGACACACATGACTAGGCATCACTGGATTTTGCTTGTGATTGTACCAAAGTGGAGCAAGGTAATATACCTTGATTCCCTTCTTAGGAGCAACCACGACTTCAGTCTTGTGCAAGAAGTACTTAACAGGTAAACTCATTTCCTCCATACATAACTCTATTGTAATATTTCTTTTGTTTGCCACGGCCGAGGATAAGTTTTTTGAATCACGTAGGGCGTTTGCCGATTATGTTGCTCAAGGAGGAAGACACGACAAATCCAGTGACACGCTACGACACAAAACGCGATTTCCGGTACCCGCTACAACACAACAATCCTATATCATACTTTGTTATAATGCCTCTAGAATTGACAATACCGATGTATGTAATTCTATTTTTGCAGTGCCACCAGCAGCTACAGGGCAACGTATGTGGATTCTACGTTTGCCGCCATATGAAGGAAATCATTGCTACTAAGATCAATGATCCAGAGGTTTGTCAGGTCCTTCCAATAATTATTACTTTCTGATTATATATATGTATTTGTATTACACACACATGCTAATTAATGACTTAACATTGCTCCTAGCGACAGCGGGTGCACTTCGACGAAAGTGCATATGATCTTGACAATCTCATGGAGATTCGTGCAATCATCTCCCAATTCTTGCTAGGAGAGGTCATAAGTAGGAAGGGAGAGTTCTACGCCGGCAATGGTGATAATTAGATGTTGAAACATTGGATTCAACTGTACAAATCAAACAATTCCTTCAAATGAATTCATTTGTCAGATTTTGTGTAACGATTTTCATTCTATATATATATATGTATGTGATCTGCTGTGTACGAATTTTGTTGTAATTTACTATGAGTTGCAATTAACTTATATCTGTCATTTATCTGTAATCTGCTTGCTTGCTTGCGTTCAGAGGGCATGGCTAGCATATCCTGAGGCTAGCCAAAAAATATCAAATAAAATGGATGATGCACTTGGTATCACAGACGGTTCGTTGTTAAAATCCGTCTGTGATACAATATCACAGACGGTTTCAAAGAGTGCCGTCTGTGGTGTGAATGATATCACAGACGGCCTTTACTACTGACCGTCTGTGATACACAAATATCACAGACGGTTAGTAATTAAAACCGTCTGTGATATACAAAATATCACAAACGGTTAGTAATAAAAACCGTCTGTGATATTGTATATATCACAGACGGTCTTTATTACTAACCGTCTGTGATAGTCTTGTATCACAGACGGGTTTTTATAAAAAACCGTCTGTGATAGTCTCGTATCACAGACGGTTTTTTTAAAACCGTCTGTGATACAAGACTATCACCGACGGTTTTTTATAAAAAAACCGTCTGTGATACTCGAATATCATAGACGGTTAGTAATAAAGACCGTCTGTAATGTTGTTATCACAGACGGCTTGGGAACCGTCTGTGATAACCACAAGTATCACTGACACCTAGACACTGACGGTTCAGGAACCGTCTGTGATGACGGTTCCGAACCGTCTGTGATAGGGCTGTCTGTAGCAGTGTTTGCATGTTCTCCATTGCCCGCCTTAACCCTTCATCACCTACATCATCTAAATTCTTTTGCTCTTCTTGAGAACCGTTAGTTTTACCAAATTGAAGATCACATTATTCTTTAGCTATAACAGAGTTTTTGTTGAAGACTGTATAAGATTTGCAATTTAAAGAATAGAAGATTGTATAAGATTTGCCATTTGAAGAATAACCAAGCAAAAATCCTTCATCACATCGAATTTAAAATTTAGAAAGCCGAATGTCTTTTCTTAAGACATAGCATTTGCAACCAAATACTCTAAAGTAGGAAATGTTCGGCCTTCTTCCGATGAGAAGCTTATAAGAAGTCTTTTTTCAAAAGACAATGCAAGTAAAAGTGATTTATGGTATGACAAGTGATGTTAATAACTTTCACACAAAAATTATCGGAAGTATTATATTCATCAAGAATTGTTCTAGCCATTTTAATTAATGTTTTATTTTTCGTCTCTACAACTCTATTTTTCTTCGGAGTGTAGGTAGCGGAAAGCTCATGCTTTATTCCAAGTTTATCACAAAAATCTTGAATTTTGGTGTTTTTGAACTCGTAATATTGTCGCTTCTAATTTTCTTAATTTTGAAATCAAATTCATTTTGGGCCCTTTTCGAATAGCTTTTGAAAATGCCGGAGGCTTCATCCTTATTATGTAGAAAGAATACCCATGTGTATCTAGAGTAATTATCCACAATTACTAAACAATAGCTACTACCCCCGATGCTTTTATATGTTGTTGGCCCAAATAAATCCATATGTAAGAGCTCCAATGGTGCAGAAGTTGATATAATACTCTTGGAAGGATGTGAGTTTGCTACTTGTTTCCTGGCTTGGCAAGCGCTACATAATCTATTTTTTTCAAACTTCACAACTTTCAAGCCAACTAATAAGTTATGTTTGAAAAGGGTTTTAAGGTGAATCATACCCACATGACCTAGCCTTCTATGTCACAACCAACCTAAAGAAGTTTTTGCCATTAAACAAGTTTTTAAACACGAATCACTAAAGGAGAAATCAACCAAATAAAGATTTCTAAATCTAAAGTCTTTGAAAACAAGTTCATTTTTCTTTTCTTTTGAAATGGTTACTCCATCTTTAGAGAATGAGCATATTAAACCAAGATCATATATTTGAGCAATGGATAGTAAATTGAAATTTAATGTTTCAACAAGAGATACATTAGAAATAGAAAGGTCATTTAAGATGGCGATTTTACCCAAGCCTAGAGCCATTCCGTTGCTATTGTCTCTAAATGTCATCTTGTCATTGCTCCCATTCTTAAATATGGTGAACATCTTCCGGTCTCCTGTCATGTGTTGAGTGCAATTGCTATCAAGCATTCAATGCCTTTCACCGGTATTGTAGTTCACCTATAAAAGAAAATCAAGTTCTTTTAGGTACCCAAAATTGTTTGAGTCTATGGAGATTAGTAACCAAGGCTGTGGGCACCCAAATAGCATTCTTTTTAGCACCTAGAATTGAAGTACCAACAAATTTAGTAAAGACTCTACTATCATTAGATTTCTAAGCATATGAAAAAGATCATATAATCTAAGGGATTAAGTCTTACCCATCGGACAATTTTGTTCCATATGTCCTATTTTTTGATGTTTTTGGTAATACTTACCATTTTGCCTCACAAATCTTGTGGGCTCACTTGCCGATTTCTTACCTTTCTTGAGTACATACCCAAGTCGCTCTTTATTGAATGAGCACATTTGCTCACTCAATAACTTGTCAAAGGCGGCTTTATCTTTGAAGCACCTTTTCAAGCTTTTGTTAAGCTTTATCGCTTGCTCCTTTAACTCATTGTTTTTAACAATAAGCTTAGCATCAGATGACTAATGTTAGGAAAATATGAAAGTGGGCGTGAACCTGCCTCCGCGTTATTAGAGACAAGTTGGTTAAATTTAATTGAAAATAAAATATAAAAAATCAGGTATTGTAGGTCCATTACTTCCAAAATTAATACATTTACATAAAAATTATGTTCATTACATATCTTTGCGAGAAAACCCCTGATTAAGAATTCCAACATAGACATTATAACAAAATACAACATATGATGATTACGATGGGTGTCACTGATGGGTGTTTACTCTGTTTGCTGGTCGTAGTTGCATATGATTGTAGCTACTGAATTTTGGGGAGGGTCGTAGCTATCGGATTTATAGATGGTCGTAACTTCGGTACTTTGGAGATTGTCGTAACTACAGTATTTTGGAGATAGCTATTGCTATAGTACATGCAGATGTCTAGCATTACATAGTTCTCATGAATATCGAGCATTTGTATGTACATAACCATAGAGAAATTATTTCCTTTCTTCTATCCTTTATTATTTTACTCCACCTTATATTACTACTAGTACTACATGGTGCTTGCTGATGTAGTGTAACCCAGGCAAAGGATGTATTTTATATTTTATTTTGGCAGTATATACCCACTCTTAATTCGTATCTATTTGAGAGGACCGAATTAAGAAGGTGGGGGTGCTCTTTCAACTTCCCATTCCTGGTTCGTATCCATTTGTGAGGGACCGAACTGAGGAGACGAGATCTTCATGCCTTGCCTTCATTCCTGGCGAGCTGAAGGGAGGCGAAGTGGCTGGAGGCGATGGGGGATCGCCGACGGCAAGTAGGTGGCAGAATACCGGTGGCTTGGGACCGTGGAGTCCTCAGTGGCTTGGGCGCTTGGCCAACGATGGCCTCGGCAGCGCCTCACAGCGGCCATCCACCTAGGTCAGCGGATGGGGAATTGGGGATGGGGCAAACCCTAGAAATGGTGGCTGTGAGCCTCAGAGCCTGCACGAGGGATGAGATAGGCGGATGGGGATGTGGTGAGGTTGTGCTAAAGAATGACGAGCAGAAGGAATGCTGAGCCTACAGGCCACTTGGGCCATGGCCCATGGGGGGTAACCAACTGATGAACAGTGATATTGCATTCGAATTAGTGGGCTAGGACCCGGGCTATAGCCCCTAGCTTGGGCCCTAGATCCGCCTCTAGTTCGTGGTGCGGGAGGCGTTCCATGACATGCGATTGGGGCGTCTGTACACACCCAAGGGGATGCACCTCTTTGTGCCCATCTCGGCCATGCACCACGACGAGGCCGTTTAGGGCCTGAGCGCCGGCCGGTTCGACCCGGGGTGATTCCGGCACAGTGTGTCGGCGGTGTGCAGGCACCCGTAGGCGTTCATGTCATTCGACCTCAACGAGCGCACCTGCCTGGGCCAAAACCTCGCGCTCATCGAGGTGAAGGTGTTTGTCGCCGTGATCCTTGGACGGTTCGAGTTCGCGCTCTCGCTGAAGTACCGGCACTCCCCGGTGTTCCAACTGATCATTGAGCCCCAGTTCGGGGTGCACATTCCCATGCCCGCGTTTTTTTTTTTTTTGATAGACATGCCCGCGTTGGTCCGACATGCAAATCAGAGGGGTAGTTCTTGGATGATTGAACTGGGATAGCGTTTTTGTATATAGCTCCATCGTATGGAAAATTCGTCAGGAAGTATCCGTAGATTAAAATCTACTAATCTAGACAGATTCTACATAAGGGTATACAGAAATGATTACACATACGCATTGTAATTTGTCACGCACTCTCTCTACGTGCAATTAATCGATGACTTTGCAGTTCGTCAAAGCTGCTTCTTCCAGAGTTAGGTTACTAAAGAAACAAGCAGTGAGCAACAAGCGCAAGACAGGAGAAGCAAATAGAATGAAAGATCATCGCCATGATGCTTAAGTACAAGTTGTGATAGGGGCATTTAATAGCAGCACGGTGGGCGCAAGAATACAGAGGATATGCTCGATGCTGTAACCAACACGACGACCCATGTCGCACGACAGGAAGGGGATAGCATCACCATGTGTAACCCCATCCCGGCTGTCACGTGCGCCAGCACCATCGGTGGAGAAAAGGTGGGAAATCAAAGCGGTGATAATCCAGTGGGATGAAAGGACAAAAGGGGCCAGGTAATAACTGCCATGGTCTCGAACCACTCGAATCAAGGCCCTTTACCATGAGAGACTACTGCTGGGGAATGGTCCCCACCTTAGTCTAGTCAGCCCACTGCACCAAGATGCCTATTAAGAATGTAACCATGTGGCTGGTCTAAAAGGGTTGTTACAGGGGAAAAAGACATGTTTACCCCTAGAATAGTAGTCCCTGATGGGGGCGTTTGTGTAAGCAACATCCTTATGGTTATAAATATTTTCCTTAGAGCGCCATGAATGGGGATTCATTTTTGAGAGAAAGGGCTTTGTAATAGATCACACATTCATGCATAATTCTTCTACATCCTATCTTCACGGCTTCTCAGATTTCGGGCAACCCCTATGGCCTCCATGCAGGCCCCATTGTTTACTGTTTTGCATGTAGCCACAATAGTTATAAATATGGCCCATAGCACTTGGAGGGGGACAGTAGATATAGAAATACATGTTTGTTAGATTGAGACTAGATAACTATCTTATATCTCTCCCCACTCTGAGTTCTAGGCTTTGTGTACCCTTATCAAGGCCCCTGAGACTACTTTTTCTTACTATTTGGTCAGTAACTACAATAATAACAATTCATGCAATCACAAATAGTGCCGCAGCAACACAACCACTGATAAGGACACCATCGGTGGTGTCTATTTTTTTGCCAATTGCTCCACCGATGGTAATGCCTCTACTCACAAGGCCACAACCCATCCTTCGCCGTCTCCATTATCAGACTTTACTCTCAGGTATTGACTAATACAATTCCTTGGTACACACATTAGCGTCGCGATGCACCTACAGTTTACAGAGCCGTTGGATGCTCACAGTATGACTAGATTGAGGAGTGGAAGGGTCAGTGACACATGTATCTTTCTAGGAAAACCCTAGCATTACCTTATATTATTGTTTAAATTTGCTGCAGTTTGCATCGTGGATAAGCATTGTGATCACATGTGGATTACAAGAAGCCTTTGATGGACACAATATGGGCTATATTAAGAAGGAGAAATGCTACAAAATAGTATACCATTACTCCACCCAGCAACGGGATTGCTTTTTATCATCCGATCCAGTCATTCGCACGAGTCCTAGAGGAACGGTCTCTTTATCCACCACACGTCAACATGACTATTCACACAACCACTCATCTTTTCTCTCTCCCTCTCTCTCGCTCCCTCTCACTCTGCACCATCATAGCAAACTAGGGGCACACGACGCACAGCCATAGTAGAGAGTGCCCCACCATTGTCCTCACCGTCGACATTCTCATTGTCGGTGAGCTCCTAGGTGACTCCCCGACATCTTCCTGTGCAAGGCGGCGAGAGCGACAAGGCTCACTGTGAGCAACTGTCGACGAGCAAAGCAGCATGCAACCTGCGCTCATCCACTAGCATCCTCCGCATAAGCAAGATTCTAGGCAGCTCTTCGATTGCTCCCAACAGAAGATGTTGAGACCAATGTACATAGTATATTTGTTCTGAAAATTTTGCTATTTTTTCTTTGAAATGTGATTGAACTTTTCTATTTTTTTGAAACTTGATTGAAACTTTTTTGAAACTCACTCAATTTTTAGAATTTGTTAATACTATGAAACTTGGAGGTTTTTGAGATATTCAAACTTGATGAAACTCTTCTAAAACTCTTTTCGATAAAGTTTCATATTTTGAAAGTTGAAACTTTAGGTTTTAGTTACTTGTCATGTCTGTGAAACTTCCTTGAAACATCATGAAACTTTGCTATTAGCTCCCAATGATCTGGGGGTTTCAAATCTAAAACCTGAAGTTCCAGTAATTTTCAAATCCTAAAACTCAAGTTTTACAAAGTTTTAATTATGATTTTTTTGTGAAACGTGATTGGCCTTATTCGTATTAACTTCTAAAAACTGCATTTCTACAATAAATAGTTTTTTCTACAATACCTAACTTTTAAACGGAGTATCTTTTCAAGACGGGGTCTATTAGTCGATTTAGTACATACTGTAGTGACTTCATTTCTATCGGCCAAAATCGCATGTAACTATTCATAAACCAAAACCAAAAGCCAATATGAACAAGCACTGAAACCCCTTTTAACATGATTGAATTTGTCTTTTTTTTTTGTGAAACTTGACTGAAACCTCCTTGAAATTTCTCAAAAAATTTAGATTTTGTTGATACTCTGAAATTTGAAGGTTTTTGAGATATTCAAACTTAGTAAAACTGTTTTCAAACAAGTTTCATATTTTGGATGGTGAAATTTCAGGTTTTAGTAAGTTTTAGTTTTGAAACCTACTGAAACTTTTGAAAACTTTTTTTAAAACTTTGTGAAACTTGCTCGATAATTTGACCTTTCATACCTAAAACTGCTATGAAATTTATTGTGTCTGTGAAACTTTCTTGGAACATACTGAAACTTTGGTATCTGCTCCCGTTGATATATGAGGTTTCAAATATAAAACATGAAATTCCAGCGTTTTACAATTTCTGAAACTCAAGTTTCATAGAGTTTCAATTATGAAACTTGGAGATTCATAAATGAATTTTCATTATTCAAATACGAAAGTTGAAATTTTGGGTCTCCTCATTTCAGGCCGGTGTTGCCCAGTGATGTTTCAAGCGATGATGAGATTTTCGAGACCCTTGTGACAATGTCTGCCCACAGAGGAGGTCAACGATAAGCTCAAGCTCATGCTCACACTCCAATGTGGGTGATTAGAGGATGACGACGAGGTCTCCTATGTGCTCTGCGAGTAGGATGGAAGGTCTCATGTGTGCTTCGCGAGTGAGACGAAAGACGACGATGAAGTCTCCTGTGTGCTCCGTGCATGGTGCGAAAGACGACTACGAGGTCTGTCACATGCTCTGTGAGATGGAGGATGGCTACAAGCGTACAACTGAGCTGAGCAGGTCATCAATGGGCTTAGCGAGCAAGACGACACTAATTCGATGAGCTCAACAAGGGATGCGAATGGATTGCATGAGGTATGTCCTGGGCGTCTGATTAAAATATATTAGACTGTTAGAAGCTATTCTGTTGGTATAGGGTCTAACCAAATAGGTGTAGGGGAATCGCTTTCATTGAGAAGGGGAAGCGGTGGCACTTCTAATTTTCCAGAAAGGGAAATTTTGTTCTGTAGCACTGAAAGTTCATCGCTTTCGGAAAATACCACCGAAAGAACTGGGTTCCGGAAATTGCCACCGAAAGTTTCACCTCGCTTCGGAATTTACCACTCTGTTAGTTTCCCTTGTTAACAGTGTTAACTGAGACAAAAATGCCCTTAACTTCAAACATGCGTAGCTGCTTACCCCCTTTTAGTTGGCACTGAGAGCAACTCAGCTTGTATTGCAAACATAAGCATATCTTCTTGCAATCCAAACAGAGAAGTCAGGCATTGGGTTTGAAGCCGCTGGTACAATCCAAACGCAAACCTTCTCCCGCTGATATCTCCCCTCTGCTGCATATTTGTTGAATGATTGTACAATGTCCAATTTGCATTCAAGAAATTTTCATTCACCAAGAAAAACAATTGCATTCAATATTTTGCATTGAACAAGCTACTTTCCAGGAAGCCAAAATTACTAGCATACAACAATCACTGAAATTTGTAGTTGCTTTCGACAAAAGTGTCAGATTATGAACTACACATTTTTTATACACTGAAATTTCACATCTCAGTTTCAGAGATGCTAAGGTGCTAAGATTATGACACTGTCAGTGACAAATCTGACAAATGTGAAGTTCATAATCTTCACATCTCAATTTCTCTCGGATCATAGCATACAAGTTTGTCAAGTGAAGATTATGAACTTCTTGCTGCTAGTTGAGTATATACCAGACGGTTCTGAACTTCATGGACAAAATTTCCCAAAAAAAAAGTGACAAAAAGAACAGCTCCTATTCATTGATAAGTAAAAATACTGTATCTAGTATCTACATACCGAATTTTCAGGAGTGGAGCTTGCCAGATCCTTCCGTTTCTTGATATTTTCACATGACCCGCATTGAGCACAGAAAAATTCATTGTTCTCACAGGACCCGCTAGTTCTCACAGAAAAATTCAACGTACCTTCTTGAGGGGGCAACAGCAGCGCCGGCGTAGGCCAAAGCAAGGCCCAGGCGCGTCTTAGGGTGGGGAGGGGGCCGGAGTACCGCAGCACTGGCCGGCGTCCTGGATCGAGCAGAGATGGGGGGCGGGAGAGAGGAGGCCAAGAGGGGGCGGGGAGGGGAAGCGGCCGGGGGAGGAGGCCGGAGGAGGCGGCGGGTCTGCGACTGGAGACAGCCGGGAGGGGAGGAGGCTGCGGGGGCAGAGGCGGCGGGGAGAGGACCAGAGGAGGCGGCCGGGAGAGGCGACGCGGTGGGGGGAGGGCCAGAGGAGGCAGCCGGGAGAGGCGACGCGGCAGGGGGAGGGCCGGCGGAGGCGGCGAGGAGGAGGCTCGCAGCTCACTTGGTCGCAGACTTCACTCGCAGACTCGGCGGGAAGTAGATCCGAGCGCAGACTTCGGTCGCAGGCTTCGCTCGTGCGGCACTCTCTATCTGGGCGGTCTCATGAGGGGCAAAAACGACATTATATATTCGTCATCTCACGAAAGATTAGAGTTACACGAACGGAAACTAACAGAGTGGTATCGGTGGCAATTTTCGGAACCCAGTTCTTTCGGTGGTATTTTCCGAAAACGATAAACTTTCAGTGTTACAGAACAAACCTTGTATTTCCTTTGAGAATACCCACACAGCGGTAAACTGGTGCGGTGGTACCCGATTCCAGCTCGGGCCTCAAACCCTAACCCCCCCCCCCCCCCCTACGGAGCTAACTCCGGCGAGATGCCCATCGACGCTTCGGCGTGACGCAACCTCGCGTCGGCGGCGAGGCAGGGGGTGCGAAATGGAGGCGAGGCGGGTCTCGGCGAACCCTCGGCCGTCCTGCGTGCGGAGGGTGATTGCGAGGAAGCGGCCGAGGCCAGAGGCGTCGGCGAACAGCGCGCGGAAGCTGCAGCGGCGGGAGATTTCCGCGTTCCCTGGCCGCACCTTTGCCGCGAGCACCACTCGGGAGCGATTCCGCAACATTCAGCTCCAGGTCCGCCGCGCGTTCCTCTCTCCGGTGTTTATTGTGAAATTGTGGGTATCATTGGTGGCGCAGAGGCCGCCATGGGGCTCGTGCTTGGGTTTTGTTCGTGGATTAGGGTTAGCGAGGAGAGAATTGTTTAAAAATCGTTTATTTGTATGCGAATTGTGGGAAGAGTTGGAACCAGAGCTCTTAGGTACTGTGAGGGGGTGATGTGAGGGCTATGCGAGGAGGAATTATCGCCTTTGGTAAAAAAAAAAATTTGAGGAGAGATTTTTTTAAAAAAATTGAGAGATTAAGATTGGGCAATAATGACTTGTTTGTAGAATTTTTTTATTCCTTCATTAACTTCGGTAAAGTCGCTGCGTGTCGGAGTGCATGGGGTTAATAGAATTGCATTAGCGGTAGTGTATGGACCATAGAGGGGAAAGAGGTGTTTTTGGTGTTGTATTTCTAGGTATTGTTGCTTTCTATGGTCATCTCTGTGATAATTCGTTTCATTAGAGGAAGCATGTTCTGAAAAATCTCTAGAGCGTAACTTATAGTGGGATGAATGCCTAAGCTGCACTTGGTGTGGTGGGGCATGAGGCCTCCCTTTCAAATTTCAATTTCCGAGCTTGGAAAAGGTTTGACACCTCGGTTAGCTCTGACTGAGAACATGTACTGTCAAGCTAGAGGGATGTATTTCATATAAGCTAGTAAGCTACATTTGAATGATTGACTCAAGTAGTTCATTCACTCACTCTATTTGGAACTACGACCTTAGCCAGTTAATTTTGCTATAATTAGTGACACTCCCCATAGTTTTCCTTCTCCCTTTGTTTCCCATGCGATTGTTTTTCGTTTCTATCTCTTGGTAACATATCCCATTCTCATTGGGATTCTTAATAACAAATCTTTGACTTTTTTCTTCATATTTTTAGGAAGAATTTGATACTCATGATCCTAAGGAGAATGGTTCGCTACTACCTTACTTGAGAAAACGGTCGGAAATTATTGAGATAGTTGGAGCCCGTGATATTATCTTTGCTTTAACACAGTCAGGAGTCTGTGCTGCGTTCAGTAGAGGTACACCTGTCTTTATAATGACTGTTCGTGTTTCAAATAACCATTCTGAGATGCTCTTTGTTTTCAGTGACAAACCAGCGTATTTGCTTTCTGAATGGAAGTCCAGATGAAGTCATCCGCAGTTTGTTTTATAACAAGAACAACGACTCACTTATAACTGTATCAGTTTATGGTTCTGAAAATTTCAGTGCCTTAAGATGCAAAACAACTCGAATAGAGTAAGCTTGACTTTCTATTTTCATGTCACAGTACTAAGCTTCTTGTTTTGTTATATTGCTTACATGATACTTTACTTTTTTTAAGGTATATATGGCGTGCAAAGCCAGATGCTGGTTTTCCTCTTTTTGAGACAGAATCCCTGAAGTGGCCAGGTTTCGTGGAATTTGATGATGTAAATGGAAAGGTGCTGACTTACTCTGCTCAAGACAGGTACCCGAACTTCAAACATTTTTTAAGGGCAAGAAAGTTTACTTCATCGAAATTATGACCTTATTTTCTTATTTCAAACAGTACTTATAAGGTGTTTGACTTGAAAAACTACACACTGTTGTATACCATATCTGATAAAAATGTTCAAGAAATAAAGATCAGGTAAGGAAATCTCTCTTGCTTGCTTGTCTTGATTTATTTCCCCAAACTACATTGTACAACAATCCCAGATTATGTTCTCTGCATTACTTTGCTGTTCTCTGGCAATACTGACAGAATGTTTGTTTGTTTTATATCTTTTTCTCCCATAACTAGAAGTTCAAACCACCCCTTAATCCACTCAGTAACTACATGGTAGAATGTTCTGTTATTCTCTTTTGTAAGAGATACTTATGATTGCTTTGATGCTTTAAATGCACTTGAATCATTTACAAAATTAGGATGCTTTGCATTAAACAATCCACAGAAGATGATACTATTACCAGTTTACCACTAGATATGCCATTGTCAATCCCTATCCGTAGGAAGATAAGTGAATATTGAAGAACAATATGTGTGTCGCACTATTGCTCTTGCGTTACTTCATAGAGCTCTTTCATGCTTTGGCAAGCAATTCTACTAAGTTCTTTGTTTTAAAAGAAAAAAGTTAAATCGTCACTGCAGATAGGTGTCGGTATATGGTCTTTATGCGAATTTTTGTTTGATGAAGTAGCTAATGGTGAGCAGTTGGGAAGAATTTTTTTTTCCAAAATGCACTTTGGAAAGTGCTTTTGTGCTCTCCCAAGAAGTGTATAGCACAATTTTTTAAGTAAATCCTTGCGCCTGATTTGCAACCATCCACAATTCCACTACTGATTATAGTGCTTTAATATTTATGTAATTTAGTTTTGGGGAGAGCATATAAATACCATTGCCAAGTGTGTGAGAATGGATTTATTCTTGGTTACTTCCCAGATGAGATTAGTTGATTGCTTTTCTGTCAAGAGATATGGTTGGGCGGATCGAAATTTCTTTCTTGTGCACAATTCCATTCATGAGTTCCATATTCTAGCTTTCAAATTTATATCTTATTGCTTATTGTTGTCTTCTAACAGCCCTGGTATAATGCTATTGATCTACTCAAGAAAAGGGGGTTATATTCCTCTTGAGATTCTTTCTATTGAAGATGGTAAACGCTTAAAGTCATTCAGACATCTTCTTCATCGCAATAAGAAGGTTGATTTCATCGAGCAATTCAATGAAAAACTTCTGGTCAAGCAGGAAGGGGAGAACCTTCAAATTCTTGATGTAAGCATTTTGCCTAGATTATAGATGACAGCAGATAAAGTAAAACAAATTTCTGTTTCTTGTTTGTAATTAATTTCTGCGTACTACTGCAGGTAAGAAACTTCAAGTCAACAGAAGTGACTAGGAGTGAGTTTGTGACTCCATCAGCTTTTATTTTTCTATATGAGATGCAGTTGTTCCTGACCTTCCGTAGTCGATCAGTATCAGTTTGGAATTTTCGTGGTGAATTGGTCACATCCTTTGAAGATCATCTGTTGTGGCACCCTGATTGCAATACAAACAGTATTTACATTACTAGCAACCAAGATCTCATTATCTCTTACTGCAAGGCTGATCTGAATGATTCATCTTCAGAGGGCAATGGTAACATTTAAACTTTCTGACACATTGACTTGTATTACTAATATGTTTAGTTCCTAATGAATGCCAACTCTACTGCTTGTTGCATTTGACTTGTTATTGGTTGTTGCTGTTTCCTGGCATTACATTTCCCTTTTATCCATTACTGCTCTTTGTCATGTTAGAAGTAGTTTGTAGCATTTATCAGTTTCCTCTTTGATTGGATGTATACTCTCAAGCTTTTAATTTCAGTTCAGTTTGATGATTGATGCTTGGAATTGTCGGTACGTTATACTTATGAGTTATGATCAAGTGTGCGCCACTAAAGTTTTTCTGTGTGTTTTGTACAAAGACATCAGAATAGCAGTGCTCTATTGTTTATTCCAAGTACCTTAATGATCACTGAAAAAGATGTATTTCTACTTACCAAGTCAATTAAACACAAGATGCATCAGAATGTAGGTTAAGTTACAGATGTGCTGATTATATCTTGTTTCGAATTCATTTTTCCTTTTTGTATTCTTGAAAAAAATAGAACTCATTCAAAACTTGCTGCAGTAGATAAATGAGGATGATGCCACTATTTGTCCCTGCACAACCTAATTTGCACTTTGATTCTTATGCAGCTTGTTCTATAAATATCAGCGAGATATTAACCGGAAAATGCTTGGCCAAAATAAAGGCAGGGAGCCTCTGCAAACAAAAGAAGGCATCCAAGTTCCAATCTACACCTTCAGAGGCCCTGGAGGACATCACAGCTCTGTACTATGATGAAGAGCGTGATGAGATCTACACCGGCAACCGACAAGGCCTTGTCCATGTGTGGTCAAATTAACAGTTTCTTGGGCCTTTGTCGGCTGCTTACATCTGGCACCAGCAAATCCTTATTAACATCAGGCACGAACAAATCCCTTGTTAACATCAGGCACCAGTCAGTCGCCAACCTGACCTAGCTGTGGCATCTTTCACCTGAGGCCTTCATCGTGGGAATGCTATTTATTTGTGTATAGTTCACCACCCATCATCAACCCCTCAGCCTGCTGCAGAGTTGACATTCGTCATGTATTTTAGGGTGGGTGTAGCACTGTAGCTTCTGAAGATGTTTACCATAGGGTTCATCTAAGAGGTAGGGTTTGAAGTGCACGAGTGTACCAGCTTGCCCTGCAGGCTATTTATCTGATTCTTATCTGAGATAAGTCGTTTAGCTGTGTTCCAGTTGGGAGCGACGATGTTTCTGAGGCCTGAGGTGCATGTTTTAATCATGTCATTTGTCTGTGGAAAACAATGTGCAAAATTTGTAACTTTGTTTGGTGTCGTCTTTCACCTTCCCCATTGTACTGCGCGAATTTTTCAGATGTAACTAGGTGATTTGCGTTGGTGTGGGATGAATTGCGAAGTCTGCTCGCTTTTGTTGGGGCGCGAGCAATTACTCCGTTAAAGAAGCATCACAATGATGCAAGTTGGACTAGAATTAATGCGTCTCCTCAACATTTTTGTACTATTTCTTGTAAAAATCATGCATCTGTAGCATTTGTCACTATGAGCAGGTGGGCATAAACGAAAGAAGGATAAATAAATTCAGGCGGACTTGTCACGAAGAACAGTAGTAAAACAACAAGAAAAGCACAAAATATCTTTCGCAATTTTCACTCCCAATATATAAATGCTGGATGACACAAAGTTTGACACCTCACATATAGCTGAGTAAAAATGGGTATCAGACTAAGCCAGCAAAGGCGGCAACGTCAAGTTACATATAGAGCAACTGCAAGGCAAACCCACTTATTTCAGTGTTAATGAGTTTTGAGCAGCGTGCTTGATCGTCAACGATATGATCGTCCTTGATCCATTTCAAAACTATAGCAACAAAATTGGCTACTGCAATTTTGACTTCGGACTATATTTAGTTAGTCAACAACTTCAATGAGGGTTGTCTCGTAGTCGGCAGGAGCCTCAAAGCCGTGGAGGTTCATTACAGTGGCGGCCACATTGGCGAGCCCAGGGGTCTGAATATCAGACCGGAATTTCACTCCGGGGTGAAGACCAGGGCCTCCAATAGCAACCGGGACCTGTAAGTTTTACAGAAGCATTAAAAACCAAGCCATCAAGTGAGAATATCAAATCCTAGCGATGGCATTGCACTTACTGGCTGAAGGGTATGCGAGGTAAGAATCTGGACACCACCACTCTTGTCGAGCATCGGCTGGCCAGATTTGTTTCTTTTCACCATGTCCTCTGCGTTTCCATGATCGGCAGTGACAAGATAGATGCCGCCAACTTGCTCCACTGCATCCAAAATAATCTGTTCCAAAGAGGAACCAGTGATTAGACTAGGTAAATGCATATAAAATATACTCTGCCAACCAAGGTAAACATGAAAGTGCAAAGCCCAGGGAAACAGGATTTTCAGGGAAATGTCCATTCAAACTGTAGTAACATGTGCTATTTCCCATCATGTAATTGTTCAGCTCTCAGAATATACAGATAATGGAAGCAAAATACTGACAGAGTGACCAGACATAAGTTAGTATGTCTTGTTTGTATGTCTTGTTTGTTCTCACCTTAACGGCTTCATCAGCAGCCTTGCAAGCAACAACTGTCGCCTCAATATCACCAGTGTGGCCTACCATATCACTATTTGGCAGGTTGACACGTACCTACAAGAATAAAATGCTAAGCAACTTTATGGGTAAACAGACAGTCATCTAGTATAAATTTCAGAATTGTTTACCTGGTCAAACCTTCCACTGAGGATAGCATCTCTGGCTTTCTCAGCAATTTCGAGTGCCTTCATATCAGGTTTAACATTGAAAGTGATACCACTGTCACTAGGAATTTCTACATACTCTTCCTTAGTTTCATCAAAGTATCCTGAACGGTTTCCATTCCAGAAAAATGTGACATGGCCAAACTTCACTGTCTCACTGTTAAGTACAAATTAATGAGTTACAAGCTAAATACAAATATGCCAAAAGGTCGAAATTGTGTTGTAAGAACAGAACACAAAACAGAAATCAAACAATTTCAAACCAAAATGACATTATACAAGCTCTAATAAACGAAGGCATAATCCACTCAATCATGCATACAACAATGCAGTCATTTTATCACTACGAGCGAAGAAAATATACTTTGTGATCAAACTTAGTTCCAGAAAAACGATGGAGTAAAAACTCGTATAGACAATTTGAAACACCTCCTTTGTAGCTAAGCTAACCTTCAAGAATATCAAATCAAACACCAGGACTAAACATACTAATAGGTGCCTGAAAGTAACAAAGAAACCCAAGTGGCCTCTACGGAGATGGCAAAGTTTTGTGTCTCATGCTCTATCAGGACAATTTTGCCTTTTCCTATTAGGAGATTGAGACATGATTGAGTGATAAAAATTGCAGCAGAAGGCAATAAATATAACTAGCAATAAGATCTTTGGGCAGGTATAAGCACCTGACTGGTGCTTGCTAAATTTGTTTTCATGTTAACATTGACTTTTAGAATAAGCTAAAACATTATACAAGATCAGCTGAAGTAAATGTGCTATATGTCTGAGACCAGTCACTGAACAGTGTTTTAAGTGCAGAGACATTGGAAGAAAGAGAATGGATAATCAGGTACTTGCCTGCAAGCAAAGGTGCGGATGCCATTTTTTACCAAGTATTCACCAGATGTCCTCTCTATCTCTGGCGGCGAAACAAGGTAATGGCTTGGCAGCTTCAACTCACCATCATATTGAAGCATCCCAGCATACCGGATTTTTGGTACACGAATGCGATCAAATTTGTCAAAATCAGCATACTCCAGAGCTTTTGCGAGCATAACCATGCGATCAGCTCGGAAATTGAAAGTCACAACTGCGTCACCATCTACAATAGGCCCAACCGATTTGCCACTCTCATCAACAATCACAAATGGAGGCAAATACTGATCATTGGCCTTGGGCTCTGCTCTTAGTGTTTTCACTGCTTCGACTGCACTTTGGAATTTGTGGGGTGCTTCTCCAAGCACCTGGGCATCCCACCCACGTTTGACCACATCCCAGTCATTCTGCAAAGTATTAAATAAGATGACTTTCACTTCAGGAGGAAAATGTACATCTTTCAATACAGAAATAGCTCAAAACTGTAAGCCACACTGCTAAACAATAAAAGTTGATGGTGACTGAAATGAGAGGAGTTTACCTCATAGCGGTCCATGGTAACGTACATCCTTCCACCACCTGATGCAATCCGGGCATCAACACCATTCTCACGAAGCTGAGAAAGACCATTCTCTAGTGTCTCTACGAAACCAACACTACTGCCATCCAAAACATCACGCCCATCGGTAAGAATATGAACACGAATTCTTTTTGCCCCCCTTTCACTGGCACCTTTCAGAAGCAACTGAAAAAAGAGTGAAACAAAAAAAATAGTTTTAAGTTGGACAGATTAAATCATCACAAAGACAGCAATCTAAGGCCTAATCATTCATGACTGTAGTAGCAAGATAAATCAAAGAAAGCTTAGCAAACCTGCACTTGATCAAGCCGGGAGTGGACGCCTCCATCACTCAACAAACCAATAAGGTGCAGAGTACCTTTATCAAAAGATTCCTTGATATAATTGAACCCCTCTCCTTCATAAATCTTCCCAGAGGCAAGAGCAAGATCCACAAGCTTAGCACTACAGAAAGAAAGAATATATTACTCCATTATTTTGGTGGTAAACAACGTGAAGACTTGACGGTTATATCAGACAACAAATGACAATGTGAAAGAGGCGGACAAGTGAGACAAAATAGTGCAAAGTTGACAGAGTACGTAGATTTTCTAGATTGTTTTGAATAAAGGACATGGTTTCTCGTACAACTCAAACAGTTTAACAGCAAAGTATGCCATGTAACCAACAAGTAAAAAGTAGCACCCGCAAGAGTTGCCTGTATTAATGGCATATCAATTAGTAATTAATGATAACTATCCAGAGTTCCTCCAGGCTCCATACTGGTCAGTAGCTAGAAGACTATACAACAATCTCAAGGTTCCGGTTATACTCAAGCCACACATATTTTGAAATCCTGTAGACATCGGAAATATCATTGGCTGCTTTATAGCATGTTGAAGTCCCCTATTTCACTATTGAACCAAAACGTGTACTTGTGGGCATCAATGCCCGAATGATATTCCCAAACAAACAATAAGTGCATTAGTTACAATAGAGACTATATTTCCAAAATAAATCAAAATCAAACAGCATACCCTTGAGCATAAATCCGACCAGCGCCAAGAGCATTGTGACCAACTTCACTGTTGCCCATGTCGTCATCACTAGGGAGACCAACGGCTGTTCCATGAGCCTTCACTAGTCTCCACCTCTCTGGAGCACCCTTTTATACACAAAACAAAAGCATGTTAAGCATAGTCATTGCACATCTAAAAATGAAGGTATGCAGATCAAGAAGAATATTACATCTAAATATTGTCGAAACCACATTCAACAAATCCAGGTTCAATGCAATATCTGATTTCCTCATGTTAAAACTAAGCACAAGACACAACGATTGCATGAGTGCCCACTAGCTACTAGTACGCTAGTGCAACATTGACTGTACTAGAGCCAAAAGAGTCCAAAAATCACATAAGATTCATCATAATACTCAAACTAGAGTGCCACAAAGTCATATAACAAGGCCAAACCTGCGCAAGATAAACGCACACAATGTTATGTATCTACAGTAAAGTCTAAATCTCCGATTGAATTATAGCATCAGTTTGCTGACCACAAGATCATACAACATTTACAACAATGATGGCTAATCTACAGAAGGAAAAAAAGGCATCTTTGCAATCACGTTAACCAGATAAACGCAAGATGTTTGCATCTTTGATATATAAGATAAACTAGACAGGTTCAAAGAAAGCATACATTCTTGAGCGAATCCATGACGGGCGTCTGGGCGACATGGATGCAGTTGTACTTGTCGGGGTTAGCCTCGCCCCATCCGTCTAGCACGACGACGGCCACCGTCTTCCCCTTGGGGAGCTTGGGGTGGTCGGGCAGCGTCCACGAGAAACCCGAGCTCGCCATCGCCGACTAGAGGCCTACCAATTCGCACCAACACACACACAGAAAAAGAAAAGAACAGGTTAGGTACATCAAATCCGCAGAACCAAACAGATCTGCGCTAGCACAGAATGGCAACATGGCATCATTATCTCGTGCTAATCATTAGATCGGGGTAAGCAAAATCTTAATCAACCTCAGTCAATTAGCATGATAAATCGCGCCAAGAACCAAACTAACACCGAAAACTCGTCAAAACTAAGCACACTGTAAATCTCGCCAAAAAAAAAACAGATTTAACGAATCAGATCTGGAGGAGCGGATCTGCCGACCGATCGGAGATCGACTAAACATCAAATCTTGACGAAGGCTACAGCATGCAAATGGAGAGGCGTCGATCAGATCAGAGAGGTTCTTCTCACCTTGCTTTTCCTGTGCTTTTGCCGAAGAATAAGTTCTTCCAGAGCGGAGTATGGGAGGAGGATTGCAGGAGGCAGCAGCGGTATAAATTGGCAGTCCGGGTGCTCGCGTTACCATTGGACGGCCCGATCGGCGGTCTGGGCCAACGAAATCGAGGCCATCCGACGGCTGAGGCGTGCGGACTTGGAGCAGAAAGCGAAAATTTTCACCTTGGTGCGGTCACGGGTGGCTTCCCCTGATTCGATGGATCCAAACGACGAGATCCGCCGGTTTTATATTACGCGGCCCCTGGTATTGGACGGCCGCGATGGTGGGGGCGGCGGCTATCGCGGAGACAGGTGGAGCCCAAGTGTCATTGAGATAGCATAAAGTAGCAGTAGTCACGTGAGTTACGACTTTCCACATCAGATTCGGAGATTTCGGAGCCGTGCGCTGGGTTGGATATTCTTTCGAGATATTCCAATGGAAACATCCGGTTTCCTGCGTACGTGGAGTTTTTTTTAATGTAGCTTTGGTTTTTAGTTTATGATTTTTAAACTACAATTATTTATGAGAGATAGTATATAAAACAAAACAGTTGCATATAATTTTGATTGGTATAGCTGAACTCGATATAATATCTACTACAATCTGCTTGTAGACCCTGACTTAAAAAGACGAAGTTAGCTACTGTAGTAGAGAGTAATAAGCCAAAACTAAAACCCAATCAAATCCGCCCAAGATATTCCAGCCAATTTGCAGCCCTTCTCTCCGTGCGCCATAGAACAGTAGCATGTTATGATCTGTAGGATTAAGCGATCCTACGGGCTTTTGTAAAATAGCCTAAATGCTATTGATATTTATCATGGAACATGTAAAACTTTAAATATTTTAAAGAGATTAACTCTAGAGTTTGAGTTTTAGCTTCACCACTGCCGTAGAAACCACTGAAGTCGCATGTACCATTGAGCATCGCATCACGGGGTTCTAGAGAAACGTTTGCCTATGTGACAGTGATAGAAAGAGGAAACGAGTTCATAGGTTTGATTGTTTGAACGACAGGCTAGCCGGGAGGGACCCAAAGCGGCGGCGAAGAGAGTCCGTAACCATCGACTGAATTTTGGGTCAGTCTTCCGCCGACGGGCCACAACGAGGGCTGGTGCTGTGTGCTTCGGTGCCCACGGTGTCCGGGCTGGAATCCTAACACCAGGCAACGGTGGTCTATGCGCCAAAGTTGGAGGCATTCGCTTTTCGGGTATGTTGTTTTTAGCTTTTAAAATCGGTTTTTGTCCTCTGTTATAGTATCTAATTTTTAAATAAAGTATTTTTTTTAAGATAAGATCTACAGGTTAATTATAATACACGTTAAAAGCCTAACATCTATATCATCTAAAATCGCAAGTGAATATCTCTCTTTCCATAATCTTTATCACAAATAACTAAAATTTAAAAATTTTAACTAAAAATCATAAACTACAGCCGAAAAAATAGGTCCTTCTGCTGCTATCGCTTGTCACGCACACAGAGACCACCATGCTATCTCTCAACTAAAAGAGTCTTCGTAATGTTTCCTGGCCAAAAGTTAATCCGTTGGGCCGCCTAACTATTCTAGCAGGCTCGCGTGCAGCATTCTGCTATGCAAATGCCGACAGCTACCACCACCAGGGCTCTTTCTTTTTTTTTTTTTTTGACTTGCCAACGGAATTTTGCATCCGGTTTTGGGCCTTAAGGCTGCATCAGCCCGCTCCATTTTAGCCCAACACACAGTCGCGTTCGAATGGCAGGCTGCTCCACTGGTATCCAGGACCAAACCCTAAGAGCATCTCCAACAAATCTTCTAAAGTGCTCATATCCCCTATATTTTAGAAGAAAAGGTAAAAAAAAGCTCCAACAGATCCCCTAAGTGGTACCCAAAAATATAGAGGACTCCATCCCTGATTTTTCGTCCCCTATATATGGAGGACGCACACCATCCCCTAAATCAGCCCCAACGCTCCTGCGCCGTCCGATCCCCTAAATTCTTTAGTTGGTAGTTTTTGTGGACCCAGATTTTAATTTAGGGGATCATATTTAGAGGACTTGTTGGAGGTTACATATTTTTAGTCTTCTATATTCTAGATTTTATCCTCGAAAAAGTGATTTAGGGAATGAGATTTAGAGGACATTGTTAGAGATGCTCTAACCTCAGGGGAAAACGCTGCGACCCCACAAGCCACGGCAGGCAACGCCCTGCTCTTTCAACTTATGACTTAATTTTTCTCAAATAAATAAATTAAGATAATATTTTTGCCATCGTTTCAAAGCAGCGACTTATCAAGATAGTCTTTTCAAAATTATTTATTAGCTTATTAGAATTCTGTTTATCTGTAAAAGTGCTTACGCAGCCAAGTTATAAACTATGGCCGAAAAAAACGTTCCCCACAACTCATACGCCATGCGCTGTGCAATACAAAGCACGCACGACCTTGGACAGGCCGCACATATCGGGTATCGTATCTGGGCCTGTTCTTTTTAGCTGCGGTTTATGACTTTTGGCTGAAATTTTTAAATTTTGGCGGTTTACGGTACAGATTACGGAGAGATTGATACTCACTTGCGATTTTTGCTGGTACAGATGTTGGGCTTTTAACGTGTACTACGTTTAACTTGTAGACCCCGTCTTAAAAAATACTTCGTTTAAAAGTTAGATACTGTAAGCTGTAGCGGCTGCCAAAAGCCGACCGGCTTATGCCCTGCCGAACAGGGCCAGAAATCTTTCAATCTTTCGGCCTCGGGTATGCATCATCATCGCCGCCTGGACTGACTCAGCTGATATCTCGAAAGTAGCTGAGCTGAGCAGAGAGCACCGGCCTTTTCTCGGTCCTAACTGAATTCGAGATCCCAGGTTTGTACGTTTCTCCAGGAAGGCATGGTCCCAAGCGCTGGCTCGCAACGGGTCATGGTCTTGCCAGTCCACATGCAATGCAAATGAAAACAAAATTGTTTCTGCAAGTGTGACTCCATGTTTCCATTTAGCACTGGAAGTAGAAAGAAGAAGCAAAGGCTCGCTCTCATCGATCAAAATACTGTACTCGCGAGTCATGATATTACTTCTGCAGAAGATCAAGACACTACTCTATAAAGGACAAGATGTCCTCTCGAGAAGCCAAGAACCGTTTACAAAAGAAAAAAAAAAGACTAGTATTTTGATTCCTTCCTTCGATATTTACACTTCCATTCCTTCTTTACAAAATTCATGATTTGCCGTCGAGACCACACACTGACACACAGGAGGAGTCAGGACTCAACGTGACTTCCATGTACCCAAAAAACTCAAATGACCATATACATATGCATTTGGGGCAACCCATGAACAGAATTTGCTCTCATGCACACACACATCGATCGATTTCACCATCACAATTCATAACCTCAATCAAGGGGCAAAAAACAAAACTAAATTGACTAGTTTGAACTAAATAAAACTAATCATCACCTACGATGACCAGCTCCTCAAGAGAGACGGCCTCCCAAACATCTTGTCGAGCGCCACCACGACAGCCATGGCGAGGGACACGTCCACCCCGGGCTGCACCACCAGCCGGAACACGTCCGTTCTGACCACCTCCTTGGGATGGACCTCCGCCACTGCCCACCTCTCGCCGTCGTACACCACGCAGCACCGCCGCGTGTACGACCCCTCCACATCGTACGACAACGCACATCCCGCGCACGGCACCACGTGCGCCATCGACTTGCCACGCCCGCTCCGCTTGACGACGTACACGGACCACCGCGTCTCCTCTCCCGCGAACACGAGCCATTGCTCGCCCTGAAGGCTCAGCCTCTTCCGGCCGACGGTGAAGGCGGGGCGGCCGTCGAGGTCCATGAGGACGACCTCGTCCCCGGACTCGGACGCATAGATGTCGACACGGTAGGAGAGGTTGCCCTTGGCGTCGAACACCTTGAACCCCCCTTGCAGTTGAACAGCAGCGACTTGCGCCACACCGTCAGCGCCGTCGCCTCCTCCTCCCCAGGCTCGCCGCCGGCGCTAGCCGGCCCAGGCGCGAGCACCACATTAGGATGAACCTTCGCCACGCGTCGATCGATCGATCAAGAGTTCAAGACCGAAGGAATTGGAGACTGATCAGGTGGTTGCTAAGTAGCAAGTCAAGCTAGGCAGCTAAGCTAGGTCTTTGTTGGTTTTGAGAAGGGAAGTAGAGGTAGGCGGTGTATCGTGTCGTGTCGTGTCATAGACCGAAGAAACTGTACACCTAAATGAAGAAGGCAAAGCGCCTCGTTTTTCGACTGCGATTAATAGCTTTTAATTATAATTAATAGTTTTTTATATAGGAGCGGTAGAGATTATTTATTTTTTAAAAAAATGTCTCATTTATCTTGAATTTTGGAAAAAAAACAAAAGTCAAAAGTCCAAAGAAAAAAAGCAGCGAGTAAACAATGCATGTTGCTCTGACGTGCATGGGGACGGGTGACATGGGGTGCTGCTCAATGACCCCTTTCCCCCTTAATAATGCTTTGCTTTCGATTGTTAAGGAATCATCGTTGGTGGGTCTAATTCAATTGGTTATGTTAGACCATGTGGCCTGATCTAGGTTATTTTAGATGATGAATAATTGACAACGTTGGTTATGGTATTATTGTATTATCTATGGTGTGTTGCTTCTTTATATGCTTGCGATAGCATGGTGATATGATAGGTTACATGATACGCTCGTATGAGGTATTGTGCGGATTGACTTGAGTCAAGTCGTGGACTTGTGCTCGTACGCGGTTGCGTGGTTATTCATGTGCAGGTGTTGCTTGAGGCGGAACATGGTCGATGACGGGACTGAAACTAGGTTCGGGTGGAACTGAGGTTTCGGGACTAAGTTCAGGGAGGAACTGAGGTCCTATCGGTCAAGGATGTCATGCGGGATGTTCAGGCTAAAGAACAATGTGCATGAAGTTGATGCGTGGAGAAGATACAGGAGGTGCGGTCCTGGAGGCTTCGACACACGATGAGTTGAGAAGTCGGAAGTGAGAAAACCCGTGTTAGGAAGGGTTTCGGGTCCCTTAAAATTAGTGGGCCAAAAAAAACCTAGTTGAGAGAAAAAGGCCCAGAGCTAGTTAAATGAGTTGTATTAGGGTTTTAACATGTGAGAGAATTGGATGTATAAAAGGAGATACGTGTGCAGCGGCGGCTGTGGCTTTTGACGGTGCGGTCATCGAGCAAACAAAAAAAAAGGAATATAGAGAGCGGCGGCTGTACGCTTTGGCTGATGGTTGCAATCTTTCGTGTGGTTTAACATCAATGAAAAACATTGGCTGTGGCGTGTTATGATTTGTTCATCCGGACGTCCAAATCGGCGACATCTTGTCTTCTCGTTTCCTCGGTTATTTTCGTGTGCGGGCATCGCTAGTAAAAGCGATCTGCATGCTTGTTGGCGGCAGCTAGTGTGGAAGGAGGTAAGTACTGCATTGCATGTATAAGTTTTTTAGCCGTGAGATTGAGGTGTGTTGATTGCATGGTAAAGATTCACGTGTGATCTTTTTGTTGATTACATGCATGCTGTGTGCTTTCGTGATCACATTAGGATGGTGATTAATTAGCGGCCGGCCGGACGGAGATCATTAGAGGAAGGTTTAATTAGGTTCCTGTTTTTTTTCTTGCATTAAGTTTTAGCTTTGTGATTTATGCATGCATCAAGGAAAAAAATATAGTTAGGGAATCAAGTTTATGATCTGGAAAGTTTGGTTGATTAATTTCTTACGAATTTTGCTTAGTTGCATAATTAGGCCTTAATTTATTCTCGTCATTATCTGCATCAGCAATCTTGTTTATTTTATATCTCAAGTTCCAGACCTCTGATTGACGTAATTCCAGTTGGGTTAGTTCAATAATTTTGTCTAGTTTATTCTGTCAAAATTTAAGGTCAATCGGAGTTACGGTTTTTAATCGGCATCAGTTTTAGTGAGAGTACATTATTCTGTCCAGAATTATTAAACAAGGCTTGAATAGGTTTTGTGTTTAGGGGAGAGTCTTAAAATTTTTTATTTAGCTTCCGCAATCATTCACCCCCCTCTGATTGCCTATCTTAGTGTGAATCGATCCTACAAGTGGTATCAGAGCAGGTTTATTTTTCTAATTAATCTTAACCGGTGATTAGAAAACATGTCGACGGATAGGTATTCCACAAAACCTTGTGTTTTCGATGGTGTTGATTTTCAGTATTGGAAAGCGAAGATGGAGGCATATATTCAGGCTCAAGGCTTTGCAATATGGGAGATGGTCTACAAGCCTTATCAAGTGCCCGAGAACGATGCTGTAACAGTGGCGAACATGGCACAAGTGGAGGCAAATAGTAAGGCAAGGAACCTGATAATTCAAGGACTAGGAAGGAGTGATTTTGATCGTGTTGTGCATCTTAAATCCGCATATGAGGTATGGAAAGCACTGTGTGATTATCATGAGGGTTCATCTACTATTAAAGAGGTACGTCAGGATATGTACAAAAAGGATTACATGCGTTTTGAGATGAAACCTGGTGAATCAATAGATGATCTATTTGCCCGCTTTAATAAAATTCTTAGTAACCTACGTGCTGTTAATGTTACTTATACTGATGCTGAAAATGCACGTCAATTACTTGGAGCATTAGATATGTCGATATGGGAGATGAAGGTTACATTCATTAGAGAATCTACTGTCATGAGTACACTTACATTAGATGTACTTTATTCTAAATTGAAAACTCATGAATTAGATGTTTTTGCTAGGAAAAATAATGGTAATAAATCAATTGCTTTAGCTTCACAATCTAGCAAGTCTAATGGTGATAATTCTTCTACTAGCTATGCTTTGTCTTCTTTGTCTTCACTAACCGATGAACAGCTAGAGCAACTCCCGGAAGATGTTTTGGAACTCCTCTCTACACGCTTCACAAGAGCCTTACAGAATATGAGATCAAGAAAGAGAGGAAATTTTGATCCTCAAAGGTGCTATGAGTGTGGTGATCTCAATCATATTCGTCCTAAATGTCCAAAGTTTCTAGCAAAATTTATAAGGGAAGAAAATGAGAAGGAAGAAGAGATGGAGAAAGAAAAAAGGAAGAACAAAAAGAAGGGCTATATAAATCGCAAGGTGGTGCATCGTGTTCTTGCGGCTCTTGAGCAAATTAATTTGAGTGATGTGGACACGGACAGCGAGGATGATACTCCCAAAGGCAAGAAATATTTAACTGGTTTGTGTCTAATGGCAAGTAGCAAAAGATCCACCGACAATGATGATCTTGACAGCGACAACTACAATGAGGTAGAACCTTCTTATGATGATTTAGCTAAAGCTGTTGCTAAACTTGGTACTTTGCTAGAAAAGAAAGATAAAAAGATTAAGAAATACGATACATTGATTGAATCTCTAAATTCTGAAATTGCAAGACTTAGAGTTTTAATTTCTGATGATGAATCTTGTGAGTCTTGTCAAATTTTACATTCTGAGTTAGAGAATGCTAGGTCACTTAATGCTTTAAACATGGAACAACTTAGAGATGTAACTGCTAAATTTGACGAATTAAGATTAGCACATGACTCTTGTGATGAAAAATTGAAATGTGCTAATGATGAAATTGGAAAGCTCAAGTTTAGCTCTTCTTCATGTTTAGAATCAAGTGTTTCAAATGTTCATTCTAAAGCTTGTTCTAAATGTGAATTATTAGAAGCTAGACTTAACTCATCTCAGGAAACAATTCAACAGATGCTTTATCATGAGATATCTTCTTGCTCAAATTGTCCTAAGCTTAACATTGAAATAGAAGTTTTAACTAGACAACTTAATGATTTTGCTGAAAAAGAAAGATTGGCTCAGTCTAGTGCTTCTAAAAATCTTGTGAATGAACCTGTTAAATGCGCAACTTGTCCCACTCTAGCTAAAGAGAATGAGTACCTGAAAGACACTTTAGAGAGATTTTCTTTTGGCAAGAAAAATTTGAATATGATTCTAGACAAGTCAAAAATAAGTGTGAAAAATCATGGTTTAGGATTTAATTTTGTTGAGCATGCCAAGAATAATCCTCCTAAGGTTATTAAGTCTCTTGAACCTGGAAAAATTGAAGTGAAACTTGAACCAAATCAAACTGTATTTAAATCAGCTGGCTTTGTGCAAAGTTTATCAAATAATAATGTAGGTGCTAGCTCATCATCTCAAAAGAATTTTAGTTATGTTAAATTTCATTGCACCTATTGTGGAAGAGATGGACACTTGAATGAATTTTGCTTTAGACGTGTCAAGAAAGAGAGAAAGGAAAGATTGAATGTTTTGAGACAAAAACATACAATGTCTTTTGTTCCTAGAACTAATGTGAAAGCTATGTTTTTTGAGAAATTTCATGATGGCTTTAAATCTGCTTCACATGCTAGATTGGGATTTAATTCAAATGATTCACGTTCTTTTCGGCATTCTAATCATCCTCATGCACGTGATTTTGGTTCTAGCTTTGTTGCTCCTGTTCGTCGTGTATCACAGTACTGGATTCGTAAATCTTATTTTACTAACCCCAATACTGTGAGACCGATGTTTCCTGTGATGTAAGAATAGCTTATAGAGATGGAGAACATGAGCTAGATTGGGTTCCGATCTTTTACATCATTACTTGATTGGAACAATTGGTGGTTCTTCATTCTCTTTTGATGGTTTGCAAGAGATTTCATTTTTTGAAAGACCATGTGGAAAAGGTGATGTTGTCTTACATCTTGTTAAATTCTCAAGTTGCTAATTTGCACATGAAATCGTTTGATACTTCTCGTTTTCCTCAATTGCGAAGTGAGTTGGGAGTATTACATCTTATGGGATTATTCTGAGGGGGAGCTTGTTGTTTAAAAATTTCGGAAGCTTTGTTTATTATCATTATCAAATAACTCATCAAATCCAAGTCATTGAAATCAATTGAGTAGTAGAGTTCTCTTTATCATATCTATTCATATGTTGTGTAGCTTTGATCAGGATTGTTTATAATTAAATTGTTACATTTGAATTAAAAGCATGACATGGTGGAATATTTTGACTAGATTGATTATATTTATTACTTTGCGGTATTCATCAAAAAGGATGAGCTCGATTGTGAGTCTTATTTTAACTCTTGGCTATGAGGCTCGTATGTTTCATGTTACAATTTTTATGTTCACTCAATTTGGCATGTTATTGTTAACAAAAAGTATATAAGAAAGAAAGAATTGAAAAGATGTATGCTTCAAGCATGCCATGGTAAAAAAAACACAAAAGTGCGCAAAATGAAAAAAAGTATGCTTCAAGCATGCCACCATCACAAAAAATGTCATTATGAAAAAGAAGTATGCTACAAGCATGCCACATGCCTAAGAATTGAGTGTGGAGCAATAAGTTGTTACATGATACTGTTAGCCCGTCTAGAGTTAAGGTTTGCTTCACTTTTAGGCTTTGCCTTTTCGTTGTGATATCTCATTGTGCTCTTTATAATTGGTTTGGTCATTGTTGAGATGCCTGTCATTGATATAAATTGCTTAATCATATTGAAAACTTGTTTTGACGTTGCTATATGATATATGGTTTTATATGATCTAGATAGCTCTACTCAAAAATATGACTTGGTTATGTTATTAAACCAATGCAACGTGACTTGGATAATGTACAAAGCTTCTAGATTTTTATTGTCATTGCTCTTTCTTAGAATTGTTCATTTTCTAAAATTTCTTGATGATTACATTGCCAAAGGGGGAGAGAATTTTGAGAGATTGGAGAGTTTTTGGAGAAATTAAAATTACTTCTCTTGTGTTGAGGGGGAGAGTTTAAAAGTTTGGCTTCAGATCTTCACTTAGATTTGTTGGAAGTCATGTTAATTTAATATGTTGTCAATGTATTCATCAAGGGGGAGATTGTTAGACCATGTGGCCTGATCTAGGTTATTTTAGATGATGAATAATTGACAACGTTGGTTATGGTATTATTGTATTATCTATGGTGTGTTGCTTCTTTATATGCTTGCGATAGCATGGTGATATGATAGGTTACATGATACGCTCGTATGAGGTATTGTGCGGATTGACTTGAGTCAAGTCGTGGACTTGTGCTCGTACGCGGTTGCGTGGTTATTCATGTGCAGGTGTTGCTTGAGGCGGAACATGGTCGATGACGGGACTGAAACTAGGTTCGGGTGGAACTAAGGTTTCGGGACTAAGTTCAGGGAGGAACTGAGGTCCTATCGGTCAAGGATGTCATGCGGGATGTTCAGGCTAAAGAACAATGTGCATGAAGTTGATGCGTGGAGAAGATACAGGAGGTGCGGTCCTGGAGGCTTCGACACACGATGAGTTGAGAAGTCGGAAGTGAGAAAACCCGTGTTAGGAAGGGTTTCGGGTCCCTTAAAATTAGTGGGCCAAAAAAACCTAGTTGAGAGAAAAAGGCCCAGAGCTAGTTAAATGAGTTGTATTAGGGTTTTAACATGTGAGAGAATTGGATGTATAAAAGGAGATACGTGTGCAGCGGCGGCTGTGGCTTTTGACGGTGCGGTCATCGAGCAAACAAAAAAAAAGGAATATAGAGAGCGGCGGCTGTACGCTTTGGCTGATGGTTGCAATCTTTCGTGTGGTTTAACATCAATGAAAAACATTGGCTGTGGCGTGTTATGATTTGTTCATCCGGACGTCCAAATCGGCGACATCTTGTCTTCTCGTTTCCTCGGTTATTTTCGTGTGCGGGCATCGCTAGTAAAAGCGATCTGCATGCTTGTTGGCGGCAGCTAGTGTGGAAGGAGGTAAGTACTGCATTGCATGTATAAGTTTTTTAGCCGTGAGATTGAGGTGTGTTGATTGCATGGTAAAGATTCACGTGTGATCTTTTTGTTGATTACATGCATGCTGTGTGCTTTCGTGATCACATTAGGATGGTGATTAATTAGCGGCCGGCCGGACGGAGATCATTAGAGGAAGGTTTAATTAGGTTCCTGTTTTTTTTCTTGCATTAAGTTTTAGCTTTGTGATTTATGCATGCATCAAGGAAAAAAATATAGTTAGGGAATCAAGTTTATGATCTGGAAAGTTTGGTTGATTAATTTCTTACGAATTTTGCTTAGTTGCATAATTAGGCCTTAATTTATTCTCGTCATTATCTACATCAGCAATCTTGTTTATTTTATATCTCAAGTTCCAGACCTCTGATTGACGTAATTCCAGTTGGGTTAGTTCAATAATTTTGTCTAGTTTATTCTGTCAAAATTTGAGGTCAATCGGAGTTACGGTTTTTAATCGGCATCAGTTTTAGTGAGAGTACATTATTCTGTCCAGAATTATTAAACAAGGCTTGAATAGGTTTTGTGTTTAGGGGAGAGTCTTAAAATTTTTTATTTAGCTTCCACAATCATTCACCCCCCTCTGATTGCCTATCTTAGTGTGAATCGATCCTACAGGTTACTTCTATATAAAAGAGGTGAATCAAACACAAACAATACAATAGAACAATAGATTGAACATAAGAGATGAGAGGGGAGTTTCCTTTCTTTATTACTTTCTCTTTTCTCAAGATACACATAATGACAATTGGGACTCTCTATTTATAGACTAAGGAGAGGGTGCCCACCAATGGGCTGGGCTTGTAGGCCTAGATTCAGGTTTTCCAACACCTCCTTAGGTACTCATCCGACACGATTATGCCTTATCAAAACTCTATAAAAACGCAATGGAAAAAATTTGGAGAAAGAATACATGATACAAGTTATGTTGTATTGCATGAATTGGCTCATTAAAAATCTTGACCGAAAAACTTCAGGAAAATTCGTTAAGGGAAAAATGATTACAATCCACCCAATTCCATTAATCTACAGGATTTATTCTTTAAGTACTCGATTTTCGTGATCAAATTTTAATAGTAAGCTTGAGAAGAATCTCTCTGAATTCTGCACTTATCTAAGTCTCATCATTCCAATTGCATGTACACATCTTTTAAAACTAGATACTAGAAGTGACTTAGTGAATAAATCTGTAAGATTTTCACACAACTTAGTATGCAATACCTTAATTTCATCCATCTTTTGCTATTTATGAGTATAGAAAAACTTGGAGTTGATATACTTTTTGAGATGGCTCTTCACGTATCTCGTTTGCACTTGTGCAATACAAGCTGCATTATGTTCATAGATAATTGTGAGAGATTGCACGATATTCAACCCACATGACTACTAGATGTGGTGAATCATTCATCAAAGCCAAGCACATTTTCGTGCGACTTCGTACAGTGCTATGATTTCTGAGTAGTTCGTCGAAGTTGATATAAGACTTTGTTTAGACGATTTCTATGAAACTGCAGTTCCACCACACCTAAATATATAGGTTGTTTGTGACCTAGCGGTATGCGGGTCCGACAGGTACCCGGCTTCTGTATAGCATGTCATATTCAAGTCTTGGTTCTTTCTGTAGAATAGTCCAAGATCTTTGCTTCCTTGAGGTATCGAAAAATATCCTTTATTCTCTGCCACGCATTGTGTGGTTCTCATTAAGGGTCAGGGCACCAGTGGCGGATCTAGGATTTTATAACGCCCCTAGTTATGGTGGGCTGAAAACCACTACTACCTAGGCTAGGTAAAAAATTGTGCCCTGAGCTTACCTAGGTTGTGCACGGGTAAAAATCCTATACCCCGGATTGGAGCATGATTGCCATAGGCCTGGATGCACCCCCTAGGTCAGACCGTCTTCCATATGACATGTTCGATCAAAAATTGCTTTTTTCTGAAGCACCAAAAACAAGCATGACCATTAGTGTGTATGTTTTTTCTTGAGTTGAAGACTTCCATAGCCAAGATTGGCTCGGAAAGAGCTTCACCCAGACTAGTCCCATCTGGAACATAGGAATTTACCTAGATTTATTTGGAAATTGGGATGTTTCATGTGAAGTTCCTATGTTCTGAATATATGCCCAGAGGTCCAGGTTCTTAACAGAGTTTGATCTTCAAATTTGGATGGCCAAAATCCCGATGAGCGGCGCTCTCCGGGAGACTGGGAAGGCCGGGTAGAAGGTGGTGTCTCGTGACCGCCCACTCGTATCTCTTCCGTCCTAACCTCGTTCCGCCCACTCTTATCAATTCCATCCTAACCACTGTCCTCTCGTCCGCGCTTTAGAGCAAGGCTAATAATACAGCCTTCAGCTGGCTGTATGGACACTTACAGCCCACTTATCAACCCATTCATATAGTAGTTTACAGCCAGCTGAAGGCTGTATGACCCACCCCTTTCTCTCACAAAGTTTCTTGGTTCTTATGCTTCAGCTGGCTGTAAACTTACAGCCCACCTCTCTTCTCTCTCCTCCTCTCTCTCCTCCACCTCAGCATATAGCCTGCTAACAACCTCTTATTATACTTGCTCTTAGATCGTGCCGCCATCGAAGGCATAATGCAACAGAAGGCAGATGCAACCATGAGTCCTTACGATAAACAAAAATAAGTTCTACAGCATTAACTAATTAAAATCGGTACACCTGTGAAATCATAATCGAGATTTCCTTTTTGCGAGGAAGGAGCCATGACTAAGTTATTTTTTTGAAGAATTATTTGGGAGTATCGTATTATTGCTAGAGGGAAATTACGTTGTCAGCCTTTCCCCTGCAAGCCACCTCGATTTTCAAATACTCCTTGGAATTTTTTGCTTCCAAGGGGGTTTTTCCAGTATGTGCCATTGTGATTTACAATATTCTAAAATTTGCCATTTTATTTTCTATAATTGAATCTAAAAATACCACCCTCTCATGTCCAAAGCCTATTGATAGATTGGAAATAATCGTTTTGCCTTTTTGAATATGCAAACCTTCAATCAAATACCACTACAATTCTTTCGTCGCCCTAGGATTTCGACTAGCATTAGCATATGCAGCTCAATATATCTTGACCTTTCACTACGGGTACGATTCCACACTAGAATTAATTGCCATGTGTGTGCTTGCTTACACTAGCCTATGCTCCAGTTGCACCCCTCATCATTGTCTCCACTGCTGGGTGAAAACATATCAAATATAGATGTATAATGGTCCTTCCATATTTATTTTTGTATTTTTTTTACCAGATGCGGATATGAATACCCTATATATGAATATGAATAATGTCGAATACAAATACAAAGTAAATATGAACTGAAACGAATACGGCCATGGATATTTCTCGGAACATACACACAAAATGAACAGAAACACATAACTAGTTTATTTCATTCAAACATTCATGAATTCTTCATATTTTTCAGCTATGGTTCATTTCCTAACTCCATGTATCGTTGCATATGTTAACGTATAACAGGCTACTAAAGCATTATATAATAGGCTATGTTGAAATAGGGGATATATGCTTTGGATATTGGTTCTCTGATTATCCAGATAATCTGATCTATATTTGTATTCGATCAATAATGAGCTATCGAATCCATATTCGTTCTTAATAGAAAATTTTATATTCGAAAATAGTACAGATTGGTCAAAACACAACAAACCGTTTCCATCCCCATATGACGCATGCCACACACTTTCCCATGCCGTTTTCATTATTATCTCTGAACAAAAAAGAGGTGTTTGAGTCCGTATGCCGCACACCTCCCCATATGCACCCTGTAGGGCATAACTGGGTATTTGTTCGAAAGAGAAATGAAAGAAATGAAGTTGTAAGATATAAAACAAGGCTGGTAGCACAAGGTTTCTCTCAACGTCCAAGAGTTGATTATGAAGAAACCTACTCCCTAGTCATGAATGGAATTACCATTAGATATTTGATCTCAATGGTAGTAAACTTGAATCTAGAAATAAAATTGATGGATGTGATAACTGCATACCTTTATGAAAACTTGGATTCGAAGATTTATATGAAGGTATCCCTGTCCCGAAACAAGATAGAGTAAATAGAAATCTGTACAGTGTGAAGCTCAGGAAATCACTGTACGGATTGAAGCAATCAGGTAGGATGTGGTATAATCGCTTAAGCGATTTTCTATGCAAGAAAGGCTACACGAACAATAAAAATTGCCCTTGTGTATTTATGCGATGATCCCAAAATAGATTTTGTATAATATCAATGTATGTAGATGATTTGAATATCATCAGGACAATAGAAGACATAAAAGAAGCAAGTTCTTACCTGGAATCAGAATTTGAAATGAAAGATTTGGGTAAAACCAAATATTGCTTAGGCCTACAGCTCGAGTATGTCCCTGAAGGAATATTAGTACATCAGTCAGCCTACGCCCAAAAGGTGTTAGAAAGGTTCGGCTTTGAGAAAGTATACCCATCGAAAGTACCAATGATCGAGAGGCCTTTACAGTAAGAAAAAGTTTCATACCGACCTAGGGAAGAGGGGGAAGTTCTGGGACCGGAATTCCCATACTTAAGTGCAGTATAAGCACTTATGTATTTAGCAAACTGCACTAGACCAGACATCGCATTTGTCGTAAACCTGTTAGCAAGGCATAGTGCAGAACATACCAAAATGCATTGGCAGGGGATAAAAGACATCTTCCAATACCCCCAAGGAAGTAAGGACTTTGGATTGTTCTACAGAAAGAATCAAGATTTGAACTTAACTGGCTATGCAGATGCTGGGTACCTGTCGGACCCGCATACCGTAAGGTCACAAACAGGCTATGTATTCCTGTGTGGTGGAACTGCAATTTCCTGCAAATCGTCTAAGCAAAGTCTTGTAACGACTTTGACGAACTACTCAGAAATTATAGTACTGTCTGAAGCCGCATGAGAATGTGCTTGGCTCCGACGAATGATTCACCACATCCAGCAGTCATGTGGGATGTATATTGTGCAAGCTCCCACAATTATCCATGAAGATAATGCAGCTTGCGTTGCATAAGTGCAACGGGCTATGTGAAGAGTCACCTCACAAAGCATATCAACCCCAAGTTCTTCTATGCTCATGAATTGCAAAAGATGGACGGGATTAAAGTATTGCATACTAAGTCATATGAGAATCTAACAGATTTATTCACTAAGTCACTCCCTGCATCTAGTTTTAAAAGATGCGTACGAGGAATTGGAATGATGAGACTTAGAGAAGTGCAGAATTCAGGGGGAGAATTTTCTTAAGCCCGTTATTAAATCTTGATCATGAAGATCGAGTACCCAAAGGATAAGTCTTGAAGATTGAACGGAAATTGGGTGGATTGTACTCTTTTTCCCTTGACGAGTTTTCTTGAAGTTTCTCAGCCAAGGTTTTTAATGAGGCAATTCGTGCAACGCAACATAATATGTATACAACATATACCCTTTCTCCAAATTTTTCCCACTGGGTTTTTATGGAGTTTTGACGAGGCATGAACATGTCGGATGAGTGTCCAAGGGGGAATGTTAGGAAACCTGTGTCTGGGTTGGAAGCATTGGCTCATAGTGGGCACTTCACCATTAGACTATAAATAGAGAGTACTATTGCTAAATTTGTATACAGAAATCAAAAAATAAGTAATAAAGAAAGATTAAGAGTTCTTTCCATCTCTTTGTGTTTCAATCTATTATTTCCTATTTTCTGATCATCAGCAACGGCTCCTCCCGTCCACATCAGCCTCACTTCGCCCCCCTCGTGTGTCGTGTGGTGTCCCCTTTTAAAACTCGGGGAGGCGGTACAAGAAAGAAACCCCACTTAGCACAAGACCGTAGAAGCAAGCGACTCGCCACCGCGGCCAAGTCCCATCGCAAATTCGCAATCTCATCCAGGTACCAATCCTTGAAGCTCATCGCAATTTTTTTCTCTCTGAATTGCTATTAATCTTTGCAAGAAAAGAGAGAGTAAAAAACGAGGTACGTTTCCTCTTCCTACGCATGGATTGGGAGTGCATGTTCTTTGGAGGCCAATTAGACCCTAATCTCGAAGTTTCTTGTTTCACTTATTCCTCTTTGTTGATTGATTGGAGCGGATAGGTGAAGGATGGGTGAGAGTTTCGGGCCCGAGGAGCAGATTTTGTGGCCGGCTTCGGTTCTTGCCGGCGTCATCATGTGCGGCGCTGTAAGCTCTCCTCACTTCCTCACTTAGCCCCTCTTTTTGGTTTGTTCAGCTTCTTGCCTTAGTTCATTTCAGTTTGATGCCCTGTTCATGGTTGCTCGAGCTCAGTTATTCACTTATTTGCGATATTAATTATGACTATCCCTTCTGTGTTTTATGGGGATGTCCGAATTCCAAGTCTCCAACCCTCTTGTTACGAGAAGGAGATAATATTAGCATCTTTGTTCCTGGTAAAGTTAATGTAGGTTATATCAGCGTGGTCAGAGACAGAATCGTTCTCTCTTTTACAATGTGGGGCTGGTAGTGATAGACGCAATACAAGCATGTGACAATTCAACTGTGCTGAACAAACAACGTTGAATAGTTTTCTTGGAGAGCTCTTTTGGCTCTTCAACAAGATCAGAAACTTCGGCGAAAGCTCTCCTTTTTGTGTAATTGCACTCTCATGTTGGATTTCTCACGTAAGTCATTAGTTCAGGGAAAGGTTCCTCATCAACAGCTTTGAACTAGACGAAGTCGACCTTGTTTCACATTGCAGTATCCTGTTGTTTGCTTTGTTTTTCATTTTTTGTCATCTTCTATGTTGGTGCGCGGAAAAAAGTCTTCGTTTTTAAAAAAGGGGGGGGGGGGGGGGGGGGTAAGTTCATTCCTGTTATGAATAAAGGAATATTCTTTTTGTCAATGAGGCTAATATATGATTGATATCATGCAAACTTTTGCCGGCAATGATTTGTGCAAGGTGGTAAATTTCCTAAATTAGACATGCATCCTCCAATACGGGGTTAATTGGAGATGCATACACATGCTTCCAAAAAAATCACTCAAGATAATAGGTGTCTATTGATTTATTTAACCAAGATGAACAATTTCCTATGTCTTGTTGTGGTTT
This sequence comes from Dendrocalamus latiflorus, assembly GCA_017311315.1. Classification (NCBI taxonomy): domain Eukaryota; kingdom Viridiplantae; phylum Streptophyta; class Magnoliopsida; order Poales; family Poaceae; genus Dendrocalamus; species Dendrocalamus latiflorus. Next base: position 12,329,297 of record CM029663.1, read on the forward strand.
ACAAACAGCAAGCTCGACACAATCATCAAACATGAAGATGTACCGCTAAGGCCATAAATTTTGCACTTTGTTCTCGAGAGTATGTGGTGCTGATTTAAGGACAGAGTGCTAAAATTAGGCAGACCCTTCTTTGCATAAAGTACACCATCCTTCCTTCAAATCGAAGGAGTGAAAATAAATTTAGTGTCATGGGTTATGCTAACAAGGGGCATTACCTAGGTTACATATTATATATCCAATGTTGACCACTTTTGGCTCTCATTTCTGTCAACTACTATCTCTGAATTGAAAATGTTGATCTAATTCCGAAGTTCTCAGCTTAAAGAAGAACATTGCTCTCAGGCTCTCAGCTATTGAAACAAATATATATTATAATACACTGTATCTTGCTACAACACACCCATCATTTTGTCCTTATAGGTATATGAAATAACCCGAAAGGTTAGCTCTTGGTGCTTCAAGGGCTATGATAGGTTAAGTCTAACGCAAAAGGTTGAGTGGAATAATAGGTAAGATATACTTCGACACAACATTTGTTTTTTTAGCTAATGTTATTATCTTTGGCTGCTTATTTTATTTAATCTAATTACATGGCACACATATTGATAGGGGTTTCTCTACATTCCATGCATTGGTTGCTGCTGCCGTTTCTTTTTACTTGGTGGTGATATCTGACCTCTTCAATGAAGATGTCCATAATGCCATAATAATTGATAGAAAATCATGGTTATCCGATGCCATGTTTGGGGTAAGTTGTGCATTTCAACTTCATTTCCTGCTTTGTGTAAGGACTATATTGCTGATTCTGTTTGAATGAAATGCCAGCTTTTCATCTAAAAAAACTTTGTTTACTGTGCTGTATGGAGAGTCAATTTTGATCTCATATAAATTCTACATGTCTTTTAGAACAAAATGAACAGGGAAGTGTTTAAAAAAAGTTTTTGGATTCTTTCCTATATTGTTCTTTTTCTGTGTGTCATCCCATTATCATGATTCATGCACATACCGATCAAATAACAACTACAGTAGATATTTATAGAACTACATTAATTTCCTGTACTACTGTGCAGGTCTCAATTGGTTATTTTTTGACAGACTTGGTGATGATCCTCTGGTATTTCCCCTCTTTGGGTGGAAAGGAATATGTAAGCATTACACTATTAGAGCACACATTGTCAACAAAATTCATCTGTCTTGGTTTGTTCCTTATCAGGATTTTGTTTTTGTAACATTGATGTTTCAGCTCTTGCATCACGGACTTTCCATGTATGCGATTTGTCTTGCTTTGTTGAGTGGCAAAGCACACATGTACATACTTATGGTCCTCTTCACTGAAGCAACCACTCCCGTTGTGAACCTTAGATGGTAAGTTCGATGTGGTTATTCCTGTTCGCTAAGAATTTAGGTTATCATGCGTTATTCTAAAATTATAGCGATTTGGTGCAGGTATTTGGATGTTGCTGATTAGAAGAGCTGTAACCTTTACTTATACAATGGATTGGCTTTGTTTGTTGGATGGCTGGTATAGTCGCTGCTCTCATGATTCATCAGCCTTCTTTATACAGTCATAATGTTGTAATATAATTCATAAGCTTGTCTTGAAAAGCTAGAACCTTGCATGTTAGAAGTGAAATGCAGATCCATCTGGTGAATTGGAAAAACCTAGTTCAGTTCAGTTTCAGCTGTAATTACTATGGGCCTGTTTGGCTGTGGCTGCGGCTTATGACTTTTGGCTGAAATTTTTGAATTTTGGTTGTTTATGGTATATATTACGGAAAGAGATACTCACTTGTAATTTTGGCTAGTACAGATATTGAGCTTTTATCGTGTACATCGTTTAACTTGTAGACCCCGTCTTAAAAAAATACTCCGTTTGAAAGTTAGGTACTGTAGCAAAAGCCAAAAGCCGCCAGCTTCGGAGGAAAAGAACATGCCCTATTTCTGCCATCTACGTATGCCAGATAGCTGACTACGATAGCCCCATCAACTATAGATTTTTTCACTTTTGGGTTTTGATTAGACTCAGATGCTCAAAGATATATATTCCTTGAAATTTTTTTTGTCTTTTCCTTTTTGGCGGAAAAGAGGTTTTAATACGCTTTTCTTCATCACAAGACAAATGGAAATGCCATTGTGCTGGAGGAGTAGCCGTTCAAGCCATCCTTCTGAATTAATTTGAAGCCTTGGCAGTCTTAGTTAATGATGACTTGATTCCACAAACTAATAAATATTTTATTTGAATGTTCTTTTTGCTCTGGTGAAGATGCGATTAACACATCTTTTGTTGGCTTGCAGGTTGCTCGGATAATCTTGTTCATATATTTCTTCACCCATATGTACTTCCATTTTGATCAGGTATGTATGACATTACCAAGTTAGCCAGGGAATCAATTGAAAATCCATTTACTTCTGAGTGTAAAAATTGAGACTTAGATTTGTATAGTCAGTATATTGTATTAAGATTGAAGGTGGTTCCTCAATATTCTAATAATACATTAGCAGATATTGTGCAACCTTTTCAAAGAAAATGATTAAATTCAGACTGAAATATCAGGAAACCATAGCTGTTTTAGGCTTCAGATTCAGGTGTTTTGATTTATACCACTAAAACAGTTTGCAATTATAGAATTGGCTGTTCAGAACTGTTCATTAATTATATGCTACAGAAAAAATAGAACAAATTTGTTTGTTCCACTAAGATAGTACATATACCAACACAAAATTATGAAGAGTTTTTGTTGTGCCACTACAGAATGTCATAAAATTAGGATTTCACATTTTGCAGCAGTGTATAACCAATTTTCTATGACATGAAGTCCGTTGCTACATTGGGTAATTAGCCTTTGCTGTTTGCTCCGTTAACGACAAAATTGTGACTAATTTTCATCCTCCTTACTATTTACTAGTACGCTTTCCTTACGATCTTTCTTTTCTAATGCTCTTCTTCGTACCTTTTTCCAGGTGAAGTCCATCTTCACCCTAGGATTCTACAGCATTCTGACGGTGCCACCGGCGCTGTCAGTGATGAACATATTCTGGTTCTGGAAGATATTCAAGGGAATGATGAAAACCTTGTCCAACAGGAAGCATAGTGAAAACGGAAAAACAGATTAGAAGCAAGGATTTACTGCCTCTTTATACAGATCAAAGATTCTTCCTAGCTTGTAGATGAAAAATTCATTATTCTCGTAGTGGGCTTAAAAGCGTTCGCGGCACCGCACTGCCATGGATGTTATGCTCTTTGCTAGTTTTTCTTGGGCTCCGTCTCTTGTCCTTGAAGATTGTAGACTATATCTTCTTTGATTTCGTTCTATTTTTTCTTTATTTTTTAATTGAATACCTTAAAAAAGTTAATAGCTGATATAATATCACTTTATCCAAAAACCGCAGCACTTTGAAGCATAGCCTTAAGTGCGGTACTTAAAAGAGTTCCCAGGTGGTTTGGAAGAGTTTGTAGACTAGTGAGCGTCAGTTTGTACAAGTACTATTCTGTGCTTGATAATGATTTTTTCTTCCTCTCAGACATGTTATCGTCCTCTCCGGCTCACTAAGGGCAGGAATGCATGAATTTTACATAAATTCTCGCGTTTCAAATGATGGCTAACTATGTATCTAATATCTACGGCATCTAAACATTTCCATGTAGCCTGTTCTTCTTTTGGGCACATAGCCTCTTTAATCCGTGTTTTTGGTCGAACACACGCTGCTACAATATACATCTTATAAAATTTGGAAGGAGGAGGGTGTAATCGTAACTGAAGTATAAGCGGTGGGGTTCCGGCTCCCTCGCCGTGTCCACGTCGCCCCCACTCGCTCGGCCGGCCGGCGCGTGGCCAGCGATTTTGCGTACGGCCGGCCGAGCCACTTTCCCTCAATTTTTTGAAAATTACGTAAAGGTCCTTTTTCCTTGCGAATAGGTCCCTGCAAGTTTTTTCTTCAAAAAAAATTTTAGATGGCGCCCCGCGGGTTTCCAGAATTACGTATAGGTCCTTATTTACTTACGTACAGGCCCTTACAAGTCCTCGCTTTTTTGCAAAAAAACCCTTCGATTTTTCCGAAATTACGCATTTGTCCTTGGTTTTTTTATGAAGCTCCCTGCGAATTATCGCCTCTTTTACTTTGATCCACACGGTAGCTAGCGCGGCGTGCGCCGCGCCCGTGGCCTAGTTACTAGTACGCGTAGTGTTTGCTTCGTTTTGACGCCGTGTAATAGCCCAAGCAGCTTCCAAATATCAACAGCACAGTATTTATTAGGCTATTCTTTACAACTTTTGGGTTTCAGTTTTTGGCTTTTATATATTAACTAGATTTTAAACAGAATGTTTTTTAAGACGGAGTCTATTAGGGCCTGTTTGGGAGAGCTCCATCAGCTCCAGTTCCACGAAAAACAGATTCGGATTCAATTTTGCTAGCCAAACAGTTCTAACTCCAGCAGCTCCACCGTGGATCTGCTCCACCAAAACCATGGATCTGGCTCCAGATCCACCAAATTGGTGGAGCAACTCAAGTTGGTGGAGTTGAGGAAAATTACCCACCATGCTACTGATTACACACCAAAAAACGGTTCGTTCTATTTCTTCTTCTTCTCCGCACGCGACCTTTTCTCTCGTTGCGCCGAGCTGGCCCGCCTCTACGCGCGCCGCTGCTCCTCGCCCCAGCCCAGCCGCGCCTGGCTCCGCCCCAAATCCGCGCGCCGCCCCCGGTTTTGCCCGAATCCACCCCGTACGCCCCTACCACCGGGCTACTCTGCTGCTCCTCGCCCCCGTCTTCAATGCCGCCGGCCGGCATTTACTCCCCCGAGTGCGCGCTCGGCTATAAAGCGTCCAAGCTCACCTCCTCCCCCTTCTTCCTCCTTGAGATGCCTCCCCACGCGATGAATTGATAAATCACCACTTGAATCCACCGCGCACGCTTCTTCTCCTCCTCCGGCCGGCCACCGCCATTTCCGCCACCGCCCCCTCCTCAAGCGGTCCTAGGCCGATTTCTCGCGGCAGGAGCTGCCCCTCGGTGTCCCGAAGCCACCCCCGTGGTCGGTCGCCGCCCTCCGCCGCCCAAGCTTCCCCGCCACAGCGACCCGGCCGCACCGCCTCATGCACTCGCTGCCGGCTCACCTCCGTTCCCCTCCGTCCACTTCGACCACACCGGTGAGCTCCCTATACCTCACTCGTGCTTGCGCACACCTCACCTCTTTCCCCCTTTCCTCCGACCGCCGGCGCTCCAGTTCCTCCTCACCGCCGGCCGCCTAGAGTCGCCGCCCGCCCGCCTTGGCGCCACCCCGGTCCGAGTTGCTGCCACCCCGAGCCTCCTCGACGTGTGGGCCCAGGTGTCAGTGAGATAGAGGAGAGCAAACTCAGAGCTGGAGCTGTACCAAACACTTGGATGAAACCCAGATCCACGGTGGAGCTACTCCACGGTGGATTTGGGTGGATCTAGTGAATCTGGGTGGATCTGGAGCTGGTGGAGCTCTACCAAACAGACCCTTAGTTAATTATAGTACACACTATAATGACTTTATTTATGTCAGCAAAAACCACAAGTGAGTTTCTATTACCCCATAATCTCTCTCATAAATGGTCTTAGGCCACGCTCGTTTCGGCTTTCTGGCTTATTTTTCACTATTCGTAAATTTCGCTTTTTCTGAACTTTTGTTTTTTTAGCTTTTTGCCGGTTCTTTTTTTCCCGTATTCGTTTGCGTTGTCCGTGATGAGCTAGCATATTTTTTATTTTTAAATTTAATTACGCCAAATAAGTTACCTTTAGCTACAATGAAATTTCAGTCGCTACAGTGCAGTTTCAGTTATAAGTCATAGCTTTTCAGTCCAACCAAGTGAAACCTAAAATTATAAATTATAGATAAAAATTATAAACCACAGCTTTAAAGAACGGATCCAATTTATACCCTGCCCATCAGTGTACAGGAAGCTACCAAAAGGCCAGAAGCACTGAACGTGGCAAAGCCATGAAAAACTCCACGGCCACACTTCCCTTCTCTCCTCTAGTCCTTCTCCATACTTCCCGCTCCTTCCCACCTCCGCTTTGACAGCCTCCCCCCAATCCCCCTCCCACCTGCATGCGTGCACGCGCAGACAGATGTCAATGTGGCGCTTATCCCGCTCCCTCCTCCGCGCCGCCACCGCGGCCTCCGCCTCGCCGGGCGGGCGCGCCACCGCACGCCGGTGGACTCCGCCGTGTGCCGCCCTGCAGCACTGCCGATACGCGTCGCTGCCGGCTGCGGCGGAGGCGGCCGTGGGGAAGGACGGGGAGGCGGAGGTGACGGCGGAGGAGGCGAGGCGGCTGATGCGGCTGGCGAACGTGGAGGCGCTGAAGCGGCGGCTGGGGGACGGCGAGGTGATCCCGTATGCGGAGCTTCTGCGCGCGTGCGAGGAGGCCGGCGCCGCCAGGACGCGGGCCGAGGCGGCCGCGCTCGCGGGCGCGCTCGACGAGGCCGGCGTCGTGCTCCTCTTCCGCGACAAGGTCTACCTCCAACCCGACAAGGTCAGCTCGCTGCCCACCCACCTCGCATTGCCGCTCCGCTCCCTCCCCGCAACCCTCATCTTTTAGAAAATTCTCTCTTCGGCTTGGGTTGTGGGGTTTGCGGCTCGGTTCCTCTCGGTGATTCGCGGGGACTTTTCCGATTATAAGTGTGGTGTTCGACCTATTCGTTCGTCATTTGTTCTACTGTATGGCTCGGTTCCATGCGGGCCGGCACCGAAAATCTTAGGAAGGCATTTTCGATGCAACCAAGAAAGGCGTTGAAGAATTTGTTCAGCGCATTGAAGTATAATATCGTTGCGCACACCTCCAATTCGGCCCCGGAGCTAAGCATGGTCCGCATGGATCAGGTCATTGGGCGCCTAACGTCTCAAGTACAGACTGATCCGTGCACCCCTTGTTCCGATTGTGACCTTCAGGTGTTTGGTAAATTTCCTGCAAGTACAAGTCAATTATCCAAACGGTGTTCCAACGTTGCATCTCCTGTTCCAGGTTTTGGCACTTTTTTTTGTCCTTCAGGAGATCCACATCCCACCAACGGACAATGGTCCATGGATTCAGTCACCCAAATTGCACGTGCCAATGGTCGAGTGAAATATAAGCACACACTTGACTTCATCGTCAACTTTGATGTGCACTGTTCAGTTGCTGGTTGGAACTGACCTAGCATTGTGGGGGAGGAGTGCGCCCGTGGCTCTACTGTTTAGACCAGAAGCAACCCACTTGTCGGTGACACTTCTTAGGAAAAACCCGTCTTGTTTCTTCAGGAATCAGGACGCGGCTCCAAGTGGTGGTGACTGGTGGCTCACTACGTGCCCCTCCCGGGTGCGCACGCCTGCCGCACCAGCGCAAAAGCCATTTTCCATGGGGAGAAACTCTTCCGATTAAGTGTGCTGATAAAGCACCTAATGGACACCTTTTCTTCTCTAGCTTTCTTCGCTATGCCCTTTCGGTTTCATACAGGGTCGGTCATTGCCGTGGAGAGTCCAGCGGCTCTTTACACTGCTTTTGCCTTGTTTCCATATATGAGGAGTGATTTCTGGCGGAGGGTGCCTACTGCCTAGATCATATTATCTAGTAGTTCTTTTGCGTATTGAACTACCAGTCCACCATGCATAAAGTTTGTCGTTTGACAGCAAGATCCTTTAGTCGGTGACGAAGAAATGTGATTTGCTTAAAAGTTGATAGTTTTTCACAATGCCCATGTCGCATTCTTTCTTTGGGTACTTTTGTTAGACATGCTTTACTTAATGATACCTCGTGTCATGTGTTGAACATTTTTTTAGCCTTGTGGGCTTGTGGCTAGGTGGGCTAAAAGGCAACAATGTTTCCTCTCATTCTCATTGAGTGATGGTGCGTGTGTAAAATCATTTATTAAATGTATGAGACAAAAGCATGTATTTACACAAAAGAACGTGTAATATTCTTCTAAAACATGTTTAATTTCCATTGGATTCCATATTTTCTGTGTTTGAAATGTTTGTCCGTGCATCACTCGTGTATTATGGTGTACTGGAATTTTGTAGTCATTATTTAGAATTTTGCATTGAGTCTTTTTCAATATAGGTTGACATTTACAAAAGTCGTTTATTGTGGCATATAGCAGGAGTGTAACATCAGCTGATACTTAACATTGGCAGAGACTGATTCTTCTTTTGTTCCATATAGATTGTGGATCTTGTAAGAAAAGCTATGCCCCTGGCACTGACACCTGAGGATGATCCAAGAAAGGAAGAGCTCAAGCAACTCCAGACACAGTTGGAAGATATTAACAAGCTCGCACACAAGCAAGTCCGGCGAATCCTCTGGTCTGGGCTTGGGTTCCTGATCACGCAGGTCGGGCTCTTCTTCAGGCTCACCTTCTGGGAGTTTTCGTGGGATGTCATGGAGCCCATCACATTCTTCACAACTACCACAGGCCTGGTTGTAGGGTACGCCTACTTCCTCATAACATCAAGGGACCCGACGTACCGAGACTTCATGGAGAGACTGTTCCAGTCTCGGCAGAGAAAGTTGATCCACAGGCAGAACTTCGACCTGGAGAGGTACCTGGAACTCCAGAGGTGCTGCAAAGATCCTTTGGAGAAGATTTGCAGTACGAACCATTCTTCCAATGCTGACATCGTTCATCTCCACGAGTTGTCCGTTCACAAATGACAACCTTCGCTCAGAACACTAATCTACCATCGCTTATTTTCTTTGTTCATTCTCTTGGAGTAATAATCAAGAAAGTGAACTCTTTTGCGACCTTTTTCATGGTCTTCTCCTATGCAAACGTGTAGGTCAGAAACTCAGTATAATCCTTTTTGTAACAATGCTGAAGCACAAGCACCCCTGGTCACGGAAAGAAAACCCGGCGGTTACCAGCTAAACCGCCGGTTACTGTTCTACCGGTGGGGATCAGTAACCGAAAAAATCATCTGAATTCAAATTTTGATTTTTGAATTTTGACCGGTCTTTGATTTTCGAATTTTGACCGATTTTTTTGCTGGTTTTTCTGTTTACCGGCTAGTTACCATTACCGACCGTTGAGCAGGTTTTCTCCTGGTTTCAAGATTTGTATCCTTGCCCCTGATACTCGGAAGGTAAGCTCATTTGTATGACTCAGAAGCTTACCAAGAGCTGTGTAACTGTGCAGCCTCTGCTAATCTAAGGTGCTCTGTGATTCGTTAGCTCCTTTTTGGTTGGTATGAAAGGTCTTATATTTGGTGACAGATTAGCCCTTATATTCTTTGGTAAATTATCTCCACTGAATCTTTATTGTGTTGGATTGATCTCTCTCCTGATTAGCCCAACGGCTAATCGGGACCTTGATCCGCGCCCTGATCGGGGGCGCCCAGCCCATCTTTTGGCTGGTGGCCCCCGTCGCGCTGCGCAATAAATAAAGGGGTGGGGGCCGGCGGCTCAAATTACGAGGTTGGCCGAGCCGCAAATCCCCACCGACACAAACCCTAGACCGATCTAGAGGGACGCGCAGTCGGCGGCGGGAAGCTCCATCACCGTCCCCTTCACCGGATCTACGCCGCCGCCACCGCCCTCCTCTTCCCCGACCGTCGCTGCCCGTGCGCAGACTTCACCGACGAAGCAGCGATGGTCAGCTCCTCCTCCAATGCATCGGACGGTCGGTAACGATGCCTACTGCCCTCTCCCCTTCTCTCTCGAATCCGATAAAGAGCACTCTCTGATCTACACCCAGGTGATCCTAGGGTTCTAACATATTGTACTACCTGTAGGAGTATTGATTTACCGTGTTTGATCTGCTAGTATGTGATGTTGACTATTCGGCAATGGACAGAATATTACTAGGGCCTTTCATCACGTGCCTGCAAAGAAGGTTATTTTTTGCAAGGGAAATTAAGGTCTGATAGCTCAATTTGTGATGTAATCACCACGTGCTCGGATTTGTCTAAGCGTGATTGCGTTCACACGGGAGTCCGCACTGGTGTAGGAAACGCCGATCCTCCCATGAGTTGCAACTTGCAAACTTGCAGTGGATTCCTGATGTTGCGCTAGTCGGTGGACACTTTTGAGCGCGCGAGAAATGAACGTTTTCATGAAGTTGGCACACTTTGCAAAACAAAGCGTGATCTTGAGCGTTGATTTCTGATCAAACGACACACGAGCGGAAATGTGCACGCAGTTGTTCCTACTGTTTGGGTTGTGACTGTCGTTTTCGAAAGTAACCTTACATAACCCAATCCCAAAAAACACAGCAAAACGTTCCTCTCTCTCTCGAATTACGAGTTTACGACGCCGGGTGGAAGTTACTGCGTCGGCGCGGTGTCCTGAGCAACCAGTTTTATCTATCGGTGCTCCTAGTCAAGATAATACTGCTACTGCCGCTAAGCGGCAGTCACTTTCTTGGAATTCAGATGCCAGGTCGTTGTTCTGTGTTCTGCTAGGATTGCAGTTCTTGATGTACGGTCGGTTTGCCAATAGCAGCTTGGATTTGTCAGACAGTGACATTCGCGTTGGGCCCTGTTGACCGGGAAACTGACACCTTGTGCCTCCTGTCCTGTCCTGAAAGCTGGGCTTTTGCCTTGGTCTGCTTACGGCTGGATTGCGGGTTTACATGCGCTATGGACTATCTCGGGCCTTAGAATGGGCCGAACAGTCTCACTCCCTCACTACCCAATCTTCCTTTTCTGTCCACCCTTTTAACTTTGGCGGGCCTTTAAATGGGCCGAACGCCTCTCTGCCTGGCTTGTAGCCATCGAGCGGCCCAGACATCATCGAACAATGTACATCTTTTCTTTTTCCCTCGCGCGCGCGCCTCTGCCGCCCTCGCGCTCACCTCCGGCAAGATGCCGCCGGCGCGATCCTCTCCGTCGCCTTCAAGTCCAAGAAGCCATCTTCGGTAGGCATCATCTCCACATCCCTATTCTTCTTCTCGTTGCTCTCCTCTACTGGTGAGACCATTACGCGATGCAGTTCCTTGTCCAGTGTGCCCATCGCACAGATTGGCTCCCAGCTCCGCCAGATTCGATGTGTAGTGGTTCTAGGAAAATAATGCTTCCTTCTCTGCGATCTCTGAACAGATGCTAATTCGACTAACTGGGGGTGGGTGTTGTGTCCGCGTGCAGTTCTTAGGAGGCTCGGCGTCCTGGGATCGTGCCCACCGATTGTTCGACGCAATGCCTCAGAGGGGATGCCTAGCGCAGGCTTGCTTGCCCCCACGCTTTCACCAAAGTTCTCTTCCAATTGGGTACGTTCTTGGTGTTGCATATGTCTCGTATACGCAAAGAAAGAGTCTATGTCCAGAAAAGCGAAGCATCATTTTTTCTGGACAATAGCCCTACAAAGGAAGGGAATACAATTTGTATTGGGTTACGAAATATTATAGGCTATGGGTGCGGGGGGCGAAGCCCCCGCGGTACGAACGAAGTGTCCGAGATGAACATTAGAATAAATATATATTGTCGACCTCTTGTAACCATAATTGTGATAAGGAACTCCTCGTACGGACAGAACCACTCTGATACGGCTCCGGGGGACATAGGCAATGCCGAACCTCGTAAACAAATCTTCGTGTCTCTTGTATGCTCTTGTACTTGCTGTGATTCTTCTCTTGTGCCGTCGGTTTCAACAATTGGTGTCAAAACTCTATTGAGGTGGCAGTGTCGAGTGCTCAGTTCGAAGTAAAGTTGGAAGGAACATGGAACTTCAAATTATGGCTGATGAGGGTGAAGGATCCATTGGCATAGCAGGAATGTTCCAAGGGGGCTGCGTGAGGCAAAGCCTAAGGGCATGGAGGATGATGATTGGGATAACTTGAAGGAGTAGACAACCGCGATCATATAACTGTGTCTTTCAGATCAGGTCATATATCATGTGATGGATATAGCCTCGCTGAAGGAAATTTGGGACAAGTTGCAATATCAGTTTATGTCCAAATCACTCACAAACAAATTGTATCTGAAGCAGAAGCTATACGGACTAAAGATGCAGGAGGGTTTTGATCTTGCACAGCATGTCTATGCCTTTAATCAGATGGTCACCGATCTAAGGCATTTGGAGGTGAAGATTGAGGATGAAGACAAGGCGATAATTTTGTTATGTTCACTGCCACCTTTCTATGAATACTTGATCACTACTTTGACATACGGGAAAGATACTATCAAGGTTGATGACATCACTGCGGCTTTGTTGGCGCAAAATCAACGAAGGTAGAAACATAGGGGAGAGTTCTTATAGTGATAGTTTGTACACAAAGGGCGACCATGGAAAGAAGCATGAAAAGGAGAAATCTGGAAGGTGTAAATCCATATCAAAGTCAAGGAGCAAAAAGAATATCAAATGTACTAGTGATCCAACTAGTTTTCAGGAGGCAATGATTTGCGGAATTTTCAAGTGGCAAGAGATAGACAGAAACACACCAATGTGAAAGCTCTAGAGAGATTCGGGAATGAAGACCAGATTTCCATTGCTTTTCTTGTTAGTATTAATGATCCAACTAGTTTTCAGGAGGCAATTATAAACTAGGAAAAAGATAGGTGGATGACTGCGATGACAGAAGAGATGGAGTCTTTACAAAAGAATCAAATTTGGGAGCTAGCATGTCTTTCTGTAGGAATGAAAGCAAATAGGTGCAAATGGGTCTACAGGACAAAGCCAGCAATATCAAAAAAAGATAGGAGAGATTAAAGGCTCGGTTAGTTGCACAAAGGTATTTATAAAAGAAGAGGATTGATTATGATGAGGTATTGTCCTTGATTGTGAGGCATACTTCTATTAGAACAACTCTTGCATTGGTAGCCAGATGAGATTTGCACTTGGAACAAATGGATATGAAAATGACATTTTTACATGATGATCTTGATGAGAAAATCTACATGGAGCAACCAGAAGGGTTCACTGAACCAAAAAATTAGCACCTAGTTTGCAGGTTAACAAAGTCATTGTATGGGTTGAAACGGTCACCAAGGCAGTGGTATAAGTGTTTGGACTCCTACATGTTGAAGATTAGCTACAGGTGATGTGAGTATGATTGTTGTGTTTATGTTCAATGCCTTAATGATGGTTCACTTATTTTTCTGCTACTGTATGCTGACGATATGCTAATTGCTGCAAAGCACATGAGTATGGTGATTGGCTTGAAGGCTTTTCTAAGTCAGGAATTTGATATGAAAGATTTAGGGGCAGGAAAAAATATTGGGCATGAAAATACACAAAGATAGAAGCTCAAGAAAACTATGGTTCTCTCAACTAGAGTATGTTGATAAAGTTTTAAAATGGTTTGATGAGCAAGGCCAAACCAGTAAGTACTCTATTAGCACATCACTTTAAACTCTACTCTAAATTTTGTCCTGTATCAGACAAGGAAATTACAGAGATGGCGAATGTTCCTTATGCTAGTGCAGTCGGCTCCTTAATGTATATAATGGTTTACACAAGGCTGGATTTGGTGCGTGCTATAAATCAAGTCAGCAAGTTTATGGCTAAACCAGGGAAGCATCATTGGGAGGCAGTCAAGTGGATATTCAGGTACTTGAGAGGGGCAACAAGTCATAGTATTAATTTTGGCAGACAACAAGGTAATCCTTTGGTTGTTGGATATGTGGATTTAGACTATGTCAGTGATTTGGATAATAGGAGGTCTATTATATGGTATGTTCTTACTCTAGGTGGAGGATATATTTATTGGAAGTCATCAATTCAGTTTATTGTTGAATTGTCTACAACTGAAGCAGAGTACATCGCTGTGGCTAAAGCTACAAAGGAAGTGTTATGGCTTGCAGGACTAGTGAAGGAACTGCACATTGAGCAAGGTGGAGTTCGAGTGATTATGATAGTCAGAGTGCAATATATTTGGCGAAGAATCAAGTGTATCATGCCAGGATGAAGCACATTCATGCAAGGTATCATAGGATCAGAGAGTTGATTAACCCTAGGGAGATTGATTGGATGAAGGTGCACACTGATGATAATGTTGTAAATATGTTGACTAAGCCTGTCACCGGCAACAAGTTTGAGCGTTGCCTCAACTTGTTGGGAGTCACAAGCTACTGAGCAAGAAGGTAAACCCCAGTTCACAAGTGTGTGAGGAGTATCAAAGCATTTTTTTTATTCTTCAAATTTGTGTGATCATCAAGGTGGAGATGGTGTTCTTCAAGGTGGAGTATTCGCCAAGGTAGAGATTTATTGTGTATGGCTCATATATGCAAAGGATGGGCTGTGTTTGGAAAGCAAGGTATAAATATATATCGCCAACCTCTTGTAACTCTAATCGTGATAAGAAACTCCTCATATAGATGGAGCCATCGTGACACAACTGATGGGACGTAGGTATTGTCGAACCTTATAAAGAAATCTTTGTGTCTCTTGTGTGCTCTTGTGCTTGCTATAATTCTTCTCTTGTGCTAGGGTTATAGCCGGTTTCAACACTTGGACTGCTAAGACTTTGCCACACCAACGCTTTAGAGGGTTTCAGTTAGTGGCAAAGCCAGTATGAAAATAGAGGGTAGGCTGACTAAGCTAAGGCTGGGTTCTTTTGGGCTTAAACTTGGCTTATGCTTATACTATCTACAGTAACTAACTTTTAAGCGGTGCGTTTTTCAAGATGGGGTTAATAGGAAAATTATAGTAAAAATGTACTGAGTTCAGCTGTACCGGCCAAAATCGTATGTGACTATTTCTCTCTGCGTACTGCCTCTCGCGAACAGCCAGAATTCAAATATTTAAGCCATAAGCCATCAGCCCAAAAGAACCCACCCTAAATTAACATAAACATAGTCTTTTGGTCTTATACAATCCAAATTCATATATTAATAGAAGAGAAGTGATGATGATTAAATAATCTCTAAATACGACTTTACTATTGAATTAAGGTGTCAGACCAATGTGGTTGTGATATACCAAAGTCTACATTACTCGGGTACCCCTAGTCGGAGAGTCACTGTTCAATTACCCGACCAGTCACAACTTGAAGATCTTATGAACCGATATATAGGCCTGCCTCTAGGCAACTCCTCCCACGTGGCAGGATAAAGCATGTTATTTATCATCATCCTAACCACACAATGACTCGGCCTTACGTCTCTGACGATGACCGCCTTGCAGTTATTCCCATGATTCTCTCCCACTAACAATATCCGAAGGTCAGTTATTGCCAGGTTTCTCTCGCTAACATCAACCGTTCGCTCGACCGGTTGTGATGAATCCACAAGGCGCTGCTCACATGGACAATCAACACCTCTTCGGTGCTATTTAAGGTTTGATGAGATGAAATGTCTATGAGGCCGACTAGAGGGGTGAATATACGTTTTAAATTTTCATTGTCTAAAACCGAGTTTATAATGCAGAGGCATAAATCAAATTGGTTTTACACAGTTAAGGCCTAAATCAAATAGGTTTACCTAAGCGCACCAACATTTTAGATCTATATCAAGGTTTATAATCCTAGGGCGACAAGCAATCAATTCAATTTCTATGAATATAAATTGCAAGTAAATTGAGCTCAAGAAAGCAAACCACAAATGACATACGATATTTTACCGTGGTGTTCGAAAACTTGCCGATTTTCCCTAATCCACTTTGAGGTAAGTCGAAATGAATTGGATCGACTCCATGAATTAAGTCAACCACCTCAATTCCATTAGGGTTTCTCTTTTTTTCACTCTAGAGATGGCTAGCATTAGTGCATCACACCACTTACAATAAGTCAAGCGTTCTCACAAGCTTCTTTGAGAAGATCACCGGACCACCACATCTCTACGTCATCTAGAAGTCGACAACCTCTAAGAGTAACAAGTTAGAGATACTCACATGAACCTCCGCCGCTATCAACTCACCCTTCTCAACATGCCAACCCCCTGTTATGCTACTTCTAGTTGGAGACGAGAGCTTCAGGATGAGTGGACTCAAGTCGGCGAATTGATCTAGTTTAATCCATTCATGCATGACGTGGAGGGGTTGCAACAGGCCTGGATTGTCATGAGCTGGTCCAGTTCGAGCCCAACTAGCCTGGCTAGTGCAATATTCTTTGAGATATGGTATTAGTATGTGAAACATTTAGAAATATCTGGTGCAAAGTGCAACTACGTGCAACTATATCTAGTCCAAAGTGCAATTTACTCAAAAAATAAAGATTGATAGTCTAAATACTCTACTCACTATTGTGTCTAGGTTCCTCTTCCTCACTTTGTAGCATCTCACATACCAATATGAGATACTACTATAAAACATCATCGCAAAAGCAAAGAATAAAAAAAGAGCAACAATAGAAGTCACAACGAAATAAAACTTTAATACTACTTTAATAGAGAATCAGCGGAAGCTGAAATAAATGTTTGAAATACGGGACCAGCCCACTTTTAACCAAATAAAGAGTAAATAAGGAAACATAAATGGTGGTAAGTCACGTTGTTGAAAACTCGAGTGCTCCCACCCATGCATGTTGCAATCACTCCACTAGCATTTTACCTGAGAATGGAAAGAGCAAACGTGAGATTTGGAAATCTCAGCAAGTACCCAACAACGGTCGTAACAAGTTGAGTAAAGATCAAGTAATTTTAACAAGCAATTGACATAGGTTAAATGCAATGTAACTAAGTTATTGAAAACACTGATACAGATTGAAGATAGGGGTAACAAGAACAGTGGAAATAAGGATAATTGTTATGTAGCAAGTTCTGACAATGGCACTAGAGATTCCTTTCCACATACCCGATTATACGAGAATAGTCAGGCACGTCACTGTCTTCGACTATATAACCGCAGACGGGGTGTAATATCCTAAGTAACGAAAATGTACGCCCACTCGTACATTACTAAGTGGGTGGAAATCTCCCCTATATATGGGTAATCCTAGGCCAGGTAACTATTACAATATTGGCAGATTATATGTTAAGAGGTTAAGGTAACTAAAGGAAGGATAGGATAAGGTTATGATAAGTGGAAACAAAAAAAGCATAATTCCTGATAGGAGCCGATGTGGAATGATACTACGGTGATAGTGATCTAGGAATTATTCTAATAAGGGCATCATAACATAGCTCACACAAGGGTTGTCAACCATTCAAGTTTTATTACGTGATGAGTGATTATTAGTCCAATAAACATGTATTGAATGTATAAATTAGTCATGAGTCGCTTACAACATCATACAAGTAATGGATCACGATAAAAGTAAGAAATAAACCTAGCAGCCCTAAAGTTCCAAGATTACTAGTGGTTTAACCCTAAATTTAAAACATGGTTATATGCTACCCCCCACTAATGAATTAATCAATTAATTCTAAAACATCCCATTAACAACATGAACTATAGAATATCATTAACTGAGTATTTTAATAGATCTAACAATATGTAGCACAATATATCCTAGAACATCATGATACGAATACAATATTAGAAGTCTATAACCAAACAAGTATTAGTAATGTGATAATTATACTTCGTGGCAGTGATGACAATAATCATGAAAGATACGATATACGGAATGGAGAGGTTACGACCGCGAGGTACTTGTCTTGAGCATGCTCGGCGGACTTGTTGCACTAATGATCCGAGGTGCGCAACTACTTGAATGTTTCCTCAAAGGCCACGTGTGAACCTGTGAGGAGAAGATGGAGGCAAATCAGATGAGATTTAAGATAAAATTATAGAAGGACATAAAGAGATTGTTTGACCGGAAAAGATCGCGTTCGTTGAGACTTCACCGTGCGAATCGTCGTTCGGCTGACTGAATACTCATTCAGCGATATGAACGATGTCTCGCTACAAGGGCTAGCCAAACCCCCGCACGAACTCAAGTTCGGTTGTGCCCCGGCCAACCGAACCGTGTTGGCACTATGCAGCGGCCGCCTGCTACCGCCGGCCATGGTGCCTCGGCCACACCACCACCCCGCCATGCTCGCCACCCAACCGGCGCACTGCCACTCGATCACATGCTGCCACTACGGCCACTGCTGCCCAGCCTGTTCTTCTCGGCTTGCATGCCACCGCGACCACCTGCGCTGCCTCCGGCCTCCCCACCATGGCTTGCCGCCGCCGCGCCTGCCTACGCACCGCCGCGCTGTGCCCATGCGTTGCTCGCGCTGCTAGCCATGTGGCCCCCACTGGACAATGCCGCCTCCTGCCACCGGCCATCGCCGGTGGCAACAGCCACAAGGCCTACGCTGCCCTAGAGAGAGAGATTGATAAAGATGGGGAGATGTAGATTGGTTTTTACCTGATGAGACAGAAGAGGGATGTGCGTACGGGAAAAAAGGATGGAGCTCCTAAATAGTCCCTCAACCTAGGTTAGGAAGGTAACAATTGATTTAAAGGCTGACTAGGGTTTTGCCATTTTTATGTCCCCTTCCAAATATCAAGACGCTACACACTTCCTCCTCGGCCGATCCCCTCCTCCCCAGCAGGGCCGTTGATGAGGGTGTGCGAGATGAGCGATCGAACAGGGCCCCCAAATTGGTGGGGCCCCCAAACGGCCAAACCAATACGTATACGTATTACGTATAGCTGGTCCCAGTCCTCCTGCGGCTCCTGCCGATGCGCATGGCGTGCCAGTGCTAGGGTTTCTTCAATTCTGCGGCGCCGGCGCTGATGTGGTGAACTGTTATGCAACACTATCTTGTATGAACAAAATTCACAAAAATTTTCACATTATATGTTATTTATTTAACACTCATGTTTTCAGGTTTTGAACAAAAGTAGTATGCATTACATAGTTTACCAGCATACAAAACTGTATATTTATTACCATCTTTTGAGTGCTTGTATTTGTAAGCATGTGCTAAACATTTGGCAGATGTAGGCAAAATCAAAACCATACTGTTTGAAATTTGGAAGTTTCCATCTGCTCATATTTGATTTCTCTGCTGTATTAAGTTTTTATAATATTTTTGTACCTTCTCTCTTTCAAACTTTGGAAGCCATAAAAAGGAACAAAGGTGGTTCTGTGTTGGAGATATGCTGCAATAGTGCAATTGTCCCACGATTTTTCATAGTTTTTTTAGTACCACTAATTCTGTACTATTTATTCATGCTTTATTTTCTCTTTGTAACAAAATAGTGATATCATCATATGCACTTCTCTCGTTCAACCTTCAGCTAATGTAAAGATTTTTTTGCATGGAAAGTGGAATTCAATATTTTCTGAAGAATTTTTTGCATGGAAAGTGGAATTAACAACATGTATAACTTCTCTCATTCTTAGGTTTTTTGGATGTCAATGATACCACTGGGCAAGGATTGTTTGATGCTCTGCTAGAGGAATTGAAAAGTCTTGACCAATATTTTTTAAAAATTGAGGGCCTCATTTTGCAATTCGCTCTGGGGCCCCAAATTTCTGGAGACGGCCCTGCTCCCCAGTGGTCTACAAGAGACAGCTCCCCTATAGGCTCTTGGCGCTCTGGCCTTGGTCCACTCCACCAGGCCTGCTCCTCCTCGGCTCCTCATCCTTCGTCCTTCCCTAATCCCCCACACGGCCACTAGCCTGTTGCGGCCCACCAGCCAGCTTAGGCTTCGTCGCCTCCGATCCCCCGCATGGCCGCCACCCCGCCGCCGCCTACCGGCCCGCTCAGGTGCGCTGCACTCCTACTCCCCTCTCCTCAAGCTGGCGATTTGGATTTTAGATGTAAGGATTTGGAATTTTGGATGTGAGGTGGGGTGTGGTGGATTGGATTTGGATGCGAGAACTATGTGCTACCTAGGCCTTTGTCTGTGGACCGGTCTATTTCCATCTCTTCCTCCCTCTCCAATCTTCAGCTCCGTGCCTGCATGGTGTCCATGGAGGCTGCTGACTAAGTCCTTCGGTGGATTCGCCCCTAGTTCCAGTGATGTCTGTGTCAGTGAAGTTTTGAAAATTCTCAAGTCCAGTGATGGCGATACTGAGCTCGATGAAGCTCTCCTGTCACCGTCAGTTTGCAGATAAGATGGATGAGGGTGCGGTGTCGTCCTGGACCTTCAGTCCAGAAGCAGTGGAAACAGCGGAAACTTTTGTGGATGACAATTCAATTATGAAAAGAGTCTGGTGTTAAAAAAAACGTTACTAAAATGAGCAAGAAGCTATTCAAGAAAGTTCCAAAACTATCTCCATTGTAAACATCTGAACTCGCTAAGGAAAACAAGTAGAGAGTTCAGTTTCATCAGAAAAACGGTCCATGACAATTGAAGCTTCTTAAAGGAAGAAGGATAAGAGCTACATTTGCTTACTGATATTTTAGAGTATATATCATGTTACGAGCTACTGCAATTTCATGCTGTGAACTTCTACCCATTTCTCAAGATTGACAGCATTCAATCTAGCCGTCCATAACATTATATTGCATGTCATCCAAGCATATGCTTTAATTGAACTAAACGGAGCGGCACAACACCAATCACTCATTTGAAATCAAGAAATGGCAAGTCCAATTCAAAAAGACAAAAAAGGTTGCTGTAGATTGGCATATGCTAATTATCATACAATTTTTCTTTAAATCAAATGGAAGTTTGGCACTCATGTTGTGATGATTAATTACCATGTCTATTGAAACACCAACTTACAAAGGTAAACTGAACCCAAAAATAAAATTGAAATGAAAAAACATCGAATAAAATCAGGAGATACTCATGTACATATATTATAGACACAGAAGAATGAATTTGCCTGGACTTATTGGATATATAAACGATCAGATAGAATTAACTCCTGTTACAACGATTTGAGAGGGCATCTCAAGCTTGTGTGCATTCTCATCCGTCCGGCCAATCTTTCTTCTTGTTTTCATCCTCGTTTCGATGACAGGTAGTGCCCACATGAAGACATCTTGAGCCCCTTTTTATTCCTCGAAAGAGAAAGTGACAAGAAGAATAAACGGGGGTCGTACGAAAAAGAAAAACAAAAAAATAAACTCCTGTTCTTCTTGTTGTGTGTACAGCACCATGCGCGAGCTCATGGACCGTGCGTCGATCGATTCTTGGATGGACGGATTTATGCGGGGAGGTAGGACGGCGGCAGCGGCAGGCCGACGACTTTGCCGCAGCGGAGGCCGTTGTCGGGCATGTTGTACTCGTCCCTGAGCGACCTCGCCGGTGAGATGACACTCACGTAGAGCTGCTCGCCTAGGTAGTGCCTCTCCCACATGCTGGACCTCACGTTCCACATGCCAGCGTTATCGAACGTCAGCATGATCGCTGTCCAGGACCTCGGGTACACTTGGATTGTGTGCCGGCTCACCGTGTCGAGGAGGTTGTACGTCATCCTGCTCTGCGGCGTCCATGTCCCCGGTCCCATGCTGCACGCACACATGCGTACATGTATGGGTCAGAATTAATTAAGCTTGACATGATGGCAATGGTTCATTTCTACCGATCGATCGAGCCAGAGCTTTAGGTAGTTACGTACCCGGCGGCGAAGAAGGCGTAGCCGTTGACGTGGAAGGAGTCGATGCTCTTCTCGGGGTTCTCAAAGACAACCTCGATGAATGTGCGGAACTCGGTGGTGATGACGTTGGGGGAGAGCTTGACGGGGGTACCCGCGGGCGGGGGCACGTCGCCGATGAGGTTGTACTGGAACACCCCGGTTGTGGCGTTGAAGTACTCAGCGAGCTTGAGGGGCGTCTCGGTGTCGACGTGCGACACGCCGTTGAGGGCGTACCGGACCTTGCCGTCGACCTTGGCGCGGCTGGTGGAGAGCTTGATGGTGCGGGTGATGTTGATCTGGCCGTAGTGGTAGGAGCCCTGCGGGTTGGGCCTGGCGGCGCTGGCCGTCAGGTTCCAGCGGAAGGATCTCCACTGGTTGATGGACCAGGCCCAGCCGCTGGGGCCCTCCGGCAGCTTGGGCGACGCCGGGGTGTTGGAGCCGTTGTAGCGGATGATGGCGGTGATGGTGCTGGCCTCCTTCATGAAGCGAGTGGAGGCGACGAGGAAGTAGTCGCCGGGCTTCTGGTCGGCGGCGACGAGAAAGGAAAGGCACTGGCCGACGTGGACGTCGAGCGAATCGTAGGTGTTCTGCACGGTGTGGGAGCCCTCCATCTCGACGAGCTTAAGGATGTGGCTCTGGATGCGGACGTTGACGGAGGACTTGATGCCGACGTTGCAGACGCGGTAGCGGTAGACCTTGCCGGCCTCCATGGTGTACATGGGCGGGTTGGAGGCGTCCTTCTCGTTCTTGCCGTTGATGAGGAGGCCGGCGGGGCGGCCGATGCTCTTTCCGGCGTCGAGGTTGCGCGCCAGGACTGTGTGGTCCTTGGTGTACCAGTCGCCGACGAGGACGGGGTAGTCGCCGGCCGGTTCGTCGAAGGGCACGGGGATGAGCAGGCGGCTGTGCACCGTGATGATCCCGTAGCCTCCCGCCGCGCGCTGCATGCCGATGCTGGGGAAGTAGAAGAAGCTGCCGATCTGGTCCTTGGGCTGCCAGTGGTACGTGAAGTTGGTGCCCGGCTGGATCGGGCACATGGTGCCCGGCATGCCGTCCTGCCACGAGTTCTTCCTCTGCTGGATCCCGTGCCTGCATTGCGCGTCCATGGATCGATGTGATGCCGCCAAATGATCAATGGGAACAAACTCAACGAATGCAGAATGATCGGATCGTACCAGGTGAAGAGGAGCGGCTGGTCGAGCTCGTTGAAGACGTTGATGACGATGTTGTTGTTGGAGCTGCAGTTGATGGTGGGGCCCGGGAACATGTCGTTGATGAGGATGACCTTCTGGGGCACGCCCATCGGGGACCTGGTCCCGTACGTCACCTTCCACTCGAAGAAGAGGTACGGGTCCTCGGAGTGCGCCACGGCGAGGAGCGCCGCCAGCACGATCAGCGCGGCGGAGGCGCGCATCATGGTCATCGGACGATATGCACCACGCGGCGGAGGGCTCTCCTCCTACGCTAGCTCTCTCCGGCTGGTTGGTAGATCGATCGACGCAACACCAACGGTCGATCGGTCAGGTACGTATGGTGATCAATGGAGACGGCCGGGGAGAGAGCCGGGGGAGGAGTGGCTAGGTGAGAGTGGTGAGGGGAGGCGGAAGGAGGCGAGCCTTATATGGGTCGAGAAGCCATGGGAAGGAGTGGTGCATGCGCGTGGTTGGTTTCCTCCAACGACCGTGATGCCCGCCCGTCCGCTCGCCTCGATCGGCACCGCTAGTCTGGCTCCACCGGCTGCGGTGCGGGGGGACGTCCGTTCTTCGTCTTGACTCCTTCCTGCACGGCATGGGACGCGCGCCACCCCGTCGATCGGTGGCAGTGTAGCTATTATTGTAGGCAGCCTTGGTTGGCAATCGGGCGCACAAATGACTCTGTAGCTAACTTTTATTACAAATTCATCACTCATATGTACAAAATTATAAGGGAATTTGGTGTTTCTGCCCCTGTTCTCGACTGCAAATGTAATTTTACCCCTACTTTTTTAACTTTGTGATTTTGCCCTCGCGATTTTGAAATGAAGACTCCGTTTACCCCTGTTTTGTGACACCGTTAAGACTGGAGGATTAAATGGTAAAAAAAAGAAAACAAAAGATGTCCACGCGAAAAGACAAGAATACCCTTACCTTATCCTTTCTACTGGAGCTCCCACCCACGCATCCCTCGGTTTGCCAGGCGGGCTCCCAGGCGCGGCACTCCCAGTCTAGGGTTTGCCAGGCGGGCTCCCAAACGCGGCGCGGGCGGCCCCCCAGGAGCGGCTTGCGGCCGGCCCCCCAGGCGGCCGTGGGCCCCAGGCGGCGCGCGGCTACCTCCAGGCCACCAGCAGGTGTGGGCTACTCCGGGACCTGCACGACAGCCACCATGGAAGAGCCTAGATATTTTCTTCAAGCTTTGAGATGGGTGGTATAGTGCGAAATAACAGCGGTGTCTAGATTTGTTAACCTGTATATTCCCTGCAGTGATTTGTAGGCCAAATCACAGAGAATTGAAACTTGTTGTTAGAGTTCGATCGTTTTTTAGCTTGCCAGATGGTGGTCCAAAGTCGTGGTGGCAACGTAGAACTTTGCCAACCAAGGTTGTTGACACGCATAGCTTTGGGCTGCTGCAGCTAGTTGATTTCATTGCTGAGCACTGCTTATGGGGTTCTAAACAATTCATAACTTTGTGGCGTGATTTGGAGAATGAATCTGTGGAGATAAAATCTGATGAAAATCTGTTAGAGTGGTTTCTAATCAATGTAGACAAGGGATTAGTGTGCATCAATGCTCAGATAAATGATTTTGAGGGGCCACTACAATTTTCACCAACAAAGCGAAGGTTTCACCCTACTGTGAGGAGTAGTGTACTCCTAATTGAGGGAGGCACCAGTGAGAGAGACACAAATGAGAGAGCCACCAATGAGAGAGCCACCACTGAGACAACCACAAATGAAACAACCACAACCACATCTAAAAAGAAGAGAGTCACCACCAAAAAAAAGAGTGCCACAACCCAGAAAGGTTCTTCTGAAAATGAAGTGTACTCCGATACGGATTCACTTGCGGCACTAAGTGATAGCAGCTATGACACTGATTTGGCTGCATCATCTGACTCTGATGATGATTGCTCTGATCCCGAGTTTGATCCTGATGGTGAAATTGTTGATGAGGATGATGAGTATGATATTCCCATGTTTTCATATGATGCTGATGATCCATGTATTGATGTAAATGTGGTGTTCCCAGATGTGGATCAGTGCAAGTCAGCAGTCACACATCATGCTATCTTGCATGATCATGCTTTCCATATTGTGAAAAAAAAACAAGACAAGATTTAGGGCCATATGCAAGAGAGCTGAACAAGGTTGCAAGTGGACCTTTTTTGCATCTACAAGCAAGAAATACGTTGGATGCAAGGTAAATGACGACTCTTGAGTTCATTGATGACATAATATATTCATAGAACATTGATGGTTTCCTTTTGCACATTTTTGTGTTGCAGGTTAAGACAAGTGGACCAAAGCATACCTGTGGTTCATTCAACAAGTGTGGTGAGACAATGGCCTCTAATAAATGGGTGGCTGACAGAGTAATTGACTTGTTGCGGGAAGACCCTGAAATGGGACCGGCTAAGTTGAGGGACAAACTGAAGAAGAAATACTCGGTGGATGTTCCATATGACAGAGTTGCTAGAGGGAAGTTGAGAGCACTAGACATGATATATGGGAAGTGGGATGATAGTTATGATTTGTTGCCTACTTATCAAGCTGAGCTTCTGAGATCAGTACCTGGTAGTGTTGTTGAGCTAGAGACTGAAGAGCACAATGGTGATGTGTGTTTTATGAGGTTCTTTGTTGCTCTTAAACCATGCATCGATGGCTTTTTACAAGGGTGCAGACCATACATTGCCATGGATGCAACACACTTGACAGGAAGGTCGAGAGGTTCGTTGGCATCAGCTGTTGTAGTAGATGGTCATAATTGGTTGTTCCCAGTGGCATATGGAGTGATTGAGACTGAATCTAAGGAAAGTTGGACTTGGTTTGTCAATAATGTCAAGAAAGCTATTGGTACACCTCCAGGTATATACATTTCTAACTCTGTTTTCCAATTTTATAATATTTTCTGACATAGAGCAAAATGTTCATGCAGGCTTGGTCATTAGTACAGATGCAGGCAAAGGAATAGAAGTGGCTGTAGATGATGTGTATCCGGGAGTGGAACACAGAGAATGTATGAAGCACTTGTGGAAGAACATGAAGAAAAGTTTCAGTGGTACTCTTTATGGCAAGAATATGTGGTATGCTGCCAAGAGCTTCACAATTTCCAACTTCAACTACTTCATGGGGAAAATAGAGGAGAAGGATCCTAAGGCCATTGAATGGTTGGATGAGAATCATCCATATGTGTGGAGTAGAAGCAAATTCAGTGAAGACTGCAAGGTAGATTATATCAATAACAACCTCTCTGAATGTTTCAATAGTTGGGTGTCAAAATCAAAGGACTTTCAGATTGTTGAAATGCTTGACAAGATACGACAAATGATTGTTGAGAAGTTTGTTTTGAGGTCCAAGATTGGTAGTAATATGTCAGGAATAATAATCCCAGCTATTACCAATTATTTGAATGCTAAAAGCAAGAGTATCAAAGACCATGAGATTCTAATATGTGGGTCTAGGAAAGCTGAAGTCACTGTGAATAGATTCAGGCATGCAGTCAACTTGGAGCAAAAGACTTGTACTTGTAGAGCTTGGCAAGTGACTGGAAAACCTTGCAGCCATGTTTTGGCTTTCATTGCAAAGATCAGCAGGGAGGTACATATGGATGACTTTGTCCATGAGTACTTCTCTGTTGATAGGTTAAGGAAGGCGTATGCATACAAATTCAATCCAATGACATCCAAAGATCAGTGGCCTCATGTTGATTTAGGCTACAAAATCAAGAAGCCCAAATTGAGAAGGAAACCTGGGAGACCAAGAAAATCTAGGATCAAACCATATGATGAAGTTGGCACTAGTAAGAAAAGGAAGGTATGTCCTGAGTGCAATGAATTAGGCCATACAGCTAAACATTACCAAGGAGGTCCTACAGCTAGTCAAAAGAAGAGGCTCTCAACACCACAAGATGGATCTGCACACGGAAGCAATGACCCAATGTAAGCCATGCATGTATTACTATTTTTTTTACCTCATTTACTAATCGGTAGTTGTAGTAACACATTCTTTTCTCACGCATACAGTGCAACTGCAAGTGCTAGTGCTAGTGCAACTGGAAGGGGAAGTGGAAGGGGACGGGGTAGGGGAAGGGAGTCACAAGAGGACATTAATGAGGCAATGTAAGTCATGCTTCCCTTGCTGTCCATTCCTATTTTTTTTCAAAATTAATCATTTCTAACTTTACTAACATATTTTCTTCTCTCCATGTGTAGGGGAAGTGGTTCTGGTACAGCAAGGGGAAGAGGAAGAGGGTCAGGAAGGGGAGGAGGCTCAGGAGACGACAACAATGAGACAATGTAATTCATGAACGCATTGCTGTCCACTACATTTTTTTTTTGGAAATTATAGCATTTCTAACTGTACTAACTTGTTTTCACTCTCTCCATATGACATGGAAGTGGTGCTGCTACAGGAAGGGGAAGGGGAAGAGGTTCAGGAAGGGGAATGAGAGGAGGAGGAACTGCTGGGAGACTTGCTAGTTTGTTAGGTCTTAATGGTTGAATGTGATGTTTGCCAATACAGATCTAAAACCCAATGCTAGTTGCTACTTTTGTTTGACATGTCATGCGGACCTATATGTTGCCATGTCATATGGATATGTTGGTATGTCATCTAGACATTAATGTGACATGTACATGTATGGCATGATATCTCTTGGTTATTCCTTATTCTCTTTAATGTTTACATGCAAGTTGTGTGATAAAAAATTGTGTTTCTCTGAATTTTGGCATAAATGCTGTCCAAATTTTGCAAAATTTGACAAATTTTGTCCAGATTTATATTAATAAAATGAATGCATAAATTTGTGTCTAATTCTGTTGACAACACCCCTACCAAATATGTGAAAACTTCAATTTCGAAATAGGGGTAAAATCACAAAGTTCTCTAACAAAACAGGGGTAAAATCACATGGGCAAACTTGTCTATTCGTGCAAAAGTTAACACCGTTAACTGGCTTTAACGGAATAGGGGCAGACTCTCCCTTCAGTTCAAAAACACAGGGGTAAAATCACAAAGTTTAAAAAATGAGGGCAAAATCACCATTTCGCTTGAAAACGAGGGCATGAACGCTTAAGCCCCAAATTATAAACCTAACATCATATTTGAAGCTACCATACTCGGAGACCACAGCAGCATCCTCCCACGCTTGGGGACCGTGGTAGACAGCATTTGATTTGATATGAAGCAAACTAATCGATAATTAATATCACTAATCACTAATTAATCACATGCATCAGCTCTAGATGCTGTCGTGGTTCCTGAGTGTGGTAGCTTTCTACTTCGGCCACTGAGCATGATAACTTTAAGTATAAAGCTAGATTTATAATTTCGTACGCATGAATTTAAGAAAAAGGTTAGGGTATTGATAAACATCATCCGGATGTTTTCTTCTTAACTATCATCTAGATTTGTGACCATTGGAAATCCAATGGCATGAATTCTCCCACACCCCTTCCAAAAAAATCTCCCTCTCCTCTAAAAAAAGTCTCTCCCCTCCAAAAAAGAGGCCGTTGGATTTCTAATCCGACGGTCTCAAATCTAAATAATAGTTAGGAAGAAAACATCCGAATAATATCTACACACACCTAAAAGGTTAACTAGAGGCCATTTGTGCGCTCAACTCTTTGTTTGGGCTCGGTCATGCTGGTCGCCATGTGGCCGTAGTTGCGTGCGTGGAACGCGATGGTTGTGAGCCGCAAGGCCTGGTTTGAGCTGCAAAAGTTTGGGCCTTGTTTCCGCCGGTTTGGCCTACGGAGTCTCCAGATCCAAGCAACACATGGAGGCCCAGCCCACATGGCACCCGCATCGAACGCGCGCACGCCACCTGCCAAATCCAATTACGAACGGCACGGAATGGAGAGGGGAGAAGACAGTGGAGTACTGGGGTGGGGAGAGGTAGACGAAGGAATTGAGGAGAGGAGAGCCCAATCTGCAGAGGCGCAAGCGCGGCCGTCCGCGCCACCCCCGCCGGCGTCCGCGCGACCCAGGTTCCCCCGCATTTCCCCCTTCCTCACTGTTGATTTGTATTATCTCACTGTTGTCATTGTTCGTTGTTGACCATTCGTTTGACAGCGACCATTCCAGATTGTTTGATGCGATACGTGTGTTATGAGTACGGCGACGTAGATGTTGACAGTGGTCCTGTAAGAAATTTGGCATTCTTTTTCATGGAGCGAATGAACCAGCTGGAGAATGTTAAGTTTGATTTCATCTTTATGTTAAAGTTGTCAGCAGCTGTAGCAAATAGCTATTCTATTTTTCTATAGCTTCGTTCGTATAATCAGATTAATCTGTTTTGTACACACTTTGGAAATAAAATAAACAGGGACAAAGAATAACGAAATCAAAAAAAACTTAGCAAAGGTAGAAAGGTCTTTTCCAGCCCCTGAAATGAGAGAAACAAATATTAAATGAGTTAAATGGCTCAAATGGCATGGTAATCAAGAGGTAAATGTACTGCATGGCATTTTTGCGAAGCCAATTTTAAAAGTGGCAATTTTGCGAAGCCCACTTTTCAAAGTGGCAAATGATCAATTTTCTCGTTCTCCAACGGTTTCGAACTCAAACGCTCTCTTTATTAGATGCTACGTTTCTGCAATCTACTAGGAGTTTAGACCAGCTTCGATGCGTTTGCCCGTTTGCCGATGCTTTATTACTGCCACACGAGATAAAATTCCCCGTCCAACGTTGGTTGAGTTAATCAGAAGCTAATCAAACCACGGTCTGGATTTTTTTGGGCAATTCCAATCCTTGATGAGAAAAAAGTGCACGATATAAGTTTTTTTTCTGAGCAAATGCACAATACAAGTAATTATCAAGTAAACTAGTGCGTGGTACACAACAACAAATAGTAGGGAAAATTGCAATCGTCGAGGAAAAAAGTGTGCACAAGACAAGGATCAAGTAAAGGCAAGGGGAAAATTGCATATGTACCCCATAGTTAACAGTGACTTGTAAATTTGCCCTACACTTAGATGGTTTTGCTATTTTGCCCCATACTTGGAGTGCCCCCTTATTATTTTACCCCACTACCCACCTGGCTGCTGGGAAAGGACAGATCTACCCTTACCCGGGGTGGAGGACGGCGCGGGCGTGGCCGGCGGCGGAACGGAGGCAGGCGGCGGGGTGGCAGGCGCGGAGGGGGCGGGGTTGGCCGGGGGCGACGCAGCCAGGGTGGCTGGAGGCGGTGCAGCCGGGGTGGCCGGAGGCGGCGCGGTGGTGTTGGCCAGCGGCGACGGCGCGGGGAGGTCCCCGCCGTCGTCCGGGGAGGTCGCCGTCCACGCCGAACCACCCGTCCAACCCGTCGCCGTCCACGCCGAACCTCCCCGCGCCGTCGCCGCCGGCCAACGCCACCGCGCCGCCTCCGACCACCCCGGCTGCACCGCCTCCAGCCACCCCGGCTGCGCCGCCCCTGGCCAACCCCGCCCCCTCCGCGCCTGCCACCCCGCCGCTTGCCTCCGTTCCGCCGCCGGCCACGCCCGCGCCGTCCTCCACCCCGGGTAAGGGTAGATCTGTCCTTTCCCAGCAGCCAGGTGGGTAGTGGGGCAAAATAATAAGGGGGCACTCAAAGTATGGGGCAAAATAGTAAAGTCATCTAAATGTGGGGCAAATCTACAAGTCACTGCTATCTATAGGGTACATATGCAATTTTCCCTAAAGGCAAGGAACTGAGTGATTCCTTAGTGTTTAGTTCCAGGGTGGGAGGGTTCTTCCGCTATGCTGCTGGCTGCTGCTGTTCCAACCGTCCGTGATCACTGGCCCGGTGTACAGGTGCGCTGCGCCGCCCCCCGTGTGCTCGAACTCCGTGGCGGACGAGCCGGATGAGCTCAGCCCCTCGTTGTGCAGCATTGTCTCAATCTCCTTCACCACCGAGCCCATCGTGGGCCGCCTTGACGCCGAGTCCTCCACGCACTCCATGGCCAGCTGCACGAACCTCCTGAACCCGGCGGTCTTCACGGTGTCGTGGATGGCCGGGTCGACGATGCCCTGCAGGCCGTAGTAGTCGTGGTCGTTGGGGTCTATGGCCGTGCTGAACTCCCGGACGATGTACCTGCCCTTGGCTATGGGCAGCTTGCCGCTTAGCAGCTCTAGCATGACGACACCAAAGCTGTACACGTCGCTCTTCTCCGAGAGCTGTTGCGTCATGTAGTACTCAGGGTCCAAATAGCCCTACAGAATGAAATGTGACCATCACTGACAAGAATAACCAATAGTATTTGTTAAAGGATTAGTACTAATTGATAAAGTAGGGTACGTGAAGCACTTACAAGTGTTCCTTTCACTTGAGTAGAAACATGGCCCTTTTCAGTGTCTGTAACTAGCTTTGACAGGCCAAAATCGGCAACCTTTGCTTTAAGACTGTCATCCAAAAGGATATTTGTGGACTTGACATCTCTGTGGATAATAGGTGGATCGGCGAGTTCATGAAGGTATGCTAGTCCTCTGGCTGAGCCAAGAGCAATCCTGAGCCTCTTATTCCAGCCCAGGTAAATTCCTCTTGCTGCATGATAAGTAGATTGCAAGGTGTAACAAGGGAAAAGAAACAGAGAAATACATTTTTTAGGTACATAACTATGTTTTTGTGCATACCTTGCAAGTTCTCTCGCAATGTCCCATTGGAAACATATTCATACACCAGCATCTGCTCCCCTTGTTCATAACAAAATCCTATCAAGCTTACCAGGTTCCTGTGATGAACTCTGGACAGCAGTTCAATCTCATTCTTGAACTCCACTGCACCCTGCTTTGATCCATACTCCGCTCGTTTTATTGCAACCCTTGTTCCATCTTGAAGCATTCCCTTGTAAACCTTTCACACGAGGTGAATCATTACATCAGTTGTATGTGTAAATCCCCTCTGAGAACGTTAATAGATGGTTATATGGTTGTTTACCTTTCCATAAGCTCCTGATCCTATCTCATGATTTTCTGAGAAATTGTTGGTGCAATTCTTCAGTTCATCAAAAGAAAAGAACCTTGCTCCTTTCAGCTGTGGAGCACCTCCACTATCTTTTTGAGCAATTCCCCAGGAAGCTTAAATTTGGATATGCATGAAGTAGAAAATTAGTAAAGTGTCAGCAGGCTGTATAACTTTGTCATTAGCTATACTTTTGTTGTCAGACCATTTGTTTGAACAGTTTGTAAGCTTGGGCACATAACAATGGGATTGCAAAACCAAAGGGGGCCTCGTTTGGGACTGCTGTGTTGTGTTATGCTTTGCTACGTAACTTGTTAGTTATATGCAATCTTTGTCAATTTTAGTTATATATTTTTGTCATGTCTCTCTGGCAGCATTAACAGTTACATAGTTGGAATTGCGATTCATGTTCTTTGGAGCCTTACCGAAAGGATTTGCTCGTCCTGTGTGACGACCCGCATTTCTACCATGGGGTAAAAACGCTAGTCAACGGATTATTATTCGTTTTAGCCGATAAAACATCGCTCTAACGAATAATAAGCCTATCAGAGTATTGCAGCAGAACAATAATTAGAGACACAATATGATATTACAAGAATATCGCCACGCAGGGCTAAAGTTATTACAAAGCCTCAAGGGCTTAAATATTACAATCTTTAGACAAAATATTCTAACTACTTCCTATTCAATAACGATCACACGGAATGTCCACCTTATACCCATTGTACTCCGAGTCCCCAGTATTCCATCCAGGTAGCTTTCTCCTGATCTTAGCCATCCTCTGATCTGACATGCTCCTAAGCAAAGGGGGGGATTATAGCAACGGTGAGTACAGACGTACTCAGCAAGCGTTATAATACAAAATGCATAAAATGCCCATCATTTACACGTGTAGGAATCTCAATTCCTCTCTTTAGTCTCGTGTTCATTCTTAACACTCTTTTTTTTTTCATCATCCCTGTCATTTCCATGACTTATAGCAAATAAGGTTTGTTGGTTTTAAAAGCAGTCCGATTTATTAATTAGAAAACTACTGAACATACGCATGAACAGCAAAACCCCCCCATAAGTTTCCGTAATTCTCCTTTCCCGGAGACAGGCATGAATTCATGATTTGGATAGCATTGCGCAAGCTTGTATCACTTTACCCAACACCACTCTTGATCCTGGTGGCTTAGGGATTTCCGCAATTCCTTAGATGCGGCGCCCAGACCAGAGTACAGTACGTTTGCATCTATCTCAGTAATTATATCTCCACCCAACTATTCTTAGCCGGCAGCCCAGGGTGGTTTCTCACCCTCGCCTGGCGCCCACCGACCTCGATATAGTTGTTGGTTGGGGCGGCCCGAGATGGTTTCTCACCCTCGCTCGGCGCCCACGGACCTCGTCCTACCCCAACCTCCACCCGCGCTAATATATGCGCCTTGCATCCCCCACCCGGCACCCCAGTTCTGGCCCGGATCGTGTGGGTTCCTGCGGTGGTGGAGGTCCCCACCCGGCACCCAGTTGCTGGCCCGGATCTTGTGGGTTCCTCCACGGGGTCCCCCACCCGGCACCCAAGTGCTGGCCCGGATCGTGTGGGTTCTCCCAACGGCTTAATAAATACTTACCCATGTGGAGAATATAACACTTTGATAAAGCTACTAATCTGTCCGTAAAAACGGGATGTTGGCTGATACGGTTTGGTACGGTCTGTTCACACGGACGAAGTTGGTAATTCCTTATATTCTATGCTTATGCAGAGGTCCCACACCTTCCCACTCATGACCTGCCCTGGCAACCTCTGCCCACCTTCTTACTTAACTTTAATGGCCAACTGCTCCATCAGTTGCCATTCATTTCTTTTCTCTTATCTCTTGCCAATTCTCGATTTAAATAATCTTTTATTTATTTCATGCAGGGTGATACTAGATTAATACAAAATACTTATTTTACGAAATATACTCAGAAGCTTTGATCAAAGGAATGCTTGCCTGAACTTTAACCATATATTCGGATTCAATTAGGATCAGGTGAAGTCGTTCCCGTAGCTTGGTTGTTGCCTGCAATTAAATACGTCGACTACGACTTAATTTACGAAAATATAATAACATATGAGGTGTCGATGTGCTTGTGCTCCTAAGGTAAGACTTTGATTAATTTAATCCGATCGTGGTAATCAAGGTTAATTTCGGTACACTACTCGTCACTCGACATCATCGCACTAGCGTCCTGAGATATGGTTGATCTAGTAGGCATGCCCAACGTTTTTATTAATTCCTAGTACTATTAATTAAATTATACTAAAGCGTCTTCGCACGATCTCCAAGTTTTATTTTAGCTAGATGCGAATTGCTACGGCTTATGCTATTTAAATTACTACGTACCAGTTTAATTGGCGGCACAACTTCTAAATCCTGGCTTACTATTTTAATTTGGTACAGGTTATTCTAGTCGTCATGACCAGTTCTAAATCTTCTAACAGCTATTAATTTATTCTAATAATTTAGAATAGTTATTAGTGGATTTCCACAGTTTATATTCGACTAACAAAATTTAGCTGGGCATTTAAACGCGTAATATAATGATCTAAATGATATTATGATCGTTTGCTCCGCATGCGTGCAATTTTCAGCCACGGCATCAATTAGTTTATTTTTAGGATCCAATAATGTTTACTAGGAAAATTCTATGATTTAACACTATCCCGGCTAATTAAGTATTTAGCTATAATCTTGAATGATTTAATTAACAATGCATCAATTAAATTGGTACATGCTACAACTTTATTTTACAGATGGCAATACATTTATTCTAATCATCGTAAATATTGATTACTGGTCTTCTACTATTTAGATGGACCTAATCAATTTATCTGGGTATTTAAATCTGCAATCAAAATGGTCTTAGACTATAGTACTCTAATTAAATCCGTATGCGTATGAGTTTAATCGACTCGCTTCTTTTTAAATCATCGGACCCGGTTAACTTGTTCCAATGACCTTAAATAACCAAAGGTGGATTTCTATAATTTAAATGCTATTAATCAAATTGTCCGAATAGTTAAATTTACCTTAAAATAGTTTAAACGACGATACACAAATTTTAATCCACCTGCGTACCAGTTTTAATCCATCGACAGTATTACATTTATTATAAGAACTTAAGAATTATCCTAGACTTCTAACTTAATCTATGGCGTCGAAGAGATGCTATTGTTTAAGTAGTTAAACTAATCTTGCTAGATATACTTGCGACTTTCTAGGCTTTCATTTAAGTCCTAAAAGAATCTCTATCAAGTTTATACAATTAATAGTCGAATACAAAATTTCTAAATGCACATTTTAATCTTTCACCTTTTTATTTTTCTCTCTTTTTCCTTTTCTTCTTCCTCTTCTTCTCCCTTTTCCTTTCTTTTCCTATTCTTCTCTTCTATCTGGGCCCCCTTTTTCCCTGGCCTTCGGCCGACGCCTCAGCCCCTTCTTTCTTTTCCCCCCACCGACGCCCCCTCCTTTTTTTTTTCGCCCGCTCCGCCGGCTCTCTCTCTCTCTCTCTCTCGGCCTCTCTCTCCACGCCGACGCCGACGCCGCGCCGCCTCTCCTCCGCCTTCGGGTCTCAGCGCTGCCGCCCGGTCCGGCTCCCCTCATGCGCCGCCTCTCTCTCGCGCCCGCGCCTCGGCGCCTCTGCCTCGGTGCTGCTCCCCCTCACGCCGGCTCCCCGCCGACGCCTCCTCTGGCCGGCCGTTCCCGCCGGGATGGCCGGCGCCGCTTGGGGATCTCCGGCCAGATCTGGCCAAAACAGATGCTTTCCCCCCCTTTTTTCCCCATTTCTAGCTTGATTTACTTTTGTAATTTACTAACATTTTGAGGTTTGCCTAGGGTTTAGTTTTGGGAGGCGGGTGACCGTGGCCGTCCTCGCCGGTGAGCCGTCGCCATGCGCCGGGGGAGTACTGGCGGCGGTGAACCGGTGGCTCGGCCGTGACTCCCGCAGCCGCCGCCCTCGCGGTAACCCTCTTCTCTCCTCTGCTACTTCCGGTGATATGCTTATGGTTCATGTGTTCTATTGTGGATGAATGCTTATGGTTGCTACTCGCTAACCTATGTTGGATGGAATGGGATAATGGCATTGCATAGATGTTGGGCTTTTGGGGTTTACCTGCACTGGTGCTTGTGCGGGATGCTAGGGTCTGGGGTTGGGGTGGTGGCCGGTTGGCTGTGATTGATGCTTGATGCTGGCTGGCGTGGTGGATGATGGTTGCTGGCTTGCGGTTCTCCCGTGGCCGTCATGTCCCCATCTTCCTTCGGCTTGTCGCTGCTTCACTCCCTGGACCTTCGGCTCCACTCGGCTGGGACTCCTTCGCGGTCTGGGGATTGGCTGGAAGAGTTGGGGAATGTTACCTTACCTAGCTTTGTCCCTCTGTGCTCTATTCTCTCGGTTTGACTACTGGTATGCTATGTGGGATATTTGTTTGGATGGCTTGCCTGTGAGGCTTTGTTGGCTGTTGATGCCCTCTGGGCGTGGCTGCTCTGGCCCGGTGCTATCTGGTTCACTGCGGTGGATATTTGCATGGTGAGGGCTTTGACAGGTGGTTTCTCTGTTGTGGGTTTGGCTGGAATGATTTGTGCTCACCTGGTCTTTGCCTTGGTTGGATTCCTATGTTCAGAACTGGTTTGTATAAATATACTTTCTGACGGAATACCATTGTATTGCAAACTCTTAATTGTTGAGATGGTTATTTGGTTGAGATATGGAATTGTATATTTGTTGTAATACGGATTGTCGCTATTATGTAATGCAAATTGTAATATTTTTATTGGACTTGATATGAGTTCTCATTATCGATCAATGTATGTTATTGATTTTACCCTACACCATTGTAATTAACTACTGGTGTACTACGGACTGTTATATATATTTTAATTGACTTGAAAGTTTCTATTTGTCGAGTAATTGAATTTTTGTTCCTTATTTCAGTCTATACAGTTTGATATTCATCCTCGTTAATGAAATGGTAAAAACAACGCATTATGTTATCGCTCATTGATTTCCAATTTATACAATTACGTAGAAAATTTTAAATTCCCTCGTATTTTTATATTATCATATATGTAATTAATCCTACTTAACGTCCTAATTCGCTAATTAGGGTTAATTAACGACGTGGGTCGTTACATCCTGATAACTCCTTACTTTTCTTTTGTAGTAAAGCAAATATTGCCACGGAAATTAGGGCAATTGGAAGACCACAGGCTACTGCAATTCCAGCTATAGCGCCTTTACTCATTTGAGATTTCCCACTGCCACCACTACCTGGGACAGGAAGCCCAAATGAATTTCCTACTTAAATATAAACAGAATTTAGATTGATGAGATTTAAATACCTGCAAAGGAGCCATATGAATCTGCAATGAAGTAATAAGGTCCAAAGTTTTGTGGTGGCTTATAAGTTTGGTTGCTAAGATCAAAGCCGATCCTTATCAGTTCTGACAGGTTAAAAGATGCCCCAGTCGATGGAAAGAGCCTCACTTGAACTTGGAGGTAGTCATCACTGTTGAAATGGACATCAGAAAGGAAAACTGCACCAGGGCGCAGTGCCAGCTCTGTCCAGAGGCTAGTTTCCAATTGCTGAAAATTCGCACTGTTGCTCAAGTCTGCAAACAATGGCGACCTGAAGACCATCTTACCCATATAAGGATAGGCACAGCCACAAGTTGCAGGGTCTAGACTTTGATCACTGGAACATGAAGTTGGACCACATTGGGTTACACTAGTAGTGTATGCTACCATGTGCTCTTGCTGAAGGCTGCAAAAGAAGCGATTGGAGAATTCTGAATCCAAGCACACAGGATTCCCCACAAGTCTGCCAATAGGTGAAAAAGGCAATGCTAGTGAATAAATGGAGGAGAAAGGAAATGTGCAGATCTTGGTTATAGAACATGCAGGTACTACTCACACTAGTGTTTTGTTGTAGTTTTGTGTTATATTGGCTGCAACTATACGATTGTTTAGGAGATTCACACTCTGCAGTTGTTGGCTGATGTTGCCAGTCATCTCAAATGTCCCATTCAATGCGTTATTGCTTAGTATACTGTCTGATCAGTGGCAAAAATTGGTAAACATGAGAAACTTGTATGCTTACTATAATTCATTTCTGTTATATATCGCCAGAGAATTACACTTGCTGCAGTTGGGGCAAGGTGAAGAGCCTTTTGGGAACCTGACCGGCGAGTCCTCCAGATGCTATTGCTCTGCATATTGAGGTGTCATGGTAACAATATTTAGCTGAAGGAGAAAAATAGTACTGACTAGTGACTACTGTGAGGGAATGTCAGATGATCAAATAGTGCTTGGTCTTAATTAACTCACACTGAAGCAAGAGATTTTAAAGTCGAGAACCAGGCTGGTGCTACTGACGGATCAAACGAATTGTTGCTTAAACCCCTGTGTGTGCAAAGAAAATTCATTGGTAATCTCAGAACAGTCTAAATCAGAGGACAATGCAGAAAAGAAGCAACACCAAAGCTTCTTACACCACGTTTAGTTTGGTCAGGCTACTGAGATCTGGCATTGTTCCACTCAGCTGGTTGTCTGCTAAATTCCTGCAAAAAAGAACTATGCCAGATGAGATATGTTGTCATAACAAATATAAATATCTTAAGATCTTATTCATTTTGGCTGTGGGGGATCAAAATTCACACATCACTTACAGGACGTTTAGGTTGACTAGGTTGCTGATGTTGGTTGGAACTGCTCCAGTGAATTTGTTCTTATCTAATCGGCTGTTGAAGATGCAAAGGAGGTCAACAATAGCAACTAGAATATGCTGGAAAAAAGACCAATGCCCAGATACTTACAGAACTTGGAGTGTTGTGATGCTACCAAGCTCAGCAGGGATAGGACCAGACAATTGATTGTTATCAAATAATCTGATGAAGATCAACAAAGTAGTCATTATAATGTGTGCAATGCTATAAGATGTACTAACAATGGAAGCTGGTACTATCTTACATGTGTTCAAGGCTCATGCTAGAGTTGAAGAGGCCAGTGAGACTACCAGTTAGCTGATTCTTGTTGAAATGGCTGTTGATTGATTGGAAAGAAGGATCAACGTGGTATGGAAGTGAGTTAAAACACTTATATTGATCATTCATTCTTGATTCAGGCTGAAGGAAGAAATGTTAGAGGGACTTAC
Source organism: Dendrocalamus latiflorus (assembly GCA_017311315.1). Lineage (NCBI taxonomy): Eukaryota > Viridiplantae > Streptophyta > Magnoliopsida > Poales > Poaceae > Dendrocalamus > Dendrocalamus latiflorus. The sequence continues at coordinate 12,367,914 of CM029663.1, forward strand.
AAATGTTTTGTGTGTGTAAGTAGGTCAAGTCCTGGAGAACCAGTTGATGAAATTGGAATAGGTCCAGAAAGCTGATTGTCTGCCAAGTCTAGCCAAAAGAGGTTGGAGAGTAGGCCAATTGATGCAGGGATTCTGCCCGTAAAGCTGTTTGAATTTAGTGCCCTACAGAGAAATTATTGCAGAGCCAGTTCATTTCAACGGTACAGCCAAAGTAGCAGCAGAGCTAAAACAAGAATATCGAACAACAATGAAGGTTTCATCTGTGTCTAATAGTTCTCACAAGAACGAGAGCTGCACCAAGTTTCCTAATTCTTGGGGAATGCCTCCTGTGAAGCTGCAGCCAGCCAAGATTCTGAGAAGCACAGTGCATTAGGGTAGGTCTACTTATTGCTGTATGTAAAATATGAAAGATATGGATTTGCACTTAGGGCTATGCAGGGCGTACAGTGTTGTAAACTGCCTGAGGTTGCCGATTGAAGCAGGCAGTGGACCACCAAGACCAATGTTGAAGGAGAGGTCCCTGCAAGCACCCTAACATATGAGCAAAAACAGTATCTTATATCTTGTGGAGGTAAATTAGCATTTTTTTCTAAACTTGTTACACATCATTTAACACCTGGTTTTTGTTTTGATAATATAGTTGAAGTCTATTATGTTATTTTTTTAATAATGTGATCTTGTTAAAACTTAAAAGGCTCGGTATGATTACATTCTGGAAACAAAGAAGTTGTGTTATTATTTGTCGGACTCTTCTGACACGCTCTAACATTTGAACTAGAAAATATACTCTTATTAATGATGATTTATAAACTTCAAATATTTTATGGGAAGTAACTCACAGGTAAACAAGCTCACTGAGTTGGCCTATACTGTTGCTTAATGTGCCTTGAAGGTTAATGCTTGATAGCCTCCTGTAAACATGGATGTCAAAGTTAATTGCATGATAGGTGAAACTAAAACATCATTAGTTAGTACTCACAGTGATGTCACTCGCCCTTTGTTGCACATAACCCCATCCCACCGTGTACCACAGGGATCATCTGATGCTTTCCAGCTTGATGGGAAGTTCTGCCATCCGCTCATTAGAGACTGGAGTGCAGCCCCTGAAAATTTGTTTCCTTGTTATTATTATTCAGGCAATATACAGATCACTGACTTGAATTATATTCTCATTTGCATGGTGGCATACCTTCCTTTTATTGTTAGCTGCTCTGCATTGTGCTACTTTTATGCAAATAAAATGAGAAAAATCGCCAACTTGGAGAAAGAAAGAAAGGAGATGATACTCATTCAACTATTTGATATGGTTGTTATGATAATACTATTCCATTATGCACTTGAAGATAAAGATACATTAAACCGTGTCATTTCTTTTTTTAGATAGAACAATGTTGTTGTTTTTAAAATATTTGTGTGACTTGTCAAATTCAAGATGCCCAAGCTACATCTTTGCAAAGGAAAGTAGTCTAAGAAGAGAAAGGTACAGAAACTAGGGTTTATCATACTTACCATCTTGAGAATCTGTATCACAGAATCCTGAAGGAATACTGGCTAACAACATGAATAGCAGAAGAACCTTCCACGGTGCCTCCATTCTGAGAGCCTATGGCTAACACGAACTGCAAAGCTGCTTCTTTGTCAAGAAGCCCAAGGGAGGAGCCTTCTAAGATGAACACAAAAGCCTTGCCCTTTGAAAGAACATTTTTTTGGGCAGGAATAGGTCAACCCAATCTGCATTTGCTTGCATATTCCTCATGAAATTTGGACCAGCTGCAAACTTGTTGTCAAACTGGAGAAATAGCCAAGGCAATGGAAAAGCAAGTAAAACAACCAAATTGCATAAGGATTACTGACTCTTCCATGGATGTTTCTTAACCTTTCCTAAACGGGCTGTTGGTGACATGTAGTTATCTGAGGACCTTCATGTGTCTAGGTTTTGCTTCGATCTTTGGGGGCTTGTTGCAAGTCACAGCTGTTGTCCAACCAACATGTTTCCTTTAAACTATTAAATCCGGATGTGCTTGGGACAACTGGTAGTTGGCTTTTCTTGGTTGAAATATGGCAGCCTGTGCATGCTTACAGTCCGTAACATAATGTTGTTGTGATTAAGAGATTCTTGTTATTTTATAATATAATTCCTTGTTAAGTTGTTGATAGTATTATTTTTCTTTGGTACAGCATATGTTGGTGTGGACTGACATAACAATGCTGATGCTTTGGAAGCTCTGATAATGACGAAGTTGTTAGTTTATTCTTCCTCTCTTTGTTCAAGGTACTTCCTTGTTTTTCCCCTGCTCTTACTTTAACTTTGTCTAGAGGTAAAATTTCCGTATTATTAATTTTTCAGCATGCATGCCATTGAACTATCCCTCAAACGGACGAAAGTGGGACATTTTAAGTAGGGACTAGATTTCTCCACTGCTGTTTCCAAAAAAAGTACAGTAAACATGCACTGTGATAGAGAAATAGTAATGGTTCTTAATTATCTTTCAACTGGAAAAGTGGTAATGCAATCAGAAGTAAGAGGTTTCCATGTACATGGCGGCAATACATCTTCTGAATGTCTTCACCAATAAAGAAGAAATCGTCAACTAAATCTTTTCCCTCACTAATCCTATATGTATCCACATATTACCTGCAAATGCCAATAACTTTGTTGCCTCTCTCCAATAGGAGCTTGGACTTCATAGTTATGTGTTCATTAATATCACCAGCCAATCAGAGGCCATTGGTTTGTTCAAAAAGTGGCCATTAATCTTTATCTATATGCTGTGAAATCACATTGTCTTGATGTAGGATTGTTTAGAGGAAAAACTAATGAGATTGCATCTGATAGCTACTTGAATTAGACATTGGGAACAATTCAGATCACCGAAGAACATTTGTCTTGGCTTGCACTAGGATTGGACTGGTGTACTGGAGATGGACAAAAGATCTTTATTTTAGCACATACTATTCATTTTAGTTTTAGGTTATCGATAGAAAGGGGAAGGTCATGCATGGTATTATAGACAGATCACTCGCTGCTGTTTCATCTTAAGCAAGCAGTTTGCCATTGTATGCTTATAAAATATTCAGACCTTAGTTTTATCAACAGATTGTACAATACATGTCCCGTGTCCTTTTCATTTAGACTATGCACCAAAAACAGTGAGTAGAGACAAGCAAGAACCAATACATAGTATCTACTTTGGTTCAGCAGCCGAGTATGAATATACACTGTTGTAATCGAAGGCACTGCTGCTGCTGTCTGTTAGGATGATCTCCACCCACGGTTGGCCCAACGGCCACCTGGGCCTTGAGCTCGCGCCCTGATCGGGTGCGCCCAACCCTAATGGTTGGTGGGCCCCTGTCACACTGCGCTATAAATAAAGGTGGGGGTCGGCGGCGCACTTCACGAGGTTGAACGGAGCCGTACTGCCCCACCGACACTAGCCCCAACCCGATCTCGAGGGGGAGCGCAGCCAGTGACGGGAAGCCCCACTGCCGCGCCACCACAGGACAGCGCCGCCGCCGGTCTTCACCACCGCCGTCTCCCGACTCCACCGACTCCATGGCGGACCCCTCTGCACCCGCAACCAAGTCGACGGATGGTCGGTACCACCACCTCTCCTCTCTCTTTACTCTCTGTTCTTTTTAGATCTACCCGCATCCTACCTTGTTCTTCCCGTATAGCAACCCTACCCTAGCAGATCTACTACTAGTGATCCTGTTCTAATAGCTAACAATGGTATCAGAGCGTACTTTTAGTAGATCTAGTTCTTCGGGTAGAAAGAAAGAGATTAGAAGGAGAAGAAGAACTCTAACCCTAGAAAACCCCGATGAGAAATCCCAAACCCTAACCCTGACGCAAGATGCGTCGAGAAAGAAAAGGGGAGGACCTACCGTGGTTGAACCCCGACGCCGCCTTGCCGGCACGCGGGAAGAACCGCCGCGGGAAGAAACGCCGCTCGTCGCCACGCGCATGAGCTCCAGATCGGGCACCGCCAAAGGACCGCTCGACGGCGGCGCGCTCACCCTCGGGCGAACGCGCGCACCAGCGAAGGGCCCTACGGCGGCGCCGCCGCTCTCTTCTTTTTGGCCGTTGTCGCACCGCGGCGGCTGAGAGAGGAGAGGGAGAGAAATGTGAGGGTTAGGGTTTTCGGCCGGCGCGGGGAGGGCTTTTGTCCTTCCGATCTGCACGCTCCGCCGTTGATCCAGATCGGACGGCTGGCGTTGGCCGGACCGGCTTTGAGCCCAGGCGGGATCGCGAAATCGTGGCCCAGGCCCAGGTTGCGGCCTGGGCGCGGAGGCTCCGCGCGCGCGAGGGCGCGTGAGGCGCACGTGAGCGCGAGAGAGGGGCGGCGCAGCGTCGGCGAGCGCGTGAGGCGCGCGCGAGAGAGACGCGGGCCGCGGGCAAGCGCACGCGTGAGGCGCGGCCGAGCGGGCCACCGAGGCCGCGCGCGGACAGGCCGCCGAGGCCGCGGGCGCACGCGCGTGAGGCGCGGGCGAGTGGGCTGCCGTGGGCCGCGGCCGCGAGGAGTGGGCCAAATTGGCCGGATGAACAGTAAAATGAGTTTTATTTAATTTCAGAAGCATTTTTTGATGGATTTTAATGAAATTTGCACCAAAATCTCTGTAATTTTTTGCACCAACGTGTTAATTTTTCAGAGATTGTTGTTTACAGTATAATGCTTCTGAATATTGAATTATTTTAGAATTTTTTCCGCTGCGAGCTAAAGTTTATTATCTTCTTATTAAATTCGAACCAACGGGAGAATTTAATTTTGAAGAGCAGAAATTTTAAGTTTTCTCTAATTTTAATTGGAACCAACGGGAAAATTAAAATTAGAGGAATACAATATTTATTTACAGTTCATGTTTATAATTTTGCTATTTTCTGACCAAAGTTGATGATAGCAATATTATAAATTGATTTATTCATGAATTTATGCATTAATTCTATCTTCTGCCCAACGGTGATGTAGAATTAATGTCAAGAATATTTTGCATGTTTTAATTTTGACCAACGTTAAATCAAAGCATGCAATTATTATATTGTTATGTTTCCTCATTTTTTCTGATACTGTTTCAGGACTCAACCCCATGGCATACATCTCGCACATCCCGGCACTTGATGGGAACAATTATCGGGTCTGGCGAGAAAAGTATGATTTAGCACTTGCGCTGTCCGAGAATGACTTAGCCCTCACCTCTCCGTGTCCTACTGAGCCAGAGGACCCGGTGAGGGCAGAAAATGAGACTGATGCTGATTTCACTGCCCGAAAGCGTGATCATGCAGAAGTCAGAATGAAATACGATCTTGAGAAAAAGAAATGGGACATCTCGAATCGCAAGTGCCTAATGGTGGCTAAGGCCACCATTGCAGATCCAATAAGGGGATCCATCCCAGACTGTGACACTGCCACAGAGTATCTACAGAAAGTGAAGAATCAGTTTACTGGTTCTTCAAAAGCCACAGCAAGCACGCTGATTAAGAAACTAGTGAATGAGAGATACTCTAGTGGTGGAATAAGAGAACACATATTAAAGATGAGCACAACGGCAGCTAAGCTAAATTCAATGGATATGGGGCTCAAGGATGAGTTTCTAATTCATTTGATTTTTGCTTCTCTGCCAAAAGAATTTGACACTTTTGTTGTTAATTACAACATGCAGCCCGACAAATGGGATATAGAAAAGCTCATTGCAATGTGTGTGCAAGAAGAGGAGAGGCTTAAAACTTCACAGGGTGACTTTGCAAACCTTGTGAAGAACAACAAAAGAAAGAACTTTAATGCCAAACCACAAGGGAAACCTCAGTGGGATAGTAGCTCCTCTTCTAAGTCACAGGGAAAGGTTCCCCAGTTTCATAAGCCCAACCAATTTACAGTAGACAAAGACACCTGTAAATTTTGTAAGAAGAAGGCGGGGCACTATCAGAGGGATTGCCCAGAGTTCCTGAAGCATCTGTTGAAGAATGGTAAGGATGTCATTACATTTATAGATGAATCCTTGTATTTAAGTTATGAAAAATCTACTTGGTGGATTGACTCAGGTGCAACTGTTCATGTTGCCAATTCATTACAGGGATTCCATACGAGGAGGACCCTACAAAGAGGAGAAAGAACAATTAAAGTTGCGAATGGAATTGAAGCCGAAGTCGAGGCCATTGGAGATCTCTCTTTAGAATTTCATGATGGTTTTGTACTTAGGCTTTCAGACGTTCTTTATGTACCCTCTTTGCGCAGAAACTTAATAAGTGTGTCGAAATTAGATGATGATGGTTATGATTGCCATTTTGGTGAAGGCAAATGCAGACTTGTGTTTAATAATAAATGTGTTGGTCTTGCCTTCCGACAAGACAAGCTTTATTTATTATCACTTTCTGAGAATGTGAATCATGTAACCATTGAGAATGAGAATACCTCTTCGTCTATGAATGAAAGAAAAAAGCGGAAGATAAATCATGATGCATCGTCGAAATTATGGCATTGTCGTTTAGGCCATATTTCGAGGGGGAGAATAGAACGATTGATTAAGAAAACACTTCTTCCGCCATTAGAATTTTCAGATTTAGAACAATGTATTGATTGCATAAAAGGAAAATATGTTAAGAAAATAAAGAAAGACGCCAAACGAAGCGCAGGAATTTTAGAAATAATTCACACAGATATCTGTGGTCCATTTCCTGTGATAAGTGTGGATGGTTATGATTCATTTATAACATTCACAGATGACTATTCGCGTTATGGCTACATTTATCCAATTAAAGAAAGATCAGAAGCATTGGATAAATTTAAGATATTTAAGGCTGAAGTAGAAAATCAGCACAATTTAAAAATTAAGATAGTAAGATCCGACCGTGGGGGGGAGTACTACGGTCGGCACACCCCGTATGGCCAAGTTCCTGGACCTTTTGCAAGGTTCTTACAGGAAAATGGCATAGTTGCCCAGTACTCTACACCGGGCGAACCTCAGCAGAATGGAGTGGCTGAAAGACGCAACCGTACCTTAATGGATATGGTGAGAAGTATGATAAGTTACTCCACGCTACCGATAAGTTTATGGATGGAGGCGTTAAAAACCGCCATTCATATTCTTAATCGAGTACCAAGCAAGTCGGTACCCAAAACACCGTATGAGTTGTGGACGGGAAGAGAACCCTCACTTAACTATTTACGTGTGTGGGGTTGTCCTGCTGAGGCTAAAGTTTTTAACCCAAATATAGGGAAGCTAGATCCCAAGACAGTCAGCTGCCATTTTATTGGCTATCCAGAAAAATCGAAGGGTTATCGCTTCTATTGTCCTGACAGACATACGAAGTTTGTAGAAACAAGACATGCTGTCTTCTTGGAGGATGAGATGATCAGGGGGAGCAGAGTAGCGCGAGAAATTAACCTAGAGGAAAAGCGGGTACATGTGCCCACTCCGATGGTTCAGGAACCATTTTTCACGCTACCTGTTGTTGCTACACCAACAGTGCCAGACACTGTAGTGACAGCACCTGTTGACAGTTCTCCTGTGGGAACGATGAGTGAACATGAGGAACCTGTCCTTCAGGATCTCATAGAACCCATTGTCACCCAAGAGGAAGAACAACAACAGCCTCACACAGAACAAGCGTCAACTGGCGAGGGACTCAGAAGGTCTCAAAGAGCCAGAAGATCAGCTATCCCTAATGATTACGAAGTCTATGAAACTGAGGATTTTCAAATGGAGGGTGATCCCACCTCTTTTGAAGAAGCCATGAGAAGCGCTCATTCATCCAAGTGGCTTGAAGCTATGCAGGATGAAATGAAGTCAATGAGCACCAACGGTGTTTGGGACTTAGAAACTATTCCTAAAGGAGCCAAGACAGTAGGCTGTAAATGGGTCTACAAAACAAAACATGACTCTAGAGAGAATATAGAAAGATTTAAAGCGCGACTTGTGGCAAAGGGCTTTACGCAAAGAGAAGGTATAGATTACAATGAGACATTTTCTCCAGTCTCGTGTAAAGATTCTTTTAGAATCATAATGGCGCTTGTAGCTCATTATGATTTAGAATTGCATCAGATGGATGTAAAGACGGCGTTCCTAAATGGGGATTTAGAGGAAAACGTTTACATGGCACAACCAAAAGGTTTTGTTGTGGAAGGAAAAGAACGTATGGGATGCCGCCTGAAGAAATCCATTTACGGATTAAAACAAGCATCAAGGCAGTGGTACTTGAAGTTTGATAGTACAATAAGAAGTTTTGGGTTTAAGGAGAATGTAGAGGACAATTGCGTGTATGCAATGTTTAAGAATGGGAAATACATTTTCCTAATCCTGTATGTGGATGACATCTTACTTGCTAGTAGTGATGTTAGCCTATTACAAGAGACCAAGAAGTTCTTGTCCTCGAATTTTGATATGAAGGATCTTGGTGAAGCTTCGTTCGTTCTGGGAATAGAGATTCACCGAGATAGAACTAAGGGGGTTTTAGGTTTATCTCAAAAGGCATACTTAGAAAAGGTTCTAAAGAAATATAGTATGCAAAATTGTAAGCCTTCACCTGCTCCTATAGTCAAGGGCGACAGATATGGGGAATTTCAATGCCCCAGGAACCAATATGAGATCGATCAAATGAAAGCGGTTCCATATGCTTCAGCTGTCGGAAGCTTACAGTATGCTCAAGTGTGTACGCGCCCTGACTTAGCGTTTGTCACCGGGTTACTTGGCAGATTCCAGAGCAATCCTGGAATAGAACATTGGAAATTAGTAAAGAAAGTCTTGCGTTATTTGCAAGGAACAAAAGGCCTCATGATGACATACAGAAGATCAGATTCACTCCATATAGTGGGGTATACAGATTCTGATTATGCGGGAGATGATAGAAAGTCGACATCCGGATATGTATTCACTCTCGCAGGAGGAGCTATATCGTGGAAAAGCTCAAAACAAACCGTCACTACATCATCCACAATGTATGCCGAGTTTGTAGCATGTTATGAGGCCACGGGGCAGGTGAATTGGCTAAAGAAATTCATACCCGGGTTGAAAGTGGTAGACGACATACATAAGCCACTAAAGTTATACTGTGACAATGAACCAGCAGTATGTTACGCTCACAACAATAAGTCAAGTGGTGCTGCCAAACACATTGACATAAAGTATTATGTTGTGAAAGATAAAGTCCGGGATCATATAATCAATCTTGAGCACATAAGGACAGAAAAGATGCTCGCGGATCCGCTCACAAAAGGCTTACCGCCCAATGTGTTCAGAGAACACTTAGCCGGCATGGGTTTACGGGAAAGCCTGTGATTCCTGGACAACAAGGGCCCAGTTGAGAGTTCATTTCAAAACAGAGAAGTGCATTGTGGCTGTTGAATCTAATGGCATAAGACCGTGACGATGAGGCACGCTCTATGCACTGATCTGTGATGGAATGAGAAAAGCAATGAGTGATAAGTATAGAGTTCAGAATATAAGTTGAGATCAAGGGGGAGAATGTTAGGATGATCTCCACCCACGGTTGGCCCAACGGCCACCTGGGCCTTGAGCTCGCGCCCTGATCGGGGGCGCCCAACCCTAATGGTTGGTGGGCCCCTGTCACACTGCGCTATAAATAAAGGTGGGGGTCGGCGGCGCACTTCACGAGGTTGAACGGAGCCGTACTGCCCCACCGACACTAGCCCCAACCCGATCTCGAGGGGGAGCGCAGCCAGTGACGGGAAGCCCCACTGCCGCGCCACCACAGGACAGCGCCGCCGCCGGTCTTCACCACCGCCGTCTCCCGACTCCACCGACTCCATGGCGGACCCCTCTGCACCCGCAACCAAGTCGACGGATGGTCGGTACCACCACCTCTCCTCTCTCTTTACTCTCTGTTCTTTTTAGATCTACCCGCATCCTACCTTGTTCTTCCCGTATAGCAACCCTACCCTAGCAGATCTACTACTAGTGATCCTGTTCTAATAGCTAACACTGTCATTTTTCATAGGCAAATGTTCCCCATAAGGATCTCTACCCATTGCATTTCCAAACTGTTGCAGCTGATAAAGATGCTGAGTTTGACAACTGTGTCCCTTCATTCTGTATAATGGTCTCAAGTTCCTTCACAATATTATTCATTGTCGGGCGGTCAACACCAGACTCTTCTACACATTCCATGGCCAATTGCACGAATCTCCTGAAGCCAACTAATTTTGCTGAATCCCGGATTGCCGGATCAATTAGTTGCACTACTGAGGTCTGGCACTGTCCCGTTCAGTTGCTTGCTTGCTAAGCTCCTGCAAAGAAATATTTAAAATGTAATTTGCATGGAATAGGGAATATTAGCAGGTATTCCTTCATGATAGTTACTGAAACAACCCAGAATTTCAGAAACAAATGGAATTCAACTGAAGTTTGATTTCATTTGAACTCCAACCCAACTCAGCATATTCTCCATCCATTTGCGCCTCTCTTCCCTTGGCGTGTTACCTTTCCCATCCATTTGTGCAAGCCTCCTGTTGTCGTTACTATTCACCATCTGACAAAAGATCTTGCCGCCAATCCCACCGCCTCTTGTTGCTTGGTCAATGCCACAACCCTCGGTCAATGACCGTACCTCGTTTGTAAAGCCACTGATAGCACCTCTCGAAGGTCCCTAATTGGCACCGGACAAAGCCAAACTCGAGTTCGCCACCGTTGACTCACCTCTCTCTCTCTCAACCGGCTCGTGAAACCTCATAGTTCATCGGCCACCTACTTCCCCGCCAGTCGAAACCACCCTACCATGGACCACTCACCACAGACCTCCATGACCCAAACCACAGCTGCCCGAGCCACCGTGACCACTCCCAGAAGGTTAAACAGCGGCCAATTAGAAGGAAGAACCTTCCTGTAGCTCCTGGGCCATCCAAATGCCCCGAGAAGAAACCACCTCACTGCCAGCCAACTGTAGCCTGCCGATCACCACCGAGCCTCAAAATGGAATCCCCTCGTCCCCAGGAATCCACCCATATCCCTGGTTTTCATTTCAACTCACCATAGCTCGAGATTTACCCGATTTTTTATTCCTTTGTTTCTCGGCACTGTAGCAACGCAAGGAGGAAGACGATGAACAGTGATGTTAGGCCACTGTTCATCCAAACCCAACTTGGGATTGTAGCAACCGGCCCAGTATGAACAGTAAATGACCCAGTAGTGAACAGTAAAAACCCGTAGTGAACAGTACCGGAACCCGCTGTGAACAGTGCAGACCTGTGATGAATAGTAGACACCCGTTACTGTTCATCCAAAAAATCGGAAAACATATTTGTAGTCATTTTGACCATTTTGACCCCCACGAAATCTAATTTCTACTCCATTTGGTCAAAATAGACACCAATAAAATTCTAATTAACTCAAACACCATTCCAAATCCAAATTCAAATACTCTTCAAGCCATCTCTATTCACCGAAACCCTAAAAATATTTATGCGCCCATTTTGGTTGTCTTGAACCTATTTACACCATTCCTATCTCTGTTATGTCATTCTAAACTTCGATAAAGCTCTAAACCACCCAAATAATATTTTGACCTCAAAAACCCAATACCGTCCATGCCTGCAACCATTCACCCATATCCACCTATATAGCCATTTCGATTATCTCAACCATTCCAAGCCAATTCCTAACTCCGATCATCCAAACCAAACATTGTCTAGACCCTGACCACCCAAACCTATTCTCTTTGTCTTTTGATTATTTTATCGTGTTTTGTTCCCAGCTTGCATTATGCAAAGCAGGAACTCATTTGTATTTGTCTTCCATGCTAGTACTCGAACCACACAAGTTGGTCAATAGAAAAGCTACAAGAGAATTAGAGAAATCAGTATCCAGTCTGAAGACTACAGTAAGATAATCAGAGACTATGGACAAAGAGGCAAGTCACATATTTTCAACATATTGAACCTACATTCCTTTAATTATTTATTTATCAGTACTTTTATTATGTTATTTACAAGTTGTTATTTCTTGTACAATAATTATTTAGAATGACATGATATTAGGTAATATTCTACCACCCAAAAATGCCCTGTTTAATCTGATGGCCATATTCACCTTGACAAGACTTAGTAATATTAAATGCATTATCAATATAATCATGGTAGTTTAGAAACTCAACAAATTTTCCACTACTAAGAGACTTGGCATTTTGGTGATAGAATTTTAAAAGTGGTTCTAGGATAAGAAAGTTTCACGGGAAGTCATGAGTTGGCCGGGTCCCATGACCTTACCCTAGGGTGGAGGCTTGGACCGGAAAGGTGGCAGTGCAGTGGGCACTGAAATATGGGTTTGTGGGTGAAAGTTGCCTTAGTGAAAACTAAGGGCTGGACCCTTATGCCAAGTAAAGAACATAGCGATCGCCCAACCACAAGTATTGATTCGTCAAACCTGGTCTAGTAACCGCTCAAGTTCGATTGAATATCTACAAATGGTGGGGGGAGACCGAGGGAGAGTTCGTATGGAAGGTTGTTAACCATACAATGGTAGGGCTGCGACAAATCGAGCAAAGCCGTGTGGGCCACTCGAGTTTGTTGAGATCAAAAACATACTAGGTAGAGGCTATATAAAGAATTGAGCAGTAAAAAACCTTATTTTCTTAATTCTGCCGTGGGAGTTAAGAGATCTTGTGGGTAAACCTGGGCAGCTTTGCAGAGTCATAAATGAGGAGTATTCGAATACACCGTGTTTCCGGAAAATGAAGCTGTGTTTAATGGGTGAATCCAAAAACAAAGCATAAGTAGATTTAGAAATGATTTGGAAATGTTGAAGTCTGGTAATCAAGTTTTAAAACCCCAATTCATTAAGAAGCTATTGTTCTTTTTGTTTAAAAATGTTTACAAATAAAACTGCATCCACAACTACTTAATCAAACCCATATATTCCCATCCTTTGGAGATCCTCGCTAGTTCTCTATGTATCTTGTTGAGTACGGTTGGTTGTACTCAGTCTTACTTTATTTTTCTACCAACACAGAGATCAGAAGAAGAAGGATGTTACAAGTTTTTATGTTAGGGTTACGACCGCACTCAAGCCTGTGGAGTTTTTTTTAGTTCTTCTGATTGTAAGTTAAGTTTTGGGCTTGGACTGTGAAGTATTGGCCTTAAGGACCCCTGTCGATCCCTTCATGTTAATATAGGGCTAGAGCCCAAAAACAGTTACACCAGGAGCCGTGAGACATGGAGAGAAGAGATCTGATCTGAATCCAACTAATACAAGGAATAGATCTATACTTTCTATAACTATTCAGATCTCCTATCCTGTCACACGGCTGGGATACCAAATACAAAGATTGGGAGGCTATCTCTAAGATTTAACCGACTGGAACAGATCCTAACAGATCTGGATTCCGCAGACCGTCCAGGACTCTGCCGGGACTCTATCTCTAACATCCCCCCTCAATCACAACTTATCTAAGTTGAGATTGTATCTGAATTCTTCATGTTGCTTTGCTGGAAGAGGTTTAGTGAATCCATCTGCAACTTGGTCACTTGAAGAGACAAATTCTACCTCTAGCAACTTATTCTTGACTCTCTCTCGAACAAACTGATAATCCACCTCAATGTGTTTTGTTCGGGCATGAAAAACAGGATTAGCTGATAGATACATTGCACCAATGTTGTCACACCACAGTTTTGCGGCTGGTGGGCTGTGTATTCTGAGTTCTGTGAGAAGGGTTTGAACCCACATGATCTCGGCTGTAGCATTAGCTACTGCCTTGTATTCTGCCTCTGTACTGGATCTTGACACCGTTGCTTGCTTGCGAGCACTCCATGAAACAAGATTCTTTCCTAGAAAGACTGCAAAACCTCCAGTTGATCTTCGATCATCTAAACAACCAGCCCAATCTGCATCAGAGAAAGCTGAAACCAACATGGATGATGATGCACTTAATTTTAGTCCAATGCCTAGTGTGTGCTTCAGATAACGCAATATCCTCTTGACTGCCATCCAATGCAAAACAGTTGGAGTATGCAAAAACTGGCAAACTTTATTCACTGAAAAGGATATGTCAGGTCTTGTTAATGTCAAGTATTGTAATGCTCCAACAATGCTTCTGTACTTTGTGCAGTCTTCTGTTCCAAGTCTTTCCCCCTGTGCAGTCAACTTGTCACTTGCTGACATAGGTGTATTTGCTGGTTTGCAATTATCCATCTGTGCCTTTTTTAGCAAATCTATAGTATATTTCTCTTGAGTTAGAAGAATACCAGCCTGTGTTTTCTTTACCTCAATACCCAGAAAGTAGTGCAGTTCTCCCAAGTCTTTTAGAGGAAACTCAGTCTTCAAGTCTTTAAGAAGAGCTGCAGTAGCATTAGGATCTGAACTGGCAACAATGATATCATCAACATAAATGAGCATAAAAATGATAGTACTCCCTTTCCTATAAAAGAATAAGGATGTATCAGCTTTGGAAGGAATAAAGCCAAGTGTCTGTAGTTTTTCACTAAGTTTGGAATACCATGCCCTTGGTGCTTGTTTGAGACCATACAAAGATCTGTCCAGCTTGCAAACATAGTTCTTAAGAGATTTCTCTTCATACCCAGGAGGTTGCTTCATATATACATCTTCCTCAAGGATACCATGAAGGAAGGCATTCTGCACATCAAGTTGACGTAGGCTCCAACCTTGTGAAACAGCAATAGACAAGACAATTCTAATAGATGCTGCCTTAACCACAGGGCTGAAAGTATCCTCATAATCTATCCCATATCTTTGCTTAAAGCCTTTTGCAACTAAACGGGCTTTATACCTATCTATGCTTCCGTCAGCCTTCCTCTTGATTTTATAAACCCATTTACAGTCAATCAAGTTCATTCCACTCTTAGGAGGGACTAAGTGCCATGTTTTGTTATTTTTTAATGCCATATATTCCGCATCCATTGCTTCTTTCCAATTATTATCTTTCAATGCTTCTTCTATAGTATAAGGTTCTCCATTGGAAGCAAGAAAACTATACTTAACTCTGCCATCAGTATACTTGACTCTACCATCAATAAAAACTGTGGGTTGAGAGATACCTCTTTGTAACCTTGTTACTGGACGATGCTGAGGTGCAATAGAGACAGGAATTGTGAAGGCGAGCTATTACCAGATGCAGATGGCTCCAAACTGCTGTCTGATGTGGTCGACACCATGCTGTCAGGAGATAAAGAAGATACTGCAGCACTGTCACTAGAAGAAGATGGCACCTGTTGACTGGAGGAAAGGTTAGCTGTTTCTTCTTGAATCAGAGGTGTCGAAGCAGCCTGTTGAGAATCAGACATAGGTACTGGATCTCGAGTGCGCCTGGTGTAGACCTGAAGAACAGGTTGTGCAGCTTCAGATATGGATGCTGAGTCTCGAATGCGCCTGCTATACACCTGGGTGATGATTGGTCTTGACTGCAGCAGTATGTTAGAATCATCTGCAGATGGCATGTTGTTATCACCTGATGCTGAGTGTAGCTGTACGCCATCAATTGGTCCTGAAAATTCATCTGGTTCAAGAGAGTTAGCAGATTCATATGCATCAGGAGAACATGTAGCAGATTGATCAGACACAGATTCACCCCCGTGATCAACAGAGTGAGACAACTCATTTGGGAGAAGAAGAATCTCAGACCGAAGTCTGGCGCCTGCGTTTGGATGAAGTTGGGCAAAAGGAAAAACGTGTTCATCGAAAACAACATCTCTAGAGATGTAGATACGACCAGTGGAGACATCTAGGCACTTGAACCCCTTATGAAGATTGCTGTAGCCAAGAAAAACGCATTGCTTGGAACGGAATTGAAGTTTGTGGCTATTGTAAGGACGAAGATTAGGCCAACACGCACACCCAAAAATACGAAGAGAGGAATAATTAGGAGAAGTATTGTAAAGGCGTTCTAAAGGAGTGGACCAATTAAGAATTTTGCTGGGTGTGCGATTTATTAAATAGGTGGCAGCAATGAATGCTTCATCCCAAAATTTAAGGGGCATGGAGGCATATGAAAGAAGAGCAAGGCCAACTTCAACTATGTGTCTATGTTTCCTCTCTACGGCACCATTTTGTTGATGAGTGTGAGGACATGAGACTCGATGAGAAATTCCTATCTTTTGAAAGAAAGAATTGAGTTTTTCATATTCTCCTCCCCAATCTGTTTGGACATAAAGGATTTTTCTATTGAATAATCTTTCAACAAGACTCTGAAATTCATGAAACCTTTGGAATACTTCAGATTTGTGCTTTATCAAATATATCCAGGTGAACTTGCTGAAATCATCAATAAAACTAACATAGTACTTATTTCTGCCCACAGATTCAGGGGCTGGTCCCCATACATCAGAGAAAATGAGTTCTAAGGGGACACTAGACTCACTAGAAGACCTGGAGAAGGGAAGCTGATGACTCTTTGCCTGTTGACAGGCATTACAAACTGAGTCTTTATTTGATTCTAAAGAACAAGGTAATTTATTGTGGCTAATGACACGTTGAATGACATATGGAGAAGGATGACCTAGACGACTATGTCATTGTGACAAAGACGGCTTGGAGACTCCAAAAACTTGTTTTCTTGAGCTAATGGAGGAGAGTGGGTAAAGGCCGCCTTTACTCTTGCCCTGCAGGAGAACTTGCCCCGTTGCTTGATCCTTAATCAAGAAAAAATCAGGGTGGAACTCAAAATAAGCATGATTATCTGCAGCAAATCGATGAACGGAAACAAGACTCTTTGCAGCTTTTGGAACATGAAGTATGTTTTTGAGATGAAGATTACGATTAGGGATGTGAATATGTGAATGACCAATATGCATGATGTTCATACCTGCTCCATTTGCTGCATGAATCTGATCACCACCTCCATATTTGTCACGAACAGTCAGCTTCTCAAGTTCGCTGGTGATGTGATCGGTAGCCCCTGTGTCAGCATACCAATTTGTGTCTACACCATAAGAGGTAGCAGCTGCAGCAGTCTTCTCAGTTGGAGGAACGAAGTCAGCATCAAATCTGTGCCAACAAACCTCCACCGTATGTCCTTTCTTCTTGCAGAGTTGACACTTTGGCCGGTTGTCTTCACCATTGTTGGAGCGGCTGGAAGTGTAGTTGCCGCGTCCACCTGTGCCACGGCCGCGCCCGCAACCCCTCTGGACACCGCGCTGAAAGCCTCCACGTCCGCGCATGGCAGAGTTTGCAGAGGACTGGAACGGGCCACCTTGCTGCAGCAGTTGAATTCTTTGTTCAAAACTGAGAAGTTGAGAGTATACCTCTCCAACCGAGATGGGTTCAGCACGCCCAACAATTGTTGACACAATCGGATTGTATTCCATGTCAAGCCCACTCAGGATGTAGGAGATCAACTCTTCATCTTCTAGCGGCTTCCCTGCAGAGGCCATCTCGTCTGCTAGGGTCTTCATCTTGCCAATGTATTCAGCCACACTTGAACTTCCCTTCTGAGTTGTGGCCAGCGCTATGCGCGTGTTCACTGACCGCGCGCGCACTTGAGAGGCAAACATGGCTTCAAGTGTCTGCCATACTTCGGCTGCAGACTTTTTGCTGGCGACATGGACTAGGATGTCTCTGGACAGAGACGACAGCAAGTAGCCAAGAATTTGCTGATCTTTGGCCAGCCACTGAACATAGTCTGGATTTGAGATCTTGCCTGTCTTCTCGCCTTGCTTGGTTTCAATCTCTTCTGGTGGTGACTTGGTAGTCCCATCCAGGAACCCCATCATCTGAGCGCCTCGTACTGTGGGGAGAATTTGCGCTCTCCACAGCGCATGGTTAGATCTAGTAAGCTTCTCTGTTACTGGGACGGCAAAGGGGAAGATAGAGGAACTAGAGGCGCTCGCCATTGATGGGTAGGCTCTGATACCATGTGAAGTATTGGCCTTAAGGACCCCTGCCGATCCCTTCATGTTAATATAGGGCTAGAGCCCGAAAACAGTTACAGCAGGAGCCGTGAGACATGGAGAGAAGAGATCTGATCTGAATCCAACTAATACAAGGAATAGATCTATACTTTCTATAACTATTCAGATCTCCTATCCTGTCACACGGCTGGGATACCAAATACAAAGATTGGGAGGCTATCTCTAAGATTTAACCGACTGAAACAGATCCTAACAGATCTGGATTCCGCAGACCGTTCAGGACTCTGCCGGGACTCTATCTCTAACATGGACGCCCTTAAAATTGTTAAAATTGATCATTAGTCTTTGTTTTAATCAAATTAACTTGCACAGCCAGCCCCACAATGCAAATCACATGACCCCACGTTCCTTTCCCTTCCCCGAGCCCTTTCCCTCCCTAGCCACGCCCTTCCCCACCCCAGCTGTTGCATGCCATCTCCTTTGTGTCACCTTCTCATGCTCCTCTACACTGGCAGAGACCCTCTTCCCGTCACCCTCCACCTTCCAATCTACCTCGCCACCATGCTGCCACACTTCAATGATCTCCTTGCACTCCTCAGCCCCGCCATCACCTCCCTCTTCTTCAGCCATGGCACCGCAAAGGACACCAGGTGGGTTGGGTTACTCGAGGGATTCTAGAGAAAAAGGCGAGGCAAAGCTAAAGGCATGTGCTTTGTGCTCTATTTGTCCACTTGGCAGGGCACCAGGGATGCTCCCCTTCGTTGTGCGTAGCATCGCCATTGTGTCCTCCAGGCCATAGTAATAGCTAGAGCAGAAGGATAGCGGTGGCGATAGCTTCATGGATGTTGGCTCCAGATCCAGCGGCAGCGCCAGCTTCGATGATAACGATGGCCTCGCCGCGCCTGCGAGGTTTCCTCCTCACTAAAAGGTAGCTCAATTCTGCCCAATCCATCTCGTAAGTGAGCTCTTGGAGCCATTTAGATGTTTAGACGGGCGAAAGGGATGTGGTTTTTATAGGATTTTGGTGCTAAATTTTTTCCTTTTGGTTCTCAAACTTGCAGAGCTCACAGTGAGGATATAGGGAAAGCGCGGGAGCTGTAGCGGCAACGTCGACATGGACTAGCTACCAAACATTCCACGCACGAAGTACTCTGCTACCGAGCGGTGCTAGCACAACAAGATCAATGATAGGTGTGTTCCTCTAGCTCCAACAGTTTATTCAAACATACTGCACTGCTCTTTCTTTGATTCGATAAGCTCTCGGGTCCTCATTGTCAAGTTAAATGTGTTAGTCGGCACATTGTCATAGTTAACGAACTAGTGGGCACAGATATTCAGGAAGTGTTAGCTTTTGGAGAGCTAAAATCTAATATAAGATACTCGCTTAGTTGCATGTAACTAGATTTGCATTGCTAACTCAACAAATGTGGATGGAAGCATGAAGCATGCATCTGTAGCCTGGAAGTCTATTTGATTTAGCTAGGAAATAGGTTGGCGTTTAGGGTGTAGTGATGATGGTGCTCGTCTTTATACAACAAGGTGTCCATTGTCTGAGGAGTTGGTTCCTGAGTAGATGTTGTAATTTGTAGATGTGGTTAGGATGTAGTGACGACAACGCTCATCTTTGTATAACAAGGTGTCCATTATCTAAGGAGTTTGTTCGTGAGGAGATGTTGTAATCTGCATATGTGGTTAGGATATAGTGTCGATGACGCTCATCTTTGTACAACAAGGTGTTCATTGTCTGAGGAGTTGGTTTTTGAGAGATGTAGTCTATGGATGTGGTTAGGGCAGTGAATAAATGAAGGAAATATGTTATGTGCATCCTGCTGTGGTGGGGTTCAAAAAACATGTGTTTTACCTGAGAATACTCGAATGATTGAATCCTTATGTTGCGCTGCTAAATATATCTTAATTTGGGTTTCCTAATTTCCTGTCAAAAATTTGTTGGTGCACAAATAATCTTTGTCTAAACTCTAACGCATAGATCTGAACTTATTTTCCACTCACAATTATTTTGCAGATTTCAGATACTAAGAAAGCTTTTTCCACATAATTATCAAAAGAGAGACAAAGCATCATTTCTCTTAGAGGTAAGGCAGTACAACCATTGCTTTGGTATAATCTGTTCTCCATCTAATATCTTGCTTATCTATTGGCACCTATTTATTATGAGATATTGGCACCTATTTTAATGCAGGTTATTGAATACATACGGTTTTTACAAGAGAAAGTACAGAAGTACGAGGTTTCATACCCAGAATGGAACCAAGAAATTCTGGAAAAATGAGCAGGCTAATTTGCTTACTAACACCACTTTATCCCATACATGTTGAGGCTTACTAATAAGGTTCTAACAAACTTCTTCACCATGTTCCATCATTCCTGTGCAGAACAAGGACCACATACTAGGAGATACTTCGCCTAAACCTTCAGAAATTATAAAAACTAGATCCTCCTCTAGATTCCCTTTTACAGGGAAACCTGATGATAATAAAAATGTGGTTGCATCTCCAGCTCCTTCAATTGCACATGATCAAACAGAAACTGATCCAACGGGTCATATGTCTTACAAATCAGCTAAAACCTCCGGTCCCATTACTGTTGTAGGTAATAGTTTTGGTCCAAGTATAGTTTTACAACTTGCAACATTTTATATACTCGATGTTGCTGTCGTGGGGGAGCTAGCGCTGGGCAGATTGTCGTGTTGCTTTGGATGTGCTGGGTCATTGCTTGGAGCGGTTCAGCTCTGAGGGTTTCAGGTGAGGAAAGGGAAAGAGGGAGCTTGTGGTGCTCCCTGACATGATGCACTGGTTCTGTTGGTGCTCATGTTAACGGGCGCAGTAATGGATGACGCGGGTGTTTAGGGTTGGAGGTTTCTGGTGGTGGGAAGGGGGTGAAGGTGCAGGAGTTCACGTCGTGGGTACTATCCACCACTGTTGGGCTTGGCAACTACCTCTTGTGGTATGTGTAGGAGAGGTTATGCGTAGCTAATCTGTTGGAGGTAAGCAAATTATATTGCATAGTTAGTAGTCATTGTGAAAGATTGGGCAATTGATATTTCATCAACTATGTAATCAATCCGACATTGCCATTGTTTGCATAGAACATAGATAAGTGCAAAAAGGTGGGCTTTTCATTGTTCTACTTTAACCATGGTTTTCTTTGATTATATTGTTGTATAGGACCTTAAGTGTTGTGCTCCTATGAGACAGATAGAAGATCCATAGTTATAAGTGGTCAGAGAACTAAATTTTATGGTCAGGTCCTAGTTATTCCAATTCTACAAATTATTGACACATTCTTCAATGCTTAAGTTCTAAATGACTACTAGGAATAAAAAATTCTATATATATTTGATGGTTCTGCAGTGACTACAAAATCCTGGTAGGAAGATGTCCAGGCAGAGATTCTAGAGCATACTCATATTTGATTAAGGAGGATGGGGTTTACCCTTCACTGCAAGAAAAATATTAGTTGTTCTAGACTAGAAAATTATTGTTTGCACTAGGATTTAGCAGTGTTGAGCTCATCACAACAATCATTGTTCTGTTGCAACAATGAAATTTTATTTATTTTGCCCCTTTCCTTAGAGGAGCCATCTCTATAACTTTTTAATGATGAAGCTTCAACCCAACGTATTCTATCATTAAAGTAGAGTTGTTACTTACAAGCAGGAGAGCTCTGTTTCAACTGGTAACACGACTATTGACACTCCTGATGTACATCTATTAACACATGGGAGGGCATGGGCAATCTCTCTCAACCTTAGAAATGCATTGAGTGAAAAGTCTCTGCCAGCATTTGTCATCGGAATGGACATAGAAGACCTTCTTTACAAGTTACTTCTTTCTCAGATGATGTTTATTCTTCTGATTCTCCATAGGATTTATTCATATGTTCATTTAATTATACCTTCTACAAATTTATAAGGAAGATATCAAGATAATATGTGTTATATATATAGTATCTCCTTGCGATGTTCGCTAATAAAGGTATACAACAACACGGTTGTCATCTTTTCTGAAATTTTAGTGTGATGCACTATTGTAAACATCTTTGCGGTCTATAATGTGTTTTTTCTTTCTTGTTTGTTACATGGATATGTACACATTCATCTTCTCTTTTAGGAATGATTTGTTTTGGTCACTAATCAATGGCATGCCATTTGAAATAATCTCAATCTCATTGTTCTACCTATGCATTTTCTATAGACACCCTGATTTGATATATCTATTTGCTTTCAACAATAAATATGATATCTTCTTTTATTTCAGAAATTACCATTTTGTTATCTATCAGCAAAATTTGGCAGATGGATGTTATAATACACATGTGATGTAAATTTTGAATCTTATGTTAGAAAAATATTTATTCTGTGTAGATTGAAACCAAAACACAAGTGAGGGGTGGATGTTGGTCGTCTGACGAGCCATCGTCCACGAGAGTAAAAATGACACGAGGATTTATATAAGTTCAAGAGTCCAAGAGAACCGTCCTACTCCTGTCGGTTAACCAACAGGCGGTTACCTTCGGGGAGGAAACCCTCAATGGCTCATATGTTTGAATATGTTTCTTTATTGCTTAAGAGAGCTCCCCTATAAATAAGGGATACATTGGGTATTTGTAAGCTCTTAGCCATGTACAAATGATGAGAATACCTCTCAGTGAGATAACTAGCTTATGAATACAAGCGAGAGGTATAGTTGTCTTTTCTAAGCATGACTGCAATTCTTGATATGTATGTAGGTGTGTCTCGTAAAGCGGAGCCGTTAGTGGAGGGATGAACTATTCCTTCAACATATTCTTTTATGTGCATTGTTGAATTCACATGTATTTTTAAGCTATACTTTCGCGTGCTGGCTTGATTAACAATTAATACCAGTTGATACTTGGCGATGATTCAATTCGGTGGCGATCATTTCGGCTTCAGCTTTTAGCTTCTGGCTTATTTTTCACTATTCATAAATTTCGTCTTTTTCTGAACTTTTGGCTTTTTGTTGAACTTTTTTGCCGGTTCTTTTTTCCCGTATTTGTTTGTATTATACGTAATGGGCTAACATATTTTTTAATTTTTTTAAATTTAATTATGTTAAATAAGTCTTTGTCAGCTACAGTATTTTTCAGCCAGTTACAGTGCTTTTTAGCCATAAGTCACTCAAAATAAGCCAAAATGATCACACCCTAGTCGCATTCCACACGGGGCGCCGAATTTGCGGCGAAGTCTTCAGCCCTAGTCAATAGCTCATCCCGAGTTATCCTAAGGCAAGTGCACCAGAGCCATGACAGAAATTCACGTGATCTGGGCGCCCACTCCAGCAGCCATCGCATTCCGTCACAACAGAGAGGGAGAGAGGGAGAGAGAGCGCGCGCCAAGCGGCCGCCAGCCAGATTCGAAGAAGAGGAGCGCTTGGTCAAGGCGAGGTGGAGTCCAGCAAGCGGAGGCGCCCCTGGGCACGGTCGACGCCGACGCGCTACGCCCGACGTCTGGGGCGACGGGGCGAAGAACCGCGCGGCCATGGGAGCCATCGAAGACGATGATGGGAAGGCTCGGGCACGGGGCTCCTCATGGCGAAGTACACCCTAGCGTCTTCACGGCGCCGAACCCAGGTAGGTGGAGGCAAGCTTCCATGGAAAACTCGGGTAAGCCAAGCCTTCGTTTCTCCTCTCTTTCGCTTTGCAACCCACTCCGGTTGTCTTAGGATGCGGCGGGGGCGACGGGCGTCCTGGAGGTGCCAGGGCGTGCGGAGGAGCCAGGCGGGCGTGCCAGGGCACCGGCAAGCACGCGGGGCGCAAGGATTTGCTGGATGCCGGGTGAGCCGAGCGCTGGAGCGCTTGTCAGGGCGTCAGCAGGCCGTGCTAGGTCCGCACGCATGTGCCAGGGCGCCTGGCCGGCGCGCCAGGGCACCGGCGAGCTGTGCCAGGGCGCCTGACGGGCGCGCCAAGGTGCCGACGAGCTGCGCTAGGGTGCCTGGCGAGCGTGCCTGGGCGCCGACGAGCCGATTCGCTGGACGCCGAGGGCCAAGTGCCGCGGCGCTTGCCAGGGCGCCGGCAGGCCGTGCCAGGGCGCGTGGAGGAGGTGGCGCCGGGGCGCGGGCGCGCGAATGCCAGGGCGCGGGCTCGCGTATGCCAGGGCGTCTCCATCAGCATGCAGGGGGGACTGGGCGCATGGGCGTTTTAGAGCATGTACAATGCAAGATGCTTATATATAAGTGCTTAAAGAGAGAGAATATAGCCACATCATCAAGCATCCATGCAAAAGTTGTTTCCTCCAATACAAGCATCTCTTCCATAGGTGCTTAGATGCTATATTATCTATTAATAGATATAGTTATACACATAAACACCTACTAAGCACCGGTGCTTATTTAAGCATCGATGCTTCAAAATAAGCACCTTATCTATCCTATGTGGTAAGAAAAATCAGTTTTTTATTACTAAGCATCTCTCTAAGCGCTTGCATTGGACATGCTTAGTGCTAGGGCACGTTGAGGGGCTGGCTTCCAGGGCGTTGCCGGTTGGTAGTGCCAGGGCGCTTGTATGTCGAGGCGCGGTGCCAGGGCGTTTGCAGGCCAAGGCTCAAATCCTGCTGACCGCACTTTTCCTCATGGGCATAGACTTGAGAACGTCAGCAGAGTACACCAGATTGGCCACATGCCTCTGCAACCATGAGCACGCCAAATTGGTTCGCAAACTGCAACGGCAAACATTGCAACCATGGAGATACTTCGTTACTTCTTAATCATCCAATGATCCAAAATGGCAGGGAAAGGTAGATGGCGCTGCCCATGGAAGATGGAACGAACATTTGCTTCTGATCAATGCTTCCCTAGGAGCAGGATGTTAGAAAGGTTATACTTGTAACAGAATCTGGATCATATCAGATGATTGCAGTGCTGTTTAAACGCAATAGATAGTTTCTATCTCCTGTGTCGTGTATGTTTAGAAGTTGTATCTAAAGATAGGATGTTTAGATTCTTGCTTAACAGCACATGTAATCACGGATATGTTCACAATTGTAAAGCAATGCCAAGTGCTGTTCTTGGCCAATATAAATAGATCTATGCGGCCTCTACGGAGGTTCAACGCTTCCTCAATAATCCAAGTTCCTTTACATGGTATCAGAGCCAATCCTCTAATCCACATCTATGGCGACCGGAGCTTCTTCTCCGTCTCTTGCGGCAGCCATGGCTTGGAATCCTTCTCTAGGCCATCCTATCACAAAAAAGCTAACCAAGAGCAATCATATGCTATGGAAAGCTCAGATTCTCCCTGCAGTACGAGGCGCACAACTCACTGGATTCCTCGATGGAACCACGACGGCGCCTGCAGAGAAGATTGTCGTCAAAACTGGCGACAAAGCAGTTGAAGAACCGAACCCTGAGTTCGCGAAGTGGTTAGCCCTTGACCAGCAGGTCCTTGGCTATCTCTTCTCCACCCTATCAAGGGAAATCATGACGCATGTCGCTGCGATGACAAGTGCGGCTGAAGTCTGGAAGGCAATCGAAGAGATGTTTTCTTCACAGACACGAGCTCGTGTGATTAACACCCGCATGGCGCTCTCCAGCACAAAGAAAGGATCCATGACGATGCCGGAGTATTTCGGTAAGATGAAGGCATACGGCGACGAGATGACAGCGGCCGGAAAACCAATCGACGATGAAGAACTCGTCTCCTACACCCTCAACGGTCTTGACATCGATTACAATCCTGTCGTCACCACAGTTCTGGGACGGAAGGAATCCATCACGGTGAGTGAGGTATACGCGCAACTCATCAGCTTTGAAAACCGTATGGACTTGCTGCAGGGAGGCTCCAGTTCTGAAAGTTCAGTAAACTCCGCTTGGCGTGGACGTGGAGCCTTCCAACGCAACCATGGTGGTCGTAGTCGCGGCAATGGTCGTGATGGACGCGGCGGCCGCAGCAACCGAGGAACAGGCAGACACAGTTATGGAGGTTCAAACGGCAACAGAAATGAAAATCGTCCAAGATGCCAAGTCTGTGAGAAACCGGGACACACAGCTCTAGAGTGTTGGCACCGGTTTGATGAAGAATACGCTCCGGAGAAAAAGTCTGTTGCTGCTGCTACAAATTCTTATGGTGTTGATACCAACTGGTACACAGATACCGGCGCAACAGATCATATCACTAGTGATCTTGACAAATTGACTCTTCGAGAGAAGTACACTGGCTCAGATCAGATTCATACCGCAAGTGGCGCAGGTATGGGCATTAAACATATTGGTCATACTATTGTTCATACCCCAAATCGCAAACTTTTACTCAATAATGTTCTACATGTGCCAAAAGCCAAGAAAAATCTTGTCTCTGTTCATCGATTAGCAACTGACAATCAATCCTTTCTTGAATTTCATTCAAATTTCTTTCTGATTAAGGATCAGGCAACGAAGAAGGTTCTTCTTCGAGGAAGATGTGAAGGTGGTCTCTATCCACTTAATCCAACCTCAGTTAAACAAGCCTACAATGTCGTCAAGCCGTCCTTGTCAAAGTGGCACAATCGACTAGGACATCCAGCTTTACAAGTAGTTCAACAAGTCATTAGTCAGAATAAACTCCCATGTTCCTTAGATTCCAATAAAGCTTCTGTTTGTGATGCCTGTCAACAAGCAAAGAGTCATCAACTACCATATTCAAAGTCGACAAGTGTGTCGCACTTTCCTTTAGAATTGATTTTTTCTGATGTTTGGGGTCCTGCAATTGAATCAGTTGGAAGAAATAAATATTATGTTAGCTTTATTGATGACTTCAGTAAATTTACTTGGATTTACCTTCTTAAACATAAATCTGAGGTATTCCAAAAATTTCATGAATTCCAAACACTTGTAGAAAGGATGTTTGGCAGAAAAATAATCTCTATGCAAACTGATTGGGGTGGTGAATATGAGAAACTTAACTCCTTTTTTAGAAAAGTCGGTATCTCTCATCAAGTATCATGTCCTTATACTCATCAACAAAATGGATCTGCTGAAAGAAAACACCGTCATATTGTTGAAGTTGGCCTAGCCCTGCTTGCTCATGCCTCTATGCCACTAAAATTCTGGGATGAAGCTTTCCTTGCTGCTACATATCTAATAAATCGAATACCTAGTAAAGTAATCCAATCCACACCCCTAGAATGTCTCTTTCGATCCAAACCAAATTATTCCTATCTTCATATTTTTGGATGTGCTTGTTGGCCAAATCTTCGTCCCTATAGCAATCACAAACTTCAGTTTCGCTCCAAGCAATGTGTTTTTCTTGGATATAGCAATATGCACAAAGGTTTCAAGTGTTTAGATGTCTCAACCGGCAGAGTTTATGTATCTAGAGATGTTGTTTTTGATGAAGAGATCTTTCCCTTCTCCAAACTTCATCCAAACGCCGGAGCCAGACTTAAATCTGAAATTTTGCTCCTTCCATCAGTTCTATTAAATCCTATTGATCAAAGGGGAGAACATATATATGATCAATTTGTTAATGACCAGAATGATTCAACTAATCTTGCTGCAGAAAATTTTTTCAGAAAACTCTACAGGTAGCAACAGTGCGGATGTGCCATTACATGTGACCGTGACTGATGACATTGAGGTTGACGCGCCATTACCTGTGATCGCGACTGGTGACGTTGAGTTGGACACTTCCGTAGCTGGTTCTCCCGCGCAGGAGTCTCCGGTTACCGTGGCATTGGACTCTGCATCAGGATCGTCTGCAGCCGCTTCCCAGGGATCGCCCGCGGCTGTTGTGGAAGGATCGACTGCAGCACATGATCATCAAGTTCCAGCAGTACCGCAGTACGTCGGCCGCTAACCAGACTGCAAAGGGGTATTGTCAAACCAAAGATTGTTACTGATGGGAGAATCAGGTATGGATTTTTGTCTTCTACGGGTGAACCTCAATGTCTACAAGAAGCTTTCAGTGATAAGAATTGGAAGAATGCAATGGATTTAGAATATTCAGCATTAGTGAAAAATAATACCTGGCATTTGGTACCTGCAAAACAAGGCATGAACATAATTGACTGTAAATGGGTTTATAAAATTAAAAGGAAGGCAGATGGATCAATAGATAGATATAAGGCTAGATTGGTAGCTAAAGGTTTTAAACAGAGGTATGGGATTGATTATGAAGATACCTTTAGTCCTGTAGTCAAAGCAGCCACTGTTAGACTTGTTTTGTCTATTGCTATTTCAAAAGGATGGAGTCTTCGTCAATTAGATGTGCAGAATGCGTTTCTTCATGGTGTTCTAGAGGAAGATGTGTACATGAAACAACCTCCTGGGTATGAAAACAAAGCACTTCATAATCATGTTTGTAAACTGGATAAGTCTTTGTATGGATTAAAACAAGCTCCACGGGCATGGTATTCAAGGCTTAGTGAGAAGTTGCAAAATCTCGGATTTCATCCATCCAAGGCTGACACCTCTTTGTTCTATTTCAGCAAAGGAGATATTACCATATTTATGCTTATATATGTAGATGATATAATTGTTGCGAGCTCTTCCACAGATGCAACAATGGGTCTTCTACGAGCATTACAAACTGAGTTTGCACTCAAGGATCTAGGTGATCTTCATTACTTTCTAGGAATTGAAGTGAGAAAAATACAACAAGGTATTCTCCTGACTCAAGAAAAATATACTTCAGATATACTAAAAAGGGTTAATATGACAAACTGCAAACCTATGAATACACCCATGTCTACATCTGAAAAACTATCAGCTCAAGGTGAACCTCTTAGTCCTGATGATTCTACAAGATATAGGAGTGTTGTTGGAGCTTTACAATACTTAACATTGACTAGACCAGATATTGCTTTTTCAGTAAACAAGGTCTGTCAATATTTGCACTCTCCTACTGATCTATATTGGACAGCTGTCAAGAGAATTATAAGATACTTGAAACACACTATGGGAATTGGATTACACATTAATAAATCCTTGTCTACCCTTGTTAGCGCCTTTTCAGATGCAGATTGGGCAGATTGTTCTGATGACAGAAGATCAACTGGTGGATTTGCTGTGTTTCTAGGAACAAACCTTGTATCATGGAGTGCTCGGAAACAAGCAACAGTTTCTAGGTCAAGTACTGAGGCAGAATATAAGTCACTAGCTAATGCTACGGCTGAGGTAATGTGGATCCAAACACTTTTGCAAGAACTTGATGTCAAAAGTCCTCCAGCTGCTAGATTGTGGTGCGATAACATAGGGGCTACATATTTATCAGCAAATCCAATATTTCATGCACGAACCAAACATATTGAGGTTGACTATCATTTTGTAAGAGAAAGAGTTAACCAAAAATTGTTAGATATCAGATTTGTGCCTACAAATGATCAGGTTGCAGATGGGTTCACCAAGCCACTTTCGCTGCGACGACTTGAAGAATTCAAGCGCAATCTCAACTTGAGAAAGTTGTGATTGAGGGGGGCTGTTAGAAAGGTTATACTTGTAACAGAATCCGGATCATATCAGATGATTGCAGTGCTGTTTAAACGCAATAGATAGTTTCTATCTCCTGTGTCGTGTATGTTTAGAGGTTGTATCTAAAGATAGAATGTTTAGATTCTTGCTTAACAGCACATGTAATCATGGATATGTTCACAATTGTAAAGCAATGCCAAGTGCTGTTCTTGGCCAATATAAATAGATCTATGCGGCCTCTACGGAGGTTCAACGCTTCCTCAATAATCCAAGTTCCTTTACACAGGACGGCCAACATAACACTACAACAAAATCATATTCAGGGCACCATCTCATTGACTCTCATAAAACCGTCTCCTAACAAGTATACTACATCATGTGAAGTTATACTGCTACAAGGTTGGTTGCTAGCTTGGAGACGGTATCATCATTTCAATACCGTAACAGAATTGATTAAACGGCGACAGCGTGTTCACGGGAGACAGTGGACGTAAACGATAAGAGAGAATTATAAATGCAATCTTGTATGGTGCTGGTACAACACTAATTGTCATGTGGGGCGAGTTTGTACGGCTTGGATTGAATGTGTGATACCCAAACCATGTGTTTACGAGAGAATGTATGCTTTGTTTGGTGTTAAGATTGAAGATGGTAAGCAAAAGGTGGTTGGTAGTAAGATTAATTGACAACTATTCATTTATGTATTCATTTTTGTGATCCAATTAACCTCAGTTTCTCTGGATTTTGGTTAGGTGAGTAATTCATCAGGATATGGTTATCTCTTTCATTTTCAAAAAAAAAAAAAACGGCTTTGCATTGCCAACACTCGCAACTCTACAACCCTCGCCAACCAACTGGGATCATGCTCGACTAGCACAACTAAAGCCCCGTTCGGGATATTGGAATTTTCTATGATTCTCACATAAATTCACTATCCTTACAAAACTATGTTTCGAACACAGGATGTCACATGGATTTTATCGAGCTGTACCCCCAAAACCTCCTTTCCCAATAGTGTTATGCTCCAACGATTAAGACTCTATTTTTTTAAGCTACGATTGATGGTTTTTATCTGCGTTTTTTAAAATATTTGCGGACGATGAAGACGCCGATGCAGATGGTATACACTATTTTCAGCTCAAGAAACCGTTTAGAGAAGTGTTATCGAGAATCCATTTGAAAAGGTCATACTATTTATTTCGGTTTACAAATAAATCGAAACTAAAAGATAAAAAAAGCTAAAAAAGAATGGATCCCAAATCATGTGCACATCTATTGCTTTCCCGTACTAAGCACACTTGTCGATCATTAAAAAGAGCATTTTGACGATCTGAAGACTCGTTCTCTCTCCTATATAGTATGGCCGGAAGAATATACTGCTGCTCAACTATTCTACTAGCCGCATAAGCGCGGCGCACGCCGCGCTAGCTACCGTGTGGACCAAAGTAAAAGAGACGGTAATTCGCAGGGAGCTTCGTAAAAAAACCAGGGACAAATGTGTAATTTCGGGAAAATAAAAGGGTTTTTTGAAAAAAAGTGAGGACTTGTAAGGGCCTGTACGTAAGTAAATAAGAACCTATACGTAATTTTGGAAACCCGCGGGGCGCTATCAAAAAATTTTTTAATGGAAAAACTTGCAGGGACCTATTCGCGAGGAAAAATGACCTTTACGTAATTTTCAAAAAACCTGAGGAAATCACCTCGGCCGGCCGTACGCGGATTCTCTCGCTACGCGCCGGCCGGCCGAGCGCAGGGCCGTGACGTGGATGCGCTGGGGGGGCCGGAATCCCCCCAGCAAGCTGTATAGCGGTAGCATTCATGCCGCACGATGCCGCATCTGCATCGGGGTCGTGTACAGTGATACAGCGGTTGAGCAAGTCAGCTCAGCGCGCCTTTTCCCAACTCTGCCGGCGAGATATCCTCCGAAAGCAACAGTGCAAAAAAATAAATAAAGGTGGCCGATCGGTTTGGTTCCTAGCTACGGCTTGAAGCAAAGTCGATAGGCTTTACGGGAGATACTAAAAGAGCAAATTATGGTATCCAACCACTCGCCCTGCCTCTGCAAGACATCAAACGTACTGAAAAATTAATAATTAAGGATCACAGCTTGCTTCAGCAATTCATCTTCTTTTGAAATGCTGCAGCTTGTTGGATCGCGCGCATTGTTGGATGTCAAGAATTTATCCTCTCCTTCCTACCACTAGTAGTATGCCCGTGCTAATGATAAAATACAAAATAAAATAAAATTTGTAAAAAATAAAATGAACAATCAGATTCATTAAGATTCACGTATCATATATTGTATAACCAAATATTTTTGTCACATAATGAATGTCACATAACGACTGATCCTTTGAGGAGGCGACAACATCATTGGACTCACCCACCGACGACTTTCTCCATCTCCACATTGTTTAAACTTGAGTCTACAAAGAAAACAAACATTTTTGTCACATAAAAAAATATGAAACACAGTAATGAAATAGATGTTTGTGGACTATTTACTTACCACATCACCATGCTAGGACGTCTTTATACACAATATTTTTGGTGCTAGCAACTGGTGGTGGTAGGAGGAAGCAAGAGAAGCCTTCTAACTCAGACTCCGGAGCAACAGTGTCATCAAATTCAGCTGAATCGGAGCCAGGGCGGCGGCTCTCTGAGTCCAATGTAACCCTAAGGTTTCAGAATGAGAGCAAGAGGCATGATGGTCAGCTCATGCAGTCTCCTTGGCTCTACCAATGTTTAAGTCTGAAGATGGCATGATTACTTAGCTAGGGTGGCTTGAGTGTTCCAAAGCTCAAACAAAAGAACAGGCATTGTTATATGTATATCACATACTAATTCGTTGCAACTGGAGGAATGAGCTCAGAACAAAGTAACTACCATATGCAAGAAAAATATACAAGAACCTGAATAGAACATATAAATAACCAATGTAAAATGCTACTAAATTCTAGACAATGTTAATGAAACGTGCAATCACTTCTTTGGACATAAAAGAAAGAGTTTACAGAAATATTCGCATTGCATGTAAAGATATTCAAGCATAAACCCTGTCTGGTCCCCCTTAAAGAAAAGAACAAATGCACCTAACAGCGCCATAACTGGGTACATAGAATTTGGCAAAAACTGCTTGCCTGAGCCGCAGAATGAGAAACCTTGGAAAGATAGAAGAAATGCCTAGTATCATTCTATCATCTAGACAAAAAGGATTCAGCCAAAAACGTAGGCAAGTAGAAGCCACGATGCATAGGAAGTAGTTCATCTCTGTTTTAGCCTTCAAATTCGGAAGCTTAAATGAGCTAGTAGTGCTATTGACGGTCGCATCATAGTTCATCTCTTTGAAGACTGCCATGCAGAAATAACTGGCAGATAACTCAGTCGCATGTAAGTCATCCAGCGCTATGACTACGAGCTCATGACCACCTCCACATATGCCTTCTTTAAGCTGGCCATGTATGTTATGTAGATGGTCCAAAGAAATGAGAAGGAACTGCTCACCAGCGGCTGGGAAAAAAATACTTCAGATCAGAACTGCTGTCAAACAGGCTTTGAGCTCAAATTGGAAGAATATGTTGGGAACTTGATGTCACCTGTAAATGAATGGAGATATCACTTTCAACAGTCACAAAGTGGCCAATATATGAGTCCACTTTTGATGGTCAGAATTAAATCCCTCTTCAATCTTGGAATTATCTCAGGGATGGTCTCACCTATGAATCATATAAAAAACAATTAGAGCACACAGGAGTTTGCTTACCACAAAAGTTTCAACAAGAAAGGTTTCTGTTTGGTAGAGTTGGTGGCGAAGGCGTACTGCATATGTAAGCAGTAAGCTTATCCGAACATAGCTTCTCCCATCATGCTCTACAGTGTATAGTGGGCATAAATGTTTACTGCATGCGTAACTTGACAAATTTATCTGCAATTGACACAGTTGGTCAAACAAACAACCAAATTGTAACAGATTGAAAGTACAAATGTCACCATACCACCACCAGTTGCCACCATACTAAAGAATAATCATGTCGTCGCCAAATATTTAGACCATACACCACCATAACTCTTGAGTTAGTAAAATGAAGCAGAATATATAATTTGGTTTACCTGTGAGCACATAGCTCAACCCAGCTGGGGTAGATGTATCTGCTTTTTCAGCTATTTGATCAAGCTCCTTCTGAAATGATCTGGCCATGCTCAGCAATCCAACCTAGGAACACTTGTCGACTTATAGATCAGAAAGTAAAATGGATTCATCTGTTCCACACATCAATAATTGAACATTCCATGTGAATGAAATATTTGTGCAATTGTTGTGCATCTATGTATAACTGTATATTACGGATAACATTGGCAATTGGCATGTACTGCTAATAAACAAACTAATAGAAGCAAGAAGGTCTGATATGGAAATTGTGAACTGTTGTACATGTAAGTACATTTTTAACATCTATCATTTTTAACTGTGTGCTTTGAGGAGTGAGGCGGCTGCCATGGGGGCAGCGCGAGCGGGTGCCGTGCGACACGCCGGCGGGGGGTGGGAGCGGCCGTGCAAGGTGTGGGGGAGGGGAGCGGAGCGGGAGATAATATAATTATGTGCATGATCCGGATGATTTTGGCCTTAGGATCTTCAATGAGTAAGAGAAGAAGGCTTGAGGAGAGATCCAGGCCATTCATTTGTATGAAGTTGGATTACTTTGGTACACAAATCTGGGTGGACTTAGATTAGGCATGACTGTGGGGGTGGTTGAGGGGGTGGATTTAGTAAAGAAAATTTTGGTGTATTATAGAGGGGTAGAGATAAAAGCAACATAAAGCCATCATGACAGTCAGGTCATTGAAATGCCTCTGCCATCACTTTGTAGTCGCTTGTCGAGCACCATTGATAGTCCCCACCTTGATATTACCCAGCTAACCAGCATGCACTGCATTCTAGCATTGAATATCCAAACTCATAACTAATATTTGAAAGATCCGGTTTAATGTTCCTCAATTTGGCATGGATAATAAATATCAATAATCATTCCAATTCTCAATTCAAATATTGACAATTACGAATTGAAGAATGGCTTGTAGATCACTCAAGGAAGAGGAGACATACATGTGGAAGAGCACCCCCTATCTTGACTGAAGGTTCTGAAACACAACACTTAGAACAAACCATATAGCATTTAGCATGACTAAAATAAAAGGAAAGTCTCATATAAGCATCAAGGAGCATAATTAGAATTTAGAAAGATTGTCTGACCCTCTCATACTCAGCGGACGTTATTATGTTTGAGATTACCTGTTGCCGCAGATGTACATTGCTTACTATATAATCGGGCCGAGTCCAAATCAACAATGTGAGAAATGGAAGGACAATTTGAAGCCATGAAGCAAATAATAGATGTATAGCATGGTAGCTCTAATAGATGTATAGCAAACGATTTCAACCATGGAGCAAAGCAAATGACAGACACCAAAGGAAAACATGGTATGAGAGACAAGCAATTACCAATTTGATTCCCCTAAAAAACTACCAATTTGATGCAAAGAAAGAGAGACAAGAAGAATGGTATGAACCAAACACAGGCATCTGAAAGTCAAGAAGTTTCAGTTATTGATTACATGATATTGATAAGAAAGGAAGGTAGATGAACCTAAGCATGAAATCAAAGAGCTTCTAAGCAGACAAAATACAGAGGAAAAGAACACTTTTTGTATTTTTTTAGCTATCTGCACATCTATACCAGCAATAAAATGTGCCAAACTGTAAAATAACTAACTGATCAGAAACAAGCATAGTATAGATGTGTTGGCATTGAACATATAAAAGAACATGCTTTATTGTGAGCACTAAAGTTGATCTATCTAAACATGGAAATGGTATTCAAATGTAGAGATACCTCTAATAATGAGATCTGTATTAACATGAATAACATACACCTAAATCTAAAATGAAAATCACAGTGTTGACTCCATGAAGATACATTAAGATATGAGCGGTTCACACTATACTGACAAACACTACAAAGAACCAGAGCATGTTTTTTTTCTAATAGATCATGATGTACAAAGACAGAAGAGTTAGTCTGCGTAGTCAGTGTGGTCTTATAAGATTTCAGCTCAAAACTAAAAGGCACTTCATGACCTTCTAGGCTCTATTAGGATTGTGAACACACCCCAACCCACCAACCTATGTTACCTATCTGAAAGTTCTACGCACACTGCTCATACAAGTGGAATAATGAAGGTAAAGTAGTTGTGTGCAATTTTCCCCAAAGCAAGTGTACTTTATATAAGTGTACTTGACCGTTGATATGGTTCATTAGTACATGTAACATGTACATTTCACCTCATGACCAAATGCATTATGTAGAGTTAATCTAACTTCTAATGAAATATCATAGGTTTATGTCATAGCCGATGCAAAATAAACACAAAAAAGGAACTTCCCATGCAATAACTATGTTAACTAACACATCTATGGATTTACTTTTCGATAAAGTAATATAGAACTTATGAATTAACCCAATAGTCAAAAGAAGTTAAAACAATCTTTTCTTGAGTAGAGTAACGGAAATACTTATTCTATTATGGAATCATAAGTTAACAGCTCATGGGCTTGCCATTTTCTCCACTCCTGATATGCATCAAATTTAATGAACAGCCGTGATTGGATTGCCAATTCGACTTCTGCAAATTTATAATCTTAGGGCTGCCCAGGTGCAGTCACCCTACTATTTAGTAAAATATGCTGCATGTTCAACGGCTTATAGCTTCTACAGTACTAAGCGCCTATTTGTTGCCCACGATGAGCCAAAGGGAAGCACATTCCATCTTCCGCAGAGGTTCGTACAATCCTGTAATCACTCATTTGCAACATTCACCTAATTTCACTCGTGACTTATAACTAAAAATGCACCAGACATTTTGTCGAGCACTTGGAGAGCACCAACAAAAGCCTCCTTGGTTCCTCCTCAGAACCCACTAAAAGGTCTGATCAAACAAATCTGCAAGAGCTTGCAACCACAAGGGTACACAAATTTGAGTAATAGCATGTGGAAATAGTGGAAGGGGAGGTGGCGCCAACCTGATCTTCTTGATGAGGATCTCGCACAGCTTCTTGCTGAGCTCCTGGGAGCGAACGCACTACAATAGAGCCTTGCGAGTGAGCACGCGCTTATCCGAGTTCTTGACGTGGTGGTCGATCCGACGCTGGATCAACTGCTCCATGCCGACGACCTTTGTTCTCGCCATCTCTACCGACGTGAACGAGCACCTCACGACCCTGTGGCGCAGGCGTCGTGGGTGGTTCCGCCACCCGCCTCGCTGGGGCCCGTGGGGAGGCGGGCTAGGGAGGTGGAGGAGGGTGGAAGCCGACGAGGTGGAAGGCACCATTTGCCCCTTGTGGGGGGAATGTGGGAGGGAGAGGCAGTGGGGAGGAGGAGGAGGCGACGGCGGATCGGAGGAGCGGGGGGGAGGAGGCGACGGCGGAGCGGGGGAGGAGGAGGCGGCGGTGGAGCGGAGGAGCGGGGGGGGGGGGAGCGGAGCGGTTTCTGCGGAGGAGGCGAGGTGGAGCGGTTTCACGGAGCAGGCGAGGCGGAGCGGTTTCGCGGAGTGGGGAGGAGGCGGCGTAGGCAGAGTGGAGGAGCGGGAGGTGGCGGCGGCGCGGGGTGGGGAGAGGGAGGCGTCGGCGGAGCGGAGGAGCGGGAGGTGGCGGCAGCGCGGGGTGGGGTGGAGGAGGAGGCGTCGGTGGAGCGGGAGGCAGCGGCGGCAACGCGGGGTAGGGTGGGGAGGAGGAGGCGTCGGCGGAGCGGAGGAGCGGGAGGCGGCGGCGGCGCGTGGGCGGAGAGAGGTCTGCGGACTGCGGTGGAATGAGGGGTGCGGACTGCGGTGGAATGGAGGGCGGACTGAGGTCGTGGAGGAATCGAGGCGGACTCTGTGGAGAACGGACAGACTGCCACCAATGATGTGCATGATCCGGATGATTTTGGCCTTAGGATCTTCAATGAGTAAGAGAAGAAGGCTTGAGGAGAGATCTAGGCCATTCATTTGTATGAAGTTGGATTACTTTGGTACACAAATCTGGGTGGACTTAGATTAGGCATGACTGTGAAGGTGGTTGAGGGGGTGGATTTAGTAAAGAAAATTTTGGTGTATTATAGAGGGGTAGAGATGAGTGGCCATCTTTAAGGGGGCAGTGCAAAGAGCAAACAATTACATCCGGCCTAGAACGTGAGGCGCTAGCACTTTAGACTTTGCCTTTTGCTTTCTTTCCTACAGCGCACGTTCTGGGTTCTAAAACCTGAGCCCTAATGCAAATGGGTGATCATTAAGTTCGGTACTGTATAATTTTGGGTGAAACCAAAGAGACCAAAAGGTAACACGTACGCAAAAACTGAAAGTTCAGAAGGTCACTAGTTACTGTATCATGTATTCATGTGCTGTCACTCTACACTTCTACAGCCAAACCATGGTTCAGATTTCAGAACCTTACAAATTGAAACATAAACACATTATACATGCCCATCTAATCAGTAAATACATATGCAAATTCTGTTTATCTATGAACACTGAAGTACAGAGTGCTAAATGTCCGGATCATAAGTAGAGTTTGGCGAGATACGCTCTCTCTCCCTCTCGCCTCCCAGACGCCACTCTTCCTATCACCCCGGCCCTCCCTCTCATGCCGCCCGCACCCAGCCGTCGCCATGCCAACCCCTCCACCTTGGCGAACGAGCGAGGCGGTCGGATGAAGAAGAGGTGTCCATCAACAAAGATGACCAGATCATGTCACCGAAGGCAATGACAACGCCCAGATCCGACCTCCCCAGCCTCCACACCGTTAGATCTAACCTTGTCGGTGAACGACGGAGACGAAGACAACACCACCACATCCAACCTCACCAGACTCACCACCATTGGATCCAGCCCTTGCCGACCTCCCCATCGTCGGACGATAGAGACAAGGATGACGCCACGAAATATGACCTCACCGACCTCCCCATCATCGGATCCAAACCTCGCCGCCTCCTTGCTCGCCAATGTAAGGTTGAGGAGTCTGATTAGAGGAGGTGAATAGGCACTTTTAAAATTCTCTTTAGTTAAAATCGAGTTTTAGATGTGGAAATGTAAATCGAATTGGTTTCACTCAATCTAGGCGTAAATCATCTAGTTTCACTACGTGTACTAACAACATAAATATATGTTAAGGTTTGTAATTCTAAAGTGATAAGTAATCAATTTAATTCTATGAATATAAATTGCATAAGGTAAAGCACAAGAGCAAACTATAATTGATATGGTCCCTTTTTATCATGGTATTTGGAGACTTGACGGTCTCTCCTAGTCCACATTGAGGTAAATCCAAATGAATTGGGCCGGCTCCACGAATTAAATCAAACACCTCAAATCCACTTATGGTAACTCTTTCCCGCTTCTGGTATGTGAGCTCCAACCTTCACAATGCACCAAGCTACTTCACAACATTCTTTAAAGAGATCACCGGTTCTCACACCTTTAAGCTATTTAGGAGTCGACAACTTTCAAGAGTAATAAGTTGAAGATGCTCAATTGAACGAATCAAGTGACGAAGCTCAATTGAAAAGAAATCAACAACCAATGCAACACATGCACAAGGATTTTCCTCTCCAAGCTCACTAAGTGCAACACACGCATATAAGAGGTAAAAGGGCTTGCTCTTAGCTTAAAAATGAAGAATAGGGCACCAACAATCTTGTCCAACTAGCCACAAGAGAGTATTTATACTTTACACCAAGAAACTAGCAGTTGGACTTGGTTTCCAAAAAATCAGCTTGGACCAGTTGGACCGCCAACACATGGCCAGTTAGACCGGCCCCACTACAACGGCTAGAAAACTAGTCGGTACAGATCAGGGCTGTCAAACTGTCCACATAGGGATCGGTTGAACCGCTGGGTTAGATTAGACCACACAAATTGCATTGGTCAGATGGTCAACTAAAACCTCAAAGATGTACAAAAAAATATGCTCTCTAGAGAAAAGGTACTAGCTATACAGCCTGATTGGACCGCTCCACCAGTCAGATCACCAACACATAGCTGATTAGATAGCTGCAAGATAGCCAGTCAGACCATCGACCAACTTGTTATCAAACCTTCCTCATCGGTCAACCTGCCAATACATGATCGGTTAGACCGCTCTACAGGAGAAAGCATCTATGCTAGATTTGCATGTACTCAACAATTCGCAAAACACATTTGTAAAATTTAGTACCATGCAAAATAAAAGCTAGGACATGATCCCTAACAAGCTAGTATCATGCACACAAGGATTATCTATAATTCCCAACAAGTTATAAAATACAATTGCACACTTTTAGAATCATGACACAAGGATTATATATATGAGCTTTAGCCATTTGAAAACACATTTCCAAATGTAAGCGTCATACTAAAAAGAATGAAAACATGGACATCAAAAACTTGCAAAACACATTCAAGTGTATAGTCCCATGTTACAAGGGTTCAACATATGGGCCACAACTATTTGCCAAATACATTCGCAAATATAAGTCTCATGCAAAGAAGAGCTAGAGCAAGTGAGGTTGAATTATCAACACATAATGAAACTCAAGCTACTAGACATGACCTCTCGTAATAGTACGGCAACCTATACTACTAATCCGGTTTTCTAACTAAACACGACCGATAAAAGATTAGGAATACATGCTTAGACCTAGCTAGTCATAGCTTTGCCTTAAGTCATAGTCTTGACATGCATCAACTCATGATGCATCATCACATGATGGGCCTTCACTTGACTTGATGATCAACATATGATCATCTCCTCTTAGACATGCATCTTCTTCTTGACTTGATGATCTTCAACACATGAAGTTATTCCAAGTCTTTCTCATTTGTGGAACTTACCCTATTTATCCAACTCATGAAAAATGTTAGTCCACAAACAATTGCAATCAAATACCAAACTTCAGCATTAACTCATAATGGAGGGATTAGATTCTACAATCTTCCCTTTTGGGTAATTCATGACAATTTCAACAAATAATGAGATAGAAATTGAATTGCGAGTATACAACATGTACAAAACAATTATAACTCTAGAATAAGCTTTCAAAAGAAAGCTTGCTCATCCGGTTGTCATTAATCATCCAACCATCAACATATAATAGAGGAACTATATGACAACCGAATTATGAGAATACATAAACTACACGAGCTATATACTCAAGGGATATGTTTCAAAGTAAAGATCCTTAATATGTTGAAATGGAACATGGATCAATACTAATAAAATCAAAACATCGAGTGAACTCCCACTAAATATGTGCATACAAGAATGTATTATGAAAGCATATGCACATATTCAAGTTTGACTAATTTGGTAAAGTTTACTCTATACTTTGAATACGAGGAATATAATAAAATAAGAATGTGATATTAAATACATACCTTTTATATTTTTCACCTTTTCACCCAAATAAAACTAAACAATATCATAATCAATGAACAAATTAGTCTCATAATTGTATTTGTCATTGTCACCAAAACCAACTTAATAGAGTTTAAACTTACAATCTCCCGCTTTTTAGTGATGAATGACAAATCCATTAATAATAAAAGCAATTGGATAAAAATAAATATATGATAGAAAATTCAACAAGGTGAAGGCATAAATAAGCAAAAAATGAATTTTCCCCTTTATAGCATCAATGTTATTTTCCCCCTTTTTGGCATTATACACTTTAAAATCAATGCTATTATTTATTCTTCTCCCCTTTTGGCATTTATCATTAAGAAGGAATAAAAAAGTACATTTAGCCAAAATGAAGATGTTCCAACACATGGAGTTTGATACCAATTGATTTGATTTAATTTTGGTCATAAAGAGTATGAAATAAACATATATGACCAAGAGGGAAATTGAGATAACTAAAGAAAAAGATATTTTGCAAGCTGAATGGTCGAACCATCTGATGTGGTCAGCGACCAGTATAGTCGACGATCAGTACTTTTGACTAGCTCTGTATGAGCGGTCTGATCGGCTCTATATGAAGGGTCCAATCCACGAATGGTACTACCGGTTCTGTGTGAGCGGTACTTACGTTTTGTGGAACATCTAGCTAGTGTAGCGGTGCATTTTTCCAGAGAGACCTGTGTGGAGTCTTCTTGTCCCTGAGAAAATCAGTAGTTCCGCACGAGTTCTACGGTACTTCTGATGATCGGTAGTACTGAACTTTCCATGATGGAACTACCAGTTTTGCCTACAATGGCTACTTTTCTAACCGTTTCTGAGGGGAGCGGAAGTATCGGTCGTTTGCCTGCGGTACTTCTGAGAATTCTGTATTTTTGTCCCAATGGCTAGTTTCGAGGTGTGGGGTATGTATACTCCCTTATGACCAGTTGGAGTATAACTTTTGCTACTTCATTTCACTATCTTAAGCTAGTGTGAGGTTCTCCTTTCAATTATGCATGTGTTACATCTTATGAGCAAGGATTAAGACTCTAGATTGCATGTGTTGCATCTAGAGGTGGATTGGTATCCATTCGAGCTTGTGCATTCCTTGCACGTGGTGAGAGTCAAGCGACAGCATTGACTTATTACTCTTAGAGTTTGCTGACTCCTAGATGGCGTTGGAGATGTCATGTGCAGTGATCTTCTTAAAGAAGGTTGTGAGAAGACCCGATAAAGTTGCGAAGGTTGGAGCTCACATACCAGAAGCGGGAAATGGCTACCACTAGTGGATTGAGGTGTTTCAACTTAATTTGTATAGACGGTCCAATTTGTTTAGGTTAACCTCAATGTGGACTAGGGGAGACCGGCAAGTCTCCAAACATCACAATAAAAAGCAACTGTTTCAATTATGGTTTGTTTTCTTATACTCAATTTACATTTATAGAATTAAATTGATTGTTTGTCTCTCTAGAATTGCAAACCTTAACATAAGCCTTAGAGTGTTGGTGCACTTAGGTGAACATAATTCTTTTAGGCGATATTTGTGATAAAACATTTTGAGTTAAGCTTCCGCATCTTATACTTGGTTTAGCCAAATAGAAATTAATAAATAATTAAATAAGAATTTTTTAGATCGCCTATTCACCCTCTCTAGTCGGCCTTCTTGATCTATCAAGTGGTATCAGCGTTTGATTTCTCATTTATTAGGCCTCGCCATCTAGAGAGTAAAGGATGACAACTAGAGGTATAGTGCACCTAGATGAAGCACCTTTATTTGATGGCATAAATTATGACAATTGAAAAATCCAAATGATTTGTTATTTAAAGGCCATATGCCCAAAAATATAGCGGATTGTAGATGTAGGCTTTTCTTTTCCAAAGGATCCTCTTGCTCCAACAATTGAGGAAGAAAAATGCTAACATCTCGACGCTCAAGCAACTAACGCTTTATTTAGTGCTTTGAGTATAAATGTGTTCAATAAAATATGCAATCTTGAGAGCGCTCATGATATATGGATAAAAATTCAAGATAAATATGAAGTGCCCACCTAATTCGATTAGGATTGCATACAAGCGTGATGTCGAGAGAAGAATGCTTAACTTGTAGCTCTCATGATGAAGAATCCACCATTTCTCCACATCAACTCAATACTTCATAGCAAAAGGTAATAAGAAGGTAAACAATGATGATGAGTATGATGCACCATCTTTTGATGAGTTGATGAACATGGTAAAATAACTTAATGAATTTCTAGGAAAGGAGAAAGCTAAATTTAAGGTTTTCAAGAAAGAATATGTCTCCCTTCAAAACAATTATAATGTGCTAAAAGAAGAACACGAGTCTCTTCTTTTTAAAGAATATTCTAAGTCAAATGTAAATATAGGCATTACATGTGATTTAATAGATGATTTGCCATGTATAGATTCTAATCCTTGCATAACATCTAAAGTTAGTGTATCCATGTCTTGTGAGGATTTAATTGATATACCTTGTTGCTCACAAATAGATGCTTCTATTTCATCTATGTCTTGTGATACTAACCTTGTAAAGGAAAACAAAGAGCTCAAGGTTCAAGGTGAAGAGCATCCCGAAGAAATTTGGAAATTAATTCAACAAAGCAAATGCTTTAGAAGCAACAAGAAGGGTCATTTCGCCTCGGTATGCCCCAACAATGTGGATGACAAACAAGAGTCATCAATAAAGAGGCAAAGCCGGCAATGAGCAAGGCAAGAAGATAAGAAGGGATAGCAATTATCACGCTTGCTACAATTGTCAGGAGAAGAGACATTTTAGTAAGAATTGTCTCAAAGGTATCATTCCTAAGACATCTTTATTTAATGAACATTATTTGCTTAAGAATAATAGAAATTGCAGTGTATTTGCTAAAAATATTAGTTCACAAAAATTTATGCTAGAGCCGTTTGGGTGTCCAAATCTATTGTGACTAACATTTATGGGCCCACCAATTTTTGGGTATCAAAAGGCACTTAAAGGATTGATAGGTACTTGGAGAGACATTGAAGGCTTGGCTTGAATATAAAGAGGTGAATTCCACTACGTGCATAATGGGAGTAAGTTTGAGGATAATCATGCCACATCATGAACCAATGTCATCTCGGTAACAAGTATCTATATATATTTAGCCCCTACCCTTGTGTAGGTTGTATTGCACGAATATCATTTAAAAGGAGTGTTCTTGCTCTTGTTCTAAAAGTTTATTATTGTAATTATGTGCAAGATAAAGTGGCACATTAAGGGGAGTGCTAAATCATATTCCTAAGTGTACCCAAATAAATTAAGTACTAGTATTGCTTTTGAAAAATTGAGTCATTTAGCCTAAAAATTAAGTCTCTACGTAGTTGATGACGAGTTCGACCACTCGAACATACACTTGTTGCACAACTTCACTCGTAGTCATATGCTTCACCCAAATAGCAATCACCAGAACTGATAAGTCAGATTGATTCAAGATCTTCTCTATTGTTGAGTTTACGTGGAGTTACAAGCTGCCCCCACAAGAACCCCTAAAAACCCTAGCACACAGACGTCTCGCAAAAGCCACGCTAAAATTCTTAGCCTACCTCTGCTTTTATATGCTACCGCCCTACACCGTGTTCTACTCAAATACAAACACATAATCTTATCTCTTCCTTAAATCAAGGAACCCGAAACACTTTCTAACACAGGTTTTAATCAAACTCTATGTCTTCAAGTTATGGACTCCATCCACAACTCCTAATCTAACACGTGACGAAGCCTCCAGGACCGCGCCGCCCGTAGCTTCTACATGTATCACAACCTTTGATCTCCAGGTACTCTAGCGTTAGCCTGATCACCTCACATGACATCCTCAACTGTTTAGACCTCAGATCTCCCTATCCTAGTCCCGGTCCTCCTCATTACTGATCGTGATTGTCTCCACACTTACCTACACATGTAAAGACCAAACAAATATTTTCTCGGCACAAGTTGTTTACAACTTAACCGTCA
This sequence comes from Dendrocalamus latiflorus, assembly GCA_017311315.1. Classification (NCBI taxonomy): domain Eukaryota; kingdom Viridiplantae; phylum Streptophyta; class Magnoliopsida; order Poales; family Poaceae; genus Dendrocalamus; species Dendrocalamus latiflorus. The sequence continues at coordinate 12,412,575 of CM029663.1, forward strand.
TCAGCGCGCGCGCGCGCGCACACACACACACACACACTCAAAACACACCTTTAAAGGGAAAGTGGTCGACGTCGAAGGGCCGTGGTCGAAGGGGACAATGATCGAAGGGGGCGGTGGTCGAAGGGGGAGGTGGTCGAAGGGGGCAGTGGTCGAAGTCGCAGATCTGTGGTCGAAGTCGAAGATCCGTGGTTGAAGGGGGCCATGGTCGAAGGGGGAAGTGGTCGACATCGAAGGGCTATGGTCGAAGGGGACAGTGGTCGAAGGGGGCGTGGTCCAAGTCGAAGATTCGTGGTCAAAATCAAAGATCCTTGGTTGAAGTCGAAGCTATGGTCGAAGGGGCCCGTGGTTGGCATCGAAGGGCCGTGGTTGAAGAGGATAGTGGTCGAGGAGGACAGTGGTCAAAGTCGAAGATCCGTGGTCATCATCGAAGCCGTGGTCGAAGGGGGTAGTGGTCGACGTCGAAGGGCCATGGTTGAAGGGGATAGTGGTTGAAAGGGGCAGTGGTCGAAGGAGGCAGTGCTCGAAGTCGAAAGGAGCAGTTTGTTGAAGTCACGGTCATGGTCTTAGTCATAGCACCCGCGGACGTGGTCGTAGCCGTCATGGTCGTAGTCGTAGCGCCAAACCGGAGGGCACCTGTTGGTTCGTCCACAACCTCCACCGCTACGAGTTCCCTCTCCAGTTGAACATCCCCGTCGCCTACCCCTAGGTCATCCCGAGATCGAGCTCCCCACCCTCAATGGCAAGACCTACAAGGTGGTCGAAGTCGAAGCTATGGTCGAAGGAGAAAGTGGTCGCCGTTGAAGGGTCGTGGTCGAAGGGAGCAGTGGTTGAAGTCGAGGAGGGCTATGGTCGAAGTCGAGGCTGTGGTCGAAGTCGGGGCTGAGCAGGCTGGTACCGGCAGTTGGGCGATAGGGCACAAGCGCACCGGAGGCTTGCCAATGTATGACCACTAGCGATGGTCGACCTCTCCCGACCTACGATCACGTGCGATGGTCAACGATTTCTAACTTACGACCACGAGGTGTGATCGACAGTTTCTAATTTACGACCATGAGCATTGGTCGATGTGTTTCAACTTACGATCACGAGGTGTGGTAGATGTCTTTCGACTTACGACTACGAGCGCTGGTCGATGTGTTTCGACTTACGACTACGAGGTATCCTCGATGGCTTCCGACTTACGACCACGAATGATTATCGTCGGCTTCCGATGTATGACCATGAGCCATTGTCGAAGGCTCCTGATTTAGGACCACGATCGATCCTCAACTGCTGTCAACTTACGACCACCAGCAATGGTCGACCGCTCCTGACCTACTATTAAGCGCGATGGTCGACAGCTTTCGACTTATGATGACGATGTGTGCTCGAGGGCTCCCGACCTACGACCATGAGCTGTGGTCGATGTCTTCCGACTTATAACCACGAGGTGTGATCGATGACTTCCGACTTACTTGACAGATTTAAAATTTTTTAGAACATGGTTGTATACATATTTTAAAATTTTTTACCACCTTTGAGTTTTAAAACATGTAATATGATAAATTTTAAAAATTCATAACAACGCACAGACATTCAGCTGGTATCCACTATAAACAAGGCCTCAAACCAGACCCAGGTTTCAACACTTAAGTACCAAACCGGCAAATAACCCTTTCACCGGTGCTTGTACCTAGTCCACCTGCAAGTGACTGTGGCCCCGCTCGTTTCGGCTTGGGCTTCTGGCTTATTTTTCACTATTCAACAATTTCATTTTTTTCTAGTTTTTTTGGCTTTTTTGAGCTTTTTTTGTCGGTTCTATTTTTTCACGTATTCGTTTGTACTGTCCGTGACGGGATAACATGTTTTTTCTATTATTATTTTTTTAAATTTAATTATACCAAATAAGCCATCGTTAGCTATAGTGTTTTTAGACAGCTATAATAATTTTTAGTTAAAAATTACTCAAAATAAATCCTTTTGAACAGGGCGCGTATGGGCACGCCTTTTGTATGTGTAGACCGTAGTCCGCGACCCCGACTCAGAACCTACCGGCTAGCCGTGCGAAACCGAACGAATAAAAAAGGATTTATTGATCATATACCCTCCATTTAGATGGAAATTCAGGATTTACCCTCATGACCCATGTGTCAGTGACTTATGATGACCCTATGTGTCATTGAGATGAGGAGAATAAATCTTGAATTTCCTTACTGAAGGGAGTGTATGACGCTGCCCTCCTGACCTTACGCAACTCCAAACTCCGTCCGGTTTGTTTCACTTCCATTTCCCACCTTCAAATTTTTTTTCTTCAAAATTTCCGTTTTTATTTCCCCTCCCCTCCTCTCTCTCTCTCCCCTCACCCTCCGACCCAAACTCCCCACGAACGCCATCTCCCCAATTTGAAACCCTAGGCTGCCGCATCAATCCGGGTTGGTGGTTGCAGTGAGGGTCGCTGGTTGTAGCGGTTCGTCGAGCGGAGGAGACGGCGGCGGCGGCGGCGGCCGGCCATGTCGACGGAGGACGAGAAGCTCCTCAAGGAGGCGAAGAAGCTGCCGTGGGACGAGCGGCTGCAGCATAAGAACTGGAAGGTGCGGAATGACGCCAACATCGACCTCGCCGGCCTCTGCGACTCCATCACCGACCCGAAGGACGCCCGCCTCCGCGAGTTCGGTGAGATACGCTCCCACCACCTCCCGATCCGCCCCATTTCGCGCTCGGATCTGCGTTATGCTTGATTTGCGCGGTTCCATTTCGAGATTTTTGCGCGATTTTTTGGTGTTAGATCTGAAAAACTTTTTTTTGCGGTGGTGGTTAGGGCCGTTGTTTAAGAAGACGGTTGCGGATTCGAACGCGCCGGTGCAGGAGAAGGCGTTGGATGCCCTGCTCGCTTTCCAGCGAGCGGCTGATGCTGATGCATCGAGGTGCGTGTCTACATGATGCTACGTCATTTGCTGTTGTGCTGCTTATTGTTTTTTTTTTCGAATGATTTGTGGAGTTGGTCCGTCCCAGGTACGCCAAGGAGGTGTGCGATGCGATCGTTGCCAAGTGCCTCACTGGCCGGCCTAAGACTGTTGAGAAGGCTCAAGCTGCATTCCTCCTTTGGGTGGAGCTGGAGGCGGCGGAGGTCTTCCTTGTATGTTGAACTGCAATTGGTGATTACTTTGGCTATGAATTATGATAAATTGTATGTATTGAACACATAATGGTGGTGGTGCATGAAGCCATGAATGAATGCCTGAAACAGCAAACACCAATTTCCCTCCTTTGCCCTTCAGTCTTCTACTTTGATTGTGGTATAGACGTATAGTGGGCTGCAAAAGTGTGCAAATAGTTTAGTTATTCTGTTCTTTCTTTCATTTGTTAATAGGGAAAATTTTCTGTTAATTATTACAAGCATCCCTGGAGTGTACTTCCTGAGCGTGCATTGCTGGGAAGCACTTGTTAGTTTGATTGATGGTGATGACAACTGTTTACATTTATTCCCAGTCCCATCCATATTCACACTTAAGAGTATTTTGTTATCACCACTTGTAAGCAAGCCTGCCCACCCAAGTACTATGAAACCGGAGTTTTTTTGTTCAACTGAGATGCATTATGATGACAGTGGTAGTGGTCTGGAGGTATACCGATCTAACTGGAGAAGCATTTGGATGGAGTTGGCATATATGCATTCATGCAATTACATGTTAATAACACCATTGGGATGTAGGCATTTTAAGATAAAAATTACCTTTTAGTAGACTATTGATGTCAGCATATACATAGTAAAACTAGCTCCCACTCATTGATACATAGAAGCTTCATATGATATCTCTGTCATCATTTCTTGATTGCTTCAGCATTTTGAGGAGCTTGCTGTTTAATCTCAATATTTGTAGAAGAATTTATTCTGGTGATACGATCATATCTTGCTGCAAGGCATTGATGACTAGCCTTTGTCTAAGATTTTCTTCTTTAGTTGCTTACTCAACCCATCTAAAAGACTTCTCATCTCTTTCTACTATCACATGTTCCTTCTTGTAATTAATATTTATAGCATGCCAACATGCCCAAACTGACCTCATGTGGTTGTGCTGCCAGGAATCTATGGAGAAGGCTGTAAAAAACAAAGTGGCTAAAGCTGTTGTACCTGCTATTGATGTGATGTTTCAAGCACTTAGGTAAGTTCCTAGCTTATAATTTGGCTCCCTGTTGTGACAAGTTTTTATTGAACTCCTCTGACATCTTTTTTCCTTACTAGTGAATTTGGAGCTAAGGTGGTACCTCCCAAAAAAATTCTAAGAATGCTTCCTGAGCTTTTTGATCATCCAGACCAGAATGTTCGGGCTTCTTCCAAGGGTTTGACGCTTGAGCTTTGTCGGTGGATTGGCAAAGAGCCTGTAAAGGCAATTTTATTTGAGAAGATGAGAGACACAATGGTGGGATTATTCGTACCAGTACAATACTTATATTGAACATGTGTATTATGAGTCAATATTATAACCATACTTCTTTTTGTATGTAGAAAAAAGAGTTGGAAGTAGAGCTTGCAAATGTCTCAGGAATTGCTAAGCCAACTCGCAAGATAAGGTGCTTTTCTCTTTTTTTAAAGAGCATCTGTCTGATATTTTTGGCTTTACATGAAATTTCTGACCTAACCTTGGCAAATAGATATCTAAAGGTTCAGCTTGTATTATGATTCTACATGAACTATGATAAATTGCCACAGAATATGTTTTATAGTGCTTTTATGTTTGAGTTTGTCTTATTTGTTTTGTTAGAGTAGAGGGCCATATTGCAAGCTATTTGTTAATAACTCATTCTTGATTTGCCTTCTACATAACAAATTATGTAAGCATCTCATAATCTTATTGTATGGGATTTTACTGCCATCTTTTTACTTAAAATATATACTTTTAAATGGATGGGTATTTGTTTTGCAATCTAAATCCTTGGATGAGGAACTTACAGAATAAGCAATTGAATATTTCGCCATCCAACCACAAATGTTAAATTAATGCTATAGATAATTATATTAACACTTTGTTAGGTGTTGAATTGATAAGTGAAATTCATCGAACCAACTTAAGTTCTACAAAATGTCAGGATTGATTGTGTGATGCTATTTGTGCATTTGTTCTAGTTATGATCGCAGAAGCTTAAAAGGCTACTCCATTTTCAAGCATAAGTCTTTTTTATGGCCTTTAAGATACTACTTTGACCACTATTTTTGTTTACCACAATGTGCTGGTAATAAGCTTAAATACAATATTATGAGATTACTATTGAAAATGAGCACATTGATGTCATTTACATGCAGCCAATCTAGATGCTTCTGTATATATTAGTGGTCAAAGCCGAAAATTTTGACTACTCTTTTAGCAAAAGGAATTATATTTAAGAATGTATTGATCAGATGAAATGTTTGATATATTAGCCAAAGTATTTCTCATGCTTGCTGCATAGACCAAACCAAATATAGAATATGCTGTGCTTTACTGTTTGGTTTTACCTAAGTGCTGTTTGTTTTGTTAGCTCTCTTTCTCATGCAGTAATAATGATTGTAAGTGTAGAGAAATCAGCTACATATTTGCAATATACTAGTTGTGGAATGATACTGATTTGAAGTGGGCTATCATAAGATTGTTCAACTGGGGCAAATCGTGTGGTACATTCACAACTTTCGTAAAACCTTCTTCTGAGTGTTCTCTAGGGTTGCTGCAAAAAATGTTAGTTTCTCGGCCCCAAGAAACATGTTGATGTTTTGGTTTGTTGAATATGTTTTTGTGCCCTAAGAGATGTGTTGATTTTTTTGACTTCTTGTGTATATTGTTAAACATCTATGGATATTGAGGACAATCTACTGTGATTGCTTTGTTTTACCATGTTCGTGCAGTGGCATGTACCATAGGTTTATATTTCTTCTACTTGGCTGATCGTATAGTGAAAGTGGATATGATTTAAACATTATTTACTAGATCCGAACAAGAAAAGGAGCTTGAGGAGGAAGCTGTGCCAGAGACATCAGGTGCTAACACTTCTGAAGAGGCAGCGCCAGATGGTCTGTTGTTTTGTGGTGCAAATTTATTGTTATTTTCATTTCTATTATTGACAAGCTTGCTGCTTTTTTACATTTACCATGAGAGTACTGACACAATTTTACTTCCAGTCCCTATGGAGATCGACGAATATGATCTTGTTGATCCTGTAGATATTTTAACTCCACTTGAAAAGTCTGGATTTTGGGATGGCGTGGTATGTTATTGCATACACACACTGTTGTTCACACCATCATAGCAAAAGGTTTTTATTGTTATATCGATTTTTGATGTCATTGTGTTCTATGTGATACCAGAAAGCAACTAAATGGTCTGAAAGAAGGGATGCTGTGGCAGAGCTAACTAAGCTTGCTTCAGCAAAAAAAATTGCTCCCGGTGATTTTCATGAAGTTTGTCGAGCACTTAAAAAGGTTAATCTTGGCTTAAAGTCTTCATGATATTTTTACATATCCAAATTTGCGTTGCTTTCCTTTCTCACAGGAGAAACAAAAAATAGAAGTTTGCTGTGAATTGTGACTCATGTAGTCATCTGTATCTTGTTTCCTTATATTTTATATGAAAATTCTCTTTTCCCCTCACATATTGAGTTTGTACTTGAAGCTTTATATGTAGGAATACTAAATTTAGTTTGTACCTGAACCAAAGTGGTTTGTAATTTTGTATGACTGCACCTGCCCTTACCTATTAGGTTACATTCCATGCTAGATATGCCCCCATGTTATTTTTAACTGCCACAGGAAACATTCTTCGGGAGATTGTATTATGTTGTTTTAGAAGTTTCTTGACTTATTGTGGGATCATTTTTGTGATAGAAATAGCCTTTTATTTATTTTCTCACACTTCCATTTTCTTGCCCATCAATTGTTGCTAGTTTGATCTACCAGAGAGGTAGGTATTCAGGAGCCTGGGTGCTACCATGAGGTTGTTGTTTCGAATCATGTTTGTGCTTTGTAAATACTGATTCACTTTCTTTTCTGTGCTTTTTGGCTATTGCAGCTTGTTACAGATGTTAATTTGGCTGTTTCAGTGGAAGCTACTCAAGCAATAGGGAATTTAGCTAAAGGTTTAAGAACTCATTTTTCTGGAAATTCACGGATTCTGCTTCCTGTTTTACTTGTAAGTAGAATTATCTTTTTTTTCCTTGAATAGCCATAAGTTGCTAGCTAAATCATTTTGCTGCTTGTGATATCTTCTAACTTATAGCATTAGATGTCCGACCTGCTTTACACTCTGGATGGTTTTCTGTTTTTTAAGAGTTTTCCTTTCACCTTCACTTTAGCCATAGAATCGATTAGTGTTGTCAAATTTGCATGTGAATATGTGATCCACTTGAACTGTGAATTGTCTTTATTATGTGCGAGGTCCTTGATGTTGGTATAAGCATAGTTGTCACTTGTCACGGTGTCGCCTAGGCGAAGCCTAGTCGCGGACTAGGCATCTGGTTTGTGGCGGATGGACGCCAGGGCTTGTTGGCTCGCTTGTGGTAGTTTGGTGCCTGCCTGGAAGCTCCAGGTGTCGTCCAGGGTGACTAGGCTGCGGGAAGGGGCTGGGAGTGAGAAAACACTCTCGTGGGTGGGATTCATTTAATTAACAGGGGGAGAGAGAGGGAAAATGAGAAGGAGATAGGGTCCTGAACCCTAGCCACAACTATTGCTGTCGCTAACTGGCTGGGTGTAGCCTATGGAAGGGACTAGGGAAGAACTTGGGAGAGTGGTTGACTGGTAGCACAGTAAGGGAGAGCAGAGTTGGAGAAGTTAGAATAGTATATATATATTTTTAGTATTTTACCATTTCTTTTGCAGAAAATTGGTGTTGTGGAACTGTGGGATGCTGTTCTGCTTCATCCACTGTTCTTTCCAAGTGTGACCTGGAATCTTCTGTGACCGAGGGAAATACAATGATCTATGTGAAAAAGAAGATCAATGGGGATCTTCTTTGGCTGAAATGTATTTTTTAAATATGTTAAATAGAAATTGTACTCTTGTTATTATAGTAAATATTTATTTATTTTTACAATAATAATCTATTGCCTAATTGTCATGCCTAGGTGTCCAGGCGGTACCAAGGCACCATGATAACCTTGGGTATAAACCAGTTCGTGTAGATTCAGTGCTTTATGATAGTAATAATGTACACACATTTGGAGAGAAATCTGTGTGTAGAATGATACAGGGATATACTGGTTTATGCGATATTCAAACCGTATTTGAGTGTAAAATATATTTGGTGATCTAACTGTGTATTAAACTAGTTAGTTTTTGAAATTATTCTCTCAGTGGATTGTATTCATCTTTGTTTCTGACTTTCAGTTAATAATGCAACACCCACTGCCTTGTTCCAATTGAGAAGTTTACTTGGTTAACCACAATCTTCTTATATAAAATAACCTCTGGCATGGCACCTTATTATGTTTGTTGCTCGTCTTATTGATTGATGGACTCCTTATGCTGCAGTAAATTAAAATGTTGATCAAGTAAAGTTAAATGTTCCCCCATATGCCCTTGTTATGTTAAACAGGAAAAACTGAAAGAGAAAAAGGCAACTATGACAGAAGCACTGAGTCAAACGCTTCAAGCAATGCATAAGTCTGGCTGTATTACTCTTCTTGATGTGATTGAAGGTTAGTTTTTTTTTTGTTGGGTACATGTCACATTCTTTAAAAGATCTGTCACATGCTTGTTTAGTCTGCACTCAGCAGTAGGCCAGTATGTAATTGGCAGCATACTTTGTTTAAAAGTAATGGAGACGTACCTGAAAAAGTGAAAATGAAAGTGTTTTATCTTTTAAAGTAACACCTTTCTGTTGAAAATCCTGAACTCAATCTTTATATCTGGCTCAAAATCTGAGTAAGAAAATGGTTTTTTGTGTTATTGCAGATGTTAGGGTGGCTGTAAAAAACAAGGTCCCTCTTGTTCGATCCTTAACGTTGAACTGGGTTACATTTTGCATTGAAACAAGCAATAAGACAACTGCCCTAAAGTTGCACAAGGATTATGTGCCTATCTGCATGGAGGTAAATAACCATTTTTCATTTTACTGCCTGGGATTTCTTCTTGTTGTATTTACTGTTATGTATTTGCATTTATCTTTATTTTCTACTGTTAGTGCTTGAATGATGGCACCCCAGAAGTGCGGGATGCTTCATTTTCCGCTTTGACTGCCATAGCTAAGGTTTGTTTCTTGTGTGCACATTTTTCTCTTGACATTTTTCTATCCTTAAATTTTACTTACAGTCTATGGAATTTTTGGCACTTTTGCTGTCTGTATAGATGGTTGGTATGAAACCGTTGGAACGATCCCTGGAGAAATTAGATGACGTGAGGAAAAAGAAACTGTCAGATATGATTGGTTCCACCAGTGATACCGTTTTAAGTTCAGGGATAGGTTAGAGCTGCTATTACTTTCGTAATTTTCCATCTTTTTACATGGGATCCATATGCCTCTGCTTTGTACTGACTTTTATACGAACTATACCATTTCAGTGCCTACCTCAAATTCAGGAGCTGTCACATCTGCTCGTGAGGTACCTTGTCTATCTTTTGATTTTACTATTATCTAACTGAGTGCTTGTGTGTTGCAACGGATCTCAAATAATTGATACCATGTATTCTAAACCCTCAAAAACAAAATAAACCAAGTTTCCCTACCATGAGTTCAGAGTTGGTTGCCCATGAGATTCGAGTTTTTCACTAAATCAACATACTATAGCGACCATATGAAATCCATCGTGCACAAATATTTAGCCTTAAATTTGGAAATTGCATAAAAATTTCCCACCCTATAAGCAAGCCGAATCGCACGACAAGTCACATGCATACACATATAAGTATACACACATGATCCCATGCTTTGCAGAATATCCTCCAAGGCACATGCGTATGTATACACAGATCCATCCACAGAAGATCCTCAAGGTGGAGCCGCCATCACCACCCAAGGTTGTCACGGCGTTCTAGCAAGTTGCGGCGAGCCCTGAGTGTCTGGACATCTAGTCGACTAGGCGCCCGCCATAACGGATAGTTAGACGGTAGTGATAAATACAAGTAATACCTTATATGTTCAAAAATTAAATAACCATGCAATATAATAGCACGAATTAATGGGTTGGTATACTACATACCATTTGTAAGAATATAAGGCCCAAGCTATATATGTCAAATCTGTTAGGAAGGTTTAGCAGTTAGCCTGTCAATGAAAAAAAATGCTGCATTAGCTCAAGCCTCAAGCAATTATCTTGATTGGAACAATTATATTAGAGAACTGAGTCAACTGATAGAAAATAAAACATTTAATAACAAGGTCCATAATAGCAAACAGCATTAATAACTAGGTCCATACTCCATAACATAAGTAGACATCCACAGTCAACACAAGACATAAGAGACATAAAATGTGATAGTAGCATGAGTGCATCACATGGTAACAAAATAACTCAAAAGTTTTCTACTTTCATCCTAGTTTTTCATTCATCATCCAACTCTAGCTCATTCCCATGCACAAGCTCAATTTGAGCATGTTCTTCACTACTCTCATGAGAAGGTGGTTGTTGTCCAAACTCATCTTCAACATCTTCATCATCACATACCATTACATCTTCCTCATGATCACGAATAGATGGAGATACACGTCGATTATAAACTTGAACATCCACACGAGCTCTCCTAGAAAATTGCGCCCATGAAGCGAGGATGTTGCATTGAGAGCCTCATCAACATGCGACCATAGAAGATCATCCTCACCGGCATGCACCTGTCCAGTTGATGCAGCATCCTTGTCGATCCATTCATTATCCCATTGGAACTCTTCTAGAAACAAAGGGTTGGATTTGTTACCTTGTTCACTAAGTCATTGAAACTTAGATGCAATCTTTGTTACATGAGATATTAACCAAATTATTCAATCTTTTAAACTCCAACCGATTCCTCTTCTTGGTATGGAGCTACAAAATGGAAACAAAAATAGCCCATAAATAAAAGTATGAATCATAAACAACCCATAATTAAAAAAAAACAGTACATAATTAGTGAACTTTTGTTTGCTTTACTTAGTACTTACAAACTCAAATGTACTTCAATTGCGTTCACAACCGGAGGAACAACAAAGACCAACAATGCGCTTTGCAACCTTTTGTAATGGGATAGCTAGGCCACCATTTGATTTCCACCAATCCACTAAAAGGTTAAGTATGAAACATAAAGCCCCATATTAGAAAGATTAAGAATGGAGTAAAGAACTAATTGAACTATAAACTATTAAAGTTTGAGGACTCACAAGGACTCTTCTTTTCCCTTTGCATCTTGGCAAGTGTGGTATCGAAGCTAGCACGAATTTGCTCATAGTCATCAGCTATGACATCAATTTTGGAGAGCAACTGTTCATCATCACTAAACATCTTCATCATCACTCGATCAAAAGTATTCCTTATGATTGTTGCATGATCACTATCACTTTCCAAGATATCAAAAAATCTTTGTGGATTCAAAAACAATGCAGCCCTATGCAAGTTTTGCTCCATTTGCTCCTCCCATCGACGGTCAACAATCTCCATGATCCTCTCCAACAATCTGTCCTTCCTAGCGAAATTCTCCTTAAGCTTCTCCTTACACATATCTATAGCAACTGTAAGCTCCGCCATTGCGGACTTCTCATCACCATCAACAAGCCTCAATACAATAAGAATGTGGTGAGTTGCTCTTATACAATCTTCCACAACATTCCAGAATGGTGTGGAGAGCCCAACATCGGACACATTCTTCCATGTTTGTGTTTTCCCTAATTTGGACCTACATCAATCCTCAGTAACAAATAGCTTTCTCAAAGCATCTCTGTGTCTATACATACTTTGCAAAGTGTAGAAAGAGGTCGAAGATCGAGTAAAAGCAGGCCTCACAAGATCTCTCCAACCCGTCAACTCCCTCAGTGCGTTGAGAAGCCTCAAATGCCTATAGATGAATGTTGTCACATACCTTGCTTTGGATATCTAACCCTTGAACTCTACTATACTTCAAATATCCTCATCCCCAGTGTTCAAGAAGGCGGTCGCCCTGGGTGCCGCCCGGCCTTGGCCCCTAGTCGGGTGGTTGGGCGGCGAGGCGGTCCAAGGCGGGAAGAAGGCGGTCCAAGGCGGGGCCAGGCGGCCTAGGCGCGGCGGATAAGGCGGCGCGGAGGGAGCGGCGGGGATGGGGAAAAGTGTTACCGCACACAAGGCTTTCGCCGCCGCCGTCGATTCGTCGAATTCCGCATCACCATCTTCCCTCCGGACGTCCGCCATCTTCTTTGCCTCGATGGAGGGGAGGTCTTCTCCCCGCCCATCCGCCGCTCCCGTGGCCGCCGCCGCCGGATCCGGACTTCCCTCGCCAGATCTGGAGAGATGGGGGAGGCGGGCGGCGATCTTCGGGGGAGCAATGGGAAGGCGGGCGGCGGGATCTGTGGGGGAGTGTGGGGGGAGGCGGCGGCGATTTGCGGGAGAGAGTGGGGGAGGTGAGCGCGACCGCGCGAATGAGCGGGGAGGCGGCGGAAGATTTAGGGTTAGGGTTAGAGTCGGGGGCACGATATGCGGGGCGGGGCGGCGCGATCGCGTGGATGGAGTTAGGGTTAGGCGGTTAGAAGATCTGGACCGTTAGATCTTAATCAGACGGTCTAAAATCTGACTAATTGCATTAAATATTAGTTATAAGATTTGATGAGTCGATCTGAGATGTTAGATCTCAGATATATAGCAAATATATACTTATCATCTGCCTGTTGTCTTTATTTTTAATTTGGCCGCCTAGGCCCCCTAGGCGCTAGGCCCCACCTGGCCGCCCGCCTAGCGCCTACTTGAACACTGCTCATTCCTCAAGCATAAGATCCAAACAATGGGCAGCACATGGGGTCCAATATAGACTAGGGAATCTCTCTATTAGAATCCTTCCTGCAGCCTTGTAGTTAGCCCCATTGTCAGTGATTACTTGAACAACGTTCTCAGCACCAATCTCATCGATTTGTTTCTCAAGTAAGTTGGCCAAATAGTTAGCATCATGAACGTCATGTGGTGCATCCATTGACCTCAAGAAGAAAGTCTCGTCTGGACTATTGACAAGGAAATCGATCAGGTGCCTTTCCCTCTTATCTGACCATGTATCCAACATTAGTGAGCAACCATTGTTTTTCCAAAACAACTCATGCTTAACCCTCAACTGGCTAACTTCTATGCTTTCCTCCTCTAGCAATGGAACCCTTAATTCATGATAACTAACCGGCTTCAATCCATGCCCATACTGCCCAATTGCTTCAACCATCTCCTCATAGCTCATCAAGTTTGCGTCATTGAATGGAATGCCATTCTCATAAAAGAACTTAGCGATGTACTTGATCGCCGTATGTCTTTCTTGCTCTTTCCACTCCTATACATGCTGATTTGGTTAGCCCCTAGGGTCTGCCTTAGTCTTACTACTTCTGTAGGGGACTTCAATAGCATTGCAGGGATTTTAGCTTGCTTCGGTGGCCCTTAGGGTTGTCACGGTGCTCTGGCAAGTTATGGCGAGACCAAGGCGTTTGGATGCCTGGTCGACTAGGTGCCCACAATGGCGACAGTTAGACGATAGTAGTTAGACGGCAATTGCCTTAAAATTTCTTAACTTTCAGTCAATTTTCTTAGTCCTTAGATCTAAATCCAACCATCCATATCATTCCCCTCATTCCATATAAACCTATCCGAACCCTTAGATATAGATCTAACCATCTAGATCATTCCCCTTATTCTATATAAACCTATCCTAACTCTTAGATCTAGATCCAACCATCCAGATCATTCTCCTCATTCCATATAAATCCATCCTAACCCGAACCTCACTCAACTTCCACCCTTACCCCACCACCAGCTGGTAGCCGCCCCCCATTCCTCCCAGCGTTGCCTACCTCCTCTCCTCTATCCGTAGCCGCCGCCGTCCCCATCCCTCCCAGCGCCGCCTGCCTCCTCTGCCCGCAGCCGCTGCCCCCCATCCTTCCTAGTGCCGCCTGCCTCCTCTCCTCTGCCTCGCCAACGCCACCTGCCTCCTCTCCTCTGCTCCACTCTCCAACGCGAAAGCACCAACGCCGCCTGCCTCTGTCGGATCCGAGTGGTGGCAAGGCTCGAGGACGGCAGATCCGATGGTGAAGAGGCCGGCGATGGAGAGGGTCGACGAGATGGAGCCTAGCATGGGGGCCGGCGCGGTACGGCTCGGGAAGAGAGCCGGATGAGGCAACGACAGCGCGGGAAGAAGCGGCCGGCTCCAGATCTGAGCTGGCGGCGGCCATATCTGCGCGGGGAGAGCCAGAGGCGGCCGGATTCGGCTTAGAGGTGGCCACCTAGCTCCTTGGACCTGGGCGATGAGCCTTGGCGTCCCTCTTCGGCCGCCAGGACGACTTGGTGTCGCCTAGGCGACGCCGTGACAACCATGATGGCCGTGGCTTCTTAAATAAGGTAGCTGTTGTAGCCTTCCTTTTGGAGGTTGTTCCAAAGCTTGGAGTCACCTTTGTCGCTGTCGGAGATGGATATGAGGCCTTGGAGGATGCCTCCTCTTGCCGTACCTCCTGGACTCCATCAGCACCATGCTCCCCCCTCCAGTCTCTTCTTCAATGGTGACCGGCACCTTTCGAGTGGTCTTACTCATCCGTTCTTGCATTCCTCTCTATTATCTCAGTAGTGGTTTCCTGGCACTTCACAATATCCCCAAAACCCCTAATGAGATGTTGCTTTAGCCTCTTGATGCCCGAGTGCACACACCTCCCACAAAGGGTACATTCCACCAAATTTGTCTTTAGTTGGCCAAAATGTGTCTTTCCATCCTGGGTTCTTTGACTTGGCCTTTCTCTTCGGATCCTTGGATGGATCCTAAGTCTCACTCTCACTGCCTTCCCCAGCTTGTGTAGACATCTGTTTCTCTGTAAGCACACAAAGAGCACAAGCTGTAAGCACATTCGCACTAAAACCTAATGCATTTTCTTACTGCAGAGCACATCACAAAGGGGGGAAGCAGAGTTCATGTGCTTCCAATAGAGCACAACACAACTGCACAATAATACACTAACACTACTAGTCTACTATTTGGCACTACTAGTTCATGTTCTTCCAACAGAGCACAGCACAACAGCACAACTCCATCCACTGATTCCACTCTCCCATGACAAAACATTTGACATGTTGCCTCAGCGGCTCAACCCTCAAGTCAGTTGTCCCACAAAGAAAGAAAGCAAAGGAGAGGGAAGCTGGAGGTGGGAGCAGATCACCTGAGCGTCAGCAGTGGAGAGGGGCGTCGGCGGCGGGAGTAGGATGGACCGCTAGAGAGGGAAGCCGACGGTGGGAGAAGGAATAGATCGGCGCCGGCAGAGGGAGGAGGCAGCAGCTCGGGGCCTTTGAAGACTTACGAGTCAAGTGGCAGGTTTGACTTAAGGGCCTTTGAAGCTCCCAACCCCCAGGTGGTTGCCACAATGACCTTGGCGTTGCCTAGCTCCGCCTAAATCCTCACGGGCTGGGCGATCGTCCACGATGCCCCCTCCGGCCGTCAGGACGCCTTGATAACCATGTCACCACCAACTCGAATATTTATAAAAGTGGAGATTCTACAAGTTTACAACACATTGCAACCTGTAGCCTGTAGAGCTTCTCTTCTAAGGCCCAATATTCTGCGGTTGTTACCAATTCCAGTAAGATTCCGTTGTTATGGCTCCAAAAATGGACGCTTTTAGGTTATTATATCCAAAAATAGAAAAACGGAAGTGCTTTGAAAAGCCACCACAGTACCCTGTGAAGCTTAAGGATTGCATGCTTTTACCTGCCGTGTTTATCATAATAACGTCTTTTCATGACCGATGCTTACAGTGCCCGTACCAGTGTACCTTGATGTAGCAATTGACAAACCAACCATGATTATTTTGTGTTTGTGTAGGTTACAGATAGCTCATCAATGAGGAGATCTGCTGCAAGCATGCTTAGTGGAAAGAAGCCCGTCCAGGCAGTGGTTAGTATTGTATTGTTTTTCCTGCTCTTGGATGTGCATACCATGTAGGAGTTTCTAATCTTTAAATTTGGCCACCATGTTCATATTTGAGGGTTTTCTTTTTCTTGTTTTAAGGCCGCTACTAAGAAATCTGGAACAGCAAAATCTACCACTGCAAAAAAGACAGATGGTGGACCACAGTCAAAGGCCTCTGCTGCTCCTGAGATTGAAGATGTTGAGGTGATTTGCTTATCTGAATTGAATCCATTTCCTTATTACAAGCAAAGCCCTTCATGATTTGCATGTTTATGCAATCTGTAAGATGTTTTAGTTGCTAATCTAGAGCACATGTTTGCATATCTTTGTCAATTGTCTCACCATTTTTTCTGGAGAATTTGTAAATAGTCTACGCTCGAAGTATTTGAATTTATCATAAGGATACTAAAGCCATATATATTTAACTGAAGATGTTTCCGTAATGCCCTACTGATGTTATGAGATTTTTTTGGGTACAAACTAATAGCTGAAAAATCATTAACCGAGGAAGATAGATTCAAACTCACATATTTATTTGTTTGATTTCTTGCAGCCAGCCGAGATGAGTTTGGAAGAAATAGAAGAGAGGTTAAATTCTGTTGTAAAAACAGAGACAATTTCCCAGTTAAAGAGCACTGTCTGGAAAGAGCGCCTTGAAGGTTACCAAAGATCCTGTGTTGCCTGTTTTATTCTTTATTTTGCTTGGGTTGGAAGACTAAGCTTTGAGTTGTGTCTTTTACATCTTGTGTGTTGATGCTATACTTAAACAAGGAAATATTGTCGTAACCAGGGTTCAAAATCCCTGACTGGCGGTTACCGGCCGGGTTTTCCGGTTACCGGTTTCAAAACATCCCAAAATTCAAGTTTTGATTTTCAAATTGTGACCGGTTTTTCCGGTACCGGCCACCGGCCGGGATTTCTCCCTGTTCCGGGTTTTGGAACCTTGGTCGTAACCATGTTTGATCTTATTACCAGTTCCGTTTCGTTCTTTTATATGCTATACCTTGTCTGGGGATTAAGGTTCTAATAATTTCTTCTAAACCTTAAGGCTTATGTGGCCTAGAGTCAGACCCTAATATTGTACTATTTGGCAGCTATTGGCTTGCTAAAGCAGGACGTGGAAAATCTCACAGGACTAGACAAATCTGCAGAACTCTTGGTTCGTTTATTATGTGCTGTGCCTGGATGGAGTGAAAAAAATGTGCAGGTAATTACTAATAAATTTGCGTTGAGTGAAAAAATTCTTTCCTTTCCTTCCTGATGGAAGTAATGTCCTGTATACTTAAATGAATCAGGTTCAACAGCAAGTTATAGAGGTCATCACCTACATTGCCTCAACTGTAAACAAATTTCCAAAGCGATGTGTTGTTCTATGCCTTTTTGGTATGTGCTCCTCTTACTTCAGTTTGTACTTTTACTTTGCTGGTGATTCACCCTTGAAATGAGCATTAGCTTGTCTCAGTTAAACTTGGCAATATGTCTGTTAGCCTTGACAGTGGAAACTGGTTATGTGAAGGGTTTTGCAGTGCTTAATTGCTGCTGCCCCTTGGTTCATTATATAGGCCTAAAAGCTCATAACAGCCAAAGTAAAAGAAGATAATCTCAACAACTAAAGCAAAAGTAAGATAAAGCAACAACAAACTGAAGGGAAAAAGGAAAAGAACTAACTAACCCTAATTCAGATCCAGATCACAAGCTTATTCCATTATTTCTCCCCCTAAGCCTTGTGTGCGGTCTCTGACCTAATGTGAACCAATCCAACTCGAACGTGCAGTTCATGGAACTTCATACGGCCAAGGGATTTGGTGAGGATGTCAGCGAGTTGGTCCTTGGTGTTGATGTAGCTGGCCTTCACACTTCTCTCTTCCAGACAGCTTCTGATGAAGTGATACTTGGTCCGGATGTGCTTGCTTCTCTCGTGGAAGACGGGATTTTTGGCCAGCGCTAGCGTAGATTTGCTATCTACCTTAAGCTCGACTGCCTCGGCTTTCTTGCCAAGGAGTTCGCCCAACAGCCGAGCCAACCAAAGTGCTTGTGTTGCGGCGGAGGTGGCGGCAATGTATTCGGCTTCGCAGCTTGACAATGCCACCACCCGTTGCTTGAGGGACTGCCAGCTCACGAGGCAGTTGCCGAGGAAGAACAGTGCGCCGCTTGTGCTCTTGCTCGTATCAATGTCGCCGGCGAGGTCGCTGTCGCAGTAGCCGACGAGATGTGTTGCGCCGGGACTCCTCACGTAGTGCAGACCGTAGTCGATGGTGCCTGCGATGTAGCGCAGGATCCGCTTGATGGCCTGCTGGTGCTCCATCGTCGGCCGCTCCATGAACCGGCTCACGTACCCGACGGCGAACGCCAAGTCCGGCCGGGTGTGCACCAGGTAACGCAGGCTGCCGACAATGCGCCGGTACTGTGTTGCGTCGACCTCTTCCGCCTCGCTGTAGCGGCTCAGCTTTAGCCGCTCTTCCATCGGAGTGTGGGTAGGATTGCACCCATCCAAACCACCCAACTCGACGATGCGCTTGGCGTAATGGGTTTGTTGAAGAGTGATGCCGGAGTTATCTTGGCGCACCTCGATGCCGAGGTAGAAGCTGAGAAGGCCAAGGTCACTCATCTGGAAAGTGGCCTTCATTTGAGTCTTGAACGCCTCCACCTCTGCTTCTTCCGTGCCGGTGATCACGAGGTCGTCGACATAGACACCCACCAACAGAATGGAGCGACCGCTGCCTCGCCGATACATTGCCGCCTCATGAGCGTTTTGCTGGAAACCCATCTCCTTGAGCGTGCTGTCCAGCTTGGCGTTCCAAGCTTGCGGTGCTTGTCGCAGGCCGTAGAGTGCCTTCTGCAATCGCAACACCTTGCCCTCCTTGCCGGCAATGACGAAGCCGGGGGGCTGTCGCACGTACACCTCCTTCAAGTCGCCGTTCAGGAACGCCGATTTGACGTCCATATGATGGACGCACCACCCCTCCTGGGCAGCCAGAGCGAGGAGGATGCGGATGGACTCAATACGAGCCACTGGCGCGAATGCGTCGTCGTAGTCGATCCCTTCCTGCTGGACGAAGCCACGGGCGACAAGCCTTGCCTTGTGCTTGACCACCTCTCCCGCCTTCTTCTTGAGTTTGAACACCCACTTCAAGGTGATTGGGCGGTGGCCGGTCGGCAGGTCGACGAGCTCCCATGTGTGGTTGTGCTCGACGGAGTCCATCTCCTGCTGCATTGCGGCACGCCAGGCCGCATCGCTCTCGGCCTCAACAAACGAGCAGGGCTCCCCGGTGTGAGTTAGGTTTAGCTCGACGTCGATGTTGCGCTGTACATATCCTGGCACCGCTTGATTGCCGAGTATGTAGTCGATGGTGTGGTAGCGCAGCGGGGTGTCCTCATGTGCAGCGTCGATGCGATCCTCATCGTTCTCCAGAGGTGTGGCGAAGATGGGCATATGCTGTCCACTGGGAGCTGGAGTGGTTGTCGGCGCAACAGGCGGAGTGGCAGTGGGTGTCGGTGTGCTCGGAGTGCTTCCCTGGTCCGGAGCAAGCGGGCTTGGCGGAGTCGATGGCGTCCAGGGTGCGGGAGCAGGTGAGCCAGGTGTTGGCACAGTGCCACCCGCTCCCCTGGCTCCTCCAAGTTGCACATCTTCGATGAAAAAGTCATCCAGCGTCGTTGTTGCGCCGCCGCTGGTCTCCTTCGTCCAGTCCCAGCCACGTTCTTCGTCGAAGACGACGTCGCGCGCCGTGCGCACACGCCAGGTTGTTGGGTCGAGGATGCGATACCCCTTGATGCCTTCCGCATAGCCGATGAAGTCTCCAGGCGTACTCCGGTCATCCAGCTTGCCGACGTGATTCAGCTCCTTGACGTATGCCAGGCAGCCGAACGTGCGAAGGTGTCCGACCGCCGGCGTACGCCCATGCCAGGCCTCATACGGGGTCTTCCCTGCTAGACTCTTGGTCGGCGATCGGTTGAGTAGATGAACAGCAGTCATCACTGCCTCTCCCCAGAGCGTCGCCGGCATGCCCCTCTGTTTGAGCAGGGCGCGCGCGATCGCCACCACGGTCTGGTTCCGGCGCTCGACCACACCGTTCTGCTGAGGCGTGTAGGGCGCGGAGTAGTGCCGCTGGATCCTTTCGTCAGCACAATAGGCGGCAAACTCGGTTGCGGTGAACTCCTTTCCATTGTCGGTGCCCAGCACTCGGAGCTTGTGGCCGCACTCCTCTGCAGCGGCCTGAACATGCTTGATGGCGTCCGCAGCTCCAGCCTTCGTCGCGAGAACGGCCCACATGAACCGTGACGTGTCATCCACCAGAAGCAGGAAGTAGCGCCGGCCTCCCGGAGTCGCCGGTGTGACTGGGCTGCACAGGTCGCCATGGACGAGCTCGAGCTGCTTCTGCGCGCGGTACATGGCCTGACGAGGGAAGGGACGCCGCTTCTGCTTGGTCACCACGCAGGTGTCACATAGCTGCTCGACGTGGTCGATCCGGGGCATCCCGCGCACCATCTCTTTTCGCCCTAGCTTCCGCAGAGCCTCGAAGTGGAGGTGTCCGAACCGCTCGTGCCAGAGCCAGGCCTCATCGTCACGACGAGCGGCGAGGCAGAGGGGCCGGGCCACCTCCATGTGCAGCACATACAGGCGGGTGCGCCCGCGGCTGACCTTGGCAAGGAGGCGCCCGCGTCGATCCCAGATCCGGAGTACACCTCGGTCGATCCCCACTCGTGCGCCACCTTCGTCGAGCTGGCCGAGACTGATGATGGAATTGCGGAGCGCCGGGATGTAGTAGACGCCATGGAGCAGCTTGTGCTCGCCGGTCTTGGCCACGAAGACGATGGATCCGACGCCGCAGATCTCTACTCCAGACGCATCGCCAAACTTGACGGAGCCTCGGACGCTACGATCTAGGTCGGCGAAGTGCTCCATGCGCCCGGTCATGTGGTGTGTGGCGCCGCTGTCGAGGTACCATCCTTCGAGCTTGTCGTCGCCGGAGCCGTCGCCGAGGAAAGCGCATGCCTGCGGCTGGTCGATGTGGAGGAAAGTGGACGCCGTTTGAGGGGAAAAGTTGAGCGGCGGCGCAGAGTGTGGACGAGGGGATATTAGGGTTGCCCCCTCCCCTTTGTCTCCGGTGGACCCCAGACCTGGGCTCGCTAGGGCCAGAAATAGATCGGGCTCCTCGTCCTCCTCAGCTTGGGCCATGTGGGCCATTCCACCGCGCTTGGGCTGCCTGCACTCCCTGGCCCAGTGACCACGGCGGCCGCAGTTCAGGCATACGTCGTCGCGGGCCGCCTTGCGTTCCCCGCCGCCACCTTCTTTTCCACCGCAGCCGCCGCCGGTTTTTTCCTTCTTGCGCGGTCGCCGACGGCGATCCTTGGATGAGGTCGAGCCTTCCCCCTTCTCCTTCTGGCGGGCGAGCCATTGCTCCTCGGTGAAGAGCAGCTTTCCCCCCAAGATGACTGGCTCGGTCGATGGCTCTTCTTCTCAGTTGTCGACGGCCTTGAGCCTGCCCGTCACCTCCTCGATGGACAGGGTCGAGAGATCCAGCAGGGTCTCAATCGAGAGGGCGATTTGGGTGTACTTCTTGGGGACGATGCGCAAGAACTTCTCCACCGCCTTCTGTTCGTCGATGTCGCCGTCGCCGTGCCGGACCAGCTGCTGCACCAGGCCAGCGAGACGGAGAGCGAAGTCGTCGACGTCCTCGCCGGGCCGGAACGCAAGCCGGTCCCAATCTTGCCGCAACTTCTGCAACGTGGCCTTGCGGACACGGTCAGCGCCGATTCGTGCCGCCGCGATGGAGTCCCAGGCTTCCTTCACGGTCGGCTTGTCCGCGAGCGACGGCACCATCTCCGGTGGGACGGAGGCGAGAAGAGCGTCGAGCGCCAGCTGGTCATCAAGGAACTCGGCGTCGCCGTATTCAACGGCATCCCAGAGCCGCCGGGCCTGCAACTTCACTTTCATCAACAGACTCCACTCGTTGTAGTTCGTCTTGGTGAGCATCGACCATGGGGTGCCTCCGCCGGACTCCTTGATCACACACTGGACGACGGGCGAAACCGGTCTCCCGGAACGACCTCGACGGCGGTGCGGAGATGGTGAAGCTCTACGGTCATGGTCCCTGGGCGGGTTCCGTGACACAGGGCGACGCTTCCGGTCTTCCTCGTCGATACGGAGGGCAGCAGCAGCAGCTTCTGCCGCCGCCATGGCAGCCTTGGCCGCCGTAGCTTCGGCGGCAGTGATGCGCGCCTCGCGCGCCTCCTCTTCGGCAGCAGCCGCCGCCTGTGCAGCCGCTGCAGCGGCAGCCCGCCGTCCTGACGAGGAAGACATCTCCACGGAAGGTAACAAGAAGCTCTGATACCAACTGTTAGCCTTGACAGTGGAAACTGGTTATGTGAAGGGTTTTGCAGTGCTTAATTGCTGCTGCCCCTTGGTTCATTATATAGGCCTAAAAGCCGAGAGGATCATAACAGCCAAAGTAAAAGAAGATAATCTCAACAACTAAAGCAAAAGTAAGATAAAGCAACAACAAACTGAAGGGAAAAAGGAAAAGAACTAACTAACCCTAATTCAGACCCAGATCACAAGCTTATTCCATTAATGTCAACAACATAAAACAGCATCAGCGAGTTTGAGCTTTACACATGCTCAAATTTGGTTTGTATTAAGCTTGGTGGCACTGTGCATCATTATTTAACAACAAACATTATATCATGAGACTTGGGTGCTGGGTACCCGGTTTACACTAGTACAGTGCAGTATATTCATAAATATACTAGACTAATCAAGTCAATCTCAAGCTTGGCTTGATGAGGAGTTTGAGCTTTATTACCATTTCAAGCTTGGTCAATTTGTGCCTAACCCAAGTTCGAATTGCTTGTTGCGTGCTTGTTTTTTTTCCAGCTGTACTTTTGGTTATTGGGTTTATAAGTTATAAGCATAGACTATGTACTCACTTCTGAGCTTAAGTCCCTGTTTGTGAAGGCTGAGCTTGTCTGAGAAGTTGGAGAGGGGCTTCGGCTTCTCCCAAGAAATGGGATGTAAGCTTTTCTAATAGTTCTGAGAAGGCTCCCCCAAACAGTGCCTAAAATTTAAGCTGCTCATGTCTAAAGATAAGCTGAAGCGAACGAGCCTCTATCGTAGTGGTAGAGCGCTCTAGTAGCACCCCCCAGATCCTGGGTTCGACTCAGGCTGGGGGCAAAAAAATCCCCTCGCTTGCCCCATAGCCAAAGCACAGGCCGAAAGGCTCGCCCAATCGCTGGTCGTTAGGGTCAGGGCCCAGGTCGTCTGGGCCGAGCGTTAGCTCCCCTAGGCGCTCTCACATGGGCTGATGCCGCTGTGTCAGGGTGGGGCAAGGGTTCGGGGATTTTCTCGATCTGTGAGAGGATCTTTCTTCTTAAGCTAATGCCAGGGGGTGTCTTGTACCCCTGCAGGTCGAGTTTTTTTTTTAAAGATAAGCTGAAACTCATTTTACCTACTTGCACCTTGTGCCAACAAAGCTATAACTAGTTAGTTGGCACTGATGCAAAATGTTTTTGAGCAAAGTTGGCAACAAGAAAAATCTCTGAAAGAATTTTTATGTTGACCTTGGACAAATTTGAGCATACGATAGTTTTTAAACCAATAACTGTCATAACATTTTTATTCAGATCTAATGTAGTTTCTTCTCAGAATCTTATTTATGTCCAGAATTTTATTCTATTGATCTGTACATTTTATTTTGGAGGTTTCTGGGTTTGTCTGCATAACATATATGGTACATTATCTGAGATTACATGTAGCCTTCTTGTATTGATCATACATCGTACCTCTTCATAATCAATCATTGCTTATGTCTTATAGAATGCTGATTATTGCACAATTGCTATTTTCTGTCAGGCATAAGTGAAAGGGTTGCTGATATAAAAACTCGGGCACATGCAATGAAATGTCTCACCGCCTTTTGTGAGGCAGTAGGTCCGGGATTTGTGTTTGAAAGGGTACGAGTTAGCATAACAATTAATCCATTATTGCAGTTTTTTCTGTCCTGTTATGCATGTTCACGCTTTCAGCATGACCCTTCTTTGGTGCTGAGGTTATCACGTATGAATCTTAATACATGAACTGTAGAACATTTTTTCCCAATTTTATTTAATACTTCTACAAGTACTGAATGTTACAACAAACAATAATTTACGTATCACTTGCTCCTGATTGGTTGTTCAACAGCCACCATAATTATGCCTATCATTTTTATAGCTATATAAAATATTGAGAGAGCACAAGAATCCAAAGGTTCTTAGTGAGGGTATTCTTTGGATGGTCTCTGCTGTAGAAGACTTTGGGATCTCCAATTTAAAGCTAAAGGTGCACATTGCTTTGTATGTTTTAATTATACTTATAAAGTCACTGCACTTTTGTTCTTAGTCTTCTTTATCGTTCCAGGATATGATTGATTTTTGCAAAGACATTGGTCTGCAATCTAGTGCTGCTGCAACAAGAAATGCAACTATCAAACTGACAGGGATGCTGCATAAGTTTGTAGGACCAGGTTGTCTACTCGTTTCTTAATGTAACTATGGTTGATGAATGCACCAATTACATGTTTCTGAAATAAACCTTCCTGCAGATATCAAAGGCTTCTTAAATGATGTCAAACCGGCCCTTCTTAGTGCTCTGGATGCTGAATATGAAAAGAATCCATTTGAGGTATGCCGTGTCTCAGTCATTGTTTGGAAAATGTGTTCATTTCATGTTTTCTTTTTATTTTCATCAACAGCAATTCGGTTCAATTAACAGGGTGCTGCTGCTGCTCCGAAGAGAACAGTAAGAACATTGGATACTGCATCTTCTACGTCTGCTGCCACATCTGATGGGCTACCGAGGGAAGACATAAGTGCTAAGATAACACCTACTTTGCTGAAAAATTTGGGAAGTCCAGACTGGAAGGTACTACACAGTTATTTGGTTTCTCTTTAACCTCTTGGGTTGATTCTGTAAGTTTGCCTGCATTTTATGTTTGATTATTTGATATTGTGCTTATGTGAGGTGATAGGTACGGCTGGAGTCCATAGATGCAGTCAACAAAATTGTGGAGGAGGCCCATAAACGCATTCAACCGACAGGCACAGGTTCATTGTTTTCTCAAACAACTGTTGAATGTGTTTTGTCGGGTTATATTCATCTAAGTTATACCATATTATCTTGGTCATGTTGGAACTGCAGTGGAACTGTTCACAGCGCTAAGAGGCCGTCTTTATGACAGCAACAAAAATTTAGTGATGGTGACCTTGTCAACGATTGGTGGTCTTGCATCTGCTATGGGCCCTTCTGTTGAAAAATCAAGCAAGGTTTGGAATCAACTCTATTTTTATGTTCCTTCCTGTTCTTTTGCACCTATATAACTGGTAACTTTATGTTATGAAGGGTATTTTGGCAGATGTGCTAAAGTGTCTTGGTGACAATAAGAAGCACATGCGAGAGTGCACATTGACTGCTCTAGATTCATGGGTTGCTGCTGCTCAACTTGATAAGATGGTTCCATATATTACAGTGACTTTGGCTGATCAGAAAACTAGTTCAGAAGGGCGAAAAGATCTTTTTGATTGGTTGTCTAAGCATGTTTCAAAAATGGGTGATCCATCTGAAGCTTTGCCTTTATTGAAGCCGTCTGCATCTTCATTGATGGTATTAGTCAAATAATTGAATTATTTGATTGGTATTCATTTATTTATAGCCATATTGTAGCTCATTTGAATTCTAATGATGGCTATATCCTTCTATTCAAAAGGATAAATCTTCTGAAGTCCGCAAATCTGCTGAATCCTTTATGAATGAAATTCTCAAGATTTGTGGCCAAGAAGTGGTATGGTTAATCCTACATATTATTGTTATTCACTTGTCCATTTTTTGGAACATTTTCCCTGACTGAATACATTGCTTGGTATAGGTTGCAAAGAACTTGAAAGATTTGCCATCACCTACTTTAGCCATTGTAGCAGAGCGGTTGAAACTGTCCACTGTACACGAAGGTGTCTTACACAATCTTGTTTTACACTGTAGTAGTTTTTATCAACTCTTGTTGGTATGTCTGTACTGATTTGGTATTACCGCATGATTTAAACAGGAATTTCTGATTCTGTGAAGATGGTGACAACAAGCATGAGCTTAGCATTAAAAGGAGGGTTAAAGAACGGCAAACATGGCCCGAATGATCGTGGGTCTAATGTTGGCAAAGCTGTATCTCAAGTGCGTGACTTTGTTATCTGTGTCATTGTGGAAAATGATTCCCTTTTTCTGACTGTTATTTTTCATTATCAGAGAGGAGTTCCCGCAAGGGCCTCCGTTACTATGATTTCTGCTCAAGACTCGTTACAATCTCACGCATTATTTAACATTAGGGACTCAAACAAGGTATGCAATCATCAATCCCTGCTACCTCACAAGTTTGTGCATTGAGTTCTTATATTTATATTTAATTGTTCAGGAAGAGCGGGAGAGACGTGTTTTGGTACGTAAATTCAAGTTTGAAGAACCACGCCGTGAGCAGATTGATGAACTGAAGGTTTGTGTTGTGGAAAGAGAACTGTTTTAAGTTCGTTGCATTTTCATCCAGATATATTTCTTTACTGGGGTGTTCTCTCATGACATGTGCTGGCATTTGTTCGTTGCAACTTGAACTGGTTAATAAGCAAAACCATACACCTAGCAGATACACTATTAGGGATAATGGTGGGGAGAAGATGGTAATACCAACTGTTATATGGCAAGCTAGTTACATTTGTTGTTACATTTCGGTGATTCAGTGTAGAAAAATCTAGTGTTTCAATATATTTTATACATTTCTTTGACATGGCGATCTGATGTTTCCTGCAAGTTTCTTTATTCCCACGTGTGCGCGCTGGGCTCATTTTGCCTAATGTGGTATTTAACTTCATGTGAACAACTCATCTGATTTGTTTCAAATAAAATTTCACCTGCAGGTTGATTTATTTAAGCATTTCCGAGAAGATGTAAGCTTGCGATTATGGAACTCAGACTTTAAGAGGCAAATAGATGCTATTGAGTTGCTACAGAAGGTTGGAAATTGATGACATCATGACAATCTTGAATCTTTATCTCAGTGCAACTTGCTATACAACCTAGCTCATATGAATGATTTGTTGTGATGCTATCCAATTGTGCAGGCACTGCCTTCAAGTGGGAAAGAAGTGATCGAGCTTCTTGATATTCTGTTAAGGTGGTTTGTCTTGCGCTTTTGTGAATCTAACACAACATGTTTGCTGAAGGTAAATAGTCATTGTACTAGTTAAGAATTCGTTTGAGCCTTTTTTTCTTTTGTGGAGCACTATAATTGATCGGTTTCTGTGTATTTTATGTTATTTTGACATTTAGGTGCTTGACTTTCTTCCTGAGCTCTTTGATGTTCTGAAAGATCAGTCTTGCATGTTAACGGAAGCAGAAGCTGCAATCTTCCTTCCTTGCCTTATAGAGAAGGTACATTGAAAGTTTAGCTGTACAAAAAGTTGATTAGTTTTAGTATTGTATCTTCACATTAGAAACACGGGCTGGAGATATTTTATCCAGATCACTTTGCTTTGGAACATACTCTTTTTGTTCTTATATGACATTTTAATGTGTGATCGCAGTTTTTAACTACTTCCTTTCATGTCTAAACAACTGTTGTATTGCAGTCTGGTCACAACATTGAAAAGGTCAGGGAAAAAATGGGGGAGCTGATAAAGCAAATGGTCAACATCTATTCCCTTCCAAAACTGCTTCCCTATATTTTGGAGGGACTGCGCTCCAAGAATAACCGAACTAGGATAGAGTGTGTTGATATTATTGGATATTTCATGGACCATCATGGGACTGAGGTCTGGATCACTCTCTTTTTCCCCTTTGGTAGTTGGTAGACGGTCTTGCTTACTTTTAGGTCATGCTTTCTTGCAGGTTAGTGGGTTATTGAAAAATTTGCCATCTGTTGCGGCATTAACAGCAGAGCGAGATGGTGAAATCAGGAAAGCTGCTCTTAATACACTTGCCACTGCTTACAAGAACCTTGGTACATCCTTTCCCCTTTTCTTCAGTAGAAGATATTTCATGCTATGGAATAGATTCAAACCCTTCACCCTATTGGAAAATTAGATGTTCCCTTTTCTATTAATGAATGATGGAATTTTTCACAGGCTCCTATGCCATTAGTCCTGAGAATTGTTTTTTTTTTGCGAACATGCATGCTTGCATATTTGCACTAGTGTCAAATCACTGCATGTTCTCATTACACACATTAGCTGTAATTACATATTGGCAAAATGTTGTGATATTGATTTGCAAGAGCCTCTTTGTCTACTGTCTTTGGTCAAACAGGGGACGATGTATGGCGATATGTTGGAAAACTTTCAGATGCTCAAAGAAGTATGCTCGATGATAGGTTTAAATGGAAGGTTACTATCTATTCCTTCACAAGACCTTTCTAGTATTTGAAGTGCAAAATTACAAAATCACCTGATACAGATTTTAAGGGATGTATAATCCTGTTGTTTGATGGTATAATGTCAGGCTCGAGAAATGGACAAGAGGAGAGAAGGAAGGCCTGGCGATGCTCGAGCAGCTTTGAGGCGTTCAGTTCGAGAGAACGGGTTAGTTCTTTTTTTTAATCATGCCATTTGTTTTCCCGTGTTGTGTAATCTATTGTTTATTGCTTCCTTTCCCAACTTTGAAGACTGAAAAATGCAAGATATGAAATTTTGAGCAAAAACATAACCGTTAACTTCTTGCTTCTTTTGTGATGACATTGTGTTTTTAGTTATTCATATTCTTTCATTTTTCGGATATAGGTCTGATATAGCCGAACAAAGTGGGGAACTGGTTTCCCGTTCAATGGCAGTATCAATGATCTCAAGGTGCTCCAGTTATCTTATTTCTCTGTTCATCACTCTTTCTGTATTTCGTAGCATAACTCTACTTGTGTATGCTTGTCTATCAATAGGGAAAACTTTGGGTATGCTGATGCCCATATGGATAGGCATATGGTACCTAGGCAGATGGCAACAGCAACAACTGGTCCTGCAGACTGGCGTGAAGCTCTTGATATTGTTGCATTTGGTTTGCCTGAGCAGGTCGTGCTGTTGCTCACTTCCCATAGTTGTCCCACGTCTTAACCTCTCGTTGATGCACTCTGTTTATTTTTTTTTCAATGCTGTATTGTGGTATCTAGCTGTAACAATTTGCTTCACCATATTTGTACATTCACTATTGAAGTGCAAACATTAGTCTTGAGATTTTTTAGTCTATGCAGTCTGTTGAAGGGATGAAAGTCATATGCCATGAGCTAACTCAGGCGGTAGATCCTGAAAGTTCCGTGCTTGATGATCTCATCAAGGAAGCTGACAGATTGGTTTCATGTTTGTCTGTTATGGTAAGCCTTCATTGTTTTCTTGAAGTCACCTTTGATGTTTGCTAACTTTGATGATGACGAATCTTTCAGGTTCCAAAAACCTTTAATTTCAGCCTATCTGGGGCTTCCTCAAGGTCATGCAAATATGTTTTAAATACTCTCATGCAGGTTTGTTGATATGATTATGCTCGCCCTTATTATGTTTTTTATTTGGTTAAATGTTGTTTATGGATTCTTGGTTATTTTACAGACTTTCCAGATCAAACGTCTTGCTCATGCTGTGGAGGAGGGTACCCTAGATAACCTTATCACAGAGCTACTACTTTGGCTTTTAGATGAAAGAGTTCCTCTTATGGATGATGGCAGTCAACTACTTAAGGCTCTTAATGTCTTGATGCTTAAAATCCTGGTCTGTATATTTCTTTTCATGGTCAATTTTGCTTGTTGCCTGCTCTTTGTATAATGTCTTATTTTGAGCAGGATAATGCTGAGAGGACATCCTCGTTTGTTGTGCTAATTAATTTACTGAGGCCTTTAGACCCCTCAAGATGGCCATCCCCTACTCCATCAGAGTCCCTTGCTGTAAAAAATCAGAAGTTTTCAGATTTAGTTGTTAAATGTTTAATTAAGTTGACAAAGGTATGTGACTACTTGCTGTCAAATGTTGTGAACCTCTACAGGATATTACTTCTGATGGCATATGTCATCTTTCAGGTTCTTCAGAGTACAATATATGAAGTTGACCTTGATCGCATTCTTCAAAGCATTCATAGTTATTTACAAGGACTAGGAATGGAAGAGATACGGAGAAGGTTCATGTTGTCCTCTTGGAGTTGAATATTAGCTGCATAATTGATTTCTTTTTGGATTTTAGACAGTGTTCACTAAGGCACTAGACGCTAGCCGGGCGGCAGACCGGTGCGCATGGTGGCCTCCTAGGTGGGACAAATCGGCTAGGCGGGCAAGGCAGGAGGGTGGCGCCTAGCGCCTAGGCGGCTGCCTAGGGGAACACTGATTTTAGATACATATTGATGCTTTGAGTATTTTGTAGGGCTGGAGCTGATGACAAGCCACTAAGAATGGTCAAAACTGTGTTGCATGAACTTGTAAAGCTTCGAGGTACAACAATAAAAGGTCATCTTTCAATGGTTCCTATAGATGCTGAACCTCAGCCAATCATTCTGGCATACATTGATCTTAATCTTCAGGTAAAACTTGCAATATCATGTATTTTTACTGTTCCATCAAAAGCTTTTTATGCACACCACCCTTTTTTCTAAACAATATTATTGGGTCATCCTAGACCCTTGCAGCAGCTAGAATGTTGACACCATCTGGGCCTGTGGGCCAAACTCACTGGGGTGATGCTGCATCGAATAGTCCAAATCCGTCCACTCATTCAGCTGACGCTCAATTGAAGGTACAATCACTTGTTCTTTTTACTACTTTTCGTTTGTAAAATGACTACATTCAACTTTATGCAGTAATTTGACACGCTTTTTCACCTTTCTTTTGGGTATGATCAGCAAGAGCTTGCTGCAGTATTCAAGAAAATTGGTGACAAACAAACATGTGCGACTGGTCTTTATGAACTCTACCGGATAACCCAGTTGTACCCAAAGGTATTACTTCTTGTCAAGTCTGATAGTTACTGTCCAGCTTTGGCCTGGTGGGTCAAGTGAATACTAAAAGCTTAATGAACCTAGCTGTTGTTTTTATAAATTCTGTTGAATTAACTAGTTGCATGCCTTCGTGTTCAGAATTGTAATTGATGTAGAGTTCTACACTACCACAGGTTGCATACATTTTAATTGTTTAGAAAAGTAAATCTGAAACACTCTAGGTTTAATTTGTTCATTTGTTTCAGTTGATCATTTGTCACGTATGTTTCCCTTTAAAGTTTTGTCATATTTCGAGCTGTCTGTTCTATTTTTGTGCTTCATTCAGTAATATGCTTTTCGCAGGTTGATATATTTGCTCAGCTTCAGAATGCAAGTGAAGCATTTCGAACCTACATCAGAGACGGGCTAGCTCAGGTTCGCAATGTCACTCCTGGAAGTGGTTTTAGCTTGTTTTGATAATTTTGACTTGAGATACAAGAAAGTATACTGTTGATGCATGCAGATGGAGAAGAATGCCGTAGCTGGAAGAACACCCTCTAGTCTTCCATTATCCACGCCACCTCCAATAGCATCAATACCATCTCCAAAATTTGCGCCTTCTCCTGTTCACACAAAATCAGTAAATAACAAAATAGATACTAATGAAGATGATGTTAGCAGTGACACACACCTGTTCAGAGGCCAAGGTGACTCTGATTCTAGGTTGCAATCTATTGACCAACAGACCGAGAGATACCAATCCTCAGGTCTCCCTCCCACGCTACCTCTTTGCACCTGCATGTCTCAGTTTATATGGGTATCGACATTGATATTTTGTCATCTGATTTTTTTGGAATTTTTATTTCTATGTTAGCAGGGACATTGGATGCTCTTAGGGAAAGGATGAAAAGCATTCAAGCTGCAGCTGTAGGAGGCAATTTCGATGGAGCTCAGACTCGGCCATTGGCAGGTATGAATGGTAAAGTGCTCCTTGGGGGAACACGATTGGATGGTGAGGTCCAAGCACAAAGTAATATTCCACCCATGAATGAGAGAGCATTGTCTGGGCTGCAAGCTCGAATGGAGAGACTAAAGAGTGGCTCTATGTAACCACTCTAAATACAGTAACAGTACTATGAGAATTACCAACCATTGTAATTCATTGTAAATTTGCGGCATAGTCATGCTATTTGTAGATAGGTATGTCAGACGCACTACATGATGCGGGGCCGACATTTTGTAACCCCCGTTCCTGGTCAGCCCATTCTTGCAGAGTTTTTCGGTGCAGTTTACGAGAAGCTAGCCAGATGCTTTGCTTGTAGCTTGCCTCGTGAGGGCCTGATTAGTATTTTGACACATCTTTCTGTCCAGTGTTGAGTTTTCCTGTGTTGTACAGCAATAGAATTGGGCGTTTGAAATTAACAGCAATTATCATTTGTGAAATAATTTTTGTGCGACTGGAGTACCCTGTTTGAGCTTTGGTGTGTTTTTTTACTATAAATATATGCGATGTCCAAACTTAGGGCCAGTGATGATTAATCCGCCAGCCCTGTGCAATAATGTTTCGTTTGAGTATCCTGAGTTTTTTTTTTTTTGGAATGTTGCATTCTGTGAGCTTCCTTGAGTATACTCTTGCCCTCGAGGTAATCACGGGCTCACAGCCATGCTGACTGAAAATGAAGCTATTTTCAAAGATAGCAAATGCCAATGCCTTAGCCGATAACGAAGCAGGAAAAGCAATGGAAGGGGGCTGTTTTTACGCTTGGAGCAGGTTAACGCAAGCTACATTATTCTCGGTAAGGAAAAGGTAAGAATATAGCACATTACTACATAGGAATATAAATGCACGATATGAAGTAGTAGGTTGGATGACAGTATTCCATGCGATCCCATCCATTACTGTTACTTGCGGGCGGCCTCTCAGCTATTTTTCTTGCAAATTTTTAGGAGCCTTTGTTCCAGTACCCCTGCCGGCCAGCCAATGTCTTACAGCTCATTCTACGGATCGGAGCTAGTCACACAGTATGTGTGGTTCTCGAGCAGGACCAAGGTGCTCCCGCTTGTGCGCGGTTTCAAGCTCCCACCACCAATCTCCTCCTCCCCGGCCGGTGCCCCCCCCCCCCCCCCCCCCCAAAATTCCATTGCAACAAATAGACCTAAGAGGTATGTTTAACCTCCTAAGAGATTGATTGAAGAAGCTACTGTTGTAGCTTATTATTTGAATGTGGCATAAGCGATTAAAGGTATTACAGAACCTTCAGCTTATTCAAAGACTATCTCTCCCGATGATTTAAAAAGATGGATTACTGCTATGCATGATGAGATGCAATCTCTTGAGAAGAATGATACTTAGAAGTTGGTCAAATTGCCAACTGAAAAGAAGGCTATTTGTTGCAAATGGATCTTCAAAAAGAAGAAAGCCATTTCACCAACCGAAGATGTTAGGTACAAAAAAAGACTCGTACAAAAAAAGACTCGTTACTAAAAGATACAGCCAAACTTTATGTATTGATTTCATGGATCTTCCCTTACTTGTGAAACATAGTGCTATTCGTACTTTTCTCAGCATTGTGTCTATACATAATTATGAGCTTGAAAAATTAGATATGAAACCTGCATTTTTACATGGAAAATTGGAGGAAGACATTTATATGGAGCAATTGAAAGATTTTATCATTCCTGGAAAAGAGAATTTTGGTTACAAATTGAAAAAAAAATCTCTTTATGGTTTGAAGTAATCACCTAGATGATGGTACACAAAATTGGATTCCTTCATGATCTCTCAAGATTTTAAAAGATCTAATTATGATAGCTGTGTTTATTTGAAGATAAAAAATGGTTCAACTATTTATTTGCTCCTATATGTCAATGATATATTGATTGCGAAAGAAAGACAAGGCATAAATTTCAAAATTAAAGGCACAATTAATCAGTGAATTTGAGATTAAGGATCTCGGTACAACAAACAAGATTCTTGGTTTGGAAATTACTAGAGACAGATGGTTCGACAAATTATCCCTAAGTCAAAAAAAGGGATATTGATAAAGGGCTTCATTGTTTCAACATGTATAAGACCAAACCGGTGAGTACTCCGTTAGCTGCATATTTCAGACTTTCTTTAGCGTCATGTCTACACTTAGATGGTGAGGTTGAGTATATATATCTATAGTTCCACATGCCAGTACAATTAGTTTACTTATGTATACCATGGCATGTTCTCGCCCCCGACTTATCTCAGCCATTGAGTGTTGTTAGTAGATAATGGCTAATCCCAGAAAAGAACATTGAAAAACAGTTCAATGGGTTTTCAAATACTTGTGGGGGAATTTTTTATGCTTATTTACAGTTTAGGAAAACTAGAGATGGACTAGTTGGTCATGTAAATTCAGGTTATGTTGGAGATTTGGATAAGACAAGAGCTCTTACTGGTTATATGTTCACTGTCGGAGGATATGTTGTCAGCTGGAAAGCAAGTTTGCAAGCTTATGTTGCCTTGTCTATTACAGATGCTGAGTATAGAGCTATTTTTGAAGCTTGCAAAGAAGCCATTTGGCTGAGAGTATTGTTTACTGAGCTTTGTGGTACGTCTTGCACTACAATATTCTATGATAGTCAATGTGCTATTTGCCTTACGAAGGATCAGATGTTCCATGAGAGAATGAAGCACATTGATATTAGATATCATTACATTCGAGGTGTTGTTGCTCAAGGTGATATTAAAGTCAGCAAGATAAGTACTCATGATACTCCAGCTGATATGTTGATGAAGCCAGTTCTTGTCGCTAAGTTTGAGATTTGTTCAAAATTAGTTGGTATGACTCACTAGTCATATGGACTTTCGGCGCACAATGTGTTCATGCTGATTTATTGGAGGAATTTATTGTGTTCTTCGACTATAGGTGGGAATTCAGCTCAAGGTGGAGATTATTAAGTTTGTGATCCAAATCCTATTCGGTTTATTTCTATTTCCAACACGGAGTTCTACTCATACCTGAAGTCTCTTTTGTAAACACTATAAATATACCCCTGTAGACTATAAGGAACGCAAAAAGTCTATTGTAAGCATCTCCTCATATAGTGACATGGCCTTTGTGTATCTGTTGTTTTTCTTGAAAGGATTTTCTATGTAAAATTTGTGTCTCCCGTTTCTATTTTTCTGTGCATTATTTTCAACATGATATCTCCGTACACTTGGCACTGTAAATGTTTAAAATTAGAAGTTCATAATCAAATATTCACCTTCTCCCCTTCTTGTTTTCTCCATTATGCAATGTTACCTTGATTCTAATGAAAACTATGTCAGAATGCTGAATGCGTACAACAGGTAAAAACACAATGCTGAAATCAAGTATTATTATGAGCAATGTTTAAGCTTTTACCATAGTAGGGGACAGTGCTGGCATCCCAACCACCATATGCGGGGGAAGCCCTGCTGAAGAAATAAGAACAAATTAATGATACAACGAATATTTAAGAAAATGCTTCTGTGATATAGCTATTGCTAACAGAACATTTCAATACATCTTCTTCGATTGAGTTGTAAATATGCAAAGGTTACAAAAAAGGGAAACAAATGGAAATATTAAGTTGTACAAATGGCACAAGTAATTAATCTACAAATGGAGGCGCTTTGTTACTAAAATATGTTTAGAATAACAATATTACATAGTATTTAGTTACTCCAAAAATCCAGAGTCTTGCTTGGGATACTTTATTACATCTTGACTGCAAGTGAAGTTCTTGCCTTCATCAAATTATATTTTAGAACAATCAACATGAATTAAACCATGTAAAACTTGGCATTTCCACGAGACTAAGCTAGAAAATTTAAGTTGTTGTGAAGTCATGGATATTGGATAGATGAATTCCAAGGACTGGCATTATCACAGTTATCAAGTAGATCCATAATCTATTAAGTAAACATTGGTTTGTTTTATTTATATACTCCATAGTCCATATATGGATACAATAATTATTCCAATAAATATAATGGTCCAACAATCCAACACATCTACACCAACAAAGCAGTATGCACATTTCAAAAAAAAAAACTATGTTAAAAAATATGCTATACCTCTTTGACGAGAACCAACAGCCTTGCATAGCAACCTGCAATGTGGATGCTCTATAAGTAGCAATATGGTGAAAAAAATATTAATCTTTTGACTAACCTTGTAATATCCACCTAGCGAAGGTAGAAGTGAAGGCCTGGAAAATACATTACATTTTCAGAAAATGTGCTTGCAAGGCAAAGCTACAGGCAATCACACAATAAAGCACTTGCAACTTTTGACAATACTTATAGAAGCACATACTGCGAAACTTAACCCCTCAATTAATTCAATCACGAATAATTAAAAAAACCAAAATGCATCTTAGTGCTTGAATCAGAAGCCTTCGCATATCTAGCATTGTAGCCATTTTCTTTCAAATTTGGCCCCCCTAAATGTCCATTTTTGTAAATCTAGCTTGCTTTCCGAACTCGGCAGCCGTAACAGATGACACGTATCACATTCCCTAGCTCCCGCATCGCGGTAGGTTCGAAGCACCATGGTACTACCTACCGAGCTAGGGGAGCTCGACAGGCGTTTGCTGAGCTAGGCGAGCTCGACAGGAGCATCTACCGAGCTAGTGAAGCTCAGCAGGAGAACCTGCCAAGCTACCCATGTTCGGCAGCCATCTACAACACAAATTAGTGCTTAACTTAATCATGCTTTACACTAATTAAGCCTCCCATTGTGGCCGGGTTGCTCGACAGGTCCTCTTGCTAAGTTAGTGGACCTCGACAAGTACCTGCCATGACACGGGAGCTTGACAGCCGACAGGTGACATGTATCGCCTGCCGCTGTTTCCGCGGTCGGGGAGGGGGCAAAAATTCAAAATTTGTGCATCAGAGGCTAGATTTGAAAAAAATTGCTGTAGTGCCACATATGCAATCAACTCCTTGAATCAAGACCATAGACAACCAAATAATAACTCCAGGGAATTGCTATTGTTCGTATGTACTAACCCAGAGATAAAAATCGGATGTTTCCCTTCCCCGAACTCCATCACATGCCTCTCTATCCCCCACGGCCGCCGCGCGCGACCAGTTGAAGTCCACCCGCCTCCGCATCCGCGACAACATCGCCTGATCGGACGTCAGTGGCGTTTACTACTGCGATGACCCCCTCAAAGAGAACACCAACCCTAAGTGCATCCTCAAGAACCACCTGGCCACAACGACAACGGCACATCGCAAAGGTTCTCCGGCAACCTCAAGCCCACGGTGGTGTCCATCATTGGCATCTTCGGGAATCTCAGCTAGGGTGGCGGCTGCGCGCGACGACACTACCCACCGGTGATGTTCCCCAAGAAGGCCAAGACCGGCGTCGATGGGTGCAATCCCGGAGCATGAGCCAAGATCTCCCAAGGTGTCCTGCATCGATAAGGTCCTCTCCAACCGTGAGAGATCTCACTAACAGCAGCCGGCGAGGTCGGCCTGAGATGAGGTCCGGCTGCGCCCTAGGTTCGTTTTCTTGATCTGAAGCAACCGCTCGTGCATGTGGTACTTTGATTTCATGTATGTAATATTTTTAATTTTATATATGCAACAATCAGCAACAACTAGTGCAACATTGAGATTTTTTATCAAACATTTTTGTTGCATACACAACCGAGAAATGTTGTATACATAGACACAAAATGTTACTAGTGAGCGTCCGGTAGCTAGCGCCTGGATTGGACGTCTAGGCGCTAGCAATTCCCATAACTCTATTCACATTAAACCAAAAAAAAGAACAAGTAGTCCTTGCGACAAATCGTCCAATGCTATACCTCAAAGATATAGATCGGCGAACCTCCACCAACGAACCCCTCGTGTGCGCCAAGTTGCGGGGATATCAACATCAACAATTTGTCAAGTCACTCATCGCCTGATACACATAAAAAAAATCAAGAAAATCTAAAGAACGCTATAGCGTTCTGACGCGTTTCGATGATACAGCCTGTGGCTATTTTATCCCCACACGCACGAATCTTAAAGAGTCACCCTTAACCACGCTCCACTCGCACATGCGCCACCTCCGCCTCACATTCCCTTCTTTGATCTCCCTCTCGCTCTCCTTCTTGTGTGAGCGCCGCTGCTGATCTCCTTGCCCTTACTCACAGCCGGGCCTAGAGGGGTGATGCCACCGGATCTGGCGTTGGAGGAGGGAAATCCCGCTCTCCCGCTACGGGTTTACCCTCCCCCGGGCATAGGAGGTCGGGGGCGGCGGCTCGGCGGTGGACGGTGGTGGGGTGATGGGTAGGGTAGGAGGGCGGTGGCAGCGCCAACGGGAGTTATGGCAGTTAAGTTGGACAGGACGACACAGCGGGGAGGGGTAGGGGGGCGCGGCGAGGCAGCAACGGCGCCGCCGGCTGCGGGTGGTGGTGGAGGGACAGGGGGCGGCGGTGGAGGCCCGTGGAGCTGCCCAGGGCAACGTGACGATAGCGATCGGCGATGAGGTAAGATGCCTATATCGTCAGAATCATTTCTAACGATATACCGTATGTTAGCACCATTCTAAAATATCTGCAGAAATCTATATATCTATTGGTAACACCTATCATGTAAAATCTTAAAAATCTTAACCAACAAGAAGCGCTAATGTTTGCCATGGTCTCAACCCAAATCTCCGCACCAAATCACCCCCACCATGCAACTCGCACAAAATCTTAATGAGAAAAGAATGTCTGATACAAAATTAGTGTGTGATCTGATTGTCCTAACACTAGGGTTGAAAATGGATCAAATACATGTAGATATTGGTCTTTCCACATCTAATACCTTATGTTTCCTCATATTCGAATACAAGTGGAATACGAATACAATCACGGATATAACTCGAATGTTACACTAAAAACCACTTGATTTATGCCTAGCAACAAGGAAACCAAGGAGATGGTTTATTTGATCAGTATGACAATCAATCATCATATTTCAGCTCGAACAATCATCAGTACATTTTCTCAAAAAAAAAGAAAATCATCGGTACATAAGTTCTTGCAATCAAACAAAAAAGAAAATCATCGGTACATACGGCGCGGGGACGGGACGGCGACCAAGCAACCGATTCTAGCACGAATTTATCAACCACCACATGACAACACAACACACGTAGTATCAAGTACCAATTCGTCAATGCGGCAGCAATTCACAAGCAAGAGCGTTCAACCAAGTTAAAAGCGGAGAGATAATAAGGGGACGAGCCAAGGGCATCGCGCTGGGTCTCCTCCCAGGGCACGGAGCAGGGGGGCTCGAGGTAGCCCTCCTCCTCCGGCTTCGGCGTGAGGGGCTTCGGCGCAGCGTGAAGCATAAGCAGTTCGTTGTGACACCGAAATCAACTTATCGCGTAAAACCGAGCGCGAGTGGGAAGAGATGGGTTTTGCGTACCAGGTGTTCGACGCAAAGCGACGGCGCGACGACGGATTCACTCGCGGAGATGGGCAGATGGCGGAGGAGAAGGCGAGAAGGAAAACGAAAGAAGAGAGAGAAAATTGTAGAAGCCAATTTTTTGCAAACCATTGCCTTAATGCCTTCTTCCAAATTATTTTAGTTGCAACTTGTTCGGGCCAGCCCAAAAAGACTAACTGAGCGCCCAGTCGCCAATGTTCACGCAGGTCGAATTGCCCTCTCGCAAATTATTTTTCAGTTTCAGAAAACAACATTCATAGCATATGTATCTTGCATAGTACTATTTCCGGTTTTTTAAAAAAAATCGAGACGCATGTTCAATTAGTAACCGGCAAATTCCTATTAAATTGTGTATGACTTCGTATTCTTACTGTATTTTCTAGCTAGTAGCACATTGAAGACGATACTTTGCAACTTTTTAAGCATGGATTTATACAAAAGTCCAATGCAACCTTGAACTTTTTTTTGCAAATTATGTCGTTTTGTTGCATTTATATTTAGGGTCAAGGAATAATACCTATATTATAGCCGGGGACTTCCCGACCGCTGGCCGTGCCACGTCATGTTTTATGCGAAAACCCCTGTATTTTTTGAAATCACGTAAAGGTCCTCTATTCTCGCAAAAAGGTCCTTGCCAGTTTTTTTCCGACCGAAATTACGTATCCTTTGTTGAGTAACACCTCATGGCTTTCCAAAATTACGTACGGATCCTCGTTTAGTTATGTACACGTCTTTACAGGTCCTCGGTTTTTTGCGAAAAAGTCCTTCGGTTTTCTCGAAATTACACACGTGTCCTCGATTTTTTTAAGAAACTCCTCGCGAATTGCCATCTCTTTTGCTTCGGTCCACACGGTAGCTAGCGCGGCGTGGCGTCGCGCTTACGCAGCTAGTATTTTTAATAAACCATCAAATAGGACTACTTGATTTGTTGAAACTGGATGCTAAGTTGCCAAGTCGAAGAGAAAAACAAATCTTGCCGGAACCAATCATCATATTTTCTTCTGTCATGGTATTTTACTTATGTTAAAAAAACATTATCTTTACAGACCGACTGATTAAATAAAAAAAGATGGCTATCGATAATCGGAATTTTGGTCTTTCTCATCCGCAAAATTCTTGCTAGAATATTTATGTTTATCTACTGATGGGCCTCCTATGTATCACAGTTGTCTGCAAGTAGGGCTGGCAAAAAAGCTCGGGCTTGTGAGCCAGCTCGGGCTCGACTCGGGCTCGTGAAGGCTTAGCTCGGCTCGTGGATGAAACGAGCCGAGCCGAGCCAGCAAAAAAACTCGGAGTCTAAATGAGCCGAGCCCGAGCCAGCTCGCGAGCGGCTCGGTTGGCTCGGCCCAATATCCCACTTGCCAGCGACCCAGCCCCAGCCGGCCAGCGGCCCAGCCCCAGCCCCAGGCTCCCTCGCGGTCCCTCCGCATCCCCTCGCCCCTCGCCCTCGGTCCCTCCGCATCCAGCGCCCCAGCCCCCACCCCAGGCTCCCTCGCGGCCTCGCCCCTCGCCCTCGGTACCTCCGCATCCCCTCGAGGCCTCGCGGCCTCGCCCTCGGTCCCTCACTCCCTCCGCATCCAGCGCCCCAGCCCCTAGGCTCCCTCGCGGCCTCGCCCCTCGCCCTCGGTCCCTCGCCTCTCGGGCTCTCGGCAGCGCCGCCACCATCGCACATCCGGGATCCGGAAGCAGCGGGCGGAGGAAGGGGGCCCACTGCCAGGTGGCGCGGACGCCGAAGCCGTGGAGGAGGAGTACGGCCCGCCAGGCCGCCACCGCCCGTGTACTGCGTCGTGCTGCGGGTGCGCCCGCTCCTCCCGTCGGAGGCCGGCTCGGCGGCGCCGCCCTGCATCTCCCTCCTCAGCAGCCACCCCAGTGGCGAGGTCACCGTCCAGCTCAAGGACCAGTACACCAGGTACCCACCTCACTGAGATTTTCTGTAGCTCTGTTGTGTATGAGAATGGATTAAAAGTTTGAGAAACGGGGTGGAGGGCCGGGTCGGGGGGCGGGAGCCAGAGGTGGACGACGGCGCCATCCGGGAGCGGCATGGCGGCCGGGCGGAGGCCGCCGGAGTGGAAGGAGCGGGTGTAGCAGCGGTCCCGCGCGACCGTGGGGCTCAGCCGGTGCAGCCACCGCTGCCGGACGCCGACGGCGGGCAGCAGAGGGGCGGGGGCATGTCGTTCGGCGGAGATCTGGGTGTGCGAAGGGGTGGGCTGGGTCTGGTCATTATTGGCTCGCGAGCCCTCACGAGCTGGCTCGAGCCGCATCACGAGCCGAACCGAGCCCACAAAAAAACTTGATATCCTAACTAAGTCGAACCGAACCGAGCCTCCATTCCACCAAGCTTTCACGAGCTGAGCCGAGGCTCGTTGCCACCCCTATCTGCAAGTGAACCGTGTTTTTTCGAAGTCAAATAAGCCCGGTTGATACTCCATGTGTCACTTGATAGATGGCTCCAACATTTCTTTTCATGACATTTACCCTTGGGACCTATCTAGCTTAAAAATGTTCCATCATCGTATTGGTACTCTCTTGAGCTTTATCCAACTCCTCCAAAATTTCGGTCTACAGAACTACTATTTATCCTTCGTTAAAAAAAGTACTATTTATCTTTACTCAACGAGAAGCTTCTTTTAAATAGTTTAAGGCCGCTCCAACCAACTTAAAAGCCACGGCTTCTAACTTCAGATGTTAGCTTTTGATTGCAAATGCATTGTAGTGTCTGTTATTTTTTCGAAGTCAAAAAAGAAAAAATAATTAAAAAGATAAACATATAAAAATAAAATGGTTATATCATCATAGAAAATATAAAAGAATAAAGAAAAATATGAAAAACCAAAAATTAAAAACTAACATATTTAAAATGACTACTGAAAATTTAAAACTAGAAGCCTAAGAGCATCTCCAATGGTTGAGCCAACTAACTAGCTCATAGTTTGCCACCTCAGATAAGAAATAGCACATTAAAAGCCAGCTTCCCTGTACACTATCTCTTAAGTTGGCTTATGGTGATAAAGGCTGGCTCATCCGTTCTCGATTTTTGAGCGAGACTAGCTCAAGATCCGGCGCTAGTTGGTTTGGTTTTCACGTTTCTCTTTCTTCCACGTAGGACTATTGCTGATGTGTACTGCTATGAGCTAGCTGACTTGTCATGTTAGAGATGCTCTAAGTCCGTTTGGGGTAGTGCAGAGCGTTTGTTGCCCCCTCAGCTACCCAAGCACAAGTCCCAGAACCAAATCGCAATCGAGTACCTAAAGAAAGTTTTTTACTGAAAGATACGAGTACACATAGCTAGCCATACTGTACACGCGTTCCAAATGTGTTAAAAACAAGTTTAAATATGTGTTTAAACAATTGGTGCCGTTCATTTCGGCTTAAACTTTGAACTTCTGACTTATTTTTTACTATTTTTAAATTTTATATTTTTCTAATCTTTTACTTTTTTTATTTTTTTGCTGATTATTTTTTTATTCATTTGTATAGTTCACAATAGACTAACATATTTTTTCTATTTTTAATTTTTTCTAATTTAATTATATCAAATA
The DNA here is from genome assembly GCA_017311315.1 of Dendrocalamus latiflorus. Classification (NCBI taxonomy): domain Eukaryota; kingdom Viridiplantae; phylum Streptophyta; class Magnoliopsida; order Poales; family Poaceae; genus Dendrocalamus; species Dendrocalamus latiflorus. The sequence goes on from CM029663.1 coordinate 12,455,513, forward strand.
AATCACTACTAATTATAGTACAATTTTAATTATAAATTAGCTCAATCACCAAAAGCTCACATGTCACAGCTCACATCACGAGCCTAGCGTTTTCTGATCTGTCATGTCATGTGCCTGTGATAGTTTGTGATTTGACACGCGTGTCCTTGCTTGCTTAGCAGGTGGGTGGCCTCATTGAGATAGCTGCAACTGGCCAACTGCAATCATAAAGACGTGCGTTTTCACGTGAAGTGCTCGAAAAAGTGGATTGCGGGTAGTTCATCGAACCGAGCTTGTATCGTACATGACGCCACAGATGGCGCTATAACACCTAGCACAGTAGCACTGGTCACTGGTCAACCACATATCTTGACAGGCTAGAGTCCTTTGTATATGATATTTTCTTTTTAGTTTTTAAAAACTACTTTTTAATTTTATAGTAACTAACTTTTAAATAAATTATCTTTTTAAGATAAAATCTACTAGTTAATTATAATACATACTATACTGACTTTACTTATATCGATAAAAATCGCACGTGAGTTTTTGTTACTCTTTAATCTCTCACACGAACAGCTCAAAAGTCATAAGTCGCAGCCAAAACCCATAAACTTCAGCCAAAAAGAATAGGCCCTATGTCTCGAACTATCGATTGATCTAACCGGGCATGTTTTCAGACTGGCTGGAGGCCCTTCGTAACTGTTTACCAAAGATTTTTTCACACTGTCTCACAAATTTCCTACTAAGCATTTTGATGTGTGTAATAGATAGACACCAGATTCTTAAACTCTGCTAAATACAGTTGCATATCCATAATTCTACTACTCTACCAAGAGGGTTGCTGTTCACCAAAGAACCTAAAGCTTTAGATATTGTCATTTAGGGTAAGGCTCCTACTCTGGATTCTCAACCGGAGCAGTAGGAGGCCAGCCAAACGCATCGGCTCCTCCTTTTTAGAACTGGGACCACCTCAGAAGCTTAGCGGTATGTCAGTAGAAAACTTGGAGCAACCTTGGGTCGACTCCCTGCAATTATCAGTGAGCTGGATACCAAAATGCCCCTCAAGTGTGTGGGGACCTCTCCACAATAACATGAGGAGCTAACCTGCACCTGCACGATTGTTCAGGATTCAGTCGCACATACATAGAGTTGATACACAACACGACTCGTGAATATGTTAGTAAACTAGAGTTTGATATAAAAGTATAACTTAGCAGTCGGAAGCAGTTTACAAAGGTCTTTAGGCCAAATTTACTTAAATTACAAGACAAAATGCAGAGAACTTAAAGGCACGGAACCGCTCAAAGGCTCTAAGTACAGGTCCACTCGGGACCTCCGACCAGTACTCCATAGATTACACTTGAGTATAGGCATAACTTAAAACGTGACATCATCTCCCATAAAGTAGTCTTCACTTGCAACTGTTTCTTCTTCACGATACCCATGGTCTGAACCAAAATATGCAAGAATGAATATAGAAGAACTCAACAAGCCATGTAGTAACTTTCATAATGCAATGCAAGGATTTAAGAATAGTTTACCAAGATGAGCTTAACAAAAACCAATTCCGACTAGTATAATACCCCACTAAATTTCATTGTAAAGCATTTCAGTTAAACTAAAGCAAATTTAATAAAAGTTCATTAGAGGATTCTCAACTTCTTTCCAACGAAGCTCATACTAGAGCACAGCCACACCTCTGACCAACTCCCTTATGTGACCACTAGTCCATCAGTTTCATGTATCAGTTCGGGAATCACCCCTTGACACAACTCCATTTACCGAGAGTATGGCACATTCAAATGGTTCTAGATCTCTGCAGAGAGTACCCAGTTTTACCCACAAGATACCACGATTTAGATAAAGTCGAATAACAAAACCATGACTGATTCACAACACCGGCACCACCCAGTACAGAAAAAGGTCCACTATCAATAGCGGTCTCGACCAGGCCTAGGTCAGGCTAACTCATCCGCTCATTTCCAGAGGTTATACTATCGCATAAGTTGGTCTATGAAAATCACCACCACCAAACCTACCCTTGGGACATCCAATGAAACTACTACAATAGTCGAGTTAGGTCAGACAGAGCGGTCGTGTGTTTGGGTGATAACTACATCTTCTCCTCAGATCCACACTTCACTTCCAACAGAGCGGTCCAGCTATTGGGTGATAATTACGTCTTGTCTTCAGCATTACACTTCACTTCCACCACTGGTCGAATGGGAACTACCAACTTCCATGGTGTGAATCACTACAGACCATGGCCATTAGGGCACCCATACTACACCAGGGCCAATAATAACCAAGAACACCACTTTAGGCGAGTGGTCCAACTTAATTCTCCACGCTCCACCAACACTGGAGCACTTGGAATAGGCTTCGACCCATCAACTCGTGAGGACGAGCAAGCCAATATTAATTAATATAGTTTTTTATTCCATTCAATACTAAACCAATTGAAAGATTGATACAATAATCTTATGGCTTCAAAAGATGTTAGAATGAAGCAATTATCAAGGATGTCAATATAAACACATATTAAATTGAAGAGCAAACCTAAGCAAAGTTAATCAGAAGTAATTGATAACAAATAACATTTATAGGTAAAGATATGAAAGTAACCCGATATAGAATATACCCAACTACTGGGACTCAACATGATCAAAGGTTCGTGACTTGCCTTGCAACTCATAAACCTTCACTGCTCACCACAAGTAGTCCTCGAGATCTTCTCTGGCTCCTAGAGCTCTAGCAGACTGGTCGTAATCTAGTGCAACAAACAAAACACCAAATAAGCCTGTTGCAACAACTACAAGACTTGCAAATAAACTCACCAAGAAAACAGAGAAAAACATGGTCAGAAAGGATTTGGGAGACTAGAATTGAAGTTGAAGAAGAACTAAAAGCATGAGGGTGCATAAGGATAAAAGGGCACTTCAGTGCAGGACCAAAGGTCATGCAAACAGCATGGCTTTAGTAATCTATCATGGTGGAAAGAGCACGAGCCGACCACTAGTGAGCAAGGGAGACAATGAATGAAAGGCTCAAAGCTTTGGCGAAGGCGAGAAGGGAAAAGTGAAGGGAAACAAACGATTTTGGTTTCTTGAACTTAGCTTCCACCATGCTCTATCAACATGCAAGTCCCACATGTCAATGACAACCTAACTTGGCGACATGGCTCTCATGCACAAAGACATCAAGGATCAACTGAAAACAAGACCAGTGTAGGTTAGACAAAGCAGCGTATGATAGGGCAAAGTCACCGAGGCATGGTCGGCACTCTAAGCAGAGATTGGTGTCTAGAACTCGGGCAAGGCGACTGTTGCTAGTTGAGGGCTCTAGTTGGAAGACTTGTTCAGAGTTGAGTGCTCGAAAGACAAAGAAAAAGGCTTTAGAGGCTCCGATTGCATGGGAGTCTACAGAAAAGACTAGGGGAAGAAGGGAGAAGAAACTAGACCAAGAAAACACAAGAAAAACCAAAGCAAAAACACTTAAAGAACAAAAGAGACTTTCATGAGCTTTGAAAATTTTGGGGCCATCACAAGTTGAGGTATTTACCCACCATTTGCCACTTGATATAAGCCCCAATTTGGCCTCCTCCTGTCACCCCTGCCCTCTCATTTCTCTTGCCTCTCGCTCTCGCTTGCCTGCATGGCCCCAGAGCCTATCGCATTCAGTGATCCTGGAGCCCATCCCCAGCATCATCCCTAGATCTCGTCACCGCCGCCTGTCCCATAGCACCTGGTTCCCTCCTCTACGACCTCGACAGTGACCACTGGTGACCTTTGTCAGACCCAGGAGGAGTGACACCGGATCCTCTATGTAAGTCGCACTAGTCCAGGATCAGCTAGTGCACACACTAGATTAACAAAGATAAATATCATCAATAAACACACTTTTGATAAATAAATAAATAAAGTACGGGCCTTATGGTCAAGGTTTTACATCCACGGCATGTAGGCCAAATAATAATATTGTAGTGGAAGAACGAGATGAAGTAGTAGTAGGCCTAGTCAATCTGTCACAGACAATCAACTGGGGCAACAGCTTATCCATTGTATTCCTCATTGTTGCGAAGTCTCCATTCTCTGAACAACATTATATGGATAAGAGTGAGCACATAAAGAACTTAATAAGTTACATAGAAAACGAAATATTAATGTAAGAATAATAACAAAGCATGCATAATAGGATTATTTAAGCATAAAGCAATAGTTGATATTTAAATATAATAAATAGATATGAAAGTGTAATTTAATACAATTAAGTAAAAACTAAATTTTAAATGAATCAATGAAGCTAGTGCGGGCTCCAGCCTAGCACCAACTTAAACACGGGCTCCAATCCGGGGCTTCAACCCAAAATTTTCTCATATTCATTACATCCATCCATAAATCATTTTAAAAATCAAGGTCTAATCCGTGAAAAGCATCACTCAGCATGTCCATAATTGTGGCTCAGCTATTCTAATAGTTTTACACTATGCAGAGGAGATACAACTTTACTTACAAGATATGACCAACTTGTACTATCCATCTGACATGCTTCCAAAGATGTGCGACAAATATCACTACCACAGAAATGGTTATCATAGATGGTTAAAACTATCATCATAGACGGTTTCTGAACCATCCAAATTTATGTATCTGTGATAACAGGTGGTTATCATAGACGGCTCTCAAACCATCTGTGATAAGTTACAACATAGATATTTTTTCAAAATAACCATCTGTGATATGTCGTATATCACAGACGATTCGTAAAAATAATCGTCTGTGATATCTTACATATCACAGATGGCTATATCACAGACGGTTTGGTGTTACAAACCATCTATGATAGCTATTTAAATAGTTAAATTATTTTTTGTTTGTTAGCTACCCTCAGGAAATGCAAGCCATGCCCTCAAAAACAAGTAAGCAGATCACATATATAGCACACGATAATCATTACACAGATCTCATAAATGAATTAAACAACTGAATGAAGTACAACTAAATTAATTGTTTGATTAAGTATAATTAAGTGAATTACAATTGAATCAAATGCTTGAACATATAATCATCATCGCTAGGGTTGAACTCTCCATTTGGGTGAATGACCTCCGCCATCAAGAATTCACCGCCATCAAGAATTCAGAGAGCTTTCCTCGAACTTCAATGAGTTTGTCAAGATCGAATAGAATTGAGTCGAATTCCTAGGAGTGTTAAAGTCATTGGAATATATATATTGATAATCACAAAATAAATATTAGTAGGTTGACAAATCTTTATCTTTCGTCTTAGTGCCTATGATTTCTTGCATATGTTTGCAAACGATGATTGTGCAGACATCATCTCTCTTATAAGAAAAAGCTAATTACAGTGAGCTGCGAGCGTAAACATTGGCACATGGTTAATTTTACACACTTTAATGTTCTTAATGTTGTTTTTAAGAAATAAAAACATTCGACGATATATATTATTGCTACACGGTCTATTTGTAATACTAAAATGCCAAATCACATAGTCCAGTATCGCAGGTTCTACAAAGTAAGTTATGGCTATTGTCACTTCGTTCTCATCATGCTACGTGTTAGGCTTAGTTGTTGTCTTAGACATAAAAAACCTTTGGGTTGTCACGCCCTTTATTTACAAATGAATGGCACGGCATGCCAAAAATTCTTTTACGCCTAAGATAACAACCAAGCCCAACATACAATATAATGAGAAGGAAGGGACAGTAGCCATAACATATTTTGTAGAACCAGACACACTGGAGTATGTGATTTGCCATTCCAAATAGATCTTGTAACAATAACAAAATAAATGACAGAGAACAAATGTTAAGAAATAAGAACATTCGGCAACATATATTATTGCTACAAGGTCTCTTTGCAACACTCTAGTATGAAGCTAATGACACACATTAGTATCTCAGGTTCTATAATGTTGGTCATGGCCGGAGTCTCTTCCTCATCATCATGCTGCGTGCTGGACTTGTTTGTTGTCTTAGGCATTAAAGAACTTTTGGGCTGCCACGGTACAAGGTTGTAAGATTAAGAAGGCCGACTATAGGGGTTGAATAGGCGCAATTTCAAAACCCCTTTGGCTAAAATCAATTTTATATGTAGAAGCATAAATCAAAATAGTTTTGCATAATTAAGACCTAAATTAACTAGTCTCACTAAGCGCACTAACAACTTAAGTCTATATCAATGTTTGTAATCCTAGAGTAACAAGCAAGCAATTCAATTAGAGGAATGCAAATTGTAAAGATGTAAATGAGCACAAGAAAGTAAACCATAATTGACACTCGATGTTTTTACTTGGTATTTAAAAACTTGTCGATTTCTCCTAAACCACGTTGAGGTAAGCCCAAAAGAATTAGACCAGCTCTATGAATTAAGCCTAACACCTCGATTCCACTAGTGGTAACTCTCTGTAGGATCAAGAATAACCGACAAGACGGGGTGAATAGGAGGTTCTAAAATTTTTTGCTTTCTAAAACTAATTTCTACAAACTTAGAACTAAGCAAGATTTCTATTGCAATTCAAGACCTACTCAATTCTACTAAAGTTAAGGCATCACAAGACAAGACACTACAAATGTATTTCCAGCTCAACTAAATATGACAATTTCAATTGTTAGAAATATAAATATAGAAAGTAGAGGCAAAGAATTAACCAAATGAAGACACACAATGTTTTGACGTGGTATCGAAGACTTGCCGGTCTTCACTAGTCCACATTGAGGAAAGTCCAAATGAATTAGACCAACTCCATGAATTAAGCCTTGCTTCTCGATTCTACTAGTGGTTGTTTTTCCTCTGATCCAAAAATGGCGAACACTGAGCCACTAACAATTGACACTAAGCCTCCTCACAATCTTCTTGAAGAGATCACCACATGAACTCTTGTCAAACCGTCTAGGTGCTAGCAAACACCAAGACTAATGAATCATGATTTTTGCTTGACGGATTTCAAATGCCAAGGATCAATCTAGGAATGAATGCACTTGAATTGGGCTCAACTACCTCAAATAATGCAAATGGAGTAAATAAGATGTTTGATGTGCTCTAATTGCTCAAGGATGTTCAATAGAATAAAATTTACCTATCCTTGAGCTGGTGGGGTGAATTTATACCCCTACCAACCAATTCGACCGTTAAGGGCAAATCCCTAAATTTTTTAGCAAATGTGATAGTACTGTTGTTCATCAGCTGGTACTGCCGCACCTGCATAGTAACGTCTATAATAGACAAATTAAATGCTTCTGAACTAGCCCTTGAATTTGTGGTGTAGTACTACCGTCATTGTAAGTACAATAGTTCCATTTTCACAAAGCGGTACTACCACTTTCCTTTGACGACCAAAACTGGCCCTCTCTGAAAATAACGTACCGCCTACTAAAATTCAGTACTTCCGGTGCGCGGTAGTACTGCTCAAGATTTACAGTCATACCACGATGCGGTGGTACTACCAATTAAACTCCGGTACTACCATTTTTCAGGGGAGCAGACATTCTCCAAAGTGCCTTTCTGGAAAATACATATGGTCAACCAAAAATCAGTCTGACCGGGGTGTAGTACTACCACAATACTACCAGTCATATCGCATTGCGGTAGTACTATCGATTTTTCCAAGAATGTATAGTTGGCTTTCAAATTAAATTCTAAGTGCATGCATAATTCTAAATTGATGTAAATGGCACAAGAAAATGCTATCAAGCTACTAGTTATAATCCCTCTTAATAGTACGGCATCTAACCTAAAATCCGGTTTTCCAACCTTTTCTCTTAAGACTGGTGAAAATTAAAAGATTCTAGGCTATTGATATCTTTGTCTTGGAGCATGTTGATCTTCATGTTTGTCCATAACATGCATCTCCAGGTTGTCACATTCATTATTGGGATTAAATCTTTTAAACACTCGATAAACATGTTAGTACCATATTCATATTTTGTCATTAATTACCAAAATAATTTTTAAGAGTCTAGATGCTTTCACACTTTTCCACTCTGGGTAGGTGAGCTCTAACCTTCACACCAATACCGAGCCTCTTCACAACCTTTTCAAAGAGATCACTGGTTCTCACACCTCCAAGTCGTCTAGGAATCGGTAATTTCCAAGGGTAACAATGGGCTATTTATACTTGACGAGGATATAACAATCCTCAAATTATTATTTGTCTATGAATGATATTATTATGCTATTTTACTTCTTGGGTATTGTCGGAACCCGGAGCAACGACTCCTGGATCCTCTATGTAAATCGCACTAGTCCAGGATCAGCTAGTGCACACAGCGTACAACAAAGATAAATATCAACCATAATGACATTTATTAACTGAATATGGGCATAAATGCCAAATTTTACATCAACGGCACATAAGCCAAAATTAAGTAATAAGCAGCGGAAGAAAAACCGAAGCGGAAGAAGCCCACTGAGCATGCCCACAGGCAAACGACAGTAAGACGCGGCCTATTCGTCCAGATCTTCACCGTAGTTGACGTCTTTCTTCTCTGTGTGGAAAAAGCAACGTGAGTACAAACTTGTACTCCGCAAAAGGCTTCAATGGAAGGCTTATAGGGTTAGTTTGCATAAAACAGCATTTAAGAAATATAATAAGTAGATTGAAATTGCTGAATTTAATACAGTAAGTAAAAACAATACTTGTAATCAAAAATAATACCGTCAGTGCCGGCTCCGACCAAACACCAACCTATCCACGGGAATCCCACCCGGACCATCTTTTCCAAAAGCTCACGTATGGATTCCATCCATCCACACGCTTTCACTGCGCAACTCTGATGAATTCCATCCATTCACCAGATTTCAATCTCTCACGGATTCCATCCATCTGCAAGGTTTTCATCTCTCGTGGATTCCATCCATCCACAAGGTTTTTGAAAACATTTTTGAAAAACAAAGTCTAATCCATGAAAAACTTTTACTCAGCATGCCCATGACCGTGGGCACGGCTATCCAGGATAGATTATACACTCTGTAGAGGTTGTACAGCTTTACCCACAAGACACGATCATCCTTTTGTGCCACGCGATTACACACTTCCTTAGGTGTGCGGCGAGGAGTCGTGACAAGGCCTTTACAATGCAAAGCCTTCAACATGGTCGAGCCAACTCTAAGGTTTCACCCCAGTAAGGAATCCACCAGACCGGGACCCCCTCTTGAGCCTAGACGAGACTTCTCATGGCTTCACCACGCTCGCCCAAGTGAGACTTCACATGGCACCAACCACGCTCACTTTCAACCTACGACTTGACTCAGGTTGGAACTTCGCAAATTATTCGGCCAGGGCTGTCCCATACCAGCCATGTGGTAGTACGATAGGGCTTTGCAATAGTAGCTCACAGACCGGTCCTTAATCTGACTTAGGCCCAACCACAACCCCCGTGCACGACAATCAACCACTGCGGCTCCAACCAACAGGGCATGCTTGCACCCACCACTCTAACAAAATGCCTAAGTCTAAACCAGATTTATATTTGTTTTCAAAATAATTCATAAACCTCCTTGACTCACCAAAGTCAAGAGTACATATCATTTTATGTAAAAACGGTCATCATTTTATGTGAAAGAGTATCCCAAAAACAAATAATATAACTTCGCAGGGCTAAGCATTTGAATAAACTCTCTAGCCAACACTAATGTATTAACTAGAGTTTGAATCTAGGGTGACAAGGTATTGAGGAATTCAAATTCAATGGAGGGATTAACAAATAGGCAATAACTAAATTTAAAACTAAATTGAAATACGCTGAATAAAAATATGCATGCAATATAATTTAAATCAACATAATTTTATTTTGAAAACTGGGATCAACATGATCAAGGAGGGTGACTTGCCTTGCTCTTCAAATTGGTTTGAACCTTCGTCGTTGAATTTTCCCGAATCGTCGAAGTCTACACGTGAAAATAACCCACCAAATTCAAATAAAATCAAATTAAATTCAAATTGACTTCAAAGTTTTGAATTGAGGCTAGAAATGGATAGAGGGGAATTTTTGATGAATTTAGAAATTTGAATGGGCTGAATCGGAGTTAGAACGAAGGAGAACGGCTCTGGGAAATTTGAAAAGAGAGAAAATGGAAAATCTGGATTTTGGAATTATTTTCCTAAAGGAAAATCTGGTTTATTGCGTCAGCGAAAAATTTCATTTCGGCCGAATTATTTTTCAATGGGAAAAGGGATTATTGACGCCATGCTGGCGTCAGCATGGGTTGAACCCCACTGACAGGTGGGGCCCTGGTCCATGGACCAGGTCCACGGGTGGCAGAGGCGGCTGAGGTGGCACGGGAGGCAGCTGGCGCAGGCGCGGTGCTGACGGGGCGGACGGCGCTGAGGTGGCGGGGGACGTGGCGCCAATGGACGGCCACGTGGCGTCCACGCGGCACAAAGCGGCAGCACCGGCCGGAGGTGCACGAGGGCGGCGGTGGCGGCGCTCCGGTGATCGGCGGCGGACGGCGACGGCCGGAGGGGGAAGAGGAGGAGAAGGGGAATGCGGTGGTGGGGGCGAGGTTTACCAGAGATGGCCGGAGATAGGCCGGCGGCGAGGATGGCGATGGTGCGGCACGGGTTCAACGGCGCGGCGGAGCTCCGATGGGGGAGAGGCGCGACCGAGGGGTGGGGAAGTTTCGCGGCGAGGCGAGGAAGCCGAAGGTGCCGGCGCCGAAGCTCGGGGAGGCCTTCTTCGCGGGCAATTGCTCGCCGGAGGGACTTCGACGGCCGAGATGGGGGCGCGAGCGTCGAGGGGCTCCGGGAGCTCGGGAGAGGGCGGGGGAGGGCAGAGCGGTGGTGCGAGGGGGAAGGAGGAGCTCGGGGGCCTCTTTATAGGGGGCGGAGGGGAGTGGGGGCGCGTGAATCGCTCGCCGGAGGCGGGCGGCCATGGCGGCGGTTACGGGGAAGGTGGGGTCGTGCGCGGAGAAGGCGGGGAGGAGGTGGCGCGTGGGGCGCGGGTCTTGCGGGGGAAGGTGGCGGCGCTCGCGGGAGAGAGGCGCGGCCGAGAGAGAGGGGTGGCGACCGGGTCAGGCGGAGGTGGGCGCAACGGCCGGGGCGGGCGGGCGCGAGGAGGACGAAGGCGACGCGGGGAAGATGACCCTGACGAGTGGGGCCCGGGGCGCAGAGAGGGAGGAGCGTAGAGCGGCTGACGGGCGGGACCGGGTTGGCAGAGAAGGAAGGGGAGAACGGGGCGCCGACAGGTGGGCCCCGGCTGGTAGAGAGAGGAAAGCGCGGATGGCGCGGATTGGGCCGACGCGGGGAGAGGGGGAGATCCGGGCCGGACGCGTGTCGCGAGGGGAGGAGGGGAAGGCGCATCCGGGCGGGTGGCGTGGCCGGCATCTGGCCGTCCACGTGGCGGCCGGAGGGGGAGGGGAGGGGAATTTATTTTTGATTTTGATTTCAGATTTTTCAGAAATTGCCTGGAAATTCAAATAAGCTCAGAAAAATACAGAATAAACTCCACAAATCCCAGAAAAATTCATAGAATCTTCTGGAGACATTTGGAACTTAATAAAAATATTTACAACTAATGTTCATATTTAATTTTTATAATTTAAAATACTTTTTAATTTCAAAAATACATTTTCAAACTCAGAAAAATCCAGGAAACCAAATAAAAGCCAAATAACTCCAAATATTTAATTTGAATTAGAATTTTTATAGAAAATCAAAATATCATATTATTTAATAATAATTTTGGGTTTTCTGAAAATGCTTTTCAAATCCAGCTTTTTCAAAAACAGAAATTCAGGGCAAATCCAAATTTAAACTTTAGGCACAAAAATACTTATTTTAATTTAAATTTTATTTTATTCCATTTTTATTATTTATTTAATTATTTTTATTTTACTAAAAATCTGGGCTGTTACAGGTATACCCCTTACACGTTTGGGAGAAATTTAGCCAAGTGATCGTAAGCTTTTCTATGACCACTTTTTGGTCGTAAATCTTTTCACGACCACTGCATGATTGTTAGTCCCTCTATGACCACCCTCTGGTCGTAAGCTTTTCCTACGACCATTTCATAGTCATAAGTTCTCCTACAACTATGACATAATTGTAAGTTATCCCCCGACTACCTTGTGGTCGTAGATCCTCCTACAATTAAGCCAAACTCTGACCGACCTGTCTATGACAACCCATTACATCGTGGGTCTGTCTGACGAGGCAGTTAGCACGTGCATTTATTCTTTGGAATAATTGCGCATAATTTCTCTCTAATAGTAACTGCCGCATGACGAGTGAGGTACCATGTCTCTTTGACAATAACTCCTATCGAACGGTTATCATCCGAAACATCAGGACAACTCTTGGCATAGAACAACTGACATTGCTTTGTAAGATATATAAGGGTTGGCGTCAGGGAGAAGAAGGGACAGACCCAAGGGAGAATAGAAATAGAGCAAGACATTCTGCATTACTTTCTCGGTTGTAATCAGTTCATTGAGCAGTAGTTACATAGGAGTAGGGTTATTATTCTCCTAGAAGAAGGCCCAACCTGTATAAAATCCTTGTGTCTTCTCTCTGTGTGACCGTAGCTAGGTCAGCAAGAGATCATCTGAATCCAAATAATCATATATAAGATCAATACTAAAACATCGACAATAGCCTTCACCATAAAAACTAGCCATTAGAGATGAAATCAACAAAAATCAGCAGGAGCGGTAGTAAGGTAGTTTACATAGTGGTAGCGCCGCACTATAGTGTCAATGGCTATAAATTTTAGAATTAATCTCTCAAAACTAGTCGTTACAAAAAGGTGCGGTAGTACCATCACACAAAGTACGGTCATACTAGCCTAAAGAGATTAAACGAGCTCAAAACATGCTCACTAGAAAATAACAATCACCACACAAAGCCAAGCCATACCGGAGACCCCGGTCGAACCAGTCGGTCATACCGCCAACTAATGAGCGGTCATACCGGCCTAGGCGGTCATATTGCAGTTAAAATGGTGGTAGTACTGGCCCTTAATTTTTAGCATACCCAAACTAGAAAAAACGATCATAACTTTTGCTTCGATATTGAAATTGGGTGATCTTGGACTCTATGAAAAACTTGTTCATAAGGCTACACAACCCACTTATTTGCATGTATCAATCACATTAGATTAATATACAAACCATAAGAACTCCAAAGATTCACTACCATTGTCTAAGTCCAAGGAACTAGCAACAAGCAATCTTATACTATGCTAAGGGAAAATACATGAACTCCAACAATTTGTAAAACACATTTGCAAACTTAGATCATGCCTCAATGAGTAGATACATGGACTTCAATAATTTATAAAACACATTTGCAAAGTATAGTCACATGCTACAAGGAGAGATGCATGAGCCACAACTAATTGCAAAAAGCATTCATAAATAATAGCATCATGCTAGGAGATCTAGAGCAAGCAAGATTAAGCGCATCATGCTAGGAGATCTAGAGCAAGCAAGATTAAGCTATCTACATATGATGTGACTCAGGCTACTATACAATGCTCCTCTTAATAGTGCGGCGACCTACGCTAGCAATCCGGTCTCTCAACCAAACACGAGACTGGTAAAAGACTATGAACACATTTTTAGCCTATACTAGTTATACTTTTACCTTACGCTTCTATTTAGAGCTTTCACTTGATGATGATCATCTTCTCTCCAAAATCGGGTCCTTGTCTTGTTCAACAGCACATGATGAACTCACATGATATCGGGATCTTGACTTGATGACTATCAACACATGATGCTATCCATCATCTTGAACCTTGATTTAATGACCATCAGCACATAATGGAATTAAAGTCTCATCATCATGGGACTTACCCTTTTTCACCAACTTGTGGAAAATATTAGCCTTACAAACCAATTGTTATTAATTATCAAACTCACCACAACACATAATGATGGGTTTAGATTTTTCAATCTCCCCCTCTTGATAACTCATGGCAATCTTAACAACTAATGGGATAGTAAGTTAATTTTTGAGTATACATCATGTACACAACAATTGTGTACTCTAAGATAAGCTTTGCAAGCAATTAACTCACTTCAATGAGTATTTGATTTTAAATTAATTGCTAGCAAAGTTACATATTTGGTTATCATTAATCATCCAAAACTTTCCATTAACACATAATAGAGGGACTAAATTATTCAATCTCTCTTTTTTTGGTGATTAATGACAACCTAGGTCCATGTACCAATTCATAGAATCTCCGAGCGGTCATCCGGTCAGGCAACACGAACAGTGTTTTTCCGACTAAAATACTCGGGGAGCAACCTCTAGAGGGTTACAACCACGGGGATTCTTTGGCCTTAATTAAATAGTAAAGCCACATTTAGAAGTTTATTCAATCCTCATCAGATAATATATAAATCAATCATCTTTTTATTCATGTGATATGGATTCATCTCAAGGTAAGAAACAAATAGACTTGAGTGTTAAAATCTAGGGATAATATGGTCTTTTCGACACACGATCCTCTCTTCTAAAGTTTTGGGAGCAACCTCCTAACAAAAGCTTCTACCGGTTAGCTCCAAATCATCAAAGAAGCAAATTCTTAATATATCACGAGCATAAACTGGAAACTCAGAATCTAAAACTCTACTAAACATGCCCTAAGTATCGGGTCGTACCACTAATTTGGAGTCTTATGGCGTGCGTGAATGCACTACTACAAAAGGCCTAATAGTAGACGCCAAATCACAGACGGTTTTGTGAAACCGTCTGTGATTTACACTATTACAGACGGTTTTAATTTGGAGGCCGTCTGTGGTATTTGTGGCGGGAAAAAGGAGTATCACAGACGGTTCTTACCGCTGAACCGTCTGTGATATTATAATATCACAGACGGTTTTATAATAAAAACCGTATGTGATATTCCAGATTATCACAGACGGTTTTATAACAAAAACCGTCTGTGATATTGGAATATCACAGACGGTTTTTGTTATAAAACCGTCTGTGATAATCTGGAATATCACAGACGGTTTTTATTATAAAACCGTCTGTGATATTATAGTATCACAGACGGTTTTATAATAAAAACCGTCTGTGATACGTTTCCCGCCTTGCAATCCCTCAAAATTTCATATTTTCCCGCTTAAGTCCGAGTATGGTTCAGTTTTGAGACACTTTCAGTAAAACGGGCATAACTTTTGCATACGGTGTCCGTTTTCGACGTTCTTGTACTCGTTGGAAAGCTAACGACGAGCCCGATCAAAAAAAAACGACCTGCTTGCGCCAGTCGCCCTCCAAGACCCCGAAAATCGGCCATCTCTGGACCTAAACCTGCGTCGCAAGTTTTTTGTTTCTGTTTTTGCCCTTTTTCTTGGTCTTATTTTCGGAATTTGGATTTTTCTTCAACTGCAAAGTTGTCGATCTCGTTGAAACCTTTCAAATGAGTATATATAAGTCATATAGAACATTGCTATTTTATCTTTTCATACTAGTTGTTTGTATTACATCGGTATATAAAATTGTGTGCTCTAATTCACAGACGGTTCTATATGTAGAACCGTTTGTGATATTCATTCATCACAGACGGTTCTATATGTAGAACCGTCTATAATAATCTGACAGCTGGGCCAGTCGATCCTGCACCTCACCCCACGGATCGTAGCTCTACCTCTCTGTCTCGGCGCCAAAAAATTTCGAACTCCTGCCTCTCCCTCCCTCTCCCTCCCCTATAAATATAATCCAAACTCAGCCTCTTTGCTGGTCTGTTCTTCCTTGTTGTCCTCTTCCTTGCTGTTCTCCTCCTCCTTGCTGTTCTCCTCCTCCTTGCTGTCCTCCTCCTTGCTGTCCACATCCATGCAGACGACGCACAAGTCTACGGCGATGATAGTGGACGTCAAAGACATCCAGCTCATGCGTTGCATCAGGGGCGAGAAGGATGGTGGGCGTCAAAGGCATAGAGGATCTTTGCTTGTTGTGTAACCTGCTCGTTGTTCTTGTTGTTCTTGTTGTGTAATATGCTCGTTGTTCTTATTGTGTAATCTGCTCGTTGTTTTGGAATATTGTAATGGTAGACTCTAATATTAATAAAAATGGATGTTTTATGTTTGTGAAATGAATTGAGATATGAATTGGATATATACATGTACATATTGATCTGCTTGTTTCAAAGGGTATGTCTAGCATTTCCCGAGGCTAGCCAATAAACAGAAATATGTTTAGGAGTAGAAGGCAATATCACAGACGGTTTTTAGTTAAAAACCGTCTGTGATTTATACATATCACAGACGGTTCTTAACTAAAAACCGTCTGTGATAATTATATATCACAGACGGTTTTTAACTAAAAATCGTCTGTGATAACTATATATCACAGACGGTTTTTAACTAAAAACCGTCTGTGATTATAACTATCACAGACGGTTTTTGTTATAAAACCGTCTGTGATATTTGCATCACAGACGGTTTGAAAACCGTCTGTGATGACCTCGTATTATCACTGACCCATAATTTCAGACGGTTCACAAAACCGTCTGTGATGACGTTTTTGAACCGTCTGTGATGACCTTTTCTGTAGTAGTGATGGATCGCATCTCTCTCCTAATCTGCGATTGTACCACGCTGCCCAAGCCTCCAGGCACGTGACAATCACCGAACGCAAACGCACAGCGAGAAAGATACGACTTCTTGAGAGGCCTGCCATGATTCCATGAACTGGTCATGGGCACGAGGGCTGTGGTTCGACTAAAATTCAACCGGCTACTCGAGTCATAGACGGCCGCGCGCATAGGCCGGCGTGCATATGTACGGTGCCGCCCTTGTGCTCGACGTGCTAAACGGCGCACGAGATTCTGGACGTGAATCGTGGCCTTCCTGCACCGCACCCGTGGCGCACGCGGGGCATCGGTCGGTGCCCGTGGCGCCCTGGGATGCGTACGCCTGTGCACTGCCGGGTGCCGGGTCGTCGACTGGTAGTGGCACGGAAATATCCGCAGAAACGCGGCTGCGTGCGTCTCGGCGTTTCGGACCCGATTGATCAGTCGGCGGCTCGGCGGGCAGCGCTCGGGCGCGCACGGGTCCGTCTGGGGAAGTTTGGACAAAAATGATACTGTAGGTCATAAAAATATCATATTTAGTTTCTATTGCGAGATTTTTTTTGAAGTGACACGTGTTAATCGTATGGTCGGAAACCGCACGACCACTGTTCATCTGCGTCGTGCGGTCCCATGACCACTGTTGGCTGTCCCGTCCGCCCGCCGAAAGGTGCCCATTTGCTCATTATGTGCATGACCGACACGTGTTAATCGTGCGGTTTGGGACCACACGACTCGGATGAACAGTGCTCGTGCGGTCTCCGACCACACGATTTCACTATGAACAGTAGTTGTGCGCCGCACGATTTCGCTGTCTGCAGTCCCTGGCTGCACGATTAACACGTGTCGATCCAGGGAAATCCCGTGGTAGAGGAGTGGGCTATAAATAGGATTGCGGAGGATTAGAAGCTAAATCTGGTATTTTTGTGAACTACAGTGTTATTTTTGTCCAAACATCCCGCCGCCTGGGAGCTGGGAACCTGCGCCCAACGCAGAAGGGACTTGCTTGGTCAGTCGTTTCGTCTCAAGGCGCCTGTAAGAAGCGGCATTTTGCTTGCAGTTCAACGAGACCGGGCTTGATGGGCTCTTCTACGGATTTCCCTGTAGTGACAGACTTGCTGTCGCATGCTCAGCTTTTCCGCAAGCAAGTTATCGAGGGCGTCGTCAGTAAGCAGGCCGGTCAGGACATCCATCGCCAAACACACACGATCTCAAGCCGTTCATGCACCTCATGCACGCACAGCGGAACAAAACAGCGGCACTCGATCTACAGCAGCCTCCTTTGTTTGTTTGTTTGTTGCTCTGATAAAGATCTGGCCAACCAGAGCCACCGAACAGTGGCCACACAAGCTGCCGCAATGCAGCGCGGCCCACGTGAGGGTATGACTCGGCGGCCGCGCGCATGCACGTACGGTTAGCAGCCGACTGGGTAGGTCGGATCACAGCCAGGATTTGGTCCAGTCAAGGCCCCCATGCGCATGGCCGTGGTGGCGCCTTCGCGCTCAAGGAAGAATTGAAGAAGAAACCCACCGGTGCTTGCGTCGGCGCTTGCGTCATTCGCCGTCCCATGGATAATCTTCCCTGGATATTCCTCCCTCAAGTCTGACCCCTCGGCTTATGTCGTCGACCACTGTGATAAAACGTCAGAACTTACAGACGTCAATTTGCTTGAGCTAGGACTAATTAACTAAGATACTTTCCCTCGTTTAACATTGTAATTAAGTTATCGCTAACTGGCCTTCATTCTTCCTGCACTATAGTCTATTTGGAACATTAGAATTTCACAGAAAGTCTGTGAGAAACGGACAATAGAAGTCCGCGAAAATCCAAACAGGGCCTAAGATAAGCTTGCTAGTTATCTTGAGCGCTCCGTGTCGTTACGATCCTTGGGACATGATCAATGATGTATGCAACTGCGACTTATTACGTTTCTGAAACAAAACCAGATTTTCAAAAGATTTGAAATATTCATTTAAATTTAATCCTTTATGGTTTCTGGCCAATTTCCCCACTCAATCTCACCATCCAAGCCTTAAGATCCATGCTATATTGCCTCGACGGCCAATTCTTACGTCGGCACAGTTCATCACCCGAAAATAAAACCACCGCCGCCCTTGTTTTGCCGCCGCCGGATCTCTCTCGCTTGCTCTCGCATCTTCTCGCGCCTTCCCGCTGCTGTCACGCTGCTGCAACCAGTCAGAGTCCGTACAACCTCGTTCTTCTCGCCCCTGACAATTCCCTTGACTGTCCTAACCACGCGTCAGAGCCGCCGGTCACGCCCACCACCACCTTTGCTCTCCCCTGCCTCGCAGCCGATAGCCTCGCGCCGCAATTTCGTGTGTCGTGAAGCTTCAAGCTACCAGCCCAAGCCACTGTACGCACCCTCATTCATTACCGTGACCCTCACCTGGACAGAAGCCGCCGCCACTCTCCACCGCCTCGCCGACCTACTCGCTATCTCCCTACCCTAACTCTCTCATAGCCGACCTGATACATTCTGTCACCTCTTTACCCGCCATATTGCTACGCCCGAGGTAGTCAGTGCATTCCCTCTGCATCCATGCTGCACCTTCCCGACCACTGCCACGCGTCGTCGCCACCTTAGCCCTACCTCTGTGCCGAACTGCCATGGGACAGCTATAAAAGCCTAAGACCCCCTCCAGATATTGCTCAAGCATCCATTGAGCCACCACCACACCCCAATTAAGCTTTCGACCAGAGCCTTGACAACGACCACTCAAAGACCCCAAAGTAAGCCCGATTTCAATTCCGCCTATTCAATCAATTGCATTCCAATTATTTCCACCCGTAGTATACTCCCAGAAACACTATCGAAGTCTTGCCATAGCTTCCCGAAACCTCTCCTGCCGTGGCGACTAGTGCCACCGCTTGGCCATGGAGCCTCACCATGGACAGCCCAACACAGCCATTCCCAACCCGAACCACCACTTCCCTAAGCTTTCTCTATCCCCATAGATGCCTAAATCCCAACGCTATTATCCTCTAAACCCGTCCTTAAGCCCTGTACCATTCAGACGTCACGGAGAGAGGAGGCCTTGCCGCCAGTGAACGCCGACTCCCCAGTTGCTGCCAAACCCTAAAATGGAAACCCCCAAACACCAGGAACCCACACATGGTCGTCGATTGATGTTTCAACCACGGATTTTCCAATCGCCCCATCGCCTGAAATCTCCAGTCGCTCCCCTGTTTCAACTCCGACCGCTCGGCCGCCTGAAGTCTCCGACCACCTTGTAGTCGAGAGAGACTTCGACCACGCCGTTTCGAGTCCTGAGCAACACCACTCGGACGCTGTCTGATGCTTCTAAGCTACTCATACACTGTTCGATACCCTTAAGCCACACAGACCCCATCCAAACGCTGCAACTACTCGAACATTGTCCGATCTCAGTAGCAACTTGTGCACTGTCCGACCTCCGTCGACTTCGCACCCAACTACTCGGTAGTTTTTATGACCACGTAGTCGTTACAACCATGTTGTCGTTACGACCATGTTGTGGTTTCCGACCACGGTGTGGCTTCCGATCTTGCTATGGTTTACGACCACACTGAGTGCTCGGTTTTCGAAGTCGTAACCTAATTACAACCACGTCTTTCAGCCACATCGATACCGCTGACCATCTGAGTACTCGTATAATTCTCTGAGTACGAACAGTAACACCCGCAGTGAATAGTGCTCAGATCCGCTACTGTTCACCAAAACCGAAAATACATATACACACCCTTTTCGATCGTTTCGAACCCCTCTATCCATCCCTCAGCTCCGTTTCCCCGTATTAGAAACCTATAAACCCAAAACCTATTTTATTTGGTTTTTCTTAGATTTTATTTGATTTCTTTATCCCTAGCTCAACCCTTCGACCATGGGATTGAATTATTTTCTTTTGTTTTGCGTTAGCTCCCGACGTCGAAATCCAACCAGACCAGGAGGAAGAAGCTCAAGCTCAAGGCAAGTCACATATTTTTGATCATATTGAACCTATATTTTTTAATTATTTATTTATCAGTACTTTCATTATGTTATTTACAAGTTGATATTTCTTGTACAATAAATGTTTAGAATGATATGATATTAGCTAATGTCCTACCACTCGAAAAAGGCATGTTTAATTTGATAGCCATATTCACCTTGACAAGACTTAGTAATATTAAATATATAATTAAAGTAATCATGGTAGTTCAGGAACTCAACAATTTTCCACTACTAAGAGGCTTGGCATTTTGTTGATATACTTTTAAAAATGGTTCTAGGATAAGAAAGGATCGCGAGAGGCCATGAGTTGGCTGGATGTCATGACCTTATTCTAGGGTGGAGGCTTGCACTGGAATGGTGGCAGTACAGTAGGCACTGAAATATAGGTTTGTGAGTGAAAGTTACCTTAGTGAAAACTAAGGACTAGTCTCTTATGCCAAGTAAAAAACATAGCGATCGCCCAACTACAAGTATTGATTCGTCAAATTTGGTCTATTAACCGCTCAAGTTTAATTGAATATCTACAAAGGGTGGGGGAGACAATGGAGATTCGTATAGGAGGTGGCTAATTATATAACGGTAGGGCTGCGATAAATCGGGCGAGGCCGAGTGGGCCACTCGAGTTTGTTGAGAACAAAAACCTACTAGGTAGAGGCTATATAAAGAATTGAGAAGTGAAAAGTCTTGTTTTCTTAATTCTGTCGTAGGAGTTAAGAGATCTTATGGGTAAAGTTGGGCAGCTTTGCAGAGACATGAATGAAGAATATTCGAATACGTCGTGCTTCCGGTAAATGAAATTGTGCTTAGTGGGTGAATCCAACAGCGAAGCATAAGTAGATTTGAAAATATGGAAGTTTGGTAATCGAGATGTTGAAACATCAATTCCTTAAGAAGTTATTATTCTTCTGTGTTTAAAAATGTTTGCAAATAAAATTGCATCCACAATACTTTAATAAAACTACTATATCCTATCCCTCAGAAATCCTGACAAGTAGTTATATATCATTTTCATATGTGACTTGTTGAGTATAGTTGATTGTACTCTGTTTTGCTTCATTTTCCTCCAACACAGAGATCAGATGAAAGAAAGATGTTATAAGTATTCGTGTTAAGGTCACGCCCGCACTCGAGCGTTCCTGTGGGAGTTTTCTTGGGTTCTTCTGGATGTAAGTTAAGTTTAGGGCTTAGACACCCATTAAAATTTCTAAAGTTGAACGTTAGATTTTTATTTTAATGAAATTAATCTTTTTTTATTGTTCGTGAGTAGACATGGTACTTTTTTTTTATCCGTAACTGAAGTTCTAGATTGTTGCGGGATGTACGTGTTAAATCTAGTTCTTTAGGACCTCCTAGGGTTTAGATCTAGCGGGTTCTTTTCCATTGAGCGTTCGGGTTCTTGAGTGCTACACTGAGAGGGAGAGAGATGTACCAACCTTCCGACGTGGAGGAGGAAGAGCCGGTCATCTCGGGTTCGGTGGTGAAGCTCTGCGCACGGGCAGCGACGGTCGGAGAAGAAGGAGCGGCGGTGGCAGCGACGGCGGCGGCGGTCTGGAGAAGACGCAGAGGAGCCGGTGGAGCTTCCCGTCGCTACAGCGCTCCCCTCTAGATCGGTTAGGATTTTCGGTGGGTCTGGCGGCGGCACGGCGAACCTCGTCTCCCGTGCCGCCCCGGCCCCCACCTCTTTATATAGCGCTGGCGACAGGGGCCCACCAGCCATAATGGGCTGGGCGCCCCCGATCAGGGCGCGTGCAAGGGGGGTTTGGCCGTTGGGCCAAATCCCCTGAGATCAATCTAACATTCTCCCCCTTGATCTCAATCTATACTTTATCTTTGATTACTTTTGACTTTACACACTCCATCACAGATTAGTGCATAGAACATGTCTCATCGTCACGGTCAATCGCTGATAGATTCAACAGCTACAATACACCTCTCTTGTTCTGAAATAGTTACTTTAATCTTTTGGGCCATCTTTTAGTCCAGGAATCATAGGCTTTTCCTTAAACCCATGCCGGCTACATGTTCTCTGAACACGTTGGGTGGTAAGCCTTTTGTAAGCGGATCCGCTAACATCTTTGCGGTACTTATATGCTCTAGACTTATAATTTGATCCCGAACTTTATCTTTCACAACATAGTACTTTATGTCAATGTGTTTGGCAGCACCACTTGACTTATTGTTGTGGGCATACGTTACTGCGGGTTCATTATCGCAGTACAACTTAAGTGGTCTATTGATGTCGTCAACCACTTTTAAACCAGGTATGAACTTCTTTAGCCAGTTCACCTGCCCCGTAGCCTCATAACATGCTACAAACTCGGCATACATTGTGGACGATGTAGTGACGGTTTGCTTTGAGCTTTTCCACGATATAGCTCCTCCAGCGAGAGTGAATACATATCCGGATGTAGACTTTCTATCATCTCCCGCAAAATCAGAATCTGTATACCCCACTATATGGAGTGAATCTGATCTTCTGTATGTCATCATGAGGCCTTTTGTTCCTTGCAAATAACGCAAGACTTTCTTTATCAATTTCCAATGTTCTATTCCAGGATTGCTCTGGAATCTGCCAAGTAACCCGGTAACAAATGCTAAGTCAGGGCGTGTGCACACTTGAGCATACTGTAAGCTTCCGACAGCTGAAGCATATGGAACCGCTTTCATTTGATCGATCTCATACTGGTTCCTGGGGCATTGAAAATCCCCATATCTGTCGCCCTTGACTATAGGTGCAGGTGATGGACTACATTTATGCATACCAAATTTCTTTAAGACTTTCTCTATGTATGCCTTTTGTGACAGTCCCAATATCCCCTTGTTTCTATCCCGGTGAATTTCGATCCCTAGAACGAACGAAGCTTCACCAAGATCTTTCATATCAAAGTTTGAGGACAAAAACTTCTTTGTCTCCAGTAGCAGACTGACATCACTACTAGCCAGTAAGATATCATCCACATACAGGATTAGGAAAATAAACTTCCCATCTTTAAACTTTGCATAAACACAGTTGTCCTCTACATTCTCTTTAAACCCAAATTTTCTTATTGTACTGTCAAACTTCAAGTACCACTGTCTTGAAGCTTGCTTTAACCCATAAATCGATTTCTTTAGGCGGCATCCCATTCTTTCATTTCCTTCCACGACAAAACCTTTCGGTTGTGCCATGTAAACATTTTCCTCCAAATCCCCATTAAGAAATGCCGTCTTTACATCCATCTGATGTAATTCTAAATCATAATGTGCTACTAATGCCATTATGATTCTGAAGGAATCTTTACATGAGACTGGAGAAAATGTCTCATTGTAATCAATCCCTTCTCTTTGCGTAAAGCCTTTCGCCACAAGTCGCGCTTTGTATCTTTCTATATTCCCTTGGGAGTCATGTTTAGTCTTGTAGACCCATTTACAGCCTACTGTTTTGGCTCCTTTAGGAATAATTTCCAAGTCCCAGACTTTATTAGTCTTCATGGACTTTATTTCCTCTTCCATGGCCTCAAGCCATTTTGAGGAATTTTCGCTTCTCATGGCTTCTTCAAATGAGGTGGGATCATCCTCCATTTGAAATTCCTCTGTATTATAAATCTGATAATCATCAGAAATAGCTGATCTTCTTACTCTTTGAGACCTCCTCGGGGCCTCCTCATTTGGTACATCTACTGTTTGAGGCTGCTGTTGCTCCCCCTCATCTGTGGCAATAGGTTCTATATGTTCCTGAAGAACAGGTTCTTCATTCTCATTCATTGTTACCACGGGAGGAACAATAACAGGTGCTGGCACCACAGTGTCTTGCACCGTCGGTGCAGCGACAGCAGGTAGTGTGAAGAATGGCTCTTGAATCATCGGAGTGGGCGCAAACACCCGCTTCTCTTCAAGGTCAAACTCTCGAGCTACCATGCTCCCCCTCAACATTTCATCCTCTAAGAAGACAGCATGTCTCGTTTCTACAAACTTTGTGTATCTGTCTGGACAGTAGAAACGATAACCTTTTGACTTTTCAGGGTAGCCAATGAAATGGCAACTTACTGTTTTGGGATCAAGTTTCCCAAGGTTTGGGTTAAATACTTTAGCCTCAGCAGGACTCCCCCACACACGTAAGTGCTTTAGTGAGGGAACTCTTCCTGTCCACAACTCGTACGGTGTTTTGGGCACCGACTTACTAGGCACTCTGTTGAGAATATGAATGGCGGTTTTCAACGCCTCCATCCATAAACTCAATGGGAGTGTGGAGTAGCTCATCATACTTCGCACCATATCCATCAGGGTACGGTTGCGTCTTTCAGCTACTCCATTTTGCTGAGGTTCGCCCGGCATAGAATACTGGGCCACTATTCCATTTTCCTGTAAAAACCTCGCAAAAGGTCCAGGAACTTGTCCATATGGGGTATGTCGACCGTAGTACTCCCCCCCACGATCTGATCGGACTATCTTAATCTTTAAATCGTGTTGGTTTTCAATTTCAGCCTTAAATATTTTGAATTTATCCAAGGCTTCATTTCTTTCTTTAATTGGATAAATATATCCATAACGGGAGTAATCATCTGTGAATGTTATGAACGAGTCATATCCATCCACACTTTTCACAGGAAAAGGACCACAAATATCTGTGTGAATAATTTGTAGAACTCCTGTGCTTCTTTTAGCGTCTTTTTTAATTTTCTTTACATATTTTCCTTTAATGCATTCTCTGCATTGTTCTAAGTCTGAGAACTCTAATGGAGGAAGAATATCATTCTTTACTAGTCTTTCTATTCTCCCCCTCGAAATATGGCCTAAACGACAGTGCCATAATTTCGACGACTCATCTAGAGTTCTCTTTCGTTTTCTGTTTACATTCGTAGACGAGGATTCAATCACTTTCTCGCACGCAACGTTCTCATTATCGCATACGACATTCACATCATCACACAATGATAACAAATAAAGCTCATTCTGTAATATGGCAATACCAACACATTCTTTATTAAACATTATTTCGCACTTGCCATTTCCAAAATTGCAATCATAACCATCTTTGTCCAAATTTGACACACTAATCAAATTCCTCTGTAAAGAGGGTACAAAAAGGACATCTCTAAGTAGAAGAGTGGAGCCATTAGCTAATTCTAATGAAAGATCGCCAACGGCTTCAACTTTAGCTTCGACTCCATTTGCGACTTTAACGCATCTTTCTTTTCTTTGCGTAGTCCTCGTCGAACGGAATCCCTGTAAAGAATTAGCAACATGAACAGTTGCTCCTGAGTCAATCCACCAAGTGGATTTCGAATATTGTACATACAGGCATTCATTTATAAAGGTAATAATGTTCTCACCTTTCTTAGCCATTATCATCTTTAAGTAGTCAGGACAATCCTTCTTGTAGTGTCCCGTCTTCTTGCAGTGAAGGCACTGGTCTTTGTCTACAGCAAATTTGTTCTGTTGAGGCTGATGTACATGGGTTTTGCCCTTGTTCTTTGAGAAGGGGTTACTGTTGTAATTCTTTTTCTTGTTTTCCCTCACAAAGTTGATAGCACCACCATGTGAGGATTTGATTCTTTCCTCCTCTTGCACGCACATAGCTATGCACTTTTCCATGTCCCATTTCTCGGGCTGCATATTATAGTTGACAACAAAAGTGTCAAACTCTTTTGGCAAAGAAGCAAAAACCAAATGAATAAGGAACTCATCCTTGAGAGCCAAATCCATCGGTTTCAGTTTAGATGCCAAGTTGCTCATTCTAAGAATGTGCTCTCTTATGCCATTGCCACCGCCAGAATACCTCTCTGTTACCAGCTGCTTAATCAGCTGTGTAGCATAAGTCTTTGAAGAGCCAGTGAACCGACTCTTTATTTTATCAAGGTATTCAGTGACAGTGTCACACTCTGCAATTGAGCCCAGAATAGCAGGCTCAATTGTGTTCTTTATCACAGCCATACATTTCTTGTTGGCTGTGGTCCATTTCTTATGATCAAGGTCATAAGACATCTGTAAAGGGGCATGATCCCTGTCTTTTCTGCCATGCAGTGTCATCCTCATTCTGTTCCCTCACTGGCGCCAAAGGCTCAGTGGGACGTGCTGTAGTGAGGACCCAGTCCACCTCAGCCAAGATAAAAGCTAAATCTAACTTTTTCTTCCACTCTCCATAATTATCACCTTTGAGAGTGGGGATTTCTCTAATACAACTCATTAAGTTGTATCCTCCTGAAAAATATTTCAAATACAGTGAGAACGTAACAGCAAAATCATATGCCTTATTTCCAACGTTGGTCAAAATACGACATACAATTTAAATCAATTTTATCTATACATTAAATCTACATCACCGTTGGGCAGAAATAGAAATAATGCATAAAAATCATCAATTAAAAATTATAATATTGTTATTATCAACGTTGGTCAGAAAATAACAATATCATAATTATCTGGGATTTATCTCTATTTTTCCAAAATTAAATTCTCCCGTTGGTTCGAATTTAATAATGAAAAAACAATCAATAATATCTTTTGCAGCGGAAACTGTAATTATTCAAAATAATTCATTATTCAGAAGCATTAAACTGTACACATTTAATCTCTGGAAAAATTAGCACGTTGGTGCAAAAAATTACAGAGATTTTGATCAAATTTCAATGAAATTCACTCAATATTGCTTCTGGAAAAATTAAAAACAATAAAAATCCAATTTTGGATTTACTGTTCAATTCAGCCTTTTGGCCCATTCTTTCGGCCGCGGCCCAGCCGGCCCGCCCAGCGCACCCGAGCGCGCGCGCTCCCACGGGCGCCCAGGCCGGCCCATTGGCCCGCCGCTTTCTTTGCCCCCCCCGCGCCAGGCCAACAAATCCCGTCGGCCCAAAACCTCCCGCACGCGCCGATCACGGCCGTCCAAATGATCGCACGGCCAGGAGGAATAATCGGCCGAACAAAAACCCCCGCCCCCCCCGAAAACCCTAAAAAACATTGAGACCCGAAAAAAACGGATCTTAGGGGAGGGAGCGGCGGCGCATGGGCGCGCTACGGAGCGGAGCCGGCGGCGCGGCAGCGGCTCCAAGCGGCGGCGCTCGGCGCCGACCTGAAGCGGAGCGCGGCGGTGCCATGGGAGGCGCGACAGCGGCGCGCCATCGGGGGCAGCGGCAGCGGCACGCTCCCGCGCGGCGACGGCGGGCGGCGCAAACCGCACGGGCTCAGGGCGACGCCGGCCGCGCGGCTCGGCCACTCGGGCGAGGCGGCCACTTCCGCGACGCGATGGCGGCGGCGGCCCCGAGCGCGGAGACAGCGAGCGGCGGCGCCATCGGGAGGAGACGGCGGCCCCGAAGCGGCTCGACGACGGCTCGGCGGCGACGGCCGGCCCCGGCGGCGCGCGTGAGTCTCCCCCTTATTTTTTCTTTTCTTTTCTTTTCCCGTGTAGATCTAGACGCTAGGGTAGGCTCTGATACCATTGTTAAATCTAGTTCTTTAGGACCTCCTAGGGTTTAGATCTAGCGGGTTCTTTTCCATTGAGCGTTCGGGTTCTTGAGTGCTACACTGAGAGGGAGAGAGATGTACCAACCTTCCGACGTGGAGGAGGAAGAGCCGGTCATCTCGGGTTCGGTGGTGAAGCTCTGCGCACGGGCAGCGACGGTCGGAGAAGAAGGAGCGGCGGTGGCGGCGACGGCGGCGGCGGTCTGGAGAAGACGCAGAGGAGCCGGTGGAGCTTCCCGTCGCTACAGCGCTCCCCTCTAGATCGGTTAGGGTTTTCGGTGGGTCTGGCGGCGGCACGGCGAACCTCGTCTCCCGTGCCGCCCCGGCCCCCACCTCTTTATATAGCGCTGGCGACAGGGGCCCACCAGCCATAATGGGCTGGGCGCCCCCGATCAGGGCGCGTGCAAGGGGGGTTTGGCCGTTGGGCCAAATCCCCTGAGATCAATCTAACAGTACGATGATCCTATTCCCTAAAACGGAATCGTTACAGTTTCTAACCCAGTTTAGCTCACCAGATGAAAACTAATCCTAGGAGTAACTGGTACGTGGTAACATATTAAAAGTGCAGCAGAAAAAGCTCTTGCTTTTTTTCACACTGATTCATCGAGAAAATTTATAGTGACTGATCACCAGCTGTGGATACCGTAACAAGCTGTTAATTAAGGAAAGCTCTAAACGAAGACTAGTGCTATTTTTTCCGAGGAAACAGACGGCAAGCATACTGCCCAATCGCTTTCTCACCCCATTTTTCCCCCTCAGAGATGTCGATCGCCCGTCCTTTCCGGTTGCAATTTCATACCATATTCTACAACTGGAGGAATGAAACATCAGGCCTGCTCATTTGAACTTGAATTTCTGGTTTCCAATTTATTTTTTACTATTTTGAATTTTTTAACTTTTTGCTTATTTTGAGCTTTTTGTCAGTTCTTTTTTTCCCGTATTCGTTTGCATTGTGCGTGTTTGGCTAACCCTTTTTTTTTCTATTTTTAAATTTTTTAAATTTAATTATATCAAATAAGTTATCATCAGCTATAGTATAATTTTAATTTGTTATAGTAAAAACTCAGCCGTAAACTACTAAAATTTAGCCAACTAAGTACCACCAGCTGTCGACAAAGCGCTATCCATGGATGGCCTATCAACCACGAGGATTTGTCCGCGAGCGTTGCGGCTCGCGCGTACCCAGGTATGGTTCAATGCATGTAGATAGCATCCAGGCAGGCACGTGCAGAACGGGGGAAAAGTTTTTCCATATAAGAGGAGATGCACCGCTCTTTACTCTAGCCCAGCTGTCCGTGGACCTATGGCTGAAAAGTTATGAATTATGATTAAAATTATACTATAATTGATTAAAATTACATTATAGCTGAAGGTGACTTATTTAATATAATTAAATTTAAAGAAAATTAAAATAGAAAAATATGTTGCCTCGTCATGGACAACACAAACGAATACGGAAAAAAGAACCGGCAAAAAGGTAAAAAAAGCCAAAAATTCAGAAAAAGAGAAATTTATGAATAGTAAAAAATAAGCCAGAAACCAGAAGTTCAAGCCAAAAATAAGCGGGATGACAGTGGCTCCTACTTTAAAGAATTAAAAACTAATAAAATATCTGATTTTTAAATGGTTTTTCACTTCTCTTCCTCCTATCTTGTTTCTCTATCTCATGCACGTATCTCTCTCTCATTTTTCTCATCGCACGCTTTTTCCTTCTAAAAATTACTTTTTTTCGGTTGCCACTATTTATTTTTAGTCAAAAACTATAAGCCTTAGCTAACATGAGCAGCACTATAACTAAGTAAATAGTAGTAGTACTGCTACTTCAATATAAACAGTCCAAGCATGGAAATTATCCTCTTGTAAATTTCTTAAATAACTTGTGAACATTTCGCTATAGATAATAAATACAATGGTATTATCTCAACATGTTGAATCAATATTGTCAGGATCGGCTTGCCGAGCCCACTCCCTTGGCTCCGCCTCCGCGCTTGGTTGTGTCGTGTCTTTGCGCTCTCGGCTCTATCGCGCACCCAATAGAGCTTTGTTATTTTTTCTTTTGAGAGAATTTTTAAGGTGATAAAATTTGTTTTTTGTAGATTATTTTTTCTATTTTGTTAAAGATTTTTTAGGAATGTGCAAGAAAATTAGAAGAGACAGATAAATCATCATAAAATAACTTTTTTTTAAAGTAGTAGATATATTCCAAGCATATCCTTGCGTCGACCGAGTACATCCCTGTAGAAAACAGTTAAATGACATACCATGCATCCTCCTAGGCCCATCGGAAAATAGATGATTAATATCACGTTTAGGCAGAAACTAAAACATTGACCCCGTTGAGGCATCGAGCGTGATCCCAAGTGTCAATGCAAATCGCTTTCCTTTTTCTTCAATCGACCCCCCTGTTCCTTGGCGAAAGTTCAAGCACTGTATGTCTGTGCCTATCGTCAAATATTCATCCATAAAAAAACTAGTACCTGCAAAAATCCCCCATGCCTAGACCATAACGCAGGACCTTCCTAGATTACTGCAACAGTAACAAAAACAAGCACAATCCACACGTGCTGCAATTAAAATCATAGACAATTAAAATCAGGGACGATTAAGACCCCCGAGTCTACTAAACAATCGGGAGAAAGCAACGACCAACCGGCAAACCCATCGCACGCCACGCAAAACAGTCAAGAACGTACGGTTGTCACGGAGGCGCATCGCCATTCGCCGAGGTCGCGAAATTATATTTTCCGCGCGGAAAAATCTCCCGACTCTCCTTGAGCTTTTTGACTCTCGTATCACTTGTATTCCCGTAGCCGACTAGCCGGCGCCCAAGCGTAGCAGGTCAAAATCTTTTCTACGCGCGAACCTTCGCCGTAGCCGCGCCCGTCCTCATCCGTAGCCCACGAGGGGGGGCACGCGCGGGCCCACCTGCGGCCCATGTGCCGCCGAGCCCATATATACGCGCCCAACCGACTTGGTCGCCAAGGAAACGAATCAACCAAAGCTCGAGGTGTCTCGGCAGCCGCCTTCCAAACCCGGACACGGATAAACTCTGGAAGGTGGTCGAGGGCGTCCGTGCGTGCGTGCGTTGAGGAGGGATCTGTGCGTCCGTCTGCTGCGAAGGTTGCTTTTGAGGAGGATGGCAACTGTGGCGGCTGAGTCGGCGGGGAGCGGGAGGAGGGA
This sequence comes from Dendrocalamus latiflorus, assembly GCA_017311315.1. Taxonomy (NCBI): domain Eukaryota; kingdom Viridiplantae; phylum Streptophyta; class Magnoliopsida; order Poales; family Poaceae; genus Dendrocalamus; species Dendrocalamus latiflorus. The sequence continues at coordinate 12,486,639 of CM029663.1, forward strand.
CGCGGAGGCGGAGCTCAACCTGCCGCCGGGGTTCCGGTTCCACCCGACGGACGAGGAGCTGGTGGTGCACTACCTCTGCCGGAGGGTGGCGCGGCAGCCGCTGCCGGTGCCCATCATCGCCGAGGTCGATCTGTACAGGTTCGACCCGTGGGATCTGCCTGGTGCGTGCCTGCCCTGTTTCTTGCTTCACCCGCCTCTGTTGTTCTTTGCCATGGCTTCGTGATATGTTCTTGGTTCTGTCTGTTCATTTGATTCAACCTTTGGAGAACCAAAAGTGTTAACTTTGGCCGCACGCGTTGTGTGTTTGTGCAGAGAAGGCGCTGTTCGGGCGCAAGGAGTGGTACTTCTTCACGCCGCGCGATCGCAAGTACCCGAACGGCTCGCGCCCCAACCGCGCCGCCGGCAGGGGGTACTGGAAGGCGACGGGCGCCGACAAGCCGGTCACGCCCAAGGGGAGCGGCAGGACGGTGGGCATCAAGAAGGCGCTCGTCTTCTACTCCGGCAAGGCGCCCAGGGGTGTCAAGACCGACTGGATCATGCACGAGTATCGCCTCGCCGAAGCCGACCGCGCCCCGGGCAAGAAGGGATCCCAGAAGGTAGGCGAGCATTCTGACGGACGGCCCAGTGCGTGCACCGCATAATCTGCACTGATACTGATGTTTCTTTTTTGCTGTATGCTTGCAGTTGGATGAGTGGGTGCTGTGCCGGCTGTACAACAAGAAGAACAACTGGGAGAAGGTGAAGGTGGAGCAGGACATGGCCGTGGCGGCGCCGCACCACCAGCAGCAGAATGGGGAAGACATGGATGCGCTGGCGGACACCATGTCCGACAGCTTCCAGACGCACGACTCGGAGATTGACAACGTCTCCGGCCTGCAGCACAACTTCAGCGACGTGGCGCAGGAACAGGCAATGAACGGCATGGTGACGGTGAAGGAAGACAACGACTGGTTCATGGACATGAATCTGGATGAGCTGCAGGCGTCTTACATGAACCTGGGGCAGATGGTGAATCCGGCAGCGCCTGTGCAGGACTGCAGCTACTTGCAGTCGATCAGCTCACCGCAGATGAAGATGTGGCAGACAATCTTGCCACCATTCTGAGATGAAGAGAGAGAGAGATGCTGTAAATATGGGGGAAATATGAGTGACTAGATAATACTAGAAACAAAAAAAAAGATTATAAATTTGGCAAGCATAAGGTAGTCTTGTAGCATATATTCTTTTGTTGGATCTATGCATTTGGTAATCTGCAAAAACTTCTTTTGTTCTCATAATCTCAAGTCCAAACTCCAATTTTATGGTTATCCTTGGTCAGTAAAATGTATGTTTGGTGATTTTCTCAGTTGTAGTTTCTTTTCCTCCGCTTCATTTTTTATAAATAGAATATTTGGTTTTTCTCCGAATTGTGGTACGGTGATTTCAGATATTGATCTGACGGTAACATTCAGTGCACAGATGAACAGAGTGCGACCATGCTACTATCGGCTAAGGTGAGACCTGGCCACGCACTATGTTAGTCGCATCATGACTCATGAAGTGGACGGGTACGAGGAGAGGTGAATTGTGTATCTTTTTTAAACTTGCCAAATTACATAAATTAACAACAATCTAAACTCTAAGCCTAACTTAAGTGTAACGTTTACTAGTATACCCAATTAACTCCTAAGCATGTTAGTGAAGTTTTACAACTTAAATTCCAATCCTACACAAGTTTAGTAAGTTAAGGATTGAAATAACAAGTAATAAATGCGGAAATGTAAAATGGACGAGAGGCAACTAATTTTTTTACCGAGATTCGGTGATCTCCTCTACTCCTCATTGGAGCACTCTCACAAAAGTCTAGTTCCTACTTGAACTCATGCAAGTCTCACAAGTCTAGCTCCTACTCGAACTTGTGCAACTCTCACAAGTCTAGCTCCTACTCGAACTTGTGCAACTCTCACAAGTCTAGCTCCTACTCAAATTCGAGTAAGGATTCAAGCATTTCACTAGAGGTAGTCCTTCATTTCGGATAGGTGGACTCTAAACCTTCACAACTCTATCTCCCACTCGAACTCATGCAATGATTCAAGCATTCCACTAATGATAGTCCTTCTCCACTCCAGATAGGTAGAGTCCAAACCTTCACAACCCTTCTGGTGCCTTCCACAATCTCCTCCTTGGAAAGTCACCAAGAGCACGCCTTCAAGCCATCTTGGAATTACCAAATTCCAAAAGTTATAAGCCCAAAAAGGTCACTTGAACCCAACAAGATCAAACAACTAGAAATGATGCACATAAATAGGTCTAACTACTCTCTCACACTCTCAAAATCTCAACTTAATGCTCATGAGTGTCCTTGAACTCCCAATATGTAAGACACTGATTTGGAGTCTCAAGAGAGTCAAAAAGAAGACCCAAGGTCCAAATATATAACTCCACACTTCATAAACTAGCCATTAGATACATTCTGTTAAAAATTAGCCTTTACTCGGATTATCCAACCCTAGTCGGATCATCCACTTAAACGATTCAAACAGTAAAAAATATAGCCATAACGTTGACTCAGATCGTCCGACCTGAGACATATTATCCTCCTGACTCAGATCATCCAGCTCTATGCAAACTCTAAAAACATGTCCTCTAGAAAATTAGTCTGGGTCATGCTCCGACCCACCCGGATCATTCAGCTCACACTAAAGTCCAAGAACACATTTCTCTATCAATTCAACTGATGATCTAACTCCGACTTGCATTTAACTTCAAAAATAGCCTTCTCTGGAAAATTTATCCGACTGAAACTCAGACTAGTCTGGATCATCAAATTCACATTGATCATCAAGAACACAAGCCTTTGTCCAATTGTTCCAACCCATGGTCCGACTTACTCGAATCATCCGACTTGCACTTAACCTCGAAAATATGTCCTCTGTGAAATTAATCTGACCCATGGTCAGACCCACTCGAATCATTGACTCAATTGAAAAACTGGATAAACAATTTTCTAGAATGATAGTCCGACTGATGGTACAACTCACTTGGATAATCTAACTCAATGTAAATTTTTCTAACCAGGTCCAAGACTTTAAAAAATTCACGACAACAAATTGCTTCTTGGTTTCTTCTAGCTAGAACTAAGCTAAAGAGACTTAGTGTGCACCACAACTAGCTACCAAACCCAACCAAGCTCAAGCTACTAGCTTTGCCCCTTAATAGTATGACCAAAGCAAAACAAAACATATCACTAAAAAGATCCTACCTCAACTCTTTGGATCATTTCTAGTTATAGGGTCTTAGTCTTCCATAAACTCCATGCTTTGCCATCATTAATACACTTGGGATTCATGAATACCAAAGAACAACTAAATTCCATTGTCCAAAACCTAACTTATAGACACTTCAAAACAAGGTTAGTCCTGACAATCTAGAGTTATTAATCACCAAAACACCAATTACATCTACTAGACCATGTGGAAAGGTCATGAATTTAGTGATGATCAATAATTGACATTTGGGCTGCATTGAAATTTGTGTTTATAAAAGTTTCGATTCATGTGTTTTTGAAAAACTAGAATTGTTAAAATATTCAGGTTAAACGGTCTAACCGCCTTGTATTAGGCAATCTGATCGGCTGGCTACGATCAATAGTCAATGGTCATAATAGCCTTGTGTTGGTGGTCCAATCGGCAGATTTCGACCACGGTCGGAAGTTTAAGAGTTTACGACCACGGTAAATCGACCACAGCAGGTTGACTAAAGCAAATCGACCATAGGAGGATGACCACGGCAGGTCGAGCATGGCACAACGACCATGGTTGGTAGTCAGAGGTGTGGACCACGGTCGACAGTCGGTAGGCTTCGACCTCGATCAGTGAACCGGTCGTAAGTAACAATGAACCGGTCGTATGCAACAGTGAACCAGTCGTAAGCAACAATAAACCGGTTGTGAGCTACAGTGAACCAGCCGATAGTCGTAGCCTTGTGTTTGGTTGTTCAATCGGCAAACTTCGATCACGGTCGGTAGTCGGGAGTGTCGACCGTGATCGATGATCGATAGTGATAGCTACAGTGCTTGGTCGTTGGTCGGAGCTATAATATCTTGTTGGTGGTCGTAGCTACAATACTTTATCGATGGTCATAGCTATAGTACCGGTCGATACTCAGAGCTACAGTGCCTGGTCGGTGATCAGTAGCTGTAGACTTTATGATCAGTAATTGTAGATTTCACTATCTATTGTCATAGACTTGTGATCGGTAGCCATAGACTTTGCGACCGATTGTCGTAGATTTCACGGTCGGTACTCTAGACTTCGAGTGCTTCAATTCTTGTGATTTTCGAGTACCTCGAGTACTCGTGTGTGTTGGGCCAGCGGTCTGACCGGCCTGGGCATGGCAGTCTGACCAGTTTTACTGAGTGGTCTGAGCTTGATTTATGGAGAACGTAGAAATTGAAATCGTGGATGGTATGGTTCATAGTTATTAATGGTTAAGGTTGTGGTTTGCATGTGTGGACTAATGTCGGTCAAGTTGGAAAGAGCTTGTGCCGAAGAAAAAGTTCTTTGGTGTTTACATATACATGTTGGGCGGGAAAACGGTCATGGTCGGTGAGGAGGAGGACCAAGACTATGAGGGGACATTTGATGTCCAAGCGGTCGAGGATGTCATGAGGTGATCGAGCTCACGCTGGATTACATGGAGATCAAAAGTAGATAACACGTGGAGAAGCTATGGAAAGTGCAGTCTTGGAGGCTTCGACGTATGAGAATGATGCGTGGAGAATTTACGGGAGGTGCGGTCCTAAAAGTTTCGACACGTGCTGAGTTAAAAGAGTTATAGAAGGAGTCCACAACTGGGAAGGATTAGATATTATGAAAACCCGTATTTGGAAGGGTTTTCAAGTCCCTTGATTTTTGGAATGGATAGAGTTTGGTGTCCATGTTTGATTAACTTGGAAGGTTTAGAGATTATGAAAAATCTGTGTTTGAAAGGGTTTCGGATCCCTTGATTTTTGGAACAGATAGTTTAGTGTCCATGTTTGATGAGGACACAGTTTGGGGCATTAGCCTATAAAGGTAGAGAGAGGCTAAGAATTAGCGTAAGGTTTTTGGCTGAGTAGATTAAAGAGGGTTTAGTTTTGACTAGGCTTTTATAAGTGCTTGTGAGGACACTTTATAAATCCACGAAAATCCTGCAACAAACACATCTTGAATCAATCTAGTTCTTGATTTGCTCGAAAAGTTGCTGGTTATTGCAGTTGAATTGAAGTTTACAATGATGTGTAAAGGTGTCGAATCGTTGCAAGGAAAACAGAGGAAATACGAGTACTCGAAGGCGCTAGTTTCTCAAAGGCACAAGTGATCAAGAGATTCTGCTCCCGGTATTGAAGATCTCAAGTACGTACAAATCGGTCGAAGATCAAAGCTGAGCGATCGAGCGAGCAGTCGAACACTAAGCGATCGATCGAGCAGTTGAGCACCAAGCAGTCGAAACCTTCACCGAGCACTAAGAGATTCCACAAGGTGGAGACAATCATTTACTCCTCTCTGATTGCGGTATTCTACCCTACAACATCAAATTAGGGGCCTAGATACTTACATCATATCAGTTAGCGACACTTACAACTAGATACCATGAAAATGATACAGAACATAAGTATGATAAGCATGGCTGTAAGTTGCGCACAGACAGTGAGCTCTTCTTTTCCCAGAAATGTACCTGCTATCTGTTATTGTCTCTCGACAAAATTAAAGCAACTTGAATCTGGTTGCAAGGTAACGCCATCTTCTGGAGTGCATATCAAAGAGTTCATGAGTGGGAGAAGATATATTATATGTAGTGACAACTGACAAAGCAAGCCACTTGCAATTAGCATGGGATATCCTATAGAATATTATAGAAAGGTCTTTAGATCATGCAAGGATAAGCTGTTTGACTCCTATCATATTATGTTTAGTATGATCAAAGTCACTAGATAGCAGAGAAAACAGCAACAAACAGATTAGATTTATCTAAAGTTCAGATAAGCTCTCACCTCAGAATAAACTGATGCATTGATTACTAGCAGGCTGGCGGCAACCCATCCCAGCTTCAAATCCGATGTGCTCTTGCAGTCAGATTCTTCGTAAGCACATGCACTAAAGTATTACTATCAGAATATTTGCATTGACTCCCTGACAAAAAGAAAATAGCATATGGATTCATCAAGAACAGTATAACATAAATTGGCACACAACTGCAGATTCTGCAATGGGATCAATGGTATGGTTATATGAGCATATGCCGGTAGACTCTGTATACAATGGAATTTCTGAAATTGAAATGTGCTAATAGTGAACATGATGTGGAACGGGTTCTGGGAAGGTCTCCGGTGGTCAGTCAGGGGTGGTAGGAGATGGAATTGTGAGTTTGGATTAGAACGGAGAGGATAACGGATGGAGGCTGGCTCGCCCTCAACCGACTGTCCGGGATTTCCACCGGCCAGCTTGGAGGCTCTGAGACGCCAAGGCTTTGTAAGTTTTCTTCTATTGATTGATCTGAGATTACAGCATGAGTCCCCTCATATAGGACTGGACAAAACCAAATAGAAACCGAGTAGGACTTTATCATATATAACCGAGTATGAGAAGCATACTCGGAAACCTATCTTATGCCTGCTACGAATCCTAATTTGACTCATATACAAGAATACTTTCCTTATTCCGAAGCTTGCTAACAAACCTGACTGAACACAGTTTGCCGCCTGAAGAGCATCTCCTGGCCGTTACAGCTAATCACGCGTTGCCGGCTGCCGCCGCTTCCGTTGGAGACTCACGATTTCCAGATTGTACAGGTTGCCGCTGTAAAGCCCTTCGAGTATAATGTTGAACCCAATAGGAGTTCACAACATGTCCCCCTGCTGCTGCTGAAACAGCTCGTCCTTGAGCTGAAAGTTAGGGTAGTTCTCTCGAAATTTAGAAAGAAGAACCCACAAAGCTTCCAAAGATGGGCAATCCTTCCATTGCACCAACACCTCCCAACGATCACGACGAAGATGAGCACGCTGAATGGGCAAAGGTATTGGAATAACTCTGCCATGGTGAAGTTCGAGCAAAGGAGGGATGTCAACTATTGGATCACCATGAAAGGGTTTAAGTAATGCCACATGAAACACATTATGGATCTTGGTGCGCAGAGGCAATTGAAGATAATACGCCACCGAACCAATTCGCTCGATTATCTAAAGAGAAATTTGATGATTTACCCCACCTTTGTTTGTAAATAACTCATTTGCCCCATAATTCATAATAATTGATTATTTGCCCTATCTTTCAATTTTCAGTTGATCATTTGCCCTCTTTGCGTTTTCAGACCATTTTTTTATTTTGGCAAAGGTAAATTACTATGAGAAATAACCAAACTGCCCCTGCTTTGATTCAATGAAGCTACTGTGGCTTGCTCTCGCCGGAGACCACCGCCTTTGCGCTCCACCGTACACCGATGAGACTGTTCACCGTCGCCACCGACCCCAGCGAGAGCTATCATACGTACATGATCTGTTGAAATATTTCAGGGCAAAACAGATTGACACTTCCGCAAAGAAAAATTGGATAGTATGTCAAATTTCAATATTAGCAAGGCTATGCCATCTTCAGCGACAGAAGTGCTGCTACTAGGCATTACTGGTTTAGTTCAGACATAGTGGCAACTGGCAAGATAAACAGAAAGTGGATTCCTTGGCATCAACAACACAAGCTTGTTTTCATGTTTTGACTATCTAAATATATACCTTAATCTTCAACCTCACCGCACTTGACGATGTTGTACAACCAGACAAATATAGCTTCATTCATGTTTAGTAATCCCAAGGCAGTAAAGGCATATATCATCATAAGTAAAAATGTCTAGTATTTTGATGTAGATAAGAGTAAAATGATGTCACCATGGCCTCCTACTAATTGAAACCTAAATGCAATAGCAAAAGCCTTCAATCTATGTAAACTTGGTTCAGCATGATTGAATTACGTGCTTCTTTACAACACCTTATCCCTTTTGCAGCCCCCATGCATGCTCTGCTAGTAACAGAAACCCCATCTAAACAGAAGGAGCTCTCGCTGGGGTCAGTGGCGACGGTGAACAGCCTCATCGCGTGCACGGTGGAGCGCATCAAGGCGGCGGTCTCCGGCGAGAGCAATCCGCAGTGGCTTCATTGAATCAAAGCAGGGGCAGTTTGGTTATTTTCCATAGTAATTTACTTTTGTCAAAATAGAAAATGACCTGGAAATACAAAGAGGGCAAATGATCAACTGGAAATTGAAAGATGGGGCAAATAATCAATTAATATGAACTATGTGGCAAATGAGCTATTTGCAAACAAAGATGGGGCAAATCATCAAATTTCTCTTTTTTTACTGGGTGTTACTGTATGACTCATGGGCTGCTGTTTGGATGGGCTATGACTGCTAATATTGTTGGACTTTATACTATAGCCTACCTAGCACAAAGGGACAGTGGTGGAGAGCAATCCCACTCCTCCACCTCCGGATTTCCCAAACCACCGAGCCCTCTCCTCCACCACGAGAAATTTCGATATTTGACACTGAATACGTGCGCCTCTCAACTTTTAACCCCTAATTCGCACACTTTTGAAAATTTAACCCTGTCACTGCGAATTCTTTTGATTCAAGGGATTCTCCTCATTTTTAGGCCACCGGAAATGACCGTAGTGCCCTTGAATCAAAGAAGAGAAAATGAGGAGAATCCCTTGAATCAAAAGAATTCGCAGTGACAGGGTTAAATTTCTAAAGGCGTGCGAATTGGGGGTTAAAAGTTGAGAGGCGCACGTATTCAGTGTTAAATATCGAAATTTGACACTGGTTTTGTCCAGTCCTATATAAGGGGACTCATGCTGTAATCTCAGATCAATCAATAGAAGAAAACTTACAAGGCCTTGGCGTCTCAGAGCCTCCAAGCTGACCGGTGGAAATCCCGGACAGTCGGTTGAGGGCGAGCCGGCCTCATCCTTTCCGTTCTAATCCGAACTCACAATTCCATCTCCTACTACCCCTGACAGATCACCGGAGACCTTCCCAGAACCCGTTCCACATCAACTTGGTATCAAAGTCGGCATCCACCACCCTCCTCATGGAAGAACCGAAGACTGTAGAAGACCTGGGCAAGATGATGGCTGTTCTGATGTAGGACATTGGAGATATCAAACAGCAGCAAGGCGAGATCAAACAACAGCAAGGGCGGGACCGTGACGCTATTTTGTAGTTGTAGCAAGGAAATTTGGGCACGTCTGTAGGATCGCCGGACACCAGTGGCCGAAGTTGTATGCTAGATGGATCCGCCGGCAAGTGGGAAAAGAGGTAAGATGAGAGAAGAAGCACACCAAGATATCATAAAATCGATTTCCCAACATATAGCGGAGATGACCCGTTACCATGGCTCAATCGGTGTGAGCATTTTTTTCGCGGGTAGCGCACTCTGGAGAAAGAGAAGGTTTGGTTGGCTGCCTATCACTTAACAGGTGTTGCGCAATAGTGGTATTACCAATTGGAGCGTTATGAAGGCATAGTGAGAGACTATGTGGAGGTGACCCCATATTTGTGATGAGCAATTAGCTCTTGTTTTAGAAAGATTGAGTTTGTTTTGTGCGTTTTCTGCCAAGTCGTAGCTCCCTGTTGTGGTCGGAAGCTTGTTCGACCACATTGGCAGTGGTCGGCAGCAAATACGACCACGATTGGCTGTGGTCGGATGCCCACTGGACCTTTTACGACCACTCAGTCGAAAGTCGGAAGCCGGCAAACGTGTTTCTCAGGTGGTCGGAAGTCGATCTCCTCAAATGGCCATGGTCAGAAGTTGTGTACACTGTTTACAACCGCTGCAGAGCATTTTAGACGTGGTCGGACGTGCTTACGACCACGTTGGCCGTGGTCGAAAGGGTTTACAACCACCTTGGCTGTGGTCGAAGGTCGGCAGACGGCTTTACGACCATGTTGGCCGTGGTCAGAAGCCAGGTTCATTGTCTACGACCACGTTGCGGCGCTTACGACCATGTTGGCCGTGGTCGAAAGCTGTTACGACCACGTTGGCCATGGTCGGAAGGGCTTACGACCATGTTGGCCATGGTCGGAAGCTATTACGACCACGTTAGCCATAGTCGGAAGGGCTTACGACCACGTTGACCATGGTCAGAAGTCGAAGCCATGACCGCTGCGGTCGATAGTCGGCAGATTTCGACCAAGACTACGTTGAAAGTTAGCAGACTTTGACCACGTTGTAAAGCGGTCGAACGAGGTCGGGTCGAAGTCAGACGCGGTCGGACGAAGTCGTAACGCAGTCGATCGCGGTCGAAAGTGGTAGAACGCGGTCAGACGAAGTCTGAGCGCGGCCGGAAGTGGTCGAACACGGTCATCTATAGTCGTAACGCGGTCGGACTTGGTCGGACGTGCTCGGAGCGCGGTCGATTGCGGTCGGACATGCTCGGAAATCTCTTCGACCACGTTGAATGCGGTCGGAAGGGCTCCGATCATGTTAGAATTCACTGAGAAGGTCATAGCTTCTGTTGTTTCGGTTGTAGCGTCTTCTGAACTGGTCGTATCGTCTTGGTAAGCGATCGTAGGACTCTTGCATTCCATGATCTGTGCATTCGACCGGTCGTAGGGGTATACGACTATTTGAGATTGTTTATTCTGAGTTATTTCTTCTGATGCAGATTATTGTTCACTATGAGATGTTTTCTTGTCTGTGATGGTTGCAGGATGTTGGAGCTAAGTCATGGTGAGGCATAGATGAGCCGGGATTAGGCACAGGAGGTGTTGAGGTCCAGAACGGTTCGGGAGGTGTCGAAGATGACTAGGCTTGCAACATGGCTATGAGACGTGGTCGACAAGACAAGAAGGAAGCTTCCGGGAAGGTGCGTGAGGGGCAATTCGGTGAAATTGACTCAGGCCTACAAAGGAAGCGGATTCTGTTGGAAAAAGCACGGTGGAGCTGTGTGTGTTAACAGGTAAAGCACTGAGGTTGTTGGTGCTATTGGGCAAAGAAATGGTTAATATCCGGTGTTAGTTGGGGGTTTAACGGGTTCCCCCGGTAGCTTGAGGCTATAAATAGATGGAGAGCACCAGCACTTAGTGAGGTTGTTCCCGAGTCGCTCTGGGTTTCTCTTTTTATTTCTTGTGTGAGTTGTCTCTCGGAAGAGCAAGGTTGCTCGTGTATCTCCGAATGGAGTGGCTATAGAAACCTCCATTATGCAATCATTCATCTCTGTGCCTCTATTTGTGATCTTTGTCTGTGTGATATTTGGATGATTTGATTGCATTGTCTCGGTTCTATCTTCTCTTCTGTCCAAGGGATTGTTCTTTTCGTGTGCTCAAAGATCTGACTTGCTTTGAACTGGGAAGCATTCTCAAAGCCCCTTGGCTAGTCCATTCCCGAGAGCAAGGTTTCCAGTCTTTAAATCATTTAGTCGAAGAGATTTTGGCTTGTGGTCGAGCGCCTCCGTAATTTCTCTGTTTTGAATTCGACTTTGTCTTTCTCTTTGTTCTGGCAAAGAAATTTTCATCCGCTTTGATTTTTCTCTAGCAAAGGACGTATCCTCTTTGTGGTTAAAATCTCACAACCAACCGATCCAAGAATCACAAGTCATTCGGAAATTGGATCATGCGGTCGTGAGCCTTTGGCCTCCTCTGTTCTGAGTTCGACCATGCCGTGTAATTTGGTCTTGGCAGAGAAGTCTTGTTTTCTTTGTGTCTTCTCGGCCAGAGGAAGTATTCTTGTTGTGCCCAAAGTCTCATGACCTGAAGAACCATGAATCATCAGTTATTTGGAAATCGGATGTCGCGGTCGTGAGCCCTATACTTCCTCTGTTGTCGTTCGAGTCTGGTTTACTTTCTGTTGTCGGTCTAGTTTCGGTTTTCCAGTAAGCATTCAATCTTCGTCTTCATAGCTTTGTAGCTATTGGAGAAGAAGGTTTGTGAGAATACTTGGGAAGATTTGAAGGCACCATTCATTACCACTCTGTTGCCTGTTCGGTCCTACACATACTGTCTTGGGCCCGTTTCACAGATTTTGTCAACATGCGTTTCGGTCCTCCACTCAGGAGTAACCCATTGGCAGAACTTGCGCAGTTGCAAAGGACTGGTACTGTCGAAGAATATCAATGACAATTCTTGGCTTTTTTATGTCACATAGAGCCGTTGTCTCCAAGTCAGCAGGTCCAGTTGTTTACGGCAGGCCTATTGCAACCACTGCAGACAGACATGGAGCTACAAAACCCAAGCAATCTCCAGACGTCTATGAGTCTTGCTCGTGCATATGAGCAGCGACTGTTGGAAGTACAGGTTGAGGGAAAGGCACCGAGGCCTTGGACAATAAGTTGGAGTTCCTGCTCACCAGCTAGAGTGTTGGCGCCATCAATCCCAAGCCCAATCCTGCCCCAACATTAGCTCCTCAGGCTGCAGTTACGCCTGCGCCTCAACTAGCAGTGACTCCATCATCGTCTACCCGTTGGAAGCGGCTCTCTTCTACTGAAATGTCAAAACGTCGAGCGAAGGGATTATGTTCCAATTGTCAGAGAAATTCGGGCGAAACCACCGGTGTAACATGAAAGGTATCTATTTGTTCAAGTTGGAAGACGATGTAGACAGTCTAGACACAGAGGTTGAGTTGGAAATTTCTTTACATGCACTTACTGGGGTGCGGGCGAGCTAGACTATGCAGCTGATCGTGGTTGTTGCGGGACATGAATTGCAGGCATTAGTTGACATGGGCTCCACACATACATTCTTGGATGAGGGCACTGTGCAGCGATTAGCCCTGGACCTATCACCACGACTGGGAATGCAGGTGGTAGTGGCTAATGGTGATCGTGTAGCATGTGCCGGAGTGTGTCGTCAGGTGGCCGTGGTTATCGATAAAGATGAGTTTTTGGTGGATTGCTTTGCTATTTCATTGGGAGGATTCGATGTTGTCCTCGATGTTCAATGGCTTCGTACTCTTGGTCCAATTGTGTGGGACTTTGAACTTCTTGTTAGAATGACCTCAGGGCATTTGGCCCAACGGCCAAATACCCCCCCTTGTTCGCGCCCTGATCGGGGGCGCCCATCCCAATAGGCTGGTGGGCCCCTGTCGCCAGCGCCATATAAATAGAGGTGGGGGCCGGGCGGCACGCACACCAAGGTTCACCGTGCCGCCACCTCCCCACCGACAAAACCCTAGATCTGATCTAAGAGGGGGCGCTGCAGCGACGGGAAGCACCACCGCCAGATCACCGCCGCCGCCCGGGACACGCCGCCGCCAAGGAGCCCCGCACCTCTTCCCCGACCGTCGCTGCCCGTGCGCAGACCTCACCGAGCGTACCCGCAATGGCCAACCGCTCCTCCTCCACATCGGACGGTTAGTCCCCTCTCTCCCTCTCGGTATTACCTCAAGAACCCGAACCCGTAATGAAACCCCGCTAGATCTAACCTAGGAGATCCTAAAAGCTAACCTAACAATGGTATCAGAGCACCCTAGGCATAGATCTAGACGGAAAAGAGAAAAGGAGAACGAAACCCCTAACCCTAGAAAATTGCAAAAGAACAGAGAAGGGGAACAGGTCAAACCCTAACCCTAGATCTGAAAAGAACTCACCGGGCCGTCGTCGTCGCTGGCGTGCGGGAGATCGGCCGAGCCGTGGGCTCGCCGGCGCTCCACGTGCGGCCACCGTCGACGCGTGGGACAGGGCGCCAACACAGAGCCGCTCGACGGCGGCGTGCTCCCTCTCAGGGGAGCGCGCACGCCGGCAAGAGGGCCCGCGGTGGCACCGTCTTCTCCTTCTCCGGCGGCGTGGATGAAATCGCCGCCGCCACCGCTTCACTCGCTCGGGTGAGACGGGAGAGAAGGGAGAGAGAGAGAGAATGGTTAGGGTTAGGGTTTTCCGCCGCGCGAGCGCGGTTTTGATCGGGCGCAAACGCCGCTCAGCCGTCGGATGGCGACGGACGGCTGAGATCTTGCCGTGGTCCCTCGGGCCACTTTTGGCCCAGGCGAGGTTTGGCTTTCGCGGCCCAGGCCCAGGTTGCGGCCTGGGCGCGGGGGAGCGAGCGGCAGCGCGCGCGGAACCGGAGCCGCCGGATCGCACGTGGACGGCTCGGATAGCGCCGACGCGGTGCGGTTTCGCCGCAGGCCGTGACCGCGCTGGATTGCGGCCGTTGGATGCAAATCCAATGGCTGAAAAGATTTGCGCGCGGGGGGAGAGGCGCGACGCGCGCTCTCGGCTGGGCCGCGCGCTCGGCTGGGCTGCTTGGGCCGCGCGTGGGCGAGTGAGGCCACGCGCGTTCGGCCGCGCGGGCAGGCCGCCGTGGGCCGTGGCCGGGCTGAGCAGGCCGAAATGGCCAAATGAACAGTAAATCCGAAAATTGATGTTTAATTAATTTCAGAAGCATTTTTGATGAATTTCAATGAAATTTGATCCAAAATCTCTGTAAATTTTTGCACCAACGTGTTAATTTTTCAGAGATTAAATGTGTACAGTATAATGCTTCTGAATAATGAATTATTTTTTGAATAATTACAGTTTCCGCTGCAAAAGTTAATGTTGATTAATTTTCATTATTAAATTCGAACCAACGGGAGAATTTAATTTTGGAAAAATAGATATAATTTCCAGAGATTTATGATATTGTTATTTTCTGACCAACGTTGATAATAACAGTATTATAATTTTTTAATTGATGTTTTATGCATTATTTCTATTTCTGCCCAACGGTGATGTAGATTTAATGTATAGATAAAATTGATTTAATTGTATGTCGTATTTTTGACCAATGTTGGAAATAAGGCATATAATTTTCCTGTTATGTTCTCACTTTATTTGAAATATTTTTCAGGCAGATACAACTTGATGAGTTGTATCAGAGAGATCTCCACTCTTAAAGGAGATAATTATGGAGAGTGGAAGAAAAAGATAGACTTAGCATTTATCTTGGCTGAGGTGGACTGGGTCCTCACTACAGCATGTCCCACTGAGCCTATGGCACCAGTGAGGGATCAAAATGAGGATGATACTGCTTGGAAGAAAAGACAGAGAGATCATGCTCCCTTACAGATGTCTTATGACCTTGAGCATAAGAAATGGACCACAGCCAACAAGAAATGTATGGCTGTGATAAAGAACACAATTGAGCCTACAATTGTGGGCTCAATTGCAGAGTGTGACACTGTCACAGAGTACCTTGATAAAATAAAGAGTCAGTTCACTGGCTCTTCAAATACTTATGCTACACAGCTGATTAAGCGCTGGTGACAGAAAGGTACTCTGGCAGTGGCAGTGGCATAAGAGAGCACATACTAAGGATGAGCAACTTGGCATCCAAGCTTAAACCAATGGATTTGGCTCTCAAGGATGAGTTCCTTATTCATTTGGTTTTTGCTTCCTTGCCTAAAGAGTTTGACACTTTTGTTGTCAACTATAACATGCAGCCCGAGAAATGGGACTTGGAAAAGTGCATAGCTATGTGTGTGCAAGAGGAGGAAAGAATTAAATCCTCACATGGTGGATCTATCAACTATGTGAAAGATAACAAGAAAAAGAACTTCAACAGTACCTCCTTCTCAAAGAACAAGGGAAAAGCCTCTGTCCATCAGCCTCAACAGAATAAATTTGCTGTAGACAAAGATCAGTGTCTTCACTGCAAGAAGACGGGACACTACAAGAAGAACTGTCCTGATTACTTAAAGATGATAATGGCAAAAAAAGGTGAGAACATTATTACCTTTATAAATGAATGCTTGTATGTGCAATATTCGAAATCCACTTGGTGGATTGACTCAGGAGCAACTATTCATGTTGCTAATTCCTTACAGGGATTCCGTTCGACGAGGACTACGCAAAGAAACGAAAGATGCATTAAAGTTGCAAATGGAGTCCAAGCTGAAGTTGAAGCCGTTGGCGATCTTTCATTAGAGTTAGCTAATGGCTCCAATCTTTTACTTAGAGATGTCCTTTTTGTTCCCTCTTTACAGAGGAATTTGATTAGTGTTTCAAATTTGGACAAAGATGGTTATGATTGTAATTTTGGAAATGGCAAGTGTGAAATAATGTTTAATAAAGAATGTGTTGGTCTTGCCATCTTACAGAATGAGCTTTATTTGTTATCATTATGTGATGATGTGAATGTCGTATGCGATAATGGGAACGTCGCGTGCGAGAAAGTGATTGAATCCTCGTCTACGAATGTAAACAGAAAACGAAAGAGAACTCTAGATGAGTCGTCGAAATTATGGCACTGTCGTTTAGACCATATTTCGAGGGGGAGAATAGAAAGACTAGTTAAGAATGATATTCTTCCTCCATTAGAGTTCTCAGACTTAGAACAATGCAGAGAATGCATTAAAGGAAAATATGTAAAGAAAATTAAAAAAAGACGCTAAAAGAAGCACAGGAGTTTTACAAATTATTCACACAGATATTTGTGGTCCTTTTCCTGTGAAAAGTGTGGATGGATATGACTCGTTCATAACATTCACGGATGATTACTCCCGTTATGGATATATTTATCCAATCAAAGAAAGAAATGAAGCCTTGGATAAATTCAAGATATTTAAGGATGAAGTTGAAAACCAACACGATTTAAAGATTAAGATAGTCCGATCTGATCGTGGGGGGGGGAGTACTACGGTCGACATACCCCATATGGACAAGTTCCTGAACCTTTTGCAAGGTTTTTACAGGAAAATGGCATAGTGGCTCAGTATTCTACACCGGGCGAACCTCAGCAAAATGGAGTAGCTGAAAGACGCAACCGTACCCTGATGGATATGGTGCGAAGCATGATGAGCTATTCCACACTGTCATTGAGTTTATGGATGGAGGCATTGAAAACCGCCATTCATATTCTCAACAGAGTGCCTAGTAAGTTGGTGCCCAAAACACCGTACGAGATGTGGACAAGAAGAGTTCCCTCACTAAACCACTTACGTGTGTGGGGGAGTCCTGCTGAGGCTAAAGTATTTAACCCAAACCTTGGGAAGCTTGATCCCAAAACAGTAAGTTGCCATTTCATTGGCTACCCTAAAAAGTCAAAAGGTTTTCGTTTCTACTGTCCAGACAGACATACAAAGTTTGTAGAAACGAGACACGCTGTCTTCTTAGAGGATGAAATGATGAGAGGAAGTATGGTAGCTCGTGAGATTGATCTTGAAGAGAAGCGGGTGTATGCGCCCACTCCGATGATTCAAGAGCCATTCTTCACACTACCTGCTGTCGCTGCACCGACGGTGCAAGACACTGTGGTGCCAGCACCTGTTATTGTTTCTCCTGTGGCAACAATGAATGATAATGAGGAACCTGTTCTTCAGGATCCTATAGAACCTATTGCCACAGATGAGGGGGAGCAACATCAGCCTCAAACAGAAGATGTACCAAATGAGGAGGCCCCGAGGAGGTCTCAAAGAGTAAGAAGATCAGCTATTTCTGATGATTATCAGATTTATCATACAGAGGAATTTCAAATGGAGGATGATCCCACCTCATTTGAAGAAGCCATGAGAAGCGAAAATTCCTCAAAATGGCTTGAGGCCATGGAAGAGGAAATAAAGTCCATGAAGACTAATCAAGTCTGGGACTTGAAAATTATTCCTAAAGGAGCCAAAACAGTAGGCTATAAATGGGTCTACAAGACAAAGCATGACTCCCAAGGGAATGTACAAAGATACAAAGCGCGACTTATGACAAAAGGATTTATGCAAAGAGAAGGGATTGATTACAATGAGACCTTTTCTCCAGTCTTATGTAAAGATTCCTTCAGAATCATAATGGCATTAGTAGCACATTATGATTTAGAGTTACATCAGATGGATGTAAAGACGACATTTCTTAATTGGGATTTGGAGGAAAATGTTTACATGGCACAACCGAAAGGTTTTGTCGTGGAAGGAAATGAAAGAATGGGATGCCGCCTAAAGAAATCAATATATGGGTTAAAGCAAGCTTTAAGACAGTGGTACTTGAAGTTTGACAGTACAATAAGAAAATTTGGGTTTAAAGAGAATGTACAGGACAACTGTGTTTATGCAAAGTTTAAAGATGGGAAGTTTATCTTCCTAATCCTGTATGTGGATGATATCATGCTAGCTAGTAGTGATGTTAGTCTGCTACTGGAGACAAAGAAGTTTTTGTCCTCAAACTTTGATATGAAAGATCTTGGTAAAGCTTCGTTCATTCTAGGGATCGAAATTCACCGGGATAGAAACAAGGGGACATTGGGACTGTCACAAAAGGCATACATAAAGAAAGTCTTAAAGAAATTTGGTATGCATAAATGTAGTCCTTCACCTGCACCTATAGTCAAGGGCGACAGATATGGGGATTTTCAATGCCCAGGAACCAGTATGAGATCGATCAAATGAAAACGGTTCCATATGCTTCAGCTGTCGGAAGCTTACAGTATGCTCAAGTATGCACACGCCTTGACTTAGCGTTTGTTACCGGGTTACTTGGCAGATTCCAGAGCAATCCTGGAATAGAACATTGGAAATTGATAAAGAAAATCTTGCGTTACTTGCAAGGAACAAAAGGCCTCATGATGACATACAAAAGATCAGATTCACTCCATATAGTGGGGTATACAGATTCTGATTATGCGGGAGATGATAGAAAGTCGACATCCGGATATGTGTTCACTCTCGCTGGAGGAGCTATATCGTGGAAAAGCTCAAAGCAAACCGTCACTACATCGTCCACAATGTATGCCGAGTTTGTAGCATGTTATGAGGCTACGGGGCAGGTGAACTGGCTAAAGAAGTTCATACCCGGTTTAAAAGTGGTTGACGACATCAATAGACCACTTAAGTTGTACTGCGATAATGAACCCGCAGTAATGTATGCCCACAACAATAAGTCAAGTGGTGCTGCCAAACACATTGACATAAAGTACTATGTTGTGAAAGATAAAGTTCGGGATCAAATTATAAGTCTTGAGCACATAAGTACCGCAAAGATGTTAGCGGATCCGCTTACTAAAGGCTTACCACCCAACGTGTTCAGAGAACATGTAGCCGGCATGGGTTTAAGGGAAAGCCTATGATTCCTGGACTAAAAGATGGCCCAAAAAGATTAAAGTAACTATTTCAGAACAGAGAGGTGTATTGTAGCTGTTGAATCTATCGGCGATTGACCGTGACGATGAGACATGTTCTATGCACTAATCTGTGATGGAATGTGTAAAGTCAAAAGTAATTAAAGATAAAGCATAGATTGAGATCAAGGGGGAGAATGTTAGAATGATCTCAGGGCATTTGGCCCAACGGCCAAATACCCCCCTTGTTCGTGCCCTGATCGGGGGCGCCCAGCCCAATAGGCTGGTGGGCCCCTGTCGCCAGCGCCATATAAATAGAGGTGGGGGCCAGGCGGCACGCACACCAAGGTTCACCGTGCCGCCACCTCCCCACCGACAAAACCCTAGATCCGATCTAAGAGGGGGCGTTGCAGCGACGGGAAGCACCACCGCCAGATCGTCGCCGCCAGGGAGATCGCCGCCGCCAAGGAGCCCCGCACCTCTTCCCCGACCGTCGCTGCCCATGCGCAGACTTCACCGAGCGTACCCGCAATGGCCAACCCCTCCTCCTCCACATCGGACGGTTAGTCCCCTCTCTCCCTCTTGGTATTACCTCAAGAACCCGAACCCGTAATGAAACCCCGCTAGATCTAACCTAGGAGATCCTAAAAGCTAACCTAACGCTTCTCACCATGTCGTTTTGGCGTACAGATCATCGCGTTACTTGGTGTGGCATCGATGAGCAAGGGTGGTTCTGTCGACTCTCAGCATTACGGAACACGAGCTTATGGAGGATTTGTTATGGGAGTTTGAGGATCTCTTTGAGCCACCACGGGGCTTGCCTCCAGCATGGTGGACTTCTATGCATCCGGCTTGCCTAATCTTGTCCGGGAATTTATCAAGGTATTTTCAGCCTGCCAACGCAATAAGACGGAGCATCTTCATCTAATGGGATTGTTACAGCCATTGGAAGTGCCCAACACAGTTTGGTATGATATTTCAATAGATTTTGTGGAAGGATTACCTAAGGTGCATGGCAAATCGGTTATATTAACAGTGGTGGATAGATTTTCGAAGTATGCCCACTTCATTGCGCTATCTCATCCTTACAATGTGGATTCAGTTGCTCGAGTTTTCTTTGATGAGATTGTTCGCCTTCATGGGATGCCGTCGTCAATTGTTAGTGATCGTGATCCAATTTTTACTAGCAATTTTGGCGCGAACTATCCCGTTTGGCCGGAGTACAGTTGCATCTTAGTTCTGCTTTTCACCCCCCCAATCTGACGGCCAATCGGAGGTAGTGAATCGTATTATTATCATGTATTTGAGGTGTCTATCTGGTGATTGTCTGAAGCAATGATTACAGTGGTTTCCATGGACAAAATATTGTTATAATTCATCCTATCAAACTGCTCTTTACACAACGCCTTTCCGTGTGGTTTATGGTCTTGACCCGCCCCCCTTTATTGGTTAATGAACTGGGTTCTACTGTGTTGGCCGCTGTTGAGCAACATATGGCCAATCGTGATGAGTTTTTGGCAGAGATACGTGAGCAGTTGCTGCAAGCCCAAACCATCATGAAGCAACAACATGATCGTTCTCATCGAGATGTGCAGTTTGATGTTGGTCATTGGGTTTGGTTGTGGTTGCATCATCGTTCGGTTTTATCCCTGGCTGGTCGTGTTGTACCAAAACTAGCTCCTAAATTCTATGGGCCCTTTTGCAAAGAGGGTAAATGATCAACTGAAAATTAAAAAATAGGACAAATAATCAATTATTATGAACTATAGGGCAAATAAGCTATTTACAAACAAGGATTTATTCATCATATACCCTCCTCATAGATGGAAATTCAGGATTTACCCTCCTGACCCACGTGTCAGTGACTTATGATGACCCCACATGTCATTGAGGTGGGAGGGTAAATCCTGAAATCTCCAATTCAAGGGAGGGTATATGATGAAGATCCCTACAAACAAAGGTGAGGCAAATCATAAAAAAACCCTAATCCCCAACCCAGCCCCAGCCGGCCAGCCGCCAAATCATTCACTGCTTCAGATCTGAGCCCCAATCCCCCCGATCCGGCAATTTGCCCTCGCCTGCACGCGCGCCAACCGCCGACCGTCGCCCTCGCCTGCGCGGCTGCGCCTGCGTGCGCCCCCACCTCCGGTCGCCGCCCTCGCCTGCGCCTTTGCACGCACCCCCACCGTCGGCCGCCGCCTCGCCTCGTGGACGGTGGACCTGCGCGGGCGCGGCTGCGCCTCCGTGGCTCCGCCCTCGCCCTCGTCACGCAGCGACGCCGTGGTCCACCGACCGTCGCCCCCCGCGGCGCCGCCCTTATGGACCTCCCACCTCCGAGTCTCCGACCTCCGGCCTCCGGTTGTGGTCTTGTGGACCTCCCGCCTTCGAGTCTCCGACCTCTGGCCTCCGGCCCTCTGCGGCTCCGCCCTCGCCCAGTCTGACCCGCAGCCCGCACCGCCGCAGCCCGCAGCCGAGCAGAGAGGAGCCGAGCACGGGGAGACGGTCAGGCGGGGAGCTCTCGTCGTCTCGCGGTCTCGCCTCTTGGAGTTTCAGGCACAGGAGCAGGCGAGCAGAGAGGCAGAGTCGCAGAGAGGAGAGACCGAGAGAGCCGTGTTGCGCAGCGGAGCAGCCGAGGCGAGAAAAACTGAGCGGAGCGGGACAACAGCCAGCAGCAGGTAAATGAGGTGAGGGCGTTTCCGCCGTTTCGCTGTAAGGAACTAAGGATAAATGGATAACTGCACAGTATGCTCTTGATAAAGATGAATCAATGAATCATGAATGGATTTATCCATGAATGATTGGAGAAACGGATCAACCGAGGAAATATATTTAGCAGTAGAAATTATTTTTATGATTCGAAATTAGTACGAATAAATGAATGATCAGGTAAAATGACATATGTTTAATGTTTAGTATTGAGCATTAAGCAAAATTTTCATATCAGTTATGCATTTATGGCGTATTTTTTGTTGTATCATAATATAGTTTTAGACTTGTGATATGCTAGATTATTATTTGGTTCAAATTTAGCCCGGGGCGTGCTCTAATCTTAGATCCGCCACTGTAGGATTGGAGAAGATGGCAACCTCCATGGCACGGCTTTCTCCCCACTTCTTGAGGCAAAGAAGCCTGTCCTTCCATGCCACCACCACTCTTGACCTCCCCAGCCTAGTCGCCCCCCTCCTGAAGCACCAAGGCAAGAGACGCCCGCTCCTCCAGGTCCACTCCCAGCTCGTTGCCCACCAGGTGTTCGACCGATGTCCCACGCCATGGCACACCCTCCTCAAGGCCTACTCCCACGGCCCTTAGCCCCAGGAGGCCCTGCACCTCTTCAGGCACACGCGTCGCTACATGGCCGATGACATGTATGCCTTTATGTCTGTGCTTAGGGCTTGTGCGGGCTTGGCATGGCCACAGGCTGGTGCACAGCTCCACGGGCTTGTGGTTCGGAAGGGCTTTGAGTTCCACGCCTACGAGCATACTGCCCATGGCGTTCAATGAAATGCCGGTGAAGAATGCAGTATCTTGGAATGTGATGATCACTGGCTTTGCTGGATGGGGCGAGGTTGAGTATGCGAGGCTTCTCTTTGAGCGGATGCCTTGTACCAATGTTGTCTCATGGACTGGACTGATAGATGGGTATACACGTTTTTGTTATTCTATGGAGGCTGTTGCTCTTTTCCGCCACATGATGACATAAGGCATCTGCCCAAGCGAGATAACCGTGTTATCAGTTGTTCCTGCAATATCTAATATTGGAAGGATTCTTATGGGTGAGACACCACATGGCTATTGTCAGAAGAAGGGGTTTTTTGTGTCAGATGTCCGGGTTGGGAACTCACTCATAGACTTGTATGCCAAGATTGGGTCTATCCAGAGCTCGCTAAAGGTATTTTCCTCGCTGAAACCAGATCTCCTTCTTTTGCATATGCGGTGATCATTGCATTCAGTGTCACAGTGTTCCTATCCTTCATGTTACAGAACACCTTTTCAGCTGATTGTAGCTGCCCAAGTCTGCCATAGTAATCTATCAAAGTATTGCCCAAGTAAATATCCACCTCAATGCAGTAATCCTCTATGTACCTAACCAAGCAATCTGCCATGCTCCAATCTCCGAGACGAGTGCATGCAGAAACAACCTTGACCATAGTTACCTTATCAGCTTTCACTCCTTCATTCTGCATTAATTTGAAAAACGTCAAAACCTCTTTTAATCTATTGCATTGGCTATATCCACAGATCAACGTATTCCAGGATACCACATCCTTAACTAGTATCTCATCAAAAACAGATCTTGCACAGAACAAATCACCACAAGCAGCATATAGATGAATCTGTGAATTGGAAACGAAGATATCTGGAAGAAACCCAAGCTTCAATGCATGGTTGTGCATCTGTTCCCCTTCCTTGAGAGCCATAATTCTTGCACAAGCCTTAAGTACGAACGGAAATGTCAGGTTGTCTGGCTTCATACCTTTTCCTTGAGCCTTTTTTATAGAAAGCAATGGCATCTTCTGGTGCATCACTTCGAGCAAGCCCCCTGAGCATGATATTCCAAAGAAAAATTGTTGGTGCTTCAATCCTGCTCAAATACTTTATGAGCAAAAACCAAATCAAAGTAAGCCCAGGAACCTTAACGGCATTCCTCTCATCCACTAGCTTTCGTGCTCTTTCGGCATCACTAAACCTACCAAGCTCAGTAAGCATATTGGATAGCACCGCAAAATCACCTCCAGATTCTCTTTCTAAGTCCAATATCTTCTTCATCGCCCTCTCCCCCATCTCCACTTCTCCATACTTACTGCAACAACCTAACAGTGTCCTCCATACAACTACATTAACCTCCATAGGCAAACCACCTATTATTTGCTCAACCTCACACAACCGTCCTGCCCTACCTAGCATGTCTATGATACACCCGAAATGCTTGGCCTCTGGATTTATATTGTATTCATAAACCATGCTTTTGAAAAACGCTACTTGTTCCACCAGCCCTCCATGGCTATAAGCATTGAGAACACTCAAGAAGGTGATTTTGTTGGGCCTGATTCCTGCTCTTCTCATCTCTACAAACAATTCAACTGCCTCAATTGACAACCCGCGCATTGCAAAACCTGAAATTATTGATGTCCATGACACCAATTTTCTCCTGTCCAGCATTTCATCGAACACCTTTAGCGAGCTCTGGATAGACCCAATCTTGGCATACAAGTCTATGAGTGAATACCCAACCCGGACATCAGACACAAAAAACCCCTTCTTCTCACAATAGCCATGCAGTGTCTCGCCCATAAGAATCCTTCCAATATTAGATATTGCAGGAACAACTGCTAACACGGTTATCTCGCTTGGGCAGATGCCTTCTGCCATCATGTGGCGGAAAAGAGCAACAGCCTCCACAGAATAACAAGAACGCGTATACCCATCTATCTGTCCGGTCCACGAGACAACATTCGTACAAGGCATCCACTCAAAGAGAAGCCTCGCATACTCAACCTCGCACCATCCAGCAAAGCCAGTGATCATCACATTTCAAGACACTGCATTCTTTACGGGCATTTCATCGAACGCCATCAGCGCATCCACCAAGCGCCCACACACAACGTACACATTGACAAGGGCAATACGCACGTAGGCGTGAAACTCAAAGCCCTTCCGAACCACAAGCCCGTATAGCTGTGCACCGGCCTGTGGCCATGCCAAGACCGCGCAAGCCCTAAGCGCAGACATAAAGGCATACGTGTCATCGGCCACGTAGCGACGCGCGTGCCTGAAGAGGTGCAGGGCCTCCTTGGGGTAAGGGCCGTGGGAGTAGGCCTTGAGGAGGGCGTGCCATGGCGTGGGACGTAGATCGAACACCTGGTGGGCAACGAGCTGGGAGTGGACCTGGAGGAGCGGGCGTCTTTTGCCTTGGTGCTTCAGGAGGAGGGCGACTAGGCTGTGGGGGTCAGGAGTGGTGGTGGCATGGAAGGGCGGGCTTCTTTGCCTCAAGAAGTGGGGAGAATGCCATGGAGGTTGATATCTTCTTCTCCAATCCTACCCCCTCTCTCATCTACTCAAGAAGTTGGGAATTCACTCATAGACTTGTATGCTAAGATTGGGTCTATCCAGAGCTCGCTAAAGGTGTTCGATGAAATGCTGGACAGAGAAACTTGGTGTCATGGACATCAATAATTTCAGGTTTTGCATTGCACGGGTTGTCAATTGAGGCAGTTGAACTGTTTGTAGAGATGAAAAGAGCAGGAATCAGTCCCAACAGAATCACCTTCTTGAGTGTTCTCAATGCGTGTAGCCATGGAGGGCTGGTGGAGCAAGGAGTAGCGTTTTTCTAAAGCATGGTTTATGAATACAATATAAATCCAGAGGCCAAGCATTTCGGGTGTATCATAGACATGCTAGGTAGGGCAGGGCGGTTGTGTGAGGCTAAGCAAATAATAGGTGGTTTGCCTATGGAGGTTAATGTAGTTGTATGGAGGACACTGTTAGGTTGTTGCAGTAAGTATGGAGAAGTGGAGATGGGGGAGAGGGCGATGAAGAAGATATTGGACTTAGAAAGAGAATCTGGAGGTGATTTTGCGGTGCTATCCAATATGCTTACTGAGCTTGGTAGGTTTAGTGATGCTGAAAGAGCACGAAAGCTAGTAGATGAGAGGAATGCCATTAAGGTTCCTAGGCTTGCTTTGATTGGTGAGAGCTAGTAGTTAACATTTGTTGGTCTGTGCGATAAGAACCAAATTTTGGGAAGAAGCTCTCTCAGTTTCAAGAGTTTTTATTGCAATATTAGAATTCCCTTCCTGTATTGTACCAACTGTGATAAGATCTCCCAACTTAACGGTGGGTTATTTGCATTCTTTTAAGTTTTATCTTCCATGCAAAGTTAACATAATTAAGAACTCAGTTTATTGGTTCTTGACTGCTAAATTGCTTGTCATGAATGATATGACCTATGTATTTAAACCCCACCTCATTATGCACTATCACGCTCGCTTCTTTTCGTATGTTGTTAATAATCCTCAACAATATACTGTATAATTCATTTGTTCCACCTTGAAAAAGACTAATTCATAGTATTACTTTTTGTTGCTTCTTTACTTATTTTGATAATTCTTTGCAGGAAGCAGATGTATTGAATGATATGTGCAGTCCTTGCTCCTCCCTCACTGGATCACGGTTCATGGAAAAATTCAGTTCTCTTTCAACATTGTAATGATGGAAGCCATAAAAAAGCTTCATGCCCATCTCATTGTTTCTGGACTGCACAGTTTCCAATATGCAATGTATAAGATTCTCAGATCTTATGTTATTCTACAACCAGATTTGGTTTTTGCTCATAAAGTATTTGAGCAGATTGAAGCACCAACAATTTTTCTTTGGAATATCATGCTCAGGGGGCTTGCTCAAAGTGATGCACCAGAAGATGCCATTGCTTTCTATAAAAAGGCTCAAGGAAAAGGTATGAAGCCAGACAACCTGACATTTCCGTTCGTACTTAAGGCTTGTGCAAAAATTATGGCTCTCAAGGAAGGGGAACAGATGCACAACCATGCATTGAAACTTGGGTTTCTTCCAGATATCTTCGTTTCCAATTCACAGATTCATCTATATGCTGCTTGTGGTGATTTGTTCTGTGCAAGATCTGTTTTTGATGAGATACTAGTTAAGGATGTGGTATCCTGGAATACGTTGATCTGTGGATATAGCCAATGCAATAGATTAAAAGACGTTTTGATGTTTTTCAAATTAATGCAGAATGAAGGAGTGAAAGCTGATAAGGTTACTATGGTCAAGGTTGTTTCTGCATGCACTCGTCTCGGAGATTGGAGCATGGCAGATTGCTTGGTTAGGTACATAGAGGATTACTGCATTGAGGTGGATATTTACTTGGGCAATACTTTGATAGATTACTATGGCAGACTTGGGCAGCTGCAATCAGCTGAAAAGGTGTTCTGTAACATGAAGGATAGGAACACTGTGACACTGAATGCAATGATCACTGCATATGCAAAAGGAGGAGATCTGGTTTCTGCGAGGAAAATATTTAATCAAATTCCTAACAAAGATTTGATTTCATGGAGTTCTATGATATCTGGATATTCACAGGCTAGTCGCTTCTCTGATGCTCTGGAGCTCTTCAGGCAGATGCAGAGAGCCAAGGTGAAACCAGATGCCATTGTGATTGCCAGTGTACTTTCTGCTTGTGCACACTTGGGCGCACTTGATCTTGGTGAGTGGATTCATGACTACGTGAAGAGAAACAAGATCAAAGCTGACATCATTATGGAGAATTCCCTGATTGACATGTATGCAAAATGTGGAAGTACCAAGGATGCATTACAAGTGTTCAAAGAAATGAAAGAGAAGGACACCTTGTCATGGAACTCAATCATAATCGGACTAGCAAACAATGGCTTTGAGGAGGATGCTCTGAATGCTTTTCGTGCTATGCTCGCTGAAGGTTTCAGACCAAATGGAGTTACTTTCCTTGGTGTATTGATTGCTTGTGCTAACGCGAAGCTTGTCGAGGAAGGGCTTAACTACTTTGAAAGCATGAAAGCAATTCACAACGTAGAACCACAAATGAAGCATTACGGTTGTGTTGTTGATCTCCTCGGTCGTGCTGGTCGGCTGGAGAAGGCATTGAGTTTCATCACTGAGATACCCGTAACTCCTGATCCTGTTGTTTATAGGATACTACTTGGAGCATGCAAGACACATGATAATGTAGCTATTGCCGAGGTCGTCATCAAGAAGCTCAATGAGTTAGACCCCAGTAACAGCGGAAACTACACGTTGTTAAGCAATACATATGCGAGTGCTGATAGATGGAGCGATGCCATGAAGATCAGGCAGCGGATGGTTGATACTCATGTGAGGAAATTACCCGCTTGCAGTGTCGTTGAGTGTTGGCCGAGCTAGCTCGAGACCTCGAATCATACTTGGGTCCATGACCGAGAAAGATACTGTAGTATTACATCATTGTATTTCATTATATCGATGTGAATAATGGTTTACATTATCAGGCCCAATTTTGTCAATGTTGCTGACAGTATTTATGAAACCTTTGCGATTGCCGTCGTTATTACTGGCTGAAAGGACCATAGCGATGTTCGCAATCGACATTATCAGGCCGAAATTTCTCAATGCTTTTAACAGATTTTAAGATATTTTGTGAGCCATTACCATACAATAATGTCCCGGTGACATATTTGAGCAAATTGCGATAGCAAATACCATTGAAACATGTTACAAGATGCTTCAACAAGGGAACACGCTGATGGGTTGAACCAAGACAAGCGCATGGCAAATCAATTTGCTTAACATAACGAGCTGCTTTTGCCTACATTTGTTCAATACACACTTTGGTCAAGGGCTAATTTTAATTTGCCGAGTACCATCACAAATGTTCATAAGTTAAAACTGAGCTTATAAATGTCATCACAAACATAAATAAAAACTCTAGAGAATTTCACCGTCCTTGGATTTTTCATCTCCATTTGCTCTGGTAACCGCAATTGAGGTGAGAGAAAACAAATTAGAAATGACACGTTGGCTCTTTGTCATTCTGAAGAGAGGAAACAAAGCCAAGCGGCGACGGCTCTGGAGGGCGGCGCCGCTGCCGAAGGGAGAGGTGGGCGACGCGGTTGACCGGCAAAATGGGTTGCCACAGCCACGGGGAAGCCATGGGTGGCGGCGGCGCACGGTGGCGGCACGAACGGCAGTCGGGGCAGCGGAGAGATCCCGCCGCCTTCTGCAGAGGTAGTCAACGCCGGCGAGTCGATGGCGAAGGCGGAGGAGAGGGAGGACAGGCAGGACTCGTCGCCGGAGCGGGAAGGGGAGGTGGCGAAGCTTAAGGCCCTCAACGCCAAGCTCCTCAGGTAGTCCGTCGAGAAGCGGGGGCAGATGGCCGTTCCCACCACGCGCGTCGACGAGCTCTCCGCCGACGCAGGCGCACTCGCCAACTGGGAGCGCGAGGTCTTTCGGGATGCCCTCTAAGCATGTGTCAGTATCGACATCACCATCCAAGAATCTCTCGAGGCCGTCGAGCAGGAATCTCTCGAGGCCGCCGAGGCGGGGGCAGCTCGCGAGACGGAGGGCGAGGGGACGGCGCGCCTCGAGGTGGCCGTCGTGGAGAAACGCCAGGTACTAGAGCTCCTCGGCGCAAAGGAGGCGGAGGCGTCGGCCGCATCCAAACAAGTCACCGAATTGGAGGGCGTGGTGGTCGAATTGGAGGGGAAGAGAGTTGAGCTGCGTGCAGAGAGCGAGTTGGAGAAGCACTTGGGGGAGATACAGGCCTCGGCTCGCCGCCTCCAGGCTCAGAAGGCAGAGGTGGAGGAAAGCTTCAAGCAGTTCAAGAACAACGAGATGTATAAGCAGTAAAAGGATTTCTGGGAGATTTGTTATGGTCAAACTCAACTGACGATCCTGATTGCATTCCTTATATATTGAGTGATTACATGATGGCCGAAAACTATGGCCATGATCCAACTGCAGGCGCAAGAAGCGGCCACTACTGAACCAACTAAAACGGCCACTACTGAACCAGAAAACTACTGAACTAACTACAGCCACAAAACACCAAATACGACAATACACCAAGCTACATCAGCACACTTATTTTAACAGCCTCCCTCAATCACAACCACGGTTTACCAGGTTGAGATTGTTACAAATAAGGTTGAACGGCGCTCTTGACAACGCTTTGGTGAATATGTCAGCGATTTGATCCTTGGATGAAATGAAATGAACCTGAAGCGCTTTTCTGGCAACTTGCTCTCGGACGAAGTGGAAATCAACCTCAATATGCTTTGTGCGTGCATGGAACACTGGATTAGACGTTAGGTAGGTCGCTCCAAGGTTATCACACCAGAGAACCGGTGCATCCACCTGAAAAATGCCAAGCTCCTTAAGCAACGTCTGAATCCATATTAGTTCGGCTGTTACATTTGCAATGGCCTTGTACTCCGACTCAGTGCTTGATCTGGACACAGTTGATTGTTTTCTAGAGCTCCAAGACACCAGATTAGGCCCCAATAGGACTGCAAATCCACTGGTTGAACGACGATCATCTGGGCAACCTGCCCAGTCTGCATCCGAGTATGCATTCAGAGTGGTGTTGTCAGACTTCAGAAATTTCAACCCTTGATTACTTGTTCCCTTTACATACCGAAGAATCCTCTTAACTGCAGTCCAGTGCTTATCCGTGGGTGCTTGAATGAATTGGCAAACACGATTGACCACGAAAGAAAGATCGGGCCTTGTAATTGTTAGATATTGTAAGCCACCAACAATGCTTCTGTACCTGAACTGCTCTTCTCCGGTTAGAGGTGTCCCGGATTCTCTTGACAACTTTTCAGTAGCAGCCATAGGAGTAGAGATTGGTCTACACTTCTCCATATTTGCTCTCTTTAATAAATCTAGTGCATACCTTCTCTGGGACAGAATCAGTTCTTGTTTGTTTGACTGCACTTCAACACCCAGAAAATACTGAAGTTGACCTAAATCTTTAACTGCAAAATCTTCTGTTAGTTGTTGCATTAACTTGTCAGTTGCAGCTGGTGAAGAACTCACAATGATTATATCGTCAACATAAATCAGTACATACATTGTCAAATCTCTTGTCTTCAGTATGAAAAGTGAAGCATCTGACTGTGAGGTAATAAAGCCCAGATTTTGAAGTTTCTGTGTCAAACGAGAATGCCAAGCACGTGGGGCTTGTTTAAGGCCATAAAGTGCCTTATGTAATCTGCAGACATAATTTGATGGAACTGTTGAGCTCTCATAGCCAGGAGGTTGGCGCATGAAGACTTCTTCTTGGAGATAGCCATGTAGGAAGGCATTTTGTATATCAATTTGTCTCAAACTCCATCCTTGAGATACTGCAAGTGAAAGGATAATTCTGATGGTTGTTGGTTTAATTACCGGGCTGTAAGTGTCCATATAATCAACACCGAATCTTTGCTTGAACCCCTTAGCCACCAACCGAGCTTTATATCGATCAATGGAACCATCCGACTTCCTTTTGATTTTGAAGACCCACCTGCTATCAATCAGATTAATTCCCTTCTTGGGTGGAACCAGGGTCCATGTCTGATTGTTAAGAAGAGCTGAATACTCTGTATCCATTGCTTGTCTCCATTCTTTATACTTGACTGCTTCGGCAAAAGAGCTCGGTTCTGTTTTCGGTACTGGCTGATGATGAATAGTAACTTCAGCAGCATATCTCACTGTTCCATCTCTGTACTCTTTAGGCTTGATTATATTATCCCTCAACCTTGTACGCATTGGGTGACACGGCTGCGCCACCGAGACCTGCTCAGGTTCAGGATCTGCCTCAGAAGGTCCTGACTGAACCTGACCTGTTCTTTCTTGTGAACCTGCAGAATCTAAGATGTCTGCACCTGGATCATCAACAATAGTGTGAGAAGGTCCACAATCAGTAGGAAATTCATTCGTTGCAGATCTGCTAGGAGGGCTTCTTGAGGGAGTGTGTTGTGGAGTTTGTGGAGGAGAGCATGTTGTCGGATTTGTGTCAGTTAGAAAATGTTCAGAGTAGTGTGTTACCGAGGGAAGAACTGTTGGTTGACAGGTTGTGTGAGCAGGAGAAATGGGTTGGCTAGACAAGGAGCCAAAAGGAAATACATTCTCGTCAAAAACTACATCACGAGAAATGTAAATTCTTCCAGTTTCTCGATCTAAGCACTTATACCCCTTATGATTTGCACTATATCCCACGAAAACACATCGTTTAGACCTGAAACTGAGCTTCCTTGAGTTATATGCTCTCAAATTTGGCCAGCAAGCACAGCCGAAAACTTTGAGATATTTGTAGTCTGGAGAGACACCGAGAAGCCGAAAGATAGGTGTATCATTGCTTATTACTCGACTGGGCAGTC
Source organism: Dendrocalamus latiflorus (assembly GCA_017311315.1). NCBI lineage: Eukaryota > Viridiplantae > Streptophyta > Magnoliopsida > Poales > Poaceae > Dendrocalamus > Dendrocalamus latiflorus. The sequence continues at coordinate 12,518,551 of CM029663.1, forward strand.
TGTTAATCAGAAAACAGGCTGACTGAAACGCCTCATCCCAGAACCGAATGGGCATGTGAGATTGAGCAAGGAGGGTTATACCCGTTTCCACAATATGTCTATGTTTTCTTTCCACAAGTCCATTCTGTTGGTGAGTGTGAGGGCTTGAAATTTGATGTTTTATCCCTATTTTGTCAAAGAATTTGTGCAGCCTGTGATACTCACCACCCCAATCGGACTGCACAGCAAGGATTTTCTTGCCTAGAAGTCTCTCAACATGAGATTGAAATTGCATAAAGATGGACTCAACATCAGACTTGTGCTTAATAAAATATATCCAGGAAAATCTGCTATAATCGTCAACAAAGCTTACATAATAGCTGTACCCATTTACAGAGATTAAAGCTGGTCCCCAAACATCAGTGTGGACTAGCTCTAAAGGTCTGGTGGTGGAATGAACTGAGGAATGAAAAGGGAGTTGATGAGCCTTGCCCTGTTGACATGCATCACAGATAGCAAGCTCTTTATTGGAAGGTACAGCAATATTATTCCTAGCTAGAACCTGACGAACAATAGTAGAAGAGGGATGTCCCAGCCGACGATGCCAGATATCTTCAGAACTTCTGGTTGTGAAGAAGACTCGGCTGGAGCAATTATTTGGGAACTGATAGAGTCCATTTATGCAGCTTCCTCTAAGAAGAGTGGTCTTCGTTGCTTGATCCTTAACAAGGAAATGAGTGGGGTGAAACTCAATGTAAACATTGTTATCTGAGACAAGTTTATGAATGGACAAGAGGTGGCGATTTATGTGAGGAACGTGTAGGACATTTTTCAGAACTAAAGGATGGTTTGCAGTCTCAACAAATGAATTTCCAACATGAGTGATGGACAAACCTGCACCATTGGCGACTTGGACTCGGTCATTGCCGGTGTAGCGCTCCTTTACGGTTAGGCGATCAAGATCATGGGTAATATGATCGGTGGCGCCGGTGTCTGCGTACCAATTGCTATCGACAGTGTAACTGTTGGTGATGGTAGCAGCAGCAACTCGGGTGTCGTTGGCGACAAAGTTCTGATCGAAGCGGTGATAGCAGCGTGATGCGTCATGATTGTCACGAAAACAGATCTGACACATTGTCCTTTGGCCTCCTTGATTTGAGTTGCCTTGGTTGGAGCCCCTGGAAACTCCACGGCCACCTGGATTTCTCCCACCGCCATTGCCGCGGCTGCGGCCACGACCACGGTTATTGTTGTTGCTGCGGCCTTGCAATCTGCTTACTTGGTTCACCTGGATGTTGGAATTGTTATGCTCAAGTCTTAGTTCATAACTGAGCATGTGCGCATAAACGTCGTTGATGGTGATGACATCGGCTCGCGTGGTGAGGCTGGTGACGAGTGGATCATATTCAGATCCCAGTCCACGCAGCAAGTAGGAGATCAATTCGTCATCTTCAAGCCTCTTGCCGATGACTGCAAGTGTGTCGGAGAGCCCTTTCACCTTGCAGAAATAATCACTGATGGAGAGATCCTTCTTTTGGATCGTTGCGAGTTGCATCCTGATCTGCATAATTTGTGCACGGGAACTAGCAGCAAAGGTTCTCTCAATAGCACACCATACCTCAGGAGCTGTAGTGCAGCCGACGACCTGTGCAAGAACTCCTTCTGTCAGGGATGAAAGGATGGCACTCATGACTAGCTGGTCCTGCTGATACCAACTGTTGAATTGCGGATTGGCAACAGTGATGGGAATGCCGTCGGTGCCGCTCTGCGTGATCGTCATTGCCGGACGCGCGTTGGTGCCGTCGATGTATCCCATGAGTCTTTGGCTCCTCAAGTAGGGAAACAGCTGTGCCGTCCAGAGGAGATAATTGTCTCCTGACAGCTTCACAGTGATCATCTGGTTGAAAGCTGGGGTAGAGATGAGGCCGGACTGCGTCGAGTCGCCAACCGTAAGAGCGCCAGCATTGGTGACATTCTGGAGATCACCGGTGCCGGAGCCAGACATGATCACGGGTTGAGTTTGTGGATCGGCGTGGTATGGATCGAGGCTCTGATACCATAAAAGGATTTCTGGGAGATTTGTTATGGTCAAACTCAACTGACGATCCTGATTGCATTCCTTATATATTGAGTGATTACATGATGGCCGAAAACTATGGCCATGATCCAACTGCAGGCGCAAGAAGCGGCCACTACTGAACCAACTAAAACGGCCACTACTGAACCAGAAAACTACTGAACTAACTACAGCGACAAAACACCAAATACGACAATACACCAAGCTACATCAGCACACTTATTTTAACAAGCAGGAGATGGAGGAGAAGCTTGTGGAGAAATTGGGGGAATTGGAAGTTTTGAGATTCAGAAAGGCGGAAATAGAGGCGAAGGTCGAGTCTTTGGAGGTGGAGCTCTCTGCGGTTGAGGCGAGCAAGACAGAGTTAGCTGCAGCAAGGAGAGAAGCTCCGGTTCGAGGTTGCAGAGGTTGGTAAGAAGCATACTGTGGTGGACAAAATGAGCTCCGGATTGAGAATTTGAGATTGACAAAATGGTGAAGATGACGGGGGCAGCTGCGGTGTCATTTGAGGCTAAGACTGACTTTAGAAGGGAATTGGAGGGACTGAAGAGAAAGGTGGACAGGATTCAAGTCGAGGAGGATGCTTCCGGGGGCATGGTCCATGAGAGATGTGGAGGCTACAGAACTGAGGGCTGAATTGAAGAGGGTCCATGATTGGAGGGGAGAATGACAGGTAGGACGAGATATTACAGAGAAAAAAAGAGAGAGAAAGGAAAAAGGAGGGTAAAATGGTCAATTCGCTCCAGCATGAATGAAAAAAATCATAACAGTGGCATTTTGTAGATTTTCGTCGCAATAGTAAGTCGGCATTCTTTGCGTGGATGACACGGAGCAAATTCCCTTTGGCCAATGGTCATGACAAAACTTGCCAATTGATAACAGCCAACATAAGTACCATTATAAATCAACTCACGAAATAATCCGAAACATTCAACCTCACATAAAAGGTGAAAATTCAAGACGGCAGGCTAACTTGATAAGGTCTATCATAGGATCGAAAAGAAGGGCAGCCAGCAGAACTCTATCTATATGATGCAACGAACTTAACGCTTGCCACCGCCGCCGCCAATCTTTAGGCCTTTATGACCCTTTTGTGCAGCACCCTTGGTTTGTGTCTTCTGAGATTTCGCCACCTCTGCCTTCTTTGCCCTTTTCTCATCCTTGGTTTTCTTTATGCGCTCCTTGATCTCACTGCAAATGTAGACATGTCAGAGACAGGTATTAGTTTGAATCAAATTCAGAATCATTCAGTGAAAATGATTGAGAAGAAAACAATAATATCAGCCAATATGGAAGAAGCAACAACTATTATAAGAAGATTGACAAATCTGAGCAACAGCTATAATAATATAAATAATTCCAAGTTGAAAAAATAGCAGAAATTTATAATCAAAAGCAATGCTGATACAGACAGCTACAGCTCTATAGAAAGGTGGAAGATGTACCGAAGAGCCGCTTCTCTAGCAGCATCACGGACTTCAGGCTTCTCACTCCTCTTCTTTTGGATAACTTCCAGAGTAGTACCAACAATTGACCGTGAGTATGGCTTCTTGGTGGTGCGACGCCTCTTCTTGACAGCTTCAGCATGTATGTCCTGCATTCACATTGAAAAACAGCCTAGTAATAAATATTACAACAAGACATGATAGAAATGAATGAACAATGCACACCAAAATAAAATACTAGCCGGTTGCTGCAGCTAACTCAGACAACTGCATAGCATGGGATGCAAGATTACAAGAGGAGGGATGAATGTACATAGTAGATATTTAGATGCATAGATGCAGAAATAGATACAAGCATGCTAGCAGAGGCATTGTATGTATCAAGCACCCCATATAATTTATAAAGAACCAAACAACACATCGCCACTCACTAGCAAACAAATGGTTTGATGATCTCAATTTGGCCATTATATACAAATGTATGCTAGTAACCATACCAAAACATGGGGGAAATTGCCCTACAATAAATGCCAGAGGTATCTTAAAATGCTGATTATGCGGCCTATGCAAGTTAGTTTTTTGTACTTGAAGCTCCGCAACAACCGAGTTCATGCACGCCATCTCAACTCAACTAACATGCTAACAATATTTCAGAAGTACAAAATAGGATAATCCAGTGATTGCATGTGTGGATGTAGAATGAGATTGAGGGAATCACCACACACACACACCATTGTGGGGGGTGCCTTTCATATATATAGCCATGTACAGGAGAAGTTAGTGTGGTACACCAATAGTCTATATCGCAGTAAACGACCGTCGCCAAAGGAACCGAGTTGTGGAGCTCCTGAAGAAGCTGCCGCAGCCAACAGCACTCGGCCACGACATGAGCAACAACACGGTATTCCGCTTCAGCACTGGAATGGAAGACCGTGGTCTGGCGTTTGGACGACCAGGACACCAGATTGTCGCCGAGGAAGACGCCGAAGCCGGAGGTGGAGCGACGCGTGTCGGGGCAGCCCGCCTAGTCGGCATCGGAGTAGGCGATGATCTGGTCGACAGCGCCGACTCGGAGGAGAAGACCAGCAGAGAGTGAACCCTTGACGTACCGTAGGATACGCTTGATCAGCGCGAGATGCGGCTCGCGGGGATCATGCATGAACAAGCAAACCTGCTGGACGGCATAGGCTAGATCAGGCCACATCAGGGTGAGGTACTGGAGTGCTTCAGCGAGGCTCCGGTACTCGGAGGGGTCAACGACGGGAGTGCCGTCGGTGGCCGACAGCTTCGTCCGGGCGTCCACCGGAGTCGCAGTCGGGTGGCACTCGGACATGCCAGCACGCTGGAGGTCAACGGCATACTAACGCTGCGACAAGAAGAGCCCGTCACTGTCGCGCGTCACGGAGATGCCGAGGAAGTGGTGCAGGTCGCCGAGATCCGTCATGGCGAACTCCGAGTGGAGGCGCGCGGTGAAGTGCTGAAGCAGAGCCGGTGACGATGCCGTGAGGATGATGTCGTAGACGTACAGGAGCAAGTAGGCGACACGATCTCCATCTTTGTAAATAAAGAGAGATGCATCGGACTTGGACGCAATGAAGCCGATGCTGCAGATGTACGAGGCGAAGCGCTGGTTCCAAGCCCGGGGAGCCTGCTTGAGCCCGTACAAGGACTTCTGCAGGAGACAGACGTAGTCAGGAACGACAGGGTCGACGAAGCCCGGCGGCTGCTGACAGTACACGGTTTCCTCCAGGTGGCCGTGGAGGAAGGCCTTCTTCACATCGAGCTGGTGAATAGGCCAGTCACGCGAGGTGGCGATGCTGAGGACTGTGCGGATCGTCGCCGGTTTGACAACCCAGCGAGCCTTGTGCCGGGCCAGGGAGCCGTCGGAGTGGAACTTGCGCTTGTACAGCCACTTGCCCGTGACAATGTTAGCACCGGGCGGTCGAGGCATGAGGCGCCAGGTGCCGTTGTCGATGAGAGCCTTGTACTCCTCCGCCATCGCAACGCGCCAATTGGGGTCGGCGAGCGCACTGCGATAGTTCGCCGGAATCGGCGAGGCCGTCGTAGCGGAGAGGTTGAGATGGTTGACAGGACGCAGGCTGCCAGTCTGAGATCGCATCGTGGGGCGTGAAAGCGGTGGCGGCGCCAGAGCGGCCACGGCTGCCGGGGGCACCGAAGGCGCAGAGGAGGGCGACGGGGGCGGCGGTGGTCGCCGCTGGTAGACGACGCCGAAGCGCCGCCCGGCTGCAGGGTGCCCGCCCGCAGGCGGAGCCGACGTGGTTGCCGGCGGGGCGCCGACCAGCTGGCCGATCGGGAGCAGGGGACCGGCGTATATGGCCGCCGGGTCCTAGAGATCCGGTTGCTCAACCTCGCCAGAGGAAGGAGCAGCCGAAGCAGCACGCGGTCGCTCAACGCCCAGAGGCGGAGCTTCTGACGTTGGAGAGAGACCCTGCATCAGAAAATCCAGTGAAGACGGCACAGAGGCCGCCGAGGGTGCCGAGGCGAACAGAAACACAGACTCATCGAAGACAACATGGCGTGAGACAATGATGCGGCGGTTGGACATATCCAGACAACGATACCCCTTGTGAGAAGAGGGGTAACCGAGGAACACGCATGGAGTCGAACAGGGGGAGAGTTTGTGAGGTGTCGTGGCACTAAGGTTCGGATAACAGAGGCAGCCGAACACACGGAGGGAGGAATAATCCGGGAGCTTCTGATGCAGGAGCTGGTAGGGGATGCTGTGGTGTACGGATGAGGATGGGCGCCGGTTAAGCACGTATGTGGCGGCGGCCAGGGCTTCAGCCCAATAAGGTGGAGGCATGGACGCGTGTATCAGCAGGGTGCGAATAGTGTTGTTGATGGTACGAAGCATGCGCTCAGCCTTGCCGTTTTGTGGCGAGGTATACAGACACGAGAGACGCAAAGCAATGTCGTGGCTAGTTAGGAAGGAAGTGGTGGCATTGTTGACGAATTCGGTGCCGTTGTCAGCCTGAAAGCACTTTGGCATGACGCCGAACTGTATGTGAGCAAAGGCTACAAAATCGACAATATGGCGATGCACATCAGATTTGTGGTGTAACGGGAACGACCAGTAAAAATGAGAATAATCATCAAGCAACACAAGATAATATTTATAGCCTGAATTGCTAAGAACCGGAGATGTCCAGACATCACAGTGGAGTAAATCAAAAGGAGCAGTAGTGACAGAAGTGGAACTGCTAAAAGGAAGCCGCGTGTGCTTGCCAAGCTGACAGGCATGACACAAAGACCGCGGGCGCTTATTACAAGATATGACCGACATGTTCTGGAGCGTGGCGAGGGCAGAAGGACCGGGGTGACCAAGGCGGTGATGCCACAGGGTAGACGAAGTGGCGAGGCTACAACTGTAGGGTGGGGACGAAGGAATGGTGTAGAGTTCCCCGCTACTATTGCAGCGAAGAATCACGCGCCCCGTCCGCTGGTCCTTAACAGAAAAACCCAAAGCGTCAAACTCGATAGAACAATTATTATCGCGAGTGAACTAGCGAACAGAAAACAAATTGCACACTAGGGCGGGAGCAATGAGGACATTGCTGAGGTGAAAAGTAGTGTCAGCTACCGACAAGGTGGATATGTCACGACAGGAAATCGGAATGGTGCTACCGTTGCCTACAGTGATGAAAGAATTGGAGTAAGGTAGGCGGGAGAGCAGTATACCATCCGATGATGACATGTGAGCGGTGGCGCCGGTGTCGAGGACCCAAGGGTTGGCACCCTGGAGTGCCATCTGATTCAGGGCAGCGATGAGGCCGGCCTGATCCCAAGCCACCAGCGCCCTGCTGCGGTGCAGAGGCAGCGAGGCCGTCGCGTCGGAGAATTGGGCAGGCACGAAGGCGGTGTGTGCTTGCGGGTACGCGCCCAGAACGCCAGGCTGCGGAGAGCGCCACGGCTGCTGCGATGCGCCCTGCGAGGGGCGCCACGGCTGCTGCAGCGCGCCCCACGGGGTGAAGCAAACCCAGGGGCCGGCCAGCGGGGTGGGGCCGCGGTTGCGCCGCTGCCGCCGCCCTGGTAGTTCCCGCCTCGGCCGCCCTTCTTGCGGTTGCGGCCACCCTAGCCGGTACCGCCGCCGCCGCCCTGGCGACTGCCCTGGCCGCCGCTGCCAGAGCCGCCGCCGCCGCCGGTGGCGACACTGCCACCAGCGCCCTGGCACGCCACCCCGCAAGGTGAGGAGCCGGCGTGGAGCGCAGCCTGCGTAACAACCTTGCCCTCGTTGGCGAGACAGAGTTCCTTCAGGACAAGCTTCTCGGCGGCGGTGGCGAAGTTGGGTAGCAGATCGGAATCGGCGATGTTGTCGGCGGTGCTGGAGAAGCGAGGGTTGAGGCCGCGCAGCAGATTGAGGACGAGCTGCGAGTCGAGGACGGCGTGGCCAACATCACGCAGCGCGTCGGCAGTGGCCTTCATCTTCTGGCAGTACTCATCAATGGAGAGGTCGCCTTGGGTCATGGAGTGGAACTCGTGGCTGAGGAAGATGGCGCGGGAAGCCTTGTTCGCTTGAAAGAGGGCTTCGATGGCGACCCAGAGCTGGCGGGCAGTTTGATCAGGCGCGAGGGCGAGGCCAAGAACGTTGTCCGCCACGGAGCCGAGTAGCCAGCTGTGGACACAGGAGTTGGCGACCGCCCACTGGGGATCCTGCGGGCGTGCCGCGACGGTGCCATCGACGTGCGAGCGAAGCCCGAACTTGCCGCACAGGGAGAGGAAAAACGCGGACCAGCGGTTGAAGTTGGGATGCTTCAACTCAAGGGTCACCGGGACGTGCGACTTGACGGCGATCGTCGCGTAGGGAGCGACGAAGACAGGCGGCGCGACATCCGATCCAGACGGGGGCAGGGTGCCGGTGCCGGGAACACCCATGGTGCCGCTCGATGCTGAGGAGTCTGTCGACATGGGAAGGGAGGTAGGGTTGGGGGTGGCGGCGGCGTGGCAGGAAGCCGGCGCCGCCGGCTGGGAGGATGGGGAGGGGATCAACGCGGCTGAGGGAGGCGGCGTCGAGAGTTGCGGTGCGGCCCGAGTGGGTGGGGCGGCGCGGCTTGGGGAGGGGCAGCGGAGGGAGGGGGGTCGACGCCGCAGAGGAGGCGGCAGCCAATCGGCGCGGCCCGAAGGAGGCGACGCAGCTAGGGTTTGGTGGGTGGGGGCGAGGGAACCTAGGTCCGGACTCGCTCTGATACCATGTAGAATGAGATTGGGAGAATCACCACACACACCATTGTGGGGGGTGCCTTTCATATATATAGCCATGTACAGGAGAAGTTAGTGTGGTACACCAATAGGCTATACAATTATCCTAATAGTGGAGATTGGAGAATGCTACATGCATGAATAATGAAGAATTTAACAAGCAAAATGTGATACCTTCTTGTGTTGCTTCCTGTACATAGCTGTCCAGGTAAGCTATGCAGGCTTCACGCGGTTGTCGAAGTAGCGCTTGCATTTTGAGTTGGCGAAAAGGAAAACCTGCAGGAGGAAACATCTGAATTCATTAGAGAAAACTTCTAAGCTTACTCATATTAATGACCTTCAACACATTAAGATGGTTACCTGTGAATCAGCACGAATGAACCAGATACCCTTCCCGGGATATATCTTCTGGCCACTAAAACGGCAAAGTTCAGTCCTGCAAAACCAAGGAAACAATGCTTTGAGCTTTGAAGACATCGTGGTGAAATTGTACTTACAGTATCATTAATATCAACTAAGTACAAAATAGAGGTGGTTAATTTACAAAAGCCATCAACAACACATTGCAACAACTTAAGCACAGAGATTAACTTACTTCAGAACCATCTTGTCAGCCCTAGTCAGCCTTACAAAACTTTCACAAGATCCTGCCTGGATTCCACAAGAAAAAGACAGCAGAATAAACAATGCCAGCCTCTTTCATGCCGCTAAAAAGCTCCATGACTGTGTCCAAGCTCCTGGCTTTCGAGAAGCACGAAATCATGCTCCCATATGATACAACGTCCCTCTCAATACTCTTACACTCCATCGCATTCCAAAACCTCTTCGCCTCCCGCACGCTGCAGACCATGTTGCGCCACCCGTTGAGCACAATGTTGAAGCTCTTGATCTCGGAAGAGAACTCCTCCTCGCTGGACAACAGCAGGTGCTCCGCGTCCTGCACGTTCTTGTAGCGGCAAAGCGCGCTCAGGAGGCCGTGGAACTCGGCGATGCCAGGTCGGAAACCAAAGCTCGGGAGCGCGCGGAACGCGGCGACGTCGCGCGCGGCGCAGTGGCGCCGGACGAGGAGGAGCACGGCTGCCGGGGACGCGCGGCGCATTTCGTCGAGCAGTGCGCGGGCGTCGTCGAAGCGGCGGTGCTTGGCGAGGATGGCGAGCTTGGAGTGGCAGGCGCGTACCCTGGCTGCGCCGCTGCCCACCGGAACGCGGCGTGCGCGGCGGCGCAGCTGTCGCGGACGCGCGCGAGCGCGGCCACCACGAACGGCTCGGAGGCGTCCGCGTGGGAGCCCTCGTCCGACGCCACGTGGTACGTCGGGCGGCAGCTGCTGGTGGTCCGGGAAGGAGACGGGGTCATCCTCGCCGTCGGCGACCGGTTTTCGCGAAGTGGAGAGATGCAAGGCTCTCAATGACACAGACATCACTGGAGCAAATCTACAAAGTCACTCAAGAGTAGGGCAAATCTACAATTTTTCACAAGGATTTGTGGTGGAGGGCTCGGTGGTTTGGGAAATCCGGAGGTGGAGGAGTGGGATTCTCTCCACCAATGGCCCTTCGTGCTAGGGAGACTATAGTCCAAAGTCCAATAATATTACTATCCTCCCTAGTCTCAGTAATATAGTTGATATAATAGTTCAGCCCGAGACCTCAAAAATAGCGGTCAAATGGGTCTGTTCTTTTCGACTGCGGCTTATGACTTTTGGCTGAAATTTTTGAATTTTGACTGTTTACGGTACAGATTACGGAGAGACAGATATTCACTTGTGATTTTAGCTGGTATAGATGTTGGACTTTTAGTATGTAGATCGTTTAACTTGTAGACCTCGTCTTAAGAAAATACTCCGTTTAAAAGTTAGGTACTCAAGCAGAAACCAAAAGCCGCTTTCAAAAACAAAAAAAACAGGCCCATTAGCCATCCAAACAGCAGCCCATAAGTCATACAGTAACACCCAGTAAAAAACCCTAATCCCAACCCAGCCCCAGCCGGCCAGCCGCCAAATCATTCACTGCTTCAGATCTGAGCCCCAATCCCCCCGATCCGGCAATTTGCCCTCGCCTGCACGCGCGCCAACCGCCGGCCGTCGCCCTCGCCTGCGCGGCTGCGCCTGCGTGCGCCCCCACCTCCGGTCGCCGCCCTCGCCTGCGCCTTTGCACGCACCCCCACCGTCGGCCGCCGCCTCGCCTCGTGGACGGTGGACCTGCGCGGGCGCGGCTGCGCCTCCGTGGCTCCGCCCTCCGCCCTCGCCCTCGTCACGCAGCGACGCCGTGGTCCACCGACCGTCGCCCGCCGCGGCGCCGCCCTTATGGACCTCCCACCTCCGAGTTTCCGACCTCCGGCCTCCGGTTGTGGTCTTGTGGACCTCCCGCCTTCGAGTCTCCGACCTCTGGCCTCCGGCCCTCTGCGGCTCCGCCCTCGCCCAGTCTGACCCGCAGCCCGCACCGCCGCAGCCCGCAGCCGAGCAGAGAGGAGCCGAGCACGGGGAGACGGTCAGGCGGGGAGCTCTCGTCGTCTCGCGGTCTCGCCTCTTGGAGTCTCAGGCACAGGAGCAGGCGAGCAGAGAGGCAGAGTCGCAGAGAGGAGAGAGCCGTGTTGCGCAGCGGAGCAGCCGAGGCGAGAAAAACTGAGCGGAGCGGGACAACAGCCAGCAGCAGGGGTAAATGAGGTGAGGGCGTTTCCACCGTTTCGCTGTAAGGAACTAAGGATAAATGAGAAAATTGATCATTTGCCACTTTGAAGAGTGGGCTTCGCAAAATTGCCACTTTCAAAATTGGCTTCGCAAAAATACCATGCAGTACATTTACTTCTTGATTACTATGCCATTTGAGCCATTTAACTCATTTAATATTTTTTCCCTAATTTCAGGGGCTGGAAAAGACCTTTCTACCCTTGCTAAGTTTTGTACTGCATGGGCTTTGGATTGGAAGGTGAAACGTCGCCCGCCGAAGCAACGAGCTGCATCCCGGCCGGTCTCCCCGTCCTACAAAGCATTTAACTCATTTAATAAAGATTTCCTCGTCATTACCTACAAAGCATGGCTTCTTTGTCCGGAGGTCAACACTCTGGACAACATCAAAGAACATAATCACTAGGAGGACATTTGTTTGCTCAAGAGACGGTTTTCGGGAGAAGAAGAAGGGCGCAAAGGAAGCAAAGTGCCCACGGCCTGAAACAAGAATTGGGTGCCCAGCGAGCATGACCACTAGGCTTACTGCCAATGGTAAGTACCGATTGACAGAATTTGTACCGAACCATAACCATCAGCTAGCAACAGCATCTACAATTCATTTGCTGAAGGCAAAGAAAATCAGGCTTAAAGCGCGGGCTGTGAGAGAAAATCTGGTGGACGATACTGTGAGATCGCCAGAATTTGAGAATGAAGATGAGGCTTATGAATTTTATAGCATGTATGCGGGGAAAATTGGGTTCAATGTGAGAAGGGCAAACATGACAATGAATGCTGAAAATGTTATCACCAGAAGGATGTTAGCAAGACTTAGCAAGGGTAGAAAGGTCTTTTCCAGCCTCTGAAATTAGAAAAAAAAATTAAATGAGTTAAATGGCTCAAATGGCATGGTAATCAAGAGGTAAAATGTACTGCATGGCATTTTTGCGAAGCCAATTTTGAAAGTGGCAATTCTGCGAAGCCCACTCTTCAAAGTGGCAAATGATCAATTTTCTCAAGGATAAATGGATAACTGCACAGTATGCTCTTGATAAAGATGAATCAATGAATCATGAATGGATTATGAATGATTGGAGAAACGGATCAACCGAGGAGATATATTTAGCAGTAGAAATTATTTTTATGATTCGAAATTAGTATGAATAAATGATTGATTAGGTAAAATGACATATGTTTAATGTTTAGTATTGAGCATTAAGCAAAATTTTCATATCAATGATGCATTTATGCGTATTTTTTATTGTATCATAATATAGTTTTAGACTTCTGATATGCTAGATTATTATTTGGTTCAAATTTAGCCCGGGGCGTACTCTAATCTTAGATCCGCCACTGTAGGATTGGAGAAGAAGATGGCAACCTCCATGGCACGGCTTTCTCCCCACTTCTTGAGGCAAAGAAGCCTTCCCTTCCATGCCACCATCACTCCTGATCTCCACAGCCTAGTCGCCCTCCTCCTGAAGCACCAAGGCAAGAGACGCTCGCTCCTCCAGGTCCACTCCCAGCTCGTTGCCCACCAGGTGTTCGACCGATGTCCCACACCATGGCACGCCCTCCTCAAGGCCTACTCCCACGGCCCTTACCCCCAGGAGGCCCTGCACCTCTTCAGGCACGCGCGTCGCTACATGGCCGACGACACGTATGCCTTTATGTCTGCGCTTAGGGCTTGTGCGGGCTTGGCATGGCCACAGGCCGGTGCACAGCTTCACGGGCTTGTGGTTCGGAAGGGCTTTGAGTTCCACGCCTACGTGCATACTGCCCTTGTCAATGTGTACGTTGTGTGTGGGCGCCTGGTGGATGCGCTGATGGCGTTCAATGAAATGCCGGTGAAGAATGCAGTGTCTTGGAATGTGATGATCACTGGCTTTGCTGGATGGGGCGAGGTTGAGTATGCGAGGCTTCTCTTTGAGCGGATGCCTTGTACCAATATTGTCTCATGGACTGGACTGATAGATGGGTATACACGTTTTTGTTATTCTATGGAGGCTGTTGCTCTTTTCCGCCACATGATGACAGAAGGCATCTGCCCAAGCGAGATAACTGTGTTAGCAGTTGTTCCTGCAATATCTAATATTGGAAGGATTCTTATGGGTGAGACACTGCATGGCTATTGTGAGAAGAAGGGGTTTTTTGTGTCAGATGTCCGGGTTGGGAATTCACTCATAGACTTGTATGCTAAGATTGGGTCTATCCAGAGCTCGCTAAAGGTGTTCGATGAAATGCTGGACAAGAGAAACTTGGTGTCATGGACATCAATAATTTCAGGTTTTGCAATGCACGGGTTGTCAATTGAGGCAGTTGAACTGTTTGTAGAGATGAAAAGAGCAGGAATCAGGCCCAACAGAATCACCTTCTTGAGTGTTCTCAATGCGTGTAGCCATGGAGGGCTGGTGGAGCAAGGAGTAGCGTTTTTCAAAAGCATGGTTTATGAATACAATATAAATCCAGAGGCCAAGCATTTCGGGTGTATCATAGACATGCTAGGTAGGGCAGGACAGTTATGTGAGGCTGAGCAAATAATAGGTGGTTTGCCTATGGAGGTTAATGTAGTTGTATGGAGGACACTGTTAGGTTGTTGCAGTAAGTATGGAGAAGTGGAGATGGGGGAGAGGGCGATGAAGAAGATATTGGACTTAGAAAGAGAATCTGGAGGCGATTTTGCAGTGCTATCCAATATGCTTACTGAGCTTGGTAGGTTTAGTGATGCGGAAAGAGCACGAAAGCTAGTAGATGAGAGGAATGCCGTTAAGGTTCCTGGGCTTGCTTTGATTGGTGAGAGCTAGTAGTTAACATTTGTTGGTCTGTGCGATAAGAACCAAATTTTGGGAAGAAGCTCTCTCAGTTTCAAGAGTTTTTATTGCAATATTAGAATTCCCTTCCTGTATTATACCAACTGTGATAAGATCTCCCAACTTAACGGTGGGTTATTTGCATTCTTTTAAGTTTTATCTTCCATGCAAAGTTAACATAATTAAGAACTCAGTTTATTGGTTCTTGACTGCTAAATTGCTTGTCATGAATGATATGACCTATGTATTTAAACCCCACCTCCTTATGCACTATCACGCTCGCTTCTTTCCGTATGTTGTTAATAATCCTCAACAATATATTGTATAATTCATTTGTTCCACCTTGAAAAAGACTAATTCATAGTATTACTTTTTGTTGCTTCTTTACTTATTTTGATAATTCTTTGCAGGAAGCAGATGTATTGAATGATATGTGCAGTCCTTGCTCCTCCCTCACTGGATCACGGTTCATGGAAAAATTCAGTTCTCTTTCAACATTGTAATGATGGAAGCCATAAAAAAGCTTCATGCCCATCTCATTGTTTCTGGACTGCACAGTTACCAATATGCAATGTATAAGATTCTCAGATCTTATGTTATTCTACAACCAGATTTGGTTTTTGGTCATAAAGTATTTGAGCAGATTGAAGCACCAACAACTTTTTTAGGAATATCATGCTCAAGGGGCTTGCTCAAAATGATGCACCAGAAGATGCCATTGCTTTCTATAACAAGGCTCAAGGAAAGGTATGAAGCCAGACAACCTGACATTTCCGTTCGTACTTAAGGCTTGTGCAAGAATTATGGCTCTCAAGGAAGGGGAATAAATGCACTACCATGCTTTAAACTTGGGTTTCTTCCAGATATCTTCGTTTCCAATTCACGGATTCATCTATATGCTACTTGTGGTGATTTGTTCTGTGCAAGATCTGTTTTTGATGAGATACTAGTTAAGGATGTGGTATCCTGGAATACGTTGATCTGTGGATATAACCAATGCAATAGATTAAAAGGGGTTTTGACGTTTTTCAAATTAATGCAGAATGAAGGAGTGAAAGCTGATAAGGTTACTGTGGTCAAGGTT
This sequence comes from Dendrocalamus latiflorus, assembly GCA_017311315.1. Taxonomy (NCBI): domain Eukaryota; kingdom Viridiplantae; phylum Streptophyta; class Magnoliopsida; order Poales; family Poaceae; genus Dendrocalamus; species Dendrocalamus latiflorus. The sequence continues at coordinate 12,533,822 of CM029663.1, forward strand.
GTTTCTGCATGCACTCGTCTCGGAGATTGGAGCATGGCAGATTGCTTGGTGAGGTACATAGAGGATTACTGCATTGAGGTGGATATTTACTTGGGCAATACTTTGATAGATTACCATGGCAGACTTGGGCAGCTGCAATCAGCTGAAAAGGTGTTCTGTAACATGAAGGATAGGAACAGTGTGACGCTGAATGCAATGATCACCGCATATGCAAAAGGAGGAGATCTGGTTTCAGCGAGGAAAATATTTAATCAAATTCCTAACAAAGATTTGATTTCATGGAGTTCTGTGATATCTGGATATTCACAGGCAAGTCACTTCTTTGATGCTCTGGAGTTCTTCAGGCAGATGCAGAGAGCCAAGGTGAAACCAGATGTCATTGTGATTGCCAGTGTACTTTCTGCTTGTGCACACTTGGGCCCACTTGATCTTGGTGAGTGGATTCATGACTACATGAAGAGAAACAAGATCAAAGCTGACATCATTATGGAGAATTCCCTGATTGACATGTATGCAAAATGTGGAAGTACCAAGGATGCATTACAAGTGTTCAAAGAAATGAAAGAGAAGGACACCTTGTCATGGAACTCAATCATAATAGGACTAGCAAACAATGGCTTTGAGGAGGATGCTCTGAATGCTTTTCGTGCTATGCTCGCTGAAGGTTTCAGACCAAACGGAGTTACTTTCCTTGGTGTATTGATTGCTTGTGCTAACGCGAAGCTTGTCGAGGAAGGGATTAACTACTTTGAAAGCATGAAAGCAATTCACAACGTAGAACCACAAATGAAGCATTACAGTTGTGTTGTTGATCTCCTCGGTCGTGCTGGTCGGCTGGAGAAGGCATTGAGTTTCATCACTGATATACCCGTAACTCCTGAGTCCTGATCCTATTGTTTATAGGATACTACTGGGAGCATGCAAGACATATGATAATGTAGCTATTGCCGAGGTCGTCATCAAGAAGCTCAATGCGTTGGACCCCAGTAACAGCGGAAACTACACGTTGTTAAGCAATACATATGCGAGTGCTGATAGATGGAGCGATGCCATGAAGATCAGGCAGCGGATGGTTGATACTCATGTGAGGAAATTACCCGCTTGCAGTGTCGTTGAGTGTTGGCCCAGCTAGCTCGAGACCTCGAGTCATACTTGGGTCCATGACCGAGAAAGATACTGTAGTATTACATCATTATATTTCATTATATCGATGTGAATAATAGTTTACATTATCAGGCCCGATTTTGTCAATGTTGCTGACAGGATTTATGAAAACTTTGCGACTGTCGTCGTTATTACTGGCTGAAAGGATCATAGCGATGTTTACGACCAACGTTATCAGGCCGAATTTTCTCAATGCTTTTGACCGATTTTAAGATATTTTGTGAGCCATTACCATACAATAATGTTCCGGGGACATATTTGAGCAAATTGCGATAGCAAATACCATTGAAACATGTTACAAGATGCTTCAACATGGGAACACCCTGATCGGTTGAACCAAGACAAGCGCATGGCAAATCAATTTGCTTTTGCCTACATTTGGGCAATACACACTTTGTTCAAGGGCTAATTTGCTGAGTACCATCACAAATGTTCCTAAGTTAAAACTGAGCTTATAAATGTCATCACAAACATAAATAAAAACTCTAGAGAATATCACCGTCCTTAGATTTTTCATCTCCATTTGCTCTGGTAACCGCAATTGAGGTGAGAGAAAAAAAATAGAAATGACACGTTATCTCTGTCATTCTGGAGAGAGAGGGGAAACAGAGCCAAGCGGCAACGGTTCTGGAGGGCGGCGCCGCCGCCGCCTCTGAAGGGAGAGGTGGGCGACGCGGTTGACCGGCAAAATGGGTTGCCACAGCCACGGGGAAGCCATGGGTGGCGGCGGCGCACGGTGGCGGCACGAACGGCAGTCGGGGCAGCGGAGAGATCCCGCCGCCTTCTGCAGAGGTAGTCAACGCCGGCGAGTCGATGGCGAAGGCGGAGGAGAGGGAGGACTGGTCGCCGGAGCGGGAAGGGGAGGTGGCGAAGCTAAAGGCCCTCAACGCCAAGCTCCTCAGGGAGTCCGTCGAGAAGCGGGGGCAGACGGCCGTTCTCACCACGCGCGTCGACGAGCTCTCCGCCGACGCCGGCGCACTCGCCGACTGGGAGCGCGAGGTCTTTCGGGATGCCCTCTAAGCATGTGTCAGTATCGACATGACCATCCAAGAATCTCTCGAGGCCGCCGGGGCGGGGGCAGCTCGCGAGACGGAGGCCAGGGGCGAGGGGACGGCGCGCCTCGAGGTGACCGTCGCGGAGAAACGCCAGGCACTAGAGCTCCTCGGCGCAAAGGAGGCGGCGGCGTCGGCCGCGTCCAAACTAGTCACCGAATTGGAGGGCGTGGTGGTCGAATTGGAGGGGAAGAGAGTTGAGCTGCGTGCAGAGAGAGCGAGTTGGAGAAGCACTTGGGGGAGATACAAGCCTCGGCTCGCCGCCTCCAGGATCAGAAGGCAGAGGTGGAGGAAAGCTTCAAGCAGTTCAAGAACAACGAGATGTATAAGCAGGAGATGGAGGAGAAGCTTGTGGAGAAATTGGGGGAATTGGAAGTTTTGAGATTCAGAAAGGCGGAAATGGAGGCGAAGGTCGAGTCTTTGGAGGTGGAGCTCTCTGCGGTGAGTTTTTTTGCTATTATGGTACCCTCTAAGTTGGGCTTCGACGAAACGGTATCTACATCGTGGGCTTCTCTAAAATAGTACTCTTGTACTTAAGACTTCTCTTAAATAGTATTCTCAAGGATTTTAACTCAAATAATTTGATTTGAGTTAATTCTACCTCCAAGGTCCATGCGTTAATTCTACCTCGCCTCTAAATTCTTGTAGATGCATTAGTAATTCTTTCTTTGCCAGCAACATCGGTCTAATTCTTGCCCCAGATTGGCGGGAAGCGCGTCGGCAACATCGGCTCGGCGATCGCGAGGAGGCTGGCGGCGTTCGGCTGCGTCATCTCCTACCACTCCCGGCGGCGAAAAGACGAGGCCTCCTACACCTTCTTCCCCAGCGCCCGCGACCTCGCGGCGCACTCGGACGTGCTGGTCGTCGCGTGCGCGCTGACGTCCGAAATCCGGCACATCGTGGACAAGGGCGTGCTGGACGCGCTGGGGAAGGGCGGCGTGGTGGTGAACATCGCGCGCAGGGCCGGCTCATCGTCCATGTCCATGTCCGACCGGAGCCGGCTCATCGTCGCGAACCTCGAGGCATTCTTCGCCGGCGAGCCGCTGCTTACGCGCGTTGTCTCGGACTGACTACGGGTTACAAATTCGAAAATCCCTGAGAATACTATTTATTTGGGGAGTACAAATTCGAAAATCAAATTATTTGAGTTAAAATCCCTGAGAATACTATTTGAGAGAAGTCTTAAGTACAAGAGTACTATTTTAGAGAAGCCCACGACGTAGATACCGTTTCGTCGAAGCCCAACTTAGAGGGTACCATAATAGCAAAAAATTCCTCTGCGGTTGAGGCGAGCAAGACAGAGTTAGCTGCAGCAAGGAGAGAGGCGGAGAAGCTCCGGTTCGGGGTTGCAGAGGGTTTTTTTTTAACTGGAACACAAATGTTTCCACTAACCAGTGGCTCTGGGCATATCGCTAGAGACCAAACTGGTCACAAATTCGGAGATCTGATCCATGAACACCTCAGAACCATAGCGCACAACGCTCGCCCCATAAGCAGCAAGGCTATCAGCCACTTTGTTGCAAGATCTCGGGCAAGACCGGACCTCACAGTGAACAAAAGATTCATTCATAAAATCCTTGATACACCGAAAGATGCAGCCTTCTGGACTCCTGTCCATTGAGTCAGACCTCAAAGCCTTCTCCAAATTTGTTGCATCAGTCTCAACAATAATTCTGGTCATTCCCAGTTGTGCCACCCTCTTAAGACTTCTCAAAGCTGCAAGTGCTTCAGCATGTATGGGGCTTGTGAGACGCTCAAGATGTCCACATCCCCCCTCTAAGAACTCACCGTTGCTGTTGCGAGCAACAAAGCCCCAACCACCTGACCCCGTTGTAGCACGATAGGATGCATCAATATTGATCTTGTAGCAGTCAGGATGTGGTGGCACCCATTTCTGTTCTTTCTTTGGTCTTTTCTCTCCTTCCCTTTTCTTCAGCTTCTCAAAGTCTATCACATAGTAACTCACAATTGAGCATAATTCTGCTGTGGACATTCTTTTTTCCCCTACGTTTGTTTTATTTCTGGCCGACCACCATTTCCATAGCAGCACCCAAACTTTCTGTTGTGTAGCAGCATCCATCTTCCAAATTTCCATAATTGCTTCCTTTCCTGATTTGCACTCTGCAAGCTTCAATCTGATTTGCTCTAGGTCCATTAGCCGCCAAATTTCTTTAACCCCATAGCATTTGAAAAAAAGGTGACCACAGTCTTCATCCATCCTGTGGCACATGGGGCAAATTGTTTCACGCTTCACTCCTCTTCTAGCTATGTTCCTTCGGACCGCCAGGCTATCATGTGCAAACCGCCATAAGAACATCTTGACTTTGTTTGGTAGCGGTAAGTTCCAAAGTTTCTTCCAACCAAAGGCTTTGTCAGACCCAGATTTTATAATCCGAAATCTACTGTGTTTAGCTGCACTATTCCCTGGATCAGTAGATAGTGCACACAGTTACAGTAATGGAAATCAAATTACATATCATGCGGAAGCGTAAATGTAATAGTAAACTTACTTCATGGGCCGATTAGGCCGAAATCAATAAATTGCAGCAGCGGAAGAACGAGCACACAGGTGGGACCTTCAGGACATGCCCACAGGCAGCCAACTGGAGGTTCGCGACCTAGCCCTTAACATCTTCATCTTCTTCGCCAGCCTGTCCAGTCGTGTTGCTGAGGCAAGGTGATCTGATTCCTGATCCTGAATTTTGTCGCAAAAGCGAGCGTGAGCACTCCGACCCCGTGCTCCGCGAGCCAATACACAGAATGCAAATAAATAGTATGCATGGCATAACAAAGGAGAGGCTCGGGTTATTTTATTTGCCTAAAATTGCTTTTAGCAGCATTATTATTCTCATTTAATCAAAGTGTTATTGTTGCTACCTAACTCCACACTACAATTACCAAAATCGACTTAATCCACCGAACATGCACTCTATTTATTGACTGCTGTCTAAAACTCCAAACAGCAAGTATCATCATTTATTTAATCCACCGGTCATACTCTGTATTTTAAGTTACTAATAATCCAATCCTGTCATTACTATTCATCAGCTCCTCACCTCTGAACTCTAATGATTCTCTACATAATTACTTTCAAATCCACCGATATCAGTCGTACTCAATCCTTTTCGTCATTGATTTACAACCATAATCCAATAATCAATCTCATTTTCCATTATCTTTCACTAGCTAATCCACGAATATACCTCCACCGAAAGTTCAATTTACCAAGATTATAACCCACTAATTGTTATGAATCCTCCAATCTTCTCAGAAATTCAATTCATCCATCCAGTGATTGATCAACTCCTATTAATTCTCCACATTGTCAACATCTTCCAAGAATTAATAATCACCATTACATATCCACCAAGAATATCACTGATTAATTCTACGATACACTAGTATCCTCCCACCCAGTAAATCACTAATCCAGAACTATAATCCAATACTTGTATTACTCCTCCAAATTCCCAAAAATCAATTTATCCATCTAGAGATTATTCAAATCCTAATATCCCAATATTGTCAACATCTTCCAAGGATTTATATTAAATATTAGTGTTGTAATCCAATCAATACCTTTGCACTTCCTAATACTCCAAAAATCATATAAATCATCTATCTAGTCTATATATCCATTTGGGCTCCACCAACTTATCTCTCCCAGAATCCACACTATCATTTCCCATTTATGATCGACATGAATCCAACAATACCCTTATGTGTATACTACAAATATCCATCTCTTTTTCTCATGACCCTGTTTATTCCACCCATATTTTGTTTTGTAAGAATTAGAAATGCCACTATTTGAAATACAATACATAAAATTCCCTGAGACCTAGCAGCTTTAGAACAAAACATAATGTTCAAGGAATATTAACATGATTTTCCATACATATGGCATCACACCATATGCCTAATATCACCATAATTTTCCATGCATATGGCATCACACCATATAACATCTTTCAGCGTTATAGCCGCTTAACTTACCGCTGGGACGACACCCAGGACAACTCAAATCAGGGCAGTCCTTCGCCCTCCACTTTTCCATTCCCACCCACAAAACATTTTGAAATAGAACTATATCTGGTTAAGTTCTCATGTCCGCCCTTGACCGTGGGCACGGCTATTCGAATAGTTTTGACTCTGCAGAGTTTGTACACTTTCACCACAAGAGACAATCAACTCGTTGCCCCACACGATTCCTTAGACGTGTGGTCGAGCAGACCATCACAGTGACTTTTCAAAGTATCTAGTCCTTTCTCCCATCTCACCTTATGGGTAACCTCCCATTTGCGATGGGCCCCATCTGTTTGCACGGGATGTTTCTCACTACTACTAGCGTACGGGCTTCCCTCCCCTCTGCGCTAGCACGACTGAGAAACTTCACCCCTCACTGGTGTCCCTTCAGGCCCCCTTGCCATAGCATAACCCCATCAATCCACTACCAGTGAGATGAGTCCGGGATTTCGATAAATTTACTTAGCCAAGTTGTATTTTACAGACTTGTGGTTGCACTGTTTTACATAGGAGGTCATGACAAGATTCAGTCCTTAGTGTTACCTGAGCGGTTCTACCACACTCCATGATTTGTGCTCCCACCGCACCACATACCAGCCCCCAAACCATCCGCTCAGATATTTAAGCAAGTTAGGATATTTGGGAGCATAAAATAATCATGTCAAAATATACCAGTCATTCCCACCATGACTGTCCAAACCAGTTTCTCATGATTTAAAATGACAATGATGTTTGGGGCATTTCAGCGCCCCCGAATATCTATGCAGTACTAAGCATGGCGTATAATTAGGGAGTTATTTTCACAAGATTACTATTATCATTTTGCTAAGGCGACAAGGTTCACACATTCAATTATTCCAAAGGAAGTGTAGTAACAATCAAGTCAATAATGGGCATATAACTAGAATCTTAAATTAAGCATGTATTTGCATATAAAATAACAGCATGCAATTTGATAATTTAAACAAAAATAATTTGCAGAAAAAGTAGGTTCAACATGATCAAAGTATTGACTCGCCTGGCGCGGTTTATCGCAGTCTTGAACTCACACGATGCTTTCTCTTGAACTTCTGGTCTCTATCTTCACTTCGAGCTTAATCTCACTGGGTCCACTGAATCTTCACGACCCCCAATTTCTAATTACGCGTCAAACGACTGAATCCAAATGAAAGCAAATAACTCAAAGGATCCAAATAAATCCGAATACACTCAATTTAGTTTTATTATGAGTTAATGGGTGATTCGGCGATTTGAGGCAAGGTTGGTAATAGCCTATGATAACTTGATCTTTTTATTAATAATCTCTTTTTATTATTTTGATATTTATTAAGGAAGTTCCATGAGTTAGGTTAAACCTATGAATTAGTGTATTTTGTCGGGTGCCATATGATGTACATATATCAGTAATGTTTGCAACCCTTAGCTTACCAAATTAATCTAATAGTCTATGATTATAACATGTTGCGATATGATATTTCATGTTCCTAACTTTGCGAATGGTTAGTTTCTACATCATTCTCTAGTGTGCAAGGATTCATGATTTATTGTGTAGTAACTTTTACTTGTTAGGGTACCATTCTCTGTGGGCATTTACCTACATTATGATTCTATTAATTCTTTTAATTGGTAAAGGTTTACCCTAATTACTTAATTTCTACATGCTAGATCATCATGGAGGCATTGAACCTACACACTGGTCCTAGCTAATTCCTCACCATCACCATACTTTTAAGTTAGGAGTTTAGGACTTAATACACAAGGTTAAAAGAATATTAGCTACTACATGTAATATTTAATTCATGTTTAGGTATTGATTAGGCTTATTTATTCCTTAAATAACTTTTGCATTGGTTACTGCCACTTAATTTACTAAACCATCATTTCAGTTATAGCTAAGGGTATTTTTACTAAAATTGAACATTTACCTAAATCCACTTCTTCCTTGTTAATGCCTCTAACTAGCAATTCAAACCATACTAATTAATTATATAAGAACTAATCAACATTTAAATCTTAAATAATTATATTTATTTTCTAATAAATTTTTAGCATCTTTTATTAATTATTCTCAGATTTTATTTGCCTTTTCCCTTCACTGGTTGTGCTGGCAAAAAGGTTTAAAAAAAAACCTACATCTAATATTGCGGCCAGAAGGAATCGAAACCTGGCCGGCTAACTGAGTGCACACGCTGCTAGCCAGTGGGCTCGGGAGTATTACCTGACCCAAGCAAGCGAAGGAATATAGTTGAGCTGGGCGTGGGGGAGGCTGAAGCAGAGGAAGCTCGGGGGCGGTACGGCCGGTGTCGTTGCCGGCGTGGGGTGGCCGGAGAGGGGAAGGCGGCGGCTAAAACGCGTCGCCCACGGGCTGTGGAGGCTGGTGGAGGCGTCGGCGGAGACCGAGGGGCTCTGAGACGGGCCGGCGGCGTGCGGCGGCGGCCGGCTTGGGGAGGTGCTCGGTGCCGGAGAAGTGGGGGAAGGGAGGGACTCCGGCGGCAGTTGGAAGAGGTCTGCGACACCGAGGGGTTACTCCCAATGCGAGGAATTGGAGGGAGATCGGTGGTGGGGGAAATGGCGGCGGTGGAGGCGGGTTTGGCCGGCGGTGGGGAAGGAATGGATTTCGGCGAGCTCGCGCACGGTGCTTCAATTGGGTTGGAGGGAGAGTAGAGAGGGGTGGTGCGGTGTCTCCAACGGCTCGAGGGGGCGGATTTCTAGCCGCCGGGGCGGAGGGAGCGGAGGACCGGGCCACGGCGGAGGACCGGGCGGCAGTGGGAGGGTCCGCGGGGCTTTGCCCGACGCGGGGCTCGGCGTGTGATGGCACGGGGCTCGTCGCGGCGCGTAGAGGGACTGGCGAGCGGCGATGGGACGGGCTAGCGCAGAGCTCGAGCGTGCTGCCAGAGGGGAGCAGAGCACGCGCGGAGAGAAGAAAAAGGGGAAAAGAGGAAGAAAAACAGTGGCACTGGAGGGGTGGGGTCGCTCGGGCAGAGAGGGAGGCGGCCGCGCGCTGAAAGGAGGGGAGAGCGGGGGTTGGGCTGGGTCGGCTCGGCCTGGTCTGACTCCCCTCTTACTTTTTTTTTGTTTTATTTTACTTATTGTGTGTATATGCATGTATCTATATAAATATATATACACATGTATAATATATATATTTATTTATTTATTCATTTTTGTTTCTGTATATGCACATATACATTTATTTTATTCACATATATATTTATATATTTTATTTGCACATATGTATATATTTATGTATAATTCCTTATATTGTTATTTTGCTGGCTTAATTAATTCTTGCTTATTTTTATTTGCTATTCTTAACAGGCTTTTTCTTGCACAATTTATACATGCCTATATATGCATTTGTATTTTTATTCATGTACTTTTATTGCTAGTTATGCCATTATTTTCAAAATAAAATCTTACATTTTTTTTCTTCAGGTTTCTCTTTTCCTAGACTGGATCATCCTTTCAGATTCTTATTTAAAACTTTAGTTTTCTATTGTTTGCATATTCCCTTTTTGGTATCACTAATGTTTGTCTTCACCTTTTATGAATTATTCAATTTTTGAATTCTCATCCAAATCTGATAAAACACCACGAAATCCAAATTCCAATTGAATATATTGCAAAAATAACTCAAGAAATTCATATTTTCAAATCTGAAATTTTCAGGATGTTACAAACCTACCCTCCTTAAAGAGAATCTCGACCCCGAGATTCCGGTAGAGCAGAAAGAAAGAAGGTGAGGTTATATTAGCTAGCAATGGGTTTCTGGGTGTTGCTCGATTTATAGTTCCTTAGTTCCACAGAGAGATGTAAATCTGCACAATAGGGGTTAGCACTTGGAGAAATCAAAAGGAAAGAGATGTACCCTGTTCTCCTGGATAGGTCGTAGGCTTCCAATTGCTTGCTCTTTGACATTGTTGTCTTCACGTCATCGTATACTGGAGTGGTTGCATCTTCTGTTGGACATCTGGTTGTAGAAGTTCACTTTGATAGGTGGGTAGCGATGGTCTGTGCCCTAGGAAGTAGACGGTCTAAGGGATGCCGATACGAGGATGGATGCATTTATAGGGTGGTCTTTTGTCCTTATCACTATACAACTTCCAGTCCTGCCGATCTTCTTGTACTGGTTTGAGTTGCCCTGAGTCCAGATTGTTGCACCTCCAACATATACATCGCAGTAGTTCTTTGACATTTTTGTCTCTTAGTACTACCCCCCTTAAAATAAATGACAATTGTCATTATTCATCCATAGTACTCTAGCTGTCTTGATCAACAACAATTTATGGGTCAAGGGTCTTGTCCTTCGCAGAAACAGGAGACCTTGCTCTGTGGACACTCTCCTGACGGTGGTCTTCTTCATAGTGATGTTGTTTTCCTTAAGTACTGGGAGGTTGAAAAGTCTTCGCTTCTTCTTGATTGCCATTGTTTTCGGCTACTTGTTATCTCGTTCCTTTGGATCCGATGGGGTTTTCAGCAAGAGGTGAGAGGGAATAGCACGAGGTAAGTGTAGAATCGTGGGGGTAAGGCAATCCAAACCCATTCTAACTTTTTAAAAGAGCACATCCAGGGAGCTGGAGTGATACTGAGCCACACAAATTTTTAAAAGCAAGCTTTTCCCGTGACTGCGAAATAGGGCGCCCGAGGGCAAAAGACAGTGCACAGGGACCAACGAAAACCTTGCGACAATACAACGTCTACTCGGAAAAGCACACATAAGGGGCATAGGGTTTGTCTGCATAGTTCGCTTAAAACGAAACCACCTTATCTTCATGAATATATTCAACGTTCCTAACCTTAAAATTGGAGTAGGGGTACGAGAAGAGGATCAAAATTTTCCTTTTCGAAATCAATAGAATGAAGGGGAAAGTATTTGGCGTAACTTGATCGATATCAGTACTTATCATTTTGAATTCGGGGTAAGAGAGCCTTAGAAGTAAAATTGGCTAATGCAGCATATAGATGAGAGGGAATCATCTAGGAGAGAGAAGATTGAGCAATATGACTTATATTTGTGAAAATAGCTATCGAAGAAATAATTCTAGTCATGAGACTAACGGCCAGGCTAACTAGGTCACGACCTGCAGTCGATATGCTCTGATACCATCCCTGTCAGACCCAGATTTTATAATCCGAAATCTACTGTGTTTAGCTGCACTATTCCCTGGATCAGTAGATAGTGCACACAGTTAGAGTAATGGAAATCAAATTACATATCATGCGGAAGCGTAAATGTAATAGTAAACTTACTTCATGGGCCGATTAGGCCGAAATCAATAAATTGCAGCAGCGGAAGAACGAGCACACAGGTGGGACCTTCAGGACATGCCCACAGGCAGCCAACTGGAGGTTCGCGACCTAGCCCTTAACATCTTCATCTTCTTCGCCAGCCTGTCCAGTCGTGTTGCTGAGGCAAGGTGATCTGATTCCTGATCCTGAATTTTGTCGCAAAAGCGAGCGTGAGCACTCCGACCCCGTGCTCCGCGAGCCAATACACAGAATGCAAATAAATAGTATGCATGGCATAACAAAGGAGAGGCTCGGGTTATTTTATTTGCCTAAAATTGCTTTTAGCAGCATTATTATTCTCATTTAATCAAAGTGTTATTGTTGCTACCTAACTCCACACTACAATTACCAAAATCGACTTAATCCACCGAACATGCACTCTATTTATTGACTGCTGTCTAAAACTCCAAACAGCAAGTATCATCATTTATTTAATCCACCGGTCATACTCTGTATTTTAAGTTACTAATAATCCAATCCTGTCATTACTATTCATCAGCTCCTCACCTCTGAACTCTAATGATTCTCTACATAATTACTTTCAAATCCACCGATATCAGTCGTACTCAATCCTTTTCGTCATTGATTTACAACCATAATCCAATAATCAATCTCATTTTCCATTATCTTTCACTAGCTAATCCACGAATATACCTCCACCGAAAGTTCAATTTACCAAGATTATAACCCACTAATTGTTATGAATCCTCCAATCTTCTCAGAAATTCAATTCATCCATCCAGTGATTGATCAACTCCTATTAATTCTCCACATTGTCAACATCTTCCAAGAATTAATAATCACCATTACATATCCACCAAGAATATCACTGATTAATTCTACGATACACTAGTATCCTCCCACCCAGTAAATCACTAATCCAGAACTATAATCCAATACTTGTATTACTCCTCCAAATTCCCAAAAATCAATTTATCCATCTAGAGATTATTCAAATCCTAATATCCCAATATTGTCAACATCTTCCAAGGATTTATATTAAATATTAGTGTTGTAATCCAATCAATACCTTTGCACTTCCTAATACTCCAAAAATCATATAAATCATCTATCTAGTCTATATATCCATTTGGGCTCCACCAACTTATCTCTCCCAGAATCCACACTATCATTTCCCATTTATGATCGACATGAATCCAACAATACCCTTATGTGTCTACTACAAATATCCATCTCTTTTTCTCATGACCCTGTTTATTCCACCCATATTTTGTTTTGTAAGAATTAGAAATGCCACTATTTGAAATACAATACATAAAATTCCCTGAGACCTAGCAGCTTTAGAACAAAACATAATGTTCAAGGAATATTAACATGATTTTCCATACATATGGCATCACACCATATGCCTAATATCACCATAATTTTCCATGCATATGGCATCACACCATATAACATCTTTCAGCGTTATAGCCGCTTAACTTACCGCTGGGACGACACCCAGGACAACTCAAATCAGGGCAGTCCTTCGCCCTCCACTTTTCCATTCCCACCCACAAAACATTTTGAAATAGAACTATATCTGGTTAAGTTCCCATGTCCGCCCTTGACCGTGGGCACGGCTATTCGAATAGTTTTGACTCTGCAGAGTTTGTACACTTTCACCACAAGAGACAATCAACTCGTTGCCCCACACGATTCCTTAGACGTGTGGTCGAGCAGACCATCACAGTGACTTTTCAAAGTATCTAGTCCTTTCTCCCATCTCACCTTATGGGTAACCTCCCATTTGCGATGGGCCCCATCTGTTTGCACGGGATGTTTCTCACTACTACTAGCGTACGGGCTTCCCTCCCCTCTGCGCTAGCACGACTGAGAAACTTCACCCCTCACTGGTGTCCCTTCAGGCCCCCTTGCCATAGCATAACCCCATCAATCCACTACCAGTGAGATGAGTCCGGGATTTCGATAAATTTACTTAGCCAAGTTGTATTTTACAGACTTGTGGTTGCACTGTTTTACATAGGAGGTCATGACAAGATTCAGTCCTTAGTGTTACCTGAGCGGTTCTACCACACTCCATGATTTGTGCTCCCACCGCACCACATACCAGCCCCCAAACCATCCGCTCAGATATTTAAGCAAGTTAGGATATTTGGGAGCATAAAATAATCATGTCAAAATATACCAGTCATTCCCACCATGACTGTCCAAACCAGTTTCTCATGATTTAAAATGACAATGATGTTTGGGGCATTTCAGCGCCCCCGAATATCTATGCAGTACTAAGCATGGCGTATAATTAGGGAGTTATTTTCACAAGATTACTATTATCATTTTGCTAAGGCGACAAGGTTCACACATTCAATTATTCCAAAGGAAGTGTAGTAACAATCAAGTCAATAATGGGCATATAACTAGAATCTTAAATTAAGCATGTATTTGCATATAAAATAACAGCATGCAATTTGATAATTTAAACAAAAATAATTTGCAGAAAAAGTAGGTTCAACATGATCAAAGTATTGACTCGCCTGGCGCGGTTTATCGCAGTCTTGAACTCACACGATGCTTTCTCTTGAACTTCTGGTCTCTATCTTCACTTCGAGCTTAATCTCACTGGGTCCACTGAATCTTCACGACCCCCAATTTCTAATTACGCGTCAAACGACTGAATCCAAATGAAAGCAAATAACTCAAAGGATCCAAATAAATCCGAATACACTCAATTTAGTTTTATTATGAGTTAATGGGTGATTCGGCGATTTGAGGCAAGGTTGGTAATAGCCTATGATAACTTGATCTTTTTATTAATAATCTCTTTTTATTATTTTGATATTTATTAAGGAAGTTCCATGAGTTAGGTTAAACCTATGAATTAGTGTATTTTGTCGGGTGCCATATGATGTACATATATCAGTAATGTTTGCAACCCTTAGCTTACCAAATTAATCTAATAGTCTATGATTATAACATGTTGCGATATGATATTTCATGTTCCTAACTTTGCGAATGGTTAGTTTCTACATCATTCTCTAGTGTGCAAGGATTCATGATTTATTGTGTAGTAACTTTTACTTGTTAGGGTACCATTCTCTGTGGGCATTTACCTACATTATGATTCTATTAATTCTTTTAATTGGTAAAGGTTTACCCTAATTACTTAATTTCTACATGCTAGATCATCATGGAGGCATTGAACCTACACACTGGTCCTAGCTAATTCCTCACCATCACCATACTTTTAAGTTAGGAGTTTAGGACTTAATACACAAGGTTAAAAGAATATTAGCTACTACATGTAATATTTAATTCATGTTTAGGTATTGATTAGGCTTATTTATTCCTTAAATAACTTTTGCATTGGTTACTGCCACTTAATTTACTAAACCATCATTTCAGTTATAGCTAAGGGTATTTTTACTAAAATTGAACATTTACCTAAATCCACTTCTTCCTTGTTAATGCCTCTAACTAGCAATTCAAACCATACTAATTAATTATATAAGAACTAATCAACATTTAAATCTTAAATAATTATATTTATTTTCTAATAAATTTTTAGCATCTTTTATTAATTATTCTCAGATTTTATTTGCCTTTTCCCTTCACTGGTTGTGCTGGCAAAAAGGTTTAAAAAAAAACCTACATCTAATATTGCGGCCAGAAGGAATCGAAACCTGGCCGGCTAACTGAGTGCACACGCTGCTAGCCAGTGGGCTCGGGAGTATTACCTGACCCAAGCAAGCGAAGGAATATAGTTGAGCTGGGCGTGGGGGAGGCTGAAGCAGAGGAAGCTCGGGGGCGGTACGGCCGGTGTCGTTGCCGGCGTGGGGTGGCCGGAGAGGGGAAGGCGGCGGCTAAAACGCGTCGCCCACGGGCTGTGGAGGCTGGTGGAGGCGTCGGCGGAGACCGAGGGGCTCTGAGACGGGCCGGCGGCGTGCGGCGGCGGCCGGCTTGGGGAGGTGCTCGGTGCCGGAGAAGTGGGGGAAGGGAGGGACTCCGGCGGCAGTTGGAAGAGGTCTGCGACACCGAGGGGTTACTCCCAATGCGAGGAATTGGAGGGAGATCGGTGGTGGGGGAAATGGCGGCGGTGGAGGCGGGTTTGGCCGGCGGTGGGGAAGGAATGGATTTCGGCGAGCTCGCGCACGGTGCTTCAATTGGGTTGGAGGGAGAGTAGAGAGGGGTGGTGCGGTGTCTCCAACGGCTCGAGGGGGCGGATTTCTAGCCGCCGGGGCGGAGGGAGCGGAGGACCGGGCCACGGCGGAGGACCGGGCGGCAGTGGGAGGGTCCGCGGGGCTTTGCCCGACGCGGGGCTCGGCGTGTGATGGCACGGGGCTCGTCGCGGCGCGTAGAGGGACTGGCGAGCGGCGATGGGACGGGCTAGCGCAGAGCTCGAGCGTGCTGCCAGAGGGGAGCA
Organism: Dendrocalamus latiflorus; assembly: GCA_017311315.1. Lineage (NCBI taxonomy): Eukaryota > Viridiplantae > Streptophyta > Magnoliopsida > Poales > Poaceae > Dendrocalamus > Dendrocalamus latiflorus. The sequence goes on from CM029663.1 coordinate 12,549,734, forward strand.
GAGCACGCGCGGAGAGAAGAAAAAGGGGAAAAGAGGAAGAAAAACAGTGGCACTGGAGGGGTGGGGTCGCTCGGGCAGAGAGGGAGGCGGCCGCGCGCTGAAAGGAGGGGAGAGCGGGGGTTGGGCTGGGTCGGCTCGGCCTGGTCTGACTCCCCTCTTACTTTTTTTTTGTTTTATTTTACTTATTGTGTGTATATGCATGTATCTATATAAATATATATACACATGTATAATATATATATTTATTTATTTATTCATTTTTGTTTCTGTATATGCACATATACATTTATTTTATTCACATATATATTTATATATTTTATTTGCACATATGTATATATTTATGTATAATTCCTTATATTGTTATTTTGCTGGCTTAATTAATTCTTGCTTATTTTTATTTGCTATTCTTAACAGGCTTTTTCTTGCACAATTTATACATGCCTATATATGCATTTGTATTTTTATTCATGTACTTTTATTGCTAGTTATGCCATTATTTTCAAAATAAAATCTTACATTTTTTTTCTTCAGGTTTCTCTTTTCCTAGACTGGATCATCCTTTCAGATTCTTATTTAAAACTTTAGTTTTCTATTGTTTGCATATTCCCTTTTTGGTATCACTAATGTTTGTCTTCACCTTTTATGAATTATTCAATTTTTGAATTCTCATCCAAATCTGATAAAACACCACGAAATCCAAATTCCAATTGAATATATTGCAAAAATAACTCAAGAAATTCATATTTTCAAATCTGAAATTTTCAGGATGTTACAGGCTTCCTGGCTTTGTCCCCCCATTTCTGAAGCTGACGCATCTCTCCCTTTTTCATGCTCTCTTCGCTTTACAGCCACCTTGTATGCAGATTTTTACAGAAAATTCCCCTTTCGGATTGTAGTGCCAAGCTGGCCAATCATCCGTATTATCGTTCGTCGCTATTGACAAAATCATATCTGCATCCCGCTGCCAAAAAGTATCCTTCACCAGATCTTCATCCCAAGTGCCAGTAACCGGGTTGACAAGTTTAGCAACTTTAGTCAGTAAAGATGTGCCTCTCGGGGTGGCCAGCTGACGTGTAGCCCCAAGTGAAGTTGAACGCCTTGAAGGATGCTCCTCCAGGTGTATGAGATCCCATCTCGTGCATTGCATTGCAAAATGTTGCTGTTAGCAAAATACTTTGCCTTGAGAAGCTGGCTGCAAAGATTGTCAGGATTGGTTAGAATTCTCCATGCCTGTCTTGCTAGCATGGCCAGGTTGAATAAATGTAAATCCCTGAAACCCAATCCACCCTCCTTCTTTGGCAAAGTTAAATTGTCCCAGCTTAACCAATGGATTTTGTTCTCCTTATCATTTTGATTCCACCACCACCTGCCAATTAAAGAGTTCAACTCCTCACATAGACCTTTTGTTAGATCAAAACAAGACATGACATAAGTGGGAATAGCTTGTGCCACTGATTTAATCAACACCTCCTTTCCTGCCTTGGAGAGCATCTTTTCCTGCCAACCTTGTATACACACCCAGATCTTCCTTTTTATATAATCAAAGGCCTTCTTTCGTGATTTGCCAATTGAGACTGGGAGGCCTAGGTATCTCTCACTTTTTGCTTCTGACTCAATGTGCAATTCAAATTTTACCTGCTGCTTGTTTACTTGATTTGTGTTGGGGCTGAACAAAACAGAGGACTTGTCCCTATTAATCACCTGACCCGAGGCACTTTCATATACATCAAGGATTCTTTGTAGTTCTTTGGCATCCTCTATTCGTGCTCTCATCAAGACAAGGGAGTCGTCAGCAAAGAATAAATGATTGATTCTAGGTGCCGCCTCACACACTTTGATTCCTTCAATTTTCCCCTCAGCTTCAGCTTGTTGCAGCATGGCAGAGAGGGCTTCCGCATAGATAATAAACAGATATGGGCTAAGAGGATCCCCTTGCCGGAGTCCCCTCTATGGAATCACTGTACTGGTGTAGTCATCATTAACCTTAATGCGATATGAGACTGTTGTGACACACCGCATGATCAATTCGATCCACCTCTCATGGAAGCCTAATTTCTCCATCATTTTCCTCAAGAAGGTCCACTCCACCCGGTCATAGGCTTTACTCATGTCCAGTTTTATTGCTGCTAATCCTACTTTACCTCTTTTTCGCTGGTTCAGATAGTGAGTCAGCTCATAGGCTATCAGCACATTATCAGTAATTAGACGTCCCGGAACAAAGGCACTCTGTGAATGAGAAATAATCTTCAGCGGGATGGACTTCATCCTATTTGCAGTGGTCTTTGAAATCAGCTTGTAGGCAACATTACAGAGACTGATCGGCCTAAGATCTTTGAGCTTTTCCGGTTTATTCACTTTCGGAATCAGAACCACTACTGTATCATTCCAGCCCTGTGGCATATTACCTCCATTCAACACATTCAGAACCTCCTGTTTCACTTTGTCACCCACTAAAGACCAGAATTTCTTATAAAAAATTGACGGAATTCCGTCGGCCCCCGGAGCTTTCAAATCCCCCATATCTTGCAGAGCTTCCCAAACTTCTTTATTAGTGAAAGGTAAAGTCAATCTCTCATTCATTTCCTGAGAGACCCGAGATTGCACACACCCAATAACCTCCTCCATCTGTTCACCTGCACTTGACATGAAAAGTTGTTGATATTGGTTAGCAATAAAATTTTTCAGGTACTTCCCCGCCACCACAGCTCCTCCCTCCTCCATTAATTTTTCAATACGATTTTTTCTTCTCCTCTCAGAAGCTTGGGCATGGAAAAATTTTGTATTTCGATCTCCTTGGGTCAGCCATGTAGAGTGGGCCCGCTGCTTCCAATAAGTGTGCTCCTGGTCCAGCAGCCTCTCCAGCTTGTAGCAAAGCACATGCTCTCGATTAATTTGAGCTTGGCTCATGCTTCTGCATCGGCAGATCTCCAACTCCCTCTTTGCAGCTGTTATACGCTTCTCCAACTCTCCCAAAACACACCTATCCCACTCCCACAAATCACTTAAAAGCTGTTTATGGATCTCCATCAGCCTTGTCTCCCCCTTCTCCAAAGCCTTACACCATGCTTCCTCCACTTTAATTGGACCCTCCTCCTCCTCCAGCCAACGCGCCTCAAACTTTCTCAAAATTTCCGATGTTCTCCTCCATTCCCTTCTCTCCCTCCCCCCTAGTTCAATGATGATTGGTCTATGATCCGAGTGCCTTGGATCTCCATTTATTACACGAACCAGAGGAAAGTGAGCCCTCCAGGCACTATTGGCCACCGCTCTATCCAGCCTCTCTTTCACATAGCTGTCCACCCTATGGTGGTGATTTCGCCAGGTGTAGGTGTCACCCTCGAAACCGAGATCACATAAGCCACACTCCACAAGAGCCCGGCGGAAATTCTCCATACACCTCTCCGGTCTAGGCGGACCCCCACCTTCTCACAGTTGAACATTATCTCGTTGAAATCCCCACAACATAGCCACGGCAGATTGCTTCTATTACGCAAAATTCTTAACAATTTCCAAGTTTTCTCCTTCTCCTCACCCCTTGGCTCACCATAGATCCCAGTAAAACGTCATTCGAACCCAACCTCCTCCTTCACAAAGGCTTCAATATGGTACATCGACATACTTCCAATAGTAATATCAATCACTTTCCTCCAAAACAAAGCTAGGCCCCCGCTTAGGCCCACGCTGTCCTTCACAAACATGTTTGGCAAATTAAGGCTCCACCTAAACCTCTCCATCCAACCTGTGTTGTGCTTGGTTTCCGACGAGAACAACACATCTGGGGCCTCCTTCTTCTGGACGTCCAGAAGACCACGAACTGCCGGGCCATTCCCCAATCCCCGGCAGTTCCAAGCAATAAGTCTCATTGGGCCTGGCGGGATTGCTCAGGCAACCTCGCCAACTCAGCATTACCCTCAACCTCCATACCACCAGGAACCCCTGTTCCTTCGCCTCCTTTGTGCTTTTTCTTTCCTTCCCCTATGTACTCCCCAACAGTGTCCGGGACTTGTCTTTTCTTGTTAGCCTCCAGTGCCACCTCACCACTCTTCCTTGCTCTTTCACTTCTTGGTCTGCACTTGAAAGTCAGCCTCTTTATTGATAATTCAACCCTTGATTTAGCTTCCATTCCACTCCTCCCTTCATTTCCTTCCAGCCGAACTGTGCCCGAAGCTTGGTTGGTAGCCATCGAGACCTCACCGTCACCCTGCAGCATACCTTTTTCTTCATCTACTTCCATACCAACCTCAGTTCCATCCTCCCCTCCTATAATCTGCTGTATGCCACTCCCAACAACCCTTCCTTCCTCCGAGGATGCAGCTCTCACACCTATGATCAACGGTTCCTCAGATTCCGTTGTGTCCACAGGCGCCTCCTTAGCCTTGCCTACGGACTCTGAAACACTTTGTTCCCCTGCTGACTTTGACACAGCCCCAAACTCCAATCTTTTTGGTATACCTTCGCGCACTACCTTTCCTTTTTGTTTCAGCGGGCTTAGACCATCATCCCTCAGCTCATCCTCCACTCTGTCGGCAACCTTGCGAGAGAGGTCGCCACTACCTGTACCCCTCTGTCCATAACTTTTTCCCCAACTTGTATCTTTCCTTTGCTGGTGGCTTCCACCAGAACTACCCCCTTCAGACCATCTCCCTTTCCCTTCCTTCTTTCGTGTTGGGTTAACCCTAAGCCACTCCCCAAACTGCCTACCCTCCTCCCTCCAAACCCCCTCATCACACTCCTTCTCCACATGACCCAAGAGGCCCGCACGAATAACAGAAATTTGGCAAGAACTCATATTTGAAATTGCACCAACCCACCCCCTCTCCATCCCTATCCTCCATAGTGGTTCCCCTGAAAAGGGGTTTGCGGATGTCAAGCAGTACCTTGAGCCGAAGAAATTCACCCACGGCCATATCATCTTCATCTGCATCCACTTCCAGGAACCGACCCACCTTGTTCCCAATCCGACGAGCCGTCTCACCATTCATCAGACCAAGTGGTAGATCAAAACCTCTGATCCAAACCGGAACAAAGAAAAACTCCAGGTCTTTCAACCTCTTGGAGTCGTCAAAATCCACCACTGTCAACAGAACACCTCCAAACTCCCATGGCCCATCCATAATCGCCCTGCGCTTTCCCCCCGGCTGTAGGAAGGTGAAAAGAAATAAGTTGCTACCCAGCTCCTTACACCGAATACCTTCCCTGGGACACCAGATCCTCCCCACCGATTGCACAATACCATCAGCGTGCCCAGGCTTCGAAGAGAGCAGCTTGCCCACCGCCTGTGGAGGTCGTCCAGCATCCCTTGATCTTGCCTGCCGCACCCCTTTAACAGCCCTCCTTTCTTCCTCCGTAAGTTTCAGCCCATCCAACAGACATTCCAAATCCTCAGCCCCCTTCTTCCTTCCTTTCTCCATCAGCGCCGGGACCTCCAGCATCACCCCGCCAACAACAGGCAGACACAGGACCCCGGCCACAAGCTGCTCCCGAGCACCTTCTCCCCCAGCCTCGCACTACCACAACCACCGGACACACACCTCCTCCACCTCAGCCTCCGCGCCGCCTCAACCCACAGACACACACCACCACCAAAGCACCCCCCGACCAGCAGGCCCGGCACCGTCCTCCACCACCCCGGCCACCAGCCGACCCCCGGCGCGGTCCCCGCTTCACTTGTCGCGCGCCTGCATGAAGCACGCGACCGCCGCCCCAGCTCCTGACTCCGCCTAACCCACCCCCGCAGGGCCTCGCAGGAGCCCCTCCCCTGCCTTCCAGACCTTGGGGAAAGGGAGAAACACTAGAGAATGCTCTAACTTGTGGAGGATTTGGTGAAAATTTGAGGAAAAACCAAACCGAAACCCTAGCTGGGATGCTAGGGTTCGGACCTTGTTCTGAGTCGCCCAAGCCCCCTGCGGGAGTCAAACGACCAGAACTTGACGCTGGTTGCAGAGGTTGGTAAGAAGCATACTGTGGTGGACAAAATGAGCTCTGGATTGAGAATTTGAGATTGACAAAATGGTGAAAATGACGGGGGCAGCTGCGGTGTCATTTGAGGCTAAGACTGACTTTAGAAGGGAATTGGAGGGACTGAAGAGAAAGGTGGACAGGATTCAAGTCGAGGAGGATGCTTCCGGGGGCATGGTCCATGAGAGATGTGGAGGCTACAGAACTGAGGGCTGAATTGAAGAGGGTCCATGATTGGAGGGGAGAATGACAGGTAGGACGAGATATTACAGAGAAAAAAAGAGAGAGAAAGGAAAAAGGAGGGTAAAATGGTCAATTCGCTCCAGCATGAATGAAAAAAATCATAACAGTGGCATTTTGTAGATTTACGGTATTTGCGGTGGTATTTCGGAGCGTCTCTTTGTTGCAATAGTAAGTGGGCAATCTTTGCGTCGATGACACGAGCAAATTCTCTTTGGCCAATGGTCATGACAAAACTTGCTAACTGATAACAGCCAGCATAAGTACCATTATAAATCAACTCACGAAATAATCCGAAACATTCAAGACATTCAACCTCACATAAAAGGTGAAAATTCAAGACGGCAGGCTAACTTGACAAGGTCTACGATAGGATCGAAAAGATGCAACGAACTTAACGCTTCCCACCACCGCCGCCAATCTTTGGGCCTTTATGACCCTTTTGTGCAGCACCCTTGGTTTGTGTCTTCTGAGATTTCGCCACCTCTGCCTTCTTTGCCCTTTTCTCATCCTTGGTTTTCTTTATGCGCTCCTTGATCTCACTGCAAATGTAGACATGTCAGAGACAGGTATTAGTTTGAATCAAATTCAGAATCATTCAGTGAAAATGATTGAGAAGAAAACAATAATATCAGCCAATATGGAAGAAGCAACAGCTATAATAAGAAGATTGACAAATATGAGCAACAGCTATAATAATATAAATAATTCCAAGTTGAAAAAATAGCAGAAATTTATAAGCAAAAGCAATGCTGATACAGACAGCTACAGCTCTATAGAAAGGTGGAAAATGTACCGAAGAGCCGCTTCTCTAGCAGCATCACGGACTTCAGGCTTCTCACTCCTCTTCTTTTGGATAACTTCCAGAGTAGTACCAACAATTGACCGTGAGTATGGCTTCTTGGTGGTGCGACGCCTCTTCTTGACAGCTTCAGCGTGTATGTCCTGCATTGACACATTGAAAAACAGCCTAGTAAGAAATATTACAACAAGACATGATAGAAATGAATGAACAATGCACACCAAAATAAAATACTAGCCGGTTGCTGCAGCTAACTCAGACAACTGCATAGCATGGGATGCAAGATTACAAGAGGAGGGATGAATGTACATAGTAGATATTTAGATGCAGAAATAGATACAAGCATGCTAGCAGAGGCATTGTATGTATCAAGCACCCCATATAATTTATAAAGAACCAAACAACACATCTCCACTCACTAGCAAACAAATGGTTTGATGATCTCAATTTGGCCATTATATACAAATGTATTCTAGTAACCGAGAAAATTGCTATAATAGGACTCCAAACAACGTGTTTCGCTATAATAGGACTTCTAACGTTGACATCGCTAAAATGACACCCGAAACATTGGCTTCTCGTAATACATGACATTTGGCTAATGTTTCGAAATACCCGAACATTGGAATTAAAAGAGCCAAATGTCATGTATTACGAGAAGCCAATGTTTCGGGTGTCATTTTAGCGATGTCAACGTTAGAAGTCCCATTATAGTGAAACACGTTGTTTGAAGTCCCATTATAGCAATTTTCTCCTAGTAACCATACCAAAACATGGGGGAAATTGCCCTACAATAAATGCCAGAGGTATCTTAAAATGCTGATTATGCGGCCTATACAAGTTAGTTTTTTGTACTTGAAGCTCCGCAACAACAAAGTTCATGCACGCCATCTCAACTCAACTAACATGTTAACAATATTTCAGAAGTACAAAATAGGATAATCCAGTGATTGCACGTGTGGAGATTGGAGAATGCTACATGCATGAATAATGAAGAATTCAGCAATCAAAATGTGATACCTTCTTGTGCTGCTTCCTGTACATAGCTGTCCAGGTAAGCTTTGCAGGCTTCAGGCGGTTGTGGAAGTAGCGCTTGCATTTTGAGTTGGCGAAAAGGAAAACCTGCAGGAGGAAACATCTGAATTCATTAGAGAAAACTTCTAAGCTTACTCATATTAATGACCTTCAACACATTAAGATGTTTACCTGTGAATCAGCACGAATGAACCTGATACCCTTCCCGGGATATATCTTCTGGCCACTAAAACGGCAAAGTTCAGTCCTGCAAAACCAAGAAAACAATGCTTTGAGCTTTGAAGACATCGTGGTGAAATTGTACTTACGGTATCATTAATATCAACTAAGTACAAAATAGAGGTGGTTAATTTACAAAATCCATCAACAACACATTGCAACAACTTAAGCACAGAGATTAACTTACTTCAGAACCATCTTGTCAGCCTTACAAAACTTTCACAAGATCCTGCCTAGATTCCACAAAAAAAAGACAGCAGAATAAACATGAGCAACTCTTAAAGCCGTAAGACAAGGAAGTGAAAACACAGAAGCACGATCAACAATATGAGCACATAAAAGGAGTCAAGACCATACAGCAACCAACTTGAAATTCAAATTTAGAGCCTTTAAAGGCAGCAGAAATACAAAATAGTTTGCGCTGCAATGCGGATACTTGGGGGCCTGTTCTTTTTGGCTGCGGTTTATAACTTTTGGCTAAAATTTTTGAATTTTAGCTGTTTGTGACAGAGATTACAGAGAGAGATACTCGCTTGTGATTTTGGTTGATACAGATATTGGGCTTTTAACGTGTACTACAATTAACTTGTAAATACCATCTTGAGAAAATACTCCGTTTAAAAGTTAGGTACTGTAGCAAAAGCCAAAAGTTGCTTTTAGAAGCCGAAAAGTACATGGCGTAGGCTACTATCCAATCACAAAGACCATAGCACCTGGGTAACTTTGCTCGAATTGTTGGAAAGCGTATATATAACCAAAACAAAGCTGACAAGTTGCAGTCACAAGTTACACTGAACAATTATGCCAAGTCAGGACTGAAATGGGTGATATCGGGCGACTACTGGCAGCAGAGAGGTGAGTTAAATCTCTGCTGCAAAGCGGGTTCCCATGTCTCTCTTGCACACCAAAATAATAGGCTACTATGCAACCAAAACGGCTATAGGGCCTCAGTACTTGTGCTCTGATTCAAATGAACCTAAAACAACTAAAAAAAGACAACATTATGTCATCAATTGATACACTGGACCACTATCCACCTTAAGCCCAAAATTGTGTGACTATAGGATAACTATTGGCAGCAGAAACACAAAGAAGTCACTGTTGCAAACTGCGCACCCATGTCTATCTTGCACAGTAATTAATAGGCCATCACACAGCTGCAGCTACGTATGGTGCCTCACTACTTGTGCAAGAGATCATGTACAGCAGACAGCCAGTTACGTTTCCTATAAGAATTTCTTGTGCTTGAGGTCATGGACACATCCAGATCACGGACTAACAAAGGTAAGTTAGCCTTTTGGGATTGGATGAACAAACCCCTGTCACAGAGAATGGCAAAACCAACGAACTAGCTAATGTGAGTTACCTCACCTAAGAATCAAGAAAAACAGTAGCTTAGCCTCGGACCAAAACCAAAGAACTCGAAAAACAAACGGACGAACTGGTGAAATTATCTCGCAGTAGGAGGAGGCACGACTGCCGCACGGATCAATCGACGAGGACAGGAAAGATTAGCGAGGCGAAAGGGAGAGAATGAGGGATACCTTGAAGCGAGGCGGCGGCGGCTGGGAGTGGGGAGGATGTGTTACCGCTCGGGCTGGGTTTTGATGACCTCGCAAGTTGGTCAGACGCGGAGATTTGAACCTAATGGGCTGTACTCGTCGGGTAACAGGTTCAGGCCCAGTATTACTTGTATCGGCTGCTCTTTTTCTTTTTTCCGTTTTGGAGGGTTTTTCTCCTTTCTCGCGTTTTGGTTTTTGTGGCAAAGCTTCTTCGACGCCGTCTCCTGTAAAAACTACTGATCTATAAAGAAGGATCAACTCGAGAAGAAGGGGGAAAAGAACGCGTGCAATTAACTTGAGGTCCGAACTCAACCTTTTAAAAAATGGGGTCTGAACTCTGAAGCATATTCTGATATTTTTTTTTTCCAAACATAAAGGCATAGATTAACAGTATGTGCTATTTGAATCCGACAAGCAATTTGTTTGAAAAAATACACATACATATGAAACCTCAGACAAGTCCATAAAATTTGATAATGCGATGCCTGGTTTCAGTGTAGATGGTTTCGAGTACAACACAAGCTACATGTAACAAATGATGAAATCCGGCAAACTCCCTTGTGGTTGAGAACAAAATTTTACCATACAGAAAACTGGTGGTGGCTTATTATAACGATCTGGAGTGAACAATACTGTCGTAAACTCTCACAGTTGCAATGGAATGACAATCATGCCTGTTTTCAACTAGCATCTTTGTCCGGTTCAGAACTCACGATTGGTAGGTTCCTTCTGTACTGAGGAGACGTTAATCTCCTCTCCAGTGGTGTCTTCCTCTTGCTCACCACGAATCTGTTCACCCCCTTCCTCATCGGCATTATCTCAGGGAAGTCCTCGTCAGGGATGTTGGCAAGCTCGGAGATGTCCTTTATCTGTGCTGCCCTCCTAAACCACCTCTCAGCCTTAGCTTCCTCAGACATGTCCAGAGGATCAGGATCCTTCACAGCGGATCCTTCCAAACTCTTCCCAGCATAAACTCTGTTCGAGCTTTCTATATAGCGTGAGTAGTCTGCTGTTTGATGAGGGTTGGCGGAAGCACTACCGCTACTGCCACTGCTCTTATCAGAATATGAGCGACTCCAATTATTGTTGCTGTTGTTGCTCCAAGCAACATTGTTGCCATAACTGCCGTTGCTACTCCAAGTATTGTTACCATAGCTGCTGTTGCTGCTCCAAGCACCATTGTTGTTATAGTTGCTGTTGCTACTCCAAGCAGTGTTGCTGTTATTGTTGTCACTGCTCGAAGCATTGTTATTGTTGCCATAACCTGACGTACAAGGCGGTTGTGCAGAATAGTTGCCCCCATTGTACATAGATCCACCTCTGCTCTCGTTAAAGCTCCCCTGAAAGTAGTTTGTATTCCAAGTGCCGGTATTCGAAGTACCACTGGACTGACCACTCACCTCATGAGATTGTGGTTGGTGCTGATAGTTACTACTTTCACCATAAGCATAACCACCAGTACTCAAGTTTTGCTGAGAGTAACTTCTGTTCCAATTCTTATTATTCATGTTGCTGTTTGCCTGACTGCCCATCACCTGTGAGGCATTTCGGCTATTTCCTGAATTTCCGGATGAAGCCTTTGTTTCTGGCAGCTTTTCAGCTGATGGAGAACCTCCTGACACTATTCCTGTATCTGGAGCACTCTCCACTGGCTTATCTTTCTTGGCAAAGTAACCAGGAGGGAAAGGAACAAATGGTACAAAATTGGAATCGTCAGCCTGCTCAAGCACACTGCGCCTTTTGTACTGTGGTGATGTCGGTGAGCGGTCTTTCTTCTTACTAATAACAAATCGATTCTCGCCTTTCCTCATTAGCATAATCTCAGGAAAGTCTTCATCAGAAATTGCACTTGAAAGGTCTTTTACATTGTCAAGCTCTGTGACTTTCTTGGACCATTTCTCAGCGGCATCTAATGATTTCTTGACATTTCGCTCCTCAGTTGATGACACTGTGCTATTCACTGTGGAACTACCAGCTTCTATATTTATTTGGGCATCCTTGTCTGTCTGCCCATTACTGTTTGTATTATGTGGCTTAGCAAACAGATCTGCAGATAGTGGCACAAAAGGAACAGGATTGATGTCACCGGGATGGTCTGTTAATTTCTTGAGAGCCCCAGCATTTACACCTCTATTACCAGATTGATTGTTTGGGGCTGTAGTAGATGACGAACGGCCAAGTATCCTGTCTAAAGTTTGACTGATCTTGGAGTCAGATGATGAAGCTTGAGGGCTATTGTCACTGCTGTATTGTGCATTTGCCAATCTTCTCTCCAATGGTGTCTTGCGCGTGCTAACTACAAATTTATTGACCCCTTTCCGCATAGGCATGATCTCAGGAAAATCCTCATCAGCTGCTAGACTACTTAAATCAGCAGAATCATCGAGTTGAGATACTTTGCTCAACCACCTTTCCGCCTTCTCATCATTTTCAGCGAGTTTTCTCTCAATTTCAGATTTACCAATGTTGGTTACATTAAGAAGCTGTGCCACACCACCTAAACTAGCACCAGCAGATGCAGGATTTGGTGGGATTGCTCCTGGTCTACTGCAATCACATCGTAAGCATGATATATTCCTCCCATAATTATAGAATTCACACCTTAGCAAAAAAAAAACAAAACAAAGTCAGCTATATCAAAATATAAATGAAATTTAGATCACAAATCTTAGAAGTTAGCATGTCGAATCTTACTGTGGGCATTCCCACTCTCCACCAGTCAACATCTTCTTTGGCCGATGCTCATTGCACTCAAGGCACCTCGCATTTCTTGCAAAGTTCATGAAGCTACATCTGCAGGTTGCGAAAGGCACATTTACATTCAACATTGCAGGAAAATGCATGAGGGTAAAACAATTCGTAATTGGTTAAAAAAACAGCAGCAAATAACCTCAAATGCATCCAAGCAAGACAAATAGTTGGTGGATAAAGTGGCTCTTTGAACAAAATAATGCGAATAACACAATATCTGCTCATGTTAGTTAAGTGTAAAACAACTCAAAAGTTGAAAGCTTGCGTAATAACAACAGGAGGGTGCAAAATGAAAAACCTGACTTTTGTACAAGGTATTTTGCTACAACAGAAGGAAACATCTGAGTATATTTTTAGCTATAACACATCTAGTAAGGCTATATATAGAATTGGTAGGTTGACTCATCAAAGTAAGGCAATAAGTAGAACACAACTGTTCAATCAACAAATGAGAAAGCCAGAACTAACATACCTTGTGCAAATCCAGTCACCTCGCTTCATTTCAATATTTTGTCCTGGAGGCCTAGAGAAGCGCTCATGTTGACTCAAAGAACTTTGCCTGGCTGTTGAGTCCACAAAAGTGGAGGTTTGGGAAAGTCCACTAGAACTTACTAACTCAGCCAAGATATTTCTCACAGCTAAATCAGTAAGTTCCTTATCTATTGAATAGCTGTCTGAAGAACTGTATACGTAACTTAACAAGTACCGAACAATATCAACTGTTTCAGCTCTCTCTGATTGAATTATCTGGCAAAAATTGTCATATCTTCAGTTTGTTGGCCAATACTTTCTTGTCGCAATGAATAAATAGTAATGGACTCAGTAGTTATGGAACTGAAACCCTCCTGAACCTGGAACTGAAGTAAATATAGAAATTCTAATAGCGTTAAGTACCTAAGCCTATGAGAAGAACAACAAGAAGTGTAATTAAGGTGCAGCGAAAAAATGTGAATTTTAGCAAAACTTTGCTCCAAACTTTTTATGGGGATGTTATTTGCAGGGATTGCCCATAAAACGAATGGCCTCTTTAATCCTTCCTGACTCTACGTCTCAGTGCCTCACTGGCAATATAGGCTAGCTCAAACCAACAAAAACTATACATCCGATAGATCATACTTAGGCAGTAATTTGAGCTTATCAAGATCATAATCTAGTTGACAGATAACCAGATAGAAGTAAAATCTAAAAGACCCAAGTACCCAACCACCCATTAAGCAATGCACCCAACTTACGAAAGTGCAACAACTCACATTGCTCTCTTCCCCAGCAAGGTACTGCCGCAGTCGCTGCACTGATGCCTCCCCGTCCCTGAACAGAGCCGGCGCCGCGTTGGCCACCACAACCTCCACATCCTTCCTCGGCAGCGACCTGGGGCCACACCCAATTAATCCGCAACACAGAAACCTTCCCGCCCGCCAAAACCCAGTCGGCCAGATGGCCAAGTAAATTCACTTCACCTGAGAAGGTCGGGCCGGTCGCGCGCGAACGCGAGGAAGGATGAGACGGCGGCCTCGGCCTCAGATGACAGATCGCAGCCGGAGGCGAGATCGAGCTCGTAGGCGGGGTACGGGGCGCGGGCGGCGTAGCCGGCGATTGCGAGGCGGTCGACGAGGCGGGACCACTCGGGGAAAGGAGCATGGAACGGTGGGGATGGGGATGCGGAGGTGAAGCTGTGCGGAAGGGATGAAGCCTCGGAGGCGGCGGAGTTGGAGAGGGTGCGGAGGGGAGAGGGGGATGAGAGCAGGAGTTGGCGGCGGGATGCCGCGGCGGGCGGGGAGAGGAAGAGGGCGAAGGCGGCGGCGGAGGGGCGGAGGCGGAGTGGGGAGGAGGTGAGGAGGAGGGAGGAGAGCAGCTTGTAGGCACCGCCCATGGCGACGGCGACGGAGCTGAAACCTGAGAGGGTTTTGCGCCTCCTGCGGCTGCCTTCCTTAGCCGGACGGCACGGTGCGGCGGACGGTGGAGGCGGCAGAAGAAATATCTGGACGCGATCGCACGGCTAGGATTCGCCTATCCATCCAGGCTTGCTTGCATGCTGCCAGGACGGCCCAACTATGCAGATGGGCTTGCTCGGCCTGTGGTGAACTTTACAAGCCTATTTATTGGGCTTGGCAAGGACGGCCTAAATACAGACGCTCAGGGTTCCCCCTAGGTTTCGTCACAGCCCGCTATCTATGAACCAGGCCTACCGATTGAGTTCTCTAGTACCAATGGACTAATGGGCACTTGTCTATCAAGCAGTTTTTTTTTCCTTTTTGTGATCATCGAGCATCCTAGGCACACTATGTGCATCAGTAGGAGTTCAAGGATGCAGAGTTAACCATCAATCCAAAATTGTCAACGATGAAGATCTCCATGTGACAACCCGTATTTTCTAATCCTTTTAATCACAATACTAAGGTTAATAAAAATTAATTAATCAACTAAATAACGAAATTGTGCAGGATTTTTTTAAAAAATGCAGAACATTCCGAATAAATTAAAACTTTCCCCAAGACAAGACTAATTAAAAATCTACAAGCCATCTCAACTTGCAAATCTCAATTATGAACTCACCCCAACATGTTTCAAATCAACTCAAGTTCAATAAAATATTCACATCCCATGTATAACTATTAATCAAATCCATCAAACAAGGATTAAAATTATTCATGGAATCAATTAAAACTATTAACAGACCCTATTACAACAATGTATATGATAGTCCAAATTACATTATTCTACAACTCAACTTGCATCCATTTACAATCCTTAAGCCCCTTCAAGTATAATTATGGGTACATAAATTACAGTTCAAAATACATCAATTTCATTCAGATTATATCAAATTATAAATCTCAACCCCATTCAGGTCCATTGCAAATACAGGAATATTGTTAAGCAAAAGAATATCCATCATTATTAATTACGAAGACAATCAATAACAAAAGACTGAACAAAAGAAATTAATTAAATCAGGTTGTCGTCAGAACCCGTCTGGCTTTTAGAGGACCAAATCCTAACGCTCATGGAGATACCAGGACAGTTCAGGGCTGGCCAACACCTCTCACATAGATGGGCCTCATCATTCGATGGAAAATTGAAAAACCCCAAAAATTCCAAATCATTTTTGTGAATTTTCCTGGATTTTTGGGTGAATTTTGAATCCTTTCCCAATTCGGAAATTCCTGTTGAAATCCGCTTTCCCTTTTCAGCTCTGCGCTTTCTCAATTCGTTGGCGCCTTCTGATTTTCCGCCTTCTCCTCTCGATCGCGCCCGCACCACGCTCGCAGCCCCGCCCCGCTGTGCGCCATGCCGGCTCGTCGTCGTCGCCCGTTCCCGGTCGCGCCCACTCCTCTCACCTCTCCCCTCTGTTCCCTTGGCCCCGCCAGTCAGCCTCCCCTTCCTCTCCTCCCCGCGCTTCGCGCCATTGCCCATCCGAGCAGGTGAACTGCCCTGCACTTCCTCCCGCGCCTTTACTCGCCGTGACACCGCCCGTCGCTCGGACTCGACGCCTCGCCAACTCCCTCAGCTCGCCCACTCCGCGCCATCACTCCCTTGGGCAGCACCGAACTGCCTCTCATCGCCAGCTCTCTCCGCGCCTTCTTAAGCCCTGCGACCTCCACCTTTAGCTCCACAACACTCCCTAGTACCTCCCTAAGCAGCCGATTGAAGTTTAAGCAGCTGCATCGCCGCCGGCGAGCTTCACTAGCACTGGTGATCCCCGAGCCTCATTCCCTCGTTTCTCCATTAAAATCTGATTGCTTATACTGACTTGATCCCCTTTGCTTCCTGATCATGCTGGTGAACTCCGTTGACCAAGAGCATCCCTCTCCTACCCTGGCGGTGGAGCTCGCTGTCGACCGAAAGGGGGCTGTCGTGGACAGCTCGATAGGGAGCTTCTCAACTCAAACCACCGCCACCATCGTGATCCCTCACCTCAAAGATGCTCAAAGCGCCAATTTTCCCAGAGCGCCGCTGATGGCCTCTGGCGCCAGAAAATCGCCGACGAACTCTCCCCGGCCGTTCGCCGTCGTTGAGCCTCCCCGTCCCTTCCAAAGCCCTGAAATGAGTTCCTCATCTTCCAAGGCACCTCGTGCCACCCTCGAATCCCGCCGAAAGGCGCCGCCAACGCCGTTCCGCTCACGCCGTCGTTCTCTACCTCGCGGCGAGAATGGCAGGCGAGAGGTAGACGACGACTACGTGGACGCATCCTCACCGTCCACGTTTACGTTGCCGTCTGACCTCAGCCGCAGGATGGTCTCATTCCTCAGCCGTCCGATCCCACTTAACGCATCAAATCTGGGGCTCTCGCTCGCGCTTCATCTTCGCCGCCCGCACTGGCCACGCGTCGGCCATCTAGTGCGGGGAGGTGCACGCGTGATGGGCCTTCGGCCGCGCGCGAGTTGGGCCGAAGCCACACGGCCGGCTCGGCTGCGTAGGCCGAATCTTTCCTCGGGCTGGGCTGTAGGAAAGGGCCGACCCGACACTGTTCATAAGGATTTTCCAATTTCCAAAAATCCAGAAAATCAAATAAAATCCTAGAAAATCCCAAAAATTCCGAAATTACACCATTTTGTTTATTTTGATACACCCATATTTGACCTCCAATCCACCAAATTCTTTCCAGAAGAATTCAAAAATCCTTCATTTGAGTTTTAATGTATTTTATTCCTTTTTAATAGATTTATTTCTCCTCGCTTGATTAGGATCAAGCCAGATTTATGTTATTTTTGTGTGTTTGCGCTAGCTTCGAAGTTTTCGGAGGCGACGGTGCAAGGGAAAGATCAAGGAAGCACGGTCTACGAGGTTGCCGAGTTGGTTGAGTATCAAGGAAAGTTGCAAATCCATGACCATATTGAATCCCATGCCCTTTAAATTATGTGTTTATGGTATTTGCAGTATTGTTATTTGTGAATTGTTAATTGCTTAAAATAAAATGTTTAGAATGACTTGTTATTTAGTTATTCTCTGCCACCGATAAATGCCACGTTAAATTGTAGCCATGCCTTTGTCAACCCTAGAAACATTTAAATAGTGTGTAAATACCTATAGTATATCTCATGCAAAGTTTTACACTACTAAGATGGTGGCCGCGGGCCGATAGGTTTGGAAAGTTAGGGTTTAGGGTAGAGGAGCTGTGGGGCACCGCGAGACGGTCTTCGCCCACCACTTTACTCTACGGTGGAGGTTGGTTACCTCATGAAAATATAAGGACTAGACCCTTACGCCGAGCAAGTGACATAATGGCCGCTCAACCACAGGTGTTGACTTGTCAACTCTGATTTAGTAGCTATTCAACTCGAGTGAAACCCTACATGGAAGTTGGTGTGGATCAGCAGATCCAGACTAAACAACGATAGGTCTCCACAACTCGGGCTCGGCGTTCCGTGCTGGCCAGCGGATACCCGAGGTTGTGCGAGTCCCTAACCTATCGGGTAGAGTGTATACCAAGGATTGAGCAGTGAAACGACCTGGTTCCTTAACTCAGTCATGAGGGTTAAGAATGCTTGTGGGTAAAGTTGGGCAACTCTGCAGAGTCATCAAAAAGGTGTTCGAATACACCGTGCTCCCGGTTAATGGAGCTGTGTCTATTAGGTAACATCTATGTTAGACCATGTGGCTTGGTCTAGGATATTTTGGTGGTGAATAATTGACAATGGTTAATTTGTGATGAATAATTGATGATGTCGCTTACTGTTACTTGAGGTATGCGATGTGTGTGTCGACTGATATTGGTCAAGTTGGGACGAACTTATGCCGAAAAAATGTTCTTTAGTATTTGCATGTACAGATTGAGCATGGAAGCGATCATAGGTGGTGATGAGGTGAACCAGGACTAGGATGGGAGATCTGAGGTTTAGACGGTCAAGGAGGTCATGAGATGGTCGGGCTCATGCTTGGGGCGCATAGAGATTAGAAATGAATGATATGTATTGGAGCTACGGAGGTATGGTCTGGAGGCTACGACATATAGTGATGATGCGTGAAGAAGTTACGTGAGGTGCGGTACTGGAGGCTTCGACACGTGACGAGTTGAAAAGTTAAAATTTTGGAAAACCCATGTTAGGAAGGGTTTTGGGTCTCTTTACTGTTGGAATTGTATTAGAATTTGTGGGCTTAGTATAAGTCCAAGTTTTAGGCTCTAGACTATAAATAGAGATGGGGTTAGGTGCTAACCCTATGGCTTTTGGAGATACTAATTTTGTGCTAGGTTTTAGGGGTGTTAGGAGGATACTTTATAGCCACTATGATTTAGAAATAAAGTTTAAATCTATTCAGAGAAATTGCGGTAGCTTGTCTGACAGGCTTTGTGGAAGGCACTTTGCGTCGCCGTCGAATTCGTTGTTCTGTTCTTTGATCGGCACACCGAGGCCCGCGCTCGCCTACATGCAAAAAATCTGCATCGCTGATTGCTAATAGTACTACCTTGATTGCCGAGCGAAGTAAAGCAAGGTCGATTTGTTTCTTGGCACACGCATGCGACTAGAAGCAAAGTCAAGCAACATTGATGTGTCGTTGCCCACAAGGCAGGAGGTTCTCGAATTTTTTGTACGGATAATCTATTTTTTATTCAAAATTACAGAAATATACCTGCGGAAATTTTTTTTACAAGAATATACTTCAGTCGCCTAATGATTGGGCGACTGGAGCCTTTCGCCCAACCATTGGGCGACTTTAATCCAGTCGCTCAATGGTTGGGCGACTGCATCCAGTCGCCCAACGATTGGGCGACTTAAATGCAGTCGCCCAATGGTTGGGCGACTGCAGTCAAGTCTCCCGTGAATGTTTTAAATTTTTCAATTTTGTAGTTTTAAACTGGTAAAAAATATGCTGGAGTTGTAATAAAAGTTTATGTTCATTGTATATTATAGGTGTGTAAAAAATTTTGGGAAATTTTTTTTAGGAACGATTGACCGTAGAACGATCGGTACATACGATGGTAAGTGATATTTTAATGTTATTGAGAATTCGTGTCTCTGGGCTAGGATTGGGTTGAGGAGGATCGACGGGCCCAGCGGTCAGATTATCACAGACGGTTCTACATACAAACCATCTGTAATACTCGCTATCACAAGTTTTATATATCGATGCAATATAAACAACTAGTCTGAAAAGATAAAATAGCAAAGTTGTATATGGCTTATATATACTCATTAAAAAGGTTTCGACGAGATCTACAACTTTTCAGTTGAAGCAAAATCCAAATTCCGAAAGGAAGGCCAAGAAAAAGGGCAAAAACAGAAACCAAAAACTTACGACGCGGGTTTAGGTCCAAAGATGGCCGATTTTCGGGGTCTTGGAGGGCGACTGGCGCAAGCGGGTCGTTTTTATTGGATCGGGCTCGTCGTTAGCTTTCCAACGAGTACAAGAACGTCGAAAACGGACACCGTATGCAAAAGTTATGCCCGTTTTACTGAAGGTGTGTCGGAAACAGACTGAAACTGCTATAACTTTTGATCCCGTGGCTGAAATTGCTCAAATTTTTTTCTAGAGGCTGTTGGATGTATGAAGAACAGCTCCACCAATTTTCACTTTTTTTAGCGAAGGTTTGATGCACTTTCCAAATTCTCAGTAAATCAAAATATTACTTACCATCGTATGTACCAATTGTTTTATGGTCATTTGTTCCTAAAAAAAGTTTCCCAAAATTTTTTACACACCTACAATATACAATGAACATAAACTTTTATTACAACTTCAGCAGATTTTTTACCAGTTTAAAACTATAAAATTGACAAAATTTAAAACATTCACGGGGTCCTGAGTGCAGTCGCCCAACCATTGGGCGACTGCATGAAAGTCGCCCAATGGTTGGGCGACTGGATGCAGTCGCCCGAGGGTAGAGCGACTGGATTAAAGTCGCCCAATGGTTGGGCGAAAGGCTTCAGTCGCCCAACCATTAGGCGACTGGAGCCTATTTTTGTAAAAAATTTCCCGCGGGTATATTTCTGTAATTTCGAATAAAAAATGGATTATCCGTACAAAAAATTCGGAGGTTCTCCTTGCGTCGTTCCATGTGCCACTAGATAAATCTTAGTGCGGCAGCACTTCGTGACTTTCTAGTCCATGCATGGTCATCTTCTTGTATTAATCTATTGAAGAAAAGGATATGTTCAAATCTATCACCAACAGTGCTTTTTCTCATGAGTCGTCAGCGTGTTAGCAGTAAAGCAAAGGCAACAGCTTGTCTTTTCGGTCTGTTGGCTAGATAATAATAGAGTTGATGAAATAGCTTTCACTGCGGATTTCATTCATCCCTCTCTGATTGTCATCGTGGGTGACATGGGCCAATTAGCTGAGCGACGTGGGCTAATCATCAACAGGACAGTCGGACGGAGGCATTGGAGGGAGACGAGGGATGAGAGTAGGAGACGAACTCGTGGATTGCAATCCTACACCTATGCGCCACCATGGAGACGAAGTTTGAGACTAAGAGTGAAAGGATACTTGAGAGCAACAGCAGCCAGCAACGACTAGAAAGCTTGAGATTGAGAGACTAGCGGTGAGAGGAGATTGGGCCATTCGGCCTCTCGGCGTGGGCTGGCCATGGTCGACCTGGAGCCAGGTTCGGCCTGGCCGCTCGGGAGAGCGAAATTTTAGGATTTCAGCCCAATTACTAGTATACATATTAACATATGTATTATACCTAGCATATAGTGGATTTTTTGCCCAAAAAGTTGGGTATTCAGTTGAATACCTATGAATTACTATAGATCCGCCCCTGTCTGTACTCACTCTGACTGGTAAATTCCTTTGTTAGATCCCTATCTGGATGAGGACTTCCTCAGGTTGGACGTGGGTTATTCAGACCTAGAGGATGCCGTGTGGGACATGAGCGAGCATATCGTGAACCTTAGCAAGTTCGATGTCGTGCTCAGAGATGCGGACAAGCGGACTGCCTTTAGTGTTTAGTCTTTAGGAGGTTGGGTATTTAAATAATTATATCAGATATTTGTATAACTAGCATGGTGGCCTATGCACATGTGCGAGCATTATTCTTAGAGCATATTTAATTGGTTTAGTGGTACATATGTGATGATAATAAATGAACTACATGCGGAAAATAAATGGTTGCAGATCACATGAAAGAATTCAAATATTAGAATTTTAGAATGTTATCAATTCAATTCGGTTTTCATATTTATAGAATTGGTTTCATTTGTGATATGAATGCATAGTAGTATATGTTAAAACAAATAATATAGATTATATCTTTTGGAGGAAATACTTGTTCTTTATAAATTTTAATCGGTATCTCCAATAATAGAGACAATAGTTGTATCCATAATAATAAAATTAAAATAATGCAAATTACAATGGTATTGTAGGAAAGTTTGTATCTGTGTGTGGAGTTCAATTCTATCTCCAACTTCTCACGTCTTAATTTCATACAAGAGTTCCTTAACTACATATGCATGCATATCACGGTACAAATTAAATTCATGCGCACTTCCATATATCAAGAAAAACCATTGGTCATGACTCATGATTTATTAATCATAAAAGGGTTCACTTAATTAAGAGCTAGATGATTTTCTTTTTGATAATTTATGGCAATCATTCTCATTTATCAGGTTACATCTATTAGTTATGGATTACTCAACATAATCCATGTCCATCAAATTAAGGGGCGGACGTTTTTTATTTTTTGGAGAATTTCAACAATATTTCTCCTTTCTCCCAGCTAATGTAATCAATCATCCAAGATTTTTTATTGTATGATAGATAATACCCAATGGTTGATATAGTTCAACTTTAATTAGAATCCACCACATCGATGGTGATTCTAGAAAAAAAATTTAAAATTATAAAATACACATTGTTGGGAAGCATGCAGGTAGACCAAATCTTGTCTTTTTTAGTTTCTGTTTTTTCTTACCAGTGACACTTTTTCTTTTTTCCCTTGTGCTTGGATTTTATTCATTTATTTTGCACGTCTATATCCTTCTTTTTATCTTGTTCATAGATTTTAGTACGGACCATCTAGGATTTTTTTATTTATTGGGTTTATTTAGGATCTATAATGGGTAGTCTTATCTTATAAGATTTCATGTTTTATCTAAGACATCCACTGGTGATCGTTTACTGACCATAATAAGGGTCTAAATCGAGGGACTTATGTTTTTTTAGAATTTCCAACTTATTTCTTTTTTAGCAATTGTAAAACTCATGCGATTGACTTTTAGTATATAATATATAGATTTTGTTTTTTTGGGGATTTACATTGGAATTTATATGAAAAACAAATTGCTATTTTTTTATTTTTCTGAATTTTTAGTTATTTTGGATTGTACTTGGCATGGATTCTTTTTTAATTTGGTAATTTTCATTTAATTATGATTTCGAATTTTAGTTATTTATGGATGTTACTTTAGATATCGCATAGAACTCAAATTGCTAATTTTCATAATTTTTATTCTGAATTTTATTTAATTTGGATTGTACTTGACATGTAATTCTTTATTTTAATTTGAACTATTCAAACTTGGGTGTGTAAGATAGATGGCTAGATTTTTCTAGTTAACACGGGAGCTTCCTCGAATGTGTAATTAGTATAGGTTTATAATTTTAGTATTTTTGGAATTTAGTCTTTGAATTCATTTACAGATCAAATATCTAATCATTCTTTATTTTTTTAATTCGAAATATGCATATTTTTGGATCAAGCTTACCATGGAATTCTTTTTAATTTTAGCCTGGAATTTGTATAAGAAACCAACTTCTATTTTCTTTTAATTATTATTCCGAATTTAGTTTTTAGGTGTTTACTTTGAAATTTATATGGAAATCTAATTGCTAGTTTCATTTTATTTTTATTCTATTTTAGTTAATTTGGATTGTACTTGAACTCTTTCTTTTAGTTTGCTAATTTTATTTAATTATTATTGTGAATTTTAGTTATTTATGGATGTTATTTTGGAAGTCATTGGGAAATTAAATTGCTATTTTTTTATTTTTAATTCCAAATATCTCTTAATCTGGATTGTAGTTGATAAAGACTATTTCTTTTAATCTGAGCCACTATAATTCTGGTCCACCAAATTAATGGTTGGATATTTTGCTTTTTGTGAGAAATTATAACATATTACTCTTTTTTTAGCTACTCTAAAAATCTGTCATCGACTTTTAGTATATATTAGATTAGAGCCTACTGAAAGAACTTCTGTAAAAGTTCTATAGAATTGTTGTAAGTTAGGAAGCTGTGTATTTAAAGACAAGCCCTACGTGCAAAAGTATTGTAGTAAGAAAGTACTGTTTCTATCTATTGTTCTGCTAAAATACTCTTATGTGCTTATTATCCATTAGAGTGGTGTTCTACCGGCTAAATAAATAGTAATCTATGGCCTAAGAGTAATTACGCCTCGGTTATAGCACAGAGGGTCTTACTCCGCGTATGCACTAGTGCGATGTGAGGGTAGACGAGCATGTTCTTTCATCGACGCAAGGGACCATGCCCCTTCTGGAAATGAAGTGCGGTCTCGAGCCGTGCCACGAAAAGAATCCTTAATTTTACTCTGTTTTCAGATAGCTTTCGCCGCACAGGCCAATCAGGAACTGCTCGCGAGGATTTCGGGATGACCAAGACAACGTGCGGTCCTCACGGTGTCGGACGCGTCGGCCGCTCGTCACAGCGCGCTCTCGCCCCCGTACTTTCGCCGAGTCTGACCGGATTTGGCGCACGGCAGCTCTCAACTCACGAGGAGAAGCCGAGAACGTACGTAGTGCTAGTGGTACCTGGTACGTGATTGTTTTCTCCGTCCCCGATCGAACAGCTTAGGAATCTTGTGAACTATGCAGCTTATGATCCTCCCTTCTTTCGGTCTTTCTCCTTTGCGGATGCTACAGCTAAACGGCTTGCTTGATCGACTGCTTGATGAGGAAAAGTAAGTATATTCCTTTCCAAGCACGGGGTTGGACGTTGGGGAGGTCGATTCGGTACGTGTAGTGGTGGAGTTAGGATTTAATTACGCTCTGAGTTCAGTGATAAAATGATCTAGATTATCTGGACTGAACTATAAAAATGTTATGTAGGCTGAACTGAATTTACCTAGACTGTACACTAGATATTTTTTCGCACTCCAGGCTGAAGCCTATCCTGTCCCGAGCTGAAGCCTACCCTGTTCGAAGTGTGGCTCCATCCCTAGATGCGTGCATGCACTGAGCAAAAATAATCCGCAGTGGATAATACCCTGTTTAAATCCCCCTTTTTTTTGCCGTGATCCACCATAGCGTTACACTTGCCCAAATTCACTCGTGCACGAAGCTCCTAGATCTCGTCTATTCAAATTCAGTGTCATCATGCAAGGCACGTAACTAATCCACCTGTTGCTTCACAATTGGTTATCACTTCCCAGTGCACATAACTTATCTTATCCCACCTATGCCGATCTAACCATTTTCACTTGCCTTGCTAACGTTTAAACTGCTTCTATTTGATACTCCTATGTTGCGCAAACGTCAGGTAATCCGTTAAGCAATCGGTGCTCCCATTCATGAAAGTAAGCAAAGAATTATGAACTCTTAGTACTAGCTAGTGGTCCGAATGTCTTAAGGTCTCTAAATCTATCTCCATCTCAGTTGTCCAATTCCTATGGATAAGCAGCCTGCACACTAGAAGGAACAGTCAATGTCACATTCGACCTAGGTATGAATGGTAGAGGATACAAATCCAAATACGGATCCAGGAATAATACGTATACGATGCAAATCCGTGTACGGATCCAGTACTCACGCATTGGGGCCCTGTTACTTCAATGGCTTCTAGCTCAGCTCAGGAAGACGACAACCAATCATACGGGCGCAGATGTTAGGTGAGGCTCCGTGCGGCGTGCGCACACGCAGCGCTCGCACGGGGCCGGACACTTCGCGCACACGTCCCCGCACCAGATCTACGCGTGCGACACCTCGCCCTGCACAGGTCGGCGTCACCGAGCTCCGAGACAGATCAACTACACGAGAGGGAAAAAAACAAGAGAGCAAAAGGCCAAGGACGAGACGCACACAAATGCGCACGCAGACACCTCTCTCTCTCTCTCTCTCTCTCTCTGTGTGAGACTCTGAGCAAAGCAGAACAAGGTGTGTGAAGTCTACTTTTGGAGGGAGAGAAAGAGACCTCCTCTGACCTCCTCTCCGTATAGAATGCCCCACCACCACCCAAGGCCATTGGCCATTCCACTGCATGCCTATCAGATTGGCACCAGAGGAGCAGTATAGCTAGTTCGTGTGCGATAGCCAGCGAGCGAGCGAGCCACCCAATCGCTCGATAGAAGAGAGGTGAAAGCAGAACAGTGTTTGCTTTTCGTTGTGGTGATGGAGCACAGCTCTAAGAGGAAGCCTCTCCTTGTTCTCGTCGTATTGTCTTGCCTCCTTCTTTCCCTGGTCTCCCCCGTGCCTCTGCCGAGTAAGTGATTAACCAACCCGTGGCCTTTGAATTCTTCTTCTTTCTTGGTGCGTATGTTTCACGCCTCTTTAGTTGTTTGTATTTGATTATCATTGTTCTTGTTTTTATAGGAAGCCTGTCCCTGATGAACCACCAAACTTCAGCCACTGCTCTGGAGGCGCCTGCTCAGGTCAATCTCTCTATGTTGCCTTTCCCTCGATGTTTCTTCCTGTTCCTTGGGTTACTTGGTCGAAATTTAATCTGTCGACGCCTCAATATATGTCAAATTACTCCCATCTGCTGGTTTGACAACGGCTGGAGCCATCACTATGGTTTGTGCCAGTCTCTTGCTCTACAGCCATAGGCACTTGCTTGTGAGTGATCTCAAAAGCTCAAAGCTAGCGCATACAATGTGGCAATGTGCCATGCACTACCGTGAAACAGCACTCACAGGAAACGGGAAAAACATTTAACTATGCGCACTCACAGGTTTTCAGTGCTCTCTGTAGTCGCCCTCCATATCACTCATCACATGCACCCGTGCATACAGGCTACTGCGCACGGGTGACTGACTCGCTCAGGTCACTGAACGCGCCGTGCATAAACTATCCTCAGGTTGACAAGTTTAATTTGTAGCTTCAGACTTTTTTTAGTACAACGGATCAGGATGCGCACACACGTACTAACGTGCATGCTCCACACGCATGTCCTAACTCACACACATGTAAGTGTATCCGCTAGCACACGTCTAACTAGGGTAAAGACCTACATCTCACTGATCACGAGCATATGTTTTCCCTTTCGGGATCTAGCCCAAGGGGATACATAGGAATTGTAGCTTTAGACTTGGGACTCTTTTATGATACCTTCTAATTGATATGAGATTTCTAATATTTTTTATCTAACACATCAGATTAGTTATGATTAAGTCTGCGACCCAAAAATGGCCTTTGGATGCTCGGAAAGAGCAGGTCCAGAAGCTGTTGGGTTGCTGGGGCACTCAAGTCACATGCACAGCTAGCTAGGCCGGCCGGTCATGGTGCAGTTCGCATGTATGGCCACTCCCCATGCCACTTGTATACTAGTTGTGTATTTGCCCCCCACGAACGACGCCTTTCAAACTTAAGGAAAAGTCCACCTCGTTCGTGCACAAACATTCTCAGTTTCACTTGCAAACTGTTCGTTATATATACTGCTTGATTTGTGACGCGGTTGTATGATTCTGTGACTCATGCAGGATGTGGTAGCAGCTGAAGAGCGAAACCTCGGCGAAGCGGCGGCGAGGATGGTCATCGAGGTCAACGACTACCCTGGGTCCGGCGCGAACAACCGCCATGATCCTAAGAGCCCCGGGAGAGCATGAAGATCTGCAGAGCCTCGATATATAATAGGTGTACTAATTTGCTATTGCACGCAGTGACTAGTGATCTAGTACTTGAAGTGGGGGAGATATAAATTGTCGGTGTCGGATCGAGTGAACGAGCTTGCTAGTTACAGCCTCTCGATTAAAACGAAGGAGCTTTTGAAGCCTTTCTATGCACGTAATGTATATGCATGTCCATGTCTGTCTGTCTGTCCATTTGTACATGCTGTGTACTACTTCTCAATGACAATAGCAGACCTACAAGAGCTCTCACTATCTGAAATCGGAATCGCGTGCGTTGGTATATATTGTCGAGATCGTTGATCTGTTGCTGATGTATTAGTTCGTATCGCCCGTGTTGACAATTTTGCTAACTAATGTTTGTTCTGTTATGATCATTTCTAGAGGCGTCGCCTTCTCCTGCAGAAGAACTCTTGGCGTCCTCTCCGTTGCGTGCGCCGATTGGCGCGTTAACAGCGCAGGAATTAAGATGTCGAATTGTTGTTGGCTACCACTGCTTTGGCCGCGAGGTAGAAAGCACGCGTAAAAACTATGCATGCATGGAGCAGTCTGTTCTCGAATTCCACGGCAGTACAGATCACTGTACGATGGGCAGCTGGAGGCCAGGAGCCAAGCATGCACCCTTTCAACTGTGGATTCACGAGCGTAGTGATCAAAGTCGCTGGCTAAGTTGAACGATGAACAGTAGTGACAGAAGAGCGGCAAGTGCGAAAGTGATGGTTGATGTGGCCCATGTGGGGGGTAATCAGCTTAAGGACTAAATCTGGAGCGCTGGGTTCGTTCCTCTCGATGGAGATAAGCAGATCCGATGGCCGCTTGCTAGACTCTGAATATGCTTTGATAAGATTCTTTGTCCTCCTATCGATCAAAGGTTCAGTGCACTACGTGGTAATTGGCAGGCAAAAGCAACTATATATGATGAACTTGATGCAAGAGAATTTGGTTTCCCTGAGTGAAAATTAATCTATCTGTACACCGGTTCACTCCTACCAGTATATGCATGGGTGGAGTTAATGGACATGATCCTTTCTTCAGAAGAGTGTTTGCTTTCTTCTGTTCTGAATCTACTACTACTAACTAGCATGTAATGCTGTATTTTGCAAA
Organism: Dendrocalamus latiflorus; assembly: GCA_017311315.1. Classification (NCBI taxonomy): domain Eukaryota; kingdom Viridiplantae; phylum Streptophyta; class Magnoliopsida; order Poales; family Poaceae; genus Dendrocalamus; species Dendrocalamus latiflorus. Next base: position 12,578,149 of record CM029663.1, read on the forward strand.
GAGAATGAGTTCTTGGGATAGACGACGCTCTATACGTCAAGTCATTGGTACTTCGGCAGTCTAGGGAGTTGGACTGAAATAAATTGGTTTATAGTTAAAATTATATTATAGCTGACTGAAATACATTGTAGCTGATAGTGACTTATTTGGTGTAATTAAATTTAAAAAAATAAAAATAGAAAAATATCCTATCATGGATAATATAAACAAATACAAAAAAGAACCAACAAAAAAACTTAAAAAAGCTAGAAAAAGACAAAATTTAGGAATAATAAAAAAAAGGCAGAAGCTCCAAAAGAAATGAGCAGAGCCTATATATCATTTGGGCATTATTAAAAACTAAAATAGGTGCACGGATCATTGTAGTGCAGTGGCTGGCTGCCGACCACGAAGGAAGCAAACAAAACCAGTTTTGTCTTCGGGTGGCGATACACTTAAGGTTGTAAAAAAAGCTTGAAATTCGTGAGCTACTCGAGTTCGGCTTGTTCTAGGCTCGATTTGAGTTCAGCTCGAATTTTAAACGAGCCGAACTCGAGCTTGATCTTGAGCTCGCGAGTTTCACCGAGCCGAGCTCGAATAGTTCGCAAGTCTCGATTCGAGCTTAAATAGTGATACATATTAACTCTTACCGAGCTTATTCGAGCTGAACTCGAGTCGAGCTTTTCTTATTGTTGAAAATTACTGTATGTTTGAATTATTTTTACTGTTATCGAGTTTACTAGAGTCGAGCTTGAACTCAAAATTTTCTTATTATTAAAAAAATAGTGTATAATAAATTATTTTAATTATTATCGAGCTTCAGCGAGCAGAGCTCAAGTCTAGATGTAGGCTCGAACCTCAACTCGAGCTTGGCTTGAGTTTAACTCAAGCTTTTATCAACTCGAACCTTAAAGATCAAGCCGAGCTTGAGCCTGACTCGTTTACAATTCTAGATACACTGTTTCCGGACTTCGACGGAAAAGTCGCCAAGATTTGCCCCGTTCTTCGATTGGCGCAGGAGAAATCACATGACAGGAGTAGACTTCCAGTGGTACAATACAATATCTAAATATTCTTTCATCTTCTGCTTTCTTCTTATGTTGACTTCATAAATTCCAGCTTCCCTGAAGGTACGGCAAGCGTAGAGCACCGAGAAGTGACCTGTAGATAACATAACACTAAATCATGACTCCATGTGAAACATTCAGCGGCTAATAACAATAGATCGATTGGTTGAGCTCTCCACATCTCGCCATCAAAATTATCATGTACGGGTCAAGACAAACGTCGCTACGACAAGACAAGGAATTCTGTCGTATGCTTCACTTTCGCTCGTAGAGGCGCACCAAAACCGTGGTCTGCCATTTGATTCAAGGGACTCCGAAGCTAAGAAGAAAAATCCAAGGGACCTACATGAGGAAATAGTAGCCAAATAATAATTCATGTTAATTATATGGTGTTAAGTTAGGGGACTTATATCTAGTTTTTTTAGGATTTGAAAAAGTACACTATAAAGAGTCCTAGATAAGTCTAATTAGTATTAGGACTTGTACTCCTATTTGTATTAAGATATATACTTTAAATTAGAGAAGGGTTAGGAGAGACTATATAAACCATGGAGAAAAACCAAACAACCAAGCTTATTCATTCAAAGGTAGATGTGCACGAGATGATTAGAGGATAGGTAGTTCTTTATTAGCACTAGATTCTTGTATAGAGCAAGAATTCAAAGGTCATAAACAATTTGAGAGAGTTGTGAGTGAGCGACAATCCTTGTACTCTTTTGTAGCTCCTCACATAACAATATGAGATACTACTATAGAACATCATCGCTAAAGTAAAGAATAAACAATAAATGTAGCAATAGAAATCGCAAAAAAAAATTAAAACTTTAAGAGTACTTTAATAGAGAACGAGCAGAAACTGAAATAAATGTTTGAAATATGGGACCAGTCTACTTCTAACCAAATAAGAGCAAAGGAAATAACAAAATAGTGGCAAGTCACGGTGCTGAAAACTCAAATGCTCCCACCCATGCATGATGCTATCACTCTACTAGCCTTTTACCTGAGAATGAAAAGAGCAAGCATGAGATTTAAAAATCTCAGCAAATACCCAATAACGGTCACAACACGGTAAGTAAAGGATAAGTAAAGCAAGCAAGTAACTGACATAGGTTAAGTTCAATGAAACTAGGTTATCAAAAACACTTATGAAAGTCAGGGATAGAGGTAACCGGGACAATGATATTAAGGATAATCGTTATTTAGCAAGTTATGACAATGGCACTGACGGTTACTTTTCACATACCCGATTATACGAGAATAGTCAGACACAACACTGTCCTCAACTGTATAACTGTAGATGGGGTGTAATATCCTTAATAACGATAGTGTACAGCCCCCCGGTACGTTACCAGGTGGGTGAAAATCTTCCCTATATGTGGATAACCCCAGGCCAGGTAACTGTTATATTGTTAACATGTTGTATAGTGTGAATTTAAGGGAACCAAGAGAAGGCTACGATAATGTTATGAGAAGTGAAATAATTTGCTAAGGTTGAAAATGGAGAGATATAATTCCCGATATGAGAATGATATGGAATGATCAACAAGGTGGTAGAGATCTAGGAATAATCTAAAATGGATATTATAACCTAGCTCACACAAGGGTTGTCATTTATCCAAGTTTTATTATGTGTTAAGTGATTATTAGTCAGATTAACAGATATCACGCACATATAAATCCGTTATGGCCCACATACAACATCAAGCAGTTAAAGGATCATGGTATCAGGAACTAAAACATAGCAGCCCTAATGTAAAAAAGAGTGCTAATAATTTTAAACCTAAATTAAACATGTTCATATGTTACCCCCCCATTAATGGTTGGAGCATTACTTCTAAATCACTAATTAAAAGCATAAATTCTAGAACATAATTAACGGAGCATTCTAATAAACCTAAGAACATGTGAAAAAAGATAAACAATATTAGAAGTCTATAACCAAACAAGCATTGGTAATATGATAACAATCTAATGATAACAACCAGGTAAGATTTAGTAATATGCCAATAGCCATGTAACTTTGATATGATATTAACCAGTTAATTTTGGTGAGATGATAATGGTGAGATGATATTAGCCAGGTAATGTTAGTGATATGACAATTGTACTCAATGACAAGTAATTTGAAAATATGTGATACACAAAACGGAAAGGTTACGGTCGCAAGGTACTTGCCTTGAGCATAATTAGCGAACTCGCTGCACAAGAGATCAGAGGTGAGCAAGTGCCCGAATGTTCCCTCAACAGTTACGTGAGAACCTACACAATGAAATGGAGGTGTATTACGCTTGGCTCAGTTAGCATTGATAAAACGACGAACGATAAGCTTGGTTAAAAAGAATCCATGCGAAATGCCATTCGGCCATGCGGAACACCGTTTGGCCACAAGAACCATTGTTTGGCTGCGCGAAAACTCATTCGACCGCGTGAATGGCATTTGGCCATGCCGTCGGCCGGCGCCACCATGCACTGCCGCCACCGTGCGCGGCCACCTTGCACCGCCTGGCTTGAGCACCACCACGCTGTCTCGCCACCTGGCCCACTGCGCTCTCAAGCCGCCATGCCTCTTGACCTTGCCATGCTGGCCGCACCACTGCCTGCACATGCCGCAGCCGCCAACATCGCCGACTGCCACCAGCCATGGCTTGCGCTGACCGAACGGGAGAGAGGGAGAGATAGTAGATGGGTAGAGTATAGAGAGGAATAGATGGGTTTTGAGAAAGAGAGATTAGATGGAAAATAGACGGGAGAGAGATACGAGATAAAGATGGGAGATATATATATATATATATATATATATATATATATATATATATATATATATATATATATAGAGAGAGAGAGAGAGAGAGAGAGAGATAAGGATGGACTTATGAATGCTATTTTCAAGGTGCTACATCTTTTGAGATTGTACTTAAAGATTTTACGGTTAGTTTCATCAAATTTTTTCTCTTGTCATGGTTACTTCAACATTGTTATTTTGATTCTCTCTACAAGATGCATATTTTTCTTTCTTGATATCATGCATACTCGTGTCGTATCTTACAAACATTGATCCAATCTGGGGGCTGTTGCACATAAGAAATGTCATCAGAGTGTAACAGATGATAGCAGCTAGGGAACGGTATACCACCAGGGGAGCTCCCGATGGTATAGCCTCCTCCTCCCTCCACTCCCCTCCCCTGGCGCTCTCCCCTCCCTCTCACTTCTCTAACGCCGACATAATTTTCCCCGCACAACAAGCTCTCCCTCCCCTCCTCTATCTTCTCTGATGTTGGCGTAGCTTTGCACCCCTCCTCAATGACCTCGTCGTCTCACCGTATCACCATCCCCCACCCAACCTAATATTCAGTGTGTCGCCTCGTTGTGCCTCCCTCCGTCACTGTCCACCATCGGACCACTACCTCCCTAGCTCCCTCTACACCTGGGGGCGCGGTGAACCCGATGGCAGCCGTGCCCCTATTGATGAAGAGCAAGCGTAACTGAGAGAGCGCGGCATAGTGGCTGTCGGAAGAGAGAGAGAGGATTCTATATTGTTCAAACGGTATAGCATTTTCTAGTTTTATCTCTAATTAGATACGACTTAAGATTAAGGGTGTCCGTATCACAGTACGTGTGGTAGTATTTTACTCTACTATTGGACAGCTCGGATCACGGGCCTACATCTATTCACCATGCATGTGATCGATATTCTCTTGTCCTCCTGCTTTCTGACGCACGATGTCACGGTTTGGTAAGGTTGCAGAGCTCAGGATGCAAGTGGGACTGCTCACGGTCTACCCCCACAAGCCCACACAAGCCTCAAGATATTTGCGGGACAACGCTATGCGGGCTATGTGGCCCTACGTGCTTCATGGGTTACGCGGTCTGCCCGCCAAGCACAATGACCAGCATGGCTATCGGATGTCTATCGGATGCACGAGTTAAGGATCACGTTGTTAGAAAACCTGGGCCTGGGCTTGAAGCCATGGCCCATGCTGGGCACCTCACCACTAGATTATAAATATGAAGAACTATTGGCTATTTTGTATACGCATGAGAAATAAAGCAATAAAGAAAGACCAGAAGTTCTCCCCCTATCTCTGTATTTCAATCTACTATTTAACTCTTCTGTAATTGATCTGTCTTTTGCATAACAGAGAAATCGATTGAACTGGCCACCAGCGATGGTTCCTCAACATGTTATCAGCACGAATCACTCCGGTGAATTGAAAGGTAATCATCAAAGCATTAGTAGATTTAATTGTCTATATCTAGATTGCATCAAATTCCGCAGATTTTGCTTTCTAGATTATTTTCTATGGTGCAAATCTGCTCTAATCTACCGTGAGCAGACTTGAAGTCATCAGCACAATGTCGATCGGTAGATTACATGAAAGAGCATATTTTGATTGCATTTTAGATTGAAAAAAAAAGAAAAAAATCTTACTCGAATGGCCCTATACAGCCGCCGTGCGTGAAGCCGTCGTCGCACCGCAGCATGCGCTGCCGAGCTGGCTCGAAGCTGTCGCCGACCATCGGCATTCGCACGCGCCGTCGCGTGCCACCGAGCTAGCTCAAAGCCGTCGCACGAGCCCGGCCACCGGCTGCCCGAAGCCCGCCGCTCGGTGTAGCCTAAAGCCCGAGGCTGTCCGACGCTCGAGGCCACCGCGCGCTGCTCGGTGCCGCCCGAAGCCCCCGCTCAGCACCGCCGCACGAGCCTACCCGTGCGCCGCCGGTCCGCTCGGTTGCCGCTCGCTGCGCGCCCCCACACGGGCCGCTGCCCGCGCCTGAAGCCGAGGTTGCCACCCGTGCCTGGAGCCGCCCGTGTCGCAGTCACCGTCACTGACGGGAATAGGGGTTGGGGAAACCCTACCCCTTGCCTTTTGACCCAGCTGGAGATGGACCAGAAGCTCGGCCCGAAGGGGTGGCACAGGTAATTTTACAAAAAGGCCCCCCAAATTATGGAAATTATGGGTGTGTTCTCAGAATTTTTAGACGGGTCCTAGATTTTGCAGAAAGGCCCTCAAAAAATCAGAAAATTACACAAAAATTTTCTCTAAATTTAAAATTTGCATATAGGTCCTTGGAAATTGCAGAATTCACTGAAAATTCATATTCCGGCATAAAAGGGCCACGGGAATTCAAATTTTGAATTATTTTTAGCATTTGAAGCATATTTAGTACTGTCATTATTATGTTCTATGTTTTCTGTATTTTTTTACTGTTTTGATTAACCATAATTATTTAAATTGCCTTTAATCACTGAAATTAATAGTAAAATTTATTAAAAACTGCATAGAAAATTCTAGAACATTACGAGAATCTTTTGTACCATTATCAAATTCATTTACCTATAGTAAATTTATTCCATGCATGTTTACCGGTAGTAAACTTATTTATTCTTTTCATGCACATGTAGATGAGAGGCTTCACAAAATGAGAGTTTGAGAAGCTGGCCCAGCATGGTCAAAACTACTTGATTTGGGCTTCCGATGTCGAGATAGTACTTGGAGCCAAGAAGCTTCGCGATGCCATTGGGATTGGTGCACCGTAGGATGCCAAACCCACCCCTAAGGAAAATGATCGGGCGCTTCACTTCCTTAGGCACTATCTCTGTCCCACTCTTAAAAATGAGTACATGGCAGAGAAGAGCGCGCTAGCATTATGGACTACACTCAAGAAGTGGTTTGAGAGGCTAGCGTACACCGGAGAGGGTCGAAATACCAAAGAAAGTTGAAGATATTCCTAATCCCGTCCAGAGGCCTTAGAATAAAAGGACGAGAACTCTGGCCCCTCGAACCCTAAGTAACCGGAGACGCCTGGTGAAAAAGGATAAGAAGGACTTGACACAGCTGATCACTGAAGTTCCCAGAACCAGAAGGGGAGCCAGTTGAGATTTGGCACCAGTATGACACCTTCAGAAAAGAGCATATCGGATCTGAACATTCCCATGGAGGGAGAAATCAGCATGGATGTGTGCCCGCACATCGGAGCTAAAAAGATAAAGAGACTTGCCACCACAACTGGAAGAAGCGATAAGCAAGTAAAAGCACAAGAAGAAGCAACTCATGACGAAATAGCTATAAACTATGTGCACACGGGAGAATTCATGAATAGAACAACAGCCAATGTTGATATCTATTTTGCAAAGGAAATTCTCACAATCATCGATCTTGATCCAGAGCTTGCATCACTCGCTGAATATAAGAAAAGATCAGATTGGAAGAAGGCAATATAAACTAAATTATTATCTCTGAATAATAGTGAAGTGTTTGGGCATGTAAGCCGTACACCTCCCCATGTGCACCCTGTAGGGCATAAGTGGGTATTTGTTCAAAAGAGAAATAAAAGAAATAAAATTGTAAGATATAAAGCAAGGCTTGTTGCACAAGGTTTCACTCAACGTCCAGGAGTTGAATATGAAGAAACCTATTCCCCGGCCATGAGTGGCATTACCTTTAGATACTCAATCTCAATGTTAGTAAACCTAAACTTGGAAATGAAATTGATGAATGTGGTAACTGCATACTTTTATGGAAACTTCGATTCAAAAATTTATATGAAGGTACCTGAAGGTATCCCCATCCCGAACCAAGACAAATTAAATAAAAATCTGTACAGTATGAAACTCAACAAATCATTGTATGCACTTAAACAATCAGACAGGATGTGGTATAATCGCTTAAGCGCTTAAGCGATTTTCTATGCAAGAAAGGCTACACGAACAATGAAGATTGCCCATGTGTATTTATACGGCGATCCTAGAATGGATTTTGTATAATCTTAGTATATGTAGACGATCTGAATATCATCGGGATCTTAGAAGACATAAAAGAAGCAGGTTCTTACCTGGAGTCAGAATTTGAAATGAAAGATTTGGATAAAATCAAATATTGCTTAGGCCTGCAGCTCGAGCATGTCTCTGAAGGAATATTAGTACATCAGTCAGCCTACGCTCAGAAGGTGTTAGAAAGGTTCGGCTTTGAGAAGACATACCCATCAAAAGTACCGATGATCGAAAGATCTTTACAGCAAGAAAAAAGATCCATACCGACCTAGGGAAGAGAGGGAGGAAGTCCTAGGACTGGAATTCCCATACTTAAGTGCAGTAGGAGCACTTATGTATTTAGCGAACTGCACTAGACCGAACATTGCATTTGTTGTAAATCTATTAGCAAGGCATAGTGTAGAACCAACTAAAAGGCGTTCACAGCGAATAAAGGACATCTTCTGATACCTCCAAGGAAGCAAGGATCCTGGGTTGTTCTACAGAAAGAACCAAGACTTGAATATAACTGGCTATGCAGATACAGGGTACCTATTGGACCCGCATACCGTAAGGTCACAAACAGGCGATGTATTCCTGTGTGGTGGAACTGCAATTTCATGAAAATCGTTTAAGCATAGTCTTGTAATGACTTCGACAAACCACTCAGAAATTATAGCGCTGTACGAAACTGCAGAGAATGTGTTTGACTTCGACGAATGATTCACCACATCTAGCAGTCATGTGGGATAAATATCATGCAAACTCCCACAATTATCTATGTAGATAATGCAGCTTGTGTTGCACAAGTGCAGACTGACTACATGAAGGGTATCTCACAAAGCATATCAACTCCAAGTTCTTCTATGCTCATGAATTACAAAAGATGGACGAAATTAACGTACTGCATACTAAGTCATGTGAAATTTTTACAGATTTATTCACTAAGTCACTCCCAACATCTAATTCTGTTGGACCGAAATGGCAACAGAGGGGGTGAATGTCGACTTTAAAAATTTACCCTTCAAAGAGTACCCACTCGGAAGCTCTCCTCCAATAGCTAAAAAGCTATGAAGGAGGAGCATTCATATTTGCTGAACCTTAACCAACAGAGAAGAAAGCATAACTCTAAAAGCTGGAGAAAAACAAAATAGACAGCACCGAAGCAAGGGGGGCCGGTCTGACCGAAGTGTGCTGACCGGTCAGACCGCCCCTTTCAAGCCGGTCAGACCGCTTGCACTACTCCGGTCAGACCGGTGGTGTAGGTGCGGTCTGACCGCCATTTCCAATCCGGTCAGACCGGCCTTCGGGCACAGGGCAATTGCAAAGTAAAATTTTCAGACAGCAACTTCAACACTTCGAGCAGTAGAAGAATTAGAGAACTTCTCTTGACCTCCTCACCCCAGAACAGAAGGGAAACCACTAAAATAGCTTGAGAAACTTGGGGAACCAAAAGGATCTAACTAAAGAGCAAGAATTTCAGATTATGACAAAAATCTGAAACTTTTGCAAATCTGAACCAAAAACCCAAATACTCAAGATTCTCAAGTCCTTTGCACATGAGATTTTGCAATCAAGTTAGCAATAACTAAAGGACTTCCCAGACCAAAATTCAGGCCATCTCATGAAGAGAATACAAGAGGACCAAGAAACCCTAGAACTGAAGGGAAGAACAGAGAAGCTGAAAATGGAGAATCTTTGATTCATTTGATTTGCTCTCGGGGAAAAACGATCAAATGATCTTGAGGCATCATCCCGACATAGAGCAACACATTGGGCCTTCCCAGCAAGAAACAACTCAAATCTCAAAAAGCCAAGAAATCACCCAAAAAGAGAACGAAGAGCTGACAGGAGCACGAGGGATAAACTTCAAAGATTTCATTCCCAATCAAACAAGGATTACAGATGAGTCCCCATACGCATGGACATTGAAACAAGGGATGATTACATGAAGGATCAATTCTCTCTCTCCCTCTCCATCTCAAGAACTCACACACACTACATGCTTCCTAGGAGGAGAGACACACACACACACAGAGAGGATGAACGAAGGGGACACACCCTGTGCAATCTCACCAACCCTTAACCACTAAAGCTTAAAGCAAAACAACCTTTCCAAAGGTTCTTTTGACTCAAGCAAACCCTAACTCTCTCTCAAAGCCATGAGAATACATGCAGTCACTCTCTCTTATTTATAGCCCTTGGCTAACGGGTCTCCAACCCGTTACACCCGCTAAATCCAACGGAATCCGCTCCCGCTTGTGCAGCCTCGCGAAAATACCAATTCGCCCCTCCTGCATCTTCCGGGAATCTTCCGCGTCTCTTATCGTCCAAGCCTCGCAACAACCTCGAGTCTCCGCCGTCTTCGACACATCCCGACCGTTCTGACCTCAGCGCCACCTGCGCCTAGTCCGGTCACCTCGTGTCTCGCCACGACTGCACCTCGACGTCCTACAGCCATCACAAACAAGAAACACATCACATAGTACCGCTCGACACATGAAAGCATAAATTGCATCAATGAATCATACTTACTCATAAAGGAGCCCAAACATGTCGAATCAAGAAATAAGCATTCTAATCGCTTCGACCAAGTTTGATCAAGTCCGATCGAAACCGATTGCACCACACAACGACATAGTCCGAACCACCCAAACCAAACTCGACTTCCTAAACTGATGTCAATTACTCATCACACACTCGGGGTCACCTCCACATGGTCCACCACATCTAGCAGTCATGTGGGATAAATATCATGCAAACTCCCACAATTATCTATGTAGATAATGCAGCTTATGTTGCACAAGTGCAGACTGACTACGTGAAGGGTATCTTACAAAGCATATCAACTCCAAGTTCTTCTATGCTCATGAATTACAAAAGATGGACAAAATTAAGGTACTGCATACTAAGTCATGTGAATTTTTTACAGATTTATTCACTAAGTCACTCCCAACATCTAATTCTGAAATATGCGTACGAGAAATTGGAATGATAAGACTTAGAGAAATACATAATTCAGAGGATTTTTCTCAAACTCGTTATTAAAACTTGATCACAAAGATCGAGTACCCAAAGAATAAATCCTGAAGATTAAATGAAATTGAGTGGATTGTACTCTTTTTCTCTTGACGAGTTTTCCTGAAATTTCTCAGTCAAGGTTTTTAATGAGGCAATTCGTGCAACGCAGCATAACATATATCATGTACTCTTTCTCCAAATTTTTTCCACTGGTTTTTTATGGAGTTTGATGAGGTATGAACGTGTCGGATGAGTGCCCAAGGGGGAGTGTTAGGAAACCTAGGCCTGGGCTTGAAGTATTGGTCCATTATGGGCACCTCACCATTGGTTATAAATAGGAAGAACTATTGGCTGTTTGTACATGCATGAGAAAGAAAGTAATAAAGAAAGATCAGGAGTTCTCCCCTCTATCTCTATGTTTCAATGTACTATTTGTATCTTCTGTGATTGACCTGTCTTTTGCATAGCAGTGGAATCGATCGGACTGGCCACCAGCGACGGTTACTCAACACACGCGACTTCATAGGCTGCATGTTTCTGTTGATGTGCATCCAAACGCAGCTCAAAACCAGCTGAAGATGTTAACAGCAGATGTGCTAATTCAATTGTGTTCAAAAAACTGTTACCTATTTCTGCAATTTGTTTACCTAGTCTTGCACCGCAACAACGCATCTCTGTAGACATACGATGTAATTTATTTAATCAAAGCAATAGTGCAATACACGAATGAATTATTGAGGCGCATAAGCTATGTTCCAGGTATCAATTGTTACAAAGCCACGCAACTTCAGCCGCTTAATTATCTCTACGTCAAGTATTCAGAAATCTCGTTTGCGGGTTGTCGCCGTTGAATTAGCAGTTGCCCACAGGCCCCGCATAGCGTTTTTTGTGGGATGGCCCAAGTGGACTTGCGGATGAACAGTGTCCACTTTCATCCCTACGCAGAGCCCTCTCGTCAGGGAGACGCGGCCTCCCGGTCCCGGCCGTGATGGAGGCGTTGCACTCGCAACTTAGCGTTACAAGTTTGCAACCCCGGCTTGAACGAGACGGTCCATTCGGCCCACATTTTTTGAGTTCTGCTGAACCACATCTATTTGGGCCCGGCTAGCTCAGCTACGCGAAAAGGATGCATATACTTCGCCGTCAGTTAATGCCCGAGCCTTTTCTCGCCGTTTTATTTTGACAACTTTTGTTTAGACTTTTTCTTTCCATTTAAAAGTAAAATGGTTAAAGTCTAAATAAATAGATGCCTTTTTAATCAAGCTTTTGAAAAGTCATAAGTCATTTTACAACTATAAACCAAAAATAAAAAAACGAGATGATTATTTTGGCTTTTGTGGGTTGCGAATAAGCATTGCCACTTAATTTCGTGAAGGGGCTGAGGTCGAGCTGAAGGTACTTCAGCCCCTCCAAAAATTTTTCCTGGATCCGCCACTGCTTCGAAGTCTTTGCACAATTCTTTTAGCAAAGTGATCGTAGCTTTGCTTGAGTAAGCTCTTTGGTTGGATTTTTTTAGCAGATCATTTATGCGTTGAATCTCCCGAGTCTCTTTAGACCGGTACTAGATACGCCCAGGCAAAGAACTCTGGGCAGCCAATCTCCTTCTTTGAATGGTCTAAGGATCCTCAATATCTTAAGCTAGTTGAGGCCGCCTTAATGGAGAGTGATTATTTCGATGATTTCTCCCACGCTCATTAGAGTATTCACTTGACTCATCACTGGAGGCCTTCTCACTATCACTACGAGGGGTCGTAGTGTGTGATCGACAGAGAGTACTGTCAGGCTTTCCTCTGAGAGAGTGATTAATATCTGAGGGGAGAGTGAAGATCTCCTGTCGATAATCTCCACTTCCATCAGAGGTCTCCTCGCTTGAAGAGCCATCCAATGAGAGCGCATCGTAACCTAGAATAAACCCCTCTAGGAAGGGGAATTTTGGGTTATAACTATCTCCCGTTGGAGCTAAACCCTATGTAGGGACAAGCAGAGAGTTACGACCACTAGATGTCAATGGAGTTTTGGAATGCTAGATTCCAAGACTCACTGATCCTAATCTGACGATTGCGGCGGGACTCGAACACTTGAGGGGAGGCCCCTTGTCATGTTGCGAGTTCTGTTCGTGGTCAGATTGACTCTTACCCTTTGGAGAAACTGGTTCATCCTTTGAGTGTAATGCTGTAGGGGATAAGGATCCCTCCTTAGCCCTACTCGTGGTATGATCTCCGAGATCTCATGATGGATCTCTAGAGAAAGCCACACCATCGGATGAAAGCATCGTCTGCTCAAAATCATAGCAGGCATCTATGTCAAGATCTGCGTATTCTGTCAGGTCGAACCAGTTCTCATCGTTCCATTCTCCTACCATGAGGAGACAAAAAAGAAGAGAACTTGCCAACAAGGAATTACTAGAGATTTGGCGAAGAAGTTCCCCACGGGCGGCGCCAATTGTCGATATTTTAATATCGATCTTACGTATGATTTGTTTGGGTTTAGGGAAACTTTTGAGGAGCTAGCTATCAACATACAGAGGAAAGACACAGGGATTTTTATACTTGTTCGGGCGTTCTATAGCTAATAGCCCTACTTCCTGTTGACTATTTATCAAAGAACTGATTACAGTAGAGGAAAATAATGCGAAATTACAATGAAGAAAGTAATACGAAAAAGCATGTTCTACTGCTGCTCTCCCTTGGGTTTGGCCTGGATCCTCCCCCTCTTCTCTTTGACGTTCACCTTTATATAGGTTGCATGACAGTGGCAGTTTTTTCTCGTTAAGAAACGCCTTAATGTTTTGAGTGATAACCGCCCGATGGGAGTTACTAGAGACGATATCTCACTCATCGTGTGGTGGTTACTGCCAGGGTAAAGTTAAGCACACTTATTCTAGAGAATAAATACTCTTGCTAACAACCTTATTAGATAGGCATAAAGCAATGGGTTACCATAGACGAGTCAGTCGGAGTTTGACTTAGTCGTAGGGGGATCTACGACCACGAGGTGGCCACAGGATAACTTACGACTATGCCAAGGTCGTAAGAGCACTTACGACTATGAGTTTGTCATAGAAGAGCTTACAACTGATGTGTTGTCGTAGAAGAGTTTATGACTAAGGGGTAGTTATAGAAGAGCTTCCGACTACCTTGCAAAATATCTCCCTTATAAATAAGGGGTATACTTGAGAAGCATAATGATGTAACCATATTATTTTCAGATAAATAATAGTTTGAGGATTGGTTATATCTTCATCAGTAGTGAAGCTGTGAAGAATTTGTTGTATTTTATGATCCGAATCTGGTCAAATTAGTCCACTTGAAGAATCTGATTAGATTTTGTTCAAAATATATTCTGACCAGTATGACTGGTTGGAAATACTAATTAGTCAAAAATTATGATTGAAATCATTTTCATGTTCATAATAAACTCTGCACCGACTTGCACTTGACGTGGTGTTCAAAGGTGTTTGCGCTAATTAGAGTCAAATATAACTACTCGAAGCATTTTTGACTATATCTCTTCACCATTATCTTTTGAAACTCTGTTTTGTCTCCAAACGGGGATGTTGTTCTCGTCTTCGAGCAGAATGCTGTTAAATTTTTTTCGAGTAAATCTCTATTTCCATTACCGACTAGGAACTTGTTTCTTACTCGTATGGGACTCTAGTTACTAAGTCTATTTATATCTCTATAAGTCTTATGATAGATAAAGTGCACGACATATGTTATTTACACATGTAATATGATAAGAACGTTCTATATCTTCTTCTTCATATAATGATTTCGTCAATTATGTACCCGTGGTTGTTTTCCATAAAAGAAAATTTTTAAGCTAAATCTTTATCTCATAATTCTGATTATTATTTATTATTTTTCATATCTCCCCGTGAGTTTCATAACAATTCAGCACTCATTGGCTGCTTACCAGTGCGGCCGTGCCCAATCGTTTTCTTTCGCCCCGCGTCTCGACCTGATCAATCTCCATCCGCGCAGGCACGTTCCGGCGATGACTTGGTCCTTCCTGGACCAAATCTCCCCGTGCGTTCCCCAGAAAAACGCGCAACAATTAGACCCTGAACCACATGCACGCGCGTCGGCTCACGGCTGGCGTGCCAAGAACGGGATCTCGCAAGCGTCAAATCTGCAAGTTTAAGTCAAGCAAGAAACTTTAATTCCTTGGATTTGTTAGTGTGAGATTAGAGCCCCATTTGTCCAACCATGTGAACTCACATGCCCATGAATAGGATCATGGAAATGAAGGCCCCTGTACTTGTGCTCCTGCAGTCATGCATGCATGGCCATGGATTGGTTTACATGGTAGGTGAGACGGATCAAGAGGGGTTTTTCAGTTTGATTTCGCAATACAAATTAAGGTGCAGTTGTCAAGGTGACACAGAGGGACTATCATGATGGTTAAGCTGTACCTCTTCTGTTTGTTCCTTCTGCTAAGCATGTTTTCTTGTTGGATGTAACATCTAGCTGGTAACGAGGAGAGCGCGGGACCAGTTGTGGCTTGGCCTGATCGATGCGTGTTTTTTTGTGTGGTCTGAATGGAGTAGTTAGCGGTCCCTTTTTTACACTGCTCAACTGCAGAGATAAAAATGGTTGTATCAACAGTGGCGAATCTAGAATTTTTAAGATAGATATTCAGAGTTAAAGTAGTGGTCTATAGTAGCAAAATCAAAGTATAAATTATTTGTAGTAGAAACAACATCTCAAATAATTTAGAAAAATTTATTAAATTGAGAATATGGGATTTGGAACCTGAAAATAGGGATGCACTTGTGCTGTTGTCAACGTGCCCGACCTGCCTTGTTGGCCTGGTGGCATAACCGCCGCCACACGCTCTCTCCTGGGACCCTGGCTGTAGGCGATCCGGCTAAGCCACACTTGGCGCTCGCCGCGGCTCGCTTGCCACCTTGAATTTAAATTCTGTATAAAACTCGGTTTTGGCCAAAAGAATTTTAAATTGTCTATTCACCTGCCACCCTCTAGTTAACCTTCTTGAACCTTCAACTGAGTTGTAGTTTTGAGATGAATTGAGAGGGGGAGGTGTCTGAGTAGGCTGAAATCTATTAGGGGTATAAATATGAAATTTGTATACCAATTACCATTATATATACCAAATATATCTACTAAATTGAGGGTATTTTGTCTAAAAATTTGGGTGTTGAACTGAACACCCATGAACTATATGGGATCCACCAGTGTGTATCAGGCTGATTAATTAAACCTCGTTTCAGACGCTTTAATTCCTTTCTAGTTCACCATCTCATGGTGAATCCATTTATTACTAAAAATCGATGATAGTTATTTTAAAGTCGCTAAGAAAAAAAGAGAAAAAACTAGAAATTCTCACAAAAATAAAACATCTGTCCCTTAATTAAGTGGATCCTAATTAAATAAAATTATAGCAGCCGTCAGATGTTATTGCTTAAAGTTTTAAAGTAGATGGTCCACCAATTTTTTCACAGACAAGAAAAAAAAGAAATCAACATTTTCATAATCTTACACGTGAAAAAAAGACATATATATTCTTGTCTCAAACGCCCACCCCCTCCTCATGCTGCTGCGCCACGTACGTATCATCATGCTGGACGCGAGCAGCTTCTTCGTGTTCAGAGTTGACTACTCAAGCGCGCCGAACTTCGTCGGCACCGTCTGCTCCATGATCATCGGTGTCGGCGACCACACATGCAGGATAAACTACTACCCTCGCGGCAAGCCGGACAACAACGGCGAGTACCTCTCCGTCTTCCTAAAAAAAATCAGATGGAACAACTGCCTCAAATGAACGATATCCAATGAAAGTTCAACATGCGCATTGGACATGATAAGTGAAAAGCCCCAAAATTTCAAAATCCAAAAATTTGTGAATTTTTGCCGGTTTTTGGGTGAATTTTGGAAACTTTCCTTTTCGGGAAAGTCTCCTCGTTTCCGCTTTCCATCGCGGTCCAAAACCGTGGGCGCTCCCGCGCCACGCGTCGCCGCCCTTCTGCGCCTGGCCCCGCCTGGCAGCGGCCGCCCCCTCCCTCTCGCGTGCGCGGACGCCCTCCGCCCGCAGCTCCCCGCTCCTGCCCCGCCGCGCTGTCCCGACCGCCGCAGAACCCTCGCGCCACGCGGCGCCACTCCTCTGCGGCCGACCCCACCTGGCAGTCCCCGCCCGTCACTTCCCCGCGCGCGGACGCGCTCCCCTCCCATGCCGCAGCTCCACCCCCCGCCCGTACTGTCACCTCGCCATTACGGCCGCTCAGCGCCTGGTCACCGCCCGTCTCGCGGAGGAGACGCTCCCCCGACCTGCTCCCATCATCTCCCTGTTGACCCCGGAGCTCGCCGTTGCCTTCACCCCGAAGGAGCCCCTCCCTCCGCCCGGGTATAAATACCCCCTTCCGGCTCCCTCCCTCTCCTTTGCTTCCTGAGCACCTCAGCCCCCCCCATTCGCCTCCTGCCACTCCCAGCCCCCTCCCAGAGCCGCCGATTGGAGCCCCGTTGCTCGAGGCTCCGCCGCCGGTCTCCCCTGCGCCGGTCACCCCCGGGAGCCAATCTCCCCCTTCCCTCCTTCTTTCTTCAATTGCATTCGGCCAAAGCACCTCCTCGGTGTACTGATCACGTTGGTGGACTTGTTTGGACAGGTGCCTGCCCGAGGAGCTCCAGCCCCGTTGCTCACCGCCGGCCGCAACCACCTCTCCGTGGCCAGCACGCTCCGAAGCTCCCCAGCTCCCACCGCCACCTCCAATGTAAGCCTCCAACTCCCCAGATGGTGTAGCCGCCCCCCGATTGACCTCTCTCGCCGCCGGTGACCTCCCTCGCCTCCAAGCACCCGAACTACCCCCTTCTCTCCCCCGCACTCTCCACTGATCCTCTCAACTCCCAGCTGCCCAAAATGGACTCCCCTCACTCAGACCTACCCGGTGGTACCCTCCTTTGCCGTCGAGAACCTTCGCCGTGGCCGGAGAGCGAGGGCGCCGCCGTCTCCGTCCCTCGGCTGCGCGCGTCCGGCTGGAGGTTGACGACGACGACGTGGCCTCCTCCCCTCCGTCGATCTCGTTCCGCGCCATTTAACGTCGGCCGTCCGATCCCCCGCATACCGCTTCGCCCCTCCGTTTTATCGTCGCCGTCGGATCATCTTAAACACCGCCTCCTCCCCCCCGTCGGATCTCCTCCCCGTACCCCTCACCCAGCCACATCTCCGCCACCCGCTTGAGCCACGCGTCGCTCATCCGAGCCGCGTGAGTGCGCGCGGGCGTGGGCCGAGCCGGCCTGCCCCGTCGCCGAGCGCGCGCGCGCGTCGTCGCGCGTTGGGCCGCGCTGGCCTTCGGCCGCGCGGACCGCACAGTGCCGGGCCGCACTGTAGCAAAGCGGCCGGGCCGCACTGTTCACCGATTTTCCAGAGGATTTATTAATTTCTAAAATCCCAGAAAATCGAAATAAATCCTAGAAAATCACAGAAAATCCCAAAAATTCCCAAATTTCACCACTTTGCTCCAAATAATATTCCAGACCCATTGGTGACCTCCATTTCCACAGAATCCTCCCAAATAAAATTCCTAAAAATCCATTTGGGGTGTTTATGCAATTTACTCCTTTTTAAATAGATTATTTTCCCTCACTTGATTAGTCTCAAGCTGGATTTAATTCTGTTTTGTATGTTTGCGCTAGTGTCGGAGTCGCCGGAAGTTCAGTTGCAGCCCCAGGAGCCAGGAGGTTCTTCGTTCGAGCTAGCGGAAATCATTCGGATTGACGGCAAGTCCCAAATCCTTTGATCATGTTGCAACCCATGATGTTTAATTATGTTATTATGTTATTTGCATTGAGCTAGTTCTGAAATGTTAGTTCGAAAATAAAATAAAATGTTTAGAATGACCTATTATGTAGCTAATCCTACCACCATTAAATGCCATGTTTAATTTGTTGCCATGCCTTTGTAACCCTAGAATTAATTACTTGATAATCTAGATAATTGTAGGATATTATTATCATCATGCAAAATGTTACACTGATAAGGTTGTGGCTGTGGGCTAATAGAATTTAGAAAACCCGACTCTAAGGTGGGGTGGTATGAGACACCGTATCTTAGAGCGGAGAGTGCCGGCGTGCACGAGGTAGGGTAAGGGTTGGGGAACCGCGAGACGGTCTTCGCCCAACTCGTTACCCTAGGGTTAGGAGAAGGGTAAGGGTGAGTGGGAAATCGCGGGACGGTCTACGCCCACCGCTTACCTTAGGTTGGGTCGCGAGCCTGGCGAGGTTGCGGGCCATGTGAAAATATAAGGACTGAAACCCTTATGCTGAGCAAATGTCATAGAACCCGCTCAAACCACAGGAGTTGACTTGTCAACACTTGTCTAGTAGCTGCTCAACTCGATTGAAACTCTACAGGAGGTTTAGCAGTGAGGTTAGGCAAGCCGTGTTTGGGTGCCTAACAACGGTAGAGTTCACTCGAAGCGGACACCGTCTTTTCTTGTGTGTGTGTGTGCGCGCGTGCGTGTGAGAGCCAGACCCGAGTGAATTCTACCGGGTAGAGCCTATATAAAGAGTTGAGCAGTGAAACGACCTGGCTTTCTTAACTCTTTAGCGGGAGTTAAGGGATCGTGTGGGTAAAGCTGAGCAAACTCTGCAGAGTCAAATAAATGGTATTCGAATACGCCGTGCTCCCGGTTATTGGAGCTGTGTCACTTGGGTGATTTCAGCAGCAAAGCTTAAGTAGTTTTGTACATGCTTTAACTTGTTTAGGTTGGTTAATGAACTCTTATGGAAAACCCCTGAGATCTTGAGGAGTAGTTTTGGGTCCCTCTTATTAAAATGATTGCAAATAAAACTGCATCCACTCAAAGATAATACACCAAATATATTTCCCTTCCTTTGAAATTCCGTGCATATAATAAGTTAGGATCGCTTTTGGGATTTGCTGAGCCGGTTGATTGGCTCACGGCTTGCTTAATTCTAATCTTTAGAAGATCAAGACGAAGGAGAAGGTCTCCCCGTTGAAGAAGTCCCGGAGGATCTTTTCTTCGATGAGGACCCTTGGCTGTAGGTCTCGGCCGCGCTCAAGCGGTTTCTGGAAGTCTTTTGGAATGTAATTATACTTTGGGCTTGCACGCCCCGCTGTCAAAACCCTGGATGTTAATCCTTATGTCAAATATATGCTGGACTTTTGTTGTAAGCATGCAATGGTATACTCTTGCGCGACGTTCCATAACTGTTCATGCGTGAATAGTTGCGGAATGCCGTGTCCGTACGCGCCCCTGGAAACGGGGGCGTTACAATAAGCATATGCAGTTTGTATTTCCAATATCTCCAGTTGCTGCAGTCCCCCAATTTTACTAGGTAGTTCTACAGTTTTATCCGTGACAATCATTAAATACCTCAGTTGAAACAAATGACTCAGTGTCACTTGTGGTGTCAGTCCAATTCGATGGATCCCCATGAGTGATGCAGTAGAAATCCACTAGAACAACTTGTCCCCGTTATCCTATGCCAGGATCTCCAACTGCTGTAGACTGTAGCTCCAAAATTTTAGCAGGTAATGTAACCTAAATGTAGGCCTTCGAGAATTGAGATGTCACCCATGCTTCGCGCCGTGCATGTGCCATCAGTGCTGGACGGGTCACATTGTGCTGCTATCATAAAGTACACGTTGCTCTAGCTCTGTTTCTTTGACCAGCGATTGTATTATTGCACCAGCGATAGCCTAACAAAAACTCAAGAGGGAACGATGGAAATAATTTGTTTTTGGACATGTTTCTGCAGGTGCTTGCAGAGTCATATTGCAGAATTTTTCTTTCTACGAGGATATACTAGATACTAATATTATATATGTAATGACCCAAATTTTTCAAAATTTTGAGTTTGAGTTGAATTTCCAAATTCTAGTGCAAAATCTCAAACTAGAGCTTAATCCTCACCAATCACCAAGCAAATCACGCACCAATCTCAAAGCAATCCCTTCCTCCACCTGGTTTTTCGCGTGGCACTGTAGCAACCGAAAATATCCACCGCCGCCTCCACCTCCCGTCCGCTCTCGCATCTTCCTCCTTCTGCCAGCTCCCCTGCCACCTTGCGAGCTCACCGCCACCTTGCTTGAGTGCTGGGCACGCCTCTCCTACCCTGGCTAGCTGCCCCTGCCCTCCCTCCGTGCCCCTGCCCTGCCGCTGCCCGCCCTCCTCGGTGCCGACCGCCTTTCGGGGCCTCTTTAAGCATGCCGAGCCCCTCACCGCAAATCCTACACTCCCCCGCAGTTCACCAAGCAACCCCTGGCCGCCCTTCCTCCCCCATTGCCGGTAATCGGAGAAATTCCCCAAAGTGGAGCCCTAGCGCAATGTCCGACCTCCGGCCAATTTCTTTTCAATTCCTTTTGTTGGTAGCAGCCCTAAGCCCCTAGGAACCTCCCCGCGCTGCCGCCTTAGCCTCCCGAGCACCGCTCTTCTCCGGCGCCGTGAGCCACTTCACCGCCGCCCGCTCCCGCCGTGGCTAGCTCGGCACGAGCTTCCCTAGCCTAGGCCGACCCTTCCCCGAGCTCCCCCACCGCTCAAGGATGCTCTAGCACCCACCCAATGGCCTGGAACCTCTCCCATTAGAGCACGAGTTCAAAAATGGCCGCGGGAAGGAAGTCCTTGCCGCCGGCGATTGCCGCCTCCGCCGGCCTCCTAGCCACCCAAAATGGACTCCCCTTAGTACCCTCTACCCAACCATGCCCTCGGTTCGCATCGCAGTGCACCGGAGCGCCGTCGCCGACCGCCGCCTCCCTCCTCTGCTCACTGCGCGCGGGAGCCGGGCGAGGAAGAAGAACAGTGCGCACGCGCACTGTTCCCCCGGCCGAACCGCCCCGACTTGGCTGGGCCAAGCCAGCTCGGCCGCACCAGGCGCGCCTGACCGCGCCGCTCGCCCCGCGCCCGTTCCAACCGACCTGAGCCCGAAGCGACGTGATCCGACAGAACCAACTCGCCCGAACCCGATGAACAGTACACCGAGCCCAATGAACAGTAACTGACCCAAAGTCCAAAAATTGATGTTTGTACTCCCCGGATCCGTTTCGAGCCCACCAACCCATTTCTTAGCTCCAAATATTCATACCAAGCCTCCAAAAATCCCAAACCTATCTTATTTGAGTTTTGGTGAATTTATTTGGTTATTTCCATTTCCTTATTCCTAGCTCATTTTTCGTCGAGCGTGGAATTAAATTGATTTTCTTTATTTTTACCCTAGCACGTGACGTCGAGGATCAGCTGATTCAAGAATACGAAGCTTCAGATCAAGATCAAGGCCCAGAAGTTGAAGAATACGAAATTGTCGAAATCATAAGCCCGCAAGGCAAGTCACATGTTTTTGATCATATTGAATCCCATTAAATTACATTATTTATTTAATGTATTTTCATTATGACTAGTTGCGAACCGATAATTGCTTAAAACAAAGATTTAGAATGGCATGCTATCTAGATAATCCTACCACTGATAAATAGCCCTGTTTACCTTGATGGCCATATTCACCTTGACAACCTTAGTAAGAATTACATATGATATAAATGTATACAAGATCATTTCATGCAGTATGATACACTACTAAGTGACTCTGGCCGTTGGCCGGTAGGTTTGAAAAACCCGGATCTAGGGTAGGGTGGTATGGGACGCCGTGCCCTAGACCGGAAATGCTGGTGGGCAGTGTGGGGTAAAGGTGTTGCGTGAAATCGTGCGGCGGTTTCGCCCACTGCTGTACCCTTCAACATGTCACACTACTAAGGTGTGAGCCGTGGGCTAATAGAATTGAAAAACCCGGAGAGGGTAGGGTGGTATGGGACACCGTACCCTAGGCCGGTGATGCTGGTGTGTAAGTTAGGGTAAAAATGGTGTGGAGGTCCGTGTAGGACTTCGTCCACCGCCTTACCCTGAGCCTGAGGCTGCGGACCTCAGGAAAAGTATAAGGGCAAGAACCTTGTGCCAAGTAAAAGACACAATTATCGCCCAACCACAAGCGTTGACTCGTCAAACCTGGTTTAGTAGCTGCTCAAATCGATTGAATATCTACAACTTATTTTGGGGACTCCGATTAAGGGATGTCCCGCGTACACAAAGTTGGTATGGAAACAATGAGACCATATTCAACAACGGTAGGATTACACGGAGTCGATGTGCGACTTTCTGCGTGGGCCAGCGGAATGCCGACTGCCTGTGTTGCCTCGTCCCTACCGGGTAGAGGCTATATAAAGAATTGAGCAGCGAAAAACCATGTTTTCTTAATGTCAGACGTGGAATTAAGAAATCTTGTGGGTAAAGCAGGGCAGCTCTGCAGAGTGAAATAAATGGTATTCGAATACGCCGTGCTTACGGTTAATGAAGCTGTGTTAATTGGGTGATTCCAAAAACAAGGCATAAGTAGTGTTTCTGAGATTGTTAAAGTGAGTAATGATGAGACTTTATCTGATAACAGAAAACCCCTGATCTTAAGGAGCAAATATTTTAAGTTTTACTTGATTGCAAATAAAACTGCATCCACCTCATAATAAAACCACTATACACCCTCCACCCGAGAACCCTGGCAATTAGTTATATAGTATTTCCACATGTGATTTGCTGAGTACGGGGTGGGAGTACTCAGGCTTGCCGAATTTTCCCCCAACAGATAACAGAAGAAAAAGGAAGCAATTCAAGATTTCGCATTAGGGTTACGACCGCACTCAAGCGTTCCTGTGGAGTTTTCTTCGGCTCTTTTGTATGTAAGTTAAGTTTTGGGCTTGAATGCCGTATTGTCATTAAAGCTGGCCATTAGGTCTTACTTTAATCCAATTAACTCTTTTTAAATGGCTTGTAAGCAGGCATGATACACTATTAAGCCGCAACAGAACTCCTGGGCTGTTGCAGGCCGTACGACGTCCCTGTACCCAAAAATTGGGGGCGTTACAAGTGGTATCAGAGCTATGCTTGACTGTAGGATGTAACCCTAAGTATAGGTTTGATTTCGATAGGAACACGATTCTACAAAATCTAAATTTATGATACAAAAGAGTTACAAAAATCATAAGTAATATTGCTGCCTCACTCTTCCTATGTCTGCCTTATCCTTCCTAGACATGCATTAAAAATTTTGTTTGGATTGGTTAAAAGCTCAAAAATACGAGTAGTCGTTTAGACTAACTCCTTGCTGTAGGTCTTTAACCAAATGGAACGAATACTAACTTTAGTAGAAGTGCTAAGGATGGTGTTAAGAAGAATAGCACGAATGTCCCTGACCAAAACTTTCCTTTTGAAAAGTTGAAGTCACCGTCCGAGTAGATAGTACATCATGCCCGTTTAATTCCCTTGATGTAACGGGTAAAACCAATTGAGTAGACGAAGTTTTCTGATTGTAACAGTAGCCAAATTGCACTACGAGCCTGGTAGGCTGCTATATATAAGCAATTTGTGCAAAGAGTTGAATATTTGGTTTTAAGAAAAATTTATGTGGAAAACGTTTCTACTCCTGCCTTACTTCGTCTCAACTTGTATCTATTTTCTTCTGTTCCGATTCCCCTCTTATCTATCAAGCTCTAAATCTTGGAAGAACTTAAATGCAAATTCCTGATTGCAATGAATAGGTTAAATTCCATCTAAGAGAGTCATAAGTGGGAGAGAATAGATAAACCCGTAAGGGATTGAATTATGACGTGAAAGATAACCAAAGATATTAGAGAAGTTATATGTGATTAACAGAATGAGTCAATAGTATAAATTTTAAGTGGATTAAAACCCTAGCCATGATGCTATGTTCAATTTTCGGTGGATACAAAGGATAGTGAATTAATTTAGAAGCAGGTAATAAGAGTTTAGTTGATGATTGAATGAGCCTAACGAGATTGTGACAAAATGGTGGGAGGAGTCAAAACTCTAGAATAGTTTTGAAGTAAACAGTGTTGACAGACTTAAAATAAAAATGCTGGACTACGATAAATTTAAGGTTAGATCTATAGGTTTATGATGGAAAAGGGGAGTTAGGTTGAAACTAGATAGGCAGGATGTAATTAATAACTTTAAAAGGTATATATAATAAAAAGATTAAAAAAAAGGAATGTTTAGAGTTTAGCCAACAAAGGTATTAAGAGTTATCAACGGAAAGAAATAGTATAGTGGTAGATAGTAGGTGATGGGAGCAGAATCAGTACAACTATTAGAGTGTAACTGTGTAAGTAAGGGCAAAATAGGGTTGAATTAATTCCATGAGTGGCGTCGAATGTCAGATGAAATTGGATTACCCTTGCAAATATATATGAAGTGAGAAATAGTATTTTAGGAAGTGATCAGGAAAATTGTTTAATCCCCCCCCCAAGCAATTTCTTTCCTACTTTTGCTCTTATCTTGATTTCGTCTTACTTTCCCTTGCTAGCCCAAAAATGTTACATAACTGATTCCTAAATAATGGGTGCAGAATACTACTAAGCGGATTGAAATTTAGCGGCATGTCACATGAAGAAAAGAAGTTCTGAATGACAATCTATAGTAATGGAAGCCCAAAGTGTCACGAAGAAGAATCAGATTAAAGATGAACGCAGGCAACTCAAGAGTGTAGAACAACAGCTTATTGACACAATGTCACCAGAAGAATCAACGCCAACATCAAGTGCGACAGCAATCAAATTTGCAACTTTCCTACAGACTCAACCTCCTACCTTCTCAACAACAACAGAGCCATTAAGTGCAGATAATTGGCTACAAGATATTGAACGAAGGATGAATACTATCCAGTGTACAAACCAGGAGAAAGTCCTTTTTGCCACTTATCAACTCTCCGAACCAGCAAGTACTTGGTGGGATTCCATCCAGTGGATACACCCGAAGAAGAAAGATATCACATGGGAAGAATTTGTAAAGAGATTCCGTAAGACCTATATTTCCCCTAAGGTCATTACGGGAAAATATCAAGAGTTTCTCAATCTTCAACAAGAAGACAAATCGGTTACGGAATATCTACAGCAGTTCCATCAGTTGTCTCGATATGCACAAGAAGATATCAACACTGAAGCCAAAAGAATGATATGTTTTATGAAAGGCCTGCAACCAGAGATACAACGTTACACTGCAACTGTGGGAATTCCAAACCTTCTAACCTTAGTCGATCAAGCCCTTTTGGTGGAAGAACAAATGTCAACATATGCAGAGACTAGGAAGAAAAATAATCTCTTGGTTCAGTCTTCTACAGCCTGTTTTCACTGTGAACGAGATGGGCATTATCGTTGCCAATGTCCACTAAAGTTCTTACCTAAAGAAGAAGCCAGGAGACAAGCAAGAAATCAAATATCAACGTCACACCAACCGTGCACAAAAGAAGAGAAGCTCTACCCTAAGAGAGCCAGAGTTGAGGAAAAGACAGGTCCACCCTAAAAGAGTGACATGCAGCCAAGGAGCGAGGAATAGGAACCGAAGAGAAAAGGTTTTATATTACCCACTGTTAGGAATAACAAATAAAATGAAGGTCCAGTCAGTACTTTTGTGTAAAATACAAGGCAGTTGGAAGAAGTGTCTGTAAATTATTTTAATTAAGGCAGGCAGCAGAACTATGGGAGTGTACGAAAAATGTATGTGCAAAGTATGTGCAAAGTATGAAGAATAAAAAGGTTATATTGTATTGAAGCCAAATACAACAGATTTGAGTCTTAGTATCAGCCAGAAATATTAAAGGATCTAACAAATGGAACACAGGGCAATAAAATAGAAATATGTAAATCTATAATGTACAAGGATGATATACAGGTACAGGCAGTCAATGGTATAAGGAACCCAGATGTGACCAGACAAGGCATAGAGATGCATCAATATGGGATAAAAGAGTAAAATAATAGAACGCCACCTAACCATGGATGAGCTATAGCATGAACTTCCGAATGAGATTATGACAGACCAAGAAGCATAAATCGCATTCATACCATCAGAAGAATCTTCGTGAAGTCATGGGAACCCAGATATAACCAGAACAGGACAAGGCACCGACAAAAGCCCCGGTCAAGCATCAGTCAATGGCCCACTGAAAGAATACCCTAAACGAAATAAGACCTATGGAAAGGAATTAAAAATGTAACAAAATTTTCTTTTACACCCCAGTGTCTAACCTGGGTGAATCTCGGGGTCGAGATTCTTTTTAAGGGGGGTAGTTTGTAATGACCCAAATTTTTCAAAATTTTGAGTTTGAGTTGAATTTCCAAATTCTAGTGCAAAATCTCAAACTAGAGCTTAATCCTCACCAATCACCAAGCAAATCACGCACCAATCTCAAAGCAATCCCTTCCTCCACCTGGTTTTTCGCGTGGCACTGTAGCAACCAAAAATATCCACCGCCGCCTCCACCTCCCGTCCGCTCTCGCATCTTCCTCCTTCTGCCAGCTCCCCTGCCACCTTGCGAGCTCACCGCCACCTTGCTTGAGTGCTGGGCACGCCTCTCCTACCCTGGCCAGCTGCCCCTGCCCTCCCTCCGTGCCCCTGCCCTGCCGCTGCCCGCCCTCCTCGGTGCCGACCGCCTTTCGGGGCCTCTTTAAGCATGCCGAGCCCCTCACCGCAAATCCTACACTCCCCCGCAGCTCACCAAGCAACCCCTGGCCGCCCTTCCTCCCCCATTGCCGGTAATCGGAGAAATTCCCCAAAGTGGAGCCCGAGCGCAATGTCCGACCTCCGGCCAATTTCTTTTCAATTCCTTTTGTTGGTAGCAGCCCTAAGCCCCTAGGAACCTCCCCGCGCTGCCGCCTTAGCCTCCCGAGCACCGCTCTTCTCCGGCGCCGTGAGCCACTTCACCGCCGCCCGCTCCCGCCGTGGCTAGCTCGGCACGAGCTTCCCTAGCCTAGGCCGACCCTTCCCCGAGCTCCCCCACCGCTCAAGGATGCTCTAGCACCCACCCAATGGCCTGGAACCTCTCCCATTAGAGCACGAGTTCAAAAATGGCCGCGGGAAGGAAGTCCTTGCCGCCGGCGATTGCCGCCTCCGCGGGCCTCCTAGCCACCCAAAATGGACTCCCCTTAGTACCCTCTACCCAACCATGCCCTCGGTTCGCATCGCAGTGCACCGGAGCGCCATCGCCGACCGCCGCCTCCCTCCTCTGCTCACTGCGCGCGGGAGCCGGGCGAGGAAGAAGAACAGTGCGCACGCGCACTGTTCCCCCGGCCGAACCGCCCCGACTTGGCTGGGCCAAGCCAGCTCGGCCGCACCAGGCGCGCCTGACCGCGCCGCTCGCCCCGCGCCCGTTCCAACCGACCTGAGCCCGAAGCGACGTGATCCGACAGAACCAACTCGCCCGAACCCGATGAACAGTACACCGAGCCCAATGAACAGTAACTGACCCAAAGTCCAAAAATTGATGTTTGTACTCCCCGGATCCGTTTCGAGCCCACCAACCCATTTCTTAGCTCCAAATATTCATACCAAGCCTCCAAAAATCCCAAACCTATCTTATTTGAGTTTTGGTGAATTTATTTGGTTATTTCCATTTCCTTATTCCTAGCTCATTTTTCGTCGAGCGTGGAATTAAATTGATTTTCTTTATTTTTACGCTAGCACGTGACGTCGAGGATCAGCTGATTCAAGAATACGAAGCTTCAGATCAAGATCAAGGCCCAGAAGTTGAAGAATACGAAATTGTCGAAATCATAAGCCCGCAAGGCAAGTCACATGTTTTTGATCATATTGAATCTCATTAAATTACATTATTTATTTAATGTATTTTCATTATGACTAGTTGTGAACTGATAATTGCTTAAAACAAAGATTTAGAATGGCATACTATCTAGATAATCCTACCACTGATAAATAGCCCTGTTTACCTTGATGGCCATATTCACCTTGACAACCTTAGTAAGAATTACATATGATATAAATGTATACAAGATCATTTCATGCAGTATGATACACTACTAAGTGACTCTGGCCGTTGGCCGGTAGGTTTGAAAAACCCGGATCTAGGGTAGGGTGGTATGGGACGCCGTGCCCTAGACCGGAAATGCTGGTGGGCAGTGTGGGGTAAAGGTGTTGCGTGAAATCGTGCGGCGGTTTCGCCCACTGCTGTACCCTTCAACATGTCACACTACTAAGGTGTGAGCCGTGGGCTAATAGAATTGAAAAACCCGGAGAGGGTAGGGTGGTATGGGACACCGTACCCTAGGCCGGTGATGCTGGTGTGTAAGTTAGGGTAAAAATGGTGTGGAGGTCCGTGTAGGACTTCGTCCACCGCCTTACCCTGAGCCTGAGGCTGCGGACCTCAGGAAAAGTATAAGGGCAAGAACCTTGTGCCAAGTAAAAGACACAATTATCGCCCAACCACAAGCGTTGACTCGTCAAACCTGGTTTAGTAGCTGCTCAAATCGATTGAATATCTACAACTTATTTTGGGGACTCCGATTAAGGGATGTCCCGCGTACACAAAGTTGGTATGGAAACAATGAGACCATATTCAACAACGGTAGGATTACACGGAGTCGATGTGCGACTTTCTGCGTGGGCCAGCGGAATGCCGACTGCCTGTGTTGCCTCGTCCCTACCGGGTAGAGGCTATATAAAGAATTGAGCAGCGAAAAACCATGTTTTCTTAATGTCAGACGTGGAATTAAGAAATCTTGTGGGTAAAGCAGGGCAGCTCTGCAGAGTGAAATAAATGGTATTCGAATACGCCGTGCTTACGGTTAATGAAGCTGTGTTAATTGGGTGATTCCAAAAACAAGGCATAAGTAGTGTTTCTGAGATTGTTAAAGTGAGTAATGATGAGACTTTATCTGATAACAGAAAACCCCTGATCTTAAGGAGCAAATATTTTAAGTTTTACTTGATTGCAAATAAAACTGCATCCACCTCATAATAAAACCACTATACACCCTCCACCCGAGAACCCTGGCAATTAGTTATATAGTATTTCCACATGTGATTTGCTGAGTACGGGGTGGGAGTACTCAGGCTTGCCGAATTTTCCCCCAACAGATAACAGAAGAAAAAGGAAGCAATTCAAGATTTCGCATTAGGGTTACGACCGCACTCAAGCGTTCCTATGGAGTTTTCTTCGGCTCTTTTGTATGTAAGTTAAGTTTTGGGCTTGAATGCCGTATTGTCATTAAAGCTGGCCATTAGGTCTTACTTTAATCCAATTAACTCTTTTTAAATGGCTTGTAAGCAGGCATGATACACTATTAAGCCGCAACAGAACTCCTGGGCTGTTGCAGGCCGTACGACGTCCCTGTACCTAAAAATTGGGGGCGTTACAATATAGTCCATTGTTTTACGAGGTGAGATTCATTTTGGGGAAGCATACTCAAATTCTAACCTAAAACTGAGATAAAAAATAACAACAAAAATTAACAGAAAATTTGGAATTAAAAAGAAAAGAAAATTAGCAATGTGATTTTTCATATGAACTCCAAATTAAAACCTATACATGGCTGAAATTCAAAGTGAAAATTAGATAAAAATTAGTAGTGGGATTTGTATCCGAATTCTAACCTAAAACTAAAAATTGAAATTAGATAAAAAAATAACAGTAAAAAATAACATAATTTTGGAATAAAAATAAAAGGAAGGTAACAATTTGATTTTAATATGAACTCCAAATAAAAACCACTACATAGCTAAAATTCAGAATAGAAATTAGATAAAAATTAGTAGTTGGATTTGTACATAAAAACTAAAATTCCAAATTGAACAAAAATAAATTTGAGATTAAAGAAAAGTCCACATCAAATAATATAATAAATAACCTAAATTTAAAATAACAATTAGCAGCTAGATTTACAAATGAATTCTAACATAAAACTAAAAAAGAAAGTCTATAAAAAGTGCAATCCAAAAATATGCAATTTAGAATAAAATTCAAAGAAAATTAGCATTTGTTTTTTAATTCTAGACTAAGTGAAAAATAGAAATTTTGGTTTTATTCTTAATAAAAATTATAAAATATTCTAATTTGAGAAAAAAAATAAGATAATGAATTTGGTTTGTATATATATAAATTAGGAATCAAAATCCATTATATAATAAAAATCAATGATAGGTAGTTTACAATCGCTAATAAAACAGATAATTGCTAAAAGTTATCACAAAACAAAAATATCGTGACCACCTGTTTGGTGGACCTCCACAGAATGGAGGGGTTGAGAGTGAGATCATTAATGGGTGTTCACTCGGTTATACCGATGTAAATTATATGATATGCGTTATGAGCATGTAGTATAGACAAACATTGTTATAATGAAAAAAGGATAATGATATAAATAGAAAATGTTATGTAATGCTATATTTATTGTTTGCTATGCAAGTATTTATGTCAAAAAGTATTCGGGAAAGAAAGTTTTTGTCACATATGAGAAGTATTAGGGAATAAAGTGAGTATTTTATCTCTTATAATGTATAATATTAAAATATTACAAATGAAGTTTTGCAACAATCAAATTTTCAAAGATCAAAATTACATATGCATTGCTAAGTTATTTAAACGTATTTTAAGGATGATGTCTGCGCAAGTGCATAAGCCACCTTGCTAGTTAAGAAAAAGACTCGTTACAGTGGTGTGTTCAGGGTCCCTTGCAAAGTTGTAACGCGTCAGTTGCAAAGCTTCAGTGTCACGCAGGTGATAGCCCGTGTAGGATTCTTCTACTTCACTATCAGTCTTGATGGCAGGTGCTAATCTATTAATCCTTTCTGACCCTTTCTACAGGAATCGGTTTCACTAGGAAATCCAACACAGAACCTGACCAAGAATCGCACAAGAAATGATAAGTTAGCCATGTCTTTAAATTCCATTTGGAACGATTCATGCATGTGCGACAGATGTACAGGACAAAAGACCATTACAAGACCAACAATACCACATGCGAGTCGAAAGACTTGTATCGTGCTGATCTCAATTTGTGTGTGATGAAGATCCAGGATTATTATTATACCAGCATGAGATCGTTGTTTGTTGATGGAGCATTCGTTTGTGGCATCCCAAGTGACAATCCAAAGGGCTCCAAATTTCAGCCACGGAAACGTACAAGTACGGTTAAGGATGCGAATGCAATTTATTAATTCAGTTGATCACTGAATCAAAGGCAGCCCGTATGCCATGTGAAATCGAGGAAAACTCTCCATTTGGGCTGGTTTCGTTTGTGTATTTGGCTTACAGTTTATATATAGATAAATAGTAACATATTGTTGAACGATATATTTTTTAAGAAAGAGTTTACAGGTAAATTATAATACAAACTGTACCGAGTTTAGTTATACTGATCAAAATCATATATAACTATTTCTCTTTACGTACTGTCTCTCAAAAACAGATCAAAATTTAAAAAACACAATTATAAACCATAAACACCTGCTAAAAAACCTACCTTGATACGGTCATGGAAACTTGCTTGACCAAGCTTCCACATGCCATTATCACGTACGAGTCCATCGATTTCACGTCAGAAGTTACTTCTCCCACAATATGTACAGCACCGCGGCGTTGTTATTTGACCAAATGGACCTAAATTCCTCCGTATAGGGCAGAAAGCTGGCCTTTGGTATCTTTCACTTCCTCATTTCCGTCGTATAGCCGGCGGCTGTACGCCCGTACGTGCTGCGTTGCCTCATCTTTTCCGTGCCGGCTCCGCTGGTGCTCGGCCCGCAAAATTCGCCGAAAACGCAAGGAAAGGCCTCCCCCGCTCAGGCACGGCTCGCCTCCACACGTCGACGCCGTCACTCGGACGTGACCATGGCTTCCTAGGTTGGACTGAAAAATTATAGCTTACTAGCTAAATGCCTGCATGTTACTACGGATTTAAAAAATAGCAAAAGAACAAGGATTGAAACAATTACAACATCATCTGCAAAAAAAAGATAGAGAAAAAAGCACTTAAATCCATGCGGCCTCAGAAAGTATATGAAAATTCAGTTTAATGTTTCCGTAATGAACTAATGACAGATCACAAGCAGACTGTTGTGATCTTCAGAAAGGGCATACAAAATACCAAACTTGTGTCAAACAATAGCAGAAGAACAAGGATTGAAATAATTACAACAGCATCTGCAAAAAAAAAGGTGAAGAAAAAAGCACTTAAATCCATGCGGCCTCAGAAAGTATATGAAAATTCAGTTTAATGTTTCAGTAATGAGCTAATGACAGATCGCAAGCAGACTGTTGTGATCTTCAGAAAGGGCATACAAAATACCAAACCTGTGTCAAACCCAGAAACTGACAGTACATAATCATTATCTACTGAAATCAAAGTTGCAAACCATGTATCCTACCTTTACCATTGTCATTAGCTTTCAGCGCTATAAATACATATTTAGCGAAAGGGATCAGCACGATCGTGTACATGACCAGCGAAAGGGCTCCTAGGATCTCCACCTCCGACTTTACCGGGACTTTGCTGAACACATCACTGAAAACATACAGAGGGCTCGTACCCATGTCACCATAAACAACTCCGAGGTCTGGAACGCCATCGCGAAGTGCTCAGCAACGATATGTCCTGGCGCAAAATTGGAGATGAGAGGAGTCAATCATCGGGTCCATTGATTCTTGTGGTAGAATATTATCTGAACTCTGAAGAGCACATGTTTCCATATTCCAGGCACAAGATAGGGAATATATATGGAGGCCCACGCTTAGCCGATCCTAATGTCCAACCAAAATTGCGCCAAAGTACATCAAGAAACTACATCCAGTAAGTAAACCTCCTGTGATCGATCCATGAAAACATGATCCTTTCGCTAATCAAAAAATGGTCAAAGATCGCATCTTTTTTACACTCTGAACAATTCGAATTCGCCAGCAGCAAAAAATGATCCCAGATTCGTGGATCATCCCCTACCCCAAGACGTCCCCAAGAAACGCATGCACCTTGTTGCTATGGCTGTGCGCGCCGCGCACGGACATGGCCTCGACGTTGAGGGAGTCCACCCTGCGGGGTTGCTTCCCCAGCGGCCGCCGAAACGCGTCGGAGGACACCCGCGACAGCGTCGCTGCGTTCACGGCCCCGCTGCCACCGACGGACACGACAACGGCTACAGTCTCGACGGCGGCGGCGGAGAGGCCCAGCGACAGCTCGTCCTGAGCGGCCACGGCGCGGACTCGGACGAGTCGACCTCGCTCCCGTCCACCCACTACGAGCCCCCGACCGCGTCGGTGTGAGGAGCCACGCCAACGGCTGCTCCTCCTGGATCTCGCCGCCATTCTCCATCCCTTCGGCGCTGGCGAAGCGGTCTTCTAGTTCTCGAATCCGATGAAGAGGCGCGCGGGCTCACTGGTCGGGACGTACTAAGAGCGAGGAGATGAGGAAAATGGAGTAGTGGGCGGTTGAATCTTGAGAGAGAGATGGATGATTTAGATCAAATCAGATGGTTGTAGAGAGGGAAGAGGAGGCCGCACCAACCACCGACTCCTTTTTATATAATAGTAAAGATGATCTAAAATATACTGTAGACTTATAACTGACTAAAATTTTACTCTATCTGAAGATGGTTTATTTGGTGTAATTAAATTTAAAAATAGAAAAAATATGTTAGATCATCTCGGATAATACAAACGAATACGGAAAAAAAGAATCGGTAAAAATGCTCAAAAAAGCAAAAAAATCAGAAAAAAATAAAATTTATAAATAGTAAAAAATAAGCTAAAAGTCAGAAGCTAAAATTGAAACTAGCGGGACTTTTGCCTTCCCTCCACGGCCTTCACGCCGCTGATCCTCGCGCGCCCGCCCCATCCGGTACGTCACGCGACGAGACGAGGCGCCGACCGAGCGAGCCAGCCCGTCCAAAAGCCGCCCGCCCGCACGGACGCGCAGGGGCAGACGCACAGCCGCGTGGTGTGCCCAGCCCCCAACCCCACCGATCCGATCGGTAAATCCCCAGCAGTTTCCTACAGATCCCGACGCCCCCACCAGCACAACTCCACCTCCCCTCCCTTCCAAACTCGCACGCCAGAAGAGGTGGATTGCCCGCCGGCCGCGCCGTTTTCGACCCCGCGAGCCATGGCCGAGTGCCGCAGCCTCGTCGAGTTCCTCCGCGCGTTCGAGCATCACCGCAGGGCCGCGGACTCCTCCGCGTGCTCCCGATCCAAGCGCGCCTCGTCGCCGTCCAGGCCCCTCACCGCCTTCTGCGACCACTCGCCGATGGCCGCGGTCGACGCGCTCGTGCTCCTCGCCGTCCTCGCCGCGCTGGGGTTCCTCGTGATCCCGTACATGAAGCTGCTGCTTCTCGGGATGGGCGCGCTGCTCCACCCGGCCGCGTCGTGCCTCTCGGCGGCCGCCTTCGCGGGCGCCGCGATGGCCGTGGCGGCTGCGGTGCTCGCGTGGGAGCTGGTGGGCCACCACGCGCGCAAGTGCGGGAAGCCGCGCTGCAGGGGGCTCAAGAAGGCCGTCGAGTTCGACATCCAGCTCGAGACGGAGGAGTGCGTGCGCGGCCGCTCCGCGCCCGCGGCGCGATCGGCGCTGCTTGCGGCCGCAGGAGCTCCCCCCGTGGAACTTGGGGACGCGCACCGGGAGCTCGAAGTCGAGCTCCGCAAGATGGCACCGCCCAACGGCCGCACCGTGCTCATCTTCCGCGCGCCCTGCGGCTGCCCCAAGGGCCGCATGGAGGTCTGGGGCGCAAAGAAGGTGCGCCGGATCAAGAAGTAGATGCCGGATCAAGAAGTAGATGCGAGAAGGATCAGATGGTTACTAGTTCCCTGCTGTTCCTTCCCAGTACTTAATTAGTAGCTAAAATATAAGCTGCGCCCTTGGTAATAAGTATAGGGAGAAATACAGGGATGATAGAAATAGATATGTCAGATGATAGACTATAGATTATGTGTTATGATGCAGAGGGGATGGCTGGACGCACACACAGATCTCTCTCTCTCTCTCTCTCTCTCTCTCTCTCTCTCTCTCTCTACTTGTTCATTCACTGTTTTTTTAATGGGTTCTGGATAAATAATCGTTGCATAGATACTGAATGCCTGATTGATGTCATTTGGTCAACAGTTCTTGGACAGTAAGTTTCTTTGACGTTGCTGGGTTTGCATCTGCTACTCAAAACTTCTAGCTGGCAGTAGTTTATAGTTTTTTTTGTCATTTATGAAATGTTTTGCTGTTGAGAGTGTTTGGGTAAAGATTAGCTTCTTGATGTCATCGATGACAACCTCTCTTTCATTGGTATTGAGGTTAAGTATAGGTTGAAAATAGAGATTGCAAAGTTCTTGTAGGTTCTGGACTTTTTCTACCGTGAGTGCCATGAAATACTATAATATGTGATCCTCTGGGTTGTAGTTTGGCAGGCCAGCATACTTGGTTAAATTTTAAGATGGATGCTTTGAAATTCGATTGAACTTTATGGGGGTCAAGCAATAGAGTGTCTCCGGCTATTTTATTGTTTTAGTAGACACTGAAAAAAATCAATAGCCTAACTAAAACTTAAAATAAACATCTTTCCCTTAAAAAAGAAAGCCTTGAAATAAATATCCATATGATTACAAGTTCAGATAGCCATGGTTGAACTTTCGATGCATTCATATACAACTGTTGAGAGTGCACATGAGTAGAATGCTGTTGTTTTCTTGAAGAGCGCTGACAGTGCTGTTTTTCTTTCTCATGCCTAAATTGTTAATGTTCCAATTGTAAACATATGCTCTGCAATGCATGGTTAGTTTTCTTTTGTTATCCGGTAAGCTGATCCAATATACCTTGATTATGATTATGACAATCAAGTTCTGGAATTTCTGTGCCCAAATGGTCCCCACTCTTTCTTCTATGAGTCTATGACATGCTTTTGTCATATTGATCAGTTATAGTGGTGCAATCCTTGTAGCTAGGTCGTACTAATCATATTTCATATTTTCCCATCCCTCCTTAAATAAAAAAACAAACTTTTTGTTATTTCTCTCTTCTTTTATCAAGCTGAATTTACGTTATCCACTATTTCTTTCTCTGAAAAACGATTCTGTACCATAGTGCACCTCTTTTACCATGTCAGACTAACATTAGCTGTATTTATTGTTTATTCACCATAACCCATCTTTTGTGTGTTTTGATGTAAATTCCTTGTATTTTTCTCATGTTCTGGTTTGCTTTTGGTGAGAGTACCTACCTTTTGAGCTTTGAATACCCTTCCATGGTTTTACTTCTTTGTATGCTTTCCTATCATATTTTCCTCGTTCGTTTGTTTGGCCTTGTGTCATTGGTTGTCATGTCCCAACCTCAACATACTTATAAGTCGCTCCAGTTTCATAAATAGGGTAACAGACCTTAGGGACATAACAAAAGACTTACTTTTTATAGACTATGATACCTGTGACACTAAGTTGTAAGTTATAAGTGTACAATTCTTTAGTTGTCATTTTCCTGTTATCATCATACAGTGCATCCTATGGGATGGTCCATCCATTTCCTCTTCTTCTTCTTTTTTTTTTTTTGCATTAAGGAGGAAACCATACACCCTCCAGCCTCTACTTCAACAAGGAAGCAGAAAGCCGAGGTTCAACAACCCATTTCCATGTTTGCGCATGGTTCATTCTTATCCGGCTTTCATATCTACAAACAAACTGCTGGTGCAACACACTTCGTGGGCTTCTGCACTCTATGAAAAGAACTCTGATACATTATACAGTGTAATCTTCTAGTAAAAGCGATAGAAATATTCATAGGAAATCATTTTGAGTTCATTTGTTGTTCTACCTTGATAATATTGTATGTTCTCAGCTCTAGCTGAAGTATTCAAGTTGAAGTGCTTCTGACCTTGAATAGGATTACTGATGCTGTGGGTGTTCAAATCAAGATTCAAACCAAAACATTGGAGTTAAAATCTTTTAGATTGGTTTCTATTGGATGTTCTACTGCTTGTTTCTTATGGTTTGGTCCTTTGCGAGAAAGCTCCTGGGCATGTATTTCGTTGCATTTTTGTGACGGAGAACTGCCGCCGCCGCCTCCACAATCCTTTTAATCTCAAACATATTGGGTTTCATGTCAATATCACTATTGCTTTTAGTTCCAAGTTTGTTGTATGTAGTATTGTGCAGATGAGACATCCTATTCTAAGTCAGGCTTCTGTTCACAGAAAACCGATACTTCTGATCATGAGCCCAACTTGTGCAAAATAATGAGCTATCATGGTATAGTTTTGGTCCTCCATGATTATGTAATTTGTGCTCCTTCATGAATTCTACAATGGCAATCAAACAGCTATTTGTTGATCTCTGAACAAACTGGATTGGCTTTGTCAAACATATTGGGTTTCATGTCAATATCACTATTGCTTTTAGTTCCAAGTTTGTTGTATGTAGTATTGTGCAGATGAGACATCCTATTCTAAGTCGGGCTTCTGTTCACAGAAAACTGATTCGTCTGATCATGAGCCTGACTTGTGCGGGGGATTTGATCATTTGCCCCATCTTACATTGCATTTGATAAAATGTCCTGCGATGTGCCACTTACATGCGGGCCCTGGACCCACATGTAAGTGAGACATCACAGGGCATTTTATCAAATGCACATGAAAGATGGGGCAAATGATCAAATATTTCATTCTACAATGGCAATCAAACAGCTATTCGTTGATCTCTGAACAAACTGGATTTGCTTTGTCCCAAGGTTTTGAATTTTCTTTTATTTATATACTTGTATTGCTAAATATGGACCAGATACTGTGAGACCACATGCGAAATTTTTAATTTTGCATCTTCCAGGTTTGTGGAATCCTAAATTTGTTTCCCAAGGATCAATTGTGCTTTGCTCAGAACTGCTTGGATTGGAGGTATTTCCCTTTGGCCTCTATGTGGTAGATTCCGTTGTACCTGTTGCATTTCAGTTTCAGAACTAGATTTTGGCATATATCATCTCACTGCACTATTGCAGCATGTTGGTAGATCGTAAGATGGTTGAGAATTTGCAGGCATTATCACGTAGTCTTAGAGTGATGTCTCCTTTGCTATTCAGTTTATCTGCTGCAGCTATGATAGAGCATCTGTTCGTAGGGCATAAGGCACCTCTGTCATTACTCGGTGCTTTTGGATTTCTGCTGTCTTCCCTGTCCCATTTTCAGATTAAAATTGTACTTTGGTGTAAGTGTAATTCTGTTGTAAGCTGTATGCTATTATCCCAAGCTCCACATCTGATTGTCGCAGGCGCAGTTGCCTTGCCACCTGCTGAAAACTTACCCTGTGTTTCATGTTACAGGTCCGAGAGATGTGATTTGTGATCTCCACTGAAGAGCCATGCTTCGGCTTAGGAAGAGCCTGGCCTCATCTAGTCTAGCACTTCAACTGCCACGCCCTATACGAGGGTGTTATTTTGGGCTGAGACGGATGGCTTTTAGCTGTATTTTTTGACACAGTAACAGATGAAGGGGACACTTACGTTGATGATGCACACGATTTTAAGCTTAGAAAGCTATTTAGATAATTTGCTTCAAGAAACCGTCCTGTTTAAATGTTTACCTTTTTTATTTTTTGAGAAACCAAAAAAAAAAACAGAAGTCAAAAGCAAAAAGAGATATATGTCAGACCTGTCTCCTGTGTGTACCTCACTACTAGGCCTGGTTAATTTCAGAATTTCAGATGCGCATGAGCTGCTAGATGGGGCAAGAACCGAGAGCCGGAAAGTGAGAGGGCCTAGCTCACCACTCACCAGCCCAGAGGAGCAAATGGGCCAAGCTTCTAAGGACGTCCAGTTTGTTTGAGGGCCCTCCGTTTGGGTATTCACCTGCACTTGCAGCCTTGCAGGTACTGGTGCTACACTACAGTCTACTGCGTGGTATCAGTGTAGCGCTGCTGTGCTGTAGTGGTCTGTCTCTGTGATGCCGCTGCCTCTGGTAAAGAATGCCGATGTGACTCACCGTGGTCGGTGAGATCCGGCGAACTATAGGCTACTATAGACGACTTCACCTTATGGGTCTGTTTGGCTGCGACTTATGATTTTTTGTTGAAATTTTTAAATTTTAGCTGTTTATGGTACATATTACGAAGAGATACACACTTACGATTTTGGCTGGTACAGATGTTGGACTTTTAACGTGTATATCGTTTAACTTATAGACATCGTCTTGAGAAAATATTCTGTTTGAAAGTTAGGTACTGTAGCAAAAGTCAAAAGCCGTCAGCTTCGGAGGAAAAGAATAGCTACTCTGACTCTTAAAAGCCTGAAATTATTTGAAATATGTTGATTTTTAATTTTAATTTTTTTTATCTTTTTTTGTTTTTGTTTTTCTTCTATTCCTTGTATTGTCAAAAAGATAGGGCAGTGTTTTTAATTATTCCCTTTTCATTATTTTTCATTTTTATTAATAAAAAATTAACTACCGTTACAGTAAAACTATAGCTAAAAATTTACAGCAAAAATTAAAAAACCATAGTTTTTAAGCCACTTCGAGCGCTACCACGTCGAGTGAAGGCGCTGATTGGCCTGGCCGCGCCTGCTCTGCCGCTGGCCACCCGTTGCTCCACAGATGGTACCACGAGTCCACGATCATACTCCAAACCACCGATCCGCTGTTGGTCCGCCCACAGCAAAGGTAGCACTAGTGAGTTTAAACAACTGACTCAGCCACGGGACGTACAGTGGTGACGAGCTGGGGCCCGACGCCTTGGACTCAATGGTGATGCGCGTAGGCGTTCTCTCATGCCAGCAAAACAACGGTGAATTCTCATAGCTTGTAGATTTTTTAATAAATAAATAGAATGAATTTTTTTGTTGGTTCAGAACAGTTTTTTAAAATAATTCATCTGTTTATTAGTATTTAATTTATTCATGTAAATATTCATAATAAACATTTATATTAGAACAAAATCCATAAGCTACGATGAAAAAAAGATTCCCTCTCACACTCCCGCTGTAGCGGCCCCCTCGGTGGTGTGCCAGTGTGACGCGCCTGACCGGCTGAGCCTGAGGTACGGAGGGTTGGACGCATGTTTGAGATCTTGCAGAATGGTGCCTACGCACCTGGGATACTGCGTTTGAACCTTGCACTGTTATCATTCAGTACACCCGTGAAATGAATATCTATCTAGATTTGAATCTGTGTTTGTTGTATAAATTTCGTTACGAGCAAGGCTAATAATATAGCCTTCAGCTGGCTATATGGACATTTACAGTCCACTTATCAGCTCATTCATATAGTAGTTTACAGCCAGCTGAAGGCTGTATGACCCACCCCTTTCTCTCATAAAGTTTCTTGGTTTTTGTGCTTCAGCTGGCTGTAAACTTATAGGCCACCTCTTTTCTCTCTCTTCCACCTCAGTATACAGTCTACTAACAGTCTCTTATTATACTTGCTCTAAGAGCAACTCCAGTAGGGCCCCTACTTGAGCCCTCAAACCTTATATTTGAGGGCCAGCAGGGTCCCTACTAGAGCCCTCAAATTTGAGGAGGCCCTCAAATCCCCCACCAGCCCTCATTCCTGGGGGCTCTAGGCCAAGCCCTCAAAATACTGTTGAGTTAGTTTTCCCCTCCCGTCTCTTTTCCCTCCCGAGCGAGCTCCCGACGTCCTCCCCGCGCGCCTCTTTCCCCGCCTGCCTCCCTCCCGAGCGCGCCGCCCGCCTCCCTCCCGAGCGCGCCGCCCGCCTGGATCCGGTCGCCTTCGCGTTGGATCCGGCCGCCGCTCGTTCGTCACTGCTGCCCGGATCCGCCCGCTCCTCCTTGGCACCGTCCCGGATATGGGCCTCGCCGCTCGGATCCGACCTCGTCGCCCCGCGCCGGCCTCTGCTCCCGGCTCCTCTCCGGACGTCTTCGCCGCCTCCAGGCCCGATCCGGCTAGATCCGGCCGCCGCGCCTCAGATCCGGCCTCCTCTGCGCCAGATCCGGCCGCCTCCCCGCCAGATCCGGCCGTCTCCGCCCCGGGACGCCGCCTCCCCCGCCTGGATCCGTGCCGGCCTCGCCCCGCCCGGATCTGGCCGCGCCGTCGCCCGAGCTTCTCCCAGCCGTCCGCCTCCCCGCTCTCCTCCGCCCGCCTCCCTCCCGAGCGCGCCGCCCGCCTCTTTCCTCCCGCGCCGCCACCGCTCCCCGGCGATTCCTCCCGCGCCGCCACCGCGCCCCGCGTCGCCACCGTCCTCCTCGGCCTCGCCGTCGTCGGAGGATGCGAGGAGGCGGACGAGGAGGGGAGAGAATGAGGAGTGGGTTCCATGTGTCAGTTGTAGTGGAATGGATTTGAGGGCTGAAATTTGAGGGGTGCTGTTGGAGTAGATGCAAAAAAAAACAGGGCCCTCAAAAGTAGGGGAGCCCTCAAATGACTGTTTTGAGGGCTACTGCTGGAGTTGCTCTAAGGGCATGTACAATGGTATGAGCTAGTTACTAGCTCTAAGATAACTTCTCCAATAGTACTAACTTTTAGCACATAGCTCATAACATAAATAGCCTCACAAGACACTCTCACATAATCTTGGAATGTGTGTATGAGACTAGCTCTTGATCAAGAGATAGCTTTTCTCTCTCTTCTATTAAAATATGAAATAATATGCTTAGAGCTAGCTCATAAGTCACTATTGGAGATGCTCTTAGGGCATCTCCAATGGTTGAGCCAACTAACTAGCTCATAGTTTGCCACCTCAGATAAGAGATAGCACATTAAAAGCCAGCTTCCCTGTACACTATCTCTTAAGTTGGCTTATGGTGATAAAGGCTGGATCATCCGTTCTCGATTTTTGAGCGAGACTAGCTCAAGATCCGGCGCTAGTTGGTTTGGTTTTCACGTTTCTCTTTCTTCCACGTAGGACTATTGCTGATGTGTACTGCTATGAGCTAGCTGACTTGTCACTGTTGGAGATGCTTTTAGGGCATCTCCAACAGTATGAGCTAGTTACTAGCTCTAAGACAACTTCTCCAATAGTACTAACTTTAGCACATAGCTCATAACATAAATAGCCTCACATGACACTCTCACATAATCTTGGAATGTGTGTATGAGACTATCTCTTGATCAAGAGATAGCTTTTCTCTCTCTTCTATTAAAATATGAAATAATATGCTTAGAGCTAGCTAGTACAGTCAGTCTGATTAAACTTGCTCTAAGTCATCATTGGACATACCTAAGGAGATTGCTGTGATCTGATTGTGTTTGCACTTTTCAGCCGCCTGATAAAGAGAGGCTGTTTCAGAATTCAGAAAGAGTGGCCTCGAAGCGGGGTTCGTCAAACATCGTGTTTTGAGGTTAACGAGGGCGAAAAAAGCGAGTACGAACACCTCGCGATCTCCGCCAGCGCCACCACCATCCCATCTTCCTGCCACACCCACCTACCTCCGCAGCCCACCTACCCCCGCCCGCCACCTCAAAAATCCCTCGCCATACCCCGCAACCCAAGCGCCCAACCAAACCCGCCACTGGTTCCGAGCCGTCTCGAGGGCGTGGGAGGTCGTCAGCCATGGATTTCCTGCAGGGGCAGAGCGTCGAGACCACGGTGGCCGTCGCCGTCGCCGTGGTCGCGGTCGCCGCGGGCGGCGCCTTCCTCCTCCTCCGATCCAAGAAGGCCAAGGGTATGGCTATGCATATTTGTCCGCAGATACATGCGTGCTTAGAGGAGATGTGTGTGATTCGTATCTGATCTGGTTGCCCGAATTTCCCCCCCGGGGGGGGGGGGGGGGGGGGGGGGGCTTTCGATTAGTTTTGGCGGAAGGCGAGTGGAGCCGAGACGTGAGCCCGCGATTTCTGTTCATTA
Organism: Dendrocalamus latiflorus; assembly: GCA_017311315.1. Taxonomy (NCBI): domain Eukaryota; kingdom Viridiplantae; phylum Streptophyta; class Magnoliopsida; order Poales; family Poaceae; genus Dendrocalamus; species Dendrocalamus latiflorus. The sequence continues at coordinate 12,621,528 of CM029663.1, forward strand.
GATTGTGAATTGGTTGGTTCGTTTGTGTGATACTTTTTCCTGGCCATGCTACCTGCTGGGCTCGATCTGCAGGGTGGCCATGCCCATCTGCAGCATCGAAGCAGCCAATTGTACGGACATATGAAAACAAATGGAATTTTCTTCTTACGAAAACTGAACCAATAAGTATTGCTGGTGCTTTTAGTAGTCTGTTGAGCGACTAGCTGATATAAATTGTAATGGAGTTGCTTACTTGTTTTCAATTTTCATGTGTTGGTCAGTGAACGTCCGTGGCTGAATGCTGCAGTTATTGACTGCCGGCTCCATGCCCGAATGGCCCGAATGGGGTAAATATCAGGTGGAAACCACCCTCTTATGTGTTTAAGCTCCGTGGAAACCATGTGTAAAAGTTTTTAAAAAAATCTCATACGTAGGGGGAGGTGATACTATATAACCATGTGAAATTTTAAGATCAAACTCAACCGCATTTGAAAGATAGGAAATTGACAGGCAGTGAAACGAATAGTGATGAACACTATTTATGCTGAATTGTCTTTTTTATATCTTTTAAATGTGATTGATTTTGGTCTTCAAATTTTATAGGGTTGTAGAATATGACCTACCCTACATACGATAATTTTTTGAGATTTCTAAAGCTTTTACATATGGTTTTCACGAAGTTTACATGGAAAGGGGGTTTTCACCTGATATTTGCCCCAATGAAGGGCCTAAGTAGAGCCGTGGGCTGATATTCCCCATTTGTCTTGGTTGCTTTGGTCTTACCATGTTATGGTGAGAAGAACTGATGAAAGGTTGTTGCCTAACTACAGGATCTAAGCCAATGGATCTGTTTCACCTGCCCAGTGGCAAATTTCTCTTTAGCTTATTGAGATTATGGAGTTAGACTATGATACTGGTGTGAGTTTAATGACTGGGCACCTGGCACTCTGCAAATCGTTGTTACTTCATTGTTTAGTACACTTGCTTCTGTAGTATCTTTAAGTATTAGTTAGTTGATTGCTGAATTTTGCAATTCATTCTAGCATACATTACTTCTTTCTTTCATCACCCAAATAAATTATTTGTGCTTAAGCATCCTTTCTGTCATTGGAGGTTAATAGGTTGTAGCTCAATTTGATTGTTGGTACTTTTATTTCTTCTCTAAGGCTGCTTGGATCCTGAGAACTTCAAGAAGTTTAAACTTGTGGAAAAGAAGCAAATAAGTCATAATGTGGCAAAGTTCAGATTTGCTCTTCCAACTCCTACTTCTGTATTGGGCCTTCCAATTGGTCAACATATCAGCTGCAGGTTTGGATTCTGTCTCACTTCTGAAGTTAACTTTTTTATGACATACCATTTTTTTTAATCATGCCTGTGTTCCCTGCTACTATTGCAGAGGACAAGATGCTACCGGTGAAGAAGTAATCAAGCCTTATACCCCTACTACATTAGATTCTGATATCGGATATTTTGAGCTTGTTATAAAGGTAAGTTGTGTTCACTTCTTTATATCGTGTGGATATCTTGTTTGACAATCTTTTGCCATATCTTTTTGTGCCACCCAAGTGTGTGTTTACTATTCAGTTGTGATTTTTTTTAATGCCTTTCCTTTTTGTCGCAATGCAGATGTACCCTCAAGGAAGAATGTCTCATCATTTCCGTGAAATGAAAGTTGGCGATTATTTGTCTGTGAAGGGACCTAAGGTGATGTTCTTTCTGTCATGAGCAACTTGCGTTAGGTTCATAAGAGATGGAAGCTTGCTGAGTCTGACTGTTTTCTTTTGCTACGGGTTCTAGTTTAGTCAGCACAGATGTTCTAACTTATTAGTCCACATTCACAATGTCATGTGTATTTGGCTTTCAGTTGGCGACAGTTGTGTTCTGGTTTAACATGATTAATTCTCTGATATAGGGTCGTTTCAAGTACCAAGCTGGGCAAGTGAGAGCATTTGGAATGCTAGCTGGTGGATCAGGCATTACTCCGATGTTCCAAGTAACAATAAGCCCAAAGTTCTATATTGCAGTCAATGATGCTACAAGCCACTTCCTTTAACACTGACCAACAGTCCTTTTTTTTGTTCCCACAGGTTGCAAGGGCAATTCTCGAGAACCCTAATGATAACACGAAAGTTCATTTGATCTATGCAAATGTCACACATGAAGACATTCTTCTGAAGGTGGAATTACCTCTTTGTTTTTTAGAGACCCTTCTTTTGGTTTTCATGCAGTCCTCTAGTACAGATAATATATCTAAGATATAGCGCTGGGTCTCTGGACTGTTGACCCATAAGCCCAGTAGTATTTCATCAGATTCCAGACTTACTATGCCGCATTTCGATTTTGTTGACTGTTGTGTTGTGCCACATACTTACTACCACCTTACAAGGTTAATTATATTATATATACATGCGGACGGGCCTCTAGCCTAGCGGTTAGAGCGTTCTAGTAGCACCCCTCAGGTTCTGGGTTCGACTCCCGTTGGGAGTGAATTTCAGGCTGAGGAAAAAAATCCCCTCGCTTGCCCCATAAGCCAAAGCACAAGTCTAAAGGCTGGCCCAGGTTGTTGGTCTAGGGATCACCCTGGATTGGTCATTCTCACATGGGCTGATGCCGCTGTGTCAGGGTGGGGCAAGGGTTCGGGGATTTTCTCGATCTGCGTGAGAAGATCTTCTTCTTAATATAAGCCCGGGGGGCTTTCTCCCCCCCCCCCCCGGCAGGTCGAGTTTATATTATATATACATTCCATTTAGTTGTTGATGACAACAGGTGAATTTCAAGTATTATTTTTCTCTTCTACTCAGCTTAGGATATTCCTCTATTTCAGCGTAAAATCTGGTATGTTTATGGTTATACAAAACTTGTGCAACTTGTACTGCACAAAACTGGAACAAGTCATGCATAGTAATTTGTAGCTGGAACATAACATGTAGCTTTCCTAAGCATTTTTTGGAATGCAATGTTAAAGCTTCTATGGATGATACATGAATGATAGAGTTGCACTAATCCACGACAGCAGCATGTGCTTGAGTGATGAGTTATTCTATTAATGTTACAGCACTGGTCTCTACTTACTACTTTTCAGGTTGTGATAATGGTTTATGTCATTTTGTATGTTTGTTTGTAACCCATTAGGCCAATCACACAAATTCTTTATGACGAATGTTTGTTTGTAACACTGGTAATTCAGTGGAAAACTTATAGGTCTATTGAATCTATGCAGGAAGAGCTGGACAGCATGGCCAAAAGCTATCCTGATCGCTTTAAGATCTATTACGTCTTGAATCAGGTGCACCCTATGTTCTTCTCAGGTTTTAACGAGATTTGTGTATCAATATCAGTACACTGCATTTGATGCCTCGAAACGTATCAAACTATCAATAGCTTTGTTGGAAAACAGTGGGCTCTGGGATTCCACATTTTCCATTTCTCTTGAAAACTTTTAGAAGTAGGCACAGAATTTCTGTTATGAGGCTTACTACCATAACAACGGATGGGCTTTTGAAAAATCGGTACTGTAGCATGGCAAGATAATTTCAGGGCAGCACTATGCATAAAGACAATCACATAAATAGGTTTACAGATTGGTGGACCATTTAAATATGACAATGATTGAGGACAAGGTTAGAAATATCGGTACCGGAGGCTTTCCCGCCAAGACACCGGTAACTGCGGCCGGTTACTGGAAAAACCAGTGGAAAACCAGGCAAAATTCACAATCTGAATTTCGAATTTTGGGCGGTTTGCTGGCCGGTAACTAGTCCGGTAACCAAGAAAAACCAGTGGAAAAACTGGGATAACCATTTATTGGTAATTAGAAATTGGAACAATGCAAGTACTAATTAGAAAGTGTTTAATGAAGTAACAAGGCTCATGTTGTACATAGAAATTGCTCCTTGCTAGCTTGACCATGTGTAGTTAAGCCTCTATGGCTACATTGCCTACAAAATTCATGCATTTTTATGCCTCCAAGGCTACATTCATGCATTTTTACTTCACACTATAGTTAATCTATCACAAACAATGCCTAAACCAATCTACGAAGTGCATTACGCAGTCACAAAATTCAAATTTACATTTGAGATATTTCGGTCGGGATTCTCCCTACCGGAACTGACCGGTAAATCCGGTAACCGGCCGGTTACCGCCGGGATTTCAAACCTTGATTGAGGGTATGGGTCGAAAACTATTTTTCTTGGAATAACAAATTTTTAGATGTACCTGCTTTACTATTTGTCTTTTATCTGCTAAAAATTATTTTGTGCTTTCACGAACCCCAGTCCACTTAATAGAGTTGTAATCAAGAATTGACTTGCGTTGCGCTCCGGTGACATTATTTCCAGAGGCATTTGCAACAGATTCTCATATTGATTTTTGCATGTGCAGCCTCCTGAAGTCTGGAATGGTGGTGTTGGGTTTGTGTCGAAGGATATGATTAAAACTCATTGTCCTGCACCTGCTGAGGACATTCAGGTAAAACTCAAGTCTTCATTGCTTGCATCCTTTTGTTTCCAAGCGAGTGGTCGCTTTCAGTAAGCTCTCATCTGTATCGTTTCTCCAACCTGGATACTCACATAGATTATGTGTTTGACTATTTCAGATCTTGAGATGCGGTCCTCCTCCGATGAACAAGGCCATGGCCGCACACCTTGACGAGCTTGGGTACACAAAGGAGATGCAGTTCCAGTTCTAAGTTTTCCTAGTAGCGGAGTACCAAAATAATGCCCCATGGCCTACGTTGTCCTTCAGTCATGGAGACGGTGTCTGGCCCCTTTCTGACAGCAGTAATACATGATTAGTCATGAGGCAACAATTTATGTACCTCTCCATTTTTGTGGGCAGATGTTATCTGCCTTGGCAGAAGCCCCACATTTCTTGTGACTCCATTATTATTATTGGTTTGAAATGTGAACATTGGATGCTACAAACAGTCAGTTCAACATATTTACAGCATCACCAGCGTAAAATGTACTTTTTTTCCTATTGGCAGCAGTACAATCTAATCTGACGGAAGAACTGCTTTAGAAGAAAGTTAACAGTGTAGGGCCTGTTTGGGACTGCTCCGCTCCAGATTTTCCAGCTTTACTCTACCAACTCCACCATGGAGCAGCTCCACTATGGAGTTCCTGGAGCAGGTGGTCCTATTTGGCACGCAGTCTAACTCCAGCTCTAGGATTGTGAGGTTTGCCTGAGAAAGGTCCAATATGCCCCTGAATGATGTTTGGTGTATGTTTTGATGTGTGCGGAGCATATGTAACTGAATATTTTTTTTTGCCAATTGAAATATGATGTAAAATATTATAATCGCAATTAATTTATTCGAGAAAACCAAAAAAACAAATATTTTGGTCAAATAATTCCATCCTTTTGTCCTATAAATTGCAACGTGCATGATATATAATTAACAAAGTCCATAATTCAAATACAAATAATTGTCCATAGATAACTAGAGAGTAGTTTAAACCAAAATGACTACAAATGCCAGTGTTCCGATACATAATTCTAGCTCCAAGCTAGAGAAATAGCGGTTGCCAACTCATCACGGAATGCATCCATAGTAGGAGCATTGGGTTCCATAGTAGACCCATTTGATGGAGCTAAATATTTGTTATACCTTTCGGGTATTGTCGGGACAAAGTTTGGATCACGATCGAAGCGAGCAAAGTCCAAGTCTTCACCCCCATGCTCGCGAATGAAGTTATGAAGAACCATAGTAGCGACCACAATTATCTTTTGCTTGAACATAGGGTAGGATGGCATCTTGTAGAGAATTTGCCACTTCATTTTAAGCAGTCCAAACGATCTCTCAATAACATTGTGGATAGAAGAGTGAATGCGATTGAACATTTCCTTGCGAGTCTTCGGTTCCATACCTCTATGCCACTCCGACATATGATACCTCTCACCCTTATAAGGGCAAAGGTATCCAGGACGATTAGGATATCCCGCATCAACAACGTAGTATTTGCCTATAAATGTGAAAAATGATATAAGTTAGAGTTTGTCAACAATTAAACAAACAATAAACTAAATGACCATATGTAGATAACCATGTTACCTTGTGGAGGATGTGGAAAGAATTTTTCATCCAATCTTATCGCAGTGTATAACACACTAGTGTCATGCATAGCTCCCGGTTGCCCTGTCGACACATATGTGAATCTCATGCCAAAGTCACAAATTGCTAGAACATTTTGAGTAGGTATCCCTGACTTCCCAATATATCTCACTTGATCGTCCAGTGACAAAGAAACTCTAATATGCGTGCCATCAAGTGCACCAATACAATCTTTGAAGTGTGGATATGCTCTACGGTCATCTCTTATCCTCCTATGAACAGTTGAAAAGTTGGGGTTCTTTGGTCTAATAAAATCTTTAGCCATGGCCATCAAAGAATTTAGGACCTCATCAAATTTTCTATGAATGGTTTCACCCGAATGCTTGAATCGGTTTTGTCCCTTTCTATTGGATTCATTTCCAGCACAAATGAACAAGAAAATTCCCAACATCTCATAAGTGTTTATATGCAACGATGATTTTAGACCGTACCTTCCCACCAACAAATCATGAAGGTCATAGAACATTTCCGTGCTCATTCGAAGCTGCGAATGGCACTCACCCGGTGTCGTCAAAGTCTCTTGCAACCACCCCATACCACTGAGGTTTGATGTCCTCGGTGGATTTTTGTCTAAGTATAACTCAACATACATTTCAGCAACTTTAGCACCAGACATTATAAGATTCCAATATTCCATGCTCTCATTGTCGGAGTCATCACTATCACTATCATTATCAGTTCCAAACATCTGCAAATAGAGACAAAGGACATACAAAGAGCCAAATAAATAAAGACAACAAATAGTGCAACATTTAAACATACATATAGCCAAATAATTGAGTTTCAATGGCATACATAGAGCAAAACAAATAGTTTCAAAGGCATACATAGAGACAAATAATAAAAAGTTTAAATGGCACACATAGAGCCACACAACTAGCCCGAAGACAATTGTTCCTAGTTTCCATACTTGTCATTGTGCCTCTTCCTAAGCCAATTGAACCTAATCTCTCTAGTAGGAAAAGTCATGAACATTTCCCTAAATTCCTTCTTCACAAACAACTGAGTGGCAATGTCATGCTCATCTGAACCATAGTCCGCACCACAATCCAAAACGAGATCCATCACTTCCTTGATTGTCACCCCCTCTTGCTTCTTTGATGTAAAAGAGGTGGCAGATTCAGATATCTTTGTGATTGCTTCTTGAATAATAAGTGCAGTGCTTGACTTCTTTTTCTTGTCTACTGCAAAACAAGGTCTTTTATTTCCATGCACATTGGAAGGATTCACCTCCTGGACCTCTTCCTCCCTAGTGTTGTGTGCATCAAAAGGTACTTCATCATCTCCACCTCCATTTTCATTGTCTACGTCAAAAGTTTGGTCTTGAGAATTAGGAATGATGGGATTATCACTCATAGGATTCCAATGATCTGCTTCCTCATTTGTAATGTTTCTAAACATATCCCTAAGCAAATCTTCATTTTGGATAGCCTTTTTCCTAAACTTGCCACTCCCAGGAATTTCCTGTAAATATAAGAACCACAAACATCAGTGCATCGAGTAATGGTAGAAATTATCAAATTTAGAGACATATACACTCACAGCTCTTATCTTCTTCCACCACTCATTCTCCATGCTAATGACCCCCTTCGTATTGTTCCAACCTGTACCAGTTTGCCTCCTCTTCAATTTTTGCCAAGTAGTCCAATCAACCTTTAACTTGTCCCACTTGTTTTTTATTTGTGTCTTCGATAACATGATTCCGGTCATCTGGAAAAACCTATCCGACACCTCGGTATAACCTACAGAGTTCAAATGGGTGTTTGGGCGATTGCCTTTCCTAACTTGTTCGGCCATTAACTCACAAGCAAGTGTGACATGTGCATCGGTCCAATCCATTTGATCACCCTGACCATGATATTACACAACAATTTAGCTCTTCTGTTGAAGTTTTTAGGTAGGATTGATATCTTTCCTTTGTAGTACAACAACATAGGACAAAATATGACAAAAGGTTCACAAATTAATTGTTTTATTATTGCTCTCAGAACAGAGTTGCACAAAATCAAAAAATTTGGCCTTCTCATGCATATGTCCAATCTCTTCATATGTATAATCTTGTTAGTAAATCAGTATTTGAGCTCTAAACAACAACAACTGAACTGAACCGAACAAAGGTATCAGACACATGCACATATATAAAACAGATCAGTATGATGCCAGTGCCCAGACCGAAGACAGCAATAGGGCTGCAGCGGTAGAGCAATAGGGCTACAGCAATAGGGCTGCATGCTTACTATGTCAACAGATCAGTACATATAACACATTTCTAGCCCTAAAAGCATTAAAACAACTAATTCCAGCATATAACAAATTAATTAATTGTTTTATTATTGCTCTCAGAACAGAGTTGCACAAAATCAAAAATTTTGGCCTTCTCATGCATATGTCCAATCTCTTCATATGTATAATCTTGTTAGTAAATCAGAATTTGAGCTCTAAAAAACAACAGCTGAACTGAACCGAACAAAGGTATCAGACACATGCACATATATAAAACAGATCAGTATGATGCCAGTGCCAGACCGAAGACAACAATAGGGCTGCAGCGGTAGAGCAATAGGGCTGCAGCAATAGGGCTGCATGCTTATCACAGAGCATCAGTAAAGCTGAAATTCCTCTAACAAGATCGCACTCAGTTATGGACTATGATCATCACAGAGCATTCCCAACAAGATGACAGTAACATCAACAATAGGGCTCAAATTCGATTCCTCTAACAAGATCACACTCAGTTATGGACTATGATCATCACAGAGCAAACACATATGCCCACAAGCATTCACAGCAAACCTTTAAACTTGTCAGCACATTGGCAATACAAATTTGCATGCAAGCATACCAGATCATCCTTTTTCTTCTTCGCCGGCGCTGCACGCTTCCTACCTGCAGCTTCTTCGCCGGCCGTGGCATGGCTGGCAGTGTCCTGGGCGGCTGCAGGCTGGCCAGCAGCGGCCACAGCTTGGCCTGCGGGGCCTGGCCGCTGGCCGCCCGCCCCTGGCCACTGGCCGCCCGCCCCAGCATCTTCCGATCTGTCCATCCCAGGCGCGGGTGGGGGCGGAGAAGAGGGGCGGCGCGGGTGGGGGACGGAGAAGAGGGGCGGCGCGGGTGGGGGCGGAGAAGAGGCAGCGCGCTGGTGGGGGCGGAGAAGAGGCGGCGCGCTGGCGGGGGGCGGAGGAGGAGGAGCGGCGCTGGTGGGGGGCGGAGATGGAGGAGCGGCGCGGGAGGGGGCGGAGGGGAGGAGCGGCGCTGGTGGGGGGCGGAGATGGAGGAGCGGCGCGGGAGGGGGCGGAGGGGAGGAGCGGCGCTGGCGGGGGGCGGAGGCGAGGAGCGACGCGGGTGGGGGGCGGAGAGGAAGGGGCGGCGCAGGAGGGGAGGAGCGGCGCTGGTAGGGGCGGGGGCGGAGGCGGAGAGGATGGGGGACGCGCGGGTCGGGGGAGCCGGAGAAGATGGGGGGCGGGGGCGGAGGCGGAGACGATGGGGGGCGCGGGTCGGGGGAGCCGGAGAAGATGGGGGGCGGGGGGCGGAGCGGAGAGGATGGGGGACGCGCGGGGGGAGCCAGAAAGATGCGAACCGGTATCACTAATGGCAATGGTGGGTAATTTCTTCACAACTCCATGAGGAGGTACAAAAGTCCAAATCCTGGAGTACCTCTTGAGGTGCTCCACAAAAAACGTGGAGTTGGCCCCTAACTCCACTTTTTTCTCGGAGCGGAGTTTTAGGAGCTGGAGGTGTTTGGCAAGACAAAGCTAGAGCAGAGCTGCAAAATCTGGAGTGGAGCAGTCCCAAACAGACCCTTAGTCTTCATTCGTACCTTCCGAGCTGCTTGGGTTTGCTGATGTTCACATGCTAAAGACCCATTTGGAATGCGGAATTTTTCCAGATTCATGGATGATAAGAGTTGTTTTCAAGCAGCCCCACTCTAGGTTTGCCATAATGCCATGGTGACATTTTTAAATCTTGATTGGAATGTAAAAAAATGTGGGAATTTCATATAAATTTTCCTGCGTTTCAAACTGGCCGGATTCCATACAATAATTTGCAAATTCTAACTAAGCCAAATCTCAAGCAGATCCAAATGGGCAGTGGCAGTGTCAACACTGGCACGGGTCGGGATGGGGCTCTAAAGGGTTATTTAGAGGCCGCTCCAATTGGTTTAAAAGCTTTGGTTTCGACTGTTACATTTTAGCTATAAATGTATTATAGTGTCTGTTAGTTTATCTAATCAAAATATGAGAAACAATAATAATAATATGGATCCTCCTAGTCATACCCAACAACAACATTCAAATATCCAGAAATATCATCCACTGGAATAGCAGCTCCAACAATATCATCTTCTTCAGCATTTGTCACATTTGGAGCATTGATTGGTGATGCACAATTCATTTCCTTAGCTCTAGTGTCCTCACCCCTCAAGCCCAGAATAGCATACTGCTGCTCCTTGATCACGACAATATCTCTGTCATCTTTACCAACATCAAGGCCTACTTGAATTTCAATAGATGACTAACCAACAATCCTACCCTCTTGGGGATCCACAGGTGCTATGCCTACAGGTAGGTCATTGGATGCATCTACTGCATTTGAGCTATCTGTTGCATTGTAGATATGTGCTGCATTGGAGGTATTTGCTTCATCAATATTTAGTTGGGTAACATTGGATTGGCTAGAATAGTACCCAGTCATGCCAACAATTTCTACAAATACGCACAACCACTTTAGATTTGAACGCTCATTACATGCATTTTTGGAGCTGGAATGTGGTCGACATCCCGAATTGTTCTCCACTGTTCCCACCAAAGCATCATATGGGTGGCCCCTGAGATGAATCATGTATTATCCTTCCTCCTAAATCCTGGATGAGTCTTTTAAATCTGTACCTGACAGTACCAACCACCCATTCCAAGTCTTGGCGATGAATGTTGGTCTCGCTGCCATCGTCAAGCTTTGCAGTGTACGCCGCAACTATAACGCCTAAGCTAAACGCTCTTTCGGGGTCAATCCTATTGGAATGTGAGGGAAAAAGAAATTGTGAGTTAGGGTGTTGCTATGTCCTTGCCTCGTGGCTGAAATTACCGTCATTCTCAGATCTATACAAAACGATACATGCTAAAGGGGTCAACATACCGAGCAGGGATCTTGGAGGGATCCATAGCACGAGCAAGAAATCTCAAGATTCCAACTGACTCAATCCTTCCCCATCAACCAACCTAGGTTAAACAAAATTGCTAACATCTAACCTCTTCAACAAAATTGCTAACGTTGATGGAGAAGCCGTCACCATCGCCCCTCTCGACGCAACTCAGAACGGGGATGTGGCGACCACTTCAACAGATCCCCTCCCGAGCGCTCCCGAGTCCCGACACAGCTAAAGAATCGGATGGCCACGTGGTGGGCTACAACAAATGAGGAAAGAGCTGAAAAATGCTAAAATGACATAGTATTAAGGAATCAATTTTTGGAGTGGCATTTTATTGATTATAATCTTAACAGTGGCAAATGCTAGAAGGCCCTTCTTTGGTGTGGCAAATAATCAATTTTCCCTCCCTAAAACCCCGCAGATAGCTACAGCCATGGGATGGCATCACTGCCCAGTTGCTCACTGCTCCCCGCCACAGCCATCGCTGCCATCCACCGACTGGGAACTTCTGGTGTTGTCACAGAAAACGTGGGTTAAAAAATCAAAGAAGATACTATTGGAATTCCATATTAAAAATAGGCCATTTTCTACTTTCTATGAACTCAATTAATAATGGCATGAGGGATATTTGGCTAAATCTCATTTTTGTCTTTTTTGACTATGACTAATTCCAATTCTGATAAACTTGTCTATCTTGTTAATTAGCTAATCGGGAAACCTCAATGGTATATCTTAATAAAGTTGTTGAAGTTTGTGTTGTTCTTTTGAACTGTGGCTTATGGCTTTTGAATTTTGATAGTTTGTGAGAGAGAGTATGAAGAGAGATACAGTCGCATGCGTTTTTGACCGATATAGCTGAAGTCGGTATATTGTTTACTACAATTAATATATAAACCTCGTCTTATAAAGAAGTATCATTTAAAAGCTAGTTACTATAGTAAAAAGCAGAAGTCATAAGCATGAATTCCAAAAAAAAACCTAGCAATATCGCTGCAAAGCTTGAGTACATGGGACCTTGCCGGAGCGTCAAAGATAGGTATACAATTGTTATTGTAGTATGCTTTCATGCTAGTCACGCGATGCTGTTTGTGCTACCTCTCATTCAATATGTTTTTCAGGATTGGATTAAGCACGATTAATGATGCTGAAGAGAAAGGATTAATTCTCCAAATAAGGTTAGATTTTCATATAATCGTTGCATTATTTATTTATTATCATCATGAAGATTTTAATTCTACTATGCAGACCATTTTGGTAGAACCAACTACTGGGAACACTGTTAGACCTTGCTTCTGTGGCTGCAGCTAGAGGATACAAGCTAATAGCAGCTATGCCTTCATCGATAGATGTGGAGAGACACATTCTTCTACGCGCATTTGGAGTGGAAATCTTGTTAACTGGTCCACCGAAGGACTAAAAGGTGAGGAAGTAGTTTCAAAGACACCAAACACTAGCGAATTCTGGACATATTTGGACCCCTAAACATCTCAAATTCCACTTTTGGCCCCCCAAATCAAAAAAAAATCCGTTTCTGGACCCCTCCCGACCGCGCGTTCGCGAGCTGGTGCCACGTGTCCCGGACGCGCGCTCGGGCGGCGCGGTCGCGCGGGCGGGCGGCGGACGCGCGGGCGGGCGGGCGGTCGCGCGCTCGGGCGGCGCGGTCGCGCGCTCGGGCGGCGCGGTCGCGCGGTCCGGCGGGGGTCGCGCGCTCGGGCGGCGCGGTCGCGCGGCCGGCGCTGAGGGCGGGCGGTCGCGCGGTCGGGCGAAAACGCGCGGTCGGGAGGGGTCCAGAAATGGAATTTTTTTGGTTTGGGGGCCAAAAACGGAATTTGGGGTGTTTAGGAGTCCACATGTGTCCAGAATTCAACACTAGCATGTTTCAGCAGTTCAACAATTCAGGTAATAGTGAGGTTGAGACTTCTAGCCATTACCATTTACTCATATTGGGTTCGCTCATTTTAGCTTCAGCTTTTGGCTTCTGGTTTATTTTTCACTATTCATAAATTTCGCATTTTTCTGAACTTTTAGCTTTTGGAGCTTTTTTGCCGGTTCTTTTTTTCCTGTATTCCTTCGCGTTGTCCGTAATGAGCTAACATATTTTTTCTATTTCAATTTTTTTAATTTAATTACGATAAATAAGTCACATTTAGTTACAGTGAAATTTCGGCCGCTACAATGCAATTTCAGCCATAAACCACAGTTTTTTTAGTCTAACCGAGCAGGGCCTTATATCTGCAATGCGGCACATGTGAAATTCATTTGCCATTTTTTTTCTGTAAAGTTCTATTGAAAATTCACTTGGGTAATTACAGGTGCACTTTCAAATCACAGGCCCAGAAATATGGGAAGACACATTGGGTATTGTTGACATAATTGTTGCAAGCATTGGGCAGGCGGTACTATTACCCGCACCGGGCGATACTTGAAAAGAATGAACAAAGATATTAAGGTTTTTACTCTTGCCTTGGTTAAGTTGTTTTTTAAGAGAAAATGATTATCTTGTATTGTGTCATCTTGATCATTCTTTTTTTTTTTTTGCATCTTATTCAATGCTATTGCGTTAGATTTTACTCCTCTATTGTTGCAAACGTGGAAGAGAGGAGACGCTCGAGGGGCAAGGCCCACATGTCGGCGCCGAGGCTTGGTGAGGAGGAGAGGGAAGGCAGACCAGAGAACGGAGTGAAAGGACGAACCGTCACTCACCTATTGTGCCGGACTTACGTACACTTTTATTTTTGTTATTTTCATGTATACGTTCAGAAATTTATAAATAGTGAAAAATAAGTTAGAAGTCAGAATCTCAAGCCGAACTGATCAGGACCTTACTATCCATGATCAAAATGGATAACTGGTGATGCGGAAGATATATTACCTTTCCTGGAAATTAAGTACGCAACAGTATCAGCTTCTTATTTATTCTATTTTGCGCAGATAGAAAGACCTGCGATGCAGCAAGCGCGAACACATTCATCTCAGGGGGAGAAGTGCTAATGCACTGCAGAATTTGCATAGCAAAGCAAAGATTCTCCATGTGTTCGTTTCTTTTAAAGGTGCATGTGTGCAGCTGATCTATTGGCTATATGCCGTGGCCTTCTTCGTTGCCAGGCATGATGGTTGGAAGCGCCACCGATCTTTCCCAATTGCCGAAAGAATCTTATTCTCATCCTATGTGTACCGTTCAGCTGCCAGCTACGCTATATTGGAAGGATGCCAACTGTATGAGAAGTATATAAGCCCGCTCGTTTCGACTTTGGCTTATTTTGCACTATTTATAAATTTCGTTTCTCTATACTTTTGATTTTTTTGAGTTTTTTACCGGTTCTTTTTCTCGTATTTGTTTGCATTATACCTGATGAGCTAATATATTTTTTTCTATTTTTTAATTTTTTAAATTTAATTGTGCTAAATAAACTTTTGTCAGCTATAATATTTTTTCAGCCATAAGCTACTTAAAAAAAGCTCTTTTGAACAGGGTGTCTGGTCTTGGTGCTTGCCCTTCACGAAACTGTGGGTGGTCAACTATTCCATAGCAGAAGGACGACAGATCTGACCGAATTGCCTCATTTGATCCCTCGTGTCAAGAGACGTATATGAGATATCTTCTCTGCATAAACCTTCTGTCCCGACCATCCAAATGTCATAACTGCAACTCGTTAATCTGCACTGCACGCTACTATATGTCATGCTCATGATTGATAAAATGGACTCATCTATTTTGGCCCTTTGATGTGCTCTTCTGCCTATAGAAACACTTGATCATTGTTCGTGTACCTGTGTTGCTTCGTGCATGACCATACTGAAATGCAAAATGCTGATAAACTGGTACTAAGCATGCTGTCAAAAATCGGCAAAAGAGATATGCGAAACCTTCTAATGTCGAAGCTTAAGTTAGTGGTTCAAAGCAAAGGGAAGCTTCGTGCTTCGGTAATAAAGAAATGAGGAGAGAATGTGGGTTTTATAGCCATGGAGAAGGATAACATTGCCTGATTCCCTTCCCAACTGTTGTTTGATTCCTTACCCGCTTGTTGCTTCTCTGGTTTTCACTGTTGCTTGATTCTGTCCCCATCCATTGTTTCTCTGGCTCCCGACCATTGTCTCACCATGCCCGTTGCTTTCAGTCTCTCGTCACTTCATCAGTCATAGATTCCACTCATCTCTATCTCTCAGACTCTCACCCTCTCTAGTTCTCTCTCCAAGCATCCAGACTCCAATCCACGCTTCTCTCTCTCCAAGTCTCCAAACTCCAATGCATACTTCCTCTCACACACACGCGCGCGCTCTCTCAATCCCCTGACTCTAGAAGATGTCGAGTTGGAGGCAGCGAGCCGAGACGAGGCGGTAGGCGACAACGGAGAGAGGCAAGGTGGAGGCTACCCCAAAGGCAAGGAGGCAAAGGAGGTGGAGGCGGGCGACGAGGCGGAGGAGATTGTTTGGACCGTGGCTCGGCACGCCTGCCATGCCGACCATGCCTGTCGAGCTAGCCGTGCTCGTTGTGCCAGGCCGGCCCGAGCACAACACGCTATACTGGGCTGATTTTCGAGGCCTGGCTCGGCCTCCCGTCCGTACTGTGCCAGCCTAGTCTGCCACATGGCGGGCTCGTGTTGTGCTTGGCCATGCTGGGTCTTGCGTTGGTCCAGAAAAGCCTAGCCTAACTCCCATCTCTAGTCGAGCTCTGGTCTGTCAAGCTCGGAAAGAGAGCTAGATTTATAGTAACTTTGAGTTCATTTTTTTTAAATAATTCCAGTAACATTCTTGTGAACGGTTCTTACCCCCGCCGACGTGGCACGCCTTCGATGCCGCCCCCTCCCGCCGCGCGCGCCTTCGACCCGAGCATCTCTCGCTGCGAACCGAGTTCCACGCGCACCCACCCCACCTCTCATCCACCTTCACCTACAAAATTCACCCTCCCTTGTCCGTATCCGAGTCCCAGTACATCACCGGCCACCGCGTACTGGGACCGAGAGAAGCCCGGCCTCACCTGAAACAGTAAGAACGAAGGAGCTGACCCGACCTTTCGCCGCACCCGTAGCCAATCCGCACACCTCCTCTCATCCCGCAGCCTCGCCCTGAGCCAATTCCCAAATCCATCTTCGCCTTCGTCGTCTTCTCCAGGCCAAGCAGATTCTGCCAAAGCCGTCGCTTCCGCGCGTGGTGGTGGTCGTGGTCGCCGGAACCCGCCGAGTTGGATCTCGAGCGAGAACCGTAGCGTTGTGTCGCCCCGGCGAGGATACGATGCCTGCGGTGCTCGCCGCGTTCTCCAGCCTCCGCGCAGCCGCCGCCATCGCCTCCGGGGACTCGTCATCCTCCTTCCCCTTCTCCTACCGCCTCAAGCTCTCGTCCTCCCATCGTTTTAGTAGTAGTATTTGTAGTAGTAGTAGTAATTGTCTTTGACGATTGCCTTCCCCTCGTCGCCCACGCCCGTCGATCCTTGTTGCCTCGCGTCGTTCGCGGTCTCGGATTCAATCTGGTTGTGCTCGATCTGAGGCTTGTCTGGTTGTGAGGGATCGGTGCTCGATCTCAGGCTTTCCTGGTCTCAGCCGTTTGGTGTCTGCGTTCTATCCGCCGGTCCGATCGGGAGCGACCGGGTGTGTTGGTGGTGGCGATTGCTGTTGCTACGAGGAAAGAGGTATTGAACTGATGTCATTTTATCATTATGATAGAATTGCAAATGCCATGGAATTGGTTAGATATTGATCATGGAAATATGATTTATTTCAAATTTATTATTCTTTTGAATACGTATCGTAGGGCTGGGCATTCGGTCTTTTCGGTCTATTCGGTTCGATCTATTCGGTCTTTGAAAAATTCAGGTTCTAAAAAATGAGGACCAAATTTCTCAGAAAAAAAACAAGGATCGAACCGAAATAAACCGAATTTTTTGTTCGGTCTATTCGGTCCACCGAATTGACCGAAATAAGATGGAGATCCTTGTCACCCCTCAAAATCTTTGTAAATTGTAATGAGCTAAACAAAACAAATAATATTCATGCATAAAGCAATGAGTAGCCAGCCAGTAAATAGATGATAGACATATCAAATAAGTACATACATCACATATTAAGTTCATGAATTCAAGAGACAAGAGACATATCAAACAATTCGGGTTATTTGGTCTATTCGAGTTTTGTAAGCCAAAGACCGAACCCGAACCCGAAGACCGAACTAAATCAAAATATTGACCGAACCCAAACCCCGAAACCCGAATAGACCGACAATTCGGTCTATCCGGGTTCGGTTCGGTGTTCGGTTCTCGGGTTTAAAGTGCCCACCCCTAACGTATCGTCTTATATTCGTGATTCACAACATGGCAAACGTTCTAGTTCATGCTTCTTATATGCGTTTTTTTTAGGATTTTAACATCTGTTTGTGCTTAATTGCTTGGTAAAAATAAAAGATAAATCTAATAGGTCCTTAATCTGCCTATTCTGCTAGAACTATTGCCTCAAGTTAAATGAACTTGAAATATAAGCAACATACGCATATGCACATCGGTGTGCACCCATTTGACTAATTTGTACTATGGTCTTGTATCCAGTAATTTACGTGGTGGTCCTTATGCAGCGCTTTTAACTGCATCAAAAACTTGCTTCTAACTTAACACTTTGTCCTTTTCAGCAGAAAATTCTCTTCTGAATTTGGAATTAAGCTTGTGGATGGGCGGACCTTTGGTAGACTCCAGTGCCGAAGGTGTAAGCAGCAGCTTATGTCTCTGCCGCAGCATCTATGAAAAAGTAGGTTTCGAGCACAGCTCTTGTGCTTGCTCCGAAGACGAAAATTTTGAAGCTCGAATAGTTGGTGGGAAAGATGATTTGGTTGTTGAGGAAATTGGAACGGCTCTTGCTGAAGTGATGCCTGTCTCTGACCACGATGACAATGATGATGAAGGGGCAGATCCGGGTGAAGACTCTGAAGAAAATGATGATTCACTTCTTTCTCTGGAATTAGATTCAACTGATGATTTAGTGGATATTGACATTGAAGTTGTCACATCACCAGCCTTCCCTAGTGGCAATGCATCTGAACCATCGATTGGAAATTCAGATGACGGGAATTCTTCAACTGATGTAAGTATTTGATTGCAGTTGAAATATGGGTTCTTCCTTGTTCAGCATATATTCTTGTCAAATTGTTTTTTCTTGTTAATGTTATCTTGATACCAAATTAGCAATAGGCCAATAGCTATGCAACTCTGTTTTTAGATAAAAAAAGTTATATGAGCGTTAGAGGCTTAATTTTGACATATTGTCTCTGGCTTCTTCTATCGTGTTGCTACTTGTACTTCAGTTCAGTATAGTTTCTTCCTGATTGGAGTCTTGTTTATTTGAAATCTGCAATGAGTATAGGGCCTCATGGGGTTGTTCTCCAATTCTTTTATTGATGACGTGAAATGTTTTATGTTCTAAATGAATGGATCAAAACGTTTTTTTAACAACATATGCACATCCTCTATATATGCAGGACACTCCAATGTTGGTTTCTGCAATGAAAGGAAGCCGTGCAAAGCGGGGAATTGTCACAAGGTTGAGTGTGTCATGGGATCCTGATGTATATGATCCTCCTGTTACCTCTGAGTCGCACACTGTCAGGGCGCACCAGAGAAGTTCAAGGAAGGGCTACTACAAATGTAAGTCCTCCAAGAGCAGCAGCAGTAACAACGGCAGCAAAAAGGACAAGAAGCACTCTCGCCACAGTAGCAGCAGCAGCAACAAAAGAGAGATGAAACCTTCTTACCGCAGTACCAATGGTGGCAGGAGCAGCAGCAGAACTGACACTAGGGTTCAATATCCCAAGGTATATGGCGGTGGCGGCGGCAGCATAACTGCCTCTAGTGTTCCTCAATGTTGTAAGGTATCTCCGTCGGTGCCAGCTGAGAGTACTTCACTGGCAGAGGCCGTTCCTGTACTCAAGACCATGGAACAGATCAAACGCAGCACCAGCTGCTGCGAGGAGCAGCCGTTAAGCATGCTGTCACGCCAATTTGTGGCGGCAAGGTACAAGGGGATGTTCTCTTTATGGAGTCAGAACCAACTTGCTTCGTAATCGTCCCTTTGTCGCAGAGGCCTCCTGATATATGTACTCAGATGCTTCCGAGTATTAACTACGTTTACATTGTTGATGCCTTATTTCGATCTGTAAACTCGTGATTTGGTTGCTATCGCATTCTTTATTACACTGTTTGCTCCGCTTGTATTTGATAATTACAGAACCGGGTTTTGAAAATTGTCGGTCACACATATATTATGTGTGTGTCTTGGTATAGTTCTTTTCAGTTTATAATGTATAACTTCTCTCGAATAAATAAAAGAGGCGGTTTTTTTTATCGTCGTTTCACAGTGGTTTATTAGGATAATATTTTCGAAACGGTTTATTGGGACAACATTTTCGAAACGACTTATCGATTAATTGATATTTGAATCGTTCACACAAACGCACACGCTAAGATTAAAAACTAAAGCCATAGCCAAAAGAACCTACCCTTATTTCCTATCTTTCCTCATTTGTCTGTAATGGGCACGGCGTACGTGTGCATTTTATTGTCTGTTTTGAGCATAATGTACGCTGTAGCAGTACTGTTCAGATTGGTTATTTTTCTTTTGAACTGGTTAATCTGGAGATTAGTCTGAATATACAAATCAGAAAATGATTGTGAAGCTGCAAGCCTGCAAGCTCATCATGCAAAGAAACTGGAGGGTTGTAACCCATATAATGATAATCGAAACTATCTGGTGGTGCACAACCGTCTTTTCCCAATCATAGAATACCTCACCTCTCAGCCCGTCCACGACTTTCCTCGCTTCTCAGTTCATCCACGTCCCCCGTTTTACATAGGTCTGTCCGATCACCCCATTGGCAGCATCTGTCTGTCCACCTCCGTGGCGCCTAGCGACGTAGCCTCCACACGGGAAGCCCCGATGCTTCTGGTCATGTCTCGGTCTTCTCGCTCGCCCATTCTCTCCATCGCTTTCCCCTGGCTCCCACGCCGTCCCCTCGCCTTACTCCTCCATCCCCATCTCCTCCCACGCCGGCACCGCCGCTCCCTCCTCTCGCCTTGCCAATCCTCCTCCGCATCTTCTCCAGTGCCGTCTGGAATTGTTTGCTACCTTCTCAACCCACCTTTTTGGCTCTGTGATTTTCTTCGCGCTCGACCGTCTCTTAGTGGCTTCGAGTTCATGAGAGATGGCTAGATCCGGCCCGATCCAAGACTTTTACAAAGAGTCGCGGATGAGCCCCACGGGAGCCACCACTAGAAGAGGAGACGGGTGATGCCGCGCGAGGAGGTGTGTGCGGGCAAAGGGCAACGTCATGCTTTGGCTCTTCCAAGCGTGCATTAGCACGAGAATGTCAAGGCAAATGCAAGGGACATGACCGTCCAGGTTGAGCCTCATCGGAGCAAAGAGGACAGGGTGGTGAGGTCGATGGTGGCGCGTGTCGGGGCTTTATCCTTCCTAGGGGCAAACAAGCATGGCAAGGTGAGCATGAAGAAGAGGGATGTGAGGTGAACACAAAACCCATGATGGCAATGGCGAAGCTCTTGGTTGGACTTGGGGAAAAAAGCCAAAATTTTCTCCACTGAAGGCAAAAAAGGAAGCAGGAGTTTAGGGGAAATGATGAGTGCGTTAGGGTGATCACTTTGATGTTCTCAATCAGGGCTTAAATAGAGGGAAAGGGGATGAAGCTTGGCTTCGGATGCAAGGGAGCCGAGAGAGAGAGAGAGAGAGAGAGAGAGCGGGAAAGAGGGCAAGGGGGCGATAGGACAAGGTCACGACGACGCAAGGCTTGAGATGGAAGGGCTGGCGTGGCTTTAGCACGAGCAGCACGTGGGTTCGGCAGTGTAGACGAGCGAGCGCGGTGTGGAGAGAGGGATGGCGTGGGGGAGAAAAAATAGTGCTTCGCACTGACAAGTGACAGGTGACCACATGTAGCGACGGCGAGAGAAAGAGAGAGGGAGCTAGGCTGGATTGCGAGCAGGTCGCCTGGCTGGGCCATGGAGGGGGAAAGAAAGAGGAAAGAAAGAGCGGGCCGGTGGGGAAGAAAAAGAAAAGAGGTCGGGTCGACAGTTGGGTTTTGGTCCAAAGGTGAGGGAGGAAAAAATAAAATAATTTTAATTTTTATTTGGATTTGAATTTGGAATTGAAATTTTGAGGGGTTTTTGTGCAGAGTTTTTTTGAAAAATAGATTAGTACACAAATAACTTTTAGAAAATTTCAAACTTGATTTTTGGGCCAAGGAAATTTGTTTTAAAATTTTAAATTCAAGCAAGGCTTTTTGGGAAAATTTTAAACATGCACAAATTTTTTTTGAAATTCTTGCTAGTTTTATTTAGAAGCCAATTTTGGACTGTTACACTATGTAAACAGATCAGCGGGTGGCAGCAACTTCTTCGCCTATACATGGCAAGTTGAAATCAAGACGGTTCAGCGATCAGCTTGATTGTTCGTGTTTCGACGAATTTGGATCGCCTCCATCTACCTTAGCCTGAACCGCTGATCTAGCGACAAAACACACCGTACAATACAGGTTTTCCCGCGTCGCGCTTCTTACGGTCGCACGACGTGGGTTTGCAGCAAGCGATACGCTGGGGCGGCCCGTGAAAGTGGGCGGTGGCCGTGAGGCAGGGCAGCCACGGCCTGCGGGTTGTGGGGATGCTGGTATGCTGCCAGCGGCAGACGTTGGGCGGGCTGGGTGTGGGCCGAGTCCAACCAGGCGCCCATGGCTCGCGGTTGCGGGCGCCGGCGGCTGACCGTATGCGTACGAGGAGCGCAACGGTGTAGGGGCTGTACGTGGTGGACTGCCTTAAGAAGCGCTGCAACCGGCCGGCCGGCCGCCGGCGTCCGCGCGGTGTAGTGCGGATGAACCGTACGTGCACGGCAGCCTACGCCTACGGCCGCGGGAGTGGGCGGGGCTGCGGAAACAACGGCCTGCGCGCCTCCTCTCCTTCAACTCTTCAAGCCGAGCGGCCTCGTTCAGCTTGTCCCACGAGACGCCGCGCCGGCCGTTTCGCTTTCACCATGCCTCGATCCACTCAACCCGTGACTTGCACACCTGGAGCCGGTGTCTCTTTCTTCCAGCGTTCATGTCTGCTGTGTTACTCCAAACAACGTGTTTCGCTATAATGGGACTTTTAACGTTGACATCGCTAAAATAACACCCGAAACATTGGCTTCTCGTAATACATGACATTTGGCTCTTTTAATTCCAATGTTCGGGTATTTCGAAACATTAGCCAAATGTCATGTATTACGAGAAGCCAATGTTTCGGGTGTCATTTTAGCGATGTCAACGTTAGAAGTCCTATTATAGCGAAACACGTTGTTTGGAGTCCCATTATAGCAATTTTCTCACCGATGAGTAGATGCATGCAAACGAAACTGCAACCGAATTTTGTGGTGGCCGCTCTAGGGTCTGTTCTTTTCCTCCGAAGCTGACGGTTTTTGGCTTTTGCTACAGTACCTAACTTTCAAACGGAGTATTTTCTTAAGACGGGATCTATAAGTTAAACGATGTACACGTTAAAAGCCCAACATCTGTACCATCCAAAATCGCAAGTGAGTATCTATCTCTCCGTAATCTGTACCGTAAGTAACTAAAATTCAAAAATTTTAGCCAAAAGTCATAAGCCGCAGCTGTTGCCAAACAGACCCCTAATCGGCCCAAAAACCCTGGCTTCTGCTTAGTTTTTGGTTGCAAATATACCGTGGCAGCGGTTAGTCTTTTCAGAGTCAAAAATAGAAAAAATAAAAAACCCATTATATTATCATGAATAATTCAAAGGAAAAAAGAGCAAAACTAAAAAAAAGTCAAAAATACCAAGAAAACTGAAATTAAGAAGTTAATGTGTTCTAAGTAGATTCTGGTTTCTAAAAGCTAGAAATCGAAGCTTTTTGGAACGAGGTCTTTTTGCATTGAGTATAAACGGGAACCGTGCAGCCATAATCTGTTTGGATCATTGCCCTGTACCTACATGATGGGAGGACGATTGGGGAAGCCATCGCGGCCAAATTGATATGCGGAATGGGATGGGAGAGCAACCAACTAATTAAACAGTTGATGAGTTCAATGGAGCGAATCTTAGCATTGACGAACCTACAGCGCTTAAGATCGATCGGGGCCGGCATGTCTCTGCCCACAATGCCTTGCCGACCGCCGAATCCAACGCTTCTACCCCCACACCTCTCTCCACAGCGCACACTTCATCTCCAATACCAACCAATTCCCTCCCAAAGCCTCTCAAACCAAGCTACTCCTCACGTGGAGTACTTATCATTGTTGCTACTTGCTATTCATAACATTAATAGATATTCTTTTTTGCTGTGGTTAATGGTTTTTATTTGTGTTTTTTGATTGGGCAACAGGCGATTGAAACGTCGACGCAGATGATGCACACGATTTTAGACTTAGAAATACGTTTAGAGAATCCGTCTCAAGAGACTGACTCGTTTCGACGTTTAACTTT
Organism: Dendrocalamus latiflorus; assembly: GCA_017311315.1. Classification (NCBI taxonomy): domain Eukaryota; kingdom Viridiplantae; phylum Streptophyta; class Magnoliopsida; order Poales; family Poaceae; genus Dendrocalamus; species Dendrocalamus latiflorus. Next base: position 12,645,219 of record CM029663.1, read on the forward strand.
TTAACTTTCGAAAAAACTAAAAATAAAAGGCAGAAGATAAAAGATAAAAAGAACAGGACCAACATATGCTGTGAGTTTGTGACTTGTGATTTGTGAAGCCCAGGTAGAAATTTATAGTGTAGTAACATGGAACGGTGGAAGATACGAAGACAATGTTACGTACATAACGTCACCAGCTCTAGCAAATTACACAACGCAAGGAATTATTAGAATTTAGAAGAAACAGACCCGAAAATCTCATGCATGGAGTTGTACGTATCATAATACACAGCCATATGTGTGGCAAGAATGAAGAAAAATCATCGGACTAAACCCCAAGACAAGCGAACTCCCAAACTCTTGTGATCTATAACATCCAGGCGGCCGTGACCGCGAGCGGTAGCGCGGCGAGGGCGATGAGACCGCCGGCGGTGAAGCGGCCGGGAGAGTGGTTAGCCGACCTCGGCGGCGAGGCGAACGGCGGGTTCTCTACAGAACGCACAAACGGCAGGACCAAAGTTAGCAGAGTAAGTTAGGCCCTGTTTGGAATGCGGGAATTTTTCCCGATTCCTGCGGGAATTGAACTGTTTCCTGCAAAATTCCTGTGAAATTCCTCTGTTCCAAACAGGTCCTTAATGTGCGAGCCTGACAACTGAGAACACCTAACAATGAGACCGCTACAGATCATCTGTTAGCATCAACAGCACACAAACTAAGAGCATTAATGAGCATTTCGTGGAACTATCCTCTATTCTCCGTAGTAGCATCGGCAGAAGGATGAATGGATGATCTAGAGATTTTGCAGCTAAAATTAGTTGAAAACCGGTCCAGTTTCTCTCCTTTTTGTTTGTACACATACTCGTTCTGAGACCTATTTGACAATTCTGTAGTCTGGACACCTCCGATGCTAAATTGTACAAAACTTTTCATATGTAACTAATGTGTGCAAAATAATCATACCAAATAAAAGTTGGGAGTACCAGTAAAAGGACTGTAGAATCAAGGCAAGCAGAGTAGTAATGACTTACCAGGCAATTGTGGTCCAGTAGCGGATGGAGAGAGGCCCGTCATGGGCGATGCAGAAGGCCCCATATTAGGCACAGGGACTCCAAAAGCTGCATTTTTTTTTGTGTTAACCCAAAGTTATCTGATAAACCATAATTCAATGAAATTAGAATGGTAAATCACACCATTAGGTTAAATGTTTTTTGGGCAGGGTAATTAGATTGCTTTTCTTCGATAATTGGGTATCGCACTGGTACTAAAGCTACAGACTTATACGAGCAAAGGAGGATCTTCCCTTTAAAGAAGGCATCTATTTTTCTTTGTAGACAGATGTGGAGGACGTGTTGGAAATATACTCTAGAGATAATCATAGAGATGATTAAGTTATTTCGACCATGCTATTTTAACTATATTGTGTCGACCACGTTGATTTGATCACATTAGCTCGACCACATTGTTTCATTATGTTCATGATTTATTGGATAATATGTTATCTTGTTTCTTCAATAATATCATTAATATTTATTATCGAGTATATGATTTGATTTGTGAAACTCTATATTTCTGCGATGATTATTCTTAAACAATCCCTAGTCGAAAACATATGAGGATATATATGAATAGACTAGCGTCAAACCAATAATATGGACACATATTAGAGACATAGGGCTGGATCGACCCATCATAAGACACTGCGAAAATGTTGTATTCTTACATGTCATCAGTTGGTCTCATTTATAATACATATGCTTAGACTTGAGGATGTCGCATATACTCGTGATGCATAATGGCTAACTTAGGAGTTGCCAAATGCTACACTGTAACTTGGTAGTTATAAACATAGTTTTCGGATTTTGTTATAATGCATGCATCGAAGCGTAGTCGATCGAGATATGATTTGATCCTCCATGCAATAGGAGAGATATCTCTAAGCCTCTCGAGTGATTGGACTCCAGAAATGCATAACCATACTACTCGCAGTTAAAGAGTTAACCGTAGTCGGACAATTCGTGTCACGTAATCGAGAAAGGGTGGTCGAGCTAACCAACAAGGATGGCACATACTCTCCTTGAGCTTGATCGATATCGTGAGGCAAAGAGAAATGCATATGAGCTTTGTTGAGGCTTGTCCGATATCGTGAGGCAGAGAGAGAATTCGGAATTTCCAAAACCCTAGACGCCACACCTTCCTCATCTAATACCATGCTGTTGGCGTTAGAACTCCAGTGCATGGTGTTCCTGCTCCGTACATGTGGATACCTTGGATATGTTGATGCGAAGTTTTAACACTGGGACAATATGTAATATGTGACGATCACAAGGAGTTGAAGGAGGAGACGTGCGGCTAGTACGACTACCACCGCATTAACACGCTGCACATCTAGTAGTAATTCCATAATCTATTACTAACGAAGATTCCTTATTTACACCATAGAATTTTTGAAATTGTATCTGTATAGCCTATCCATAGCGCTACAGGACGGTCTCAGTCTCAACCGGCAAACTCGCCTTGTAAAAATCCAAACTGTCAATTCTCTTTGCTTTTGGCAACAGTTCTGTTGCCGCCACTTCAGGAAAAAAAGAAACCACTTTTCCTTAGAGCAAAGAAGAAGAAAAACAGTGGGTGGAATCAACAGGCTAATACTGCAAGGAAACTGCTCGGTTTGGCCAGGTTATATGGTTAATACACAAGATAAACTAAGGCCCGGCTTCGAATGACGTGAACTTTTGATTTCTAGTTTCTTAATTTTATTTTTTTGGTTTTTATATTTTTAGGCTATTTTGCTTTTTTTGTTATTCTTTTTGCGTTGTAACTTTTTTCATTTTTATTTTTAAAATTTAATTACTCAGAAAAATAATAGCAACAGTGTATTTTCGATCGTTATAGTGAAAAAAATAGAAGCCATAATTTATAAACCATATTAAACAGGGCCGAAGGTTTATACCATTTTTATTCAACTTAAGAGGTTTAGTCTTAAGTCTTGCTATATATTTCTAAAATGCCTATTTTTTTTCCCTTTAGAGCCCTCTAAAGAACCAAGCACATAATACTGGCGATTGGACACATGTTTGCTCTGGCAGCGAAGAAAAATTATTCATCTTATTAAGCCCTTGAGCACATTATAAACCTTCGGTGAACCTACAAGATCCATGGTATTAACGCAATAAGAAACAACATGTATAGACGGAAACCATGGCAAAAAGAGCCCTTGAACGCGCGCTAGCTTTTCGTCCATGTGCAGTCAAGTTACGCACTACCTGTTCAAAAAGTTGCACACGCACTAGAATGAGACGCCTATATATATCGAGCAAGGCGCTTGTGCGTACCTGCGCATGCGCTGACGGGCGGCGTGCTGAGGCGGCAGATTCCGGGCAGCGCGAGCGCGCGCTTGTAGTCGACGCTGACGCCGTAGGACTCGGCGCCGCCGGCCAGCAGCTGGCAGAGGCAGACGGGGGTGGACTCCAGCAGCCCCGCCAGCTCTGGGCAGCACGGCTTGTCAGGCCGCCGCGCCGTGCTCCCGCTCTGCACGTACGACAGGCAGTCCGACATGTTCAGCACCGCGTTCATGCACTCCGAGCTGATCCCGGCCGCTGGCGCCGGGGCACCCGCCGGCGCCTGCGCCGCCGCCATCCCCACCGCGAGCGCCACGGCCACTGCCGCCACCGCGAACACCGCAGGCCGCCGCAGCATTGCCATGGGAAGTAGCTGAGGTGGTGGTGCTAATCAAGCTTTCTTGGCTAGCTTATGCCTGTTCCTGGTGCTCGACTGCTCGTTGAGTAGTGCTCCTACTGGATTAGACCTGGGAATAGTACAGCGGAGGCAAGTGTGTGCTTATATATAGTGGCAATAGGGTTGTACATGTGACGGCCAACCGGTCGTGTAGTGGTGTACCTAACTGGACCCGACCGGGCTGCGTTTCTGGTGTTTCTGTTTAGCTAAATAGCTAGCTTTGAGTTTTGAACATTCGGTACTAGTTGTAGTAATTGTAGTACTATTTTCGATCGGGCGGCCGTTTCTTTATTAATTAAGATGCGCAAATGAACCTTTTATACACCCAACTGAATATGGGTCTATTTATATGGGCTTTTAGATCTAGCTCATAAATAGTAATATTTTATAGAGAGATACATACGTACTATTGCGCTTCAACCACTCTGCAGTTGTTACGATCAAGCTAAGTCGATTTACAACCACTTCACAGATGGCTACGACCACATAAAAGTTACAACCACACACAGAGTAGTTACGACCACTTGTGTTTGCTCCAACCACGCTACGTACTCGTAACTTCTGCTGACGAGAGTTACGAACACATTCACACTACACTGCACATTCTTGTAACAAAGCTACGAGTACTCTGGTTTATGAGAACTCAAGACTTCGACTGCAGACCCTGCTCCTTCGACCACGTAGTAGATTTGATCACAGTAGTCGTAACTCGATTACGACCACGTTGAAGACTCAATTGCCGTGGTCGTAAAGTGTTTACAGCCACGTCTTCAGCTTCATGAACACATTCGATTTTTCAAAGCCAAAACCGCTCCTTCTTCTCTTCTTTATTTCTCTCCCTCTCGTTCGATCACACTGATCGCTTCATCCCCCTCTCGTTACATTGCTCTGCCTTTTATACACAACTCTACGATTACAATATGGAGACAACTACGACTCCGAGATGGACTCGAAAACTGGCTCATACGCGGAAACAAACTCGTACACGACTGGAACACATATAATACAGCAAAACTCACTTGAATACAACTAAACAAGATTACTAACTCTAACAATCACCTCATTAATCTTGTTTCTCCATCTTGATCACACTGATCTTCTCTCTTGCTTCCGCTTCTTTCTTTTACCTGCACTCCCGTGCGTCTGAGCCGTCACCGCCCTACCGCCTATGCTTGCTCTATCCTGAGTCTCACACAATCCAACGCTTGCTGCGTCTCGCATCTGGACTGATCCCATCCTTCCTTGCACGCTTGCCTGAGTTGGAGCACCTGCTCTCACCGCCACCTTAGCTTCGTTTACCTGAGCCTCCCGCTCTTCTTTCTTGGACCAAGTCTGCTCGCTTTCCCGTGTATATCTTAGCTGAGACTACACTGCCCCTAACTCCTGTCTCCAACGCTTCATGCGTTCCCTTTGCAAAACCACAAAAGACTACACCAACCTGTACTCCAAGTCTTCCTCTTAGACCTTGTGCACTTTTTCCATCGCGTTGACTTCCTGTGTTAGTCGTCCACCAACTGGGTCTCTCCCATCTTGAGATTCTCGAACTTGCTCTGCAAATTCTAGAGCCGCATCTCCTTCACATGATCAACGCCCTCATGCATAGTCTACAGCGTCTCTCACGCCTCCCGTACCATCTCCTTACCGATGAGCTTATGCATCATCGCATCTGGCACCGCCTGGTAGATGATGGCCAAAGCTGCTTTATCCATCTTGTCGTCCACCTCCTTATTCTTGTCCTTCGGATCGACTGCACCCCAGACTCCCTGGGCGCACATATTCACCTTCATTTTCATTGGTCACGCCGGGTAATTATCGGTCGTCAGGAGAAGGTACTGGAGGGAGATTAGCCCACCCTGTGCCTTCGTCTTATCATCCATGATCTTCAGAAATCACCAAGATGAACAGGTTCTGATACCACTTGTTACGCTTCGACTACTCTGCAGTCGTTACAACCACGCTAAGTCGATTTACAACCACTTCACAGATGGCTACTATCACATGAAAGTTACGATTACACACAGAGTAGTTACGACCACTTGTGTTTGCTCTAACTACGCTACGTACTCGTAACTTCTGCTGACGAGAGTTACGACCACATTTACACTGCGCTGCACGTTCCCATAACCGAGTTACGACCACTCTGGTTTACGAGAACTCAAGACTTTAACTGTAGACCCTGCTTCTTCAGCCATGTAGTAGACTTGATCACAGTAGTCGTAACTCGATTATGACCACATTGAAGACTCGATCGCCGTGGTTGTAAAGCGTTTACGACCACGTCTTTAGCTTCACGAACACCTTCGATTTTCCAGAGCCAAAACCGCTCCTTCTCTTCTTTATTTCTCTCCCTCTCGTTCAATCACACCGATCGTTTCATCCCCCTCTCGTTACATTGCTCTACCTTTTATACCCACTCTACAACTACGACACAAAGACATCTACGACTCTGAGATGGACTCGAAAACTGACTTGTACGTGGAAACAAACTCATACACGACTCGAACACATATAATACAGCAAAACTCACTTGAATACGACTAAACAAGATTACTAACTCTAACACATACAATTTTGATTAATATAAATAAAATCACTATACTGTGTACTACAATTAATTAGTAAACTTCATTTTTTAAAAGACACTCTATTTGAAAGCTATATACTATAGAAAACATATTTACCATAAAAATAGTTCTTAGAAGTTAATATGAATATGGCCCATTTCTGCCCTTTGCAGGTTGAGGTGATTAGTAGGGGTGGATATTGAGCCGGCTCGGCTCATGAAGGCTCGTTAGGGAGGAGTCTCGGCTCGGCCTGTTAATCTAATGAGCTAAAAGAGAAGCTTGGCTCGGCTCGTTGAAAAGCTCAAGCTCAGCTCGTTAGGCTCGTTAGGCGGAATATGCAAATTGCATAATGCAATGCAATTATGCAACCAGTCAGCTCATATGACTGAGTTATCACTGACTACCATAAGCATATATCTGTTGGCAAAAACAAAAAGAACCCTTAATCTACTGTCTACTGTGCATAATCGAAACACTATTAAAGCTGAACATATTCCGTTTTGACTTTTGAGTATCTTTACCTTTTCTTTTTATGTTTCAGATTTGTTTTTCTGAATGATAACTTCTATGATTCTTTATAGTGACAGTGAAACCTATACAGCAGTAATTTTATGATTGAAATTACATCGAAAAGGAAAGAGCATCTAACGTAGTAGGTTCATAACAATGTAAGAAAAACTTGTCAAGAAAACTTCAGTTCCAGTATGAGCACACATATTTTAATAATACCTCTCAGTGACAAAAGAGGTGTAAAAATTGGCATGTATACATACATACTACTATTGCTATACTGAGCCGTTTACGTCATGATGGGCGGAGACGCTGCCGAGCTGGGCTGATTGAGCCTACCGAGCCTATCGAGCGTCTTGCGAGCCGACTCAACTCAGCTCATTAACGGATCGAGTTGAAACCCTAATTTGATTTGGCTTGTTTCTACCACAAATCGAGCTTTCAACGAGTCGAACTAGGTCACGAGCTTTGAACTTTTTTTTGCCACCGCTAGTGATTAGTTCGAAAAAGAAGCGTCCAGGAAAAAAAAAGTAGTTTAAAGTGATATACACTTTGCAGACTGAGGTGATTAGACGTGCCGTATCGCGCGACGTCGTCCGAGATCATTATTATGGAATACACAACGCATTACTCGTCAAATTCCTGCTGGCTTTGCTAGCGTTCTCACGGAGCGAACCACGGTTACGGGAGAAGAGAGTCCCAACTCGGCAACCCCCGACTGAAAATGGAACAGTTCTTGCGCGGTGTCGTTTGTTTGATTAGGTCTACACTGGTCAAATCCAACAGTAAAACCGTCCGGTTGGGTCCAGTCCATCCTGATCAATCCAGACCGATCTCACCGGCCGCTAGTACCAGATCGCGGTTAGCACCGGCCACTCCTCAGCGCTAATGAATGCGGCTGCAATGTAGCACTGTACAGCAGCAGCAGCAGCAGTACTAGACTGTTAGAGCAGCCCGTCTCACTGCAGCAAAGCAACTTGGGAATCCAGACGAACCAACACTCGCTAGCGACGCCGACGCGCGCTTCTTGAATACGAGTTGAACGGCGATGGTAGATGAGAGGATGCAATAACATTAACGGATGCCGATGGCGATGGCATGTGTGCGCGTGCATCAACTTTGAATGCCGCGTGAATGCGGGCGGAACAGACAGGCTGCCTGGGACAGGGAACGTGCCGTGTTTGAGCCTTTAGTGTGCTCCCAAAATCAGTTGGGGAATCGGTAGAGTCTGGTTTTAAAAATCAAAAACTATTTGCAACGTGTTAATTTTTTAACATAATTTTTTTCTTTAGATTATCCGTAAAGATATAACAAAATTTCTATTTTTATTTATTTTATTTTAATAAAAAAACTAACAGCGTTACAGTGTCATTCAACTAACCAACAGCGGTAACAAAAAAAAACACGTCACTTTTGAACGGGGACGAAATCTCATTGCTAGTTGGTTCGGAGAACCGGGCTCTCCTCTGGCGCCATTGATGGGCTGTCCTTGGGAGGGGGAAGACGAAGATGTAAATGCAAAAGCTGCATGTCAGGCCGTAACGAAGATGCCGATTGCATCCATTGCGGCATAGACAATAATAATCTGTCAATAAGATTGCTTCTAAGGTATTATCTTATCAAAAATAGCACTAAAAATAATATCTTTAATAGTAAATCATTTATCTAACTATTTTTACCGTAACTTGCTGCCTTATACCTTTTCACTTTTCACTATTTGCGTTGGTTTGCAGATTCAATTATCTCTTATATAAAAGACAGTATATCTCTCATCTCTTCTCTCCTCTGCATATCTCTCCTCTACATAGGATCTTATTTAATATAGCTAAGAAATAGTTGAGATCACACTATTTGAGATGTTCTTATGACAGCGGCAATGTTCATATAGCATTGTATTCAGTGAAGAAAATAAAAAAGTTGTTTATACGATCATGTGTAGCATGCATTGCATTCATACTTTTCCGGAAGGAAATACTCACGTTATATCGGACGCTGCCTGCTTACTCAATGTCACTGACCTTTACTCCAGGTCAGGTTAAAAACAAACTATACTATGCTACACAGCTAGCCACAATGTCACAATCAGGTTTCATAGCTCCTGTGTGCGCAGGACGTCGACTTACGTACGCATTGGCCAGGGACAGCGGACAGAATTCCCGAGAGAATACTGTAACTTTGGTGATTTTGCCCTGAACGAAGACGCGCTCACGTCGAAGGAGCATGTAGTATATTCTCAGGAGAAACAGCATTACATGTTCGAACAAAAAAAAACTCAAAGCACATGCGAATCAGAAAATGTGAATGCAAGCTACAAAAATATTCTTTGTGAACTCGACTATACACCAAAAACACAGTTGACACTGTTGCATACTTGGATTAGTCAAAATTTCAGGCTGAGAAATCTTCTTCAGACGCATTACATTGCTCTGCATCGGCATCATCATTCCCAATTTCCCATCCTCGCCACTTCTTTCAGTGCTAGCACCCTCATCGCCGTCTTCATCTTCATTGCAGTCACTAATTCCAGTTTCTCCGTCACTTGAGCTCGAGTCTTTCTGATCACCATTTTCCTTAAAATCAAGGCTGCCTTTGGTCGTCTCAGCATTCTGCAAACCATCTAAGTCAGCTGCAGCAATATTACTTTCAAGTTCAGTCTGGTTCACCTTAACACTAGGAAACTCTTATCAGGCCAGTCCCTGAAGAAATTGTTCAAGACCATGAATTTGAATGTGTGCAGAAGTCTAAGCCTGTCCCTCTTTATATCGGAACTAAGAAGATTCTTTAAGAGGGTTGGTTCCCCGCTCTTCAGCATTGCACCATCGTCACGATGAGTATGGTTCTGTACCCTGGGTCTTTTAGACTGAAAATCTCTGCGGTCATACCGCTGTCTTTTGTTTGTACCGTTTCCAAAACGACAATCCCTGTGTTGAGTTTTCCATTTACTTTTTCCTTCATTGACTTGATCCTCAGTTTCAGATAGATAGCCAGGTGGTAGTTCAGGGAGTTCAAAACCCAATTCTTTCTGCTTTGCTAAAACTTACTTGAGTTCCTGCACCAAATTAAACAATCACATGTAAGACCAAAGATCAACGTACATTTACAGATGGAAATAATGGAACTGCATCATCTAAGGACATATCCCCACCACTTGAATACTGTGGGCAAAGCTTCTGCTCATTTGGGCCTCTTCGTCCTTCTTTTGACCATCTGATTGACTCTGAGACAACTTCTGCATTATGAGCTCAGCGGTAAGTAAATGCTCTTTCCATGCTGATATGAAGTTGCCCAGCCCTAATAAAAAGACGTAAGTATAAACATTGACCTTATTAATGTTGACAATTGTAGGGTAGTTTTTCTTCCGTGCTTCTAGCCACTGTTTAACTTCATTTGCATCATAAAAGATAGGCGGGCGTCTGCAAGCATACATTTGAATCACATTTTTATGATACTACAAAATTGGTAACCCAAGGAGATATTCGTTGAAGACATGAATCAGAAAACCACCAATGACAACTAAATATAGAACCACCAAGAAGTTTAGGACATCTTTTTCGACCTTGTTACTTTAGTCAATGGGCTTATTTTTGGCTAGACCAACATACAAAGATTAATAGTGCCAGATGACTATGAACATGTTTTAACAATTTAGAATAGAGGAATAGGTCTGATGGTTAGACAGAAATATAAGCATATTAGTTGAGCGTTGGAGATTGTTAAAACAAGCTAGTTAGCAGTTACAGTAAAATATGGGAAAAGCCATAATAACTAGGTTGTTTCTACTTAACAGATCAGAAGAGGTGCAGATATCAAAGACACAATAGCAATCATATTTATATATAAAAAAGCACCATTCAGTATTACGTACTTTCGGCGTCCTCCAGATGCTGGACTATCACCACAACGTTCTCCAGATGTTGGACTGTCACTGCTTGTGAAGTTAGATTTTACTTCTCTCCAGTTGTTGCTTCCTGACAAAATAATGCAGTAACTCAGGGTAGTTAGCTAAAAATACCGATAATCTTGTAGGTATCAAAGGCATGTTGTTCTATCATGTAGCTAAAGTGATCAAAACATGTGCATCATTCAATGACACAGAGGTATGGAATGTTAAGGGTAGAATAGAAAATAGAGTAGGACTGTTATCTGTTTCCTTATATGATTTGTATTCCTTCTGTATACCCCTCTTGTACTCTATATATATTGCCCTTTGGGCCTATGAATATATGCACAATATTCATAACATGGTATCAGAGCTAAGGTTAGGGTTAGGGCTCTGACCTAGTTTCTTCCGCTGCCTCTGTTCCCGCCGCCGCCTGCGCCGGGCAGCCGTCGTCTGAGCGGGCCGCCGCCGCCTGCGCAGGCCTCTTCGAAGTTGCCCGTGCCGCCGCTACTGCCGCCGCTCGGGTCTTGTGCCAGATCTGACGCCGCTCGGGTCGCATTGAGTCGCCGCTGCTGCCGTCTGAGCGGGCCGCCTCCGCCTGTGCAGGGCCGACGCCGCCAGATCTGAGCGGGCCGCCGCCTGTGCCGGGCAGCCGCCGTCTGAGCGGGCCGCCTCCGCCTGTGCAGGGCCGTCGTCGCCTGCACCGGGACCGCCGCCGCCTGCCTGCGCCGGGGCCGCCGCCTGCGCGCGCCGGGCCTCCGCCGCCTGCCTGCGCCGGGGCCGCCCCCGCCTGCGCGCGCCGGATCGCCGTCGCCGCCCGCGCTGGGACCGCTGCTATCTACGCCGGGCTGCTTGAAGTTTTTGAAGCTCAAGCTTCAGTGAAGTGTCTCTCTGAAGCTTCACTTTTATAGTTAGCAAAAAAAAGAGAAAAAGGCAAAAAGAAAAGAAAAAGGCAAAAAAACGTTGTTCTAACCGCCACGCCGTCCAGCGCCGCCTGTTAGACTTCTTTGCCTTGGTCGCCGCGCCGTCCAGCGCCGCCTACCAATGGCTTCCATTCCATCTGCTGCGATCCCATTCTCGGGAATAAAGCTCCATAGAACAAACTACAGGTTATGGTCTTCTCTCATGGAGATCACGCTTGATGGTCTTCGCCTTTGGGGACATGTTACTGGTTCTCGTCCTTCTCCGCCACCACCGGTTCAGCCTCCTCCTAGACAGTCTACCTCTGTACCTCCTGGAGCATATGAGGCTGCCAAGAAGAAGGCAGAGGCTGACGCTGTTGATGAGGCTTTTCAGTATGCCATTGACGCTTTCGAGCGCTGGTGTGCTGATGAGGCCCGTGTTCGTGCTATCCTTGTGGTCAGTGTCGACGACTCCATTCAGCCAGATATTGTTGGTCTGCGGTCTACTCGACAGATCTGGGAGTACTTGCGTGAGCGATACCAGCAGAGCAGTGATGCTCAGTTCTTTTCGCTTCAGCGTGAGTTGGAGACGCTTCGCTAGGGAGATTCTTCCGTCGACGACTTCTTCCGAGCTTTGGCTAGTCTCTGGCGACTGATAGATGAGCTGGCTTCTCCACTGTGCCAGGAGTGTCACAAAGTTCAGAAGGCAGATCATGATCGCCTTCGTCTTTATGATTTTGTTTGCCGTCTTCGCTCAGAGTTTGAGCCTGTCAGAGCTCAACTGCTGAGCCGCTCGCCACGACCGACTGTCACCGAGGCTCTTTCGACACTTCGGGCTGAGGAGCTTCGTCTAGGGCTAGCAGCACAGTCCGTTCCGACTGTGCTTACTGCTCCTTCTTCGACTACATCGACGGTGCCTGCTACGACTACGGTTCCTTCACAGGTGCCTGTTGCCGCTCCTGCTTTTGCACCAATTGGAGTTCAATGCAACTACTGCAAGAACTTCGGGCATGACTACCAGAGTTGTGCGGTGCGAAAAAAGCGGCATAAGGCATGTGGGGGTGGACGATCCAAGGGTGGGCAGGGAGGCCCTTCCTTCACAGGAGGACAGATCAGCTCATCAGGATCTCAGCGAAGTGACTCTGTTTAGCAGCTCTGCCAGGCTCTACTTCAGCAGCTCTCTTACAGCTCAGCGGGTTCTGCCAGTCTAGCTCAGACGTCTCCCCCAGGTACCTCTTGGGTTCTAGATTCTGGTGCCTCTTTCCACATGACACCGGATTCCACATCTCTCACTTCAGTAGGACCTCCTGCTCTCCCTATCTCTGTTCAGACTGCTGATGGTACTTCTTTGTCTGTTAGCTGTCAGGGCACTCTTTTGTCTACTGATTTTTCTGTTCCAGCTGTTTCCCATGTTCCCCAACTAACCATGCAGTTTCTTTCAGTGGGACAGCTCACTGACCTTAGTTGTAGGGTTGGTTTTGACTCTCACACCTGTTTCGTTTAGGATCGACAGACAGGGACGATACTTGGGACTGGCTGGCGCCGTAGGGATCGTCAGGGTCTCTACATTCTCGACCGTCTTCATCTTTCGTCCACTTTAGTTGCTCCTACCACGTCGTCAGCTGCTTCCACTCCTGCCACGTCTACCTCCACTGCCACTGCTGCCACCGCTCCTGGAGTTTTTGCGCAGTGGCATCACCGTTTAGGTCACTTGTGTGGGTTCAGTCTTTCGTCATTAGTTCGTCAGGGTGTTCTTGGACGTGTTACTGTTGACACGTCCATGTTTTATCAAGGTTGTAAGCTAGGCAAGCAGCTACAACTTTCTTATCATTCTAGTGAGTCCTAGTCTTCTTGTCCTTTTGATTTAGTTTATTCAGATGTATGGGGACCTGCGCCTATTATCTCAAAAGGCGGGCATAAATTTTATGTTATTTTTATTGATGACTATTCCCGTTTTACTTGGCTTTTCCCTATGTCTAATCGTGGTCAGTTTCTTGCGATCTATCGTAGCTTTGCCATGATGGTTCGTACTCAATTTGAGTCCTCTATTCGCATCTTTCGCTGTGATTCTGCTGGTGAGTATTGTTCTAGTGCATTCAGACAATTTATTTCTGAGCAGGGCACTCTCTATCAGTCTTCTTGTCCTGGTGCCCATGCTCAGAATGGGGTTGCTGAACGCAAGCATCGTCATCTGATTGAGACTGCTCGCACCCTTCTTCTTGCCTCTCACGTTCCCCCACAATTCTGGGCTGAGGCTGTTTCTACGGCTACATATCTCATTAATATGCAGCCTTCCACTGCTCTTAAGGATGTCAGTCCTATAGAGTGTCTCTACTCTAGAGCCCCCAGTACAGCCATCTTCGTGTTTTTGGCTGCACCTGTTTTGTCCTGTTGCCGCCTCGTGAGCGCACTAAACTGACAGCCCAGTCAGTCGAGTGTGTTTTTCTTGGGTACAGTTCTGAGCATAAGGGTTATCGTTGCTATGATCCTTCTACTCGACGGATTAGGATCTCACGAGATGTTGTCTTTGACGAATCTCGACCTTTCTTCTATCGAGATTCGGCTCCTCACACTGCTTCCACCATCGAGACGATCTACTGGTTGTCTCTCCCTGACTCCTCACCCATTTCCCCTCTTTCCCCGCCTTCGGTACCTTCACCTCCTGTGTTGCCTCCTACAGCACCGCCTTCTACTCCTATGGCACCACCGTCTCGTTTCTCTGGGGTGCACTACTCCAGACGTCCTCGTACTTCACCAGATCCCTCTCATGGTCTCTTGCCGACACCGACGTCTGATTCATCTGATGGTGCTCCGCATTACGCCCTTCGTGACCGGGCAACCATTCGGCCTCCTGATCGTCTTGTTTTTACTTCGACAGCTCATGCTCTCTCTGTCACTGAGCCTAGTTCTTATCGTGAGGCTGCTTCTCATTCTGAGTGGCAGAGGAGCTTGATGCGCTTCGTCGCACGGAGACTTGGGATATTGTCCCGACACCTGTGCACGCTCGTCCTATCACGTGCAAGTGGGTGTACAAGATTAAGACCAGGTCTGACGGTACTATTAAGCGCTACAAGGCTCGTCTTGTGGCTCGTGGTTTTCAGCAGGAGTATGGTCGAGAGTACGATAAGACATTTGCACCTGTTGCTCATATGACCAATGTTCACACTCTTGTTGCGGTTGCTTCTGTTCGCCAGTGGTCTATCTCTCAGCTGGATGTTAAGAATGCCTTTCTTAATGACGTCTTGCATGAGGAGGTTTACATGTAGCCACCACCCGAGTATTCTGTTCCAGCTGGTCATGTCTGTCGTCTTCGTCGTGCTCTTTATGGTCTCAAACAGGCCCCTCGTGCTTGGTTTGCGCGTTTTACCTCAGTGATCACCGCTGTCGGTTTCACTGTCAGTGCCCATGATCCTGCTCTATTTATCCATGTCTCACCTCGAGGTAGGACACTGCTTCTTCTATATGTGGATGATATGCTCATTACTGGTGACGATCCCTCGTTCATTGCATATGTGAAGAAGCATCTCAATGAGCAGTTTCTGATGACTGATCTTGGCTTGCTTACATACTTTCTTGGGATTGAGGTTTCTATCACGTCTGAGGGTTACTACCTCTCCCAACAGAAGTATGTCCAGGATCTTCTTGATCGGTCTGGTCTGACTGATACTCGCACTGCTGAGACTCCTATGGAGCTCTCTCTTCAGCTTCGTGCTACTAATGGTGATCCTCTTGAGGATCCTACTCGGTATCGCCATCTTGTTGGTAGTTTGGTATATCTTGTGAGCACTCGTCCTGATATTGCTCATGTTGTCCATATCTTGAGTCAGTTCATGGTTTGTCCTACTCATCTTCACTACAGTCATCTTCTTCGTGTTCTTCGCTACTTGTGTGGGACCATCTCTCGTCGCTTGTTTTTCCCTAGCTCCACCTCACTCCAGCTTCAGGCGTACTCTGATGCGACATGGGCTAGTGATCCTTCTTATCGTCGTTCTCTTTCTGCTTACTGTGTTTTTCTTGCCTCCTCCCTGATTGCCTGGAAGACAAAGAAGCAGACTGCAGTTTTCCGTTCGAGTGCAGAGGCTGAGTTGAGAGCTATGGCAGCTGTGACAACAGAGATTACTTTGTTCTATCATGTAGCTAAAGTGATCAAAACATGTGCATCATTCAATGACACAGAGGTATGGAACAACTGCGGCAATAAAAAGTAAACAGGTAAAATGTGACCTGCAGGCTGCAGCATATTCATTTAGATTTTGTTTACACTTTGTGATTGTTCAGCACTAAAAATGAAGCTTAAGTACGAATAAATTTTGTCAAACAAATCACACATTAAGAGTTCAAGGTGAAGTGAACAAGGCAGTAAGCATGCTGCTTTTACATTTTAGTGGAAAAAGAATGTACTGTAGCCATGAGTTGTAATGCATTAATATTGCTGGACACTCCTGTTTATTGTGATGAATATAGCTCCTCCACAAAACATAGTATCTCAAGTTCTCAACTCTTGGTAAGGATATAGAAAAGGTAGTCATCCCTTGGCAAGAGTAAAGAATATGCATGTTCAAAACCAAGAGGTGATAAAAAGTACAGTTTTTTGTAGATTATACAAAGTACAATTTGTATGCTTGACTGCATGCCATAAATCATACTAACTCTTCCACGACCTTGATTAAAAGTTCTTCCTTTCCCCCTTCCACCAGATGGACCAAATTGCCTGCCGTCTCTAACATCTCTTCCAGGGTTGAATCGGGCTTTCTGATCTGTTGTGTTGTTCCTCTAACCATTTTCAGAGGCAAAATAAGAGATGCCATCTGATTTGTTCTTAGAGTGGTTTACCTGTCATAAATTCAGAGAAACAGCAATTAAATTGCAAGCTATGTAGCACGGACATGTATCAAAACCGCCGTATCCGTGTCCGACACGTGTTGGACACGGATACGACACGGACACGTCTCCGACACGTGTCGGCGACGTATCGGCCGGTTTTGGAATTAATTTTAATTATTAAAATTCTCGACACGTGTCGGACACAGTAAATATATGAGTCGGACACGGCCTGGACATAGCCAGCCCAAGAATGGCCCAGGACATGGCTGGCCCAGGCCGGCCCATCCCTAACTCTAACCATAAGCGTCGATTCCCGAGCGCATCATTCCCATTGCTCGCTCGTGCTTCCCGCATCGGCCACTCGCGCCGCTGCTCGCTCCCGTCGGCTCCCGCATCTCGCCGCCGCCCTCTCCCGTCGGCTCCCGCATCTCGCCGTCGCTTCCATCTCCTCACTTGCATCTCCTCTGCCCGCCGGCTCCCGCATCTCGCCGCCGACTACATCTCCCGCGTCTCGCTGTCGACTACATCTCTCGTGCGTCGCCGGCTCCCGCATCTCCTCCCGTGTTACTTTTTCCCAGGTTAATAGAGTTCTTATTTCTAGAAATGATATTCACATCAACAATTGTCGCCAGGATTAACAAAACAATTCATGAGGTATATATTCTGAGTATACACTTTACAAATTACAAGTTTACAATTTACATTATTTCAGATAATAAGCATGTGGAAACATAGAAAATAATACATATATATATAATTTATTTATTTATTATTTATATATATATATATAGCCGTGTCGGCGTATCGGTATTTTTGGGAAAACAGCGAATTCCCGTGTCGGTGTCGTGTCGTGTCGTGTCGACGTATCCGTGTCCGTGCATCATAGATTGCAAGGCTATGGCCATACAAGAACAGGAACCAATACATCTAATAATGAGCAAAATAGCAATAAAAAGCAATAGTTGTAAAATCAGGTCTAGGCATGTGATTTTAGTGATGATATGGCAATTATCTAACCAGTTCCTAACAGCATCAGCAATAATAACAGATGTGTTCATAACTATACATTCCAAAAAGATCAACAAATTAAATTATTTCACACACATCTGTGGAAAGTTAAAAAGTGCGAGGACAATTGTATTAGAATATCACGCAAAAGAATCAACGAACATTGCGTGAAAGAACAGAAGAGCATTGAGAATGGAGCCTAGTTGTGCCCATAGGGGCAGTTATTGGAAACAAGGAGCGCACACAAATAATTCGGTGAAGTGTGGCCGGCTGGACATGAACTATTTGAATGCGGTAAAGAGTTATTTGTGTACTGAATATCATGCTTGGGTACACAACCAATTGAGCATTGCCATACATGATGATTAGAATGACCTCATACAGTGTGCTGAATGTGCTGATCTTAACTGGTTCTGCTAGTATCCACTGAAGACATCAGTCTAAAGACATGAAAGCTTCTGCAACCAGAGGCAAAATGCGCCAAACAAGAATTGCCGCTATTTCCTCAAAAAAGAATTACCGTGCACTAATGATCCTAAACGCTAACCAAAGTAGCTCCACTAAGTCCCATCTTCTACATTTATATGGAAATTTTGTGAGAAACTTGAAATGTTAGATTTAGACGCCTGTAACTTGATATATCTATCCATTTTCCTAAACTCAAGTCCAGAAAAAAAAATAGCTAGTCAACTAATTTGAAATACAACAAAAAAAAGTATATATGAATTAAACGTTATAAAGAAAGTATTTTTTTACATGCTCTTTTAGTTTTTTGAGCTCAACAATGTTGTCCAAGAGATCGTAAGACAAAAAATCCCAAGCAACATGAGCTGCCCTGTTTCATTATGGAATTTAGGTATCTGAGGAGATAAAGAATATAGAACATCAAGATTCAAGGCTCAAGTGATTGACCGTACTCCTATATAGAACATCAAGATTCAAAGGCTCTAGTAAAAATTTTCATATTGCTATGTAGAACATCAAAATTCAGAAATGGGAATGTGGGTTTTAGACAATAAGAAATGAACCAAGTTCGTCGAAAAGAACAATAAGCAGGAATGCTGCCAGCCGAGAGGCCACTAGGCAGCCCGTCATCTGGATGCAGCTTGCTCTGAAGCCACGAATCACGAGCCTGAGCAAGGGTGCTGCTATTTTTGTTATGACCTAGCACCGAGAAGAATGGACAATTGGCGAGAGAGGTAACAGAAAGATATTGTCATGCTGCTGCTAGATGAAGAGAGATGTTGCTACTAGATGAACCAATAAATTAATAAAATGCTTCCACTAAGTGATTGGTGACCGGAACCAATGGGGTCATTCGTTGAGACCTGTGAAGTCAACAGTGGTATATGCAGTTAGGATTCCACTGACGCTCAAAAACCTATAGGGTCAAGCGACCCCACAGGTAACGCGTGCCTCCGCCACTGCCATGCATGTTGCAATGTGATGAACTTTTGAACTTGTACTATCCCTACCGTGTTGGAAATTGGAATAATTTGCAGTAAGTGGAAAGTAATGTTAGCTTTGGAATGCTTGCTCTACTGTAACAACAGTATGGAATTGAAACAAATGGAAACCCCAGTTTCAACGTACCACGCAAAAGCAATACTGATTCAGGAACATTATATCCGACAACAATTCAGTTATCCGATTAACATACACAAATGTCTGAATCATAGAAAGCACCCAATTCCAACTCACCAAGCAAGGTAATACCTATTCCTGAACAAAAACATCTAACAGCAATTCGGTCATTCGATGGACCAAAGTATTTTTACAAGTTCATGATAAGGACCAAAGAATGGATGGTAATGATCCAGTCATTTGATGGAAATGAGTCAATGACATTCCTCTTTTAATTAACAATTTGATTAAAGAGAACATGAACCAGAACTGCGGGCAGATGAAAAGCTGGTGAAAATTAAAAGCAAATTTGTGGGTTGACCAAGGCTGCCAGCCAGGGATACAACAGCACGAAAGGGCACAGCTTGCTTCGGCAAAAAAAAAAAACCTCCAGCACGTCTGTCATTTAGAATTTAGCACATTCCTTTCTGATATACAGGAGAGCGGAGTGTGACAGCGAAATCCAAGATACATATTTACTGCAGTGTGCAGACTCCACGGAATATACTTGGATGCATATAGTACACCCGATGGTCCTTTTGCATTTTGAGCAGTGCAAATTGCCTTTCTCATCTGTCCACCACCATCAGAAACACCCAATGGTCCTTTTACATCCATTACCAGCACTTCTCATTCAAATGGATTTCTTGGTCCTTGATGTGTTGAGTTCCTGTTACAGGGGGTCATTTAGAAACTAATGTATGCTACAAACAATAAGAGCAGGTTTTTGAAGGATCTTACAACATGTGGGAGTCTTGTACTTGTCCTGCCATGTATGACAACCCTCCTGAATTAACAAGAGAATCAGAAAATGTATTAACAATAAGAATTTCTGTGTTTGTGTGCTTGCATGAGGATCAGTTTGGTGTAAAGAGGCAGATACCGTGAGACCCAGAAGGAATATATGACACAGTGGAATTCTGAGAAATCCATGACTCTGTTAAGTTCCCAGAGTATTCCGTGGGAATATGAGGATCTGGCAATGTTGCTTGTAGCGAAGTCAAATCCATGAACTGAAAAGAGGAATAAAAAAGAATTAGTGACTAAGGGTGCAACAAAAATAAGGAGGATTTTGGCAGCATGGAAACAACTGCATTTCAGTTAAAATGTCAAGAATAGAAGAATGTACGGGCCTCTTCTTTTCAACTTCTAAAAGCTGATTTTTGGTTTTTCTACAGTAACTAGCTTACGAAGTCTACAAGTTGGTTGTAGTATACACTGTAGTGACTTCATTTATATCAGCTAAAACCGTACGTGAGTTTCTGTTACTCCGTATTCTCTCTCATAAACAGCCTAAAAGCCAAAAACCGCAGTCAAAAGCTATAAGTCAAAGCCAAAAAGAACAGACCCGTAAATGAATATCTCAATAGTACTAGGATCTTACGTGGGCTAGCAATCACTTATTCTAAAGCACATCTTACAGTATGGTTACAAACAGATGGAAAAAAATTAGTAGTCCATGTTATAATGGTCACAGTGAAAACCAAAAATAGCAACACACCATGTTGGCTTCAACGTCAGATTCAAATGCCATGTCAAATGGATTTGTTGATTTCCCAGGCTGAGACACCATGCCACCCTGAAACCAAATTCAAAAGAACACAGAGAAAAATTGATACTTCATTCTTGCCAAAACAATAAATTGTAAAAAGAAATGAAAGTAGTCATTATAGATGAATACACACTATAATAAGATAAAAGAACATGCAAATCAACTGAAAGCCATGCATGCAAAAGCACAGGACGTGGTGCATGCATTTCGGACGCCTCAGCATACATACAGTCAAAACTCAAAACTACACAGTCTAGCATAACCTTAATAAAATGTTTTCTTGTTTTTTGATAAATCATCTGATTAGCCAGATAATACTACAGTAAATTAGACCACAGGAAAGAAAAAGAAAAAAGAAAATACACATCATATGTCAAAACACAAGATTGTATATATCCATGCATGTTTGCCTCCAATCATATGGAACTAATGTCAAACTGACAAGGAAGCTAGCAAAGATAGAACCTACAATTAAATGGATAAAACATACCAGCTGGGGTTGAAGTGGTGCAGGAAATGATAGCCCAGCCATGTCACCGGGCAAAACATTGAAGCCAGGGAACACATCCCCAGAAGTTGACCTTTCAGGCTCACTCCTAGCAAAATCCTAAAAAATGATTCAAAATGTTCAGTCTAGCCTTCTTTGAGAAAATACTTTTCTGAGTAATTAAAAGACGAGTTATGCACCTGTGGAGTTCTAGATCCAACATATGGAACACTGGGTATGGTAAATCGATGAGGTGCTACTTGAGACATAGTGTTGAATGTGAACAAATTATTGGGCATGCTCCCAGTAGATTCACCAAAGGCATTCCAGGCCTGGAAAACAGCCAAGGAAAAGAAAATCCATATTTAATTTACTGAACATATAAAGCTAAAACAAACCTCACAGCTCCATATATCAAATGGTGAAATACCTGAGAGTTTTCATTGGATACGGGGATCTTCACCTCTTCAGCATTTAAACTCCACTCATCCATCGTAGGTGGAGAACTTTGTGGCATAATGGCATTTGGTGGCGAAGTTGGCAATGTTGATTGCTCAATTCCTTTAGCAATACCATCACTTGAAGGGAATGCAGCAGGCACCTGAGCTTGCACATTTGAAACGGAAGTCAAAGATCCATGTTGAGGTGTGTCAAAAAATGCCCATCCTTCATTAGCAGGCAATGGAGCTGCTGGTGTAATAAGCTGAACACTAGACGTAGGTGGCAGTAGTTGGTCAAAGCCAGAAAACAGATCCATTGACAGAGGGGAAGAGGAAGTTGCTGGTTCCCCTGAAATTGACAAACTGAAGAGATCTTGGTGCACAGGATGGGATGTGGTGAGTGCTTCTGCTGGAACAGATGATGAAGGTGTGACGGCCTTCTGAACTACAACACTATGTGCAGTTTCTTTGGCAACATCAGATTGACTGCCTAAGCCAACTGTTTCATGGCAAACTGATGGGGTCTGTTGATTAAAGCCAGCAAACAAATCTATTGATGCAGCATAATTGACAGGCTGTTGCATTGTTGACTGATCAAAGAGGTCTTGAGTTGTGGCTGTTGGTTGTGGATGTGCTGAAACAGACGAAGGCACCATGGATGGAATGTGAACCCCGCCAAGTTGCACAGATTCCTGGGTGAGAGCAGTTTGGCTGACTGATGAATTTGTACAACTCTGCGAGGAATATTGTTGGATAGAATGAGCTACAGGAGAAGCCTCAGCCTGACGGTTTACAGCAGAATGCACAGGCCTTTCTGTAGGTGCATCAGGTAGGGTACCTGAATCAATTGATTTATTAGACGCTGAGCTACCATCAAATGATCCAAAACTTCCAGAAGAAGCTGTTCTCTGCACATAAAAAGAAGGTACATTTTATTTCTAACCCACTCTACTTCAAGAGTTGCACAAGTCAATGCGCAGTTTTACTAGAAAGGGAAGATGCAAATGGAAGGATCAATAACCTGTGAACGTCGAACTCCATTAAGATCTACTTGTGAAGCTGCCTTCGGATGCCTGTGGGATTGAGGATTTTCAGTTGATACATTTCTTGAATGGTGGACAGAAGGACTGCTGTACCCTGTACCCTGAGAGCTAGGAGAAAGCACATCATTTCTGAAGTCACCAGGGCTTGAGGCTGAAAAGTCAGAAAACCTTGACCCAGAACTCTCATTAGCAAATTGATCTTCATGCATCTGATCTGGCAAACGACCTGGACTGTACAGTAAGCTGCCAAGTTTCCTATCAAAGAGTGCCCTATCCGAAGGCCTTCGAGCAAGCGTGTCAACTTGCTTACCATATCGTCTATCTTCATATTGAGAATCATAAGGTGGACTTTGGGAGTACGAATGATAGGAGCTAGGTCTTCTCATGTCACTTTCATTGCTCTTTGCACCCTGTTGAAAATTTGATAAATCTATAGTTAGCACATAACTGTGGCAAATAGTGAAAAGTTTGCAGCATGTATACCAAGCAATAGAAAGGTTCACGGCTTCGGCTTCTATCTCTCCAAACTTCATGTTATTAATCCACCATAAGTTTGAGAGGAGGGTGTTAGATATGTATTATTAACTGTGTATTTTTCCTGTTGTATAAGAGATTTTCTGCATATATGCTATATCTGTATTTGTATATATACTAGTCCATTGGCCTCATGATGAATATAAACACTATTCATAACACAGATCAGCACTCATTAGACTTATTAACTCATACCTCACTATCGGTGGCTGATTTGTTAGTGGACTTCCCACCAGCATACTTCTTGTCCACATAAACAGCTCTGATAAATTCCCTTATCCTATCAGGATTGCTGAAACCAAAAACATAGTGGCATAAAGAAATGTAGCAGCCTTAATATCACATAATGCAGGAAGTGCCAATAAAAACTTGAGGATGAAACCAAACTCACCTATTGACAGGCAATCTCATTCGTTGCCAATCCCAATCTTTTAGATATATATCACGTGCTCGCTGCGTCATTAACTCCATTGTAAGTCATAAAGTTGAACAGGTCACTCTAGAGGGAACAAAACAGAACAGTTCTGAGTGCATTTACCTGGTTACCACCCTGTTCAAGAGCCCGCACTTCTTGGGTAGTGAATTTAGCCATTGACACCGACTTAACACGGTGAGTGAACTCCCGGCTGTTATATCACACGCGCACCAAAGATACTATCAACAGTAAGACAACAAAGCATAGTAATCAAACATAGATTGTGTTCATATTGGCTGCGGTTGACGGTTTTTGGCTGAAAACGAATAATAGTGGCTGAAAGAAGTGGCTTTTAGAAGGAGCGGACGAGCGGTGGGAAAAGTATGAGAGAGATGCATGTGCAAGATGGAAGCGAGAGAAGTGAGGTACATGATGCACATGCAACCCTCTACCTTATCCTCGGAGTAAGACGGGAGCGAGACAATTGGAGAAACCACTTCGAGAAGCCAAAGTGTCCATATTGGTTTCTGGCTTCTCCAAGCAGAAGCCAATACAAACACCCTATAGCCTAAAGATACAACAAAACTTGGATTGTCTATATCCCCAAGAGAAAACTGACTGTATGCAGTTATCTGCATGTAAAAATATCCAGAGACTAGTGGGGTGTTTAGGTTTGAGTAATGGGTTGGCCCTAGCATCAAGCCATCCCTCGTTCTTTTGTTTGGTTTGAGAAATAGAATGAATCAATTCATCACGACCTCATTCCTCATAACAATCATGGAATGACCTCATGATGGGCCAACCCATCCTAGGATTAATCTTTTCCTCAAACCAAACATGCCCTATAGTTCTAGAATGATGAAATGGAAAATTCCATGTGGAGTAAGATTAGATGAGGAATACACTGTGATCATAGATTATTAACTATTTGTGGGCAACAAATCACAGCCACTGTCTTGTTTCTTTAAAAGTATCAAATACCACATCACGTCTTCTTGCATAAGTAAATTCTGAATAGAATTACACATGAATTATAAGGTAAAAGGAAGAAGCGAAGTGGCTAAAAATCTGCAAGGAACCAGATACTCACTGTATTCCACTGCATGACAAGCATATGAAGGTCCAGAAATTGGTACATACATATTGTGGCCCCTGCAATAAAACAAATATTACTTGTGTGATTCAAGTATGTCAAGAGAATAACATCTAACATCACTTTGACGAGTAACTAAAAGAATGTGTGGAGCTGATTATATTTTATGCACCACTGCAAAGGTAGGATTCAACAACAGCTAATCAATGGAGTGCCTTTTCAATTAACTAAGCAACTCTACTGCCCCCTCAAACTACATAAAAGCAACACAAATTGTGCTTACTGACATGTAAAATACTAAAGGTTCAGCAATTCAGCCAGCTAAGCAACTTCATTATCAAATACAAACAGCAACTGCGGAAAAAAGTAAATCAAAGAACTTTCTATTAACAGATCAATCCAGCAATCTTAGATTACTTAATGGCAACAAAATTAGGAGCCTCACAAACCAAAGCAACCCAGCAACGACCTACCCTATTGATCACAAGTAATAGCCACGAATTCACTATTTCCAGAGATCAGAAACAAACGAGCAATCCTTGTCATCGTCCAACCAACAGTTGCAGCTTAAACACATGAACGAACCAAAAATTCGCATAAACACATGAACGAACCAAAAATTCGCACCAGAGGCAATGAATTTCGTAAATCTGTGCTAATCGCCGAACATCCCAATCCAACAGACCAATTTCGCAGCCTCACGTCCAACGATCCACGAAGCAAAACAAGACAAATGCACCAATCAGCTTAACAACGAAACAAGCAGGCGGAAGAGATTACCACACTGTTGCAATTGATGCACTTGCGATTGGGCGGCAGCTTCATGAGCCCGCGGATGATCTTCTCGTTCCTCTCCTCCTCCCTCCGGCTCCCCATCCCCACCGTATAAAGCAAGTATCCCCTGCAGCGAAAATAGAAAGCCTCAACGGCACCGTCCAAAATCGGCGAGCCCTAGCTTCGATTGGGGCCGCAGGGCGCTACGATTCGGGCGCTGGTGGGGGATTGGAGGTTCGGTGGCTAGGGTTTACTGGGGGGGGGGGGGGGAGGCAAATGGGAATGGCGGCGACGGCGAGTCTACAGAGGGGGAAATGGGAGAAGGAAAAGCGAAGCGAAAAAAAGGCGTTGGGGAGTGGCTGGAAGACGACGCGTTCGGGACCTTTTTTTAACTTCGGAAATATTTAACGGCAAAGCTTGCGTGTTTTATCGAGTCGGAGACGTCGTGGCGCCGATTGATTTTTTGCAAGAAACCAGGCAAGGCAAGTATACTCCGTGCTAAGTCACGGTCTAATGCGCCATTTCCCTTTCTTGTTTGGAATCCGGATGCACCAATCTGTTGTCTCCTGCTTTGCTGTACTGCACATGTCGGCTGTGACCATATTTTATGGACAATTGAGAATACGCCATTGTATAGGATGTGTTTTCAAAATTCGCCACTATAGAGATTGTAATTCGTTATTTTTCATTATATATGTTGGTTAATTCAGAATTTACCATTTTTTAACCTTTTTCGTTTCCTTGATTTTAGGCCACATGAAATATCATTTCTGCCCTTGTGGTTATACCAATCTTCTTCCTCTTCTCCATTTTCTTTCTCCTCCTATTTTCTTCTTCACCTGGTGGCCATCAAGGGCCTGATCTTGCACCTTAGTGGAGGTGAATGCTTCGAAGTCCTCCTGCTTCTTCTGCGCGTCCTCTGGCTCCTCAGCCATGGAGATGTGGATAGAGCCTAGTCAGCACCGTAGAGGACGAAGGTAGGGTGGACGCGGAGGAATACGGTGGTGCCACTGGTGGGAGATAGTTCTGTACACCCTACTTGACCACGAAGGCAAGCTCGTCAGAGAGGTCAACGGCGATGGCAATGTGGCGGCCAGCGAGGAGAAGAAGAAGCGTGACGAGTTGAGCTATGCTATCACCGCCTGCGCCCTGGCCAAACACACCAGATGCGGCATCGTGGGGGATTTGTCACGTGTGCAAAACAACAAAACCACACACCCCCTACCTCTGCCTGCCTACTGACTGCCATTGCATTTAAGCCCCCCTCGTCATGGGGAGTGAGAGAGGCCACATTGGGAAGGAACCTGAAGCGTGCAGCAGCATCCATGGCGGATGTGGCTCGTTTCATCCTGCTGGTCATGATGGCCGTCGTGCTCGCCGACCGGTCAGGTATGCTCCTCCTCCCTCCCTCCCATCTTCTTGCATTTTCCTACTTAAGTTTTCGTTTCTTGGCAATCTTGTTCATCGACCTATTTTTCTAGATGTGGGTTTGTGGAATCAAAGACGGTGTGTTGCGTGCAGCGACGGTGCTGACTACAAGCCCATCTTACAGAATGGCGCCTACTTCAACCTGGACACCGGAAGGAGGACTTCGAAGCATTCACCTCCACCAAGGCGTAGGACTTGGCCCTTGATGGCCATTAGGTGAAGAAGAAAATAGGAGGAGGAGGAAGAAAACAGAGAAGAGGAAGAAGATGGGCATGACCATAGGGGTAGAAATGACATTTCATGTGGCTTAAAATCAGGAAAACAAAAAAAGAATGAAAATGGCAAATACTGAATTGGATAGCATATATAATGGCAAATATTTAATTGCAATCTCTATAGTGGTAAATCTCGAAAGTGCATTATATAGAGTGGCATATTCTCAATGTCCCCATATTTTATGGTTTGAGTAAGGATTTGATTATCTTTGGCACACTATAACAAGTCACCACCCATGAGTCTGGATACAGTAGATAGCAACCAGTTTACACAAGAGCCATTTCTGCACCGGATAATATACATTAAAAATAGATTTACTCCCTATTTGGCTCCTATGAATTGACCTTACAATCATGGAATTGAAATTCGATTCGAAAGATGAACCTGTTTGACTGCCACTTGGAATTGGAATTATCTATTCCACATCAAATTTCGAGGGGTATCATACACCTGGACCAAATTCTTCTTCCCACCCTGTAATTTGTGTGGAATCGACACTCTACTCCACTCCACTTGCGCTCATGCCTCACGCAACTCCAGCCACCCCTTACCCTTCGAGTCCTCCAATATACTCGCCTCAGCCACCACCCCATCACACAGGAGTGGAGTAATCTCCATGGTGGTAGTGCCCTAGAGCTTGGGGATGGCGTGGTGAGGGGACGTGGCGACAGCGGCTTCGAGGAAGGGGTGGGAGGGGAAGGGCAGAGATGGCAGGGATTTCAGGCAAAGCTTGCAGGGTTATAGGTTGAGGCGTTGATATGGGGTCGCTTGATCTTCTCGATGTAGGATCAATATACTCGCGTGTAATCTCTCAAATCGTAGTGATCCCCCGTTGCCAATGCAAAAGCTAGCACCCTTTAATTCGTAAGAACACATGTGTTGGACTTTGCGACCACCAAGTGAAGCCCTATCACGGTCCTATTTTCCAGCAGAAAGGTTGAACGATCTTGATTAGCAAGCACTCTTAATTCCCTATGGATGTTTCAGCCATCTTAAAGAACAAGAGCAAATCAATCTATTATCTGAATAATGGTATTATCATTTTAGTTGTGCAAGCAGCCTTCGGATTTTATTTATAGCCTTGGAGAGCTAGCTAATCGGTGCCGCTGATCTTCTTGGTGCTCACGTCAGGGAATTAGCCTTCTTTCCGGTCTGTATATGAAAGCATCTAGGCCCCTAAAAATATTTTGGTAATTAATGACAATGAGTAAATATGAGACTAACATATTTATCAAGTGTTTAGTTAGTTTAGTCTCGGAAGATGGTTTACGACTTGGAGATGCATGACAAGGATTGAAGAGAATATCAAAATGGCATGGAATAAAGCTATAAGTAGTCTAGGATCTCTTTTCGATTTTACTGGTCTTTGGAGATTTGGTGGAAGACCGAATTTTAGGATAGATGTCGTACTATTAAGAGTAATCATGACTAGTAGCTTAAAAGAAAATTCTTGTGCCATTTAGATCAACTAAGGATCATGCATGCACTTAGATTTAAAATTGAAAGCTAACTATGCATTGACAGAAAAAAGGGTAGTATCAGAGGTTACTTGGCGGTACTACCACTCAGCGGTATGACTGGGAGGAAGTGTGGTACTACCGCACCTCGGTAGGACTGATTTCTAGTTGGCGGTATGTAATTTATAGAAAGTTGCATTTGGAGTACTTTAGCCCCTCAGGAAAACGGTAGTATCGGTGTATAAACAGCAGAACTACCGCATAGCGGTATGACCACAAATTTGAAGTGGAACTACCGGATCCCAGTTTTACTAAAATTTAGTTAGTGGTATGTTATTTCCAAAGAGGGCCAGTTTTGGTCCTCAAGAAAAACGATGGTACCGTTTCATGGAAACGAAACTACCGATGATCGAAACCACCGCACCTTGAATGGCGATAGTACCACACCTTGAATGGTGGTAGTACATTCTTTAAGGAATCAACTTTCAACAGTTGAATTGTTGGTGAGAAGTATAAATACACCCCCACCAGCTTAAGCACAGATAGAGAACATCCCATTGAACATCCTTGAGCTTGTAGCACCCCCAACACCTCATTTACCTCATTTGCATTCATTTGAGGTAGTTGAGGCATTCAAGTGCATTCATTTGATTTAGTTGATCCTTGGCACTTGAAATTCGTCAAGCGAATGTCGTGGTCTATTACTCTTGGTGTTTGTTGGCACCTAGACAGTTTGGCGGGAGTTTGCGCGGTGATCTCTTCAAGAAGATTGTGAGAGAGGCTCGGCGTCAATTATGAGTGGCTCGGTGTTCGCCATCTCTAGGGCGAAGGAAGAATAACCACTAGTAAAATTGAGGAGCAAGGCTTAATTCATGGAACTAGTCCAAATTGTTTGGGTTTTCCTCAATATGGACTAATGAAGACTGGCAAGTCTTCGATACCACGTCAAAAACGTCGTGTGTCTCCATTCGGTTATTTCTTGTCTCTACTAGTCCATATTTATATTTCTAGCATTGGAAATATCTTATCTTGTTGAGCTAGAATCATATTTGTAGAGATTTGGCTTGTGGTGCCCTAACTTTACTAGAATTGTGTAGGTCTTGAATTGTAATAGAAATCTTGCTTAGCTCTTAATTTATAGAAATTATTTTTAAAAAGAAAGAAATTTTTTGAACCTCATATTCACCCTCCCTCTAGTTGGTTATCATTGATCGTACAGGGTATAACCAATTTTGTTGTGTTTTCCTCATATTCGAGATGGACTCATTCTTTCCTTCGCACATGATAGAGAGATCTTTCTAGCATACACTTTCTTTTGATTTACATGGTCCCACGTGGAAGCATTGAGCACATCATATATGCAACCAACTAAGATTCCTTTGGTTTGCCACACAGTTGCCATGTTTTGGCCGGACTCCTCAAGGGGACATGGCTTTACGCGACACATGCATATGTTCGTCCAAACATGCACCTGCATGCATTTGCTTAACACACAACCATACACGTTGTTGGTCTTCATGTGCTAACATTTCATGCACTCGCTGTTGTCGTTCTTCTTTTTCTTACCTTTAGCATCATCATGGTAGGACATCACCTTCTGTATCTTTATCACGCATCTTCACCTCTCGTGTCAAAGTCTCCTAGTCTACACCGCCTGTAGCTTCTCCACGATTCACCACCTTTGATCTTCACGTGCTCCAGCGTGAGCCTGGCCACCTTGTGTGACATGTTCGACCACTTGGATGTCATATTTCCCTATCTTAGTCTCGATCCTCCTTGTCACCAACTATAATCATCTCCACGCCCACTTGCATATGCAAAGACCAAAGAAATATTTTTCATCCGCATAATTCTTCATAACTTGACCAACATTAGCACACACAATCAAACCACACTTTTAATCATTCATCATTATCGAACTAGTCATCCACGACCACACATTCTATCGCTATCCAGAAATCAGTCTTAGATCACACATTATGACCGCTAGCTCATCAAGTACTCGAAAAACCACAAGTACTCGGGAAATACCATCGTTCCGCTTAGAACACTCGGGAATAATAAGCATCGCTACCGACCATCAAATACCATTGTTTCATCAAGTACCAACTACCGATTACCGATCATAACGTCTAAGATACCAGATCACTAAGTCAATGACTACCGAACACAAAGTCTATAGCTACCCATCTCCGACCAGGAACTGTACCATCAAACATTGAGTACTCACCCGGTACTGTAGCACCACCACCGACTGGTAATTGTAGCACATGAATTAAAGCACTAGAAAGCACTCGAAGACGACGAGTGCTGACCGTGAAGCCTACGACCACCGATCACAAAGCCAAGCCTACGACCGTGACAATAGTCCACAAAGTCTACGACTATGATAAAAGACT
This sequence comes from Dendrocalamus latiflorus, assembly GCA_017311315.1. Classification (NCBI taxonomy): domain Eukaryota; kingdom Viridiplantae; phylum Streptophyta; class Magnoliopsida; order Poales; family Poaceae; genus Dendrocalamus; species Dendrocalamus latiflorus. The sequence continues at coordinate 12,676,142 of CM029663.1, forward strand.
GCGAAGTCTACAACTATGACAACAGACTATAAAGTTTACTACTAGTTAACGCCGACCAGGTACTGTAGCTACGACCATTGACAAAAGCACTGCAGCTACGATTGGTTCAATAATCATGGTCGAAGTCAACCAATTACCTGCCATGGTCAAAATATCATGGTCGAAATGCTGTGATCAATTTACCATGGTCGATCAACCTTGATCATCTGCCATGGTCGACCTTCAGTGGTCGATCTGCCGTTATCGATGGACCTTGATCATCTGTCATGATCAACAGTCACCCTGAAAACTCCATCAACATGAGTGTATCATCCGGAGCTTGTACAAACACAAATTCCAATAAAATTCAAATGTCAATTATTCATCATCACTAAATGCATAACCACCACATGGTCTAATAAACTCTCTTAATCTCACTATTTGCTCTCCTATGAAAAGTTCTTACCTTTTTGAAGTGAATTGAAGCCAATAAAAACTTGTACTTGGCAACAGCTATAATAGCAAAGTGACAATTAAGTGAATTTAAGAGTGTTTACAATTGCACAACAACGGTTATTTAGTGGAGCTTGGTATGAAAGTGTATATTCTATGCAATCTGAAATTCAAGTTATTGTTAAGCTAAGTAATAATCCGAGCTAGAATTTCATTGCCTGGTTGTTATCCTATGATATAAGCGAAGAACAAATCAGCTCACATGCAAAGATGATGGAACTTAGTGCAATTAAAGGAATGAGCTAATTTATAAAAAGAATATAAGTGATGAACAACTAGCTCATATTACACACATTATGGAAAGACACTAGCTAATGGCTCAATGAGATAAAATAGGGCACAAGATTGCTCAAACTGACGAAATAACACAATCTGAAATTTTGACAATGATAGAGTGTGCTCACAGTAGGCGATCAACCAAGTTTTTTTGTTCACTTCTTTCTTTTGGTTCTTGTTCTATCCCTTTTTTGTTCTCTTTTTTACCTTACCAATCAAATTGTCACAAGAGTAGCACTTAAAACCCCACTTTCGACTATGAAAGAAATAAAAATTCATATGTATGCAAAGTGTAAATGAGCAGCCCTAGAGCAAATCAAATAGCTAGTCTTGAATCGGAGCAAAGTGTTCGCAAAGGATTGAATTGGCTCACAAAAGGTATACGTGTTTTTCTGCATACTGGTACTATAGCAGTACTATAGCAAGGTATTGTAGTAGACTGTAGCGCGTGTTGTACCCTATTACTGTAGCACACGAAATTTGGTTCCCTCAGTTCTATGACGTGTACTGTAGCATTCTGTTGTAGGTGTTGTAGCAATCGCGGGTACTGTAGCACGCGATAGTAGATTGCTCTTTAAGCTCTATTTTGGTGCTGGTTTTAAGGAGTTCAAAAGCAACGAATTTTAGGGTTTAAATGAAACATAATGATTAAGCTACGCAAAAGGAACATTAAGATCAGCACTAAACAAAAAATCTAATGGACTAAAACTTAACAAAACTCACAAAAATAACAGATTAAAACTAGGGTTCAAAAATTTTTGTGTTGCAATTTTTGGTTAATGGACTCCAGGTATTAAGAACAACAAGGAAAAAGTAATCTAAAAACTAGGTTAACCAATCCTATTGATGAAACTATGCTCTAATACCAAGATGATACAGGGTTGTTCGATCTTATCGACGTAGGATCAAGATACTCACGTGCAATCTATTGAATAGTAGTGATTCCCCATTACCAGTGCAAGAGCTAGCACTCTTTAATTCGCAAGGACACATGTGCTGGACTTCACGACCACCAAGTGAAGCTTTATCGTGCTCCCAATTCCCAGTGGAAAGGTTGAACGATCTCAATTAGCAAGCACTCTCAATTCCCCATGGACGTTTCGGCCATCTTGAAGAACAAGAGCAAATCAATCTATTATCTGAATAATGGTGGTCTCATTTCAGTTTTGCAAGTAGCCTTCAGATTTTATTTATAGCCTTGGAGAGCTAGCTGATCGGCATCGTTGATCTTCTTGGTGTTCACGTCAGGCAATTTGCCTTCCTTTTCGGTCCGCATACTGACTTTGTTGTGTTTTCCTTACATTCGTGATGGACTCGTTCTTTCCTTCGTATAGAATAGAGAGATCTTTCTAGCCTATACTTCCTTTTTATTTGCATGGTCCCACGTGGAAGTATTGAGCACATCATATATGCAGCCAACTAAGATTCCTTTGGTTTGCCACACAGTTGCCATGTTTTGTCCGAACTCTTCCAGGGGACACGGCTTTATGCAACACATGCATACGTTTGTCCAAACATGCACCTGTGTTCATTTGCTTAAAACATGGCCATACATGTTGTTGGTCTTCATGTTCTAACATTTCATGCACTCGCTGTTTCCATGCAGCCTTCCTTGGGTCAAGGGCCCTTACGGCTTGGTTCCAGCATATAGATATCATTGGTTGGTGTGCCCTTGAAATTACACAAACATCCTTGTGAGGTAGTAAACAATTCTCACATAAATAAAATTAAATTCGCTTCGAAGAGCGAGTTCACTGATAATATTTAATGCAGCTCAATAATTCTTTTTAGTTAAATAATATATTTAACTAAGAAGCACAAGACATGGGTGTATCCGCATCAAAAGCGCTACGAGAGGCAGCTTTGCCGTTGCTCCTATCGCTCGGATCCTTGGAGACTTGTTTCCGTGTGCTAAACATGAATGTTGTACAATATGCTACTCCATCCTGTCACAAAACAAATGTCGTTTTGGACATCGACACAGTCCCTATAATGAAACTTTGACCATTAATTCCCATCGTGATATATTTATAAAACCTAACAAAATTATACTTTCTTGAAAGTTCTTTTTGGGATAAATCTATACATACCATTTTCATGTTCAATCATAAGGGACCACGTGAGAAGATCTAGGATAATGTTGTGATGAACTATTTCCAAGTTTGTATAATGAAAATTTGAATTTTACAGAGTTTGCATTTTGGTTAGGTTTATTGTTAGACAAACCAGTCAAACCACTGGCTAACTGCTCGCTTGGCTGTCGGTGTGTTGCCGGTCAGATTGCTGGTGTGTTGTCGGTTAGACCGTCAGCCAGTATGACCATTATTTTGTTACCGGTTATAATTTTTCAGAACGGGTTATCTGCACTATGATGAATCGATCGGACTAGCCTTTGGTTGGTCAGACTGGCCCTAGAGTTTGGTTCTATGATTTTGGAAAATTGTCTTAGGACGATTTAAATTTTGTTTGGTTGCTACATTAATGTTGCATGAAGCATATTTTGGCTAACATGAGTCAATTTGTGAAGAACCTATGCATGAAAATAATTTCTTTGTCTTTGGATGTGCATGAATCTTTAGAGTCATTCATGGTCAACAACGAGGATCAGAGTTATACTCATAAAGGAGCCGAGGCCCAGAATAGTTAAGGATATTGGGTAAGATGGTTGAGTTTAAGCATATTATAAAGAAGGCAAAAAATAATGATGGAAAAGATAGATCGATGGGTTGTACTAAATGACTTGATTAGTCCAAGTGAGGCGTGGTCTAGTGGAATCAGAACGGGATGGACTCGTCGATGCATGGCAATCCATTGATGCACATGCACTTGGAGAGCATTATGGTTGCCTACAATGGAAGATAAAGACCAAGTCAAGGTGAGGCTATTTTGGTAATTTGCCAAATACTGAAAACTGCGTTGACTCAAAACCGCTATGCTTGAGCAAAATTTGGAAAGCAATTTAGGTCAAGGATATGCTAAGAAGATTAAGTGGATCAAAAGATAAAAACTTAGCGAATTTGGACTCATATGCTTTGAAAAGTGTTCATAAGTAATATGTTTTGAAAAACGTTCGTGAGTTAAGGCCCTGTTTGTTTAGGGCCCTATTTGTTTAGGCTTTTTGTATGGCATAAAAGCAAAAAAAGGCAAAGTTTAAACAAAGCGATGGATGTGGCTTTTTTAACTGGCTTATAAAAAACTTAAGCCACTTTAAGCCTATAAGCCAAAAGCCATGTGAGAGGTGCTTTTTTTTTGGCTTTTGCGGAATGAGCCCTTTGCCACTAAACTTCGTTGAAATTACCCTCAAAATGCCATTCGTATATAAGTGCAAACCCTTTCATTTTTCTTGCTTCCTCCTTTCCACCCGTTCTTTTCCCGACGCCACCGCCTTCACACCCCTCTCCTCCCCCACCAACGCCGCCTCCCCTACCTCGACACCACCTCTCCTGCCCCGACGTCGCCACCTTCCTTGCCAATGTCACCGCCTACCTACCCCGATGCCGCCTCCTGACGCCGTCACCTCCACACTCTTCCCTTCCTCCCACCGACGCCGCCTCCCCTGCCTCGATGCCGCCGCCACCCTTGCCAATGCCGCTACCTCCCTGCCTCGATGCCGCTGCCTCCACACCCCTCCCCTCCCCCACCGACACTGCCTCTCCTGCCAACGCCGCTGCCTCTCTGCCCCGACACCACAGCCTCCCGACACCGTCGCCTCCACACCGCTCCCCTGCTCCCACCGACGCCGCCTCTCCTGCCTCGACACCAGCTAGGTTCTTATAAGATGATTAAGCCAAAAGTTAGTTTTAAACTATAAGCCAAAAAGTCTAAACCTAAACAAACATAGCCTAAGTGTGTAAGTAAAACTCGTGTTGTGTAGAGTTTAGATTTTTCCCAAATGTGCTAGTAGATGGTATCCATTAGGGTTTGATGTGAGTTAGTTGGCTCATCTATGTAATAGGTTGGGATGGAGGCTTATAAGCTAATCATCCATCATTCCAACCTTGTGTTTTAGGGTTGGTATTAGAGAATAGTGAGTGTTGTGATGTGATATTTTGTTCTTCAGGTAGAATGACTGTAAAATCTTTATTCTCAAGTAGCAATACATTAATTTTGTTTATCGCTCATGATATCTCCTTATTTTAATTGATTTACTCCTATTTTTATTGGTTTTGATTTCTCTCTCTCTTTTAATTTTGCTGTGTGCCACCGCTGTTTTTCATTGTAAACGCAGTCCTCTGGGCTGCGCGTGCGACCGACGCCAGCCACGTCATTGTCTCGTTGAAAGTAGGAGACCATATACGGCCGGGCCGCGCATGGCGATGTCTCTGTGTACACAGCCAGAAAGTACCGACGTCCCAAGTGATGACCGCAACAACAAATCTAAGTACTAGTTAAGAGCAAATAATGTCATAAACAAATGTGCGAAGAGCAACGACGAGCAGCTTCAGAGGAACAAACAATGGATTACACTGCAAGGAGCTATATATCAGTGTGTGCAAACCAGGGAGCTGAGCTGAGCGAGGATGTGTGATGTGAGATTTTTGTAGTAGTAGTTGCAACCTGAAGCTGTAAGATCAACTCTGTAAAATTGCGGTCTTGTTGCAACCTGGCCCGAGTCCAGTCATCTACCCATGTTTGTGGTGTACTCCGGTTGGCACCGTATCCTCTGCCTTTGGGCTGTGAAGGCAAGGCTTGTCTTTGTTCCCTCCCAGTCGTCCATTTGATATCAACGGTTGGATTGCGTCGTCCCACAATTAATCACTAAAAAGCTCCTCTTCTCCGACGCGCGCCCCTGACCCCCCTTGTCTTTTCAGTATCTGAACTTTAGTTTTTAGCTTTTTTAGAGTAGTTAATTTTTAAGACATGTTTTATAAGTTAATTATTATAGATACTATAGCAATTTTATCTATATAAACTAAAATTGCCCATGAGTATCCCTTCATCTTATCTCTCATAAATAGTTAAAAGTGGTGATCGGTTCGGCTGAAAAGCTCATGGCTTATAGCTGAAAACACTGTAGCTGACAGAGACTTATTTAGCATAATTAAATTTAAAAAAATTTAAAAATATAAAAAATATGTTAGCCCATTACGTATAATACAAACAAATACGGGAAAAAAAGAACCGGCAAAAAAGCTCAACAAAAAACCAAAAGTTCAGAAAAAGACGAAACTTATGAATAGTGAAAAATAAGCCAGAAGTCGAAACCGAGTTGATCAGGGTAATCCAAAATTTTCATCCAAAATCTGTAAGTCAGTTAAAAGAGCATGTCTTGTCATTCCACTCCGGCATGGCTCCTTGCTAGCTGCCCCTGGTTATCCCCTCCCGTCGAGCATTCCTTCCATGTCCAGCTTTTTGTTGCCCTGCCCCTACTCCCATCCCGTTGGGCACTCCTAACAGCTTGTGATGAGTCCATGTAAATCAAGAACTATTGCTCTCAAGGGAGAGGTGAGGGCAAGTAGTGGATGGCTAGGTAATGAATTAAATTGACGGGTGCGGCTCTGGTGCTGTGCCCTCTACACGCGCTAAGTGCGGGGGTGCGCTCAGGAGCCGCCACGTGTCCCTAAAAACTCAAAAAACTTCCGAAAAATTCTAAAAAAATACTTCAAAAATCCGAAAAATTGTAAAAAGTATTTTCTTACAAATAAAAAGTATTTTTTTGTAAGTACTTAAAATTTTTTTCTTGATTTATACTTTTATTAAAAAGTATTTTTTTAAGTATTTAAAAATACTTTTTAATAACAGTATTTTTACAAAAAGTACTTTTACAATTTTTCAGATTTTTGAAGTATTGTTTTAGAATTTTTCAGAAGTTTTTTGAGTTTTTGGGGACACGTGGCGGCTCCTGGGCGCACCCCGCACTTAGCGCGTGCAGGGGGCACAGCACCAGAGCCGCACCCTAAATTGACATGCGCGCACTTGAACCGGAAGAAATGAAGGAAGAAACACGGATGCGATTCCTCTGACTTCAAAGTCACGGTGCCTTTGTCACTGACAGGTGGGTCCCTCCGCTCGCAGGCCCACCTGTCAGTGACAAAGGCACCGTAACTTTGAAGTCACAGGATCTCAATCCAAGAAACACATACACATACTGAACAGATCTGGGATTGTGGAGCATTTTTCTCCGAAGGCTTCGATTTTGGGGCATCAATCTTGAAGAAAGCTGGGGAGTGAGAGGAAAGAGTCATGGAAAAAAAATTGGAAGGGGACGGAGATAGGGATTCAGCAACGAAAAGATCAAGCAGGGAAGGGAACGGACGGCCTCGGAGTCTGACGGAGAGGAATGGATGAACCAGAGAGCAGACCTGGCGGCGGACTGGGTGACTAGCAAGAGCACTTTGGAGAAGGGTAGCACTCTACTCATGTATTCCAACCATTGATATGGAATGGACGGCTGGGATTGAGCAAAGGCAAAGTTGGCCTTTTACAGCCCAAAGGCAGAGGTACAGTTAGGCCCCGTTTGGCACAGCTCAGCTTCACTAGTGAAGTTGTTTTTTTTGTTTCAGCTTCACGAGCAGCTTCACCGGTGAAGCTAAAACTGTTTTGGAAAACTGTTTGGCAAAACAGCTTCACCAACAGCTTAATGCATGGCTGAAAGAGGGCAATTGTCCAAGATACCCCTGTCTACCTAACTTGTTCTAACATTTGAAGTTGTATGTTTGTATATGGTCATATGAATTAAAAAAAATAATATATTTGAATGAGTATGAATTAAAAAATTAAAATAAAAAATTAAAATCATTAGAGAAGTGCGAACGAGAGGAGAGGAAACAGGCGTGGGGACCCAATGGCAAAGTGCTGTAATTTCTGTCAACTACGAGGGCAATGGGTTCCTAGAACTGCGAGTCTGAGAGAGAGAGAGCTGTAAAAAGCTACTATTTTCAGCTTTACCCCCATTCCCTTGTGAGAGCATGATTTAAGGAGCTTCATCCAGAAAACTGTTTGCAAAAAAGGGTATTTAGTAAAAAACATATCACAACAACTCATAAAACTGTTGATGAAGCTGTGCCAACCATTGCCTTACACTGCGGTTTGATTAACAAGGGCCCAAATAATGAGTTCACACAAAAACCCGAATCTTCTTCAAACCCAGCACCACCATGTCCGCCGCCGCCGCCGACTGGCTCCCGTCCGCGGCCGTGACGTCGTCGGGCCGCCCGGTGCTGTCCGCCGGCGAGGTCGAGCGGCACCTCCTCCCTCTCGCTGACCTCGAGCCCGAGGAGAACCCGCGCCTCGCGCCCCTCCGCGGCTGCCTCCTCGCGCTCACCTCCCACCGCCTCATCTTCCTCCACGAGCCCTCCCGCTCAGCGCGCGGCCTCCCCCTCGCCGCCATCGTCCACCCCTACCCTCCACACCGCAGGCACAGCCACAACCCCCTCCGCTCCCTCTTCTCATCCTCGTCGTCGTCGTCCTCCTCGCACCACCCGCGGATCCGCCTGCAGATCTCCCTGCCCCCCTCGCGATCGGAGGTCGTCGCCGTCGTTGTCACCTGCAAGGCGGACGTGGATGTGTTCTACGGGAGGCTGCTCGAGGCCATGCGCGCGAGGGCCTGGGAGGTGGCCCCCGCGGTCGCTCCCGCGAGCGGCGCCTCGGTGGCGGAGGGGCTCCCGGCGGAGGAGGATCTTGCGATCAGGATGCCCGTGGTTGGGGTGTCGGGGATACTGCGGATGGAGCAGGAGGCTTGGGAGAGCGCGGGGCAGAACTTGCAGGATGCCTTCCAGGATCTCAACGCCCTCATGGTTCGTTCCTCGTTGCTGCTTACTGCTTGTGATCATGTCGTCATTTAGTGCTTGTAATGGAGTACAAACATCCGAGATTGGATCACCATGCTCTAAATCGCAACTGATTTTATTTTATTTATTTATTTTTTGTAATTTCGTGGACATCCTTTCTATCCAGAGCAAAGCCAAGGAAATGATGGAGTTAGCAGAGAACATGAGGCAAAAGCTATTGACGAACTCATCTCAATCGAATTCCAATGATGAAGAGATGGGGTCTAAGCAAGACATGCAGGATTGGCTATTGATTGTTGGCATTGTCTCTCCTGTGACAAAAGAAACCGCTGGTGCTTTGTACCACCAGCAGCTGTCACGACAGGTAATGTGTGCTTGTTCATGGTTTTTCTGTAGGGAAAATTTGTTCTGTAGCACTGAAAGTTCACTGCTTCCGGAAAATACCACCAAAAGAACCGGGTTCCGGAAATTACCACCAAAAGATTCACCTCGCTTCGGGATTTAGCAGTCTGTTAGTTTTTCATGCTTACGGTGTTAGCTGAGACAAAAATGCCCTTACCTGTTTGTTTGAACCATAGATGCTGGAGACCCAATCCAAGTCATCTGCTGTTGGATCTTTATTGTCATCTCTTCGAGTGCATTGAGGAGACTCTGATGCACTTTGAGTCCTAGTTAAGAAAGGCATCCTTCCCAAGTCTCCAATACTAAGAATCGGTTGTTCCCATTTAATCGGCCTTGCACCATTCTCTGTTTCTTTTTGCCTTAAAATGTTACCGCTTTGCCCAGCTTCTATGTTTTTTACCATGAATGGATGCTTGCTCTTAGCAATAATAGCAATCTCATCATTTCTGGAATCGGCCATAAGGGTGGGTGGCTTCAGCAGTCTACCTGGCAGTAACTCATCACTTTTACCAAAGGGTCTCTGATTATTTTGAGGTGAAAAAAAGCTTCGGAGCCACTTGATTTGAAACCTGCAAAAAGAACAATCAGGTGATTTGGAACAGAAATGCGGATATGAGACAAAGAAACTTACAGACTGAACTCCTGAATTTATGAAACAAAGAAACTTACAGATTGAACTCCTGAATTTTTCATGCAATTGACACATTGAACTCCTCCGCTATCAAGTAGATCAAAAGAGTTATTCGAAGCAATACATCCGCAATGGAGACGCTGAAATAGCGAAGTTCATTAGAACGGCTGTAGCAAAACAGTTTAGCACAGGAACTTGCATACAATTCACAACATGTGTCGCCATCTCACCTTCCCACAACATGAGCAGTCCCTCCAGCCAGATCCCTTTGGTGAAATATATCACAAAAGACAAGCTGCTCATATGCCAACCTAGATACAGAAGAAATGATATGATCAAAATAGATCAACCAAGGAAATTGAACTGCAAAATGGTAACCGGGGTAAAAGTAACATCCTTTCTCGGAAGAAAGCACTCTTATGTTATTCAATAAAATAAACATGCTTTTCCCATCATCAGAAACCAACCGCAAGAAAACGTCCAGTCCCATGCACAAACCAATTTGTCACTACAGCTAATTGTTGGCAAGCAAGCAGCAATTTTGATTCAGCCATACAACACAAAGAGGTTTGGCAAACAGACTTCTTTTCACCAAACTGCAGGTAATATTCATCCAGGCCAATGCTATTACTTCCACCTTGGTACCAAAATTCCTACTTGGGCTAGAATAGGGAATCACTAAGGAAAAAGACAATCTCAAGAAAACAAAATTCCACAAATCGCCGCACTTTAAAGAAATAAATAAAGCATCTTCCTTATAGAGAAAAGGGGGGTAAAACCATCGAAACAAATACACAAAACAACAACAAAAAACAGCATCAATTAGTTCATACAGCCAGCCATCCCCTTCGGATTTCGTAACAAACGAACTCCACGCACGCACACAGCAAGGGCAGAGGAGCGTCCGTACCCGCACTTGTCGCAGAGCACGACGAAGGCGCCGGATCGCAGCGGCCAGCCCTTCCTCCACCCCCCTCCCGCCGCCGACGGAGCCAGCGCCCCGCACGCCGCGTTCATGCACCTCTTCGCCGCCGCCGCCGCCGCCGCAGCCATCCCCGCCGGCGAGCTCACTCCCCTCCGATCAAACTCCGCACCAAGGCGAGGAGAGGAGGTGGAGGATGAATGGGGATTGCGGACTGGCCGAGGGCCTGAGTGGCCGACTGGTCTGCCCCCCGGTCTCAAGTCATGAGGGGCAAAAATGACATTACACATTTGTCATTTGACGAAAAATGAGAGTTACACCAACGGAAACTAACAGACTGCTAAATCCCGAAGCGAGGTGAATCTTTTGGTGGTAATTTCCGGAACCCGATTCTTTTAGTGGTATTTTCCAGAAACAGTGAACTTTCAGTGCTACAGAACAAATTTTCCCTTTTCTGTATTCATGGAGGAGGATCTCACTGGCTGTGTAGCTGAATTGGGGTGGCAATAGTAATGATGAATTTTGTAAAATCACATGCCAATTAGACCAAATGTTTAAATGGGGTCTTCATCACCATAGGATGTATGCACATTAGTAATTTTCTGGATGAATTGTTTGGGTTTGACGGAAACAGTTATTTCCTTCTCCATCATCCACTGGGAACCTCTAATTCTATTGAATAGTACTTACTGGTCATTTTTATGCTTCAGTTGTTTCATGCAGCTTAGACATGAGTTAGATCAAATTTGGAAACCCTTTGAAGGATTTTTATATACTACATCAACAAACTACAGATACATTCACACTGTTTCTTGCATATTCAATTGCCAGGAACCCAAATATTGTTCATGCCTTCATAGTTTCCTTCCATATTGAAAGACTTTTTTTCCATCTTCTGACTTTTCCCCTTAAGATGCATAATGCTAAGAATTAGACTTACTAAGGCTTCTTTCATCCTGTTATGTTCATCACCAGCTGGCTGACTTTGTAAGAATACCACTCGAGAAAGCAGGTGGTATGATAGCGCTAGTTGATGTCTACTGTCTCTTCAACCGTGCTAGGGGAACAGGTATGTGCTTTTGCATCTGAATATATATGGAATTCCCTTGTTAATGGTGTTCTGAAATTAATTTCTTTATTTGTTTCTAGAGTTAATCTCACCAGAGGATCTTTTGCAAGCGTGTTCCCTTTGGGAGAAATTTGATGTGTATGTATATCATGCTCGTGATAAATGCCAAAGTTTTTAATTGTATGAATGTACAAATCCAAGATGATGTAAAAACATGAGTAATCTAAGTGTCTTTTCAGCTGGTTTTTCGCCAGCCATTAATTATTGTTTTGATTTTTTGCTTATAGATGTTGATTTGTGATGAGCAGCCCAGTGATGCTCAGGAAATTTGATAGTGGAGTGAAGGTGATCCAGACCAAGACGCATAGTGATGATGAGGTAAGCCATGGCAAGAATAAGTCTAGATGCCATTTAAATGCATATGGAATAGCACAGCACCACATAACAAGGGTAAGCTTTTTTTCCTGACAAACAGGTATTTGCAAGAATATCATCACTCACACAAAAGCCAGACGCTCTTCAGAAGGGAATAAGCCCCACTGATGCTGCATTTACACTGGGGATTGCACCAGCTTTAGCGAAGGAGCATCTTCTAAATGCAGAAAGCAAAGGTCTTCTATGACTACCCCTTTCAAGTATTTGCAAGCTATGTGTTTAATTCAAACATGAAAAACTAAACTAAAACCAATTTTTCTCAGGCCTCCTCAGCAGGGATGTCAGTCCAGATGGACTCCGCTTCTACATCAATTTGTTTAATGAAATTGATGCCCAAAATATTTATATGTAAGTAGATCTCGATCTCTTCCCTTCCTCCCCTTTCAAGGAATTTCTAATTGTGTTATTTAGATTTTTGCCATGTTGTTGCTTTAATTCAGAGCATGGCTTGTATTACTGTAAGAGAGTAGTATGCTTTTTTATTGATTGTGAGCTTTCCAGGCAAAAAACTCATGGACTATACCACACTTGGATCTCTGTCGCAACGGCATCACACTGACACCATTTAAATTGATTGGGGAGCAATGGGAGTTCGGCTGATCGAACCTTTAATGTGAGTTTTTTGCCTGAATATCCAGCCGTGCGTGTTGTATCTCATGTACAACAGCTGAAGACGTGATGTAACAAATTCATTATTTGGCTGAATAAACGACTTTTAAGTGCGTCGTATAGTTACCTTTTAGAAGTTGAGGAGGTGAGGATTTTTTGTTACATTGGCGCGTCTTGTTCTGTCAAACAAAAGTGAACCAGAGTAAGGCATGTAATGGGGGCAAGATTTTTCTTTGTGATTCATTACCTACTGCAAGTCGAGTTGTACCTTGATACAAGCAGCTGGAAGCCTGAAACCTATTATAGCACGCACTGCACCAAACTGATGTTCCAATTTGGTTTTGTAGCATTAGTTTTTGTTCGTGTGAGCGCTTTCACCTTCCTAGAGAAGAAAGTTGCTCGTCTCTGAAAGCACATATGATTGTTTATGGTTTACCGTGCCGTGTCTCTTCGATTCGTTGTGTACAAGGACAGCGTTCAAATATCTCTACCTGTTATTCCTAATTTTCCATTCAGCTAGCCTCGCGCTGTAGAACACCCAAAGCCGGATAATTTGCGCTCGTCACCCGCGCCCGTGACAGGGTTGCCACAGATACTGGTGACGTATGAGATGCCGACAGCCAAAACCGAAAATAGGAAGAAAACCAGATCCAAAATTCACTAGATCATTGCCAGAAACGTAAAAACGACGCTCACATCATAAATAAGCAATCCATACCAGACACACCACTGAATTGGCAACGATAAGCTATGGCAAAGCATGCCAATTTTACTACTGCATCTCAAAAACAGACGATTACATACAGTCAACACAGCAAAACTTGTAAAACCAAACAGAAACACTGATAATACTCACGAAAAAACAAATCTGATACTAGCCCCCCTCAAAGGAGAGCTTTTTTCTTCACGAGCACCCACACTACCTGCTGTAGTGTATATATAATAATATATCATAATATGTAAGGCAGCAGTAAGTCGATCAGGCAACAAGCGCGTATGTTCCTTAAAAGCCCTGCTGAAACGCTTCAAGCCTGTGCAAACAAATGAAATGGATACGTCGTCAACTGCACACACTTACAGTATAAGGCCAAGTATTCAGAGTGCCATGCTATGCAATCAAGTAAGGTAGAGTATAGAACAGAGAGGTGGCGCTTGTGTGAGACTGTTCAGCTTCATTCTATGCCTAATGTAAACACCAAAGTCCCAACTGCATTCAGCAGCTACAATAAGTAGCAGGTGGAGTGGCGGGCTAGTCTGTATGTTTCTTGCCTTATTTTAACCGATATGGAGCATAGAATTTGAACAAGTGCGAGAGTTTAGATAGGTCTCCAACAAAGCACAAGAAGACATCCAATAAAGGAATGGCCAATGTGGCTGACATACACTTCACATACCTTGTTGGCAATGTTGTTGGAAAGCCAATCAAGCCCCTCGTACAACCCTTCACCAGATGTAGCGCAAGTGCTCTGAATGTACCTGCAGCCCCAGGACATAATTTATTTTAGCAACAGCATGTGTATCGTCTAAATGCCAAAAGGCAAACAGTGACACTGACAATTATTTTAGACAGGATAAGTAATGCAGCACTTGCTGAATGGATATGGAAAGTTCAGCTCAAGACACATTTGATAACTAAACTATAAAGTGGATTTGAATTATGCTTATGCAACAGTCATGATCCCCAACCATGAGACTATAAATAAAACATTACAGATAAATGCCACACGTCCTATAGAAATGATTCCTGAAACAATAATGCTTCCGCACTTTGATTTGAAGGCACACTATATATACTGGCAAATAAATGTCACTATAAAAAAGTATCCAATTATCAATATGGCCAATATAGACACACTGAAAAGTTGCAGAACAACAGGCAAACTTTGCCCAATCTAGAAAGGTATAGAGCTTTTGAACTACGTGCACAAAGTTCCTTACCAGTGCCGCTGGCGCAGGGAATGCAGACCAAGCTTGTCAGTGATTTCAGCAGCATTCATGGCATTAGGAAGATCTTGTTTGTTTGCAAATACAAGGAGAACAGCATCACGCAGCTCATCCTATATCACAGAAAGATCTTCTGGTAGTCAGGAATAAGTTGACGAAGAATGGAAACAGGAGCTAAAATTTCTACAGCTTATATTGAACAGGGGAAAGATCTTCTGTTTGTTCTTAATAAAACAAACACAGGACTGAACATAGAAGAAAAGGAATGCTGCTTAACATTTGAACAATCTTAGCACCTTTATGTTTATCTCCTAAGATGGTCATGGAACTCTCAAATTTTTGTTTGGTAAGCCAGCTTATATTCTCCTAATTTATGATTGCAGGATTGTTGAATAAAAACTTCATATCACAATATATAGGCTGGATATTGGCAAACAGAAACACTTTGGAACAATTACAACAACACTAGTACATTACCTCATTCAGCATCCTGTGGAGCTCATCTCTGGCCTCAACAACACGCTCCCTATCATTGCTGTCCACAACAAAAATGAGTCCCTGCGTATTCTGGAAGTAGTGCCTCCACAGGGGCCTGATCTGTTTAGGCATAGAAAACAATAAAAGAGTAAGTCCAATGCTCAAGTTTGTGTTGTCGGCATGATTTCCATCGGAGATAATAAGTTACTATAAGTAGACTTCATTACCTTGTCCTGGCCACCGACATCCCAAACAGTGAAGCTAATATTCTTGTATTCGACAGTTTCAACGTTAAATCCTGCAAATTTCCAGAATAAGCCAGTTTTATTAATGAAAGCACGTAGTGGAGCCATACAGTAAAGAAGAGATCTCAAAAGTTTAAATGCACGGTATCTCCTTACTGCTAGAGTAATCCTAAAAACGAAAGAACACAAATGACATTTCATCCAGAAGACCACAAAGGTTGTCACGTAGCTCTCCTAATATTGGTGGGTACTTTTTAGGATATAGATTCAGTGGAGAAGGCAGACAAATTCCGGATAGAGTTCGCTCGTTTTTTAGATGGCTCAATCATTAAGAATAATGGCATGACTGTATAAAGATCATTTTCATGAAACAGAGTTGACAGAAAATGTGGCCATGTGGGTCCCAATGTGTATGGTCACTGTAGAAGTAGAACTATGATCGTGTTGGGGGAAAAAATGTTACCATCTACTCTTGGTAATGCCATCGCAGTGGTTCAAACTAAGCTCAGATGGTTAACTTTATTCTAACAAAAATGAGATCCAACCAGTAGTATTCGCTTGACTGAGTTCTAACCCAAGCGAGATCCAAGACCTAACCAACATCTTGAGGTTGCTACGCAACTTGTAATACGAATAAACTCAGTTTTGCCATTCACCCTACTAAATACGTTAACAGGTTAACTTTGCCATACAGGTTTACATTACAGTAGCAGTACTCGATATGATTAAATTTGCATTTTCTGTAAACAAATGTGCTCTACAGTATCTCACTACAGTTAAGACAACACGCAAAGCAGAAGCATAGGATGGACAGAGAGCTTACCGATGGTGGGGATGGTGGTGACGATCTCGCCGAGCTTGAGCTTGTAGAGGATGGTGGTCTTACCGGCGGCATCGAGCCCGACCATGAGAATCCTCATCTCCTTCTTGGCGAAGAGGCGGCTGAACAGCTTCGTGAACGTGAGCCCCATTTCCCCCCTGCTCCAAAACAAAAACCAGAAAAGTTTTAGCCAGCCGCACAGATCTACACGGACCCGCTTCCATCCACACGCGCTTGACCCCAAGCGACCGGAGCACAGCCACTGAATTCAGCAGAAATGGAATCCCCCAAGTTACGAGATCCGCCGGATCTCAACCTCGCGGCTCGCCGATCTACGAGACGGCACGCGCAAGGCTCGGGATCGAATCGGATTCGCGAGCATCTCAAGGAGAAAGCGAAACGCGAACAGATTCGCCAAACACTAGCGTGGAAGCGACGCTACACCACGCGGTCGCAAAAGCTTCCGGCTCCACGGAATCGGCCATGCTCGCATCAGAAAAAAAAAACGACACAAACGAATCGCCGCCCGAACGACCGGCCGAACCGATCAGATCCGCGAGCGCGGCGGTGGAATTCAGACCGACATGGAGACGGAGGGGTCGGAGTAATCACCGAGACGGCGACGACGCCTCCGCGCTTACAGCTCGCTCCGCTCCGGGCTTCTGATCTGCGGGGACGAGGAGGACGTAGGCAACGCGACGCGAGGCTGTGGCGGTGCGGTGCGAGGCCGGCTATATAGTGGATCCGTCGAGTCGATTCGATCTTAGGAGCGCTTCGCCTCGCTTCCCGGGCTCAAACGTTTGAAAGGCCGGTTTCGTTTCGGCTTGGTGGAAGAGGAACATGTTTGGTTCGGCACGGCCCAATTTCGTCGGATCTGTTCGACATTTCGGTCATTTGTTGGTCGTGTGGTGCGGCTTCTTCCAGGCTTACTGTTGACTTGCCGTCAAAATTCCGTGCCACTCTTAACAATTTGCTGGTGTGTCACAGGATATACCGCGGTTACATGCTAATCAATAGATATCGAAGCTTTGGGAGCACGAGAAGAGCATCCAAAGCCTAGAACTTAGGAGAAAGGACTTTGTGCAGAGCGAATGTACTGTACTAAATCTCAACTTAGTTTTTTTTCTCACACAATGTTCTGCCTTCTCCTATGGTGTCTTATGAGCCATATTTATAATTACAGGTGAACGTGTTTACATAAATGCTTCTATAGAGTTTTTACTAGTGGAAACAAACATGTCTTTTTTTATATGACATACATGCCTACCTCTGATTTACCACTCCCCTAATACGGAGAAAGAAGACAAAGATCTGATTCATCAGTCGCAACTCGCAAAAGGCATGGAAGCTAGCCTCAACAAGAAGCTCCTTCCTGCTCAAGCATCTTATTCCTCTTTTATTCAACGAATCTATGAGAACAAATCTTGGTAAGAGTTGGTTCAGTGCGGTGGCAATTGCAGAATGTTCAAGGACACGAGGAAAACTTAGGAAAGCAACCAACTACCATCATCGCACGCATTCTATGACCAAAAATTACTTAGAACTGAAGGATCTAGCCCAACCATATAAAATAATGTGTCGGCTGTCAAGTGGCTAGCTGTTTCACGATCTCATATCACTGACACATCACCCATTGCAGGGTGCAACTAAAAATAGATTGTGAGTTTACAGCTTCAAAAAACGGGTCCATAAATGTTTATCAATTAAGGAGATAATGCATGATTGTCATGCGCATGCATGGATCGATCAGTCGTGAACATCTGTTCAATCTTAGGCAACAATAGCTAAAGCGTTTCAATGCGCCG
Source organism: Dendrocalamus latiflorus (assembly GCA_017311315.1). NCBI lineage: Eukaryota > Viridiplantae > Streptophyta > Magnoliopsida > Poales > Poaceae > Dendrocalamus > Dendrocalamus latiflorus. Next base: position 12,693,999 of record CM029663.1, read on the forward strand.
TTGACGTCATCACCTTGCACACAAGCTACTAAGCTAGTACACACAACTAGCCCTGTCCGAAGCCTAGATCTTCGACAAGTAGTCCGTCACTTCTAGCTGTTCTGAGGTTATAGCTCGTCAGTGATCTGTCCAACTTTTTTTCTCTTCTTTTTGTAGCTTTGCAGTCGACAAAATCATGTGCATGGTCGATCGACGCAACACCACCAAACATTAATCTCTACTCTTAAAAGAACGAGTTGAAGGGGATGGTGCATCCTACGGCGCTCTGCCGCCTCTCACAGAAAAAAAAGCGCCGACATGTGGGCCTCCCTCTGCTTCTCTCCCTGCAGTCCCACTCTCCGCCCGATCCGCTCCTCCTCCGCCTCCGTCTCGCCCGCTCCTCCTCCTCCCCCGCTCCGCCGCCGCCGCCTCCTCCCCCCACCTTGCGCCGCCGCCGCCTCCTCCTCCTCCCACCCCGCGCCACCGCCTCCCCCATTCTCCGCGTCTCCCGGCCTCCTCCCCCCGCGGCTGCCGTCGCCTCCTCCCCCCATTCCTCCGTCGCGCAGCACACCCGCACGCGCCTCCCCCCATTCCCAAACAAGAGAGTGCAAGCCATCCACCTCTCTCCCCCACCCTCCTCTCTCTCTCCGCCACTCCTCGTCGCCTCCCACGCGGCCACGCGCCCCTCCAGATCCGGTCTCCGACGCCGCCGATGGCCGAAGATCCCGCGGGATCCCGTCGCTGGCGCTGCGACCCCGGCGACGACCATCGGCTATCGGCCCCCGGCGACAACCACTTCGACCGCCTCCCCGACCCGCTCCTCCTCGTCATCTTCAACCGCATCGGCAACGTCAAGGCTCTCGGTCGCTGCTCCCTCCTCTCCCGCCGCTTCCACGACCTCGTCCCCCTCGTCGACTCCGTCGTCGTCCGTGTCGATTGCGTCATCCCCGATGAGCCCGCCTCCTCGTCCCCGTCCTCCCCGACCGCGCCCTCCTCCCCCACGGCCTCCGTGCGCGCGCACACCGTCTTCTCCCAGATCACGCGCATCGTGATTGGCGGCATCGTCAAGCCCATCCAGGCGCTCGGACAGATCCTCTCCCCCGCCAACTCCGCCTCCGTCTTCCAAGCATCCGCGTCGTCGTCCTTCCCCTCCTCGTCGCCGCCTCCTGGCGATGTGTCACACCACTCGCCCTTGGAGGTGCTCCGCTCCTTCAAGGAGCTCCGCCGCCTACGCATCGAGCTCCTAGCGGGCGAGCTCGGCATGGACGATGGCGTGCTGCTCAAATGGAAGGCCGACTTTGAGTCCTCGCTCGCCAGCTGCGTCATCCTCGGTGCGGCCTCGGCCTCGCCGTCCTCCGCTGGCAAGGACGGTGCGGGCACAGCTCCTGCTGCTGACTATGGCGAGTCTGATGAGTCCGGGAGTATCCCGGAGTCGTTCTACACAAACGGGGGCCTGAAGGTGCGGGTGGTGTGGACCATCAGCTCGCTGATTGCTGCGTCAGCACGCCATTACTTGCTGCAGCTGATTATTGCCGATCACACGATGCTGGAGAGCTTGGACCTGACGGACGCCGATGGGCAGGGAGTGCTCACCATGGACAAGTGGCAACTGCAGGAGCTGAGGGTCAGGCTGGTACCGACATCTGGGGGCTCACACCGGACGCTCATGCCTGCGCTTAGCATGCGGCTATAGTATGCACCACACATTGAGCTGCCTGGGGGTTTGGTGCTGAATGGAGCGACACTGGTGGCCATCAAGCCGAGCGAGGAGGCAACAAGGGACACAGTCGGGAGTGGGGCTGCTGGGTCGGCGGGTGGATGCTGGGTTTCCGATGCCTTTGAGGAGCCGTATCGGACAGCAGTGAGGATGCTTCTCAAGCGGAGGACTTATGTCCTTGATGAAATTTTGGAGGGTGGTAGTTTAGATGTGAGTTGCAGTTATTCTCACTGGTTATGGCCTTCCCCCATTCATTACCTATCTAATTAAGTAATTATTGCCTTTGAAATGATATTGATCAGAAATTTTTTCTCTTCATTATTTCTCTAAGCTCCTATTAGTTCACACCATGCACAGATCTGAGTGTTCTTCATGCTTCCACTATGTTTTTAAGGATATTAATACTGTAGAGAAAATTCTCTTTTGTTTGGTTCAGATGGGGAGAAAAGAGATTATTGAGTTATGTTAAAGAATAATTTTTTGTCCTGTAATACTACTCTTACTAAAAATTCAGAGAAATATGTATATCTAGGAGCACTATATTGAACACTACATTGAGCTTTCTCTTCCTTTTCTGCTTTGGAGACAGGAAAAAAAGATAAATGCATTGGACTACACACATCATGGCTTATCGGATTGGCAAATATTGAGACACCGATTTATCCAATGTGGTAAGCATCAGATGATCATAATCTGCATTGCCTCTATTCGAAAATTTAAGTATATATTCTTGTTTCATGTATCTGTCTTGGCTTGCTACTTAAATTCCACACTGGTGGTCATGATGACTATATATTAAGTCAATCTTATTAGTTATCTTTCTTTCCTTCATATTTGATCAAAAGAGCTTCAAAATGATTTATTTGACTTGCTTCTATGGTTTGGATTTGCGATGCAACGCACGAGCACAGAACTAATATGATGCTTGATTTATTTACAAGTATGAATATGTATACTTTGCTTGATACATGATGACGTAAGATAAAATTGATATTCATTATTCAGTTTGAGATCATATTTGATAATATGTATTACTTTAATTTGGTGTTCTGTAGGAATTGGGTTTGTTAAGTAGGTTATTGGATTCTTTCTTTTCCATTATGACAAAACCATGGCACTTAGATACTCCCCACAATTTTCAGGTGGACCTACAGCTGAAACACGTGCAATTATGGACCTTAGTGTCCAGTATTGGACAAGTCGAGGGTGGGCATTTCTTGATGTTAACTATGGTGGAAGCACCGGTTTGTCCTCTAACTTCCGCTGTTTAGGTTACACCCTTTATGTAAAATGTTGAAAACCCTCTGTTTCTTAGTTATGGGCTATATTTGATTTTGACTAAGGCTCTAGGTCATTTAAATCATTAATTCTTATTACTATATGTTAAAATGTATTGTAACATGAACCGAAGGTTATGTGAGAGACTACTGAGAGAGACTACTGGAGAAATATGGTATTGTTGATGTTGATGATTGTTGCAGCTGTGCAAGATTCCTGGTACATCCTATCAGCAGTGGTTGTAATATTATAGTAGCATTTTTAGCAATGATAACAATGCACCTTAATTCATTGTTAAGGTGGAGAATGGGAAAGTAGATGACCAACGTCTTTGTATAACTGGGAGATCAGCAGGTGGATACACTACGTTAGCTTCACTTGCATTACGAGATACATTCAAGGCTGGAGCTTCTTTGTATGGTGTAAGTCGTCTTTTTAGGATTCTGTTATTATTTGGTTTGCCATAAATGTACCCAAGAAACTCAATTTGGGTTCCACATCTTCTAGATTTCTTTTCTTGTGAATAGTGCCTGCAGTCTCAAAATGGTAAAGCCTTATGACCTGTATATTGTACATGCAAGATTTGTGTTTATCTTTCTGTTTTGGCTAATAATTTTTACCATTCAATTGCTTCGTCCTTCTCCAAGTTTCAGTTGCTTGATTGGCTGCATCTCTGTGCTTGCCTCAAGAGTCAAGATGGGTATATTCAAGAACCATTTTTGGCCCTGCCAACACCCGTATAGTGTCTTATTGCTTGATAGATAGAACTAAGAAATAACAAACTTTGACTTATTTTTCTGAAATAAAGATGCTAAAGCAATACGCATGCTTATTCTTGGTAATTTGCATTAGTGATCTGATTGAAAAATGCAGTTAGATTACTGGAAATTGCACCCTTTTGGTTGTTATATTTTAGTTATTTTACTATTTTAGTCTTTGTTTATATAGACATAAGAAATAACTCTGTTGACAAATTAATGAGCAGATTGGTGACTTATCTTTGATGAGAGCAGAGACACAAATTTGAGTTCTATTACTAGCTGAATGCCAGTGCGTTGCTACGGATTTAAATAAATTAGAACATATTTGTATGCGCGTTCCAACAAATTTTACCACCTGTTAGTTTTAGAATATGTAGTATGATAAAATTTTAAAATCCGTAGTAACGCACGGGCATTCAGCTAGTGGGTCCGTATAATTAAGCATCCGCACACGCACACTCCTACAGTCAAATCAACACGAGTGAGTGACTTCAGAAAAAAAAAACGAGTGTCAGAGTGAGTGATAAGATAGAGATTACTAGCACTAGCACTTACATAGAGTGTATCGTTAGCTGACAAGGTGCAAGTACCGGAGCTTCCACGTGGACCCCAAAAGTGCGAGCCTTCTCCAGTTCCTCCCACTTTCACGTACTACAAGGATCCAGCGGTCGCATCCCTGCTACGTTTACACGCCAAAATCAACTTACACCGCCCAAAACTACCAACTTACACAAGTCTGAGACACGGACACGCATGGAACGCGGCAGCATCCATCCATCATCGGCAGTGCCCAGCCGCGGACGAGCTGATCGTGGCGGCTGCGTAGGACACCGCCGCATTGGCCTGAGACGCGTCAGGCACCACACATTCCGTGGGCCGGGCGGGGCCGCGCGGGGGCGGGGAGTTCGGCCGCGTCGAACAGGCTCTCGATGTCGTCGTCGAAGGCCACGTCGTCGGGCAGGCCGCGCACGTCGTCCGACGGCCAGCCGACGGCGGCGAGGGCGCGGCGGGGCGGGTATCTGGCCTCGAAGTCGGCGCGGTCCATGCAGAGGGCTGGCAGTATCTCGGCGATGGCGTGGTCCACGTCGTCGGCGTCGCGTAGCACCGGGCCGGGCGGCTCGGGCTCGGGCTCGTCTTTGGGCTCGATCTTGGGCTGCAGCAGTGGCGCTGGGCCTGGACGCGCGGCCGGCCCTCGGATTTCCGGCTTCGGGTGGGCCTTTCGGAGGGGTGGCTGCAGGTGGTCCGAGTAGCAGCTGAAGTCGAAGTTGGTGACGGCGCTGAGGCCGCGGAATTCTATCGCCGCAAGGTCGTAGGCCCTTGCCGCCTCTTCCTGGGTATCTGCAGGTAGAGACCAAAGGGAACGCATGCACCCTTCAGAAAAGTACATTCGGTGTCCTCTCCAAAAGAAGGGGCACATTCTGTGGTGGGCCTTTGAAACAGCACTACAGCAGTACGCAGACAAAGCATATTAGAAGCATCACATGACAATCACCTAGAAAAGATCACACACCCACACGGCAAATGCAGATACCATCCTCCTAGTACGGACGCATGCATTACGAAATGGATAAGAAGGTATGGTGGTGTTACATTACATTAATCTGTGTGCTTTGTTTGTAACAGACTGTAGTTTCTTGAGAATAGTAACAAAAATGTGGTTGAAAGGCAGAGTCGAGAAGACATACCAAATGTTCCCAAGTAGAGGTATTTCCTGCCGCAAGCGTGACCTATCCTTGCCTCCCACCGGCCGTTGTGATGATGCCTGCGAAGCCAAAATTCGTGCATTAATTCTCACCACCAAGGCCATCATGAGGATTTGAGAGCAACACTGGACGGCCTCGAAGGAAGAGTGACAAAATTAAGAAAGAAAATTGCAGGCAAGCTAGACAACAAACTTCAGTGCAGTTTATGGCGTTGCACAGTACGAAGCACTTTGTGCGCCATGCATTGGACAAATTTAGCCAGAGCTTTGATTGGATAGATGCAGCGAGAGTTCAAAGAATGTGTGCTTACTTCGCCACTCCCCTGTACTTGGAGACGCCTCTCGAGAAGCCACTGCTCTTGCGCTTCAGAGTGCCCAGGTACTCCTCTCTCGTCATGCGCTGCATCCTCTCGCGCTCTAGCTTGTACGTGTCCACCTGCATTTATCACAACGGGAGCGTACCTTCATGTACTCCTAAGTAAGCTTCACTGTAACTTTGAATATATAAGCAACGGGGTACTAGTACTGCTGAGATAAGACAGAACGGCAGATGCTGAAACACCCTGAACTTACTGGGAAGTTTAGAGCACACTCTGAGCCCCAGTACTTTAGTGCTGCAAGGTCATAGGTGCGAGCTGCAGCCTCCTCAGTGTCATAAGCTCCTGCAAAGAAACAAGATAGAAAGGATCTTAATCCATGCATGCAATATATTCTTTGTTGAAAGTAGTAGTAATGTAATCTCTGATGATTCTGTACAGATGTTTCTGGATTCATGCATGGGGACAGAGAAATAAAATGTACTTTACACTTTACCCAAAAGTGCTTTCTTTTGTACTCCAAAAAAATGCTTTCTTTTTTTACTTTCTTTTTTCCCAAAAGAAAGAACAAAGTGGTTACAGATTCGAAATTAGTCTGAAGAAAGCAATGTATAGGCTACTAGGGACAATGCAATCTGGAATTTGGAACTATACAGAATAATTTGTGAATCATAGCATGGTAAAGTATGTGAGCTTTCCAGATGTGAGAGTATCTTGACTCACCCAAATAGACTAATGGAAGCGACCGAGACATATCAGACATGGATGATGCGTATCACCACACAAATTCCGAGGCAGACGAACACAAAAAAACAAGATTGTAAATAAATTAAAAAGAAGAAGAATGTCAGCAGATAAACTACAAGTGATTAAAAACAATCAAAGGAAGTAAGTCAAATGAGAACAAATTGTCCCATTAGTTGGACAAAACAAAGACTTCATCAGGCATTATAGGTCTCACGTTGTCTGCCTTTCTTCTTCTGGACTGCGTTCCAGGAATGCTTGTCCCACAGGTGTGCCTCATACCTCCCTGTGCCCCTGTGCCTACACCAACAAAACACAACGATGCAACTCTCAGAAACCATACAAAGCGCGTCTGTTCAATGCAAGAAAAGGGAGAACCGCACGCTGCTCACCTCGTGACGCCCCTGTAGATGGAGGAGCTCCTCCTCGGGACAAGAACGGCGTCGTCAACGCCATTCTTGGCCCTCTTCCTGTGCTTGCTCTTCTTCTTCTTGTGCCTCTGTGTGCAGGTCGGCACAATGCAGGAGCCCCCGGAGGATGCGGAGGAGGAGACACAGGAGAAGGAAGAGGTCTGAGGAGAAGGGGAAAGTGGGGTGGCTGCAGCACAAAACCTCTCCTTCATGGCGACCATGACCGAGCTGCTGTTTGCCTTTGATCCCTCCTGCCTTGTGCTCCCTTTGAATGGCTTGGGAACAAACGCACACTGCACAGAGGTGGGGGGTTACTACTAATGGGAAGGAGAGCAGAGAGGCAGAGCAGGTGAGCCTGCCGATTAAAGGGCAGGGAAAGGGAGGCAGTGGAGCACCAGCTCACCCCACAACACATGCTCTTTTGGGGAAGTCGCTGATTAACCAGGGTTAGATACTCATTGCCTTGCTAGCTTGGTGAAAAAGAGCAACCGGGGTTAATAACAAGCCTAGCGGTCAGAGGCCGACCCATGCGAGGACAGGGGAGGGAGGGGTTTCGGTTTTGCCCTTTGGGAGCAGCGCGTGGTGGGTGGGTGCATCGCATGCATGGGTTTATGTGTGTGTGGGGGCGCTTCGACACTTGGCGTGAGGCCGTGCGCAGCCACGGCGACGGCAGGTGTGAGCCTAGCGTACAATAGCCTATCTTTTATATCTAAAGATTTTATATCATCTAAAGATAGTATTAGATATAATCCCTTTAATAATAAATTACTTTTTTAACTATTTTATATTATTTTTATCATAATTTTTTGGCTCACACCTTTTTACTATCTGTGTTAGTTTATAAGTTTAAATCATCTCTTCCATAAGAGACAACACATTATCTCTCCTTACCTCCTCTTTTCTCCACATAGAATTTACTTATTTAATATAGCTAAGAGATATCTGAGATGGTACTATTGGAGATACCCGTATGGGAAAGTTGGGTACTCTCCCTTCTTTTCCACATTTGTCAGTGTTACCATGCCGTCCCCCCTCGTCCGATGTCCTGTGCATCGACAAGGAGTCCTTAAATTACCACGTGAGTGCACCTGGTTCTCTTTTTGCTCAGCTATAAATACGAACCTCTCGCAGTTTGTCATCGGTCATCTTAGTCGCTCATCGCGGAAGCTCATTCTCGTGGTCGTCGCTCAAAATTAAGAGTGCATAGCTCATTAAGAACGTGGTAGGAGAACGTGATAGTGCTGATTACTTCTCATGAAAGACAGTTAATTTTTTATCATATGCTTTCGAAGTTTTTCCCGTAGTCCTAGTTAATTAATGTTATTTAGTTAATCGTAATCAATATAGTACGTATTATGAAGTAAGTAGGTCGTAATAATTCAGACATAGTTTTTACTATTTTTGTGTATATACAGTACCCATAATTTGTTATTGTATGGTAATGTGTAATTAAATAGTCGTAATTACTGTAGCGATAATTAGTTAGGGTTAAGTAATGAGTTAATGCTAAGTAATTAAGTGCTAAGGACGACAGTAATGAATCGCTCGTAATTTTTTCGGACAGGTAATCAAATTATCGGTAATTACTAAATTATTCGTATGTGGTTACACGCACGTAATCATTAACTTGTATGCTGCTTGTCATCATTTTTTGTTGTAATGCTTACTACGGATCTGGTTGTTGTGGCTTCAGGTAGTCGTAGACATGGAACATTGACAATGTTCTATGGCAATGTCTTGTACGGGCTGAACTCGATGGGTTGGACTTATCGACATGCCAATATAAGGTGCTCCGAGCCGAGGGGCTCCGCATCATGAATATTCACAAGCTATGAAGCTGCATCCGGAGGGAGTTCGCTATGCAAGCAATGGCGATGAAACTTGCGATCGAGAGGATAACCTGAATGAATGGCGTGTGGGAGCTCGTGAAGGTGAATGACACCATAGCATAGAAGTAGTACATGCAAATTGCCTCCCAGCCCGAGGCGGCCATTTACGGGGGGCTGATGGTGTACCTGAGTTTTGTGCACCGGGCATCGAAAAACGTTGATGAGCATGCCCCCTCGACAGCCAGGGAACCACAGGCGGAGCTTCAAGATGATACCACTGAATGTGTTGTATCGGAGGGAAGACCAACCCCTGATTTGGTGTGGAATGACAGGGCAGGCATGTGGTGGTCAGCTCACATTTACCGCCACGAGTATCTATCAGACCAGGTGCTTAGGTTGGAGTTCCACGAGGATACTGACCCAGGCTCCGATGATACCGATGACGACGCACAGCAAACGACTGGTCCACCCAGGGGAATTGGGTCATTGGAGATGCCCTATGTGTCCTCCAGACTAGATGATGTTGCAGTGCATTCCCTAGTACTGCCGCAAGAAGAAGGGTCCCAGTGGGGGTTTCAAGCTAACACCCTCCTAATTGGGCAATGCTTCCCTAGCAAGACGGTTATGCAACAAGGTATTGCACGGTACGTCTTGTCTATCAGCCATGTGTACCAAGTGCACCGGTCCAACCCAGCCAATTACGCAGTGAAGTGCATAGTGGAAGGCTGCCCTGTAAAGGTTAGCACTCAACAAGCCAAGATTTTTGGCTCGGTATTATCAATGAAGGCGATGATCGACCACACTTGCATGCTAGTGAGCCCCTGCGCCATCATCGAAATGTGATTTCTGCATATGTGGCAAGCATCATCAGTCACCTAGGTGCAGCGAATGTGTTCGTCTCCCTGAAGATGCTCATGTCGGAAGTCGCCAATGTGGTTGGCTTTCTAGTCAGCTACAGTAAGGTCCAATGAGGCAAGCAGAAGGTCACCGAGTCATACGAAGAGACGTACAACCTTATGCCAAGATTGCTTCACCAGATAGCCGAATTAAACCCTGACACTTACATAAACAAGCTTGAGCATCTAGATGCTGACGGAGGGCCCAACTGCTTCATACTGGACCAGTTATTCTGGTCTTTCACCCAGGCCATTGAGGACTTCAAGTTTTATCGTCTTGTGCTCATGATGAATGGCACTTTCTTCACAGGGAGTTACAAGGGAATTATTCTCACCGCGGTGGTGGCTAATGCCAACGACCAGCTTATCCTAGTGGCATTTGCCACTGTGGAGAGCGAGAACACGTCCAGTTGGCTCTGGTTCCTAGCGAACGTGAAGCAAGTGGTGGTTGGCGACTGACCCAATGTTTGCGTCATCACAGATCGCAATGCTGGGTTGATGGCCACGCTGAACATCATGCAGCATAGGAATGAACCCCCTCAATAGTTCTAAAGATGTTCAGCATGATGCATCTTGCATCTATCTTGTTCACACGGTTCTACAGCCAGGAAGTTCTAAAGATGTTCAAGGCATTGTGTCTGCAAAACCAGAGGCGAAAGTTCGAGCCCATCTGGATAGAACTACAAAGACAAACTATGGAGGGAGAGCAACCCCATGGCGCCATAAGCTTCTCAGAGTGGATTCATCGGCACACTCCTGAATTAGAGAAACGATCACGTCTACCCATAGTCCCCGAAAACTGCTATATGACTACCGCAAGTGCATCAACCTAGAGATCTACCCACATGACTAGTGCGAGATCCAGGGGGAGGAGCGCCACAATGACGAGCAAACCAAGTGTATGCGTCAGGAGATGAAAGCTCATCTCGAGGCGCATACGTAGGGAGCAAGAGGCTCATGAGAGGGGGCATGAAAAAAAAGGGAAATAGTGGCCAAGGTCAAAGAGGCTACCGAGGAGTTCAACACCGAGCTCGCAAGAAAGGAAAAATGGCCCCGGTCCACATAGTAGGTTAGGCTGTTTCGAACTAGTCCACGAAGGTCGAATTTATTTCCATTTCAAAAAGGCGCACATGTATTGTAGAAGTACTTCGGTTTGTTCCATTGTGCATGATGCTGTTTCTTATGCACGTAACCAAACCCTATGTGTCATGTTATTTTCAATTTTATTATAAAGTCTATTTTAGTTCGCAACATCAAATGTTGTCGTCTTTTCGTATTCAATTCTTCAAAAGGAAGTCACTTTGTTACCATCTTACCACCAAATCCTAATATTCCAAATCCATAAATCAAGTCCGAACTAAATTGAACCATTACCTCGATTTATAATTTACAAACCAACTGCAATCATGCATGCATGCTAATTAAATGAACATCGCATATCACTAATTATGATTAAATTAACATTAATTAATGTGGAAAATTTAGAGAATATAAAATTCCCCAAAAATTACACAATTAGGTTGACTATATCGGGAGGCTTCACATAAAATTTTATAATTTTTGGTGCTTGTTTGCTATATGTAACTACTCCTATAAATATCACAATCGTATGAATTTTTGAGTAACATTCAGAACATATAAAATTGTCAAAAAAAATTACAATGATGTATGTTATGTTGGGAGGCTACACATAAAATTTCATAATTTTTCAAGCACATTTGCTATATTTAAAATTTTGAATAAATATAACATATAAATTATGAATTTAGTCAGGTAATTAAGCTGGTTAATTAGCTGGCTTAATTACCTACTGTTCTGTAGAGGGGTGGCAAGCCACCTGTCGCTTGGTGGTATGGTGGCAGGCGCATGGCCGCCCGACGACCAGGCTTCGGTAGGCCACGTGTCACCTACCGGGCGGCAGAAGCACTATTTTTGTCATTCTCATGCGCATGCAACTATTTTTTGCAAATACGAGTTGAAAAGGTGCTATATATACCAAAAATTAGTGTAAGGCATTGTGTAGAAAATGTAGGTACAAGTATTTATACGGCATATCTCACTCTACATGAGGAAGTGAAAGCATAGACAGGTGTCATGGTCAAATGAACCGTATAACAACATGAACATCTTCCGAAAGTGAAAATCACTACATGCTGTATATCAGTCTTCATGGAAAAAATATATGTTGTCAACGGGGCAACCGACGTGACATCTATGTCTTATAGCTGAATGTTGTGGCTCGTATGATTGAATCCCGCCAACTATGTTACACAGGTTTATTTGTTTTGAATTTTAGAGTTAATTGTGTTAACCGATTGCATTGTTAAGAAAAAATTAACAGGCATCTTTCCTATTTAAAGTAGAGAGTTGGTGAGTGGTACGTCTACCTCTCTGATAGAAAAAGTCACGACGACATATGGGTCTTTTGTGCTCCCTTCCTCTTCTCTCCACTCCGCCTTCACATCTGTCATGCCTCCTCCACATCTATCTCCTCTTCTCTCCCCACATCTGATGCCCTTCTTCTTCTCCCCTGCCTGCACATCCACTGATAGGACTCCCCTTCCTCTTCTCTCCTAGCCTCCTCCACCTCCCTGATCCCCTTTCCTTTCTCTCCCCTACCTCCTTCGCTTCAACATCTGTGATGGGAAATAAGTAGGAGGAGGCCAGAGTAGTCTACCCTTACTCTATAATTCACCAAAATTTTCTTTGCTAAATCCACCCCTCTTAACCACCCCCACAGTCATGCCTAATCTAAGTCCACCCAGATTTGTGTACCAAAGTAATCCAACTTCATACAAATGAATGGCCTAGATCTCTTCTCAAGTCTTCTTCTCTTACTCATTGAAGATTCTAAGGCCAATATTATTTGGATCATGCACATCCTCGCAAAACGGTAAGCTGCCCACCCGCCCCCCGCGCGAATCCCGCGCCTCCCCACTTCTCTCCCGCCGCCTCCTCGCATTCGACGCCCGCCGCCTCAGCTCGCCTCCACGCCCGGCGTCTCCGCTCTCCCGCTGCCTCGGCTCACCTCCACGCCCGGCGCCTCCGCTCGCCCGCCACCTCCACTCGCCCGTCTCTTCGCCCGCCGCCTCCGCCCGTCGCGTCGCCCATCGCCTCCGTCCGTCCCCTCCAGTCGCCCCCGACCCTCCCTCCCACCCTCCCCCCAAATCGATGCAATCTGGCCCGTAGCCCCTCGATTCGGCCGAGATGGCGGCCCGATCCGGGTTTGCGGCGGTGAAACCGAACCCTAGCTTCAGATCTGCCGCGGCGGAGGCGGGAGCGGGACTATGAGCGGCGGCGGGGACTTCGGGCGGGCGGCGGTGAGGGCGGCGGTGCGAGCGGCGATCGGATCGGGAAGGGAGCAACAGGAGGCGGTGGTGCCAAGCAGCGGCGAAGGCGGAGGCGGCGGTGGGCGCCTCGGGCGCAGTGGCGCTGGTGGGGTCCGAGCGATGGAGGGCGGCTCCAGGCGCGGGGCGTGGCGGCGGCCTCAGGCTTCGGGCGCGGCGACTTCGGGCTGCCGGGTGGAGGCGACCGTCGGGGGCGGTTGCGGTGGCAGCCGTTTCCCCCTCTTCTCGGTTGTTGGTTTGGGGCAGACGAAGAAGCAGCGGAGGGAGGCCGGCGCGAGGCGGCGGCAGCAGGGTCGGGACCGGCAGCACCACCACCGGCGGCGGCCACCGCTGCTGCAGGGGCGCGACGAGCGCTGCGTCTCCTGCACCACGTTCAACATCCTCGCGCCGATCTACAAGCGCATGGACTCTGAGGTGAGTAGGATCTTCCTTCCCCTTTCCTTGGAATCCACCCAATTTAGCGTGTTTGGGAGGACTAGCTGCTGGGGTTTCCTGGATTGGTGGAGTGACGGTAGACGGTAGTGTTGGCATTCGGGCCAGAATTGCAGGGAGAGCCAGTACAGAGGGGGCTCCCATCTTAATTGTGCCCGTCCCTTGCGGTTCTTGTCATCATAACCCACAGTGCATCCATGTGACACGGATAATGGATTGGAGCAGGAAGGGGAAGAAGGACTACTCGACGGCGATCTAGCGACTACTCGAGCCCCTCGAATCCGCCTCCCATGGCGTGCCAGGGCAAGCCCTCCTCCGATCCGTAAGATCCCGCCCCGATCTGGTCCTCGCCTCTAGGGGTTTGAGGCAGATTGGCAGAAGCTTCAAACAACCTAGGTTTTTTTGTGTGATAAGGCTTTTTGTTCTTGTTAACAACATTACACGCAGAATATGTTGTTTCGTGAAATAGACTTGTCCATTCTTTCAGTGAACGTTGTGTTAATTCTATGTGGATGTAGGCATGGGGGCACATATAAAGTGCTGAGGAATCTGTTGAAGAACAAATTGGTGCATCATGACACTGCAAAGTGTGAGTCCTTGGTGAATCTTGCTCCTTTTATTTTTTAGATAAAATTTGGGCTATCACAATTGCTATGTTGGTCCCTTTGCATATAGATGATGGGTATCGGCTCACATATCTTGGGTACGACTTCCTCGCCATCAAAACTTTGGTCAATCGCGGAGTGTTTGCTTCGGTTGGTCGTCAAATCGGTGTTGGAAAGGAGTCAGGTTGATGTTTGGCTCATGTTTTATTTTAGATTGTAGAAAGCAAATGTGAAATGCTTTATGTTGTTTCCACTATCGATAGATATATTTGAGGTTGCCACTGAGGATGGTACAGTGTTGGCCATGAAGCTTCATAGGTTGGGTCGGACATCTTTTAGGGCTGTGAAATCTAAGCGTGACTATTTAGCGCACCGGAGGAGCTTTAATTGCCTGTATCTGTCACGACTGGCGGCCCTAAAGGAATTTTCTTTTATGAAGGTTTTTGCATGGCTATACTTTTCATTAAGTTCGTTAAGAGCTATATGCTTATTTGTTTAATATTCCTTTACTTTTGTAAAATAATTCCAGGCTTTAGGAGACCATGGATTCCCTGTCCCCACTGCTGTGGACTGCAATCGGCATTGTGTGATCATGTCACTTGTGCAGGGATACCCACTGTAAGCTGACATTGTTTTCAATGAATTCTTATATTAATCTAAGGGTATGTATTCCTTTATAAAGAAACTGATCTAGGTGTTGTTTTCTGTTATGCAGTGTTCAAGTAAAAGAGTTACAAAACTCAGATGATGTTTTTGACACAATTCTTGGTCTTATTGTACGTTTGGCGGAGCATGGGCTGATACATTGTGATTTTAATGAGTTCAATATCATTTATCATGGTATTGCTTCTTGTACCTTCTATTGTTACTATTATTTTCTAAGCTCACATAGATAAATCAGCTTTTGTGTGCCCCTTTTCTTTCTTGTATTGCATTCACAATTGTTTATTGTTGAGATTCAGTAGTTTCCACTTCAGGTTTATGATACCCATTATGTTCTCTTCAATGCTGCCTCTTTCAAATATGCTTTGATCTGAGTGGCTTCCTAGCAAAATATAACATTTTGGATGGTAACCTTCAGTAAGACTTGTGCTTGCCATATGAATAACACATATGGCTGTGCTGTAATTACCATAAAAAAAAGGATGGCTGCAAACTGTCATTGGAAGTATAGATAGAATGGTTGTTCCAATTTTTTAATCCTTGACCATGCGTAAAGGTGATTTAACCATTTCAGCTTGCTAAGTTTATCTGGTATGATACCAAATGCTGGGAATTGCTTATTCTTAGACTTTTTAGAATGTAAAAGCTGTTATTGACATAAAAAATGCAAGCTTTGACTGTATTCAACATGTAGTGCACACAACTTCTGTAAGCAAATCCCTTCCCTAGACTGCGTACAATCATGCCCCTGCCACTAACTGCGTACAATCATGCATACAATGTCGTTTTATCAGATCTTGCATGTTGGGCAATCAAACAATTTACCTATGTTTACATTTCTATTAGGTTCATGCTGTTGAACAGACTCCTTCATTCAGTGAACTGAATGAAATTCTCCTAGGGCAGGTGACTGTTTCTCAGCTCTGTTTGCGTTTTATTTTTCCTTTAATCAGGGCCTTTTAGTTGGTATCTTACGTAAAATGTGCTTAAGGTGTAAGTAGGCCATGCAATTTCTTTGCTGTATGATGCCAATGTTCACCAGTAGGCAGTAGCTCATAAAGTTTGGATGTATTTCAACTTACTGTTTGCTGTATCATTGTGTTGCAGAGCAATGATCCTAGCCAGCAAGGTGCTCAAGCTGCAGTGAAGTTCCTGCCTTTACTTATTGGTTATTTTGCGCTCTCTGTTCCTTCTGGACTAAGTCTGTATTGGTGAGCACATTTACAAATTTCAACGTTTATTTAGATAAACATGTTTTTTAGGAAGAGCTTAATAATTAATAACTTCCTATAAGCAGAGCGTGCTCCAGTAGAATGCAGACAGTAGCTAAATTTTGTACACAACCTGCTATTAAGTTTAAAACTTTAAATGGTCTAGAATCCTGGTTATGGCGAATCCTTGCAATGTGCTGCAAAATGTTGTCACTTTGGCTGATGGGGCCTATAAGAAGCTTGGTTTGGTTTGGTTTTAGTTGGTATCATTTTGGTTTTAAAGGTTCTGAGATTATTTACTAAGTTACATGTTCTGGTTGTAAATGCTGTTCAGGCACTTGCAGAGGTTTATTTTCTTATGAATTGCGAGTTGGTATGATATTTCTACATTGTTTCTGTTCCTCTTGTTTGATTATCTGACACATGACTTTTGGTTTAGCAAATATGGACAGAGATTGGTGATATTCCATTTCTAGAGATAATCAAACCTCAAACTCACTGCTGGCGTGCTTGATTGTGTCACTGCTATCATTTTCGTCTAATACTGTGTACTTTAAAATGAGCATTTTTTACCATTTTATTTTTTGAACCTGCAGATAGCTCTGAAGTTCTTGGATTTTTGAACCTGCTTACTCCACCACCATGATTGAGCAGCTCATCCACCACCATGATTGAGCGCTTGAGGTCATCACTTTGCTGGATGGTTGTCCCTGGAATTTCTTTGAATAAAAATAACAAATTCACTTTTCTGTTTATATTTTCTCTGCAGCCAAATGGGACCACTGAGTTACGGTCTCAAATCGGTGAAGCTGTTGTTTCTCTGCCACAAAGGTGACATCCTCGATACTTCTACTGAATATTGCATGCTGTGATTTAAGAGATAATTTGATGGTTTCAGATTTCAATTCATTATTGTTGGTAGAGTCATTTGTTTGTTCCCTACACATCAGCAGTCCAGTAACCAAGTCATATATAGTAAACATGAATCCCAGGTACTACATCTGAATCTATAAAACATTGTAGAACACAAACTGTTTACATTATGATGTTCTCCTTTTGAATTTCACAGGCTGTTTGTGCTTATTTCTTTGAACAACATGCTGGAAGCAACAAAAGACACCCTGCTGACTACATTTACTTAGGGAACGGTAATAGTTTGCGGGATGTGCTACGTGCATCTGATAGTTCTCCCTTGGAATACAGTGGTGGCGGCGGCAGCATCTACCGGCGGTGTCGGCTCAGTGTTGATGTGATATACAGTCTGATGTGTTTCTCAATATCATTATCAGATAACCATAGCTTTTCCAGATAATGGTGCATGGAAGCGCTTCTATAAGCAACTTCAACATTTTCCTATGGGTTTTTTTTGTCTGAGTACTTCTAAATATCAACCAAAAAAAGGCATTCCTATCTATTCCCTTGTATGATGACTTAATGACTTTCTTTCTATAAAATGTCATTCGGTAGATTGTATGCAACAAAGTTAGAGAAGGGGAACAGAGAATTGTACGTATAAAAGAGGGAGATCCTAGAGGCCGCCATGTTGTTATAGTGGATGACTTGGTGCAGTCTGGTGGTACTTTGATTGAGTGCCAGGTAATGAAATTTGTTTATGACTTAAAACTTTCTTTTTTATTTTGTAGTGATTACTTGTGGATCTTGAACTCGTAAGGCATTTACAACACGCTTGTCGTCGTCAAATATTATATATTGCGGATCAACAATTTTTATCTTGTTTTGTATTTTACCGTAGCGTTAGCACGGGCACACTACTAGTGGAAGATAAGATACGGAGCATGTCAGGGTAGAGGACGATGACTTGGTCAGCACAATAGACACTCAGCGCAGCGAAGACATCAAGGAGGAGTAGGACTACATGAGGAGAGGAGTGCGACGACGATGCTCTCGAGGCTAGATATAGCTTCGATGAGCTCATATATGGTGCTGGCGTGGACTGGGTGGTACAATCCAAACTAGAGACCCCTTATTTGTGCGCAAGTGGCATGAACTTTTACAATACAAACATAGCAGCTCCTAGGTTCTTGATCTTGCATGCAACAAAAGTAGACGAAAAGACATGCACATAAAACAACCAGCAACAACTGTTGGTTCACTTGCAATCCAATCAATAGAAGATAGAAGGCCTTTGCTGCAACCAAAAGACCTCGCGCCAACACCAACAACTCCTTGATTGCCAACAACAGCAGTAGTAGAGTAGAAGACAACACTACTGTAACACCCTGAAAAATGTAAATCAGAAAATGTGGAGCTTTTGAATTATTTTGCAATATGTTTTTATTTGAATTTGAAGTTTATGATATTTTTCTGAGAAATTTGGTGAAGGTTCCAAAAGTTAAAAGGACCAAGAAGAAACAAACATATTTAAATAATAGAGAATTAAAGTTTAAAACAAAAATCTGAAAAGATTATCCAGAAAAGGAAGGGAGAAATTTAACTTAAAAAATATAAATATCACATACATACAAATGTACAAACCAAAAACAAAAGAAAAAGAAAAAGGAAATAAAAAGAAAAAAAGGGGTAAAGTAGCCAGGCCGGCCACCAACCCGGCCCAGCCCCCACCTCCTTTCCGCCTCTCTTTTCCGCTTCGGCCAAGCGGATCAGCCCGCTTCCCCGCTTCCCGCCGCTGCCACGCAGGACCCGCCTCCACCCGCGCCCGTCTCTCTGTCACGCGGGCCCTCGCCCCTCTCCGCCTCCTCTCTCTGGCCAGCGGGCCCGACCCCGTGCGCCCGCCTTCTCCCCCTCCTTTTTCCCCGCACGTCCGGCTCTCCTCCACCGCCCGACTCCGGTCAAAAAGCTGGGCGACACGGGCGCGGATGCCCAGCTGAACAGCGACGTGGGAGGATCGCCCGAATCCCGCGACAAACCCCGCTGCCCGCTGTTGCCACTGATGCCGCCGCCTGCCAACGCCACCCGACCGTGCCGCCTGTCCCCGACGTACGCGCACGTCGTTGCCTAGGCAGCCGCGCTCCGCTCGCCTATAAAGCCCGACCGCCCCTTCATTCACTTCGCCATGCTTCCCTCTACCTTCTGCAGAGAGCAATTGAGCCCAAACACCCTCAAACGCCGGTGAGCCCATCTCCTTCCCCACCTCTGGCGATCACCAATCCGTCGATCCAAGCCATTAGGGTCCGATTCCCCGCACCCACGCCATCCCCGGCTCGCCGCGAAGTCATCCCCGGCCTCGCCTGAGCTCCCCGTCGCCTGTAGTTCGCCATCACCGAAGCTCCCTCCCAAACCGCCGCCGTCGCACGCCGCCGGCCCACCACCGTGCACCCCGGTCCCCGCCGCCTTCACCGCCAACATCACAGTAGCTTCGGGAACGCGTTTTGGCTACCTTCCTGTCAGACCCAGATTTTTCAATCTGAATCTTACTGTGTTTCACTGCACTAATCCCTGGATCAGTAGTTAATGCACACAGGTACATTGCTGAATCATTTCATGCATAATTATCCATTATATTACATGAATTGAAATACACCACATCGGGTGATAGTTTACAAAAGGGGCCGACTAGGCCAAATGTCATTATTACAAATACGCACAGCGGAAATACAGCAAAAGCAAACCCAAATCCACAGGCAAGCGACTGAAAGGTACTGTGTGCATTATATGTCACCAGCTAACTAGTAACATACGTGCACACAACGCCATATGTCTACTTGTCCATGACTAAATAGCGAAGCCTACACCTTAGTTTCCTTCGTCATTCTTCTCCTCCGTAGCGGGAGCTTCCTCGTAGGCGTAGTGGTCTTGCGCTCCTGTTTCTGGATTTTTGCCGCAAAGCGAGCGTGAGCACTCCGACCCCGTGCTCAGCGAATCAACACACAGAATGCAGTATATAACATGTATGGCTAACCAAATGATGGCTTAGGTTTATTTTCTTTTGCGAAGAGTGCTTTTGAATACAATTATATAAAAATCCTTAAGACCTAGCATTTTGAACACACGTATATGTTGAATGCGGTAATAATAGTGATTCAGATTCCATCCACCGTTACATGGCATCTGCACCATATAGCAACTTCTTTTCAGCGTTATAGCCGCTTAACTTAACACTGGGACGACACCCAGGACAATTCCAAAATAGGGCCTTACACTGCCCTTTTACTTTTCCAACCCATCATAAAGCATTTTGAAATAGAACTATATCTGGTTAAGTTTCCATGTCCGCCCTTGATCGTGGGCACGGCTATTCGAATAGTTTTGACTCTGCAGAGTTTGTACACTTTCACCACAAGAGACAATCAACTCATTGCCCCACACGATTCCTTAGTCATGTGGTTGAGCTGACCATCACAGTGACTTTTCAAAGTATCTAGACCCTTTTGTCATCTCACCCCTATGGGAGACTGCCCACTTGCGGTGGGTCCCATATGTTGCACGGGATGTTCCCCACAGCTACTAGCGTACGGGCTCCACTCCCCTCTGCGCTAGCACGACTGGGAAACTTCACCCTCCACTCGGTGTCCCTTTAGGCCTTCCCTTGCCCCTGCATAATTACTTCTCTCCCCCTATTAGTGAGATGAGTCCAAAGTTTTCGATAAATCTACTTAGCCAAGTTGTACTTTACAGACTTGTGGTTGTACTGTTTTACACGGGTGACATGACAAGATTCGGTCCTTAGGGTTATCTGGGCGGTCTATCAATAACTCACTTTGTGCTTCCACTGCACCACATATTCACATTTAATAACTCACTTTGTGCTTCCACTGCACCACATATTCACACACTCGAACTAGTCCGCCCAGATATTTAAGCATGTTGAGATTTTTGGAGGGTATAAAATAGTCATGTCAAATATACCAGTCATTCCCACCATGACTGCCCAAACCATTTTCTCATTTATTAAAAGCGATCATGATGTATGGGGCATTTCAGCGCCCCCTGCGTATTAATGCAACACTAAGCATAGCATATTATTAGGGACTTATTTTTGAAATATTAGTATTATGCTTTTGCTAGGGCGACAATGTTTTCACATTCAATCATTCCAAATGAGGGATAATACTATTCAAGGTAAACATTGGCATATAACTAGAATATCAAGTTTAGCATGTATTTTGCACAGAAATAACAGCATGCATTTTGTTAATTTAACACCAAGTAATTTGCATAAATGTGGGTTCAATATGATCAAAGTATTGACTCGCCTTGGTCACAGTGGTCGGGATCCGGATTTTCTGGTGTTTCTTGTGCTGCTGCCTCGATCTCCTCTTCTTGCGCTTCGTAAGCTATTTTAACGCGCGCCAAAAATTTGTACAAAAAGAAAAGCAGCAAATCAAACCAAATAACACCAGAAATTCAAATGAACTCTAAAAATTGTGATTTCAGTTTCATTGGATAGATCTTGATTTTAGATGAATTTAGAAATTTGTCTCATTCAATTTGGAGTTAAAATGAAAAAGTTATGATCCTTTAAAGTTCTCAGTTCAGTTAATTCCAAATATTATCAAATTTCTGACAGTGGGTCCCACATGTCAGTTTCTTTTTATTTTAATTCTTTTATTGCTGTGCCGCTGACAAGTGGGTCCAGGTACTGTTCACTGGGGTCCATCTGTCAGCAGGGGCTCATTGCAGACGTGTCACTGACCGATGGGGCCCAGCGGTCAGTCGGCCGCTCCAGCTGCACAGGCCGACAGGTGGGGCCCACCTGTCAGTAAGAAAAAATAAAAGAAATCCCTCGACCGCGCGCGCGGAGCCGGGGCTCGAACACGCGACGCGGGAGCAAGGGGGAGGGAGAGTTAACGCTGTAAGCCACTCGGTCGCCCGAGCGATGCTTACCCATATAGGGTAAGTATACCTTTTGAGGTAGCTCCGGGAGGCGGCCGGGCAGAAGAGTCGGGGGCGACGGTGGCCGGCGGCGTGCGGTGGTCGGGACGCTCCGGGGCTGCGTGGAATACAATCCCCGAGTGACGAGGGAGCTTCTGGCGGGGTCGGTGGGGACGGAGGGGCACGGTGGCGAGCCGGCGGCGTGCGACGGCGGAGGTTCGGGAAGGCTGGCGTCGCCGGCGAAGTACGAGCTTCGGGAGATGCGGGGAAGACTGGGAACAGCTTCGTGATGCTCCGGAGATGATTCACGAGCGGTGAATCGAGTTACCACGGCGGGAATCGGCGGGGAGGGCGGCGCCGGAGTTCGGGAAGAAGGAGGGGACCGACGGTGATTAGGGGGCTCTCGGCTTGATTGCTTACGGGTGAGGGTGGAGGTGAGTAGTGCGGCGCGATTGCAACTTTCAGGGGGGGCTTTTATAGCTGGAGAAGCGGCGCACGGCGAGGGCGGTATTCGGCCGCCGCTGTTCACGTCGGTGAGGGGAGATGAATCAAATCTCCCCGAGATTTTGTGGAAGAGAGAGGTAGCGGGGAGGTGCTTCCCCCCTCCTGTAGATTCTTAGATATTTTTCCCGTGAGGTGAGAGAGGGAGAGCGGATTGGCTGCGCAAGGGAGTGAGCGCGAGCGAGAGAGTGGCGCGGGCGCGTGGAGAAGAGAGGGAGGAGGGAGAAGAGCCTGACAGCTCGGTCCCACCGGGCAGCGAGAGAGAGGCGCGGGTGGAGTGAGGGCCACGGCGCAGTGAGGCGCGGGGTGCGCGCGGGAGATGGGCTGCGGGCGCTGGCGCGCTGGGCCGGGCGTGCGTCCGCGCGCGGGGAGGGGCTGGGCCGGGGTGATGGCCGGCCCGGCCGAGTTTTTCTTTTTCTTTTCTTTTCCATTTTTATTTCTTTGATTTTTCTTTTGGGTTTTCTTGTGTGTATATATAGGTATACATATACATATATTCACTTCCTTTCCTCCTGGAAATTTTATACCTTTTATTTTGCTAATATTTGTTACATAAAGATTATTTTCTTGCTATGTTTAATTGTATGCTTACATATACATATACATACATATGTATATATATATATGTATATATATTCTTGTAAATACTTATTATTATTTTTACTTTTATAGTTCTTTTGGATCATCTTTCCAGATTCTTCATTTGATGTTCCTGTTGTATCATTTTATGTGTGATTTCTTTCTTCTTTTTAAAATTCCTTTATAAATTCAAAAAGCCAATAAACTCCAATTCAAATAAAAAGCAATTAAAATAATCCAAAAACTCCATAATTTATTATTTATATTTCCCAGGATGTTACACTTCCGCACCTCCCCGACCACCTCTCGCCGTCGGCACCGCAGCCCCACTGCCGCCCCCCGACTTCCTCTGCCCGACCCCCTCTGCAGGTTGGTGTAAAAGGGTTACTTACCCTATATAGGTAAGCAACACCTGAGTGATCGACTGGCTAGCAGCGTTAATTCTCTTCTCCCCCCGACTCCCTCGGTCGCGCGCGTTCGAGCCCCCGGCTCCGCAGCGCTGAGGTTGAGTCCTTCTTTTTATTTTCGTACTGACAGCCAGACCCCACCTGTCAGCGGCTGCTAGTCTGAGAGGCCCGCTGACACCGGGTTCCACCTGTCAGTGCTTGACCACTGACATGTGGGTCCAAAGCCGAAGGGTCCCACCTGTTAGTGGCCAATAGCATGTATGGCCACTGACAGAAGGGTCCCACTTGCCAGAGACCATGAACAATGGGTCTCACAGACATGGGGACCCCACCTGTCATAGACACAAAAGCATAAAAAGATAAAAGAAAAGAATAAAATCTAAAATATGCAGTAGGACCCACCTGTCAGAGATTTCATATTTTCTGGAATTAAATCAAACTGAGAACTTTAAATGGGCATAACTTATTCATTTTAACTCCAAATTGAGTGAAACGAATTTCTAAATTCAAGATCTATCCAATGGAACTAGAATCATGATTTTTAGAGTTCATTTGAATTTCTGGTGATATTTTGTTTGATTTGTTGATTTTCTTTTATCCGAATTTTCGCGCACGTTAAAATAGCATACGAGGCTCAGGAGGAAGAAGCTGAGGCAGCCACTCTAGAAGCTCAAGTAAACCAAGACCCAGACCACTGTGACCAAGGCGAGTCAATACTTCGATCATGTTGAACCTACATTTTCTGCAAATTTACTTTTGTTTAAATTATCAAATTGCATGTTGTTATTTCTTATGTAAAGATATGTTTGTTTGAAGATTTTAGTTATATGCCAGTATTCAACTTGCTAGTATTATACCTCCTTTGGAACATTTGAATAACTGAGCCTTGTCTCCCTAGCAAAAATTATAATGGTAACCTTTCAAAAATAAGTCCATCATTATGAGCCATGCTTAGTACTGCTTAGATAAATGGGGCACCAAAAATGCCCCAGGCCTTACTTTTACTCATGAGAAGCTGATTTGGGAAATCTTGGTGGTGATGACTGGTATATGTTGGTATGAATATTTTATGTTTCCAAAAACCCTACTTGCTTAAATATCTGGGCGGAGGGTTCGAGGGTGTGTGTGAGTGTGGTGCAGTGGAAGTACAAAGTGGTTAGTGGTAGAACCGCCCAGGTAACCCTAAGGACCGAATCTTGTGATGATCTTCGAGTGTACAACAGTACAACCACAAGCTGGCAAAATATAGGCATGATTTACTAATTTGTGTGGCTCTAAGGTGGTTACGTGAAGGTATGACCACGAGCAAAGGGATGGATGGTCTCATCCCCGCCTTTGTCCGTGATGGCTCACGAGGGACCCTTCCCGAGGGATGTGCGTATTCTATGGAAGATAGACCTTAGCGGGCGTAACCACAGTAGAACTATGCATTGTAACAATCATGTGATAGTCTACTCAACCGCATGGCTAAGGAATCATGTGGGGCAACGAGCAGATTTATCTCTTGTGGGTAAAGTGTGCAAACTCTGCAGAGTCAAAAACTATTCGAATAGCCGTGCCCACGGTTAAGGGCGGACATGGAAACTTAACTAGATATAGTTCTATTTCAAAAACTTTGTGGGTGGAAATGGTAAAGTGGAGGGCAGAGAAAGACCCTTATTTGTGTTGCCCTGGGTGTCGCCCCAGTGATAAGTTAAGCGGTTGTAACGCTGAAGGAGTAAGCATATGGTGCAGAGGCCATGTAACGGTGGATGGAATCTGGATCGCTATTATTATTGCATTCTTTCACATAATATGTTTCAGTTCAAATTGCTAGGTCTTAGGAAATTTCTAAGTATCATATTTCAAAAGCAATTTATGACAAATAAAATAACTCGAGCCTTCCCTTGATAAGCCTTGCATATTATTTAATTTCATCCTGTGTATTGGCTCGCGGAGCACGGTGGTTTATGCTCACACTCGCTCTCACAACAAATCCAGAATCAGGAACCAGATCACTACGCTTCAGCAATACTCTTGGTCATGAGGGAGAAGAAGATGAAGTCGTCAAGGGCTAGGTCGCGAACCCCCAGTCAGCTGCCTGTGGGCATGTCCTGAGGGTCCCACCTGTGTGCTTCATTTCCGCTACTGCATTTTATTGATTTTGGCCTAATCGGCCCATGTGTAAGTTTACTATTATATTTACGCTTCCGCATGATATGTATTTTGATGTTTATTTCTGTATCTGTGGGCACTATCTACTGATCTAGGGAATAGTGCGGTGGAATCACAGAGGATTCCGAATTGAAAAATCCGGGTCTGACAACTACTATGCCGTCCTTCATGCCAAACAGCCACCCACAGCAAATGCAATATCAACAATAGTACGTTTGTTATGCTCTTCATGCCTCACCAGCCATGCAACAACAACAACAATAGTGAAAATAAAAAACATGCAACACTCAGAAAATCCCTAGATGGAATTCACGATAAGTAATTGGGTTGCTATAGTTTTTCTATTTTCAATGACTCGAAGCAAAGATCCCCCTTTTTTACAATGGCCAGTGGCTAGGTTTTATAGCCAACACATGCATGCAACTAGACCCTACTAACAAATGGACTCAACATTTACTTAACATCCTAACCGACCAGAAATCAAAAACCAACTTAATTAAAAGAACCGAACCAGCTATAGGACTCAACTTGGTAACTGACTCAAAAAGTAAACCAGACATTTCCTTTTATCTGGTCACAGCCGAAGGAAACAACTCAGCAAAATCAAATACTAACCAAATTAAAGTTTATTGGTACAAGCATGGAACCGATGTAGATAAAGTTTCCTATTTTGCCATGCGTCTTGTCTTCTTTTCTTCCTTTTTGTTTGATGCATGTAGCAGTTCAATGCTTTCTTTTGTTAGCATGCATGCATGTAGAACAAACCCCTTCCTTCTCATCCACTTGAGCACTACCTCGCCCCAAAGTACACATGCTATCATGTATTTTTCCTCCATATCCGGCCACCCTCTTCTCCCTCTCGGCTTCCTTGGTTGTGGTAGTACATGGCACCATATCATCCTCCCCCCTAAAGCAGAACTGTCCTTAGCTTTGGGGTAATCTTGGGAGCTTTGTTCTTGGTGACTGAAATCTCCTCATCAACATGGATAACACTCTCTAATTTTAGTTTCAGCACATACGTCTTTCCCCTACGTACAAAGGTGTATGTGTTGGACCGGCGCTCATATGTAGCATTATGATCATATTGCCATGGCCTTTCCAACAATAACCTATATGCATCCATTGGAACCACGTAATAATGCACCTTGTCAATATAATCACCAACAACAAACGGAACACACACCTTGTGAGCTATCTTTAGCCTCCCGGAGTTGTGTAGCCATTCCACGTGGTGTGATTAAGGATACCTCCACGTGGACATCCCCAAAGAGTACACTAAATCCTTGCTAATCATATTGGTATAACTTCCACTATCTATGATCAACTTGTATGCTTTATCTCTGATCTTGCCCTCTGTTTGAAAAACATTTCACCGTTGTCCCTTTGTTTCAGATTCTTTACTTTGCACCTTCCAGACCAAAATATTAACACCACCCAAAGGAGGGTCAATAATAATAAGACTGTCATCCTTATGCTCATTGTCAGACTTTTCACTTTCAAAATCACCAATAAAACTCATCGAAGCATAGCTCTTTACTGATAAGCATCCTCCATTGATTTGGACAATCACGTATCATATTTCATCTTCTCTTGTACTTGAAGCACTCAATTTCTTTAGCAAAAGCATTAGAAGGTAACCAAAAATTAGTTTTAGTTGCTTCTTTACCTCAATTGCTTGCCTCCTTTGAAAGAGCCCCATTTGAATGGTTTGATATCACCACTTTGGAGTGTGAACCAACCTAATTGCCTTGCTATAATGGATGCCTCAATGAGTTTGTTTGAGTGTTGGCGCACCCATCTTTGACTTGTTTGAGTTTCAATTGGGGTTCGACACATTTGGCTTGATGCACTATGTCTTGAATGTTGTAGTAATGGATTATCTCCACTTATCTTGCATATTCTCATTCAACCCACTAAAGAAACATGTCACAATAGCCTCCTCATATTCCTCCATTGCTATATGAATCATCAATATCAATATCTCTTTATAATATTCATCAACACTAGAATTACTTTAGCGTAATTGTTGTAGCCGATTGTACAAGATCCTAGTGTAGTGTGCTAGAATGAAACATTGCCTCAAGATATTCTTCAATTACACCCAAGTATCCAGACAAGCTTCTACATGACACAATTGGTTCCATCAAACAATAGCATATCCGGTGAACTCAATTGTTGCCAAACAATCTTCTTGTCCTCGGTGTAGTGATGGTCTTCAAAAATTTGTTCGATGTTCATCTCCCACTCCAAGAACTACTCTGGTTCAGCTTTACCATTGAATGATGGGACATAAATTTTTACCAGCACGATGCCATCATCCACGGCAACACGTTGAGCAAAACTAACACCATCACGCATGCCTCCACCATGGGCAACACCTTGGTCATGCATGACTCTACCACGGTCAGCACAATGGTAGTCATGAGCATGACGTAGTTTTAGAGCAAAGCCCACTACACCATCAAAGCCTCCTCTTGTTTGTCATCTTCGTATTGTGCATGCCGTTCGGGATATTAAGGAAGCCGTTTAGAACTAAAATTGTGGTTGTTGGTTGCATATAGCCTCCATCAATGCCTCAATTCGCACTCCCAAATCATCAATCTTACCTTTAAGTTTCCAGTGATAACCCAAGAAGTAGTCACGTGTAGCTTCAAGCTCTAATCGTACCTCAGGCAGCAAAGACACCACATATTGGGGTGCCTCCCTGATTGGCTCGGCATGAGTATCAACCGCATCACCATCTTTAGTCTTCATGGAACCCACCATCAAGAAAAAAATCAATAACCATGTATCATGATCAACCACGCTCTGAAACCAAGATGGCACGACCCAAATTAGAGAACACTAATTTGTGCGCAAGTGGCTCGACCTTTCACAGTACAATGTAGTGGCTCATAGTTTCTTGATCTTGCATGCAACAAAAGTAGATGAAAAGACATGCACAAGTTCTATTTCCTCCTCTTAGTCAAACAACCACCAGCAGCTATTAGTTCACTTGCAATCCGATCAATAGAAGAGAAAAGGCCTTTGCTGCAACCAAAGGATCTCGTGCCAACACTAACAACTCCTTGATTGCCCACAACAGCAGCATTAGAGTAGTAGTCAACACTGCTATGCTGTCCTTCACACAAAACAGCCACCCATAGGCAAACGCAACAGTAGCAACACGTCTGTCCTGCTCTTCATGCCTCACTAGCCATGCAACAACAGCAGCAATAGTGATCATTTGTAGCAAGAACAACAGCTTCAATCGATCAACAATAGCAGCCCTGGTGTTCACACGGTAGCAACAATTGAATACACACTTCTTGATCAGCCAAACAACCATGCAACAACAGCAATCACACCACTGTGTTGAGCAGCCAGGATTAGCAGATGGATTCAACGCACGCTGAGAACGCCACGCCAAACCCCAGATAGAACTTCCTGCACCCGTGTATACCATGATACACAAACTGAGGATGAGATCAATCACGACCAGTGGCATGTAGCTCTTAGAAAATCCCTAGATGGAATTCACGACAAGCAATGGGTCACCATACCCAGTGTTTTTCTATTTTCAATGACTCGAAGCAAAGATCCCCCTTTTTACAATGGTCAGCAGCTAGCCTTTACAACCAACACATGCATGCAACTAGACCCTACTAACAAACAGACTCAACATTGACTCAACCTACAAACCGGCTAGAAATAAAAAAAAACCAACTCAATTAAAGGAACCGAACCAGCTATAGGACTCAACTTGGTAACCGACTCAAAAAGTAAACTAGACATTTCCTTTTATTCGGTCACAGCCGAAGGAAACAACTTAGCAAAATCAAATACTAACCAAATTAAAGTTTGATTGGTACAAGCATGGAAACGATGTAGGTATAGTTTCCTATTTTGCCATGCATCCTGTCTTCTTTTCTTCCTTTTTGTTTGACGCATGTAGCAGTCCAATGCTTTCTTTTCTTAGCACGCATGCATGTAGAATAAACCCCTTTCTTCTCATGCCCCTTGTGAAGAGGCCCGATTGGTTTGTGTAGGTTGGAGCTCACCTACTCGAAACGGAAAAGAGCTACTTTAGTAGATTAAGAAAAGGCTCAATTGTGCATGAAGTCAGCTTAATTCATTCAAACTCTTTCAATGTGGATTAGGAAAGACTATAAGAAAAATCTCTTGTGTTCATTGAGTGGTTTACTTCCTTGCTCCTTACTTTGTACGTTTACTTTTCTAGTGATTAATTGCTTACTTGTCTATGTAGAATTGTAACTTACTTAGACCTAATTTGTTGGTT
Source organism: Dendrocalamus latiflorus (assembly GCA_017311315.1). Classification (NCBI taxonomy): domain Eukaryota; kingdom Viridiplantae; phylum Streptophyta; class Magnoliopsida; order Poales; family Poaceae; genus Dendrocalamus; species Dendrocalamus latiflorus. Next base: position 12,723,603 of record CM029663.1, read on the forward strand.
CACATAGAGAAACTATATTATTTATGACTTAATTATGAGAAAACGTTTTGACTTATGTTTCTATATAAAAACATAGTTCAGTCAAAGAAATTTTAAAAACCTCCTATTCACCCTCTCTAGTCGGTTAACATTGATCCTACATCCTCAACAACCACCTCTGCTATGGCGTGGCCACTTCTGCTTTGACCACTGCTCAAGGTTAATATATGGCACACAATCTTGGATCTATTCCCAATTTTTGCAATCCTCTTTGATGACTTCTGCTTTGACCACCTCTTAATTCTTGGTTTTATCCATAACAACTGAGATGCTCCCTTCGTACTCAAGTTAGGTTGAGGCTAATTTTAAAATACAAGGTTAGAGCTGAAAATTTGTAGTTATCTCACCAAACCAATAGCTTCATACCTATCCCTACTTGATATGAGATTTACATAATCTTTACATGAATCTCTTTTTACATTTCGTAATGTTCCACTTATGCTCTAAATCATTTTACATGTTTTGACGACTATGTCCAAGCTTATGCAATGTTTTGACGGGTATGCCCAAGATTTTGTAAATCTGAATGCTATGCAGATATACTGCATAAGGTTAACTGAACATTAGTTTCCATATGAAGGTAATGAAGGCAGTGAACCAGCATTGGAGCTATGGAAGACCTCGAGTTGTCGTTGATGCAAGTGTAATGCAATCTCTTCTTATTAAATAAAATTGATTTCCTGCTACGGCGTCTAATTATAGTTGTCTTCTATGTCAGTATGCATGCTTCTATAGAGGAGGGTTTCAATTTTCTTTTAATGATTTACAATGTGATGGCGAAACCTCACTATGTTGGCCATCATCTGGCTGCCGCACAACATATCTTGTAGGCAACCTAATGATGACATGTTAGCCCGTTTGTGTTTCTGTATCACATGGACGGATTATCTTGTCACGTTACTAGTCACCTGCTCGTGCGTTGCAACGAAATTTATTAGATATATAGATAATCATGATATGGAAGAGAGCTACTATGATCAATTGAAATGTGGAGAGTGGTGAGAAGTTGAGAATGTGGTGGTTGGAGGAGAAGGAATGTATAACCACTAACTCGTTCTTTTATAATAGTAATGATATAAGTGTTTGTTTTAAAATCCATAGATAATCTCATTGTTCTATAAATTTTCAAGGTAGTTTTCAGTTTACTTGTTCTTTTTCTTGGTGGTTACTTGTGAATATTGTGTGCTTTTTCCGAGTAATTTTCTATTCCAATTAAACAAAAGCGAGTCATATCATAATTTGCTAGACTGTGGACAATGGAAATGGACAATGGAAATAGTATTATCAGATTAGTGTTGATTGGCAAGGTATGTATCTCGATTCTCAAGTTAGACGAATTTCTTTCATGGAGTAATTTATCCTTTGAAATTCGATAGATAGATTATATCTATTTATACGAAATTTTAGTAGTTATTTTTGGAAATAGCAACGAACATGGAGCCACACTCTTGCATGTGCTACAATTTCCATTGTGGCACATCGTGCTAGAGATCTCGATCCTGAAGGCTTGTTGGATCTATGTATTCTGACATGCATGGACATGGATAACAAGCATAATTGCCTAGGAGGTGGCAAGTTCATTGTACCTGCTTATGTCAACCAGATGTACATTTTATTCGTTAGAGACTAGAGGTGCTTGCAACAACAAAATATTTCACTAGACTACCTGCCTGTAAATGATTGTCCCTTGGTGCTTTGTGACACCATAACATCCATAAGCTTCAATCAATCTGCTTTTCTTTTTACATGGGTGACATATGCTCTTCTGCCTACAAAATATGATAGGATGCTTGTCATTATGTAACTCGGCTTTTAGTTGCCCTGGATATCCTTTTAGAAGCACTTGACACACTATTCGGGCAATATATGGTACTTAATGTAACAGGGAAATGAATTTGCTGGGAAAGATCATTTAAGCTTGCATTGCAGTGATTCTGAAAGCATTATATATATATATATATATATATATATATATATATATATATATATATATATATATATATATATATATATATATATATATATATATATATATATATATATATATATATAGTAAAAGTATTGAGTGCTATTAGGTGCCCGGACTCCTCAATCGTGTGCCGTCCGATCGCGCACGCACAGTCAGCCAGGGAAAAGTTGATTAACGAGTTGGGAGATGCTAGACCCGTTGCTTGAGCAAATTAGGAATCTCCATCACTCGGTCACGATTCTTTTCCCCAAATCGCGCATTTCCCCGGTCTCGCCTCTTTCCCCAAATCGCGCGTGGCTGCTTCACCGGAGGACAGCTCCGCTGTTCTCAACACCGAGTCGCGTCCAAGTAGCCGAGGCGACGGCCGACAGTGGCGCCCGGGTACAACATTGCCTCCGGTTTCTTACTCACCACCACCTGACCTACTCCTCCGTCAGATCTCTCCCCTCCGCTCGTCTCCCGGGTCCTGACAACCCCCTGCTCTCCGCCCCGGATCCCGCAGGTTAGTTGAATCCTTCTGTACTCGCTCCACGGATCGTGATGGAGTTCTTGCTTTGCTTCTCAACGCCTGCTCACCATGTGTTCGATGGAATAGCTGTGAGGTGCAAGTACGTGTGTTGGTTCTTGCTTGGGCTGATTCGAGACGGTGGTTTGATTGATGCTAATCCAGTAGTGAGCTTCTGCTAGTTGTGTGGCTGGTTGAGTACTTACGAGTGCTGGTTTAGACTTCGAAGCTCGTTGCTAAAATTTGCAGCTTGCTGTGCAAAAGTTATGGAAGATTCTTCTTATCTGAGGTGCAAGAGCAGTACGAATTTGAGGAGGTGAAAAAGTGCTTTGTGCTGCCTGCATAAATCTTGTTCCAGGAAAGGAGAAGTAAAAGCTACTGGTCCAGGAAAGGAGCAGTACGAATGTTGTGTAGAATTCTCAACACACCCCTTCAGAGAAAACAGTTCTGTCTTTTCCCTTTTTGCCCGTCATGTCTCTTAGCAAGTAGGAAATTGACACACTTTGGTGGGTCGCTATAAGAAATTATGTAGTCAAGTCAATTAAAATCTTGTGTCGCAAATCCTAAGGCTATCTCTTCCAATTCCGTTTTCTTTACACTAATCTCCCAGTCTCTATGCAGGCTTCACTTCTGTAAGGAATTCTATTTGGTAATTTTAGTTCTCATCAGAAGATCTTTCATAGTCTGAGATACTTCTTGTTTTCCACAAAAAGGTCTTGAGTTGTTCCCATAATTTTAATAGGGTAGAGTTATGATGCATGTTCATATAACCCTTAACACGTACCTTTTCTTTCTTGAAAAAGTATGGAGCATCGATTGTTGCCTGATTTTTTCCCATATGATGCATGTTCATATAACCCTTAACATGTACCTTTTCTCACTTTATTCTGCACTAGTGTGATATATATCGTAAGTCAATACTCAAATTCTGATGGTGAACATTCACTTTTTCCTTGACCCGTGCAACGAAGTTTGAAACCTTGTGTCTTTTCATGTTTGCAGCTTCGGTCCCTTGTTGAAATGCTTGATTCACTTACCACTTACTCACCTTCAGTGGTAAGATTTAGATTCATAAACAGTGGCCTATAAATTAATCTGTTAAAGAAAAACAAGCATTTGGGTGACATACTTGTTAAGCATGTTAAACAAGCATTTGGGTGACATACTTGTTAGGCATGTTAAGATCTTCAAAGAGCTATAACTTTTTGTTGTGCCGACATCTGTAAAAAATCTTCTGGCACTTTGCAAGGCACTGATCAGTTTTGTTTTATTTTTTGGTCGAGGATCCGAAGATGAGATATTTGCAACTGGTGTTCTTGCAAGTCTGCAGAAATTTCTACGCAAATGCTTCATATCTGTCTTATCATATAGTATGTTATGATTCTACATTATTTCATTCAATTTAAATTGTTAACTACAAATTTTATTAAAGGTATGTTGACTTTTTTTCTTTCCAGGTTATGTCTCATATTGGTTGTACAACTATTCCTAGTAAATATATTCTGAAAAGATGGACTGTGCATGCTAGAGAAGGCACTGGAAGTCATTTTGAATCATTCATAAATGACAATGATGCTGCTGTTTCGAGGACACACCGCCATACCCTTCTTTTTAATGCCTGTATGAATTTGTCTAATAAGGGCGATGTGTCAATTGATGCATTCCATATTGCTATGAGGCATCTAACACAAGCAATAGAGGAGATTAAGATGACTCATACGCTTGAAACTGAAGAGTTACATACACATAATGTTTCTTTGAAAGAAATTGTTCATTCTGATGAGGCTACAGTTTCAAATGATGACCATTCTAATAATCAAGACGACGATTCCATTAATCAAGACGAAGAGATTGACCCCATCCTTCCACCTGATCATCGGAAGAAGCGTGGACGTCCCAAATCAACAAGGTATAAGTCTCAATTAGATGGTCCTATTACCAAGAAACGCATGTGTTCCCATTGCAACCAGAAGGGACATTACAGAACTAGCTGCCCTTATAATCCGGACAATTCTTCCAAATCCAAGATACAAAAAGTGTGTCAGAAGTGCAAGTTACCAGGACACTACGCATCCACATGTGTTACTATTGTCTAGTATTACTTCGATATTAGGATTTTCCTTTCCCAATAATGAGTTACATTTCCGTTACCATTTTCTGTTTGAACTGTAATGAAATTCTTGCACTTGATACAACATATCACTTTAGATTTATCTGTCCGTATTGAGTATATACAATTGTGGTTTTTGAGTGATTGGTGTCTGCATACCTCCGGACGGACATTTGTATACTAGTTCGGAGTTGCTTAAATTTTTTAGATAACATGCCATACCCATTTTCTAAGGCATTCGTCTGCATGGCCAATACAAATGCAAACGATGTGTATACGTACAAACGTGCCATACCCGTTTTCTAAGGCATGCGTCTGCATGGCCAATACAAATGCAAACGATGTGTATACGTACAAACGTATTCAAACGTATTCAGGAAACTAGGGTTCTAACGCATTAACTTTTTTATACAAACGTATTCAGGAGAACTAGTTCGGAGTTGCTTACCTTTTTTAGATAACATGCCATACCCGTTTTTTCTATACATTTCGAATCCATCATCCATTTAATATAGCAATTTTTTTGTCCGAGTAAGTTGAAAAATACACATATGATTCTCACCTTACCTGATAACATCACGTGCGAATTCACCGCTCATAACCATTTCGTGCGGTGTATAAAAATTCCTGAAATAAAACATAGTTTTTCTTATACTGTACGTCCACCACTTAAAATTTTATTGAGTATAATACTCGATTTAATCACAACGATTCATTATATGTTCCACGTAATGATATTTTGCATACAGCATAGACTATTAAATTTATATGTACAAATAAACATACTTCTAATACCGCCGTCTTTTTTTCATACCTACTCCATGTTTATTAATACATCGCCGATACACATACCTATCCTACGTTAATAGCACGTTGAGCAGGTAATCTTTTTATGTCAAATAATGATACTTTTTTCCACGTTAATTCAACATACTTTTTTCCACGTTAATTCAACAATATCTAGACACATACCTAATTCATCAGGTTCCGGATCACTGGACACAATTTGTAGACTAATCAATCCGTGATCGTAGGAAATGTATTATGGCAACTACAGATCTGTATCACGCACGCACAGCAAGCAGGATAACTAGGATCGTTGCGTATTTATTACTTGATCGCTGCATATTTGGCAGTAACAAATCCGGATTGCACTCATGACTCATCAGTACGGCGTGATATACCAAGCCTAACAGAATTTGATAATGGGTATACCCGTTAATCTCATACCTAATACAATCTAACACATCTCAATATGATCCAATATCGGTTGTTAGGTTAGGTGCTTGGACTCCTTGGAGTCCCATTTCGCACCATGGTTAGGTGCCTGGACTCCTTGGAATCATATATATATATATATAAAAGGAGCACCATGGTGTCCAGACACCATGATTAAGACTTTCCATCCATAATTGATTTAGCATGCCAAATCAATAACTTCCTTTCCAAATCGATGTATTTTTGAATTAATGAATATTAACAGCTTTACCAGATATATTATATATCATTTTACTTGCACACATCTAAAATCAATCCAAAGAGGCTTGGTGCTCAGACACCATGGTGCCCCATTTCAGCGTCACACACACACACAGATATATATATATATATATATATAGTCACACACTAAATTACAGTGGACATACATTAACACCTTCTAGCTGTTTGGCTATTTTAATATTTTTCATCATTTATGCCCCCATGATTGTCTTTTATTGTAATACATATTTTCCTTATTATGGTCATGTTTTAATTATCCCTGTGCAACTTAATTTTTAAACAATTTTCTTCTACCTATAACCAGATGGCAGTAGGGGTGCAAATAGGTCATGTAAATTCCGACTGATTCAGTACCAAATCCGATTGGTATCAGATTCAGGAAGGGAATTCAGTATCCGGATTTGGTATCAGCATTGGATAGTTAGATTCGAATTCGATAGCTAAATTGAGAGGGTTTTTATCCGATTGAATAGCATCGGTAAATGAACATTGGCTCCTGTGCTCTCTCTTACCCTAAAAAAGCGATGGCCTATGTGTTAATGCTGCTCCTCCACATCCTCGTCTCTCTTCTCTCCCTGCCACTAGAGGTGGGAATTGGGCGTGCCGTGTCGGCACGGCCCAGGCCCACCGTGCTTCGGGCCGCTTCGTGCCGTGCCGGTTCGGCCCAGTCATCCTGTCGTGCCGTGCCGTGCCGGCCCGCCTCGTCTTTGGCCAGGCCCAAGCACGGCCCAAAGCCCACCGTGCCAGCGTTCGTGTCGTGCCAGCCCAAGCCCAGTCCAAAGTAACTATACACGACGAAAGCGACGGCGACAATGGTAGCGGTGGCCGCTATCTTCCTTTCTCTTGTATCCGCCTTATTAAAAACATACTTAAAATTCGATTCTATTGTCTCATGCCATTCCACCTCCGAACTTGGTCATCTAGTCCAATGGAATGTATATCTTGTGCAAATTAGACTATAGTGTACGTGGACATCGCCCGACAATATAGCATAGGCCTACCCAACTAGTCAAATAGAAAAGCTCAAGGAGAATCATGAGTACAACTTACTATAGTTAAGAAATCAATTTTAAATAGTTTCTGGTCAACCGTGCTCTTCGTGCCGTGCCGGCCCGAGCACAGCCCGATCTGTCGTGCCGTGCCGCCCACCGTGCCGAATTTTGAGGCCCAGCCCGGCCCACCGTTCGTGCCGTGCCGGCACGGCCCGCCACGTGTCAGGCCGGGCCGTGCTTGGGCCGGGCCGTGCCGACCGTGCTTCGGGCTGGCCCAAAGAAGCCCGGCCCAAGTCCCACCTCTACCTGCCACCATGGAACCGCTCCTGCCACCGCCGTTGCCCTCCTACCACTGGCCAACCTCCAGATCCAAAGACTCCATCCCTCTTGCTACTAACCTCCAAATCCATCGCCCCAACTCACACAGGGAGCACCGGCAAGCTGCAGTGGTGGAACGGTGGTGACAGTATGCGCTTGGCGTGTTCTCAAGTGGTCGAAACGGTGGAATGTGGCAACTGGAACGGGAAGAAAATGACAACGATGACCGGGGCTAAAAGGAAACCACTGGTGGCGAACTCGGTTGCAATGGGGAGGAGGTGCGTGTGCACAGGAACAGCCACGATCTGGAGATGCTAGCAGCGGCCTCCTTTGGCGAAGAGGACAGCGGAGGGAGGCCAACGGCGGCGGCAGCCAAGTCTCAGTGGAAGAGTCCGGTGGCGGGAGTCACCGGAGATGGGATAGCTGGGGTGGTGGTGTTGGTGACGATCAGCAGGCCGAGGCAGATCGGGTGATGCTAGCGGCTAGGCGAAAGGAGCTCCGAGGCATCGAGGCACCAACAATGGTGAGGTAGACATGACACGGTCGCAGTGAGGCAGCCATGACATGGTCGCAATGCGAAACGGCTACAGTGGCTGCTAGTGGGGAAGATGATGATGGAGCCGCAATGGGGTGGAGGATGGGGTCAGTGCCCTTGGAGTGGCCACGACCGCCTTGGGCTCCACGTTGGCTGGAGCACGAAGAGAAGCACGAAAGAGATGTTTGATGGCCAGATCTTACAGGGACAAGTAGCTACCTTCCATGTCCTTGTCGTGGCCTCCGTAGTTCTATTTCAATCGATTTCATTTGGTTCCTTTGATTGGTGTTGGTCGATTCTGTTTTGGATTAATTTGTTTTGGTTGGTTGGTTCGATTGGTTCTTCAGTTGTTAGGACTTGAGACTGAGTAATGAGGAGGAAGAAGATGGACAGAACCATCTTTTCGCTCACCATTTTACAGCCAATTCAGGGGGAGTGATGGTAGTCTCAAATAAGGGATGAAAATTGAGATCAAACGGCAATGAATCCACTACCAAATGATACTCCAAATATGCCTAAGTGCTCAACTAAAACTTGTACCTGAAACTTTGAAATGCTTTTGTTCAACATTACGCCATTGGCTAAAAGGTGACATGTTATGTGATTAGTCATTGGCATTGTTGTGTATGTCTGTTGTAACTATGGTTTAATGCATGTTCATTTTTGTATGCCTGTCCTATCCGCATATATTATGTGTTTCTGATTCGAAACCGTGATGTATACGTCCCAATGGTAGTGTATCTGAAACTTCAAATACTTTGAATTAGTATTTGTATTCGGTTTTACCATATCCGACTCCGAACCCGAGAAAAAAATAGGTTAGGATACGGTATAAGTAACATCTATCTGAATCCGATCTGGTTACACCCCTAGATGGCAGGTAATTTCTATGTACAGTATTTATATTTATAACTAGCACTTGTTGTGTGCTTTATACTTTATATAATTATATTTATGTTTTTATTGGTTTTTGCCTGGATGCGTTCTAATATGTCATGTGGACTGACAATTTTTTTTCAGATGTTTGATTAACCCACAAAATTGGTTGTCCGCTGAGTCGCAAGATTAGAGGGAAAGTAGGACATGGTGGCCAAGGCCTCAAGGATGGCACATGAAGCTGGATTGGGGACAACACGAGTGTTTGGCTTTCTAGAATTTGTCACTTTCTAGAAATGCATCCAAATAAAAATATTTTTGGAATTCTCATTTGGGATTTATGTTGTCCTGGTTGAATCCGACCTAAATATAGCTGCCTTAGAGCAACTCCAAAAGATTAGCTAAAAGAAGTATCTAAATTTAGTGATTTAGCTATTCTCTAAAATGAATCTCACCCAAAAAAAACAAGACTACTCCAACAGGCTATCTAAACTAGAGGGCGCGCGGTGGGTCGCGTACGCGCGGGAATGGGGCGCAGCGTGCGGGAAGGAAACGTCGACCGCGCCAAGAGGCTGGATGGTGAGCGAGGTAGGCTATCCAAAAATAGAGAGCGAAGGGGAAGGGATGGAGAGCTACTAAATTTGGAGAGTCATTTACAGAGTCTATTGGAGACGTTTTTTCTCCAATAATAGCCAAACTTACCTTTAGAAAATGATTTAGCTCTTCTCTTGGAGTTGCTCTTACAAGTTTTATTACAAGTATAGAATTAGAGCTGAGATTACAGTACTATATAATATTTACCTCAAGCATACATATGGGAGTTTCATAACTGATATGTTGTTTTAGCATAACATGAAGCTCTTTTTACCTTGGGCATAACTGTGATGATATGACAAGGTCAATGCCGTGCGCAAGAGCGAGGTTGAAGGAAAAGACGGGAGACGGAGTTGATGGCGTGAGCAGACAGACCAATCCTCACAATATCGATTTGATGTATTGGTGTAATATAAATTTTTTATCTATGGCAAAAATACGTGCATTCCGCTAGTAATACTATATATTTATACTTGTACATGATACTTCTGAATCTCGTATCCCCTATCATTCTTCTAAGTCTGAGGTTGTTTTCTACTTGGGGTTCGACATTTCCACAGCCATATGCCATGATGCCATCCAAATGCCATGGGCGACATTGCCAATCCCAGCTCATTCTTTCCTCCCCTTCCTCTGTCTGCCCTTTTTCGTTTTTCCTGAAGTTATTGGGCTTCACTTACTAGGTGATTGGTCCTGAGTTTAAAATGATTGTAGGTTTTCTACTAGGCTCGATGCGCTGCGGGCTTTCACCTACGTGACTGGCCTGGCCTAGCTAAGACGTCCGTCGATGTTTAGAAGAGAGACCTTTGATCCATTAGGTTCGGTTTTTTTTTCGAGTGGCATTGGGATCCGTTTCTTAAAAGCGTGTACACGCAGGAAACACGATCTCAATTGTCAATCAGTGCTGGAGCGGATCACGTTCTTTCTTCCTCGCGGATCACGGTGGGTACATGTGACATGAAAGCATCACTTCCATCAGCCTAACATCGAAAGGTTTCCAGGATCCTACCAATTATATATGGTGGTGATCGGTTCGGCTGAAAAGCTTGAGCCTTATGACTGAAAACACTGTAGCTAGTTGAAAAAAACACTGTAGCTGACAGAGGCTTATTTAGCATAATTAAATTTAAAAAATTTAAAAATAAAAAATATGTTAGCCCATTACGTATAATACAAACAAATACGGGAAAAAAAGAACCGGCAAAAAAGCTCAACAAAAAGCCAAAAGTTCAGAAAAAGACGAAACTTATGAATAGTGAAAAATAAGTCAGAAGCCGAAGTCGAGTTGATCAGGGTTCTCGCGTACGAATCATATCTGCTGATCCGCATGTAAACGTCTGCCATGGCGCTGCCAGAGAACTTCAACGACCGGGCCGTCATCAACCAAGATGTTCGGCCGGGCACCGAGATCGATGACCTCATCTACGCGTTCTCCCCTTTCGGTACCATCCAGTTCGCATCCGTCAGATCGCTGTAAGGTTGAGGGACCCAACTGAGAGGGTGAATAAATGCTTTTAAATTTTTTTTTGTTAAAATCGAGTTTATATATATAAGCGTAAATCAAATCGATTTTACACAACTAAGACATAAATCGTCTAATTTTATCTAAGTGTACTGACACCGTAAACCTATATTAAGATTTGTAATACTAGGGTAACAGGCAATCAATTCAATTTTAAGAATATAAATTGCAAGAATTAAATTGAGCACAAGAAAACAAACAAGAATTAATACGGGTTTTTTACTATGGTGTTCGAAGGTTTATCGATCTCTCTCAATACACATTGAGATAAACTCAAATGAATTGGACCGGCTCTACGAATTAAGCTAAGCACCTTAATTTTCATTAGTAGTAGTTTTTTCTTGCTCCAGATAGGTGAGCTACAACCTTTATAACACATTAGGTCTCTTCATAATCTTTTCCCAAGAGATCATCAGACAACCACGCCTCCACGTCGTTTAGGAGTCAGCAATCTCCAAGAATAACAAGTCGGAGACACTCACTTGAACGGATCAAGCGCCAAACCTCAATAGATACTAAATCCACCACCAAGTGCAACACATGCACTTGGATTCTCCTCTCTAAGCTCACTAAGTGCAACACATGCACATAAGATGTGAGAGTGTCTGTTCTTAGCTCAAGAATGAAGAACATGATAGCAACAATAGCTCTCTAACCGGCTACAAGGGGGTATCAATACCTCATACCAACAAACTAGTCGTTAGAGTAAGAAATCAACAAAATCAGCTTATGGCTGGTACTACCGCCAGCTACTACAACAACTAATGTCCAGTAGTACCGCAAGGAGTCAGTCAGACCATTCTCAAGGAGCGAGCCAGACCGCTGATACACTGTCGGTCAAACCACCCCAATCATACCACCATACACAGAGCGATCATACTACAGGGTCGGTCCGACTGCTCTCACAGAGCCACTCATACTGCATTACATTTTTCAGTAGAGACAAGAGTGCACGTACTTCAATAAATTTGTAAAACAAGTTCTCAAATTATGGTACCATGCACTAAGGATAAAACATGATTCACAACATGTTGCAAAACATATTCACATACTTTGGAATCATGCCACAAGGATTAAAGACATAGACTCGAACAATTTGTAAAACACATTCGCAAACTTAAGTTACATATTACAAGGATATGCACGAGCTTTAACCATTTACAAAACACATTTGCAAATGATTGCATCATGCTATAAAAAGCTAGAGAAAAGCAAATAAACTATCAACATATGACACACTTAAGCTACTAGTCAAGACCCATCTTAATAGTACGACAACTTACACTAGCAACGTGGTCTTTCAGCAAACACCAAGACCAGCAAACCAACTAAGAAACACATACTTATCCTATACTAGTTATATCTTTATATTGAACATCCTCTTGAAGCTTGATGACGCATAGCTTTACTTCAAGTCCGAGTCTTTAACTTTATGTGCATCAACACATGATGCATCCTCTTGACTTGATGGTCTTCAACACATGAAGCCGTCCATCACTTTGGGATCTCGACTTGATGACCATTAACACATGATGACATTCTTCATCCCAAATCCTGACTTGATGATGATCAACTCATGAAGCCTTTCGAAATCATCCTCATCGTGGGATCCGATCTAACCTATTTCATCTAAACTCATGGAAAATATTAGTTCAACAATATGATTTTCATTAATTAACAAAATATATCATTAACTCATAATGATGGGTCTGGATTCTTTAGTCGTGTGGTGTTGTAGGCTTCAACAGCGAAGCCACCACCGCACACGCGCTCCTCGCGTCGTCCATGAATAGTGTTAGCTATGGCGTCTTTAGGAAGAAGGTGTTGTTGCATCAACCCACGCTAGATCAGGCCTAGTAAGGAGAAGTGATACTGATCAATTAGTAGACTAGCTGATGCGCAGATTTGTCCCGATTTTCACAGTACAAACAACATCAAATTACTATCTTCTCCTTGTGGAAATAATGGAAATTAGGGTTTTGACTAGGGAGTGTTTCCCAACCAATCAACACCCCTCTTCTTCTCCTTGTGCCAATTGTAGATGGATGGTAAGGTTGAATTATGCTAGGTTAGCAAGAATGCCAAAATAGAAGCAATCAACCAAAATCTCCCAAACTGTGAGCAACCAAGGTGATCATGAATCAGGAGGAAGAACTGTATCAATTCAATGCGCAACTTGAGAATGGTAGCCTTCAATCTACACAATCAAAGCAAACCCTAATTGGAAACTCTCATGCAATCACAAGCAAACAAGTTTGTGCCACAAACATTATGACTTTTATGTATATTTCTCAATGCAAAAATATAACTATCCTGGCTTCTTCGGAGATAATGGCCTCGACCTTTATACACGCATGCACACCATTGGCTAAGCCCGACTCCTACACGAACCATGCAAGGACCAAGACTATGCACCACTTGCCACACACCCAAACACTTGGCTTCTCCTCCTGTGCCGCATGTGTAGCATGTACTAGGGCTTCCTATCGGCCTTTATCCTCTTGTGCTGAAATTAACTTTCTCTCTTCATCGTCCACACCTCCAATTCCATGCGTTGTTGTCTTGTTTGCATTATGCAAAGGATGAACCACATAAGTAGTCATATGAACTAGGTTTTCTTCTTTCTCCTACAATCGACCTCTTATTCCTCTCTCTTGGTTGTGACTTTATGTTGCTTTTCTTCACTAAAAACAACACCAACATGAGAACTGCTTTGATTTATGCAATAGAACAACAACCAAAGTTGATGTAGCAATTTGGGCTGCATCAAGAGGTGGAGTCTAGTTCTGCTGATTCCAAGGACGACGCAAGGTGCCGTCGCAAAGGAAGTGGCGAAGTTAGAATTAAAATGGAGGGTGGGATAAAAGAACTAAGCTAAATTGATACAAACATAGTTTTTTTTACACTTTTTGAGTTGTGCTCTTATCAATTGGGGAGTACTACGATGCAGCCTGGACGGCCGGCTACGATGCAGGATAGGATGACGGGGCCGGCCGGGTAGCTAAGGAGTGGGCTTGGGAGGATACGAGGACGAACGTGTTTGATTTTTGGCATTGGCTTGACTAGGCGCACGCCGGTTAATCGTTAGATCATAGCTAGCTCCTGTTACTTTGAACTGTCTCCGCCGCAGGAAGAGAGTACTTGTGGTTTTGGATGGTATCTTCCCATGCACTTAATTTGGAACGTGTCGTAATAGTAACAAGGATAAATTGGAGAGATCATGGACAGAATTATAATGAAAATGACCAGGACTCACTATTTCACCATATATATAACAACATATATAGTCTTTAAATAATATTATACTAAATAATAATATGTTTGGTAATTTTTTGTATCACTGCTTCAATGTAACCGATGATAGTGTATGATGATAAAGAAGTAATGATCAAAATGCTTACCAAAATAAAAAGTCTGATAATAATATTGATTAGTTGCAATAAACTGAAGAAACTAAGCGTGAAATCACAGACAAAAGTTGATCTACATGGGTAAAATACATCATTCGATCTCAATAGCATGTTAAAAGAGAACAAAATTACTTAAAAATTTCAAGTAAAAAATAGTAGAATGATCAAATGTAAGTTAATACATTATCTTTTAGTATTATGTTCTTTCAAGTTTATAAAACGACGAACCATAACATCATTAGTAATTTTCAATAATTCTTATTTCCCCACATAGCAAATAAGTATATTATTCATGAAATTATCATCAATTAATTGAAAAGTCAGTTAGATATTTGTATATTCAATAGTTCAAAAACAATAATAGAAAAATACGTCCAATGATTTACTTACTTAATATTGCGGTCAAATACTACAATTTTACCTCCACCACAGGCTGCACCTTTGTCACATACGTCTCTACCACAGTCAGCATCACAGTAGTCTTGAGCATGGTGCGGTTGTGGAGCAAAACCCGCTGCACCATCAAAGTCTTCCCCGTGTTCATCGTCTTCATATGGTGCATGCCGTTTAGGATATTGAGGACCCCATTCAGCATGCTGAAATTATGGTGGCAGATTGCGCATCGCCTCCATCAACACGTCAATTCGCACCCCAAATCATCAACCTTGCCTTCAAGCTTTCGGTGACAACCCAAGAAGTAGTCACGTGTCGCTTCAAGCCCAATTCGCACCTTGGGCAGCAAAGATGCTGCATATTGGAGCACCTCCCCAATTGGCTCGATACAAGTATGAAGCATCTCACCATCTTCGGTCTTCACAGAACCCGCCATTAAGAAAAATTTAGCAACCACGTACCGTAATCAACCACGCTTTGATACCAAGATGGTACGGTGCAAATTAGAGACCCTAATTTGTGCATGAATTTGCTCGATCTTTCACAGCAAGTCTCCAATAGCCAGAGATAATTCTCTTGAGTAGCAACAACAGCAAAAAGTTGGTTCATCGCCGCCTTGATCAGCCGAACACAGTAGCAATTGAGGATAGTTAACACGCCTTCTCCAACCACTAATTAATCTGCCGAACAGTAGCACAATAGTTGACTGATGGCAGCACAACAGCAGCAGTAGTAGACAAGGAGGTATGTGTTGATCAGCCTCACCTCGAACAACAGCAGCAACTGTAGGGAGTTGTTAGCATAGCACTTCTCTTCAATGCAAGAAAATAGCAGCAGTAGCAGACCGCATGTTCTTCACGCCTCACAACCCATTCAACAACAGCGGCAGCAGAAACCAATAGCAGCCATAACAGCAATGTCAGTCGATCCACAGCAGCGGCCAGCCATTCTCACAACAATCCCTGGTAATTCTTTTTCCTGGATGTACCACAGCGTACAAAAGACAAGATGGAATCTTGACGACCAGCACGGGAATCGAATCACTTTAGATGCAATCCACGAATGAATAGCAAATCCCTGATAAGGATCACAAGAACACATGCACACATGACGTGGACGCCATAAGGCGATTTTCTAGCTTTTTCTTCCCAATGCAAAAGGACATCCCCTTTTACATGGCAAAGGTCTTGGCTTTTATGTAGCCTGTAGGACCGAAATGGCGACAGAGGGGGGGTGAATGTCGCTCGCTTAAAATCGCCCCCGAGAAAACGAACACTGATTTTTCAAAAGATGCAAAACAACGCAACTCACAGAAAACTTAAAATTAATTCTGCTGAAATTTGGAACGCATGTGGCACCAAAAAATTCAGCATAAATCAGAGATCATCCAGTAAAAATTTCAACTGAAAATATCGCTGTTTGATCTGCATGCAAAATCGCCAAAGATCAGGAAAAGAAATAAAAGAAAGAAGCACTAAATGGAGTGTGCAAGCTTTAACAGGAGATGACTCGTGAATTTGCATTCGGCAAGAAAAAAAACAGGGGACAAGAACCAGAGAAGCTTTGAGATAATTCCTGCTGACCGAAAATACCAAGGAAGTCACAAATCTTCAGACATAAAGAAGACCTTGCTGCACTTTAACAAGTCTGAAGCTGAGATTTAATACCAGCCGAGACAGGGAGCAAATGAGTGCAAACTTCAGTCATATACCAGCCGAGAGCTACAGGGACCGAAATAAGATTGCTAATCATTAAATCGGTCAGCACAAATGCAAAGAATTGAGACCGAAAGAAAACAGCACAGATGATGGAGTCTGTACTCTTTTCAACATTTAGATTCTCTTGCCCTGACTGAAAACTGAAGGATTTGCAAAAGGAAAACAGCCTGCCAACCGAAACAGTAATGAACCTGAAGAACAAGACCCAAACAAAACTGAAAACTGAGATATGAAGAAGTCAAAGAAATTGATGCAACCCAGCAGATCTCCTGAGGCCTAAAGAGCAGAGAAACATTCTAAATAGGATTGAGACTCTAGGGAACAAGGGAGTCCATCCCAAAGCCAAGAAATTCAGATTTAAGCCCAAACCCGAAAAAGTACAGGGAGCTGAACCAAACATCAAATTCCTCTCCAACCTTTGCTCCTTTGCTCATGAAACTTATAGAAAAGCTAATTAATAGCCTGAGGTCTCTAGATACCAAGTTTCATGCCATTTCACGGAGGGAATCAACATCCACCTCAAACCCTAGAAACTCAACAACAAGAACAGAGGAACTCAAAAGAGGAAAACTGAAATTAAATTTGGTTTGCTCTTGGAATTAACTAGCCAAATGGCTTTTGAGCATCTCCCATGTCATAGCAACCCATTTTGGCACTTCCCAGCACCAAACAAACAAGAAATCCAAAAATCACAAAATCACCAAAGAGAGTGACGAAGAACAGAGAGCGATGCAAGAGACAAGAACTTCAGATTTCCATTCCAAATCCAAAAGATGAATACAGATATGTCCCGATACGCATGGACATTAGGACAAGGAAGTGATTACAAGTCTCTCAATCCCTCATCTCCCACTCAATCCTCAAAATCACCAAGAAACTCACATACTTCTTGGGAGGAATACACACTTAGGGGAGAGCTCTCTGGAACACATCGAAGGGGACAGAGGGAGCACCTCTCTGCCTCTCCAACCACTAAAGACTAAAGGAAAACCACCTCCTAAAGCCTCTTTTGACTAGAGCTAACCCTAATTCCCTCCAAAATGCTCAAGTGGGCATGCAGCCCCTCAATCCTATTTATAGCCTTGGCTAACGGGTCTCCGCCCCGTTACGCCTGCTAAATCCAACGGCGCCCGCTCCCGCTTGTGCAGCCTCGCGAATTTCCCGATTCGCCCCTCCTGCACCTTCCGGGAAGCTTCCGCGCTCCTTGCCTCGCACGCCTCGCAACCACCTCGAGTCTACGTCGTCTTCGACACATCCCGACCGTTCTGACCTCAGCGCCACCTGCGCCTAGTCCAGTCCACGTGTCTCGCCACGACTCCACCCGATGTCCTGCAGTCACACAGACAAGAAAACACGTCAAATAGCACCGCTCGACACATGAAAGCGTAAATACCATCACACTTACCACAGACGAAGTCCAAACCTGTCGAAACATTAGAATATACATCCTAAGCCCAAATGACCAAGTTTGACCAAAGTCCGACCGAGCCCGATTGCGCCACGCAACGGCTCGACTCCGAACCACTCAAACCAAACTCGACTATCCTAAACCTTTGTCAATTACTCATCATTCACATGGAGTCACGACCACCTGGTCTCTCAATCTCCCCCTTGATGAGTATATTGACAAACTCAGAAAAAGCATGAAGTTGAGTTTGATTTTGAAGAATCCAACATGGTCCAAAGAAGAGAATGAAGCTAATGACCATGTCGACAGAAGGAACACTAGAGCAACAACTGAAAGAGCAAATTGATCTCCAAAGCTCTAAACTGTTCCCAACAGACTTTTTTCTTCTCTATTCTTCCCCTTTTGGCAATAAACACATCAAGATGCAATAGAGAGAATATGACATGTCAATGGATGAATATGACTGAAGTTTGTTTATTTAAGCATTTAGAGCCATGAGAATTATCCATAATGACCATAATGTAATACACCAAGTCATAACTCAATAAAACGCTATCTAGATCATGACAACATATATATAAGCCAGCTAGAGCACATAGATGACAATCTGAAATGTAATGCATTTTGTGAGCAAGTCACGTCATCAATGAGTAAAGTCTAGCTAGAGACATCCAAGGATGATGCAGGCCATGTCAATAAGCTAAGCGGAAACAAGAAGCTAGTGTTGAGACAATTAGAGTGCTACAAGCTCAAGAGTTTATCATTTGGTTAAGCACTCTTCATCTTTAGGTGATTAAGCAAATCTTGCACATTTGACATATTTTCTTTTAAAGCTTATAACTGTTTCCAACCAAAAATTTTATCATGTGCTAGATCTCAAGCCTTATGCGACTACTCCAAGCGAGAAGCTTAAGAAGATAGTCCAGGTCATCCAAAACTCCCCCTGAGTTCATGCCTAGTGCAATGGCAAGCCGTCTCATGAGAAAGAATTGGTGAAATCAGTTTTTTCGCACATAAAAAGAGATCCTTTTGCTTTTTAACAGATTGTGCTAACTCATGATGTATCATGATGCTAAAATAACTCAATCTAAGATTCAACCAAGATTCAAGACTCAACTCAGCCTATTTGACATGGCATGAATCATACAAGGATAGCTAAAGATAGACTAAACTCAAATGCTAGCATGACAAGTTTTAATTTAAGTTGAGCAATTTTAATTAACTTATCATGGCAGAAAGCTAGTCTACACATATAAAGTCATGATAAATCTAGCAAGCTAAGCACAAGTCATGGCAAGTTGTAAAGCATTGTAAACATGTCATAGCAGGATAATAATCAAGGCTCAATGTAGTTATATATTACAATGCTAAATGCTAAAATGCAGAAAAATCCAGCTCCCCTCAACATGACATGCAACTTTTAGTTCAAGTTGAGTTAAGTCACAATTAAGCTCCAGAAGCTCCCAAAAGAACTCTCCCTGAACCAAAGCAATAAATCGAGAAGCTGGCAAATAAAACCAAAACAGGCAGTCCTTAAAGCATAGATAAGATATAGAGACAACTATGGCTCAGACTGACTCTCATCTACCCCATATGACTCCAGGACAATCAGCTGACAGTAAATCACACACTAGAGAGCAAACACGTACCCTGTCTACCCGAGGGTGGCCCAACCCTCGCTAGAACCTACAAGAAGTGAGTGAGCTCGACCTAGTGAGATAAGAAATAGCTAATAAGAAGCATCCTGAAAGCACAAGATAAGAGTAAGAAATCTAAGCAACTAGACAAGAGAAGCACTCTAACCTATGCTGGAAGGACTAAGCCCGATGCACCCCGAGTGTAAAGCAACAGAAATGAGACAGAAGCATAATCAATATAGTAAAGCAGTAAAGCCCAAAGCTCCCCCTCACTACAGTCCATAAGGACAAACCACCCCAAGCTCTCCCCGCAGAGCTGAAAACCTCGAACTATCCAATGGCTTGGTGAAGATGTCAGCCAACTGGTGGTCACTCTCCACAAACTGGAGCACTATATCGCCCTTCTCTACATGGTCTCTAAGGAAGTGATAACGGATATCGATGTGCTTGGTCCGAGAGTGTTGCACTGGGTTCTTGGCAATGTTAATCGCAGAAGTGTTATCACAAAAGAGTGGAACACTGTCTATCGCTAACCCAAAGTCCCGTAGGGTCAAGACCATCCAAAGCACTTGGCTGCAGCAACTGGCAGCAGCAACGTACTCGGCCTCTGCAGTGGACTGTGCAACACCGGACTGCTTCCTCGAAGACCAAGAAACGAGAGAAGTGCCAATGAATTGGCAAGTGCCAGAAGTGCTCTTCCTATCTATCCTACAGCCGGCAAAGTCTGCATCCGAGAAGGCTCTCAAGGAAAGACAGGATGAGGAAGAGTACCAGATGCCATAGTCAATGGTAGCTCGAAGGTACCGAAAGATGCGCTTCACCGCCTGGCGGTGAGATACGCGAGGAGAGGCCTGAAAACGAGCACACAGACACACAGAGAAGTGTATGTCTGGTCTCGAGGCAGTGAGGTAAAGAAGGGAGCCGATCATACTTCTGAACTCTTTCTGATCAACTGGCTCGCCGTCCTCATCTGGGTCAAGATAGGCTGTAGAAGCCATGGGAGTCGACACAGGCTTACCATCACTCATGTCGAAGCGTCTCAGGAGGTCTCGAGTGTACTTTCCCTGATGAAGAAATGTACCCTCCCGAGTCTGCTTGATTTGGAAGCCAAGGAAGAAAGTCAACTCACCCATCATGCTCATCTCAAACTCGGTGCTCATGACATCCGAGAACTGAGAAACCAGAGCATGGGAAGAGCCGCCAAAGATGATGTCATCGACATAGATTTGGACGAGCAGAAGGTCACTACCAAGCCTACGGATAAACAAAGTCTTGTCTACTTTACCCATCTCAAACCCATGACTCAACAAGTAGGACTTAAGCCTCTCATACCAAGCTCTGGGGGCCTGCTTAAGTCCATATAACGCTTTGGAAAGCTTGAAGACATGGTGTGGGTATTTGGGGTTCTCGAAACCTGGAGGCTGTCTGACGTAAACTTCTTCCTCAATAACGCCATTAAGGAAGGCACTCTTGACGTCCATCTGGTAGAGCTTGAAACCCTTAGAAGCTGCAAAGGCAAGCAGGATTCTAATGGCCTCAAGTCGAGCTACAGGGGTAAAGGTCTCCTCGAAGTCTAGACCCTCAACCTGGGAAAACCCCTGAGCTACCAGTCTAGCCTTGTTTCGAATAACCACTCCATCCTCGCTCTGCTTGTTCTTGAACACCCACTTAGTCCCAATAATATTGTGACCTCGCGGGGGCTCGACAAGCGACCAGACCTTGTTCCTCTCGAAATTTTCTAACTCCTCATGCATGGCATTGACCCAAGACTCATCGGAAAGAGCATGAGAAATATCTTGGGCTCAAAGGAGGCAATGAAAGCAGAGTGGAGACAGAATTGAGATAAGCCAGATTTTGAGCGAGTAACACGCTCGAACAGGTCTCCAATCATCTGCTCAGAAGGATGCCTTTTCTGGATATGTCGGGGAGGTCCAGGATGAGATGAAGAAGTGGCCTCTACCTCGTGAGCTGACGAGGTAGGAACAGAGCCACTAGCTCCAGAGGAAGCAGAAGGCATGGGCTGATCACCTGGAGGTGCGGTAGAAGACGGCACCTCAAGGGGTGGATAAGGGACTGTATCGGGTAGACAACCCTCATCTCCATCGTCCTCGTCATCCACGAAGATAGTCTCGGACTGCTCTAAAGAACCTGAGATATCAGGCCTAGTCCCCGGACTGGCCTCGTCAAAGGTCACCTCACAGGTCTCTACCATTTTGCTAGACTCGCAGTTCCAGACCCTATAAGCCCGCGAAGAAGGCGAGTAACCTAGAAAGATCCCATCACAAGAACGTGACTCGAACTTATCTAGGTTCCCGGACTTCAGAATAAAGCACTTGCAACCAAAAACACGAAAATGAGAGACGTTGGGCTTTCGCCCGTATCTCAACTCATAAGAAGTGCGGTGCAAGTGTGCCCGAAGAAAAACTCGATTTGAGACATGGCACGCGGTGGCTATAGCCTCAGCCCAAAACTTCCGCGGTGTAGAGTACTCATCAAGCATCGTCCTGGCCATCTTGACCAAGGTCCGGTTCTTTCTCTCCACGACGCCATTTTGCTGCGGGACGTGCGGAGAGGAGAACTGATGCTCTACACCTGTCTCACCACAGAAACTCTCGAAGTAGGAATTCTTGAACTCCGTGCCATTGTCACTGCGGATCGCTCGTAAGGCACCCGGGAGCTCAACAGAAAGCCTACTGAAAAGACCTCGGAAATGTGAAAACGTCTCATCCTTCGAGGCTAAGAAAAACACCCAAGAATACCTCGAGAAGTCATCAACCACGACAAGAACATACCACTTCCCTCCTGCTGACTGCACTCGAGCTGGTCCAACTGTATCCATGTGGAGCAGCTGTCCTGGTGCATCGGTCATAGTCACAGTGACCAGAGGATGTGAAGCGGCAACCATCTTGCCGTGCCGGCATGGAGTGCAAACAAGATCTTTGACCATTTTGAGCTTCGGCAGACCACGAATGAGGTCGTGGCCGCTAACTCGGGTCAAATGATCAAATCCAATATGACCAAGTCTCCTATGCCAGAAGGTCAAATCACGGGACTCTGAGGCAACTAAACACCTGAGAGGATCACCAGAAGACTCAGAAAAATCAGCACGAAAGATCCTCCCAAAACGAGAAATCCCGCAAACCAGACTACCCGAAGAATCAAGAATTTTGCAATTGTTTTTCTTAAAGCTCACCTCAAAGTCGTCATCGGTAAGCTGAGAAACTGAAAGCAAATTGTACTGCAGCTTACTAACCAAGGCTACATCTTTCAAAATGAAAGAGTCATTAATGCGCACTGTACCTTTGGCGATGACGCGCCCAGATGAAGCACCTCCGAAGGTGATCGTCTCATCACCTGGAGCACGGGCAAGGGAAGAAAACCAACGAGAATCTCCGGTCATGTGTCGTGAACACCCGGAGTCTACGAGCCAAACCTTTCCCTTCCCTGCCCGGTGAACCTGAGTCAAACAGAGAGTAAAGTCTCAGTACTGGGGTAAATCAAGAGTGATTTTGGCACCCAATACTGAACAACACGTCGAGCAGATGAAGTAGTCAAGCACGACTGACCTCTATCTACCCTACGCTCTCTGTCACTTACAGCAGAAGGTCTGTGAGCAGACCTGAAGCTGTTGCGGGGTCCGACTGCTACGGGAGAGCGAGTCGGAACACCGGCAACACGCTGAACACGCCGCGGGTAACTGTCTCGACGGGGGAAACGAGATGTACCCTCAGGACGGCAGAAGTCATGACCAGGAGCAGCATGAGGACGAAAAACAGAAGACTCAGAAAAACCAAGTCCTCGATGCTGCCCAAACCCATCAACAACAGTAAACCTAGACCTCGTGCTGGTCCTAGGTGCACTCAGGATCTGGGGCTGACCCTGAATACGCCTAGGAGACTGAACACGGTCTCTACGCGCGATCTTGGCGCGCCTGAAGCATCGATCAACCGTGTGTCCATCCTTCTGACAGAAGGTGCAGTGATACTTCATCCTCTGAGAGGTAGAAGTAGCACGGTCAGGCTTTGCCTTCTGGGAGGCCGAAGCAGCAGGTGCAATCACCTTGCTGTCAGAAATCCCCTGGACATAGCCCGCTGACTTAAATTAGACTTTCTCGGTCCTGGGCTCGGTCTCGATCACACCTGGTGCTATGGGTCTGAGCACAGCAGGTGGATGCTTCCTCATATCCTCATAATAGTCATATCCTAGACCCTGATTAAATCTGCAAATCTTGGACTGGTCTAGAATAAGATTAAGCTTCTTCTTGCCGCCTACAAATCTCTCGAGAGTGTTCATAAGGTACTGACACTCCCGAAAGAGAGAGGTGCAAGAAGAGCAGGGAGAAGAGGGAACAGCAGGAGGTAAGGGAGCAGAAGAAGAACCAACAGTAGAGGAAAGAATGGCTTGTGCACGCACAGCCGACTCTGAGGGGACAGTCCTACTACTAGCAGGTTGGTTCGCGTCTCTAGGCGTCTCACCCTTACCCTGGGGCTTCTCCCCCACACCATCAATCACATCACAACCAGATTGTGGCTTCTCTAGTAAGTCCTTAGTTAGCTTCACACATTTGTCATTCAAAGCAACAAGTTCAAGTTTTAGTTTATCACAACTAATGCATGGTGAGCTAACAGGATCCTTAGTCGCATACTGAGCCATTTTCTTGTTGTTGTCAATCAGTTCTTGAAACTGTTTTGAGACAGCTTCAAGTTCAGCAGTTAACTTGGGACAGTTCAAACATGAATCAATAGGCTCAAGTAAGGAAGCATGTAACTCAGCAATTTTGTGATCTGCCCGTTTTAGGTTCATCTTTAAATTATTGCAATTTTCACAAGAATCGGGCAGATCAAGGAGCATGGCATAAGGTCCTCTAGCAGCAATGTCCTTAACCTCACATGAGGTGGGAGAAGTAGTCTCATCAGTAGTAAGTAGGGTAACAGCCATCCTACTCAACTCTAACTCAGCAAGCAGACTAACATTCTCCACCTTAAGCACATCAAGCTCAGAAAACAAACTATCATGAGAGATCCTTAGTTTCTCCATGTCTCCAAGCAAAGCAGGGCATGTATCACAATCGTCACGGGAGGGAGCAGATCTAAGTGAAGTAATCTCCCGTGATAGTCTATCTACTTCCTTCTCTAACTCAGTACACCTAGACCTAGCTCTAGCATGAAATCCACCTAGCTTAAGAAAAGCATCATTTAGCTGGTCATAAGAAGGGAGTACCTCATCCGAGTCGGAGTACAGCTCGCTGTCGCTGATCTCGCCCTCGAGGGCCATGAAGCACATGCCGGAGAAGTCGTCGCCGCCATCCTTGGGCTCTTGGTCACCCGTCCCGTCGTCGTCGCTCCATCCCTCCACCTCGCTGAGGTCGAGGTCGTCGAAGGCGGTGAGGACGCGGTGGAAGAGCTTCTTGGCCTTCCCGAAGTTGCGGAACTTCTTCTTTCCCGGCGTCTGAGCTGGAGTCTTCTTGTTGCGGTTCTTGTCGGTGTAGTCGTTCTTGCCCGAACCGCCGTAATTGTTCTTTCCCTTCTCCAGCTTGGGACAGTTCGCTCGAATGTGGTTGGGGCCACCACACTCGAAGCAGATGACTGGTCCGCCTCTCTTTCTGTCCCTCCTCCTCTTGTAAGCATGGGAGAACTTCCGAGCTAGGAGGGCCAGCTGTTCATCCTCTAGCTGCTCTAACTGATCATCAGTTACGTCACATAGAGCAGCTAGGGAGAACCCACAAAGCGAATCGGCGGAAAAACCAGAAGCCGAACTGGGATCGGTGACCAAAGCCATCGACTGTGACTTCGACCGACGAGAGACAACGTCAATCTCGTGAGTCTTGAGGCGCGAGTACAGCGCGTCAAGAGTCAGGGTCGAGAGGTCTGTCGTGTCTTTGATGGTGGTCACCTTCATCTCCCACACGCGCAGATCGAGTGCCGCGAGCATCTGACGAGCGTTGTCCGAGTCGGGGTATGTGAGACCGACCGCTCGGAGGTTGCTCAAGATTTTGTGAAATCGCGAAAAGCACTCGTCCAGGGACTCACCAGCAAGCATCTCGAATTTGTTGTATTCGCGCTTGAACTGGTCTTGTCGAACCGTCTTGATCTGGGTGGTGCCCTCATGGTATGCGTCGAGGGTCACCCAGATGTCGTAGGCGGACGACAGGTGAGATATACGGTCAAACTCGCTACGACTCAACCCCTGGATGATGATGTTCCTTGCCTTTGCATTCGCCTCAACATCAGCCATGTTCCCGGCATTGATGTTCTCATCGGCAGGAACAGCGAATCGTACCTTGACCTTCCGCCAGATGGCATACCCCTGGGCCTGGATGTATGTCTCCATTCGGCTCTTCCAGAAGGGGTAATCGATGTCATCGAACACGGGCGGCTTGGTCGAGTACTTGTCCGTCGCCATGGCTCGAGACCGGTTAAGATCTATTGATTAGAGCTAACCGGCTCTGATACCAATTGTAGGACCGAAATGGCGACAGAGGGGGGGTGAATGTCGCTCGCTTAAAATCGCCCCTGAGAAAACGAACACTGATTTTTCAAAAGATGCAAAACAACGCAACTCACAGAAAACTTAAAATTAATTCTGCTGAAATTTGGAACGCATGTGGCACCAAAAAATTCAGCATAAATCAGAGATCATCCAGTAAAAATTTCAACTGAAAATATCGCTGTTTGATCTGCATGCAAAATCGCCAAAGATCAGGAAAAGAAATAAAAGAAAGAAGCACTAAATGGAGTGTGCAAGCTTTAACAGGAGATGACTCGTGAATTTGCATTCGGCAAGAAAAAAAACAGGGGACAAGAACCAGAGAAGCTTTGAGATAATTCCTGCTGACCGAAAATACCAAGGAAGTCACAAATCTTCAGACATAAAGAAGACCTTGCTGCACTTTAACAAGTCTGAAGCTGAGATTTAATACCAGCCGAGACAGGGAGCAAATGAGTGCAAACTTCAGTCATATACCAGCCGAGAGCTACAGGGACCGAAATAAGATTGCTAATCATTAAATCGGTCAGCACAAATGCAAAGAATTGAGACCGAAAGAAAACAGCACAGATGATGGAGTCTGTACTCTTTTCAACATTTAGATTCTCTTGCCCTGACTGAAAACTGAAGGATTTGCAAAAGGAAAACAGCCTGCCAACCGAAACAGTAATGAACCTGAAGAACAAGACCCAAACAAAACTGAAAACTGAGATATGAAGAAGTCAAAGAAATTGATGCAACCCAGCAGATCTCCTGAGGCCTAAAGAGCAGAGAAACATTCTAAATAGGATTGAGACTCTAGGGAACAAGGGAGTCCATCCCAAAGCCAAGAAATTCAGATTTAAGCCCAAACCCGAAAAAGTACAGGGAGCTGAACCAAACATCAAATTCCTCTCCAACCTTTGCTCCTTTGCTCATGAAACTTATAGAAAAGCTAATTAATAGCCTGAGGTCTCTAGATACCAAGTTTCATGCCATTTCACGGAGGGAATCAACATCCACCTCAAACCCTAGAAACTCAACAACAAGAACAGAGGAACTCAAAAGAGGAAAACTGAAATTAAATTTGGTTTGCTCTTGGAATTAACTAGCCAAATGGCTTTTGAGCATCTCCCATGTCATAGCAACCCATTTTGGCACTTCCCAGCACCAAACAAACAAGAAATCCAAAAATCACAAAATCACCAAAGAGAGTGACGAAGAACAGAGAGCGATGCAAGAGACAAGAACTTCAGATTTCCATTCCAAATCCAAAAGATGAATACAGATATGTCCCGATACGCATGGACATTAGGACAAGGAAGTGATTACAAGTCTCTCAATCCCTCATCTCCCACTCAATCCTCAAAATCACCAAGAAACTCACATACTTCTTGGGAGGAATACACACTTAGGGGAGAGCTCTCTGGAACACATCGAAGGGGACAGAGGGAGCACCTCTCTGCCTCTCCAACCACTAAAGACTAAAGGAAAACCACCTCCTAAAGCCTCTTTTGACTAGAGCTAACCCTAATTCCCTCCAAAATGCTCAAGTGGGCATGCAGCCCCTCAATCCTATTTATAGCCTTGGCTAACGGGTCTCCGCCCCGTTACGCCTGCTAAATCCAACGGCGCCCGCTCCCGCTTGTGCAGCCTCGCGAATTTCCCGATTCGCCCCTCCTGCACCTTCCGGGAAGCTTCCGCGCTCCTTGCCTCGCACGCCTCGCAACCACCTCGAGTCTACGTCGTCTTCGACACATCCCGACCGTTCTGACCTCAGCGCCACCTGCGCCTAGTCCAGTCCACGTGTCTCGCCACGACTCCACCCGATGTCCTGCAGTCACACAGACAAGAAAACACGTCAAATAGCACCGCTCGACACATGAAAGCGTAAATACCATCACACTTACCACAGACGAAGTCCAAACCTGTCGAAACATTAGAATATACATCCTAAGCCCAAATGACCAAGTTTGACCAAAGTCCGACCGAGCCCGATTGCGCCACGCAACGGCTCGACTCCGAACCACTCAAACCAAACTCGACTATCCTAAACCTTTGTCAATTACTCATCATTCACATGGAGTCACGACCACCTAGTCTCTCATAGCCACACACGTACAACTTGGCCAATCGGCTGACTACGAATCTAGCTCCAAGTAAAACACACGCACAAAAATTCTACATGTGGTTCACGCT
This sequence comes from Dendrocalamus latiflorus, assembly GCA_017311315.1. Lineage (NCBI taxonomy): Eukaryota > Viridiplantae > Streptophyta > Magnoliopsida > Poales > Poaceae > Dendrocalamus > Dendrocalamus latiflorus. Next base: position 12,751,793 of record CM029663.1, read on the forward strand.
AAGGATTCCAACTAAAATAAATGAATAAAAGACTGACTAAAATAGAAACAATCTGACTGAAATAGAAACAAAAATCGAAATTGATCCAATGTAGATTACTTTCCTTGTTAGTTTGTCCTTTCCCGGCTCATCCCGTGGCCCATCTCTGGCTCTCTTTGACACACAGCAATTCTCCTGGCCCTCTTCCTGTTCCATGCACAGGACACATGCATGCACCCCTTCTATTCCTTGCATAGCAGCAGTACCCTCAATGGTGCACAGGCCATGCACTACTCCATGCGCAACAATTGTCTCACGCACATCAACTTTCGCTCTTCCCATGCCAGCCTCCCCCACCTCCCTCTCGGCACTAATAAGTATTTTCCCGACTAGAAAAGAATTAACACTAGTTGAAGCGTTTACGGTTTTTAGACCCATATCACAACCTCGATCCACATTCTGGTGTGCCCCAGTTCGTGGTGTTGGCATCGTATCTCCATGAATCTTGCTAATGTTATTGCGGCATAGTGACGACAATTGGTTTTCTGGGACAATGTTTTCATCGATGTACTTTGCTATGTCTCTTCTTGATAGCTTCGAGTGCTATCACTATTGTGAGTATCTCTGTTGCCTTCGGTTGACAGCTGAATAATTTGTCAGTATGCCATATTATATATGTTTATATCTATTGATATTTGAATTGTTTAGAGCACTAGTATTGGGTGACTTACATAATTACCTGTGGGCTTTTCATTGCTCACTGAGGATAAATTTGGTCTGTATGAATTTAAGTGACAAACTTGAGATATTCGGCTAGTACTTGAGGTTTTGGCAACTGTTCTAGCTGTCCAGAACTTACTATAGCCTTGATATTTTCATTTGCTTGCTGTCATTGATATTATCTCATTTGATTGTATTCTGTTAGAGCAGTTTCGTTGCTACTGTTATTATTGAATTGAATTGGTCAAGGTGGTAAGTTGAAGAACTCAACTAGCATAATATCTAGTGGTTGTCACCATAATTTTGATTAATCTAGACCAATAGTGGTTAGGATGCCTTGTTATAATACAAGAGCAGCCCGATATCTAGGAACACAAAATAAATCAAGTAACAATTTAAGCTTTAAGCTAACTTTTAATTATTGAATTGAGCATTTGTTTGTATGATTTCATATCCAGGTGATTTGAGGTTAGATAATTGTTCTCTAACATTTTTATTCTTGCTCATATAACTCTATTTCAATTGGAACCATACATATTTGTTCTTTTGTAATTCTGAAATTTTACTAAACTCATTGCTAAAATCGCAACTATTGCAGCATCCACTTCGACTGACGCTGGAGCGTTCACTCCAGGACAGACATCGCCATGTGCAGATGCTTCTGTTCCGGCCCGGTGTAATCATCTGTCCGTCGCCGCTGGGGCCGCGGAAATGCGCGGTCGCTGTCCGGTTGTCAGTCGCCACCTCCTCAGACGGTCGCGACGGAGCCATCAACTTCCACTTCCGCCCGAGGCGTCAACAACGGAAGTGCAAGGTGACAATCGAAGCAGACCATTCTGCTGCCTCACAAGTGATCGGCGATTTTAACCTGGGGCTGGGAGCCAGGTGCTGATGGTGTCCCGTTCCCATCAACTGGTTATAGTGGGCCACTGCCAAGTGCATGCCAACAACTCGCCCGGATGGCATTATGGACGTCCAAAACAGGAGCTTGCTGCTTCGTGAGAGAGGAAGTGCTTGCGAACGGTGAACTCAGTTCTGCGACGAGCTGTCATGGGGAGTATTTTCACGTGCTTGGACGTGCAAGTGGAACGAATCAACAGAACAGAAACACTAGCCCTGTCACCTTCGCGACGGAGAATCATAGCTAGTGGAGTAGATAATGGTACCTCCTCTCCCCCAATCTCACCGATGAACACTAGTTGTTGGGTTTGCAATTCAGGAGCCGGACGTAAAGATAAGCGGCTCCGCGCGGTTGTTGGTTTGGCCATCATGTCCTTAATGTCCCATCTTAGCAGACAGGGGACACGACGATGGCTCAGATAAGGAGGCAGCGTCCCCTATGATATCGCCCTCATCGCCACCTTTCCTTCTTGGATTTTTAGGTACAAGGAAGCCGCACATGGCTCAGTCATAAGGAGGCAGGCGTCCCCTAATCCAAATGATATCGCTCTTATCGTCACCTTTCCTTCTTAATTTTTTAGATAAAGAAAGATGCGCATAACTCATGCATATTACATTTACACCATATGCACACATATGTGTGCGCATCCTCAATACATACTAGTAAATTAATAGGAGATCATAAGATCTTTAGAGCATGGGAACATGTTGTCCAACTTAACGTGCACGTGTAATGTTCCTTCTTAGTTTTAGGTATATAAAATGGTACATATGCTGGTTGTCTATAATACAGCTTTATATTATCTATAGATAGAAGTAAATATAACTTATATAATGAGTTATATATATAATTGTCTATAATAGTCATATAATTAATCAGTTGTTTATATAGTTATTTATATAATGATATAAACAGTATAAAATTGTCTATAAGATCCTCTATTAAATACTAAATATCATTTTCTCTCTCTATATTATCTAAAATCATATGTGACATATTGTTATAAGACAACCGATATGTACAATTATACGTACCCTTTAGTCATGGCCATTGGCCACTGGGTTGTTGGTGAAGAAAAGCACGGCAAAAATCGTTAGGCATGACGGCACATTCCAATTAATCGGTAGGAGCTGGCCGGCCATAATTTGATTTCTATGTTGTTGTAAAAGAAAAGTTCAGCATCAGTTGGTTGTTTTTTAATGAGAAAAGTTACACGCAGCGATATTTCTTTAAGAATCATACAAAAGGAGGAAGGCGCCTTTAAAGAGTACCCGTTTAAAAGAATGGCCGTTTAAGTCAAGTACTAAGCACTGCCTTATAATTAGAGTTCTTGCTTAGATGGTCGCCATCATTCTATCACCACGCTCTATTGTATTGTAATTGCGTTTTCTTTTTTCTTATTTTTATAGATTTTTTCTTTGTTGGATTGAATGTACCAGTAGTATATCTGGCAATAGAGGAAGGATGAATGATGCCTTAAAATTTTCCTTAAGTATTCACTTATTCCTAACTCGTAGCTATAAAGCTATGAAGAGCAGGATAGCAATGCCACTGGAAAACCAGAGAATCTTAGAGCTGAGCAAAATCAGTCAGAAAACAACGTGGTCGAACTTCAACTACGTGGTCGGAAGTCCCACAAAGCTGAGCGCAACCTGATCGGAAATCAACGTAGTCGGTTTCGACTATGGTGGTCAACAACCAGACAGCGGTCCAGAACCAAAAGTGATCGAAAAACAACGTGATCGTGGTCAAAAACAACGTGGTTGAAACCAACGTGATCAAAACCAACATTGTCGAAAACCGACGTGATTAATGTCCAGTGTGCGGTCAAAAGACCAACGTGATCGAGGACCAACAAGTGGTCAAAAACCAACGCGAACCGATGTGATCGAAACCTTCATGGTTGATGACCAGGAGCCGCGGTCAGAAAACCAATCGTGTAGATGATGACCAACGTAGTCGTAACAGTTTAGAACATGACCTGAGTGGTCTATGACCAAATAGTGATTGAAACCAAGGTGATCGAACCAAACCGAACCTCGACCAGCGAGATCGACGACTAATGAATGGTCGAAAACCACAGTGGTTGGAAAATAGGAGTTGTAGTACTACCGCTACATAGCCTGCGGTACTACCATATCTCATACAAACAGGGTTTTTAGCTGACCACGAGAACCAAAATCGACAGAACTTTCGATCGACTAAACCAAAAGCCGTGAAACTTTGTACACATGTTTCTTAAGGTCTCAGGAAAATATTCCATTCCTGGATCGAAAACTCCATGACAAATTTGAGACCTTTTTGCAATTTAAAGCAGCGCACACCAACTGAGAACTAAAAACCAAATCGATGGTCAGATCTTACTCGTGGGTATAAGATAGCCAAGATGGCTTTGAGCACATTCCCACATGTCACAGCAAACAAGATCACCGAAGGAATCAACCCAAAAACTCTCGAATCAAGAAATCACCCGATTAGGCCAAGAACGAGCAAAAACAGGGTTTCTTAAAAATCTTGCTATTGAAGTGTCTAGATGATTGAAGATCGATTTCAAGAGGTTATCTTTGTCTCGTCCATGTTCTTGGCACAACAAGATCAAGAAAGGGGCAGAAGAAGTATCAAACCAATTGAAACGTAAGCAACTCAATCAACAGGAAGAGATCAAAAGGGGTTGAGAGAAGAGAGGAAAAATCAATTCAAACCAGAGCAAACTCAATCAGACAAAAAGATACATAAAAGGTAGATCAAAGATTAATATATTGCTCACTTGAGATGGCTGATTTTATAGCCACTCCACTCAGGAGGACATAGCTCTATAGGTAGAGTGCGCGCGCACACAACATTATTGATCTTTTTTGTCAATTCTTGTTTCTTTATATAAAAAATAAGTATATCATTCATTAAATCACCATCAATTAATTGAAAAGGTCAATTAGATATTTGTATGTTCAATAGTTTAAGAACAATATAATAGAAATATATATCCATTGACTTACTTAACATTGTGATCAAATACTACAATTTTATCTCCGATTTATAACAAGCTAGGCCGCTATTCCAAAAATCAAAATTGAAACTCTTAGTCTTAACTCTACAATTCGATAAAAAAATCAACAATCATCACATTAAAACCTTAACTCACAAATTTAACCCCTATTCTTGAAACAAATTAAAAGAACTGAGAGAACTTTAGAGCAGATTACATATTGATCGGGTGGACATAAACTTCCGTTGGCCGGTGAGGGTGCGAGGCAACAGGGATCAGGCGTCGCCTCAACGAGATGGCAGACGAGGGCGGCCGGTGGTGCTGATTTCCCCTGTTCTTCAGTGACTGGTTGCTACTTGGCTGGGTACGGCTGTGTGGCAGACGTGATGCACATCTTCTGGCCGACCATGCGAGACAAACAAGCATCAAGGGCTGCTGTAGGATGGCACGCTTTGGGATTGATCAAATGGACGTTGTGGACTGTTGCGGTACTCTTTGTTGGGCTGACTCGCCCTGCTGTAGTTGCCTCATGAGTTGAGAGGGGCAAAGACTCCTCATGGACTGCTGCTAGCTACTAAAAATTTGAAACTGGGTGCATTGAATTTGGGCTAGGGGATTCACACATAAGTTAGGAGTACTGATTCCTGCTAAAAAAAATTTGGACCCGGTGTCATGACCTAGTTTCGCCAATGGTTGGGGATAGGCGGGGTGGCGAATCACGTGGGACAGATGGGAGGTGGGGAGGCAGTTGCAAGAACGAGAAGCGGTTTTTGCTTGATGGGGAGGCAATTGCGAGAATGAGGAGGAGAGATGGATAAACCACTGTCACTAACTTTTCTTTTTAAGTAGTAGAGATACTAATTATAACGATAAGAGGTTTACAAAGGTTAAAGTAAGAACTCGGCTTCAAAGATTTCTATAGATGCATCTTAAAAGTCAGAATAGAAGTGTTGCCTGGCTTGATTTGGTATTGTTTAAGGAGTCCCTTAAGTGTGGACAAGTCTCGGGACGCGGCGGACTAAACTTCAGGAAAACACTTCTAGCACTAGAAAAATGTTAGGAAGTCTGGTGAAAAAGGATTCCAGAACTCATCTAGCAATTCACGTGTTATATGATACTCCGATTAAGATTGTTTACCAACATATTATTGATCATCGCTGGACCTTAGTTTAATAGACTACGGCTGTCTAGTCATCAGTTGCCTAAGTCGAGCCAAAAATCGGTCACTTTCCAATGCTAAATTGTAGTGGCTTTTCAATAACAAATTACTCCAAGAATAGTGCTGCCATTCAGCTCAAAATTACCTCCCCTGCTGCTTTGCCCCCTCCTCGTCCCGTTCCATTTCCACCACCGCCACCCCACTTTCCTCCTCACTTGCCAGTCGTGGGTGGCAAACTGCGCTGCCGTTGCCTCCGCATCCGCCGTGTGATATCAACCAGGCGTCGTCAGCTTCGTCACTACCAGGATCATCGCATGTTGCCAACGCAAGAGCTAGTGATGTCGCCTCCCCTTCCCCCACCACCTAGTGTCGCCACTGACAAACTAGAGTCCTTGTCGCCCTTTGCCCTTACCATGTCATGCTCGTCGCGCCCCACCGTTGCCGCCCACCGTCGCTCACTCCAAAACCGTAGCCAAGCATAAATATTAAGGTTTTTTTTTTAGATAAAGGATATAAAATCCGGCCTCTATATCCACAAGGGATATACACAGCCAAAAGATACACGAGCTCTTAAGCCCAAATCCTCAACACTGAGGAGTACACAACAGCAAGAAAGAGATCTAAAGGACTATGAAAAAGCTAAAAAGACTAAGCTTCAGAACTGCTTCTCCGTCCTTGTTTTCAACCAAGCCCCTAACCTTCTCCAATTGAGCCATCCAAACTCCGGTCTATCCTGTGTGAAGATGAACCTCCGAAGCGACGTCTTCAAAGAGGCGACAAGGGTCGCCGACGCCGCCCGCCTCACCGAGACAAGGCTTTCACCTGGAGAACAGAGTACATGATGGCTATGGAGTGCCATGACAACCCTTCAGGAAGGAAAATGGCGTCCGAAGGCGTCATCATTGTCAAGACCGGCAAGATCACCAGCAAGGCTTTCGCCAGCACTTCCACAACACCCCACGCACTACCCACACACAAAAAGACCGCCACCAATACACCGAGGTCCTGCACGCCAAGGCCATGGCATAGCCACCCTTAAACTCCACGACGAGCCGCGCCTTGCAATGTCCACCACTGAAGAAATCACTATGCGACGCCTATGCGCCACCACTGAGCAGATCCAGGGACATGAGCCACAGATCAAGCCTACAGAAAAACCACGGAAGAGCACGGAGCCATGGAGGCACACCGCACACACCCTTCCAATCTCACCGGCACACTGCACTGCCTCCAAAACCGTCGCTGAGAAGGCACCGCTCCTGCGCACACCAGATGCACTGACTTTACCAGGTTACTTACCCCAGTGATGATGAAATAACCATTCCTCTGGACAGCGGACAAAATCAGCATCAACTTCAACAGCAAATTTCACAACCTCTTAGATGCTTCGGTGCAGTGATTCACAACTCTCTCTTGATAGACTTGAAGCAATCAGTGAAGGAAAACTCTAAGCCATCAACAAGTTCAACGAAAAATCTGGAGAACTTGGAAGGCCATTCATCCCTCCGGCGCTCGGCGACGAAAGTCCTGCCGACCAAGGCACGCTCGAAGGCCACGCCGGCCCCGGGTACGACGACCTTGGGGTCATCCGCGACGGCGCATCGCGCGATGCGCCTGCCCACGCAGTGCACCTCCAGCGCCCGCCGCGCCGCCTCCACCTCCGGCAGCTCCGGCATCCCGGAGCTCCCCCCTCTCTGCCTGTCCCTGCGCCCCAAAACCAACCGGCCACCAGGCCGCCGGATCCGCCGTCGGCGAGGGGAGCGGCCGCCGGGGACACGCGACCAGCCCCGCCGTCGCCCTCCCAGCGCACTCCACGCCGCCCTCCTCCACGCGAGCCTTGCCGCTCCAAGACCCGGGAGCCCGCTGCAGCGCCACCAGCCAAGGGACTCCAGATCCGGGCACCAGGCCACCGGATCCGCCGTCGGCGAGGGGAGCCGCAGCCTGGGATCACACGACCAGCGCACCAAACCCCACCGAACCGAGCAGGGGAAGGAAAAAAAGGCCCCGCCGTCGCCCTCTTTGCGCCCACCGGGGACCGGTGGCGCGCTCCGGCGACGGCGAGGAGAAGAGATCCGGACGGGGGGTGGGAGGTGAAGGGACGGGGGTGGGAGGTGAAGGGACGGGGGGTTCTGTGCGTAGTACAGCTAGTGCTCACGGCAAGATTAAACAGTACCAATAACTTTAAGGTGTTATCCGAAGCCACAAAATTTGGTTTTTACTGAAATATTAGTCACATTTTTAGCAAAAACCCTATATCGTTACGATGAACATTATGGCGGCCTAAGCTCAGCGGCTAGCCATACTCCAAGATTTTTCTCTCGCTATGTTCTTTTTAACTGTGGCTTATGAGCATGTTCTTTTGGGCTTTTGAAATTGGCTTTTTTTTATTAGATAAGGATACAAAATCCGGCCTCTATATCCGCTTTTTTGAAATTGGCTTTTGGCTTCTGCTACAGTACCTAACTTTCAAACGGAGTATTTTCTTAAGACGGGGTCTACAAGTTAAATGATTTACACGTTAAAAGCCCAACATCTGTACCAGCCAAAATCGCAAGTGAGTATCTATCTCTCCGTCATCTGTACCGTAAACAACCAAAATTCAAAAATTTCAGTCGAAAGCCATAAGCCGCAGCAGAAAAGAACAGGCTATATGACTTTTGATTCTACCGTAAGCGTTTATGTAAATAAATTAAATACTAATAAACTAATAAGTCTTTTTGAAAATATAGTTCCGATAAATCACTTTAAAATAACGAGGGGAAAATTATTTGATTTGTTTGTTTGAAAACAATCATAATCCATTAGCTTAGAAGATCGGATCAAAGTTAAGCCCATTCCATTTCCTTTTCTCTATTCTGCTGGTGGGTCCATCTCCTTAGTTCTTAACCCTGTCAGCAGTTTCAAGACTATTTTAGTGACACCAAACGCCACCACCCTCCTCCGGACCTCCCATGTCTGCTTCTCCTAGGAACACCTCAACACCAACCCCATGGCCCTCCTCCACCCCCAATGGCGGATGCTCGGCTGCGGCGGCCCTCCGATAAATCCGGCGGCGCGATATAGCACCAGGTAATTGGAAATAACGCAGTTGTTTCGTCTGATTTGGCGCCGATTTGAGTTGTATACTCGACGGTTTTCGTACGTTTCTGGGGCCTTGGCGATCCAGAGGTTGGGTATCTGTGGAAACCTATGAATTCACCTACTTTACTAAATATACGAAACTTTCTAGCTTTATGGGTTCGGGTAAAATGGCGCGGTGGATTGTTCTTGGGCGCTTTCAGGCCATTCTGTGAGAAACCTTAGTCCTGGTTTAGGCTTTTAGAATTTTTGTGGTAGTTCTTACGGGAACCATCTACGGGGACAGGATGTTATCTTTGTTAACGGAGTAAAAATGTTGTCTTTTTTACTTGTGTTGGGTTCACTGGCGCTTCCCTTATGGCTGCTCCTGTATTATGGATCTGCAGGCTGGAGTTTAGCAATCTGTGGATGCGAGATTTGTGTTACTTGAACTGAGTGGCACTGAAACTGAGACCATTTAGGCATTTAACATTGTTCCTGAGGTTTCCTCGTGGTAAAAATCGAATACAGGTAGGATTGTTGGTTCATGGGGAGTTAGACAATGGCATCACAGTCTGGAGGTGGCGGCAATGCTGGCACAGCACAACGTGGGCAGATGCAGAATCTGGCAAGACAAGGATCTTTGTATACCCTTACCCTTGATGAGGTGCAGAGCCATTTGGGAGAGCCCTTGCATAGCATGAACCTTGATGAGCTGCTTAGGACTGTCTTTCCTGATGGCATGGACCCTGATGGTGCGACTACCAGCCACTATGAGCCGAGTTCAGGCCTCTTGTGCCAGGGAAGCATCACAATGCCACCTGAGCTCAGCAAGAAGACTGTGGATGAGGTGTGGAAGATCATGCAGGATGCACCAAAGAGAAATGTCGAGGAGGGTGGTCGGTGGAGGCGGGAGAGGCAACCGACACTTGGGGAGATGACACTTGAGGATTTCTTGGTCAAAGCAGGGGTCGTCACTGAAGGATATCTGAAGGACTTGAACGATTTAGGCAATGTAGATCTGGTTGGGAGAGGTTCTACAGCAGCTGGGGCTGCCAATTTGACATCTGGGGCACAGTGGTTAGAGCAGTATCAGCAGCAGATTGCAGCTATCGAACCTCATCAGCATGGGCAGCAAAGTATGCCAGGTGCTTATATGCCCAGTCGGTTAGTCCCTCAGCCACTAACTGTTCGGCCTGGTGCTATTCTGGACTCAGCCTACTCTGATGACCAGATTACTTCTGACTCTCAGACACCTGGGAGGAAGCGTGGTATCCCAGGAGATGTGGCAGATAAGTTGATAGAGAGAAGGCAGAAGAGGATGATCAAGAATAGGGAGTCGGCTGCCCGTTCAAGGGCTAGGAAGCAGGTCGCATGTTTGATGCCTTCCTATTTTTTTAATTGTTTTTTGTCAGCAATGCTCTAGTTACAAATCAAGATTCACGAAGGTTTATCACTGCTATTTGTTTGAATTTAGCATTTTCTTGTGTTCTGTGAGTTAAAAATGTTAGAACATGATGACTTGCTTAAGTTTTTCTCTTCTTTTTTTAGTTTGAGTATTACTTACATTGTATTTGCAATAGGCCTACACAAATGAACTCGAAAACAAGGTATCACGTTTAGAAGAGGAGAATGAGCGGCTAAAGAGGCAAAAGGTACTTTCTTTTTTCAACACAATTTTATTGGAATGTCACACTTTTTTCCTAGTAATTGTTATTTTTTCTCTGTGCTTGCTTGGTACATGAACTAATTAGTTGAAAATGTCAGATTATCCGATAAGTAGCAGGGAATAAATGCGATTACTAATATTGGCAACTGGTGTCTAGATTTTAGCTTATACTGTTAAGCTACTTCAAAGACCTGTATTTACCAAACATTACTAATCCCCTTCTAGTTTATGATTATCATAGTTCTATAATGTTAAGTATTTGCTTCCACTACTGGAGCCAAGACATCTTTGGGTGGGCATAGGAACTAAAATCTGGCGTACCATGTACCATTCACCCTGTTGGTTGATCTAATTATTAGTTTTGTCTCCCTTCAAACATTTATTGGAGTAAATGCAAATAGCCAATGGAGATTTAATTCTTATTTGTTCTTGGAAGTAGGCAACTTCTTTTTCTGGTGAATATTGGGTTATCTTATAATTACCTCAAATATTTTCAAAATGCCAGCTGATATTATTATGCATACTAACCAAATGAGGCTGCATTATGCTAGGATGAATCATGTGATAAAAAAACTAGGAGACATAAACAGCTCATTTAATATTATGAAAGAACCCTTTAAGTTCTATTTGGAGATTCTGATCAACGGTAATATTTTGATTTACTGCCCTGCAGTAGAAAGCTTAGCACCAAAATTCTCTGGTCTAGTTCTAATGGTATTAGTGTGCTTGAGTTATAAGTTACAATAGGGAGGTCTTTGTTTGTGGGTAGGAACTGTCTGCTGCAGATTTTCTGGATGACAAAAGTCCTACAATTGCCTACATATTGTTGGTTAATAGACTAATAGTAACTTCTTAGCTGTGTCACTTCAAGAATGCTACCTGTAAAATAATATCGCGGTGCTAGCACAGTATATGATGTTAGCATTGCATCCCATTGAATCCAAGTTTGTTAGCACCTTAAACAAAGCAGTGTTTCAAGGCAAAGAGAGCTTCTCTCCTTATCGCTAACTTATCCTAAAGAGTGATATTGCCACCATCATTTTTCTGGTCATTTCAGTTTTCAGTGTAATTTGGAGATGTTTCATGTATTAAAGATTTCTATTTTTTGGAAGTGCATAGGTTCGATTTCGGCACTATTTTGTGGGTTCAGATATCAGTTGTACAGATGCATTAGTAACACAATGACTGTTATTCTTATCTTTATATGCTACTATCAATGAGTGATATGCAAGTGGAATTGCTCTCTGTTGCTTCTTCCTGATGGCCACTTGGTTTCATTGTTTATACATCTAATTGTTCATTTACTGAGTTGCTTGATAATGTTACCTGCTTAATTTTGCTAAGCTTTAGTGTTTGGTTGTACACCTGACCAAGATCGACGGCTCAGATTTAAGTCCTTGATTTACCTTAAAGAGATCTCTTTTGAGTTGTATTTTGGAGTGTTTTATTTGATCACACCAACCCTAGATGGTCATTTATTAATTAAATAATTCAGCCTACATGTTGTAGTAAGATTAGCAGGGATCCAGCAGATTGAAGCATGCTTCTAGAAGTGCTACATTTATTTCATTTTTTGGTATTGCACGCTTTCAATTCATCTCTTGTGTGCCCCAAAAATGATAGTTACACTCCTCTACCGATGGTGCTAAGGTTGTGGCACCAGGGATTAATTTATCTATCTGCAAACAATTTTTTATGCTTATTTCTTGTCTAATCCTGCTATGAGGCAAATGCTATTCAGCTCCATACAGTTCATACTGCAAATTTTCGTATTCTTGTACTCTGATGAAATCAGTGATGCAATTTTTTGGCAAATCCTCCATGCATAGCGTTGACTTGTTCCCCCTTTTCTGCGTTATCTTCAGGAGTTGGACAAAATACTTTGCTCTGTGCCTCTACCGGAACCCAAGTATGAACTCAGGAGAACAAGCTCGGCGGCTTTCTGATCATGTCCAGAATAGTTTATTTTGTAGATTTTAAAGTGCTGTTGCTTGTAAGTTTCGATTCTTTGGTCTAGAATAATTTGCTAGCTTGGTTTTTTTGGTTATCCTGGCTCAATGATTTGCACTGTGTAGATTAGCTGGAGCCTACAGCCTAGTATGTGTCGTGTAAGCACTGCTATCTTCCAAGGCCTAGCTACTAGCCTAGTATGTAAATCTGCCGGACACATGCAAGCTCTCGTCAGAGCTTTCTTATACATGGTGACTTCGCCTGTTCTTCCATGTATAAGGATGTAACTGTGAGCAGTATGCAATTTAACTTTAGCCAAAATACTTATGACTCAGGTGAAAAGATTCGGTTTCTTGATAAAGTTTCTGCAGGACCGGTGGCGGAGATAAGAGGGGAATGAATTATCATTGCCTCTTTGTACTTTAACAAAATCAATCTCCTTGGAATATAGCTAGAGAGAGAGAGAGCTAAGCAAATCAGATGTACAACGAAAATAACCCTAAAACAGAAACCAAGTAGTCGAGGGAACAACCAAAGTAAGAGATGATCTAAGTCGTCACTGAGCTGGTCTGACCGCAAGCTTAGGACCGGTCTGATCAGGTCCAAACGGTCTGACTGCTGGGACAACGTTGGTCTGACCTCAATGCTAGTTTGACTGATCTCCTGTTCTCGGACTTAAAAACCTTTTAGGTTAAAACTCAAATATCAAGAACTTCAAATTGCATCCAAATATTTTCAAATTTTGTATGAGACTTGTTTAAGTCATTAGGGACCTAAATCAATAAAGAATATCAAGGTTCTTAGGCTGAGGTTCACTAATTTGAAGAAAATCAAATCTATGTCTCAAGAACACTCAAAACCTTAAAATCCAAATTAATTCTTGTTTGAGGAATTTCTAATCAAGAGGATAATCCAGATCTACTTCTACATGTTATAGAAAACTGATCTAGGCATAGATTCAAGATAAAACTATCTTGTCTAAGGTTAGTTATGGAAAGATATAGTATCAACCAAAATAGACCCTAAGCTTCTACAGAGTACATGTGCTTTTCTGTTTCTATTGCATGGTATGACAGCAAATGTAATATAGCGAGATACTTGAAACATTCTAATTTCTAGGAAGTAGTCTGAAGAGGATGCAAGAGAATCCTTCTCAATGGAGTCGCAAACATGGTGTAGCCTATGTCCCAACAATTTCTGCTGGATTACTTGACAGCATGAACCATTACCGAACAAAATTGCGGTAGGGTTAACCATTCCAACTAGACAACTGGCGTTCGAACCAAAATTAGGAACAAGCGATCGCTGGAGAAATTGAAGATCCTGCAGCTTTCGTCAGAAGGAAACAAATCGAATTGTCAATATGTTCGGCACTAGAATTCCAAATTTGTACCGGACGCAACGATCAAACGTCGATTTTGTGATTTTGTCCACGAGCAGTTCCGTTCCGCAGGTGGTAGCAGCAGCGCATAGTTGTTGCCACCCACCCCCACCAACCCGCTGCGCTACTGCACTACACCAACCTCCAAAACCCTTCCCCGTCCGAGCCCATCTCGCCTCTCCCCGCCGCCGCCGCCGCTTCACCCGCGCGGCCGAGAGCACCGACCCCCTCCCCTCCCGATCGCCATGGCCTCCACGGCCTTCGCCGCCGCCAAGTTCCTCCCGGCCACCCACCTCGACTCCTCCCCCCGCTTCTCCCCGCTCCGCCCCGCCCCCACCGCTAACCTCTGCTTCTCCCCGCTCTCCGCCGCCTCCTCGTCCTCCCTCCTCCGCCTCCGATCCCCTTCCCCGTCCGGCCCCGGAGGTAAGCTGCCCCCTCCCCCGCGATCCTACGGTGGCGGCGGCGGATCTGGCGATGCCGCGGACTCCGGGGGTGACGGCCGCCGCGGCGGCATCCTCGGCCTCTTCCTCGCCGGATGGGCGGCCCGCGTCGCCGCGGATCCCCAGTTCCCGTTCAAGGTCCTCATGGAGGAGCTCGTCGGTGTCAGCGCCTGCGTGCTCGGCGACATGGCCTCCCGCCCCAACTTCGGCCTCAACGAGCTCGACTTCGTCTTCTCCACCCTCGTCGTCGGATCCATCCTCAACTTCGTCCTCATGTACCTCCTCGCCCCCACTGCCGGCGTCTCCGCCGCCGCGTCCTCCGCCGTCTCCGCGCTCCCCAGCCACATGTTCGAGCCCGGCGCGTACTCCTTCGGCTCCCGCGTCGCGACCCTCGTGTCCAAGGGCGCGACTTTCGCCGCGGTGGGGTTTGCGGCCGGGTTCGCCGGCACCGCGCTCTCGAACGGGCTCATCGCGCTCCGGAAGCGCATGGACCAGTCGTTCGAGACGCCGAACAAGCCTCCGCCCACTCTGCTAAACGCCGCCACCTGGGCGATCCACATGGGCGTCAGCAGCAACCTGCGGTACCAGACTTTGAACGGGATCGAGTATCTTCTCGCCAACGCTGCGCCAGCGCCGGTGTTCAAGGTGTCCGTTGTTGCTCTCCGGTGCATCAACAACATTCTTGGTGGGATATCCTTCGTGTTGCTCGCGAGGCTTACAGGTTCGCAAAAGTCGGATGCGCCGGCCACCTCTGCAGTTCCAGATGAGAAGGAGAGGTTGATAGCCGAGGGCAATGCCATTGCTGCGGATGCTGTCGGTGAGGGAAGGGATGGAGAGGGTAAGTAAATGGATAGAGGAGAGGGTTAGTAAGTGGATGCACGCTTGCTTGCGCCATGCATCGCCCAAGGTTCGTTTGCTACTTCTTGGACATAGGCCAAGAAACTTGCAGATGATAAGTCGGTTGGTTGGTAATAAGGAGTGAGGCTCGAAACATTTTGTTCAGTCTGTTTGTGTTCTTGGTGTTATCGGATGGCATGCTTAGTTGATCTTAGAATAAAGTTTTTATCTTTCGCCCTTGCTCATTTGGTCATTGGCTTAAATGTGAGCTTACTCGTGCAATAACATCAGTTGTTTGGTTTGCATGCGATTTCTGATCCTGACCAACATTATATGATGCAAGGATATTACACTTGGCAGTAAGGATATAACACTTAAGTCAAGTGACAATTCTATTAAGAGTTGAATTGACTTTTGATGTGCAAACCAAATACTTCAATTTTTCTATAGTTTTTGCAGACGTGTGTTGTTGGTATTTACAAAGTACAGGTTTTATCCTTCATGCACAAGTAGTCTTTTGCTCAGAGCGTTCACGGATCAATTTATTCCATCCTTTTCTTCACACCTTAAACTGGCTGTTCAATTCTGTTCTGCTTTGGCAATGGCTATGCTATCGCATAACGATCATGCTACTCTAAATCGATTAGGTAGCTCCTGCAGGAAAGGTTGGATTATATTGTACATGTTTCCTACTGATTTGCCTTACTGATGCAATGAGGCTGCAGGGCCAAGCCAGCCACAACAATATATGGGTCTAGATGATTGAGGAAATTAAATTTCAGTATGCCAGTGCTACTTACCATTTCATTTTTTTCTGTGAACAACTTTGCATCTCCCTTTAATAACGGAAATGAGTCGTACTGCAGTGGTAGTATTCATGTAAGTTTTAAGTTTCATGCTTATGTTTAGGATATCTTAGAAAGCTACTGCTCAAATTGAAGCCTCTACTGGAGAATAACGACCCAGATGGTAAAAGATTTCTGGGGGGATATTTGTTGTTTATAAATTCCCCTTAACAAGTGGTTATAGTTATTTAGTCTAAAATTAGATCTACACTTCAGATTGTATCATATTTGTACTTCACAGACAGGCTTCCAGGAATGTGTAGTTTACAGTTCGTATGCACATTCCACGACTGTAGTTTTAGGCCTTTAAGTTTGGTGGAAATATACCTTGTACACCAATGGTGATTGGACTTTGGAGAGCAATGCCGTATAACTTTGTATGCATTGGCTTTCATCTGGATATACGGTTTGTTGCACTAATCTGCAGACCTTGTTCCAAAAGTAAAAGTACAAGAGCTGTGGTTGTTGCACGAAAGCTTCAATAAGTTTTTGCTGTGAATGGTTTGGAATCCCAGATTGACCAGAGCTGGTATTACCTGTTATTAGTTTATATTACTCGACACGTAAAGCTGTTTGTCATTGGGCTTTGCCCGTGTCACGCTCTGCTTCATGCTCTTGGCTACACTGTAGCTCTTGGTTGAGCTCTTTCC
The DNA here is from genome assembly GCA_017311315.1 of Dendrocalamus latiflorus. Classification (NCBI taxonomy): domain Eukaryota; kingdom Viridiplantae; phylum Streptophyta; class Magnoliopsida; order Poales; family Poaceae; genus Dendrocalamus; species Dendrocalamus latiflorus. The sequence goes on from CM029663.1 coordinate 12,768,367, forward strand.
CAATCCATGTGTGCCTCTTCTGTCGAGCTTGGCTTACACCATACCCTAGGCTTTGTTATCGTGGTTCACGCTGGCCTTCTTCCGCACACCCAACCTGCATCATGTTGGGGCTGGTAAAGGTTGTCGAGAAAGGTTGCCTCGCTCGACGACGATGAACAAAATGATCTAGTGACAATAAGGTGTGTTGTAGCCTTGTTCATTTGTGGCAAATGTAAGGCGAGAATGAGGGAACGATGAATAACATGAAAAGGATGTTGTGGGAGGAAGAGGTTATTTGGTTAAGTGTTAGATTTTTTAGCAATTAATTTGTTTATCATGGGACGTTTCTTTAGAGATTTTTTAGGAGTGGAAGAGGGATGTGAGGGGAAGTGGGAGAGGGTGTAGAACGTATTGCCAATCATCACTATTTTTTTTAACCCTTTTTAAATATATTCTCCAACTTGATGTGATGTATAGCATTTCGACACTTTTCTCTTGAGAGTTTGGTGTAATGTTGTAGTTGGCGGACAATGAGGTTCCAAATGCCTTGCACCTTTGTTGGTGGAAGAAAAGATATTGACTTCAAGTCTCGAAGCAATTGCAAATGCAACACTTCAATTGTGACAGGTTGCACTTGTTACTTTTCTTTTTTCGGCGAGCAACACATGTCTCATTACGGTAATTTGAAAGGTAAAAAGCCCGATTTTAACACGTGAGACATGATGTTTAGTTACCAGATCTGACCCGCACCGAGGTCAACCAGTTTGCACCTAGCGTGCGTCAACGTGCAACCTGAATTGGACGCCAATGCAGGGGCCAAAGCATGGAAGCTTGTCACTAACCAAACACTGTCTTCGTCAGAGTTACCACTACCACTTGCTTTTGATGCTCATCTCTCATCTGTCTAGTAGCAAAAGCAACTCGGAGAGGTGCCCGATTGGGCTAGAGCAGCAAGCTTCGTGTCGAATCCGGCTGCAAAACAAGGAAACAATGACAGATTTCTGCTGTGAAGAGGAAGAGTCTCGCCGCGAAACGTAGCGCGAGAGTGGCGTGCACGTCTTGTCAAAATTGCCGTCCGGAAGCAGGCTACTTTCACGCAAAAAGGCTCAAAGCTAGACGCCAGTTTTGCTGCCCACTCTTGTCTGTTTGGAACGCTCGGCGCGCCGCTTCAGCCAGGCGTGTCGAACGCGCAGCACGCTCTAGCGCCATCGCCGCCATCTGAGATCTGAACTGAAGGCAGTCCAGGTTGCGTGAAACTCCTGCCGCCACATGCCATGCGCCTTAACATACTACTAGGAACGTTGCGACGCGACCAGGGTTCATTTTCTACGGTAATTACCTTGCAAATAAAGTTTCTTTTCAAGTTAAAATTTACGAGTTAATTATAGTATACTGTAATGACTTTATTTATATCAGTTAAAATTGTACATACATTTTCATTATTTCGTATTTTCTTTTATAAACAGTCTAAAAATTATAAGCTGAAACCTAACGCGAGCGACGAAGGCGAGATTAGGACAGCGAGGCAATGATTAGCGTGGTCAAAGTGGCGAGTCCAAAAGGGTGGCTTGAGATCAGATCACGGGATGAATCTGTCATGTGGGTGCGGCATGTGGAGGCCGCCTCCCTTGTTCTCTGTCTTTTCCACCAGATTTCGCGCCAGTTTCCTCTAATCATGTGCAAATTTCACCGCATGTACGTAGGTGTACCGGGTACATGCATTGGCCGCTTTCGCTTCACACAGCTAAAGCTGATCTATGATTTTGGAGCCGCCACCTCGTAAAGCAACTTTGCAGTATGATTATAATATAAAGCAAATAGAGGTGATTAGATTTAGAGCCGGTATCTTATAATGCTACTATACTTGGAAAAAGTAGGGAAGGACGTTCTACAGAAACAAAAGCAGAAGGATGAATGAGTTGTGATGAAGCACCAGTGTCCAACCTGTATATCATTTCCCTGAACAGACATCCCATCAGTACCGATGTTATAAAATCTGCAGTTGGCAGGAAATGAAGACAACGTCACATTAACTGAACTTACATATAAATAAAAGTTTAAGTTCACCAAAGCAAAAACTCATGTTTCATAAACCTGAAATTTCCCCCCTAAAATAAGACTTTAATACACTGAAAGAATACTTCACGAAATGAAATCGAAGGAATGGAAGTGGATGCAATCGTTGGCTCCATGTGCGGCCCACAAATGCAAAGGCACACTCACAATGACAAATCCAAGTTGGTTCTGCATGGACTAATATATCTTGCCCATCACATGCCATCACACCACATAATGACACCACTGTCCTGAACTCCCGAGTCCGGATCTCTCTGCGCTGATTGTTTCACATGGAAGTTTATATAACAATAGGCTCGAGTACCTAACAATCCTCACTTCTCATCATTCATCAGTAGCTTCTCTCCTCAGCTGAACACAGCCATGAGAGCATTATCAGTGCTTACTTCTCTCTCTGCTTTGCTACTTCTGCATTGCCTTCTAAGCTTGCACACAACGGTACCTCCTGATGGTATGGCCTCAAAAGAGAGGTTCCAATCAAGGAAGCTCCTGCAGAATGCGCTCAAAAACTCACAGAATGCACAAGTGTTCCATGCAGCAGCAGCAGCAGCAGCAGCAGTAGGAAACAAGAAGGTTGACGTCGAGGTGGCCGCCAGCCTGAAGAAACAAACGCCGAGCAGCAAGTCCAATCCGATACAGAATTAGGGAGTAGATTGTGATTTATGAGTAGAAGTCATTTTCTGTTGTTAAGACATTCGTAGGGAGTTCTAGGATTTTTCGGTTCATCATTATCATAGTCAACACCCCATTGTTTGTACTTTGTATACTAGATAGAATAGCTAGATAGAAAAGAAAGTTTTCCATTTTGTTTCCCTTTCCCCACTTGTTTGTAGCCTTTCTGTAGCATTCACCTTTGAGTGAGGTTGGAAATGCATTTCGAGTTCTCTACCCTTTTTGTTTTCAGTATTTCCATAAACATCCATTCGGATCAGATCTGAATGGCATAGCATCCAACCATCCATCCTAACATAGTAATCGGATGCACAGAATTCCTTCCATAGTGCTGACCTTTCTAGGTGGGGAAAGCCCACTGCCATCCTTTGTAGACAGGGAGCTCACCACCGACGTCATCCTCGTCGTTCGGACACCATCGTGCCTCATCCTCACGCCGCGTTGTCCTTCTTTGTCGTGCGCAGAGCGCAAGCGATGTTGTTGTCCTCGGTTTCGTGCACATGGGGCACGTGCAAAACCTCGCCATCCTGCCTCGTCCCCGTCGCATGCGAGGAGCACGGATAATAGCTCCTAGCCATCCTCCTCCACATGCAGCAAGCATACGTGGAACCTCATCACTGGACTCTTCTAGCAAAACCTTTGAAAAAGATTCAAAAAATTTGAACAGTCAAAATTGAAACTTGATGTTTTGTGAGTTTTAAAAACTTTGTCGTTTCAAAACTATAAACCCTAGGGGCACACAAGTAGAATAGATCTACCGTCTACGTATCTAGATTCTACAGCATGGGATCGTTGGGTTGGAGAGGATGAACCTGCCCCAATGCTACAGGCCCACAATGCAGTAGTGCCCACTTGGCAGGCGGCCGCTCCGACCTCCAGGACTCTTGTCGCCTACGCAGCATCCAGCCCCCTTGCCGCTTACGCAGCCTCCAGCCTCGCTCGCCTGACGGCCGCTCCAGCCTTCAACGCTTCTGCTGCCTGCGTAGCCTCCAGAAGAAAAGAACTAGGGGCATGGGCACCCACCACCGCCAAGCGCCAACTGAGTGCCAAGAGATGAAGAGATGACTAGACACCAGAACAGATGAATAGAGGGGAGACTGAGTGAGACACGATCTCACAACTAGGTATGAACAGGATAATAGTGGGTCTGCGCTAGAGTCGATGGGAGGGGAAATGGGCCAAAAAGTTCTAGCATTAATTTGGGTTAACTAGGTATGAACAGGACGAATTTAACCTAACTACTAGTATACATATATATTATACCTTGTATATAGTGGTTTTTTGCTAAAATTTTTGGGTATTTGTTTGAATACCTATGAATTGAGCTAGGTCCGTCCATGGGAAAAGATCATATTTAGTCCCTAGCTCACATCTCAGTGTTTAGGTCAGTTGCAAAGCTAGAAACAAAATCGAGGATAAGATAAGCTAGATTGTCACAAATATGATATTTTTACTCTTATATAATTCAAATCCATATATAAATAGAAGATAAATAAAACAAAAAAAGGGATAAATACAATAAAAGTAATTTAGTAAAATAAAGTAACACTTACATGACTACAGGAACCACAGTCCGAAATTTCCTGTTGCGAGTAAGCTGCTTGGCGTTGTCCGTTTGCTCCCACCAAGTCAATGTATCATACATCCCCTCGTCATCAGCAAATGGAGTTCCCCTCTTTCAGTGGAAAAGGTGGTATGTAATCTGAAACGAGATTTATCCTGGATTTTAGTGTCTTTTTGAAGTTTTAAAAATAAATTAATTATTTAGTTTTTTCTTAAATTAATTAAATCTTAACATAAATTTTGTAAAATTAAAAAGATTTAATTTTAATAAAATAAACCTCAATTAATTCAAAACCATTTTTTGAGTTCCTTGTCTCGTAAGAATTTTTTTGTATTTTATTGGATTTTTCTGAATTTATTTGCTATTTTCTAGAGCTCAATCTTCTTTTTTTCTAATTTTTTGCAATTCAGAAAATAAAAAATCTGGATTTTCCTTGTGAGCCGAATCTTCTTTCTCTGGCCCGATCCAGTTTTCTTCCGGCCCAGTTCTTCCCCGTGCCCGACCACTCCGCTCAGCCCAGCCGAGCCGGCCTACCCGCCCTATCCCGCTCGATCTTCACCACGTGTCGCACATCGGTGCCCTGCCGTTTGCAGTCGCTGACATGAGGGCCCACATGTCAGGCCCACTGTTTATCGTCTTCGCCCGGGAGTCCATCTCCGCGCCGAAGTCCGTCTCGTCGCCGACTCGGACTCTCCGCCGTGCTCGTCTTGGATTCCTCGACATCCATGCCGTGCCCGCTCGATTCCTCGACATCCATCCATGGCACGCCAAAATGGTCATCCATCACGTATGGTTTGTGCGTTGTCATTACTGATCAGTAGGCTAGCCGCGGGTGGCCGGATGTATCGGCCAGCAAGTGCAAGTGCAGCATTCCTTCCCATCCATCTGCATGTTTCAATACAAGCACAAACAACAACGAGCGAGTTCTTTTAGCTACGGCTTATGACTTTTAGCTACGGCTTATGACTTTTAGCTGCGATTTATGACTTTTAAACTATTTATACGAGAGATTACAGAGTAACAAAAATTCACATGCGGTTTTTACCGATATAAATGAAGTCAGTAAAGTATGTACTACAATTAATTAGTAGACCCTATCTTAAAAAAATACCCCGTTTAAAAGCTAGTTACTATAGAAAAGCCGAAAAGCAGCTTTTAGAAGCTGAAAAGAATAGGGCCGTAACACACAGCACAGACCCAGCTTCGGTAGGTCAGAGATGATAACTTTTGGCTGTGGCTAATAATTTTTATCTATATTTTTTTTGAGATAATAGCAGACAACAAAGATATTAACGTAAAGGGAATATATGGTTTTGGACTTGGAAAATAGTTTGAATAAACGGTTTTAAAAAATTACTTTGAGAAATTGGTACATTTATTTTGATTTTTAGAGAAATCGTATCCAAAAACCACAAAAAGACAAAGGACATGACCCTTGTCCATGCTTAGCTTTCCTTTGCTCCGAGAGCTCGAAAGCCCGGTTCATTTATTATCGATTGAGAAACCCTGACGACATGTAGAACACGATCAGGGTGCTAATAGTATATACCACAAATCACACGATCGAGTACAAAAAATCGCAGATTGCCCTGAATTAATTTGTTCGTTGCTTTGCAGCATTTGTGTGCACGATATGTTGGTACGTTGCATGGCATGTTGGCAGTTGGCACTTTGTGGGTGCTAGTATAAAATGGTCGTCGTGCTGATGGAGAACTTCTATAGGAGCATGTGGGGAATTCCCCATACTTGGCTAAAACCACGTACAAAACGAATGTGACAGTCACAAATAATTCTACAATTTAGACATAATGGATGCTGTTTTTGAAACAAACCGGCAATTTGCAAAATCAAATTTGGATTTGAGTTTGATTAGAATTTGAGTTTCTTTTGCTTCCCAATCCTAATCCACACTAATCTCAAAGCAAACCCCTCACTAATCCACATCACCAAGCCATGAACGGAGGAGAGCCACGCCGCTACTATTCATCGTCTGAAAAATCTTGCCATCGCTCTGATCTTTGCTGCCGACCGCGCCTCTTCGCACCTTCTCGCGCCTACGCATTCCTGCCAGCTCCACCTCACTTGTCAGGCGCCGTACCTCGCCCACAGAAGCCCCTACACCCGTGCCAGGCCTTCCCAGCCGTTGCCGCCACCGTCCGCCCACTGTTTGGCCGCCACCTCCGCCTTCTCCCGCAACTTCCTCTCTCTCGGCCGACAACAGCTCCCTCTGCCACCCTTGACCGCCGCTTTCTTCGCGCCCAAGTCCGCAGGTTTCACACGACAAACCGCAAACTCCCGAAGCTGCTGCCGCCGTGGGTTTCATCCCTTCTCCGGTGCAAACCACTCCTCCCCGCCTATTTAAGCCGGCCAAGCTCCCCATAGCGAACACCATACCTCTCCGAAGCCAACCAGCACTCCCAAAGCCCCCGTCTTCGTCCCCAACATCGGAAATTTTAAAGGCCACAATCGGTGAGCCCTAAACCGCATCTCTTGATTTACCCCATATCTTTCCAATTCCTTGCTGCTGCAGCTCCCTCGTGAATCCATAAGCTTACCCGAAGAGTCGCCCTAGCATCCCAAGCCTTCCCCTTCCCTCGTCGGCAAAGCCGCAGCTCGGCCATGGCACCCCACCGTGGCCAGCTTCGCACAGGCCTCCCCAGCCTGAACCGCTATTCCCATGACCTTACCCAAGCCCCAGTGAAGCTTAAGAGCCAGCCCAATTGTCCAAAGCCCCTCCCAATTGCTCGCAGTTTCAAAAATGGCCGCAAGGAGGATGAGCTCGCCGCCGGCGATTGCCGCCTCCACCGGACCTCCCACCGTCCAAAATGGAATCCCCTCACTCCCAGGAACCCTCCCATGCCTTCAAATCCCGTCGCAAAACTCTCTAGCTCCGCCGCCATTCGCCGCCTCCCTCCCCTGTCTCTGCGTACGCGCGGGCTGCGGGAGGAAGAAGAACAGTGCGGTGTGCACTGTTTCTCCGACTGGGCCGCGTCGAGTCGGTTGAGGCGAACCCATTCGCCCGAGCCCGTTGCACCCGTTCCAGCCGGTTCGAGCCCGAGGAATAGTACCCGACCGAGCCCGGTGAACAGTACCCGACCCAAAGCCCAAAATACATATTTATACTCCCCGGATTCGTTTCGAGCCCACCAACCCAAATCCAATTCCCATTTCCCCCATATAGCCCTCCTATAAGCCCAAAATCCCAATTTATTGGAGTTTCCTGGATTTTATTTATTCTTTTATTTTCTTTATTCCTCGCTCATTCTTTCGAGCATGGAATTGATTTATTTTAATTGTTTTGCGTTAGCTTCCGGGACCGAGGTTTTGCAAGACCAGGAGGGAGAAGTTCAGGCCCAGATCCAGGCCCAGCCCGTCGAAGAGTACGAGTTGATTGAAATCGTAAATTCGCGAGGCAAGCCACGCATATTTTTGAACATATTGATCCTACATTCCCTAAGTTATTTATTTACTTGTATTTTCATTATGCTATTTGTGCATTGTTATTTTATGTACAATAAATGCTTAGAATGACATGATACTAGTTATGTCCTACCACCTGAAAAAGCCCAGTCTAATTTGATGGCCATATTCACCTTGACAAAACATAGTAACATTGAATATAGCAATAATCTGTAATTATGATAGCTTAGAGAATCAACATCTACTGTTAGTAAAAGAGTTGGTGTTTATTTGGGAAGTGGTTCTGGGGTAAGCGAGGATCGCTGGATCCTATGACCTTAACCAGGGTGAAGGCAAGTACACAAATCAGTGACAGTGTTGTGACACTGGATAAGAATTTGTGGGAAGAAACTGCCACCGGTGAAAACACAAGGACTAGACCCTTATGCTGAGTAAAGAACATAGTGATCGCCCAACCACAAGCGTTGATACGTCAAACCTGGTCTAGTAACTGCTCAAATTCGATTGAACCTCTACGAACGCAGGGCGAAGGCAAAGTGTGAGTACATACGGAAGGGAGTTAAGAAGGGCCGTATGGAAATAGGCGCAGTTATTGTTTTTACTATTGAATTGATTATCGGGCGTCCACACAATAGTAGGCTGAGATAAGTCAGAGGTTATGGCCTGGGCTTGTTGAGAAAGTCTACTAGGTAGAGGCTATATAAAGAATTGAGCAGTGAACAACCTTGTTTTCTTAACTCTTTAGCGCGGAGTTAAGGAATCTTGTGGGTAAAGCAGGGCAGCTTTGCAAAGTCATGACTAATGGTATTCGAATACGCCGTACTTCCGGTCAATGGAGTTATGTTTAATGGGTGAATCCAACAACAAGGCATAAGTAGATTTGGAAAAAGGATTTGATAATGTTGATGGTCGGGTAATTGAACCTTGAAAACCCCCTAAAGTTTATAGGAAGCTATGATTTTATGTTTAAAATCTGTTTACAACTAAAACTGCATCCACATGAAATAACAAACTTCCCCCATCCTTGATGTATCTTGCATGTAGTTAATAGTAATCTCCGTGTGACTTGCTGAGTACGGTAGTTGTACTCATACTTGCTAAAAACATTAACAGAATTAGCCATCAATAAGGAGACAGATGAAGGCGAAGAAGTGGAGCTCTACGAGGTCGAGGATACGTGGAATTAGGGTCGTCTTCCGCTCAGGCGTGCCTGTGGCATTCTTTTGTTCTGTAATGTAAAACTTGGCTTTTATGCCTTTATATTGTAATAAAGCTGGCTTTTGTCTTAAGCATGTGTTGGCAATGTTATACACTCGATTGATGTAACTCGCAGCTGAACAGTCCTGGACAGTTGCGAGGGTTTCATAATACTCTCAGAAATGGGGGTGTTACAGTTTTGCTGAGAGTGATTTTTGCGGCGGCTGACATCTGAAGCTCGTCTGTGATGATCTTCTTTTTTTCCCCCTTCAAGTGGTGAACTTCGAGAGCCTCCCTTGCCAAGCTCATGTTAGTTGCTTTTGGAGGACTCAAAAAGGTTTCTGATTCTGACGTGACTGCGACTACGAATTTGCTTTGTGATCAACAAGGTCAAACTAGACTTAATTAGATATCGCCTGTTGTTCCAGTACAGCAGCCGTCGGCAGCAGGGTAGCAAGTAGCAACTGAAACGCTAGCTTAACGTCGCAGAGTTCAGAAAAATCCGATATGTTAATAACCATGCAAAATACCTAAGCTGTTCGTGGATGACACTATGACAGGCACACGGCAGCGGTAATCTTTCGCGACTTGCACCAGGGATCCACATGTATGGCCTAGGTTAATCTGAACCGTCCGTTGCCTATATCGGATGGGTCGCAGCTCAGGACTTCTGACTAGACCATTCCAGCTGGTAAACTTCCTGCTGCTTTTTGCAGTTGGGTACCAGTAAGAAGGATGTTTTCTTTCCAGGGCCCTATCTTCTCACAGCATCTTAACCAATACTAGTTACGTACCCGTGCATTGCAATGGAACTTATTGAATGTATAAAGAATCGTGCTTTAGAAGAAAGTTGATCTGATCGGTTGGAAAATGGAGAATGGTAAGAAGTTAAGAGAATAAAGCGGTTGAAGGAGAATGGATCAACCACCAACTCATTCTTTTATAATAGTAAAGATCCTGACAAAGACTCAACTGGCTAACCTGCTTTCAGGATCACTGAACTGATGACAAGAATTAAATGAGGATCAAAAAATGTACTACTTTGTACAAAGCCCCCATCTAAGTTGTGATCTGCATAACCAACGCCACCACCTTTCCTGACTATATTTCCAGGTCCATATCTCAGTATCACATTGATCGAACAGAGAATTTCTTTTCTTCGTGATCTTTGGACAGATGAAAAGGCTTAAGCATTAGTTCAAGTTCATGGAGCCACACTAATATCTTCAGAACTAGAAACGAGTATAGAAATCTGAACAGAAAGTAACAAAGTAGAGAACAGATTCTGACATTTTCTCTGATATAATTGGGATTATCAGCCGGCCAAGACGTGGAGGACACTACCATTAGTCGTCAGGAGATCACAACATTTCATTTTTTTTTTCTTTTGCAAAAGGAGATCACAACAATTAATTGACCAGAAGGCAAAGATTAACACTAGCAAAAAAAAAACGCCCTGAATCGTACGTTGTGCTGAATTGCTGCTTTCATTTGATATATAAACTGATATGTTGGGATGCACTTTCGAAACGGATCAAAATTGATCTTTCACATCCCATTGTTCAGTGTTTGAACTGCACATATCTGATTTTGTTGTCATGCTCAGATATATACTCTGATCTTGTTGTCATGCGCGTATCAGCTGATCTACTCGGTCAGTGTTTCTTTGAGCATTTAGGATGCTGTTGTCAATCACAGAATTTTGAGTTTACGTACGCTGAAAGGAGCATTCCTGTTGCCATAGTACTGAATGTTCAGTTTTGTCATGAGACCTGTGTGTGAGCCTTCATAGTTCAGAGTAACTGCAAAAGCATAAATGCCAGAGTAAACTGGAGTACATCAAAGTACATGTGACATTCTGGTTGTGCCAGGCAGAGGCATTCACAGCCAACTCATGCGTTTGAGATTCAAGAACAACTCATGAAGATTTCGCAATGCTATCACTTAAAGAATCCACTCAACAACAAATTTCAGATCTTTTTCTCTTTTTGGCAACTGCATCCAAATTCGCGTTTAGTGACGAGAGGAAATTGTAGGTGGTCAAAGATGAAGGAATAATGCAAATTTTAGTTGTACTAGACATGAACCACGCAACAAATTTGCCCACATAAAATTACTCTAAACGACTCTTGGATATTCGACAGATCGAAGTTAAAATATGAAATCATATCACGGAAATCTACACTTGGTTTTGCAGTCTTCTGCAGACGAAGAGAGGTGCAACTCATGAACACCTCAACTGCAACACAATTTAGCAGCAGAATATCATTAACATGACTCGTTCAAACCAGCGTACAAATGAGGATAAAAAATCGTCATGGAAGCAAGAATCCATTGGTACGAAAAACTGATCCCCTAATCCATTGGTATCGACATGTTCTTGTTTCCTCAGTTCCTCCAGAAGAAGAGCTGCGCCTTCACGTCGCACGACCTGGACACCACCTTGGCGTCGGCGGCGAGCCTATCCACCGCCACGGCGCACCGCACCCTGACCGGCACGGCCCACGTCTTCACCCCGCCGAGCTGCAGCCGCACAGGCACCTTGATGTCCACATCGAACGGCACCGACCGGAGCCGCTCCGCCGCGGCCATCTGCCCGCGCACGCGCTCCGAGAACCGCAGCCCGGCCCCCTTCGCCTTCGCCACGAACACCGTCACGTTCCCGGGCTCCTGGTTGAACGCCGGCCACGCGCCGTTGGCCAGGCTCACCCCGCCGTACGACACGGCAACGTGGCTCCCGGCGCCCTCGTAGTGCACGCCGATCTTGCTGTTCGGGTTGTCGGCGCGGACGGTCGCGTCGAACTCCGGCGAGAACGCGCCCGGGGCGGAGGCGTTGCCGATGTCGTCGAGGCCAGACACGGCGAGGGACTCGAGAGTGTACGCCGGCTGCTTGGGCTTGAACACGAGGTACATGACGGCGGCGGAGGCCGCGAGGAGGACGGCGAGGGAGAGGAGCGCAACGAAGAGGTAGAAGCAGACACGGAAGCAGGAGCAGCGGCTGCGCCGCTTGGCGCGGCGAGTATAGTGCTCAAAGAGGCGCGCGTTCTCGGGCGGCGGCACGCGGAAGACCTTGTCCTTGGGCACCTTCACCACGTACGTGCCGGGCTGCGGCGATTGCTGCTCCTGCCCCTGCGGAGGCGGAGGCGGCGGGATGGGCTTCTCGAAGTGGAAGCTGTAGAGGGGGCTGGAGGATGGGTCGGAGGAGTTGACGGAATGGTTCATCTCGCCGGAGAAGTCCGAGCTCGTCGCCGCCGGGTGGACGCGGTCGTGCATCATCATCGGCTGCTCCTCGAGGCGCGCGTGCGAATCAATCTGCGTTCTATGCATGCAACCACTTAGTAATGGTAAAATCACAAAACCTTCCAAAAATTTATCAATTCATTCATATCGAACGGTGTGGATACAGTGTACTCGAGTGCAAATCAATGGTCCACAAAAAAGAAGGGCAAATCAATGGTAATTTGCAGCTACATATTTATACATTATTAATAAGCTTGAGGATTTTAAAGGAAAAAAATGTAAACACAAACCGAAACAAATAACGGAATTCCAAATGTACATAGCTTATAATGCCATTTTGCCTTTGGAAAGTCTGTCCATATCTGAAGAACCATCAAGAGCTAATGAACAAAATTGACCTAGCCCTTGATCACATACTCATAGTGTTTGAACAGTAAAAACTTTGGCACGCAGTTCCACTCTAGTCCATGAATACAAGAAAGGCACGGACAAGATTGAGTTGGCTGCCTCCTAACCCTCGACAAAATCTGGAGCAAAAGGTACAAAATTTGGGGGGGAAAGCAACATCGCTCATGCCAAAAACATAGCACTACGACCAAATCGAAAGATCAAAACGATAGAGACGCACCTTGTACAGTTGGAGACGCTCGTCGTTGGTGCTGTTTCTTCTGGAGACCGGTTGAGGTTCAGACTTGGGAAGGTGGAGGCGACGGACGTGGTGCGAGGAAGGAAGATGAGCAACGGACGATACGAACGCGGAGAGAGAGACGACAAGGGCCGTGGGGCGGAGGGGCCTTATATAAGGCGCGGCGGTGGGGCCCGGCCCACAGTTTTCTGGGGCGGCTGGCAGGTGGGCCCTCGTCACGCGATTCGGTGGCTTGTTCCTTGGGGAAAGAAGAGTTGAAACCGTGTTGCGTCGATGGGTGTAGGGCGCCCAAGCTTCTGTCTAGAAAACCAACGTAAATATATGGCTTTTTTTCTATCATCTCGCTATAGAAATAGGACAGAGATTATAAGTATATCACGAATCAACTTCTCTCACTTCCATTACGTATGCGCATCAGGGTCACAAGTGCATCACGCATAGAGGTGGGTATTCAGTTTATTCGGTAAAAAATATTTTGGTTTTTGAAAGATGACAACCAAATTAAGTAAACTAAAATAGGAAATCAAACTTAATTAAACGAATAACTTTGGTTCGGTCTTTCGGTTAACCGAAATATGCAAAATGCTTTAACCTATAATAACATTTTTTTAGTCTTGTGTTATCATACCGGCTATATTTTTTAAGCGAATGATATCTTTATAAGTTACTAATATTCTTCCTTTTGAGATGTTGACAAATACCTACAAAATTAAATAAGAATAGCCTTTGTTTTCTACAAGTCACATAAGGGGAAAAAATAATATTTCGGTTAATTCCATTTTCGTGACTTAAAACCGCACCGAAAACCAAAAATCGAATAGCATAAAAATATAAACCGCACCGAATACCATACACCGAACAAACTGCATTTTTTTGTTTTTTTACTCAGTATTTTGGTTTCGGCATAAAAATGCCCACCCCTAATCACGCACCCACTCCTCTCGCTTCTATCAGCGCACGCACCTCGCCCCCGCTTTCTAAAAGAGATTTCTTTTAACTATTACTATTTATTTTCAACAAAAAGCTGTAAACCACAACCAAAAGCCATCAACAACGTCCCATCTTTTTAAAAGATACTTCTTTTAGATATTACAATTTATTTTTAACCAAAAACTAAAAATCAAAACCCAAGGTTATCACCAAAGCCAATATAAACGCCCTTTATGAAAGCTTTATAGAGAGAGGTGATATCGATCTGGAATGCTCTTAAGCACAGAAGGCAATGGAATTTTTTTAAATAATTAATTTTTAATTCTAAATTGCAATATTATACTTGCTATTTATTTTTATTTTTACAGTTTTGACCATATGTCACTCTATGGTTGGGCGACTTGGGCTAGTCACCCAACCGTTGGGCGACACGTGGCTAAGTCGCCCAACAGTTGGGCTACTAGCCCAAGTCGTCGACCATGGAGCGACAAGACAAGCACGCGGCCATCACTCGGCACTTCACTCGTTTCGCATTTCGGTCAAGAAAGAGGAAGGAGAGAAGTGGAGAAGTGAAAAGAGAGGAGAGGAGAAGGAGAGGAGGGGAAAAAAAGAGGAGAAGAGAGGGGAGGAGGGAAGAGAAAGGAAGAGGAGGAGAGGAGGAAGAGTGGGGAGGAGAGGAGAGGGAGAGGAAGAGGAAGAGGAAGAGAGGAGGATCTGCGCATCAACGATGGTGAGTTTTATATATTTTATATATTTATTTTTTAAACATGGTAGGATAGTAACTAAAATTATTAAATTTGTAGTTTAGAAAGTAACATCAATTTAGTTGTTAATAATTATATTATCATTTAGATCGCTCTGTTATGTATTTGAAGGTCTAGTTAATTTTTTTAGTCGCTTATAAATTGTAGAAAGCCCGTAATAAGTATTCTTAATTTTTAGAATAATTAATAGCCATCGAAATATTTAAAACTATTCAAGATAATTAAAATATCATGTGCCGATTTAAAATAGTACACGACGATTTAAGATTACGTGTAGCGGTTAAAATTGTATGTGCGATTTAAATAGCATTTGAGTCGTGAAAATCTGTAAATGATGAAAATAAAATTCAAACATCCCACAGGGATGCCTTAGTATAATTAATTTAATATTTACTTTCTGTTATATCTGTAAGTAAATTGTCACGCGTGCACTAATTACAAAAAAGAATAAGTACAAAGAGGGAAGAATTTAGTCTAGTGACCCTGAGGCCTAAAATTATTTAGATAGGTAGATAAATATGTATGCACCAACGAGAAATTAAATAGGCATAATAGTATACATGAAATTGTCTAAGAATGATTTGAAGAATTCCCGAAGCTATGCTATTAATAATTAAACCAGTGATTGTATCGTAATTGCTAACTTCAAATTGATTTACAAATGTGGCTTGCAGCCTTGGTGGTTTGGACTGGCCTTTCAGCCTACTAGACTAGCACGCCGACGTACAGCACCGCGCAAGCCGTTGTGTCCCGTATCTTGAGGGCGGGGATGAGGAGACCCAGTTAGGGGCGGTCTGTACACAGACACCCCGATGGGGGTTAGAGACTAGACCCATGCTGGAGAGACAGATTTGTGTACAAACTATAACACATCTTTTTACGATACTTACACTATGTACTTCCTTCTACCTCTCGTGCGGATCATGGAGGCCACCGACGAAGACGGCGCTCCAGTCTAGGAGTCCGGGGAGGTCCAGGCCGGCCCAGAGTGGTCACAGCACTTCTTGTTCGACTAGTCGTTGCTAACAGCTCTGCTGGATCAGTGGCGGCCCGAGACGCACACCTTCCACCTCCCATTCGGGAAGATGGCCCCCACTCTATAGGGCGTCACGATACTGCTTGGCCTGCATGTCGCAGGAGAGGCTGTCTCCTCGATGGATGTGCCTGCTAGCTGGCGCGACGACCTGCTGGGTAGGTTTGACGGGGGTTTTCCGGCTGAGACTGCAGCAGCGTACTACGTCTTCACAGCGCAACAGAAGCATGGCCCCCATGTGGTGGCTTTCGTAGTTCTAGGTACATATACTATCTATTTTCTCTATTTAGCAATGCACTATCTTTGACATATGATGGTCTTAATATTTTTTTCGTTTGTGCACAGGTCAAGTAGATGGATCTGGACGTCAACGAGTACCAGGTGTTGCGGCACTTCAAGGCGTACTTGCTGTGGCTGTTTGGCTGGGTATTATTTACTAGCAGCTACGGTAACTTTGTTGATGCCTGTCTCGTGCGGTATGCGAGGGCCATCGCCGACGAGGATGAGATGCACTATAGCTAGGGTAAGCCGTACTTGCTGTGACGTACCGCGGCATGTGCGACACTTGTCGCAGGACGAAGATGGACCCTATCCTCACAGGCTGCCCCCTCCTATTGCAGCTATGGTCATTCGAGCGCTTCCTCCTTGGATAGCTGATGTTGCTCGACAGCGATCCGTACCGCGCGGACATGTACCACTGGGGCACCGTGGACCGGCCTACTGCAGGGTCCCTTTGGTGCCGTAGATGAGTATGTACTCCCCCTGAATCTTTACTATACGTGTATTACGGGTCATCTTTTGTAACTATTGTTCTAGCTTGTAGGCACAGTTTGCACACCTGCAGGTCACCTGTGTGTACGACAACTTCATTGAGCACCTCGACCGCCTCACCATTATGACATGCGCTGGGAGCCGTACTCTAGTCAGGAGATGGTGGGCCACGTCCTCGCTAGGCTCTCGTCACTATACTTGCGCAACTAGGCATATTGGCTCACGCGGAAGATGCTCGTCTTCGGCGTGTTTGTCGAGGACTACATGGTGCACAGGGTGATGCGCTAGTTCAGCCTTCACCAGTTTGTTCTTGTCCCCATCAAGCGTCGAGTGCCTGACTCGGCCCAGCATGAGTTACACACAACATATGTTCATATATTTTTCTCAGTTTGTTACAATGCCTTCTAATTGCAGTTGTACATTTCACATGCACAATAAGAGGGGTGGTAGCAGGACGAGTTGGGCCGTGAAGATGGCGCTGTGGGTGGCAGAGTGGGGGAAGGCACTCGAGGACTTTGTGCAGGAGGGCACCGCATATGACCCCAGCACGTACGATGAGTACCTACACTGGTACACTACGCAGACACGCACCAGGCTGGTGTGTGTCGTTGATCCTCCCCTGCTCATGTACCAGCACCGACCGATGCGAACCCCTTGCATTTAGCGCCGAACTTCGCTCTCGTGGTACGTACTCTCTTGTTTGAAAGTTTCTGGGTACGGTTACCACAATTACTATTTTGACGCTTTCTTGTAATTCTTATAGACGGACATCACTGCTGAGATTGTGAGGGACACCAGGTCGATCGTGGATAGGGTCGCCCATGGTTTGGAGGTCACACGATGACCTGCTGCACATTGTCACCCTCGCCCTCTCGCCGTGTAGGACGCTTCGGAGGTGGCCGCAGTGATGCGTACACTGAGGCCACCACGTCCTACAGCTCAGGTAGGAGGCTCCGAAGGGCCACATGACTACCCTCGGGCACCACCACCGCCATCGCTGGGACAGGCCGGAGGGTTAGCATGGGTACGTACCTGCACACCGGCGCCGTCATCGTCCGTGGACCCCTATCTACCATTGGTAGGGTAGCACACATTGTTCGCCCAGGGCCGGTCCTACGGGTACGATAGTTGGCTACAGGCCATGGCCCACGTGAAAGATACGTTTCGTCTCTTAAAGTTTTTTCACGATGATATATTGCGCGAATAAACAATACCTATGCTGCAGGTATGATGCATCGGCTAGGAGTTCAGCTATCCCTCTACAAGGATCGGTTGATGTGAGCGACTTCCTCGCGGATGACCCGTGAATGTCCTTTTCGGGTTGTAGCTTAGTAGTGCGCTAGTTCTCACGTAGCAAGAGGTGCAGTCCACCCCGAGGCATTGAGAGCACAGGTCAGCAGGACTCCTGACCGCCTTACCCTATCAGGATGTCGACATCCCGCACTGAGGAAGCCCAAGCGGGGCCGTACAGGCGGGCACTGACCGGGGGTGGGACGTGGCGACGATGGAGGAGGTGTTGCGTTTGTTGTAGCTAGTGACGAGTAGTGGGTCTTTCTCTTGCTTTGTGTATTTTTTTCGTTGTCTAAGTACTTTGATTTGCCTTCCTACGTGTACGAATTCTCTATTGCATCCTAATATCACTTATCTTTCTACTTACTAATCGTTGTTACCTTAATCGTCCTCATAAAATTCTTTAGAAAATTTATCGCACTACAACAACATACGATAATCGCAAAATGTTATTACGAGTCTAACGGATTTCGTGCCATTTAGAAACTACAAAAATCACAAACGGATTAACCGACATTGTCTACCTTTTTATTTAAAAAAAGATATAACTTACAAACAAGATTTGCTAAATGTATTACCTACAACAATTGTCATTTACTCCACAATTATTTCTATCATATTAATAAAATAATTATATTATTTTTAAAAATTACCTAACGATTGGGCGACTAGTAGCTTGTCAACCAACTCTCGAGTGACTTGGGGTCTTGTCGCTCCATGATTGGGCGACTTGGGCTAGTCGCCTAACTATTGGACGACTTGATCACGTGTCACGCAACGGTTAGGATACAACACAAGTCGCTTAACCGTAATGTGATATATGGTTAAAACTGCAAAAAAAGAAATTAAAAATAGATATAGTACTGTAATTTAAAATTTAAAATCGATTATTTAAATAAAATTCGAAGGCACTGCGTGTTCACAAACGCAGAGCTCTTCGTGGAAACCAACAGAAATGAATGATTGAATGGACACCTATCTCGTGTTTACTTCCAGGGGAGGTGGCTAATTGTTTTTCCTTTTTTTTTTACCCTTTTCACTGAAAGTTCCTGACGTGCCACGGCTTATCCTTTTTACAGTAACGCAATCCAACGGCTCCAACTACAGAAACAGAAATATAGCAGTGATTTTTCACTGCGAGGAATGTGCCGCAGGTGCCCCGTTGGTCTCGCTCCACAGGAACAGAAATTAAGGGTGTGTTCATATAAGTTATGACAGATAATTTTTAGCTATATCTGATAATTTTTTAGCTAAAAATAAGTAATAGTGATTGAAAGAACTGATTTTTAAAAGAAAAATAAGTATTAGAGAAAGTAAAAGAGAGATGTATGCGTAAGATGGCATGATACATTTATAACCCCTATTTTATTTTTAAAGCGAAACATAAGAGAAATAGAAAAACTACTCGAGAAAATTAATATTTTCCAACTACGCAAAACAGAAAATGTAGTACTACGTCGCAAGTTAGCCAAGCGGGCGTCTGACTGAGACGGCGACAACTGTTTCACAGCTCAGAACGCGTCTTGCTGACACCAATCCATGCAGATTAAGGTCAGGATATGTTTGTATTGGATTTTTTTTCTGATTTTTTACTTTAAAAAAAATTAAAAGTCAATAAAAAGGCTTTTAAAGTGGTTTCTTCACTTCTTTTATTACCGTCTCGCTCTAAGATAAAGTAGAAGATCACATGTGTATAACGCATCTCACTCCTCTCGCTTGCATCACCTGCATAATCTCTTTCTCACCTTTTTTTACTATTTATCTTTTTTTTCTTCTAAAAACCACTTTTTTCAGATATTATTATTTATTTTTAACCACTTTAGAAGTCACAGCTAAAGATATTAACAAAAACCAATAGAACAGACCTAAAGTTGATGGCTTGGAACGAGAACAATCAGCGATACATGCGAACAGACCTAAAGTAGATGGCTTGGAACGAGAACAATCAGCGATACATGCACACGACCATGTGTTGCTATGCTTCAATTAACAGCTTAGTTAAACATGGCAGATTATATTAGCCTAAGATCCAATCATATATATGTTAGTGCATGGATAAGTAAGTAGCCTGCAGGATGTACCAGGGACGCTCGTACCATCGCCAAGTAATGCGTGCCCACGCTCGCGCTGCCGGCGAAGCCGACGCGTCTGATCGTGCCTCCTACTACTCCACTACCACTAATTCAGAGATAAACCAATTTATTATGTCTCGATGATGTCTGAAGAACAAGGAATGGTTGCCTCGTTATTTAATTTCGTAACATCAGTATCGAACAAGATAAACCAAAAAGTTTGTACAAAATTATTCAGTAGCCAGTAGGGTGTTGTGTCCGATACCAGGCTTAACTCCAGCAGGGTTCTAGTTCTGTACACGAAGTAGAGAGGAATTACAGGCAAAATAAGCAGATGGAGTGCTGTAAAACCTGACAATTCTGTAGTGATCTCGTATTCTATTCACAGTACGGAAAGTAGCAGTCCAAGTGGACACATCCGAGGCAAACATGTGTATGTCTACTTCCTGTATTTCCAACTGCGCAAGCTCTCTTACTGTATCACTCGTACATGTAAAGAAAGGAACTATTCGCAACATTGCTACGAGGAAAGAAAACACAATTTATATATGGTTACGAAATATTGTGCACTAGGGAACACGTAGAGCAAAACCTTCACGGTACAGATTAGGTGTTCGAGTCAAACGTATAACCGAGATATAAATATATACCACCGAACTTTCCATATGGACAGCACTTACATCAAATGATCTCCGATCTCAGATGATGAAACAAATCTACATTACATGATAGAATCGATTGTTCTATCACCCTTTCACCACACAACAAGGACCGAGCAAAAATACAGCTCTTGGAATCACAGACAAAGCAGGGGGAAAATCAAATTGAATATCAAACCGCCAAAACCACAAATCAAGGAAACAAACTTACATTCACAAAAATCTACGGCAAAACTTCATATATTGAGCAGTGGAAAATATCAGTAGAACCCACGGTAAGTTCTCCTTCACCCTTCAATCAATCAAGATCTGCCCCAACTTGGTTAACGTCTCCTCTCATGACAATCTTTTCTAGCAATCCTGTGACAACATTCATTGTTCACTTTCCTCTCTCGCAAGCATTCTCAGACTCCATCGCCTGTACAGTACTCTTGGCACTGGCATCATCAGAGAGCTTCTTGAACACTGCGTTGATGTCATCAATGGTCTTTGCCTCAATAGAACTCATGTTGCTTGTAGTCTTCATTGGTTCAGGCTCCCTACCATCTATCACATCATGCAGACTTTCAACACGTGTTCCTTCCGGACACTTATCGTGCTTTATGAATACCGAAGTCTCTCCACATCCATCATTGTCTTTGCTTTCTTCCAAGGAACTATTCGCAACAGCACCAGATTGTTCCTTGAAAGCAGCATATATGTCGCCTACAGATTTTGCGTCAATCACATGCAGCTGTCCAACACTCTCTAGGGGCTCTGAATTAGTATCAACACCTGAGACATGTGAAGTTTCAGTGTCTGGTGTGGACTCATCAACAACACCGTCACTCACTAGTTTATAGGCTGTCTCTATATCCTCCAGAGACTCGGCATCAAGAATCACCATCTGAGCATCAGTTTTTGTTGAGCCGGACTCAACCTCCAGTTCACTTGATCCAACTGTTAAGTTTTCTGCTGATGGTGTAGTGACAGAAGGCACTTCTGTCTCATCACATAGTGGCTTCAACTGTGCGTTCATTGCTTCAAAAGAACTTGCCTCAAGAATCCGTTGCCGAGGATTGTAGACAGTCTGTTCAGGGTCAACATGAGATGCTCGTAATGACCAACCAAATTCAGGATCGGTGCCATTTAGGTCATCAACCAAGGGAGACTGCTCCCCAGAGTCCATCGCACTGGCATCTGACACGGTCAAGGAGATGTTGCCAGAAGTCTGCGGACTAATCAAGAAGTTTGCTGTGACACCATTAGCAGGAAGGTTATCGGTAAGGGAGCCAAGATCAGGCACCTGCTGGTCCAGTCTCATTGGTTCTACCCAGAAGTCTCCCACCGCATCCAGTTCCGACAGGAAACTTTCATCAATTCCATTGTCCTCTATAGGATCTGGATAGATTTTATCAACTTCATCATCAGAATCAAGTAGATATCCAGCAGCTGTTTCTTCCTTCACGTAAACTGCATCCACCTTGTAGGGTTCAGCAGCCATGGAAATAAATGGATTTGAGATCTCTGAAGGCTCAACTGATGGATATTGGATGGAATCACTTGCTTGCGGAGGACACAAGGAAACAACTGCAGAGCTCGGGCCTCCTTCGGATCCAACATCAAAGTGCTCTTCAATTACATGCAAGCCAGTCAAGGCAGTAGCAGAATCAGTAAATATTGCCAATTCATATTTTTCTTGCATATTGAAGTCCTCAACAACCCTTTCCTCAGGGATAGGGTGTAGGTCCCTAGATATTACCAGTGATGTTTCCTTGCCAAATTCAGATGGCAACTCCATAGACCCATGAATCAGGTTATCTAATGGCATTTCATTGTTTGAATAGGACATGAAATCAACATTTCCATCTTTCCCAGCTGGATTGCTTGCATCAAGAACAATTGTGTTTGAAGTTGATGCAACTTCAGTGTCAAGATACTCCTGAAGGTCCCCTGATCCTGACTGCTCTTCAGCTGGCCTGGGAGACGAAACCCACTCTGAGAATTCAGCTGCTATGTTAGGTCCGAGAGAAGACTTAGTACCAAGGCTGCTTTCACCTGCACAACAGGATATGGTTCAAATAAAACAGTGGAACATGTATTCAGTTAATAAACAAAGTGGTCAGATCGAACTTGCTCACCATCTCCATCTTCCCAGCTAAGCAGGTCAGCAACTGGATGAGGTGGCTTCATGGAGTTCCCAGCTGACTTGAGCATGTAATCTTCTTCACGACCCTTTCCTTTTGTTGAGGCAAGATATGCTTCTCTTTCTTGTGATCTTTCAAAGACAAAGTGCTGCAGAGCAATCTCACGGTCATCAATGTCACTGTGGTCTAGTTCAACATCCACAGAGTTGATACCATCTGAGCATTCACTTCCAGCATCTGCAAGGTCACTATCCTGTATTGGAAGAGCTGGTGACCCATGCTCCCCATGCAAATCCTTTTCATCAAGGTCCTTGTGATCCTCCTGATCGGCAACTGAAGAAGCCATATCAGATTCAGTAACAGAACTCAATTTAGACTCACTCTTATCACTGAACTGCCTTTGGAAATTACTTGTGCTCCCTTCCACTGTCTCAGGGACGAAATACGGCTTGAATCTAGAAAAGCATCTCTCTTGGGCAGCATTTGTACTTCCAAAGTTGAAGCTATCGTGCCTTCTGAAGAACATGTCACGATGAGAAGTTTTCGCTGATTCTCCAGGACTTAAATTATCATGTGAAGAGACACCACTGTCATTGGACTGCTCAAGGGGAAGATCAAATGGGTTTTTCCATGTATGCAGGATTGAAGGAGCTGAGCCAGGATTTGCTGCTTCTACAGGATCATAAGGAAGGTCAAACGGGTTGCTCCTTGGCACTGAAATATGTGGTACATGTGCACGGAAACGTGATAAGTCATCTACACTCCTCCCAGCATCATCACTATTGATATCTATCAAATTATTGTCAATATCAAATCTTATGTTCTTCCTGGATCTTCGCCTATCCATCAAAATCTCCAACCTGCGGTTCCTTTCCATCTCAGAATATCCAAGATCCATCAGATTCTTTTCATCATCTGCTGTCCAAATAAATGCAGCTTCCATTGTGCCATCTTTCTTCTTCTCCTCGCCATTATCTTTAGCATCATTGTTGTCAGTCTCATCATTACTATCATCATCAGTTTGATCATCCTGTGAGGAGACATGTGAATCAGTGTCTGAACCATCCTTATGAATGGGATCAGGACGAGTGGAATCAGCACCCAACAGAGGGTCAGTCTCATCAACAACTGGAGCATTGTCAGTCATGGAAGCATCAGGAGAAGAACTTTCAGCCCGATCAGAATCAAAACCAGACGAACCATCCTGACTGCCAACTCTTGCCCATGGTGAACCAAGAGAGGAATCGAGTAGGCTGTCCTCAGCAGCCTTGCTAGTATCAATCTTAAGCTCATCAAGCTTTTTCCTCTCACGCGCGGAAACAGCACAAGCTGGTCTGCTAGTTCCACATACCCCTTCTATTGGCTTCTCTTCAGAAATCTCTCTCTCTCTGCTAGCTGCTGAGTCTATAGGTACTCTTTCTTTAATCAGATTTTCCACCAATTCATCACGTTTATTAACATTCACACTGGATGAAAACATGCCAAAGGATGTATCTTTCTCGTTCAGACCACTCAGAAGGACACCTTCAAATAGGCTAGTGTGCCTATCGGCCTTATCCTTCATGAAAAATGAATCTTTGGATTCTCTTTCCTGATTAAAATTCAAGTCCTCAATCCCAACCTCTTGATGAAAATTGACCATAGAAGGAAATGGAGTTAATTTTCTAGGTATGTCGCGGCGAACAAATCCTTCCTCTTGTTCATCAACTCTTCTTAGAAGAGGGACATCATCATCCATCTCAACATGCTCACTAGCCCTCTCTCTGAAAGAAACCATCTGTTTAGTTTCCCTCTCTTTGAAGTTTGCTGCATTCTTCCTAAATTCAGGCACTGAAAATCTCTGATTTTCTTCCAAGTGAATATCACTGGAGGAATTTTCAACCTTAAAAGCTGAAATCACTGGAGTGATCTTGTTATCTTCATCCACCTCAGGAAGGTTCGTGTCCCCGTAACTTAGTAGGATCCCAAGAAGAAGAGTAGTGCATAAAATTACAGGGGAAGAAGAAAGTAGGAAAGCAAAGAATCCTGGTAAAGATCTGTACAATAAATAGAGCAAAACACCCAAACTGAAAAGGATTGGATGTTCAGAAACACATCTGTAGCCTTTTCTAATGGAGGACCTCAAAACTTTCTTGATACATAGAGCGACTTGTTTTGCCTCAAGAGCCATGGCATGTATCCTCTCAGCCTCCAACACAAACCTAGCATAAGAAATATATTAACAAGATTAGCTAGTTCAGTAAAACATGACAGTGTTTGGATTGATTCGATACATATAGAAAATTTTGGAATATTCTGTTATGCTAACTTAACAATTCCAAGTTAAGCTATCCCGCAAGTTAACACAAATTGATGCAGGTTTCGTTTCGTTTCGTTTTTCTTTTAAGGTGACCGATCTAATGCAGATGTTCACATTTCAACAGACAATCTGAGCACTAATCTCGCAAACAGATCCATGGGAAAAACTAATTAAATTAGATCAGGAGTACCCTAGCACAAGTACAAATCCAGCGTGCAATTAACAATCCGAGCACTAGATCATTGGTGATGAGGATACTAACATTCCAAAAGCTTCAGATTGGAACTGCATAAGCTAAACCCCAATTTGATGGGAAATATCTGATCTTGACCATGATCAAGAAGTCCCTAGAACAAACAAGCAAGCACAACAAAACGTACAAATCCAGCCTTGCAACCAACAATCTGAACACTAGATCATCAGTGACGAGGATACTAACACCCTAAAGGTTCAGATTCGAATTCCAACCATGACCATAACCAGATCATTCCCAGTAAGAACTCAGGCACACGACCAAAATCCAATTTTTGATCGGGAAGTAAAGAAACAACAAGCATATACAGAAGTAAGAGCAACCATCCCACAGTGAAACTCGAGCCCATCGGTTACACTTCGACGGCATCAGAAAGAACATACCTTTCAGGAAGCTTGGCAGGCGGCAGGGGCGAGCGAGATCGGGGAAAGGTCCACGAAGCAGAAGAAACAAAAATAACCGAAACCCTGTGCTGTGCTGATAGATATGCAGCGATCAGGGGTAGGAAAGGAAAATAAAGCCGATAGCAAGAAGAGATCGCCGGGTCAAATCAGTGGCGTAAGCGTGAAAATGTACTACGAGTATATACGTATGTATGTATGCATCAGTGTCTCCGCGCGGTGGAATGGTAGTGGATAGAATAGAGGTAGGAGGGATACGGCTTTGGACTGCCACTTTCGGCGGCGACTTCGCGATGAATGGGGCGGATTTGGTAGCTCGGTGTGGTGGGCGGCGGCAATGGCGATCGCCCAGGGAAGAGGCGAGAAGGGAGGGGAAAGGGAAAAGCGGCAGTAGCAGAAAGCGGAAGGGGAGGGCCCGCGGGCCTAGCTTTTCTGTCTCTCTGTTGGTACAGTTGTACCGAACCGCGTCGCCGCCGAACCGGGTGACAGTTTCGTGTGACTGACGGATGGGGGACACGTTTGTGGGGGCCCAGGTGGCAGGGGATGGCGTGGGGAGGGTGGTCCCCTGTCTGCGCAGTGGGAGGCTAGCGGCAGCGGTGAGAATTTTTGTCGGTGCTCTGCCGTCGGGGCTGGCTTACCAGCTTTACAGGTTATTGTCGAGTCTATTTTAAAATTAATAGTAGTTTGATATAAACTTACTTTATTTATTATTTATATAATTATTTTCAATTCGAACTAACAAATTACTATCGAGCAGAGCACTATTAACTTTTTTTAACTCAAAATAGACTCATTTTAATTTTGAACTCATTAACTACTGTAATCGAATCAATTTTAATTTAAACCTAACGAGCTTTTGTTGCTGGCCCTAGCTACCATGCTAGCCAAGGCTCTCCGTGTCGCAGCAGGGTGGCACAATGTGATTGTCGTGCTTGCTTACAGACCTGCCCAAACAGGCCGGCCAACCGTGTCGGCCCAAGGCATGGCACAACACAACACAGCATGTCATTTCCCGAATCCTTCCAAAAGGTCAGATTTGCTTAGAAGAGTACACTAACTCTTCCGTAATAGTGCATTAAATTGTTTGTGATTGATAGTAAATAGCTTGTGTTAAGGTTGCTGCTCTCTTTTGAGCGCAGACAAGTGACTTGGTAGTAAAAATACTTGGCAACAAAATTTCTTGTGACTAGCAATAAAATTACATGCGATTAAGTAGTAAAATTATTTGTAGCTAACAGTAAACTTACTTGAAATCGACAGTAGAATTACTTGTGATTGACAGTAAACTTACTTGCAACTGGCAGTAAACTTACTGCCAATGGCCCTCTTGACCTTTGCCCAGTTGTCCCCTACCGACCTGCCCCTACAACCCTACCATAGCCGCACCGCCGCATGCCGTGCTACAGCGGCACCAGCAGTGCCATTAGGTTTGTTTAGCATGGCACGAATATAGCCATTACACTCGTTAAGGCGCCGTTAGGCACAAAATTTTAAAATTTCTAATCGTTTTCTAGCCATTCAAGGCAAATTCAAAAAAAATCAAATAATCTCCAAAAATCCCAAAATATTTTCTATAAAATAGCCATGCACCCCTCCCTCATCTAGTCACAACTCCTCCCTCAGTCTCCTCTCATTTTCTATTGTGAAAATTAAGATACAGTTTGTGAAAAAATGGCAAATTTGGAAAAACAACCGCCAAATAGTTGAAATTTTGGAATCCAGTGGCTTTCGACAAGAGAGGTAACCATACTAAAATATTTAGATTTTTATTGAGTATTGTTGTTACTTTGTTACTATTTGGAGTAAGATGTAGTTAATAATATTGTAATTTTGAATCACAGTTTCTCGACAGATCACTTTGATCTTACTACTTACAGCCTCATGTCGAAGGACATTGCACCCTTTGAGAATCCTATGACTGCACCTCAACTAAACCATGAGGCTGAGGCGCCTTCGGTATTACCATCCTGTGGCTCCACGAGTGCCTTTGTCTCGATAAGCACCGAGCGAAGAGGTCCAAGTCATGCACTTCTAAGGTATAGGAACACTTTGATACCACATACAAGGAAGATGCACAAGGAGAGAAAGCGAAGTATGCTATTTGCAAAATTTGTCATAATGAATTAACTACAAAGTTTTCAGGTGGAACGGACCACATGCAAAGATGTGCAAGCAGATGTTTTGCCAAACAAGGAGCATCGATGAGGTAGACCCAACTGCAATACAACCCTGACAGTATGGTACATAACTAGGACTACAGTCACAAGGTAGCTAGAGAATTTTTTTCGTAGATTAATTACTGCATAGGATTTACCTTTAGGCTCTAGGGAGTCCCCTGTTTTTTAAAAGTATATTAGGACTACTCACAATCCTAGATTTAATGTAGTGTTTAGACAAACAACTACTAGAGATATTGTTTGGTATTACAATGGTGGTTGTAATAAGCTAAAAGAAATGTTTACTACATACACATTTTTTGTTGTCTTGATCTTAGACATATGGAGTGGTCGGGTTAGGAACGATTATCTTAGTGCAATAGCTCATTACGTCAATGCAGACTAAAAATTAGAAAAAAAAAGAATTATAGGGTTTAAATTAATTGATGTTGCCATACCGATGAGAATATTGCAAAGTGTATTGTCAAAGTTGTGAAAGACTTTGGTCTCACTAATAAATCTTTTTCAAAAACTTTACATAATGCCACTGCAAACTCTAAGGTATTGAATATTATCACGCCATTGTTTAGTACTTACGCCGAATCTTTATTACTGCATCAGTGATGCGGATGTCATATTATTAATCTAGTAGTTCAATCTGGTTTGAAGAGGTTAGATGTGTATATTAAACCTTTCTGTGGCACAATATCTTTTATAAATGCTTCTAACGCAAGCATAGCTGCATACAAGAATTATTGCATTGCAATATATGTACACCCAAGAAAGTTTGGTTTAGATATACCGGTAAGATGGAACTCTACATATATTATGTTGAATAGTTTTTTTGCCTTACAAGAGCACATTCTCTATGTTCATCCACACGCACCACCGAAGCACTGATGGTAGCATCGGCGGGTCTCTACTCACTGAGCAACATTGGTTTGTTGCTAAGAGGTTAATCTCTTTTCTTGAACATTTTTAGATCCACTGTTGCTTTATCGGCAATTTGTTCCCCAACATCTCCTGTAATGTGTATCATATTCTTGAAATTGCTACTCACTGGCATGAAATCAAAACATTTGAAATATCGGAAGGAAATTCCTACTTTATATGCTTTTACATTTATTTTAGATCCTAGAGTTAAACTAACAGGATTCGCTAAAGATCTACGAGTTCTAGGTGAAGCAAATGGGATAGATTATTCTAGCTATTACTCACATTGTGTTACTCACCTAACTGATGTATATCGCAAGTGTGAGCAAAAGTTTCAAAGAGTTTGCTTGCAATGACCTCCACCACCAACCATCGTAGGTAAGAAGAAAAACACGTGGGGCAAGATCTGGGGTACTGGTTCTTCTTCCAGAGGTTCATGTTCTACAACATCAAGCAATGAACAATGATAAAAATACCACAACATTAGGGAGCTATCCGCCTATCTAGATAGCGATCGCATGCCGTGAGAGGAGAATATCAACATTTTAAAATGGTGGTACGACCACAAGATGGCATATCCAGTGCTATCCATACTAGCACAGGATATGTTAATTGTTCCAGTCTCTATAGTTTCTTCGGAGCCTACCTTCAGCCTTTCTTGAAGAATATTAGAGGAGAGAAGAATAAGTCTTACAAGCGAGATGGTCAAATACTTCTTACTATCAAGGACTGGAGACATGCAGACATACAGCAGCAACACACTGTCGAAAATATGAAGTTGGTGGAGTCATTCGACAATCTCTATTTGGACAATGACACTTAGAACACTGATGTAAGCAGAGCTATAGGTTGTACCATTTTTTCTTTGCTAAGGTTTTCTAACATTGAGTTTTTACTTGGCAAAGTTTTTAACGAGGCAGCCATATAAACATTAATAAAGCTCTTTATTACATCTTCAATTTATTTATCTCTAATTGTCTTTTTGTCTCTTCAGGCATTTTGAGTCTTAATTAAGTGGGATTGAAGCATTTGTTTAGTAAATTTTTGCCTTGTGAACAGTAATTTCTGCGTGCCCACATCATTGTGCACCATGGTTAACGTAGTAAAAGGCAAACATTGACCTAGTAAATTCATAAGGTGTGGATAGTAATTTCCAATAATCATTGGTCATTACATTTCATTTATAGTAATCTTCATCATAAGAGTCAGTAAATTTGCTGTATGAATGTAGTAAACTTAGCGGTGCCTCGAAGTAGTTAAATTTTTCTGCAAATTGGAATGTATCCAACCATATAAGTGTTACACATGTTTTATGATCATAATAAATGTGCGGTTCAAATTTTTTTCATTTTTTTTATGAAACTGCTAGTGGGGGTAAGTTGCCTTATTTACTAAGACAGGCCGCGGCATTTGGGTTTCTCACTTTCTCCGCTACTACCTTTTTCGATTCCCTCTCTGAGTCTCTCTTATGCGCCCATCCAAATCTAAAACCACTCGTGGTGAACTATGTGCTCCCGGCGATCTCAACCACACTCATTCCCAGCAACGTATTCACCATCGAAGGTTTATGTATCCTTCCCCCAAATGCACAAAAAACTTTTCTTGTGGATGTTTTTGTACCGGCCTTATAGTAATTTTTTAATATTTACAGTAAAATAAGGACTTCCAGAAAGGGCCCCTTGAAGGTGAGGAAGATCACCATTGCTGGCAGTCAGTCAGCCCTGGAGATCATTTTTGAGCCAAGCTAGAACCAACCCTTAGAACCACAAGCATCTGCACCCAATGAAGTTGCACGCAAGAAACTTGCAGGCAACAAGAGGAAGACTGTAGATGACCTCATCGAGGTAATGAAGATAGTAAAAGTCATGTTCTATGATAGTAAAGTTGTATCCATAGTACTATAATATTTTTTCATGGTATAGTAAAATATCATGGTACATGTGGTAAATTTGATACACTATGTAGTAAAAAGTTTCATAGTGCGTATATGCTAGAACACAATAAAACTATATTCATTGGGCAGTAAAGGTTAAACATATAGTCAGTAAAAAATTATTATGATTTCGAGTTCTCCTTTCTATGTAGACTATAGCAGGGAATAAGAAGAGACGATACATGACTACCGTCTGATGTGCCCTTGCCATCTTCGTGCAAATCAGATGCATGCTCACACTTGAGCAGAGCGCCGAGGTCTGCAAGCTTGGCTTCGGCGGCCTCCTAAAGTTCAACTTGGAAGGCATAGAGAGCAGGGATCTCCTTTGCTTCCTAATGGATAGGATTGACGTCATCGACATGGTGTTGCGCATCGGTAGGGGCAGGGCCTTCCTATCACTCCGCACTTCGTTAGTTGCATGCTCGGCCTCCCTTGCAATGGTAGGGATACCCCTATGATTTTGTATGCTGCAGCTAGCGCTAAGTTGAAGGGCTCACTCACCGTGCAACAAAACAATGACATCAAGGTCAACGTCCTACTGTAGAGGA
Source organism: Dendrocalamus latiflorus (assembly GCA_017311315.1). Taxonomy (NCBI): domain Eukaryota; kingdom Viridiplantae; phylum Streptophyta; class Magnoliopsida; order Poales; family Poaceae; genus Dendrocalamus; species Dendrocalamus latiflorus. The sequence goes on from CM029663.1 coordinate 12,799,329, forward strand.
TTCGGGCCAAGGGCACTGACATCCACACTCCTGGTCGCCTTTGGCATGCTCCTCTTCTCGGTAACTAGCAACAATATCACTGGAAAGCACATATTGCTGACGAAGGATGCCACCAAATTTGGTGGCGTCGACTAGTGCAAGGCAGTCGTCGACGACTTGAGGGAGGCCGCGCACTCTTGGAAAAAGAAGAAGGAGAAGGACACGAACTCCAGCAACGATTCTTAAGTAGGAAGGTAAGTTATATTGTGGTGCAATACGGAATTCTACACGAAAGAGAAGGAAGAACCACTACAGGCCTCCAGGTACACCACCCGTAGTACGTCCTCCATCATCACCACGTCCCGCCCCTAGTCGGTGCCCGCCCATACGGCCCCGCTTGGCCTTCCACAGCTTGGGGTGTTGGTGCCCCGACAGGGTGAGGATACAGCCCCTAGTTGCCCTTTCTCTCTTTTTTTCTCGGTCGAACCGAAATGACCATGGCTCAGCTGGCCGCGCACAGCATGACGGTATACCCCAGGCTTGTCGCTCAACTATTGGGCAACTAGGGTCTTGTCGCCCATAGATTGGGTGACAGGGTCAGGTCATCTAACGGTTGGGTGACTTGACCATGTGTTGCCAACGGTTAGGCCACTAGCCCAAGTCGTCTAATCGTGAAGTGACATATGGTCAAAAGTGCAAAAAATAAAAAAGGTATAATACTATGATTCGAAATAAAAATGATTATTTAAAAAAAATCAGCATCATACGTTCTGTTTTGGATACATCAAATTCAAGAAAGACCATGTCTGCAAGCACGTAATGAGACGTGGAACCAACCAACCGCGTCTCATCCCATCTCGAAAAACTGGGCCTCAAGCGTGTGATAGCTATGGGGAAGGGTTGAAGAAACCGGTTGCTACTCGCATTGAAATGTCGAGGGAGACAAGGCACATGCATGCTGACTAACACATGAGGACGGAGAGCTTCACAACAGAGATCTCTCCGGTGTAATGCTAGCTGCAGTCAGACATCCAGTGGAAAACAATTAGCAAATGTGACAGATCTACAAGCTCACTGGCTACTGCATAATTGCAAGGCAGTAATTACTTCTCTGAAGAGACTGACAGGTATACTCCTGTAATAACAATTCAGGCGTGTATACGTCTCAAAGGTTGACACTGGTACCAGCCTGCATGTCTCTGTATATTGGCTGGTCGGTCGATTATTCGGAGCAAGCATCCATCTAGATCGCTATATTGCGGCCTGCCAATACGGCATTGTACTCCATCTCCGCGTGGAGAGAGCGCCGAACCGTGCGTCGCGGTCGTGGATACATGCGCACGGAGTAAGCGCGCGCGTTGGTCGTGTGCCTCATGGCAAATTCATGCCACGCACATGGCGTGATGGGCAGCATCTTCGAACTGAGCCTACATATCCATGGCACGTTGCGCGCGAGAGCAATATAATTTGAGCTTTTTTATGGTAGCTTAAAAATGAATATGAATCATCTAATCTTTATAATCTAATAAATTAGATTAGTTAAGATTAGCATACATACTACTAATAGTAGAATATCTAAAGTAGTAAAATTATAAATGAGCAAGAACTCTAAGGCTTTACAGGGCCTGTTCTTTTCGGCTGCGGCTTTTGGCTTTTGGCTTTTGACTGAATTTTTTGAATTTTGGCTGTTTACGGTACAGATTACGGAGAGACAGATACTCACTTGCGATTTTAACTGGTACAAATGTTGGGTTTTTAACGTGTAGATTGTTTAACTTGTAGACCCTATCTTGATAAAATACTCCGTTTAAAAGTTAGGTACTGTAGCAAAAGACAAAAGCGCCAGCTTTTGACTTAAAAGAACAGGTCCACAGCTTACACCGTAGCCCAAGATTCCGCAACAACCACTTTAGGGACCTCTTCGCCCGCAACTCGTGGCATTTCACGCCGCCGTGCCCGCACGTGTGTAACGCCCCCGTTTCCAGGGGCGCGTACGGACACGGCATTCCGCAACTATTCACGCATGAACAATTATGGAGCGTCGCGCAAGAGTATACCATTGCATGCTTACAACAAAAATCCAGCATATATTTTACATACGGATTATCATCCATTTTTCAACAGCGGAGCGTGCAAGCCCAAAATGGGTTCAGAATATTTAAAGATATGGGAATTTTAGGAATTTATCTGGGATGAATTTGTGGAAGTGGAGGCCAAAAATGGGTTCAGGACATTATTTGGAGTAAAGCGGTGAAATTTGGGAATTTTTGGGATTTTCTGTGATTTTCTAGGATTTATTTGATATTTTCTGGATTTCTGGAAATTAATAAACCCTGAAAAATTGTTTTAAACGGTAACGGGCCGGCCCCATGGCTACAGTGCAGCCTGGTCCGAGGAACGGCCCGCGCGGCCGGGCGGCCAGCGCGGCCCAACGCGCGCGCGCACGTGCGGGAAAAGAGTGGGTCGAGGGGAGCGGCCCGCGCCAACGCGTGCCCGCGCGGCTCTGATGCCCGCCGCGTGGCCAGGGGTGGACAGCAGCGGGGCGAGGTGGGGCGAACGAAGCAGTTGTTGGAAATATGCCCTAGAGGCAATCATAGAGATGATGATATTTCGTTGTATCCATGATTTAATAAATGTTCCTTGAATATTGCCTTTGTGTTGATTAACAAGTATGTGACTTGTTTGTGAAACTCTTTACTTATATGGTTATTCTAAAGTTGTCCCTAGTCGGAGTTCATGTGAGGACACACGTGAATAATGGATTAGCACATGTATCGGTTGATGACCATGTTTCACAGGTCATAGACATGGAGATGTCAAACCAATAATGTGGACACATGTTTAGAACATGAGGTTGGACCGACCCAACATGAGACATAACAATTATACTTATGGTTCTCTCTCTACACAATGTGTACGCCTTGTCCTTAGACCTGAGATTGTCGCATGTACTTGAGATGTGAATCGACCTACTTAGGGACTATCAAACGCTACTCCGTAACTGGGTAGTTATAAAGGTAGTTTTCGGGTTTGTCATGAAGCATGCTACGAGGCATGGTCAGTCGAGATGGGATTTTCCCCTCTCTACCTGAGAGAGATATCTCTGGGCCCCTCGAGTGATCGGATCCAGAAATGCATGGCCATGCTACTTAAGGTTAAGAGTTAACCTAGTAAGGGATTCCGGATCACAGGATCGAGAAAGAGTGGTCAGCTTGGAGCTCGACCAAATATCGTGAGGCAAAGGGATTGGCATGTACATAAAGTTGTGATGGTTCGTCCGATATGATCATTGTGTATGTTTAGGAGTTGGCACGTCTTGCTAGAGGCCGCTACCAACTATTGACCGAGTAGGTAAACTCGTGTCATGTCTAAACATACGTGAACCCATAGGGTCACACACTTAAGGGCTGAAGCCTAATTCGGATTGGATCCGGGTTAGACTGGGTATTGAGTCCTAATGGGCCTCCATTCGCTGAAGCCCATTATAAGGACGTCTATAAAAGGAGGGCAAGGGCGCACAGGGTTGGAAGAGAAGTTTTTCGTGACCTCCTCAAACCCTGGCCGCCACCCCTCCCACGCCCTGGGCGCTCGCGCGGATCTAGTAATCCGGCGTGCGTCGCTGCCTCCCGTACGTGTGGATACCTTTTGGCGGCGCTGCATCTGTAGCGTTTGGACGAACCGCAATAGAGGAGTTGTACGTGGGACGCCGCGACGTGGACGAGGAAGTAGTACGGCTACTCTGCCCCGACGTGCTGCATCGACGTAGTACGACTATTCTGCCCCGACGTGCTGCATCAATTCCGTACCTGCGCGTCTAGTGGTAATTCCGTGATCTATAACTGCAGTGATCTTGGTTTACGGGTAGAATTTTTATTAATTTGCGCTAGCGTAGCCTACCCGTAGTCCTTCAGCGGTATGTGAGGCATCGGACGGAGGCGAGAAGCGGTGTTTAAGATGATCGGGCGGCGGAGAGGACGCGTCATCCGACGGGCGAAACCAGACGGCGCCGATCGGGGTAGATGGCCGAGATGCGGCCACGTAGCGGGGGAGGGGTCTTCTTCCTCCTCCAGCCGCTACAGTACCCCCGGGACAGGGCTACGGTGGCGATGGTGGTCCGGACGCACAGAGGGCCGTCGGCGGCGACCGAGGGCACCGGCAGGTGCGGTTCGACAAGGGGAATCCGTTTTGGGACTTTGGAGGGTGAGGGGACCAACAGGGAGAGCGGGAGGGGAAAAAGGGGAAGCTCGGTCTCCGGCGATGAAGGAGGTCGCCGAGGCCGATTGGGGTCGATCGGGGGCGGCTACACCATCTGGGGAAGGTGGAGCTCACGTGGGTGGCGACGACGTGAGCTGAGGAGCTTCGGAGCGGTCTGGCCACGGGGAGGTGGTTGCGGCCGGCGGGGAGCTTCGACGCCGGCACGACACAGTGCTTCACCTGGCCAGGGGCAAGTACCAAAATGGTCAGCGAGGGGAGGAGATGCTCTCGGCGAACGCAATCGAGGAATGAGGGAGAGGAGAGGGAGATCCGAGTTACGGGGTGGCCGGCGCAGGGGGAGATGGCGACGGCGATTGGAGCGGCGTGGTGTCAATCGGTCGCTCCTGGAGCTTCTCTGGGGGTGACAGGGAGTGTTTGAGAGCGGTGGGGAAACTCGGGAAGCAAAGGGGCGTGCGGGAGAAGGAGCGGGGTTCTTATACCCGAGCGGGGAGGAGGAAACCTTCGGGGAGAAGGAACGGGCGCGGCCGGGGAGTCAACAGGAGGGGACGGGGATCAGTTGGCGTGTCTCCTCCGCGCAAATGCGGGTGTGACCGGACGCTGGCGGCTGTAAAGGCGACTGGACGGGAGAGGGAGCAGGTGGAGCTGCGGCAGGGCGAGGATGTGTCCGCGCGCGGGAGAGGGAGGGGGCTACCGCTGCCAGGTGGGACCAGTGCAGAGGTAGGGCGACGCGTGGCACGGAGGTGCTGCCAGCTTCGGACCGGGGCGTCGGGGTGACGCGAGCGCGGGGCGAAACTGCGGGCGGATCCGAGGGCGGCGCGGCTCGGGCGCAGCGCGCAGCGCACGCGCGTGCGCAGGGAGAAGGCGGGGAGGAGCCGGGGCGCCAGCGGGAGAGGGGGAGCGGGGGAGGCGCTGGGGCGAGGGCGAAGGCGGAGAGGAGGCGGCGCCAGCGCAAGCGCGAGGGAGGGGCATCGGGAGGAAGGAGGAATCTGAAAGTCGGCGGGTGCCAAAGGGAAGGGGGTGGCGTCCGGCCGAGAAAGGAAAGCGGGTTCGGGGAGAACTTTCTCGAAAGGGAAAGTTTTCGAATTTCACTCAAAAATCCAGCAAAAAGCACAAAAATTTTTGGGGTTGAAATTTTGGGGTTTTTCAACGTGCCTCCGCCGTCGTCTCCGCTTAGGCGCTCACCAAGTCTCGTCAGTTTCACCCTGCAGGCAAAATGTCCCATGCATCTGGACGTATGTATGGAGTTCGGTGTGGGCTTCATCTGTTCTGATCTCTCGGAAGCAAGACAGGAGAAAAATAGGCATTCTTCGCTTCTCTTTGCCCCCTAAATACCAATACAAGCGTAGTTCAAAGTCTTGGTTCTGTCAATCTATGCCATATGCGGCTGTTGCGCACTGTAGTCCGTACTACCGAGTGCAATTCGCGGTTGATTTCAACTCCAGCTTGCTCGGTCACCTACGACTCCCAAGAAGAGGCTATGCGCCGACACGAGGGCGTCTGAGCATGGCTACGGATGCTAGGACCGCGCACGGCTGCGGGCTGGTGGAAACGGCCGGGCCATGCACCGGCAGCGCAGGGAAACGGTCCGGTCCGCGCGTATAAGGCTGCCCCGGGATGAGCAACACGGGGCGCGCAGCAGCAGCCAGCAGGCAACAGCACGCGCCTGCAATCTGCGCGCGCGGGGCTGCGGAGGCAGTGCGCATGCGCGGCCGATGCACCTGCGGAGCGTCGGCGAGAAGGCCAGCGGTGGGCCGGCAAGGAGGGAGCGGCTGGCGCTAGAAAGATGGTTGAAGTGCGTATGCCACGGAGGCCGTACTCCGCTTAAGCGCTCAGCGAGTCCTCGTCAGTTTCACCCAAAGAGTTGAAAAATAAAGCCTATAATACTCTCGTAAATCTATAATATTTTTATAAATTAATAATCAGATTTTATTTTTACTATTATTTTTTTTGCTATTAATATAATATACCGTAAAAAATCCTATAATTAGTGTATACTTCTTTCTGCCTTCCTTTCTTTATTACTGGAAAAAAGCCATACTTTTTGGGTGCAGCACATGGCTGGCGAAGGTCGGAAGACCACTACCCTAAGCTGTGTTGCATCCCGTGATACGAATCTGATCGATAACTACGGGTCTTTCTAATAGATCGATCAGTAAGCAATACAAACTAATCGTAAATATGATTGAGATCACCTTCTTATTCGTAATAGACTTTGCACCGACCTATATCAGACGTGGTGCTCTAAAGTACGTACGTTGACTAGAGTTAAATATGGCTATTTGAGACGTTTTCGACTACAACTCTACACCATTATCTTCTGAGACTGTCTGAGCAAAATGTTGTTCCTATTTTCGAAAATGTTGCTGTTACAGTTTTGGATGGGTCTGATTTGTTGCCGACTAGGACTCTGTTCTTTTTCTCGTCTGAGACTCTTATTCCCAATGCTATTTATATCCTCTGTAAGCTACCTAGTAGAGATGTAGAATATACGCTAAGAGTGTTCTATAATTTCTTCTTATATAGTGATTTTGCCGATTATGTGTGTGTCTGTGGTTTTTAATCTGAAGGGATTTTTCACATCAAATCTCTATCTCGTATTCTTAATTGTTCTTTATTATTTCGTACTCTGTCTTATCGATTTCATCAGGTGGTATCCGATCCTAACAAACTGGCATTGTTGAAGATTGGAAGCAAAGGCATTGCTCTGTTCTCGTGGCTGTGCTTTGCTTTGATTTTCAGAGAATTGTAGGTAGTGGTAGGCAACTTTTCTGAATTCGGTACTGCCGCATCTTCATGGCCTTGTACTCTTGCCTCTTGGGAGCATGTTAAGCTACCTGGACAAAGGCTAGGCGGATGGATCCGAGAAGATTCTGATTTTGAGTACTACCGTACAGCCTGTACTAGGCGTACGATAGGCAAGATCAAGAAACACAGCTAGGTCATGATAATTTATCATGGAGATTTCAGTCCTGTACTGAAAGCACAATGTTGGCTGCAGAGGCGCAGAGAGTATTGGAACACGATCCCCAGAGTTTAATTAGATGGCAGAAACTGCAGCGCATGTTTCATCTCCGATGAGTTTGAAAACCTTCATAGAAGATAGCTGAATCAGCACCGAAGAACAGTCACATTAATGGGGTCAAACTTTCAGCTTTGACGTCTGCATACACACCGAGCATTAGGGAAGGGTAATACTCTACAAAAGCTTGTGCTTATGTAATGCTTAAGCACATGTGTCAAAAGAAAAGGAATTGCAAAATAAATCAGAGAAAAATTTGTACGAGAATGCCACAACACTGAATGCCTAGAAGATGCGCAGTAGCCAGTCAAGAGAAAAAAGAAAGAAAGTTATACATGCAAAGAGGACGAATCCAACACAAAAACACCAGAGGAAGTTAGGTACAACGTTTGCGATTGTGTAATGTTGCAACTTCTTGATCATGTCATGGATAATAACTTAAATTGGATTCCGACTATGAAACCATGTGGCGGCCCTAATCATTCATAGCCGAGTCGTATCTCACCTTTTCTTTCAACCACCATCTAAAGCAAGCAGATTGCAAAGCCAAAATTCGAGGTACTAGATTGCTGCTTTTCCTGAACTAGGAGAATGTTACAGGTATAGCGCTTAGTGCATTTTAACGCACATATAAAAAATAACTCCCGAGTTAGAATTTACCAGAAAAAAATAACAAATTGCTATCAGGGGCAAATGTTCAACAGGGGGCTGCCGCTGCCAGGTGGGACCAGTGCAGAGGTAGGGCGACGCGTGGCGCGGAGGTGCTGCCAGCTTCGGACCGGGGCGTCGGGGTGACGCGAGCGCGGGGCGAAACCGCGGGCAGATCCGAGGGCGGCGCGGCTCGGGCGCAGTGCGCAGCGCACGCGCGTGCGCAGGGAGAAGGCGGGGAGGACCCGGGGCGCCAGCGGGAGAGGGGGAGCGGGGGAGGCGCTGGGGCGAGGGCGAAGGCGGAGAGGAGGCGGCGCTAGCGCAAGCGCGAGGGAGGGGCGTCGGGAGGAAGGAGGAAGCGGAAAGTCGGCGGGTGCCAAAGGGAAGGGGGTGGCGTCCGGCCGAGAAAGGAAAGCGGGTTCGGGGAGTACTTTCCCGAAAGGGAAAGTTTTCGAATTTCACTCAAAAATCCAGCAAAAAGCACAAAAATTTTTGGGGTTGAAATTTTGGGGTTTTTTTAACCTACCCCCCTTAAAAGAATCTCGACCCCGAGATTAACTTGGTCCAGGGAGTAAGTTGGGGAAATCTCGCTGCAAGTCTGACTCTCGTTCCCAGGTGGACTCATCCGCTGTGTGATCCCTCCATTGAACTCTGCAAAACCTGACATTCCTGTTTCTGAGCTGCCTCTCTGATGTCTCAAGTATTTGTAGTGGTTCTTCAGCACATGTGTAGTCATCTTGCAACTCAATATCTGACAACGGTACTTCATCTGTTGGCTGTCGTAGACACTTTCGAAGCTGAAATACATGGAACACATTATGTATTCTAGATAAGTTGGGTGGCGGATGTACTTGATATGCTACCTCTCCAACTCTTCCGATAACTTGGAACGGTCCCACATATCTTGGTGCTAGTTTGCCCTTGACTTGGAATCTCTTGACGATCTTGAATGTGGTGACCTTGATATAGACACAATCTCCAACTTCAAAGCTCAAGTCTTTCCTGCGGTTATCTGCATAGTTCTTCTGTCAGTCTTGTGCACTCTTGAGTCTATCCCTGACAATTCTGACATATGCTTTTGCATCTTGAGCAATCTGGGGGGCCAATAAGTTGTCGTTCTCCTGTTTCTGTCCAATTCAGTGGGGTCCTGCATTTTCTGCCATAAAGTGCTTCAAGCGGTGCCATTTGGATACTGGCTTGGTAGCTGTTATTGCATGAGAACTGAGCGAATGGTAGGCAAGTGTTCCATGCTGCACCATATACTATTGCACAAGCTCTCAACATATATTTCCAAGATCTGGTTGGTTCTCTTTGTCTGTCCATCTGTCTGGGGGTGATATGCTGAGCTGGCATTCAGATCGGTGCCCATAGCCTCGTGCAATTTTTCCCAGAACTTGGATGTAAACTGCGCTCCTCTACCGGACACAATCTTCTTCGGAACTCCATGAAGTGTCACAATCCTTGTCAAATACAACTCGGCAGCTTGTCTTTCCCATAGGTTTGCTTAATCGGGAGGAAATGAGCTACCTTGGTCAATCTATCAACAATGACCCAGATAGCGTCATATCCCTCACGAGTCTTGGGAATTCCAGTTATGAAGTCCATGACAATGCTGTCCCATTTCCACTCGGGAATTGGCAAAGGCTGCAACAATCCCGATGGTTTCTGGTGATCTATCTTGATTTGCTGGCATACATCACCTTTAGCTACATACTCTGTCACTTCTTTCTTCATCAGGTTCCACCCATATCTCTTCTTCAGGTCTTGGTACATCTTGGTGCCTCCTGGATGAATTGAGAATTGAGAGGAATGAGCCTCGGATAGGACCAATTCTCTCAACTCTGTCTTGTAGGGTATGCAATAGTGGCCATGGAAGGTAAGGATTCCATACTCGTCTATCGCATACTCTGATGAATCTCCTTCTTCAATGTCCTTTTTCAGTTTTTGAATATCTTCATCTTCATCTTGTGCTGCTTTAATCTGATCTGTCAGTAGCGGTTGAATCTCTAATGCTGCTATACTGCCTTGTTCTGTGATTACCAAATTCAGTCGTAGCATACCTCTTTGCAACTCTGGTGGGTATTCTGTCGTGCTGACTTTACTTGGGCGAGCCTTTCGGCTAAGGGCATCGGTCACTACATTTGCTTTGCCTGGGTGATATTGGAGATCAACATCATAATCTTTGATCAATTCCAGCCATCTTTGCTGTCTCATATTCAACTTTGGCTGAGTGAACAGGTACTTCAAACTCTTATTATCTGAGAATATCTCACAACGATTCCCTAGCAGGTAGTGCCGCCAAATTTTGAGTGCATGCACCACCGCTGCTAGTTCTAAATCGTGTGTGGGGTAATTCTCTTCATGCGGCTTCAACTGCCTTGAAGCATAGGCAACAACTTATCCATCTTGCATGAGTACACATCCTAAACCTTGCTTTGAAGCATCGCAATAGATTTGGAATTCCTTTTCTGGGTTGGGCAAAATCATTACTGGCGTTGTTGTCAACTTGGTCTTCAGCAACTGAAAACTTTCCTCACATGCATCTGTACAGGTGAATGGCCTGTCTTTCTTCAGAAGTTGAGTGAGTGGACGGGAAGTCTCGGAGAATCCTTCTATGGATCGGCGATACTAGCCCGCCAATCCAAGGAAGCTTCTAACTTCTGTTACTGTCTCTGAGGGCTTCTATCTCATGACTGCTTTGATCTTCCTCTGGATCGACTTTGACTCATTTTCTTTAATTGCGGTCCTTATTTTTGGATCATAAAAGGTTTGCTATCTTCAGACGATGCTGTCGCTTCTTCTCACCTGCACCTGTATATCATCCTTGGGTATATGCCACAGGTTCACACTTAGTTGAATCAGGCAGTACAAGGGCTATATATGTATCTGGGTTTGTTAGGATTAATTTCATTGCAACACGAACTTCTCATCCATTATGCTTTACACAGGCAGTCTTCATACACTTTCATAGTCTTGCCACAAGCCTTAGTTAAAGTAATTTACATACAAACTATTCAGTTCTTCCAACTAGCTTACAAAAGGATAACCAAAAGTACATCATCTCATTTCTTGTTTTGCATAGCTCATATTTTCTTAACTGTCTGCTTTGCTTCTCTTATTTATGGCATTCCTCCTAATAGATCTGTTTCTTCCTCTACTCTGGTCTTCTCAGGGTAAGATTCTTCTTCTTCCATCGGTGGCTGGCGTGATGTCGTGGTCTGCCTTTTTTCTTGCTTTCTAGCTTCTTCTTTGGGTAAGGACCTCAGTGGGCATTGGTGACGATAATGCCCATTCTGTTCGCAGTGGAAACAGGCTGTTGGTGTCAATAACAAAGACTTCTTTCGTTTCATAACCTTCACGTAACCTGGTATTTCATCTTATATCTGGAGAGCTTGATCAACCAGGCTCAATAGGCTTGAAAACTTCATAGTTTGAAGGCGTTGTCTCATATTGGGTCGTAGGCCTTTTATAAAGTACTCCATCCTTTTGGCTTCGGTATCAAACTCTTCTTGAGCAAATTGGGATAACTGATGAAATTGTTGTAGATATGCTGCGATGGAGTTCTCACCTTGTTGAAGGTCAAGGAAATCCTGATATTTTTCAGTGATAACTCTAGGAGAAATGCAGGCTTTACAGAATCTCTTCACAAAGTCTTCCCAGGTAATGTCTTCCTTATTGGGGTGTATCCACTGGATAGCATTCCACCAAGTAATTAAGGGCTCGGACAGCTAATAGGTGGCAAAAAGAACTTTCTCCTTATTTGTACATCGTATAGTATTCATTCTTCTCTCAACATCTTGTAACCAGTTATCTGCATTCAGTGGTTGTGTTGTTGAAGGGAATATAGGTGGCTGAGTTTGTAGAAAGGTTGTAAACTTCAATGCGGTTACACCTGATGCTGACACTGATTCTTCAGGTGATACATTGACAATGAACTGTGGCAGTGATTCTCCTTGCTGTTCTGACATCTGGACTTGATCTGTGGCAGGTGCACCCTGCCTGTTGGTCTGACCATTCTGCTGCGCTGGATCCATCTGCCAATTTGGGAATTTGAGATCAGCTTTGCAACGGCTTTGGAGAATAAGAGGGGATAAGTAAGACTTTGAATTTCAAGGTAAGTATAGGGTGAATAAGGTAAGAACGAGAGCGAAAGGGGACAGGAGAAAGCTTTGAACACAGGGGGATTACTGATAATTAAGCAAACAACATAAAAGATAAAGAACATAGATTTATAACATGCAAGTGGTACACAAACCACTTAGGGTTCATGAATACACTTGCTTTACATTTCAAAGTACTACTACGACTCAAGGTCAGTCTAGATTAGCGAACACCAACTACTCCTCCAGCGGTTGAGAAATGAAATTTTGATGCTAGACAAGAGAAGCAGTAAACATTTTGCAAAAGCAAAGCTTAAGTAGAAGGAAACAAAGATAGATAAGGTAGCAATAAGAGAGGAAAAAGACAGCAATAATACTTATATTTTTCGTAAACCCTTTTTATGGCTTTAAATTAAGTTTTGCGATAAAATCGCTTCCTAGTTTGCCTTAGGTCTCAACCTACGGTCGAAGAGCCTGCTCTGATACCACTTCTTGTAACGCCCCCGTTTCCAAGGGCGCGTACGGACACGGCATTCCGCAACTATTCACGCATGAACAGTTATGGAGCGCCGCGCAAGAGTATACCATTGCATGCTTACAACAAAACTCCAGCATATATTTTACATACGGATTATCATCCATTTTTCAACAGCGGGGCGTGCAAGCCCAAAGTATAATTACATTACAGAAGCTCCAAGATCCGCTTGAGCGCGGCCAAGACCTAAAGCCACGGGTCCTCGCCGAAGAAGTGATCCTCCGGGACTTCCTCAACGGGGAGACCTTCACCTTTGTCTTGATCCTCTAAAGAGTGGATTAAGCAAGCCGTGAGCCAAACAACCGGCTCAGCAAGCCCCAAAGGGACTCTAACATACTACATGCACGGATTAACAAAGGAAGGGAGTATATTTGGTTTATTACCTTTGAGTGGATGCAGTTTTATTTGCAAACATTTTGATAAGACGGACCCAAAACTACTTCTTAAGAACTCAGGGAATTTTCATGAAGAGTTAATTAACCAACCTAAACAACTTAAAGCATGTACAAAACTACTTAAGCTTCGCTGCTGGAATCACCCAAGTGACACAGCTCCATTAACCGGGAGCACGACGTATTCGAATACAATTTATTTGACTCTGCAGAGTTTGCTCAGCTTTACCCACACGATCCCTTAACTCCCGCGACAGAGTTAAGGAAGCCAGGTCGTTTCACTGCTCGACTCTTTATATAGGCTCTACCCGGTAGAATTCACTCGGGTCTGGCACAATAAACTCCCGTCCGCTTCGAGTGAACTCTACCGTTGTTAGGCACCCGCAGTACGACCTACCTAACCTCGCTTTCTCAACACCAAGCCTTTACAACACCTGTAGAGTTTCAATTGAGTTGAGCAGCTACTAGACCAGTGTTGACAAGTCAACTCCTGTGGTTGAGCGATCACTATGTCATTTGCTCAGCGTAAGGGTCTAGTTCTATATTCTCCCCTGGTCCGCAACCTTGCCAGGCCCGTGACCCAACCTAGGGTAAGCAGTGGGCGAAAGCCGTCTCGCGGCGCCCCACAACACCCTTACCCTAACTTCGTTCCTAGGGTAAGAGATGGGCGAAGACTAACTCGCCAGCTCTTCCCCAACCCTTACCCTACCTTGTGCACGTCGGCACTCTCCGCTCTAGGGCACGGTGTCCCATACCACCCTACCCTAGAGTCGGGTTTGCAAATTTTATTGGCCCGCAGCCACAACCTTATCAGTATAAGACTTTGCTTGATAATAATAACCTACAGTTATCTAGATTATCAGGTAATTATTTCTAGGGTTACAAAGGCATGGCTACAAATTTAACATGGCATTTGTCGGTGGTAGGTTTAACTACATAACATGTCATTCTAAACATTTTATTTTAATTTTGAACTAACATTTCAGAACTAGCTCAATGCAAATAGCATAATAACATAATTAAATAACATGGGTTGCAACATGGTCAAAGGATTTGGGACTTGCCGGCAATTTGGACGAACTCGGCTAGCTTGAACGTAGAAGCTCCTGGATCCTGAGCAGGCACCTGAACCTCTGGGATCTCCGACACTAGCGCAAACACATAAAATAAATAAGTCCAGCTTGAGACTAATCAAGCGAGGGAAAATAAACGAATTAAAAAGGAGTAAAATGCATAAATCCTTCAAATGGGAATTTTAGGAATTTATCTGGGATGAATTTGTGGAAGTGGAGGCCAAAAATGGGTTCAGGACATTATTTGAAGCAAAGCGGTGAAATTTGGGAATTTTTGGGATTTTCTGTGATTTTCTAGGATTTATTTGAGATTTTCTGGATTTCTGGAAATTAATAAACCCTGGAAAATTGTTTTAAACGGTAATGGGCCGGCCCCATGGCTACAGTGCAGCCTGGCCCGAGGAACGGCCCGCGCGGCCGGCGCGGCCCAACGCGCGCGCGCGCACGCGGGAAAAGAGTTGGTCGAGGGGAGCGGTCCGCGCCAACGCGCGCCCGCGCGGCTCTGATGCCCGCCGCGTGGCCAGGGGTGGACAGCAGCGGGGCGAGGTGGGGCGAACGAAGCGGTATGTGAGGGATCGGACGGAGGTGGGAAGCGGTGTTTAAGATGATCGGGCGGCGGAGAGGACGCGTCATCCGACGGGCGAAACCAGACGGCGCCGATCGGGGTAGATGGCCGAGATGCGGCCACGTAGCGGGGGAGGGGTCTTCTTCCTCCTCCAGCCGCTACAGTACCCCCGGGACAGGGCTACGGTGGCGATGGTGGTCCGGACGCACAGAGGGCCGTCGGCGGCGACCGAGGGCACCGGCGGGTGCGGTTCGACAAGGGGAATCCGTTTTGGGACTTTGGAGGGTGAGGGGACCAACAGGGAGAGCGGGAGGGGAAAAAGGGGAAGCTCGGTCTCCGGCGATGAAGGAGGTCGCCGAGGCCGATTGGGGTCGATCGGGGGCGGCTACACCATCTGGGGAAGGTGGAGCTCACGTGGGTGGCGACGACGTGAGCTGAGGAGCTTCGGAGCGGTCTGGCCACGGGGAGGTGGTTGCGGCCGGCGGGGAGCTTCGACGCCGGCACGGCATAGTGCTTCACCTGGCCAGGGGCAAGTACCAAAATGGTCAGCAAGGGGAGGAGATGCTCTCGGCGAACGCAATCGAGGAATGAGGGAGAGGAGAGGGAGATCCGAGTTACGGGGTGGCCGGCGCAGGGGGAGATGGCGACGGCGATTGGAGCGGCGTGGTGTCAATCGGTCGCTCCTGGAGCTTCTCTGGGGGTGACAGGGAGTGTTTGAGAGCGGTGGGGAAACTCGGGAAGCAAAGGGGCGTGCGGGAGAAGGAGCGGGGTTCTTATACCCGAGCGGGGAGGAGGAAACCTTCGGGGAGAAGGAACGGGCGCGGCCGGGGAGTCAACAGGAGGGGACGGGGATCAGTTGGCGTGTCTCCTCCGCGCAAATGCGGGTGTGACCGGACGCTGGCGGCTGTAAAGGCGACTGGACGGGAGAGGGAGCAGGTGGAGCTGCAGCAGGGCGAGGATGTGTCCGCGCGCGGGAGAGGGAGGGGGCTGCCGCTGCCAGGTGGGACCAGTGCAGAGGTAGGGCGACGCGTGGCGCGGAGGTGCTGCCAGCTTCGGACCGGGGCGTCGGGGTGACGCGAGCGCGGGGCGAAACCGCGGGCGGATCCGAGGGCGGCGCGGCTCGGGCGCAGCGCGCAGCGCACGCGCGTGCGCAGGGAGAAGGCGGGGAGGAGCCGGGGCGCCAGCGGGAGAGGGGGAGCGGGGGAGGCGCTGGGGCGAGGGCGAAGGCGGAGAGGAGGCGGCGCCAGCGCAAGCGCGAGGGAGGGGCATCGGGAGGAAGGAGGAATCTGAAAGTCGGCGGGTGCCAAAGGGAAGGGGGTGGCGTCCGGCCGAGAAAGGAAAGCGGGTTCGGGGAGAACTTTCTCGAAAGGGAAAGTTTTCGAATTTCACTCAAAAATCCAGCAAAAAGCACAAAAATTTTTGGGGTTGAAATTTTGGGGTTTTTCAACGTGCCTCCGCCGTCGTCTCCGCTTAGGCGCTCACCAAGTCTCGTCAGTTTCACCCTGCAGGCAAAATGTCCCATGCATCTGGACGTATGTATGGAGTTCGGTGTGGGCTTCATCTGTTCTGATCTCTCGGAAGCAAGACAGGAGAAAAATAGGCATTCTTCGCTTCTCTTTGCCCCCTAAATACCAATACAAGCGTAGTTCAAAGTCTTGGTTCTGTCAATCTATGCCATATGCGGCTGTTGCGCACTGTAGTCCGTACTACCGAGTGCAATTCGCGGTTGATTTCAACTCCAGCTTGCTCGGTCACCTACGACTCCCAAGAAGAGGCTATGCGCCGACACGAGGGCGTCTGAGCATGGCTACGGATGCTAGGACCGCGCACGGCTGCGGGCTGGTGGAAACGGCCGGGCCATGCACCGGCAGCGCAGGGAAACGGTCCGGTCCGCGCGTATAAGGCTGCCCCGGGATGAGCAACACGGGGCGCGCAGCAGCAGCCAGCAGGCAACAGCACGCGCCTGCAATCTGCGCGCGCGGGGCTGCGGAGGCAGTGCGCATGCGCGGCCGATGCACCTGCGGAGCGTCGGCGAGAAGGCCAGCGGTGGGCCGGCAAGGAGGGAGCGGCTGGCGCTAGAAAGATGGTTGAAGTGCGTATGCCACGGAGGCCGTACTCCGCTTAAGCGCTCAGCGAGTCCTCGTCAGTTTCACCCAAAGAGTTGAAAAATAAAGCCTATAATACTCTCGTAAATCTATAATATTTTTATAAATTAATAATCAGATTTTATTTTTACTATTATTTTTTTTGCTATTAATATAATATACCGTAAAAAATCCTATAATTAGTGTATACTTCTTTCTGCCTTCCTTTCTTTATTACTGGAAAAAAGCCATACTTTTTGGGTGCAGCACATGGCTGGTGAAGGTCGGAAGACCACTACCCTAAGCTGTGTTGCATCCCGTGATACGAATCTGATCGATAACTACGGGTCTTTCTAATAGATCGATCAGTAAGCAATACAAACTAATCGTAAATATGATTGAGATCACCTTCTTATTCGTAATAGACTTTGCACCGACCTATATCAGACGTGGTGCTCTAAAGTACGTACGTTGACTAGAGTTAAATATGGCTATTTGAGACGTTTTCGACTACAACTCTACACCATTATCTTCTGAGACTGTCTGAGCAAAATGTTGTTCCTATTTTCGAAAATGTTGCTGTTACAGTTTTGGATGGGTCTGATTTGTTGCCGACTAGGACTCTGTTCTTTTTCTCGTCTGAGACTCTTATTCCCAATGCTATTTATATCCTCTGTAAGCTACCTAGTAGAGATGTAGAATATACGCTAAGAGTGTTCTATAATTTCTTCTTATATAGTGATTTTGCCGATTATGTGTGTGTCTGTGGTTTTTAATCTGAAGGGATTTTTCACATCAAATCTCTATCTCGTATTCTTAATTGTTCTTTATTATTTCGTACTCTGTCTTATCGATTTCATCAGGTGGTATCCGATCCTAACAAACTGGCATTGTTGAAGATTGGAAGCAAAGGCATTGCTCTGTTCTCGTGGCTGTGCTTTGCTTTGATTTTCAGAGAATTGTAGGTAGTGGTAGGCAACTTTTCTGAATTCGGTACTGCCGCATCTTCATGGCCTTGTACTCTTGCCTCTTGGGAGCATGTTAAGCTACCTGGACAAAGGCTAGGCGGATGGATCCGAGAAGATTCTGATTTTGAGTACTACCGTACAGCCTGTACTAGGCGTACGATAGGCAAGATCAAGAAACACAGCTAGGTCATGATAATTTATCATGGAGATTTCAGTCCTGTACTGAAAGCACAATGTTGGCTGCAGAGGCGCAGAGAGTATTGGAACACGATCCCCAGAGTTTAATTAGATGGCAGAAACTGCAGCGCATGTTTCATCTCCGATGAGTTTGAAAACCTTCATAGAAGATAGCTGAATCAGCACCGAAGAACAGTCACATTAATGGGGTCAAACTTTCAGCTTTGACGTCTGCATACACACCGAGCATTAGGGAAGGGTAATACTCTACAAAAGCTTGTGCTTATGTAATGCTTAAGCACATGTGTCAAAAGAAAAGGAATTGCAAAATAAATCAGAGAAAAATTTGTACGAGAATGCCACAACACTGAATGCCTAGAAGATGCGCAGTAGCCAGTCAAGAGAAAAAAGAAAGAAAGTTATACATGCAAAGAGGACGAATCCAACACAAAAACACCAGAGGAAGTTAGGTACAACGTTTGCGATTGTGTAATGTTGCAACTTCTTGATCATGTCATGGATAATAACTTAAATTGGATTCCGACTATGAAACCATGTGGCGGCCCTAATCATTCATAGCCGAGTCGTATCTCACCTTTTCTTTCAACCACCATCTAAAGCAAGCAGATTGCAAAGCCAAAATTCGAGGTACTAGATTGCTGCTTTTCCTGAACTAGGAGAATGTTACAGGTATAGCGCTTAGTGCATTTTAACGCACATATAAAAAATAACTCCCGAGTTAGAATTTACCAGAAAAAAATAACAAATTGCTATCAGGGGCAAATGTTCAACAGGGGGCTGCCGCTGCCAGGTGGGACCAGTGCAGAGGTAGGGCGACGCGTGGCGCGGAGGTGCTGCCAGCTTCGGACCGGGGCGTCGGGGTGACGCGAGCGCGGGGCGAAACCGCGGGCAGATCCGAGGGCGGCGCGGCTCGGGCGCAGTGCGCAGCGCACGCGCGTGCGCAGGGAGAAGGCGGGGAGGACCCGGGGCGCCAGCGGGAGAGGGGGAGCGGGGGAGGCGCTGGGGCGAGGGCGAAGGCGGAGAGGAGGCGGCGCTAGCGCAAGCGCGAGGGAGGGGCGTCGGGAGGAAGGAGGAAGCGGAAAGTCGGCGGGTGCCAAAGGGAAGGGGGTGGCGTCCGGCCGAGAAAGGAAAGCGGGTTCGGGGAGTACTTTCCCGAAAGGGAAAGTTTTCGAATTTCACTCAAAAATCCAGCAAAAAGCACAAAAATTTTTGGGGTTGAAATTTTGGGGTTTTTTTAACCTACCCCCCTTAAAAGAATCTCGACCCCGAGATTAACTTGGTCCAGGGAGTAAGTTGGGGAAATCTCGCTGCAAGTCTGACTCTCGTTCCCAGGTGGACTCATCCGCTGTGTGATCCCTCCATTGAACTCTGCAAAACCTGACATTCCTGTTTCTGAGCTGCCTCTCTGATGTCTCAAGTATTTGTAGTGGTTCTTCAGCACATGTGTAGTCATCTTGCAACTCAATATCTGACAACGGTACTTCATCTGTTGGCTGTCGTAGACACTTTCGAAGCTGAAATACATGGAACACATTATGTATTCTAGATAAGTTGGGTGGCGGATGTACTTGATATGCTACCTCTCCAACTCTTCCGATAACTTGGAACGGTCCCACATATCTTGGTGCTAGTTTGCCCTTGACTTGGAATCTCTTGACGATCTTGAATGTGGTGACCTTGATATAGACACAATCTCCAACTTCAAAGCTCAAGTCTTTCCTGCGGTTATCTGCATAGTTCTTCTGTCAGTCTTGTGCACTCTTGAGTCTATCCCTGACAATTCTGACATATGCTTTTGCATCTTGAGCAATCTGGGGGGCCAATAAGTTGTCGTTCTCCTGTTTCTGTCCAATTCAGTGGGGTCCTGCATTTTCTGCCATAAAGTGCTTCAAGCGGTGCCATTTGGATACTGGCTTGGTAGCTGTTATTGCATGAGAACTGAGCGAATGGTAGGCAAGTGTTCCATGCTGCACCATATACTATTGCACAAGCTCTCAACATATATTTCCAAGATCTGGTTGGTTCTCTTTGTCTGTCCATCTGTCTGGGGGTGATATGCTGAGCTGGCATTCAGATCGGTGCCCATAGCCTCGTGCAATTTTTCCCAGAACTTGGATGTAAACTGCGCTCCTCTACCGGACACAATCTTCTTCGGAACTCCATGAAGTGTCACAATCCTTGTCAAATACAACTCGGCAGCTTGTCTTTCCCATAGGTTTGCTTAATCGGGAGGAAATGAGCTACCTTGGTCAATCTATCAACAATGACCCAGATAGCGTCATATCCCTCACGAGTCTTGGGAATTCCAGTTATGAAGTCCATGACAATGCTGTCCCATTTCCACTCGGGAATTGGCAAAGGCTGCAACAATCCCGATGGTTTCTGGTGATCTATCTTGATTTGCTGGCATACATCACCTTTAGCTACATACTCTGTCACTTCTTTCTTCATCAGGTTCCACCCATATCTCTTCTTCAGGTCTTGGTACATCTTGGTGCCTCCTGGATGAATTGAGAATTGAGAGGAATGAGCCTCGGATAGGACCAATTCTCTCAACTCTGTCTTGTAGGGTATGCAATAGTGGCCATGGAAGGTAAGGATTCCATACTCGTCTATCGCATACTCTGATGAATCTCCTTCTTCAATGTCCTTTTTCAGTTTTTGAATATCTTCATCTTCATCTTGTGCTGCTTTAATCTGATCTGTCAGTAGCGGTTGAATCTCTAATGCTGCTATACTGCCTTGTTCTGTGATTACCAAATTCAGTCGTAGCATACCTCTTTGCAACTCTGGTGGGTATTCTGTCGTGCTGACTTTACTTGGGCGAGCCTTTCGGCTAAGGGCATCGGTCACTACATTTGCTTTGCCTGGGTGATATTGGAGATCAACATCATAATCTTTGATCAATTCCAGCCATCTTTGCTGTCTCATATTCAACTTTGGCTGAGTGAACAGGTACTTCAAACTCTTATTATCTGAGAATATCTCACAACGATTCCCTAGCAGGTAGTGCCGCCAAATTTTGAGTGCATGCACCACCGCTGCTAGTTCTAAATCGTGTGTGGGGTAATTCTCTTCATGCGGCTTCAACTGCCTTGAAGCATAGGCAACAACTTATCCATCTTGCATGAGTACACATCCTAAACCTTGCTTTGAAGCATCGCAATAGATTTGGAATTCCTTTTCTGGGTTGGGCAAAATCATTACTGGCGTTGTTGTCAACTTGGTCTTCAGCAACTGAAAACTTTCCTCACATGCATCTGTACAGGTGAATGGCCTGTCTTTCTTCAGAAGTTGAGTGAGTGGACGGGAAGTCTCGGAGAATCCTTCTATGGATCGGCGATACTAGCCCGCCAATCCAAGGAAGCTTCTAACTTCTGTTACTGTCTCTGAGGGCTTCTATCTCATGACTGCTTTGATCTTCCTCTGGATCGACTTTGACTCATTTTCTTTAATTGCGGTCCTTATTTTTGGATCATAAAAGGTTTGCTATCTTCAGACGATGCTGTCGCTTCTTCTCACCTGCACCTGTATATCATCCTTGGGTATATGCCACAGGTTCACACTTAGTTGAATCAGGCAGTACAAGGGCTATATATGTATCTGGGTTTGTTAGGATTAATTTCATTGCAACACGAACTTCTCATCCATTATGCTTTACACAGGCAGTCTTCATACACTTTCATAGTCTTGCCACAAGCCTTAGTTAAAGTAATTTACATACAAACTATTCAGTTCTTCCAACTAGCTTACAAAAGGATAACCAAAAGTACATCATCTCATTTCTTGTTTTGCATAGCTCATATTTTCTTAACTGTCTGCTTTGCTTCTCTTATTTATGGCATTCCTCCTAATAGATCTGTTTCTTCCTCTACTCTGGTCTTCTCAGGGTAAGATTCTTCTTCTTCCATCGGTGGCTGGCGTGATGTCGTGGTCTGCCTTTTTTCTTGCTTTCTAGCTTCTTCTTTGGGTAAGGACCTCAGTGGGCATTGGTGACGATAATGCCCATTCTGTTCGCAGTGGAAACAGGCTGTTGGTGTCAATAACAAAGACTTCTTTCGTTTCATAACCTTCACGTAACCTGGTATTTCATCTTATATCTGGAGAGCTTGATCAACCAGGCTCAATAGGCTTGAAAACTTCATAGTTTGAAGGCGTTGTCTCATATTGGGTCGTAGGCCTTTTATAAAGTACTCCATCCTTTTGGCTTCGGTATCAAACTCTTCTTGAGCAAATTGGGATAACTGATGAAATTGTTGTAGATATGCTGCGATGGAGTTCTCACCTTGTTGAAGGTCAAGGAAATCCTGATATTTTTCAGTGATAACTCTAGGAGAAATGCAGGCTTTACAGAATCTCTTCACAAAGTCTTCCCAGGTAATGTCTTCCTTATTGGGGTGTATCCACTGGATAGCATTCCACCAAGTAATTAAGGGCTCGGACAGCTAATAGGTGGCAAAAAGAACTTTCTCCTTATTTGTACATCGTATAGTATTCATTCTTCTCTCAACATCTTGTAACCAGTTATCTGCATTCAGTGGTTGTGTTGTTGAAGGGAATATAGGTGGCTGAGTTTGTAGAAAGGTTGTAAACTTCAATGCGGTTACACCTGATGCTGACACTGATTCTTCAGGTGATACATTGACAATGAACTGTGGCAGTGATTCTCCTTGCTGTTCTGACATCTGGACTTGATCTGTGGCAGGTGCACCCTGCCTGTTGGTCTGACCATTCTGCTGCGCTGGATCCATCTGCCAATTTGGGAATTTGAGATCAGCTTTGCAATGGCTTTGGAGAATAAGAGGGGATAAGTAAGACTTTGAATTTCAAGGTAAGTATAGGGTGAATAAGGTAAGAACGAGAGCGAAAGGGGACAGGAGAAAGCTTTGAACACAGGGGGATTACTGATAATTAAGCAAACAACATAAAAGATAAAGAACATAGATTTATAACATGCAAGTGGTACACAAACCACTTAGGGTTCATGAATACACTTGCTTTACATTTCAAAGTACTACTACGACTCAAGGTCAGTCTAGATTAGCGAACACCAACTACTCCTCCAGCGGTTGAGAAATGAAATTTTGATGCTAGACAAGAGAAGCAGTAAACATTTTGCAAAAGCAAAGCTTAAGTAGAAGGAAACAAAGATAGATAAGGTAGCAATAAGAGAGGAAAAAGACAGCAATAATACTTATATTTTTCGTAAACCCTTTTTATGGCTTTAAATTAAGTTTTGCGATAAAATCGCTTCCTAGTTTGCCTTAGGTCTCAACCTACGGTCGAAGAGCCTGCTCTGATACCACTTCTTGTAACGCCCCCGTTTCCAAGGGCGCGTACGGACACGGCATTCCGCAACTATTCACGCATGAACAGTTATGGAGCGCCGCGCAAGAGTATACCATTGCATGCTTACAACAAAACTCCAGCATATATTTTACATACGGATTATCATCCATTTTTCAACAGCGGGGCGTGCAAGCCCAAAGTATAATTACATTACAGAAGCTCCAAGATCCGCTTGAGCGCGGCCAAGACCTAAAGCCACGGGTCCTCGCCGAAGAAGCGATCCTCCGGGACTTCCTCAACGGGGAGACCTTCACCTTTGTCTTGATCCTCTAAAGAGTGGATTAAGCAAGCCGTGAGCCAAACAACCGGCTCAGCAAGCCCCAAAGGGACTCTAACATACTACATGCACGGATTAACAAAGGAAGGGAGTATATTTGGTTTATTACCTTTGAGTGGATGCAGTTTTATTTGCAAACATTTTGATAAGACGGACCCAAAACTACTTCTTAAGAACTCAGGGAATTTTCATGAAGAGTTAATTAACCAACCTAAACAACTTAAAGCATGTACAAAACTACTTAAGCTTCGCTGCTGGAATCACCCAAGTGACACAGCTCCATTAACCGGGAGCACGACGTATTCGAATACAATTTATTTGACTCTGCAGAGTTTGCTCAGCTTTACCCACACGATCCCTTAACTCCCGCGACAGAGTTAAGGAAGCCAGGTCGTTTCACTGCTCGACTCTTTATATAGGCTCTACCCGGTAGAATTCACTCGGGTCTGGCACAATAAACTCCCGTCCGCTTCGAGTGAACTCTACCGTTGTTAGGCACCCGCAGTACGACCTACCTAACCTCGCTTTCTCAACACCAAGCCTTTACAACACCTGTAGAGTTTCAATTGAGTTGAGCAGCTACTAGACCAGTGTTGACAAGTCAACTCCTGTGGTTGAGCGATCACTATGTCATTTGCTCAGCGTAAGGGTCTAGTTCTATATTCTCCCCTGGTCCGCAACCTTGCCAGGCCCGTGACCCAACCTAGGGTAAGCAGTGGGCGAAAGCCGTCTCGCGGCGCCCCACAACACCCTTACCCTAACTTCGTTCCTAGGGTAAGAGATGGGCGAAGACTAACTCGCCAGCTCTTCCCCAACCCTTACCCTACCTTGTGCACGTCGGCACTCTCCGCTCTAGGGCACGGTGTCCCATACCACCCTACCCTAGAGTCGGGTTTGCAAATTTTATTGGCCCGCAGCCACAACCTTATCAGTATAAGACTTTGCTTGATAATAATAACCTACAGTTATCTAGATTATCAGGTAATTATTTCTAGGGTTACAAAGGCATGGCTACAAATTTAACATGGCATTTGTCGGTGGTAGGTTTAACTACATAACATGTCATTCTAAACATTTTATTTTAATTTTGAACTAACATTTCAGAACTAGCTCAATGCAAATAGCATAATAACATAATTAAATAACATGGGTTGCAACATGGTCAAAGGATTTGGGACTTGCCGGCAATTTGGACGAACTCGGCTAGCTTGAACGTAGAAGCTCCTGGATCCTGAGCAGGCACCTGAACCTCTGGGATCTCCGACACTAGCGCAAACACATAAAATAAATAAGTCCAGCTTGAGACTAATCAAGCGAGGGAAAATAAACGAATTAAAAAGGAGTAAAATGCATAAATCCTTCAAATGGGAATTTTAGGAATTTATCTGGGATGAATTTGTGGAAGTGGAGGCCAAAAATGGGTTCAGGACATTATTTGAAGCAAAGCGGTGAAATTTGGGAATTTTTGGGATTTTCTGTGATTTTCTAGGATTTATTTGAGATTTTCTGGATTTCTGGAAATTAATAAACCCTGGAAAATTGTTTTAAACGGTAACGGGCCGGCCCCATGGCTACAGTGCAGCCTGGCCCGAGGAACGGCCCGCGCGGCCGGCGCGGCCCAACGCGCGCGCGCGCACGCGGGAAAAGAGTTGGTCGAGGGGAGCGGTCCGCGCCAACGCGCGCCCGCGCGGCTCTGATGCCCGCCGCGTGGCCAGGGGTGGACAGCAGCGGGGCGAGGTGGGGCGAACGAAGCGGTATGTGAGGGATCGGACGGAGGTGGGAAGCGGTGTTTAAGATGATCGGGCGGCGGAGAGGACGCGTCATCCGACGGGCGAAACCAGACGGCGCCGATCGGGGTAGATGGCCGAGATGCGGCCACGTAGCGGGGGAGGGGTCTTCTTCCTCCTCCAGCCGCTACAGTACCCCCGGGACAGGGCTACGGTGGCGATGGTGGTCCGGACGCACAGAGGGCCGTCGGCGGCGACCGAGGGCACCGGCGGGTGCGGTTCGACAAGGGGAATCCGTTTTGGGACTTTGGAGGGTGAGGGGACCAACAGGGAGAGCGGGAGGGGAAAAAGGGGAAGCTCGGTCTCCGGCGATGAAGGAGGTCGCCGAGGCCGATTGGGGTCGATCGGGGGCGGCTACACCATCTGGGGAAGGTGGAGCTCACGTGGGTGGCGACGACGTGAGCTGAGGAGCTTCGGAGCGGTCTGGCCACGGGGAGGTGGTTGCGGCCGGCGGGGAGCTTCGACGCCGGCACGGCATAGTGCTTCACCTGGCCAGGGGCAAGTACCAAAATGGTCAGCAAGGGGAGGAGATGCTCTCGGCGAACGCAATCGAGGAATGAGGGAGAGGAGAGGGAGATCCGAGTTACGGGGTGGCCGGCGCAGGGGGAGATGGCGACGGCGATTGGAGCGGCGTGGTGTCAATCGGTCGCTCCTGGAGCTTCTCTGGGGGTGACAGGGAGTGTTTGAGAGCGGTGGGGAAACTCGGGAAGCAAAGGGGCGTGCGGGAGAAGGAGCGGGGTTCTTATACCCGAGCGGGGAGGAGGAAACCTTCGGGGAGAAGGAACGGGCGCGGCCGGGGAGTCAACAGGAGGGGACGGGGATCAGTTGGCGTGTCTCCTCCGCGCAAATGCGGGTGTGACCGGACGCTGGCGGCTGTAAAGGCGACTGGACGGGAGAGGGAGCAGGTGGAGCTGCAGCAGGGCGAGGATGTGTCCGCGCGCGGGAGAGGGAGGGGGCTGCCGCTGCCAGGTGGGACCAGTGCAGAGGTAGGGCGACGCGTGGCGCGGAGGTGCTGCCAGCTTCGGACCGGGGCGTCGGGGTGACGCGAGCGCGGGGCGAAACCGCGGGCGGATCCGAGGGCGGCGCGGCTCGGGCGCAGCGCGCAGCGCACGCGCGTGCGCAGGGAGAAGGCGGGGAGGAGCCGGGGCGCCAGCGGGAGAGGGGGAGCGGGGGAGGCGCTGGGGCGAGGGCGAAGGCGGAGAGGAGGCGGCGCCAGCGCAAGCGCGAGGGAGGGGCATCGGGAGGAAGGAGGAATCTGAAAGTCGGCGGGTGCCAAAGGGAAGGGGGTGGCGTCCGGCCGAGAAAGGAAAGCGGGTTCGGGGAGAACTTTCTCGAAAGGGAAAGTTTTCGAATTTCACTCAAAAATCCAGCAAAAAGCACAAAAATTTTTGGGGTTGAAATTTTGGGGTTTTTCAACGTGCCTCCGCCGTCGTCTCCGCTTAGGCGCTCACCAAGTCTCGTCAGTTTCACCCTGCAGGCAAAATGTCCCATGCATCTGGACGTATGTATGGAGTTCGGTGTGGGCTTCATCTGTTCTGATCTCTCGGAAGCAAGACAGGAGAAAAATAGGCATTCTTCGCTTCTCTTTGCCCCCTAAATACCAATACAAGCGTAGTTCAAAGTCTTGGTTCTGTCAATCTATGCCATATGCGGCTGTTGCGCACTGTAGTCCGTACTACCGAGTGCAATTCGCGGTTGATTTCAACTCCAGCTTGCTCGGTCACCTACGACTCCCAAGAAGAGGCTATGCGCCGACACGAGGGCGTCTGAGCATGGCTACGGATGCTAGGACCGCGCACGGCTGCGGGCTGGTGGAAACGGCCGGGCCATGCACCGGCAGCGCAGGGAAACGGTCCGGTCCGCGCGTATAAGGCTGCCCCGGGATGAGCAACACGGGGCGCGCAGCAGCAGCCAGCAGGCAACAGCACGCGCCTGCAATCTGCGCGCGCGGGGCTGCGGAGGCAGTGCGCATGCGCGGCCGATGCACCTGCGGAGCGTCGGCGAGAAGGCCAGCGGTGGGCCGGCAAGGAGGGAGCGGCTGGCGCTAGAAAGATGGTTGAAGTGCGTATGCCACGGAGGCCGTACTCCGCTTAAGCGCTCAGCGAGTCCTCGTCAGTTTCACCCAAAGAGTTGAAAAATAAAGCCTATAATACTCTCGTAAATCTATAATATTTTTATAAATTAATAATCAGATTTTATTTTTACTATTATTTTTTTTGCTATTAATATAATATACCGTAAAAAATCCTATAATTAGTGTATACTTCTTTCTGCCTTCCTTTCTTTATTACTGGAAAAAAGCCATACTTTTTGGGTGCAGCACATGGCTGGCGAAGGTCGGAAGACCACTACCCTAAGCTGTGTTGCATCCCGTGATACGAATCTGATCGATAACTACGGGTCTTTCTAATAGATCGATCAGTAAGCAATACAAACTAATCGTAAATATGATTGAGATCACCTTCTTATTCGTAATAGACTTTGCACCGACCTATATCAGACGTGGTGCTCTAAAGTACGTACGTTGACTAGAGTTAAATATGGCTATTTGAGACGTTTTCGACTACAACTCTACACCATTATCTTCTGAGACTGTCTGAGCAAAATGTTGTTCCTATTTTCGAAAATGTTGCTGTTACAGTTTTGGATGGGTCTGATTTGTTGCCGACTAGGACTCTGTTCTTTTTCTCGTCTGAGACTCTTATTCCCAATGCTATTTATATCCTCTGTAAGCTACCTAGTAGAGATGTAGAATATACGCTAAGAGTGTTCTATAATTTCTTCTTATATAGTGATTTTGCCGATTATGTGTGTGTCTGTGGTTTTTAATCTGAAGGGATTTTTCACATCAAATCTCTATCTCGTATTCTTAATTGTTCTTTATTATTTCGTACTCTGTCTTATCGATTTCATCAGGTGGTATCCGATCCTAACAAACTGGCATTGTTGAAGATTGGAAGCAAAGGCATTGCTCTGTTCTCGTGGCTGTGCTTTGCTTTGATTTTCAGAGAATTGTAGGTAGTGGTAGGCAACTTTTCTGAATTCGGTACTGCCGCATCTTCATGGCCTTGTACTCTTGCCTCTTGGGAGCATGTTAAGCTACCTGGACAAAGGCTAGGCGGATGGATCCGAGAAGATTCTGATTTTGAGTACTACCGTACAGCCTGTACTAGGCGTACGATAGGCAAGATCAAGAAACACAGCTAGGTCATGATAATTTATCATGGAGATTTCAGTCCTGTACTGAAAGCACAATGTTGGCTGCAGAGGCGCAGAGAGTATTGGAACACGATCCCCAGAGTTTAATTAGATGGCAGAAACTGCAGCGCATGTTTCATCTCCGATGAGTTTGAAAACCTTCATAGAAGATAGCTGAATCAGCACCGAAGAACAGTCACATTAATGGGGTCAAACTTTCAGCTTTGACGTCTGCATACACACCGAGCATTAGGGAAGGGTAATACTCTACAAAAGCTTGTGCTTATGTAATGCTTAAGCACATGTGTCAAAAGAAAAGGAATTGCAAAATAAATCAGAGAAAAATTTGTACGAGAATGCCACAACACTGAATGCCTAGAAGATGCGCAGTAGCCAGTCAAGAGAAAAAAGAAAGAAAGTTATACATGCAAAGAGGACGAATCCAACACAAAAACACCAGAGGAAGTTAGGTACAACGTTTGCGATTGTGTAATGTTGCAACTTCTTGATCATGTCATGGATAATAACTTAAATTGGATTCCGACTATGAAACCATGTGGCGGCCCTAATCATTCATAGCCGAGTCGTATCTCACCTTTTCTTTCAACCACCATCTAAAGCAAGCAGATTGCAAAGCCAAAATTCGAGGTACTAGATTGCTGCTTTTCCTGAACTAGGAGAATGTTACAGGTATAGCGCTTAGTGCATTTTAACGCACATATAAAAAATAACTCCCGAGTTAGAATTTACCAGAAAAAAATAACAAATTGCTATCAGGGGCAAATGTTCAACAAGATAGTACACCACAGAAGCAATAACTGATCTTACATTGTTCAAACAAAAAATATGACGAATTTCCAACAGAATCCTGGCCATAGAGATGACAAAAAAGGTTCTTTAATACAAAACAACAAAAATAAATGACCGGCTTATCTCCATGAACTTTATTGGACAACAGGGCTAGTTGCATGAAGAGCACATCTGGTAGCTGCTGCATGCCATCAAGGACCTGTCCGTAATGCAGCATTACAATCAATGAGGTCTTCCCTGAAATTAACCTCAAAACAATCGGCAGGGACGATATCAAGAATCTCCTTCAACATCACGAGGATCAATAAGGAATTTATTTGAATTCCGACATTTCACAAGCATGTGGAATGTTGCTCCACGAGGAAGAGTTGAACGCGATTTCATCACCGACATCAGGTTTGCACTCAGCATTCATGTCATTACCCAGAAGCATTGCTATGGCATTGTTGAAAACGGATGGATCAGCTGTATTCCCAGAGAATAACGCATCTGGCCTGAAGTTTTCAGGATGAGGTGAAGTGTCCCCAGCCCCAGGCTCGTATTTAGGCTCCATCGCCTGCTCTCCGGAACCCAGTGAAGGGCTTTGTGCTGCAAATGAATACGTCATAAATAACTGAAATAATCACTCTGAAGAAAGCATGAGGAATTTAAATGCACCTACCAGGAGAAAATTTGGAGAGTTGAAACATGTCAGTCGATACAGCACTAGCAGGAGGGGTGGATTCAGTGAATGAATTACCACTGAAAGGAGCATATTCATTCAGGAAAGAACTGGGATGTTCTTCCCAATATTCCTGACAGAGATCAAACTCTGGGCTAACTACCGTAGTATCACATGGCGTACCGACACAGGAACTTGAACTTCGGACAGACGGCTGTTGGTTCTTCCCAGATCTTAGTGCCTGAGATTCATGAAGCAGCTCTTCCAAAAGACCACTGTTCCTTGGTGACGTGCACTCGGATTTCACTGACAGCGTTGCTGTTGGAGACTGCAGGTAGGGATCAACTAACTCGGTAGGCTGCATTGCAGGAGCCATGGTATATTTGAGCCAGCTATTTGGATCAGATTCAGTATCTTGGAGTGAAGGGAGCTCCATCTTCAAAGGACCATTTGTGGGCCTAGAAGCAGAGAGGTTGCCATTTAAAAAGGCATGGCTGCCGGTAAGTGCACCCCCAAAGGGTGCAATAATCTTGCTGCTAGAGTTGGCTTCATGGAGATAGTCAAAACCCAAAGCCTGCTTGAGCTTCTCAGAATCATTTGAGAATTGATCCACTGAGGAGAGCACACCATTAATGGTATCGCTCAATCCAGGGAGTACACTGTCGGATTGTTTTAGCATCCCTGCTTCGTCTACTTGATCCATGAAGCTACAGTCTTTTGATGCAAAGCTCTGGCCAAGCAAATTGCTTATTGAAACAGCTGAAAGCTGTGGTGCATAAGATAAAGCCTCTGAATTAGCAATGAAATTGTCACAGGTAAAATCTGGTAGATAAAGACCATTTCCATTCAGAAGATCATTGGACAGATTCTCGCCACAGTTAAAATCACCGGAGCCCTGCTGATCATCATTTGAAGATTGATTGCATACACTAGCAGGATATATGGGTAGGCCAGCTCGCTGGCATCTCTTTATTCGAGTATTCCAGTAATTCTTTATTTCATTATCAGTACGCCCTGGCAACTGAGAAGAGTTGCTCAAGGTTAATAACAACAACAACATAGAAAATAATTGTGCAAAGTGTTCAGGATAGAAAAAAACACACAGGATAAGGTATATGAAATCTTTCGATACATAATAGCCTATTGTTTACTAAAGTCATCGTAAGTGGAGCTTTGATCAGTTCTAGGGTTTGTGTCCTAACAAATTGTAGCAAGTACATACTAATGATGGTGGAAAAGTAATTGAATACTGTGCCATGATATTCAATACAAGGTTATTAGCTTTAGATGCTTACTCTATAAAGCTAGCGAAGAAAAACATTATTAGTTGGTCACACTGAAATATATCTCAACTATGGCACCTTCTCAATTGTCATTATGCAACTTATAGATGTCAGACAACACACAATCTGGCTAGACTTAGCCAACCGCCCATCCCCTTTTATCGCAGTCAAAGTCCAACATGGACTGCATATTTAAATGTTAGGCCAACTTGCTTTCAGTAACAATAAAAGTAAAGATGAACACAGTATACATTCTTTGATGCTCACACGGCAATGTTTTTTGGGCTGTGGCTTATGGTTTTTTATTATAGCTTATTGGTTTAATGAATAGTGATTACTGGAAAAAAAAAGCTGAAAGCAAAAGCCAGCTGAAAAACCAAAAAGAAAGTATCCTGTCTTTTGGCTGCGACTTATTAATCTAATAAATAGTGATTGCTGAAAGGAGAGCCAGAAGCCGGCTTAAAAGTGAACCAAAGTCACCGAAGTGTCCCTACCATTCTATATGACCACGTCTATGTCCATACGAGAGTAACACTAGCAAACATATGAACTTGAGCAGATAAAGCTAGAAACGAATTATTTTAAAGTGAGTAATGATCATTGCTTGGTATCATTGATCAGGGCTAATCCAAGCAGCTAAGAGTTGTGGATCAAGTTAGGAAGATTTTGAATTTTTGATAGCAGGAGGGCTTGAGTAAGTAGCTACATAAGGGGGGTTTTTTTTCCCGAAAATCATTAGACCCAATTTTAAGCCAAAAAATTGATATTCTGAGTTGCACTAGAAAATCATATAAGTTCATGTTTCAGAGCAATAACAGTAAGTAAAGTTACGCAAAGGGCAACAAAATACAGTTCCAGTAAGTGAAACAAAATACTTCACTTAATAAAAACAATAAAGTATTCTTCAAGAAGGGTAATTACTAACTACACAAATAAGACATCTTCAACTGGAAACTGCATGTATTAGAATATCCAAAGAACACATCAAATAAAATTAGTAACTTTTAACCCCATGTGACCATGACGCAAGAACAATCTTTCAAGACTCCAAGAACAGCATGCTAATTTCTATATCTAAAGCATGGAATCAACATAGCACTTACGTGAGCTGCCATCCGAGCCCATTTATTCCCCATCTTGGAGTGGAGCTGGATGATGAGCCTCTCCTCTTCGGCGGTGAAGGCCCCCTTCTTCAGGTTCGGCCTGAGGTGGTTCGCCCACCGGAGGCGGCAGCTCTTGCCGCACCGGAACAGCCCGGTGTTCTTCTGCACCGCGTTCCAGTTCCCCTCGCCGTGCTTCTTGACGTAGTCCACCAGGATGGCGTCCTCCGCCGACGTCCAGGGGCCTTTCTTCAGAGGCGGCCCGCCGCCCCTGTGAGGCGACCCCCCGCTGCTACTGTCGTCGGCGACCGGCGAATCCATCTGGTCCTGATGGATCATCTCGCAGTCGCTCTCGCTCTTAACTCGATACATCTCCCAGAACCAGGGCACCTGAAATATGCCAAGAAAAGTTGGAAGCATTAGAATATTAGATGACTACTACTTGAATTATGCAAAAAAGAACGGAAGTATTTGATCACAGAGCACCACATGCTATGTGTATCAGTGTGTGTTAATGAAGCATAAAGAGCACCAGAAGATGATCAAGACAAATCGATATGAGTTACTAAAATAAGCAGGCATTAATTGTGCAACAACTAAAAACCTGAGTGATACCAGTGCATGAAAACTACTTCTTCCCCAAATTCAGCGGAGCAGAGGCAAACTATAACTTAAATTAAAGATTAAGCCGAACTTGTTCAGCTTAGGAAACTCCAAGCAGTGGTAGCACTACGGTTTACGCAAGAGTTTTAGGTAAAAAAAAGAGAGGAAAAAGTGATGTTCTTCCTCATAATTCACAGATCAGAAACACTAGACAAGCAGACCACAAGCACTCTTCGGGTCCCAAGAATGGAAAATTCCCGCAGGGCAAAAACTGGGCCAAGGAAATAATATGTAAAACCAGAATCCCACCACTTCACACCTCAGATCACCACCCCGTCGCCCCAAAGAAACCAAAATTCTGCAAGAACCGGAGCTACCTGGCCGAATCCTGCAGCCGTGGCCGGTCAAGCTCGGACTGGGGCTGAATTTTGACTGAGTTGAGTTCCAACTCCTCCCCTTTGCTCCTCTGAGTTCAGCAGTGGGTTGGAGAGAACAAAGGCGACCTGGGACAGCAGAGGAGTGTAAACCGGGGAGGATCTCGCCTCGGCGAGATGCGGCCACCACTTTTAGGCACCCAAAGTATGTGGAGAATTTTCAGGAGAGGGAGAGAGAGTGTGTGTGTGTGTGTGTGTGCGTGCGTGTGTTCTGAGTGAGGGGGAGAGGGCACTGGGCAGGAAGGGGGGAGAGGGTGGGCGAGTCTGGGAGAGGGGAGGGTATTTGGGGGGAGATTATATAGCTGAAAGGTACAGCAATAATGCTATTGGGCACGGCCGCATGGCACCTATTTTCTCTCTGTAGAGCCCTATTTTTTCGACTTTTCTCTCTTTTATTGCATGACTTTATTTTTGTTTCCATTCACTTACTCATGTCTCATACTGTGAACAGTAAAAGTTCAAAGAAACTCACAGCATTTGCAGATGTATTACAGGTACTAATGCATTCTTTTGGAGGATATGTCATCCTAATACATATTTAAACTTTGATGTATTACAGGTACTAATGCATTCTTTTGGAGGACATGTCATCCTAACACATATTTAAACTTTCTCCAGATAGATTAGAATGCAATATTTGTTGGTCAGAATTCCTAAGAATTTCATCTTTGCTCATAACAATACTAAATAATGAAAATTTCATTTATTTAGGGTGAGACCACTTTTCTGCCGCCTGTCTCTACTTTTTATATATATTTTTTAAAGAGTCTAGTTTTCTGTGTATATAGAAGATAGATGAAATCATGAATATAAGGTAGGAAAGACAACATACCTCTCATTAGACACAAAATCACGCCCAACTTGGTTAAAATAAAGGGATACCTCACTTACTACAAAAAGACTTATATTAGACACCACATCATAGACGGTTCACAAAAACCGTCAGTGTTAAGTGCAATCACAGATGATTTAGATTTAGAGACCATATATATTGCTGTCATCGTTAAAAACCATCTGTGAAGAGATAATATCATAGACGATTCATGATGAGCACCGTCTATGAAGTATCATACTTCATAAACTACAGACCGTCTGTGATATGTTTCCCGCCTCGCAATCCTCCAAAATTTCATAATCTCCCACCTGAGTTCAAATAGAATTCCGTTCCGAGAAACCTTTAGTAAAACGGGCATAACTTTTGCATATGTCCTTGTACTCGTTGGAAAGCTAACGATGAGTCCAATCCAAAAAAATGACCTGCTTGCACCAGTCACCTTCTAAGTCCCCCAAAATCAGCCATATTTGGTCCTGAATTTGCGTCGCAAGTTTTTGGTTTCCGTTTTGCCCTTTTTCTTGATCTTCCTTTCGGAATTTAGGTTTCATCTCAACTGCAAAGTTGTAGATCTCATCGAAACCTGTCAACAAGCATATATAAGCCATATAAAACTTTGCTATTTTATTTTTTGATACTAGCTATTTACATTGCATTGATATATTATCTTTGTGATTTACCATCTAGCCATTATCACAGATGATTTTTAATAAGAATCGTTTGTGGTATCTCCTATTATAATAGACGATTTTTGTTAAAAACCATCAGTGATGCCCTGCCACGTCATTGATCCATAGCATCTCCCCTAAAATCCCGATCTTACATGTCCATTCTCTCCGCATCGAACGGCAAGCACCGGTCTCCTCCCCACCTCTCGCCCCTTATTAACCCCCTCTCCCTACTCAAAGAACCAACACGATAACTACTACTCCAACTTGTTTGTGCGCGGCAAGGGTGGGAAGGGATTCGACAAGGGCAGCTGAAATTTCGCTTGAAGTAAGATGAAAAGGAAGAAGGCAATGGCAGATACGCACTATTCCAAATCATCGGCATCGACAAGAGGCTTCTGCTTGTTACAACCAAAAAATGTGGCATTCTGTTGATTTTGGCATAGAAGTTAAAAATGGTGTTTGTTGCCTTTCTGTTTCTGCTACTTGAAATTTTTTTCACACCACTTGTTTTAGATTGTACTTTAATGAATGATGTCTAGCTTGTATTAGCCTGAAGTTTTTTATAGTATAAGCATCTTTCTGAATTTGTAACTGTGAAGCTTATATTTGTAAAATTGTAAGTGTCATCTTGTGTATACAGTGCTATATGTAATTCAGATCTGAAATTCAAATTAAAATATGTTGTTTCACTTTCAGAGGGTATGGCTAGCATTTCCTAAGGCTAGCTGAAAAATAATAAAATTTTTAGGTATGCTTAGAAAGAACTATCACAGATGGTTCAAAATAGAACCGTCTGTGGTATGTCTTCATCACAACGGTTTGTGATTAGAACTGTCTGTGATAGTATACCTTCACAGATAGTTCAAGTTCTGAACCGTCTGTGATAGTATACCTTCACAGATGGTTCTAATTCCGAACCGTCTATGATATGGTTTTTACAGACGATTCAAAACCCGTCTGTAATAAACCCCTATTATCACTGACTCATTGATTCTGATGGTTCAAGGAACCGTCTATGATGAACTTTTATGTAGTAGTGCCTTTATGCTAAACCCAAGAGAATTTGGAAGCTGGCATGTTGTCAAATGGCTAGGCTTATGGGTGTGCATCTAGTCTATCAAAGTTTATGTCCCAAACTTGGCGTTGTTGTCCATTAGTTTTAGGAGTACACATTTGTGTGCGCATTCAGTAGAAAAATGCATGCCCACACTCTGAGGCTTTAAGCGCCTCTGATAAATTTCAAGCGTGTATAGAGAATGCACACTGCCCCTTCCGCTTCAGGCTTTGGGCCTTCTTAGCTTCCCGACTGCAATGCGCCAGCATGGCATGGCATGGGAGCAGTGCGTGTGGCATGGGAGGCTGGGAACAAGGTGGGCGTGGGAGCTAGGCACAACATGGAGTAGAGATGGTGCGGCATGAATTTGGGGTGTGACCGCGTGAGGCATCGGTGCATCGGGTGTGGTTGTGTGGAGCTGTGGAGACTATGCGCGAGCAGTAGCAGCCGACCACGAGCACCACTCACTAGGGTTTTTGCCTCCTCTTGGAAATGGACTGGGCATGAGTGTCTGATTGTGTGTGCACCGATGGCTAGGCTGTTACCTCTTGGACCTGAGGGACGAGAAGGAGATTGGGAGCGAAGGAGATTGGGAGCCCAGGGAAATTTTGTCGTTGCACCATAGGCTTCGCTAGACACCATGGGCTGGTACATTAACATATGTTGTATAGTACCCTGGGTTGGACCAATATTACATGAGCTATACACTACTAATATTCTCATGCCTGAGACTGTAACCCACCTTGCCATGGGCCTAAGGGGTGTTCGTATTGGTTTCTGCTTCGAAAAACCAAAAGTCAATATAAACACCCGGTTTCTCAAAGCGGTTTTTTCACTTCTCTCGTTGTCGTCTCGCTGTGGAGATAAGTAAGAGGTGTCACACACCCTCCTCCCGCTCCTTTTTTGCGCACGTATCTCTCCTTACTTTTTTCACCGCTCACATCCTTCTTCTAAAAATCATTTCTTTTTATCACTACTATTCTTTTTCGAGGAAAAGCAATAAACTGTAATAAAAAAATAATTAGCTACAGTTAAAACAAACGTCCATTAAATCCGTCTGGTTAAGGTATACCACAATATTTCACGTAAGTGCGTGCATGCATGTATGTAAACGTGGTCATAAAAGTAACAGAGCTGGTCCCTGAAAAAGAAAAGTTACTACTGCCGCAGTACTACTTACTACCCACTATGGCAGCTCAGTAATTCTGCCATCATAAGGAACGGTAACTTGGCCAGTCCTCGAAAAGGAAAAGAGCGACGGTATCGTAGACATGCCCAGTGCTCACTTCGAGAGAGCAACATTAATTCTGCTTGCTGCCGCTGCATGGTTGGTCAGGTCACTGGTCTGCAAGGGCCAGCGGTGAGGACAGGATCGTAATTTCAGGTACGATCGGCACAGGGTGAGCCTACAAGAGCGTGGCCTCTGTCATGTCAGGTACAGCGTGCATACATACGTGATGCATGGGCAACCTCGGCAGCACAGGCATTCGTGCAATGTACTCCACTGTGGCACTGTGGTATATACGGAGTAACAAACAAATTACTTAATACAATCTACGTACATGTACATGGATCCTGTGCTGTGCTGTGTAGTACTGCAGTAGCAAACAGCCGTCCTGTCGTAAGAAAAGCGCGGTAGCACCTCACGTTCGGCTGTCTAATCTTGCAGCGTACTCCACTAATTGGCCATGCATGTGCACGCTTAGGTCAAGCTTGTGCTGTTCCTGTAATCCTCTTGTCCACTAGTTGAAAAACACAATTTTCAGCGGGAACTATTCCGATCCTCGTCGGCCGGTCATCAACATCTCACAAGGTCTCTTGGGCCACAATCCACGGTCACAGTTGGCTGTGATCAAACCGCACAAAACACATCTCAAAACTGAGGTAAGATTAGGGTCCGTTAAATACAGCTTTTGCTAATAACTGTTTTAGCTATAACAGTTGGTTTTTGATTAAAATATGTACTATAGTGCTTGTTAACTTTTAACTAAGACATTTAATTAAAAATAAAGAAAAAAATAAAAATTATTATATTTTCACAGACAATATAAAGAAAAAAAATAAAGGAAAAGGCTACATAGAACGTTTAAAATAGCTAAAAGCCAGAGAAGCTGTTTTGAATGAGCCTAGTTAATTTGTGGACATATATATCACGCGTGACACAATAGATAGATATTTCTAGAGCCGTCCATGAAAATTAAATGGAGCGCCGAGTAACCGATTGAACATAGCTCCCAGTTGGTTCACGCGTACCGCACGAGCACCCAACAGCCAGATTATCTGCTTCTTTATTGTTTTTTGGCTTTGGTTTTTTTAAATTCAAAATAAATAGAGCATCTACTTTAAATAACTTCATAAATCTAAAATTATATATTCTATCCGTATCGGTGTTTTCAACTTTGGTTTTCAAAATAAACGCAGACAACAAACAATAATAGTAGCCCAAAACAATATATGCAGAGATCAACGCTTAGCTACCTGGCGTGCACGATTGACTTGATTTCTAGGCTAGCTAGCTCACGATACAACCCCAAAAGAGGAATTCATTTTAATCGAACTCTGAAGCCTGGCCGAGTCCAATCCATCCTCCGTACCAATCAGACTCGCTGGATCGACCGGGCTAGTACCCAATTTTGTTTAGGCAGGCGCGCAGGGAGGAGAGGACGGAAAGGAAAGCTATGGAGACGGGATGTGATGTGATGATCTCCATCCTCCCCTGCCGTTTCCCGGCACTCCAGTGTGGCGCCTACCGCAAATCGTGGGCCCACTTGGGGGCGGGCAGTAGGGACACGGTGAGATATAGGGTAGGGTGGGACCCACCCCAAGCAGGTAGAGCAAGCAATCGAGCGAACATGCAGGCCTCGTGGGGAGGGTACGCGGGGCCCACCGGACTCGGAGCTGGTCTTCTTTCGATTTTATAGTTTATAATTTTTAAACTGTCAGTGAGAAAAAGTATGAACTCATATATGGTTTTGATCGATATAAATAGAATTGTTATAGTGCATATTAATAATTAACTGATATATTTTATCTTAAAAAAATACTATGTTCAAAAATTAATAATCATAACAAAAATCAAAAAATGGTTTTTAAAAGATGGAAAGAAAAGACCTTCACTTCGATTCAACCCATGCCGCACGTCCACACTTCGCAGACCACCCAGTCTCTCTCTCGGCTTGTTTAGCAAACATTCTCCCCGTCTTTTGGAGCGCTCCTAATTAGTGCTATCCCAAGGAGAAACTCCAGCTAGCAACATATTGAGAATCACACTGTTCCTTATTTTGTCACGCTAGATCTTGGTGCGTGCTTGATCTTACAAGGCGTCCATCCATGTCGATTGTGTTGCTTTGATCGCTGATTTTACATGATAAATAATGCCATTCGCTCGAACATTACATGGATCTGATTAGTTTTCCACTAGCATAAAAAGGATTATAATAAACCGTTCAGAATTACCATCACAGATGGTTTTCTAAACCATTTAAATTTATTGGTTAGTAATAATTGTAGATTATCACTGACGGTTTGTAACCCGTCTGTGATAAATACAATACAGACGGTTTGCAACTAGAATCATTTGTAAAGAATACTATTATAAATGGCTCGAACCAAAAATCGCTTGTGACACTGAAACATCACAGACGGTTCTAGCTACCAACTGTCTGTGATGGGTGAGTATCACAGACGATTGGTATATAGAACCGCCTATGATACTTTTCCATAACAGACGGTTGGTATATAGAACCGTCTATGATACCTTTTCATTACAGACGGTTGGTAGATAGAGCAATCTGTGATGTGCGAGAATCATAGACGGTTTTTTGTTCGAGCTGTCTGTGATAGTCCTTTATAGACGGTTTATACCACAAACCGTCTATGATAGTTCATTCTATTCCTAAATTTTTTTCTATTATTTGGCTAGCTAGCTTGAAAATTGTTAGTTATGCCATTTAAACACAAACAAATACATCAGCAAACACAACAATACATTCCATTTTCAGTACAATTAGAATCCACCATTATAACGAACAAGATAACGAGTAGGTTACCCATATAACACAACAAGAACATAGCAAAAACACATCTCCTAATCCTAAGAATCCAACTCTTAAACATAGCAAGAACATAGAAGAAGCAAAGATCATGGTAAACAGTAAAAGCTAAATCGTGCCGACGAGCTGGATGTCCTTGACGCATGCCGTCGTCGGCGCCGACTTGAGTGCCATCTTGGTAGCCATCAGCGTCTAGTTCGTAAGGGCTATCGGGGTCGGGGTCGAGAAGGACGGTGAGAAAGAGTCTGGAGAGGTTTTTGAGCAACAGTAGGTAAGGGATGGTTTTAGGTGAGTATTTATAGAGGGAGAGGTGGAGTTACGATCCATGGGGTAGGGTTTGGTATGTTTCTATTGGTTGGAAATGGTTTGGAGAGGATCGACAGGCCTAGCAGCCAGTTTATCACATACGGTTCTATATACAAACTTTCTGTGATACTCTCTAAACACAGACGATTGGTAGCTAAAACCGTTTGTGATGTGCGAGTATCACAGACGTTTCTATATACCAACCATCTGTGAATTAGAGAACAAAGACAATGTGTGTGTGTGTGTGTATATATATATATCAGTTTCTGTTTTTGCTAAAATTTTTGATCTTTCGTTC
Source organism: Dendrocalamus latiflorus (assembly GCA_017311315.1). Lineage (NCBI taxonomy): Eukaryota > Viridiplantae > Streptophyta > Magnoliopsida > Poales > Poaceae > Dendrocalamus > Dendrocalamus latiflorus. Next base: position 12,839,820 of record CM029663.1, read on the forward strand.
TGAATTTGAGGGTTTGCCTTAACTACAAAGTTGTAGATCTTATCGAAACCTTTCAAATGAGCATATATAAGCCATATAGAATTTTGTTATTTTATCTTTTGAGAGTAGCAACGTAAATTTGAGGCTAAAGATGGCCGATTTTGCGGGTCTTAGAGGATGACAAGTGCAAGCAAATTGTTTTTTGGATTGGGCTCGTCATTATCTTTCCAATGAGTATAAAAACATCGAAAACGGACATCATATGCAAAAGTTATGCCCGTTTTACTAAAAGTGTCTCGGAACGGAATCCTACTTGGACTCATGTGGGGGATTATGAAATTTTAGGGAATTGCGAGACGAAAACATATGACAGACGATTTTTAATACAAATCGTCTGTGATAGCTTCACGGTTTGTAATACAAACCGTTTGTGCTATTTCGCGATATCATAAACGGTTCTTGGTAAGAACTGTCTGTGATATTTACAAACCGTTTGTGCTATTTCGCGATATCATAAACGGTTCTTGGTAAGAACTGTCTGTGATACTTTATAGACGGTTCTCACCATAAACTATCTGTGATATTATCTCTTCACAGACGGTTTTTAGCGCTGGTAGCAATATAGACAATCTCTAAATCTAAATAGTCTGTAATTATATTTAACACAGATAATTTAGGTTAACACTGATGAGATGTCTAATATAAGTTTTTTTTAGTAGTATTCCTCACAAGGAAGTAGACAAGTAGTTGGACCATGGTACGTTGTTGTGACACCGGCGTTCCAGCCTTTTACCCAACCTTCCATGTGGCAGCCTGGTCGACGATATTGTATTGGTCAATGATCTATCTGTGGGTACACCCCGCGTACACACGGGCCAGCGAGCCAGCTGGAGAGGAAAATGTCGCGTCAGATCGATCTCTCCGTTGACCTCAAGAACTCACGAGTCGTGCAGAAAATCACTTCACGTTAAAATGCGCCTTAGGCAGTTTCTTTTTTAGTTCCTAAAAAACTATTTTTTGAATTTTTTTATAGTAACTAATTTTTAAACAGTATTTTTTTATAAAATAGGTCTATAAATTGATTATATTACACATCATAATAACTTTATTTATATCGGTCAAAATTGTACGTGAGTTTATATTACTTTGTACTCTTTTACAAACAATCTAAAAGTCATAAATCGTAGCTAAAAACTATAAATCAAAATAAAAAGGAACAGGCCTGTTAGAGAGAAATGGAAAGGAGAATAAAAGAGAATAGAGCCCCAGTGAGAAAGAGAAGAAAAGCAAAGAAAAAAAGAGAGAATGAAAATAAGCTAGAGAGAGTAGCGCTGTAGTGTGGTGCGTCCAACTCTGAACGCGCAAATGCAAACGTGCATGCATGGTCAAATTCAGTGTGTAGAACCGCCCCATTTCTCTTACTAGTACTAGTATTTTTTCGGGCGTGACGCATGCGTTTGAAGCCCGGTCAGAGTCCGAGGTATGCAGCAGTATATGGTTTGCACCTTGCACCGATCAAGTGATGAATTAATTCCTGCATGCAGGGGAAGGAAAGGAAACTCCTGCATGGTGTCATGCACGCATGACGCATGTTCGTATGAATTGAGCGAAATTTGGACACTGTTGGACCCCTGTGCACTCAAAATTCCCGATTTGGCCCCGAACGAAAAAATTTCCAGTTTTGGACCCCTTCTGAGCGCGGGATTACGAGCTGCCGCCATGTCGCCCGGTCCACCGCGCGACCCCGCCGTCCACCGCGCGATCGGCCGCCCGAGCGCGCCATCGCCCGCCGACCGCGCGACCCCCTTGGATGAATCGGTCGGCAAATAAATAAACGGTCGGAGCACGCTCGCGCGGTCGGAGGCCCAGTCCCGCGCTCCGCGGACGAAACACGCGCTCGGGCATGCGCTCGCGCGGGGGGACACGCGGTCGGGCGATCGATCATGCGCTCGAGCGAACGAAACGCGCGGTCGGCCGGGGGACGCGCAGTCGGTGACGGGAACGCGCGGTCGGCGCCGGGTCGTGCGGTCGGCGGGCGTTCGCGCGGTGGACGGCGGGGTCGCGCGGTGGACCGGGCGACGTGGCGGCAGCTCGTAATCCCGCGCTCAGAAGGGGTCTAAAACCGGAAATTTTTTCGTTCGGGGGTCAAACCGGGAATTTTGAGTGCACAGGGTCCAAAAGTGTCCAAAATTCGAATTGAGCGATCGTTGTTTGCTTCACTCTTTAACACACTGCTGTATCTGCACTCGATCGTGAAGGTTGAGTCAGTCGCATTCGCTGAGTTTAACGTAAGCCGGACCAATGCTTGACCCTGTAACTGGACCCATGTAACCCGAATTCTACCCAAATTCATTATATACAATTCACGAATTAGGTATATATTTGCCATTGCCGTTGTGAAGTAAGAGCTTAATTGATAGATTGATCATCCAACACTACTACAGAAAAGGTCATCACAGACGGTTCAAAAACGTAATCACAGACGGTTTTGTGAACCGCCTGAATTTATGGATCAATGATAATCGAAGGTTATCACAGACGGTTTTCGAACCGTCTGTGATTATCAGATATCACAAACGGGTTTTCTCTAAAAACCTGATAATCACAGACGGTTTTTAATTAAAAACCGTGTGTGATAGCTGATAATCACATACGGTTTTTAGTAAAAAACCGTCTGTGATATCTGATAATCACAGACGGGTTTTAGTACAAAACCGTCTGTGATTATCAGCTATCACAGACGGGCCGTCTGTGATATTCTTTCATACCCCTAAATCTATTCCTGTTTATTGGCTAGCCTCAGGAAATGCTAGTCATGCCCTCTGAAACAAGCAGATCAACATGTACATGTATACATACAATTCACATCTCAATTCATTTCAGAAACATAAAACATTCAATTCACATCGCACTTCATTTCACAAACATAAAGCATCCTGTTGTGGTTACAGACCAAACAGAGAGAGATGGTAGTGGAGAGTTGGGAGTAAGTGACCGTAATTGCCTGGGGTCCTCCCATGGCCTGTATTCCATATATATATATATATACATGGGGAGTGCTTTTACAATTATACCCTTACATCTGAGTATCCCCTTCAGGGGCACTTATGTCATTACACATGGCCTATTCTGGGCCTTATAATCTTCTACCAGGCCTGCTGGGATTAGGTGGGGGCCACCCCTACAACAGGAGCCTCTCATGGTAAAGGGCTTCACAGGGCCGAATCCATGTTGTTGAGTCCTTTGGCCCCCTCCGTCCCTGCGGCCTGTGAACCTCTCCGAACTTGCGGAGCTTTGATGTGCAGTGGGTCCCGGGGCTGAGGCCGTAGCCGAAGCCGATGCCCGGATTGCGACCGAGGTAGACGCACGCGCTCCGTCCCCTACCCTTCGAACGGGTGGCAGCGGAGCTGGCGCCTAGCCGAAGTAGACGCGGTGGCAGTGGAGTTGGCGCCTAGCCGAAGCAGACGCGGGAAAGACGCCATCGGGGCTGCCGAGGTGAGGCCAGACCGCTTGGCTGTGGTGCCGGCGTTGGGGGCCGAGTCGAAGTTGTGGCTGACGCAGTAGCGAAGGCGGGCCTTGCGCCGCCGACACCGTTGCCCTTCAGGGCCGTTGTGACCCCGCAGTCTGGTAGTGCGCTTTTAATGGCGGCTGGAATCGTGCCGGCGCCTGACCTGTCAGGGGGCGGGTTGTCGTGTCGTGCAGTCTGCCTTCCGTGGGTGGGGCACGCGGTGGTTTATGCCTGGTGCGTCGTGGGATGCGAACGGTTGCGTGAGCGTGACCGTTCGCCTCTTCCCTAGGCAAGCGGGACGCGTGTCGGGCGCGTGCTGGCGTTGTGCGCTGCTCGGCCACCTACCAGGCACGCTCCTCCAGATGCCGACGGTTCTTCTTTCCAGTCATGGGTAGTCGAACCGTGGGTGGTTTTAATCTGGCTGCGCTTCTGGTCGTGGAGAAGGCAAGCGGGCCTTATAAAGCGCCATCGCTGTGGTAGGGGCGCTTTATCTCGCCTGCCGCCTAGCTCTGCTTATTTTGTGCTGATAGCCCTTTTGCCCTATTCTTGGAGAACAATGGCCGGTCATGACGGTGCCTCCCGCCATCCCGGTGGCGGCTCCTCGTCTAGCCGGGACGAGTTGTCCTTCCCTTCTGAGGACTACGAGCTGGTGCTGCGGGGGCGTTCACGTGGCGACAAGCGGTGGGACACCATGGAATACTCCGGGGGTCACTGCTCCCGTGTGCTAGGAAGGAGCCGCGTGACCGAAGAGACGCTGCAGCGGCTTGTACGGGAAGGGAAGATCGAGGAGCTCGATGGGGCTCGCCTACCCCGCCGAGACGAGACGGAGCCGCAGCCCCAGGAAACGGAGGCGATCGTTTTTGCCGCGTTCTTCGACGCTGGCCTTCGGATGCCCTCAACGATGTTTGTGGTAGGTATATATTTGCCATTGCCATTGTGAAGCAAGAGCTTAATTGATAGATTGATCATCCAACACTACTACAGAAAAGGTCATCACAGACGGTTTTATGAACCGTCTGAATTTATGGGTCAATGATAATCGAAGGTTATCACAGATGGTTTTCGAACCGTCTGTGATTATCAGATATCACAAACGGTTTTTCTCTAAAAACCTGATAATCATAGACGGTTTTTAATTTGTGATAGCTGATAATCACATACGGTTTTTAGTAGTAAAAAACCGTCTGTGATATCTGATAATCACAGACAGGTTTTAGTACAAAACCGTCTGTGATTATCAGCTATCACAGACGGGTCGTCTGTGGTATTCTTTCCTACCCCTAAATATATTCCTGTTTATTGGCTAGCCTCAGGAAATGCTAGCCATGCCCTCTAAAACAAGCAGATCAACATGTACATGTATACATACAATTCACATCTCAATTCATTTCAGAAACATAAAACATTCAATTCACATCGCACTTCATTTCACAAACATAAAGCATCCATTTCGCAAATCAATTCATTAAAATGAAATAAAATATCCATTAACATAGATCTACATTGCATTTGCACTTAGATGGTAACATTGCATTTTTTTTATTGCTCTATCACTCCGGAATCGAGGTCTCGCGAAAGGAACAGATCCATAATTAACGAACTTGTACGGCTGAACAAGCTATACTTGGATGGTGCATGATTGCCATTCAAGTATTGCTTGTGCAGCCGACAAGTTCGTTGATTATGGATCCGTTCCTTTCGCGAGACCTCGATTCCGGAGTGATAAGAGCAATAAAAATCATTGTGCGCAGTGGAACTCTCCATCTGATCTTACGACTTTAGTCCACAAAAACTAAGCGAACTCTCCTCGAATTTGTGCAAAGTCCAGCTATTTTAATGCAGATGTAGAGATGGGCGCAACCTGTCGATAGGAATATCAACGCGCGTACATATATGACCTGACAAGTATGAAATAAATATGGGAATGTTGACAAACCTTAGAATTGGTGATCTTCGAGAAATCGAGGAGTAGTCTCATATGGTGGCACACGTAGAATCCACACGTGTTGCCCGGCTGCTGCTGGTGGCACTGCAAAAAATAGAATGTGTTAAATCAAAAGGCATTACTGCTAAGTGTTGTATAGGATTAATTAATGTGTAGCTAGCGAATACCCGAAAATTACGAGCATGTTTCAAGGGCTTGGCCCCTATCGTCGAGCCACGTGTTTGTTGAACGTATGTGCGAACGACCTTCATTATTCGAAAAAGTTAGATTAGTCATTCGGAAGGGAAGAAAGAGTACAATGTACTTACCTATCGAGTATTTGGGCGATAGCTGTGTACTTGGATTTGTTCTTACTTAGAGAATCAAGGTATATAGTCTTGTTCTATTTTGGTATAATTACAATTAAAATCCAATGGAAGTGCTCATTGTATGGCATAAGAACAAATTCCTTATCGTGGTGAGCCAGCAGTGTTGTTGTAATATAGTTCTCGACGAAGGATGCATCCTCGTTGATGGTATCAATGGCGACCAAGCGTGAGTCTAGGAAACCAATTGGTGATTTCGATGATCTAGCTTCGGTCAGCATGAATCTATATATATACATAGAAAAGCAACAAATTGTGGCGTATATCGGTATTACGTGAACATAGACTGTGATTGTATAGACTTACAGCGTCCAGCATCGAACGAGTGAGGCGTCGAGAGCGTTGAGCGTGAAAAGACCAAATATATCGTCAAAGGTCACCACAAAGACACATTCCTGAACTTCGTGCTGGAAATGTTCCCGCTTGAATTTGACAGTGATACCTGAGCGCCGTTCTGCCTCTGGCCTATTGGACTGTTCCATATACCAAGCGTGTAATGTTTTGCAACCAAGTCCTAGGGTTACGAGGTGCTCTTCCAGGAATATCATCGGCTCGCCTAGCACGAATTTGCGGGCCAATGGCAGGTACGGGATATCGTCATCATCCTTCGTCTTTGATTTGCCCTGGCCACTACTGTCGGATCCCGGAGTAACGACTCCGAAACCCTCTGTGTAAATCGCACTAGTCCAGGAACAGCTAGTGCACACAGCCAAACAAAGATACATATCGAACGCAAATGACCAAATATATTAAGCAAATGGGTACGGCCTTATGGCCAAGTCTTACATTGATAAATCAAATAAAAGGGAAATAACAGCGGAAAATAATAAGATAACTGGCGAAGCCCAACTGCCTCCCCACAGGCAGACGACTGCAAGACACGTCCTACTCGTCCTGGTCCTCACCGTAGTCGTAGACATCCTCCTCTGTTAAGATGCAGCAAGATGAGTACAAACTTGTACTCCGCAAGTCACCCGGGAAAAATGCAACATAATGATAAAGGCTTGAAGGAAGGCTTTTAGGGTTAATTTGCAAAAACAGCATTAAGAAATACAATAAATAGATTGAAATTGCTGGATTTAATACAGTAAGTAAAAACCATACTTGAGTAAAATTCATAACGTTAGTGCAGGCTCCGACCATACACCAACCTAACCACGGGAATCCCTCCCGGACCAATTTTCCAAAAACAATCCATGTGAATTCCATCCATCCACACTGTAAATATACACTCATGGACTCCAACCATCCATAAGGTTTTTGAAAGCATTTTTGTAAAACCAAGTCTAATCTATGAAAAACTTTTGCTTAGCATGCCCGTGACCGTGGGCACGGCTATTCGGGATAGATTTTACACTCTGCAGAGGTTGTACAGCTTTACCCACAAGATATGATGTCCTCATATTGTCGGCCAATACACGCTTCCTTAGGCGTGCGACTGAGTAATCATAACAAGGCCTTTACAATGCGAAGCCGTCAACTCGGCCAAGCCAACTCTAAGGTTTCACCCCAGTAAGGAATCCACCAGACCGGGACCCCCTCTTGAGCCTAGGTGAGACTTCTCATGGCTACAACCACGCTCACCCAAGTGGGACTTCGCATGGCACCAACCACGCCCACTTTCAACCTACGACTTGACTCGAGTTTGGACTCCGCAAATTATTTGGCCAGGGCTGTCCCATACCTGCCATGTGGTAGTACGTTAAGGCTTTAGCAACAGTAGCTCAAAGACCGGTCCTTAATTGACTTAGGCTCAACCACATACCCCCGTGCACGACAGTCAACCACTGCGGCTCCAACCAACAGGGCATGCCTGCACCCACCACTCTAACCATTAACCTAAGTCTAAACCAGATTTTATATTTGATTTTGAAATGGTTTTGTAAATTCCCTTGACTCTCCAAAGTCAAGAATACTATCCAAAAGCTTGTCATTTTATGTGAAAAGGGTCCCCAAACCTAAGTTTCATCTATGCATGGCTAAGCATATACTATAAAGTTTTCTCTAGCCATTCTATCGAACTAACCAGAGTTTTTAATCTAGGGTTACAAGGTATTGAGGAATTCAAATTCAAAGGGGAATTAACAAGTAGGCAATAACTAAATTTAAAACTGAATTGAAATACATTGAATAGAAATACGCATGCAATATAATTTAAATCAACATAATTTTATTTGCAATTCTGGGATCAACATGATCAAGGAGGGTGACTTGCCTTGCTCTTCGAATTGGTGAGATCCGTCGTCGAGGAAATCTTCAGAATCGTCGTAATCTACACGTGAAAATAACCCTCCAAACTCAAAATAAATTCAAAACGAATTCAAATAAACTCAAAAATCCAAATTGAGGCTAGGAATGGGTAGAGGGGAATTTTTGATGAATTTAGAAATTTGAACGGGTTAAATCGGAGTTAGAACGAAGGAGAACGGGCTCGGGGAAGTTTAAATTCAGGAAAAAAGAATAAAAGGAATTTTTGGAATTATTTTTGTATAGGAAATTGAGAATTATGACGTCAGCACCAAAATTAATTTCGGCCGAATTAATTTTCTACGGGAAAATCTGAGTTTTTGCGTCAGCATGACGTCATCTCGGGATTGGGCCGACTGACATGTGGGCCCCGATCTATGGACCGGGTCCACGGATGGGGCGGTGGCTGACGTGGCAGGGAGGTGCGGGTGGCGCTGACGGGGCGGCTTGGTGCGCGGGTGGCGCCGACGTGGACGCCACGCGGGCCTGGGCTGGCCGATGTGGCTCGGCCACCGGCGGGGTGCACGGGTTCCGAGGGTCGCCGGCGGTAGCGGCCACGGCGGAGGACGGCGAGGGCGGGAACGGAGAGAGGGGCGCACGGGGAGCAGGCCTATACCTCCGGCGAAGCTCGACGGCGGTCGGGGGTGGCCGGCGACGAGGTGGAGGCGGCGAAGTGCTCGGGTTCCGGCGGGCAGGGCTCTCCGGCGGTGCTCGGGCACGGAGAAAAGGCGGAGGAGGCTCGGCGTGAGGCGGCGGAGCTCGGGGCGGCCTCGGCGAAGCTCGGGCGGCTCTCCTTCGTCGGCGATTCCTCGCCGGAGGAGAAGGCGGCGCGGCGGAGCGAAGACGCTCGGAGGGGGAGCTCTCGAGCGCCGAAGAGAGCAAACGGAAGGTGGAGCGAGGTGGAGTGGGGAAGGGTGGTGCTCGGGGGTGGCTTTTATAGTGCCGAGGGGGTGGAGGCGCTGCGGAATCTCTCGCCGGAGAAAGCGGGGAGGTGGGCGGCGGTTGCAACGGAAGTGGCCTCGGCCGCGTGGGAGACGTGGGCGTCGTGCGCGGAAAACGGGGGAGACGAGGCGCGGGCTTGCGGCGCACGAAGGGAGGGGCGGTGTGCGGAAGAGATAAGGGGGAGAGGTCCGGTTAGGGCGGAGCCGGCCAACGGCCATGGCGGCGACGTCCGCGTGAGGGCCGCGTGAGGGGATGGGGGTCGGGGATGACAAGTGGGGCCGGGCAGAGAGAGAGGGGGCAGGAGCGGGTGAGATCGCGGGGCGGGGGAGATCGGACGGCGGGAAAAGAACGCGAGGCGTTAAGTGGGAGGGAGCGGCCACGATGCGATCGCTGGTATCGGGCGGCGGTGGGAGAAGGAGGAGAGGGGCGGGCGAGATGGGCCGGCGTGGCTGCTATCGGGCCGCACGCGTGGCGCGCGGGGAGGGAGGGGAGGCAGGATGGAGGTGGCGACGTGGGCGGCATCTGGCCGTCCACGTGGCGGCCGGAGAGAGGGGTTGAATTTTATTTTCTCTTTTTGATTTTCTGAAAACCCGAATAAAGACTTTTGGGCTTAGAAAATAGCAGAAAAATCCAAATAAATCCCAGAAAAATCCTATAAGTCTAGAAAATGCAAGGAACCCAAATAAAGGCAAATAAACTTATTTTGATCTCAAATTCTCCCAAACTTACTAACTTTTTAAAACAAAAGAAGGACTTTAAATTCCAGAAAAAGAAATTAAAATAAAGGAAAAATTTGGGATGTCACAAACCTACCCCCCTTAAGGGAATCTCGACCCCGAGATTCGAACCGGCTAGCAAAAGAGGTGGGGGTGATTGGCCTTCAAATCTTCCTCTCTTTCCCAGGTGGCTTCATCCTCTGTATGGTTGCTCCATTGCACTCGGCAGAAACGGATGGTCTTCCTTCTGGTCTGACGTTCTGCTGTCTCAAGGATCTTAATTGGCTGCTCTCTATAGGTGAGGTCTTCTTGAAGATCGAGAGTCTCAAGTGCTGCCTGCTCAGTGGGTACTCGAAGGCACTTCTTCAACTGGGAGACATGGAAAACATCGTGGATCCCAACCATGGTGGATGGTAATTCCAACTGGTATGCTACCTCACCTCTGCGACTCAATATCTTAAAGGGTCCCACGAACCTTGGTGCAAGCTTTCCCTTGGTTTGGAACCTCTTGACTCCTCTAAGTGGGGACACTCTCAGGTACACATAATCATCCACTGCGAAGGCCAGGTCTCGTCGACGATTATCCGCGTAACTCTTCTGTCGAGACTGAGCTATCTTTAGTCTTTCTTTGATCTGTCTGACCTTCTCTTCGGCGTCTTGTAGGAGTGTGGGCCTGGGGTCTTGAGGATCCTCTGGTTGATCCCAAAACAGCGGTGTTCTGCACTTTCTTCCATACAAGGCTTCAAAAGGGGCCATCTGCAGGCTGGATTGATAGCTGTTGTTATAGGAGAACTCCGCATAGTGTAGGGCTCGGTCCCAACTATCACCAAGGTCTAAGGCACAAGCTCTCAACATGTCTTCCAACACTTGATTGATCCGCTCCGTTTGGCCATCAGTTTGGGGGTGATAAGCCGTGCTGAAATTTAGCTTACTCCCTAACTCTTCGTGTAGCTTCTGCCAGAACCGGGAAGTGAACTGGCTCCCTCGATCTGACACAATCTTCTTGGGAACTCCATGGAGACACACAATCTTAGACATGTACAATTCTGCCAACTTACTTCCAGTATAAGTAGTCTTGACCGGTATGAAATGTGCAACCTTGGTCAAACGGTCTATTATTACCCATATAGAGTCGTATCCGGACTGAGTCCTGGGTAGTCCGGTGATGAAGTCCATGCCAATCTCTTCCCACTTCCAATCGGGTATAGGTAGGGGTTGCAAAAGTCCAGCAGGTTTCTGATATTCCGCCTTGACCCTCTGACAGGTGTCACATGCGTCAATGTACTCAGCAATTTCTTTCTTCATACTGACCCACCAATACTTTTCCCTGAGGTCTTGATACATCTTGGTACGACCGGGGTGTATGGAGTATGGGGTGTCATGAGCTTCTTTCAGAATGATATCCTTGATCTCCTTATTGCTTGGTACGCAGATACGGCTCCCATACCAGACGGCTCCATGTTCATCCTCGCTGAACCCGAGGGCCTTGCCTCTTCTCATGTTCTTCTGTATCTCCTTAATATCCTCATCTATCTTCTGAGCTTCTCGGATTAGCTCGGGCAGGGTAGGTTGGATTTCCAAAGTCATTAGGTTACCCTGGTTCCTGGGCTCCAAACTAAGACGGGCAATTCCTTCCTGAAGTCGGGTTTGAACTTCCGCTGACAAAGTGCAGTTTGCATAAACCTTTCTACTCAATGCATCGGCCACAACATTGGCCTTGCCTGGATGGTAATGAATCCCAAGGTTGTAATCCTTGATCAACTCTAACCATCGTCGCTGTCTCAGATTGAGCTCTGCCTGGGTGAAGATATATTTTAAACTCTTATGGTCCGTGTATACCTCACAACGGTTACCGATGAGGTAGTGCCACCAGATCTTTAAAGCATGAACTACTGCGGCTAACTCCAGGTCATGAGTGGGGTAATTCCCTTCATGAGGCCTTAACTGGCGAGAAGCATAAGCTACCACTCTTCCCTCTTGCATCAACACACAACCAAGTCCTTGCCGGGAGGCATCACAGTACACCTCAAAGTCCTTATGAATATCTGGTAGGGTGAGTACCGGAGCTGACACTAATTTGCTCTTGAGTACCTGGAAACTCTGCTCACATGCCTTTGTCCATTCAAACTTCTTTTCTTTCTTTAGGAGTTGGGTCATGGGTCTGGCTAGCTTGGAGAACTCCGGTATGAAGCGACGATAATATCCAGCAAGTCCAAGAAAACTTCTGACTTCTGTTACTGTCGTAGGCTGCTTCCAATCCATTACTGCTTCAACCTTAGAGGGATCCACGACGATTCCTTCAGCCGTCACAATATGACCAAGGAAAGCTACCTCCTTTAGCCAAAATTCGCATTTACTGAATTTGGCATAAAGTTGGTGGGCTCTTAGCTCTCCTAGGATTATTCTGAGATGTTCTTCATGATCCTCCTCACTTTTGGAGTAGATGAGAATGTCATCAATGAAGATTACCACAAACTTATCCAAATACTTCAGAAACACCTTGTTCATCATGGTCATGAAATATGCCGGGGCATTTGTCAACCCAAACGACATGACTGTAAACTCATATTGACTATAACGAGTCGTGAAGGCAGTCTTGGGTATGTCCTCTTCCCGGATCTTCAGTTGATGGTACCCGGATCTCAGATCTATCTTAGAGAAAACTCTTGCTCCTTTCAACTGATCAAAGAGATCGTCGATCCTAGGTAGTGGGTACTTATTCTTGATGGTGGCTTCATTAAGTGCCCTATAGTCCACACACATCCTCATGCTACCATCCTTCTTCTTGACAAAAAGGACGGGTGCACCGCATGGTGATGAGCTAGGCCGAACATAGCCCTTATCTTCCAATTCCTGAATCTGCTTCTTAAGTTCGGCTAACTCATTAGCGGGCATTCGGTACGGCCTCTTGGAGATAGGGGCGGTGCCAGGGACTAAGTCAATTATAAATTCAACTTCCCTGTCCGGGGGCATCCCAGGTAGATCCTCCGGAAACACATCCGGGTACTCCTGTACTATTGGCACTTCTTCCAAGACTTGAAGATGAGAAAGGGTACACTGGTTGGGTATCTTGGGTACAAAGTTCACTTTTACTCCATGATCATTGGTGATGGTGATGGACCGGGAAGCACAATCTATCTTGCCTTTATTCTTGGACAACCAATCCATACCAAGGATGACGTCCAACCCGCGAGAGTCTAGGACGATCAACTCGGCTAGGAATGGTACTCCTTCCACGAGTAATTCTACTCTCGGGCATAGGGTACTGGCTCTCATCTCAATTCCAGGAGACTGGACTATCATGGGAATACTAAGGGGAACAGGTTTCATCCCATTTTGAACCACAAAAGTTTCAGAAATAAACGAATGGGAAGCTCCGGAATCGAACAAAACAGATGCTGGGATTGAGTTTACCAAAAACTTACCCAGGACAACATCCGGTGAGGCTTGGGCTTCTTCTGCAGTAATGTGGTTCACTCTGCCCTTGATAAAACCTTGAGGCTTCTTAAAAGCTGCTCCTGAGTTCTGTCCCCCTGCACCGGTATTGGCTTGAATCTTCTTGGGGCACTGCCTGGCAAAGTGCCCTGCCTCCTTGCAGTAGAAGCAGGTCGTCCCATCGGGCTGAGCGGGGGTCTTCTGTGCCGATCCACCGGAAATAGGAGCCCTCACTGGCTGTGATGGAGGGCGATTGGCTTGGAAAATTGGGCGCTGAAAAGTTGGCTTGAAACTGCCAGGGGATGGTTGGGTGTGGCGAGGCTTAGGGAATCCTCCAGTATTGGCCTTCTGGGTAGCCATCCTCCGCTTGCGATTCTCCATCTCTACGTACTTGCCCTCTTGGCGGATTGCCTTACTGACCAACTGGTGGAAGTCGGAGTAGTCACTTGAGAGGAGTTGAACTGAGATATTGTCATTGAGGCCCTCCAAAAATCTCTCCTGCTTAGCCTCATCTGTGGCAACGTCCTCAGGTGCATAACGTGCCAGCTGGTTGAACTTCTGGAGGTACTCACTCACAGTACGACCTCCCTGGCGCAAAGCTCGAAACTCCTTCTTCAAGGTGACAAGACCAGTTGGGACGTGGGCCTTGTGAAATTGCCGAGAGAATTCTTTCCAGGTGACGGCTTGAGCGTCAGATTGCGAGGTGATGAAAACATCCCACCACTCCGCGGCAGGTCCATGCAGCTGGTAGGAGGCAAAGAGGACTCGCTCCCGATCAGTGCACTGCAGTAAGTCCAGTTTCTTGCCGATGCCTCGAAGCCAGTCGTCAGCATCCATAGGCTCGGGGCTGCTCGAAAAGGTCGGTGGGCGCATCCTCATGAACTCCGACAGGCGGGACTGAGGCGCCTGAGCTTGCTGCGGCTGAGGAGCAGGCTGCGCAGGGTTGGAGACAGTCTGGACCAGCAGCTGAATCAGTTGGTTTTGGTTGGCCATCATTTGAGTCCAGTCGGGTCCATTAGCTGGCGGGGGTGGCGGAGTGGCCTGCCTCTCTTGCGTCTCATTGAGATTACCATTGCTGTTGCCCCTTGTGCTCACCATCTGATTTCCTCCAAGGTTTTAGAAGAGAAGAGAGATATTACCAGGGGTTCTATTTGTTCCATCCCGAACACAAAAACAAGCAAATAAGGCAATTTTCCAAAGAAAAAAAAACAACACACTTCCTTTATTAATTTATTTCAACCTATTAATTTTGTGGCTAATGACAAGGAAATACAGCTCACAAATGCGTTCTAATTTAACCTAAGGCCTAACTCTAAAGAACCTCCTACTGGGCTGGCTTGAACTGAGCTAAGTAAAGCTTCTTGATGCCGGTGCGACGCCTCTTAGGTGCAGACTCAACGCTAATCCCGCTGACGGAAGAAGCGCAATCTTCTGCCCCTCGGAACATGGCTAGCTCCTCCTCTGCCCTCCGAAGCTTGTAGGCGAGGTAGCTCAACTCATCCATAGCCATCTCATAAGCTCCATCCAAGGCCTGAGTGAGCTCTACCTGCTGCTTGAGCCGGGAGTCATCTTCGGTCTCGGTGGATGCATAGATGCTGCGTGAACTCGCCGGGTATCTGCGGGGGTAGTACCGGAATGCGGAGTCCTTGAGCTCGGGTGAATACATCTCTCTCAATCGTCGGATGGCCTCCCGTGCTGCATCCTGGATACCGGCAAGGAAGGTGTCTCGCCTCTGTGGGGCATCGAAGATGTGGAAGGCGGCTGTATCTCCCACGTTGGCGAAAATCCGAACCTCAACACGCCAGTACTCTTGCTCTCCAATGGTTTGATGGTACCCTTGATAAATTGGGCGGCCCTTGAAGCCTATCTCTAGCAGAAGACTCTGAAGGCAGGAGGCTAAGTGACCGGCTTGAGTGCCAAAAGTGACTTGGGTAGGGGTCTCGGACATCTACAATTTGAAGGAGGAAGGGGTTAGAAAGCGAGTAGAAGGATGTTGAGTAAAGGAAGAGAACAGACAAGATTTTACAAGATCTTTCAAATATTATTTTAAAGAAATTATGTCCTTAGTGGTTCCCATTCTATTCTACCTACGGTCGCGTCTTGGAGTCATCTCGACTCTGATACCACCTTTGTCGGATCCCGGAGTAACGACTCCGAAACCCTCTGTGTAAATCGCACTAGTCCAGGAACAGCTAGTGCACACAGCCAAACAAAGATACATATCGAACGCAAATGACCAAATATATTAAGCAAATGGGTACGACCTTATGGCCAAGTCTTACATTGATAAATCAAATAAAAGGGAAATAACAACGGAAAATAATAAGATAACTGGCGAAGCCCAACTGCCTCCCCACAGGCAGACAACTGCAAGACACGTCCTACTCGTCCTGGTCCTCACCGTAGTCGTAGACATCCTCCTCTGTTAAGATGCAGCAAGATGAGTACAAACTTGTACTCCGCAAGTCACCCGGGAAAAATGCAACATAATGATAAAGGCTTGAAGGAAGGCTTTTAGGGTTAATTTGCAAAAACAGCATTAAGAAATACAATAAATAGATTGAAATTGCTGGATTTAATACAGTAAGTAAAAATGCTGGATTTAATACAGTAAGTAAAAACCATACTTGAGTAAAATTCATAACGTTAGTGCAGGCTCCGACCATACACCAACCTAACCACGGGAATCCCTCCCGGACCAATTTTCCAAAAACAATCCATGTGAATTCCATCCATCCACACTGTAAATATACACTCATGGACTCCAACCATCCATAAGGTTTTTGAAAGCATTTTTGTAAAACCAAGTCTACTCTATGAAAAACTTTTGCTTAGCATGCCCGTGACCGTGGGCACGGCTATCCGGGATAGATTTTACACTCTGCAGAGGTTGTACAGCTTTACCCACAAGATATGATGTCCTCATATTGTCGGCCAATACACGCTTCCTTAGGCGTGCGACTGAGTAATCATAACAAGGCCTTTACAATGCGAAGCCGTCAACTCGGCCAAGCCAACTCTAAGGTTTCACCCCAGTAAGGAATCCACCAGACCGGGACCCCCTCTTGAGCCTAGGTGAGACTTCTCATGGCTACAACCACGCTCACCCAAGTGGGACTTCGCATGGCACCAACCACGCCCACTTTCAACCTACGACTTGACTCGAGTTTGGACTCCGCAAATTATTTGGCCAGGGCTGTCCCATACCTGCCATGTGGTAGTACGTTAAGGCTTTAGCAACAGTAGCTCAAAGACCGGTCCTTAATTGACTTAGGCTCAACCACATACCCCCGTGCACGACAGTCAACCACTGCGGCTCCAACCAACAGGGCATGCCTGCACCCACCACTCTAACCATTAACCTAAGTCTAAACCAGATTTTATATTTGATTTTGAAATGGTTTTGTAAATTCCCTTGACTCTCCAAAGTCAAGAATACTATCCAAAAGCTTGTCATTTTATGTGAAAAGGGTCCCCAAACCTAAGTTTCATCTATGCATGGCTAAGCATATACTATAAAGTTTTCTCTAGCCATTCTATCGAACTAACCAGAGTTTTTAATCTAGGGTTACAAGGTATTGAGGAATTCAAATTCAAAGGGGAATTAACAAGTAGGCAATAACTAAATTTAAAACTGAATTGAAATACATTGAATAGAAATACGCATGCAATATAATTTAAATCAACATAATTTTATTTGCAATTCTGGGATCAACATGATCAAGGAGGGTGACTTGCCTTGCTCTTCGAATTGGTGAGATCCGTCGTCGAGGAAATCTTCAGAATCGTCGTAATCTACACGTGAAAATAACCCTCCAAACTCAAAATAAATTCAAAACGAATTCAAATAAACTCAAAAATCCAAATTGAGGCTAGGAATGGGTAGAGGGGAATTTTTGATGAATTTAGAAATTTGAACGGGTTAAATCGGAGTTAGAACGAAGGAGAACGGGCTCGGGGAAGTTTAAATTCAGGAAAAAAGAATAAAAGGAATTTTTGGAATTATTTTTGTATAGGAAATTGAGAATTATGACGTCAGCACCAAAATTAATTTCGGCCGAATTAATTTTCTACGGGAAAATCTGAGTTTTTGCGTCAGCATGACGTCATCTCGGGATTGGGCCGGCTGACATGTGGGCCCCGATCTATGGACCGGGTCCACGGACGGGGCGGTGGCTGACGTGGCAGGGAGGTGCGGGTGGCGCTGACGGGGCGGCTTGGTGCACGGGTGGCGCCGACGTAGACGCCACGCGGGCCTGGGCTGGCCGATGTGGCTCGGCCACCGGCGGGGTGCACGGGTTCCGAGGGTCGCCGGCGGTAGCGGCCACGGCGGAGGACGGCGAGGGCGGGAACGGAGAGAGGGGCGCACGGGGAGCAGGCCTATACCTCTGGCGAAGCTCGACGGCGGTCGGGGGTGGCCGGCGACGAGGTGGAGGCGGCGAAGTGCTCGGGTTCCGGCGGGCAGGGCTCTCCGGCGGTGCTCGGGCACGGAGAAAAGGCGGAGGAGGCTCGGCGTGAGGCGGCGGAGCTCGGGGCGGCCTCGGCGAAGCTCGGGCGGCTCTCCTTCGTCGGCGATTCCTCGCCGGAGGAGAAGGCGGCGCGGCGGAGCGAAGACGCTTGGAGGGGGAGCTCTCGAGCGCCGAAGAGAGCAAACGGAAGGTGGAGCGAGGTGGAGTGGGGAAGGGTGGTGCTCGGGGGTGGCTTTTATAGAGCCGAGGGGGTGGAGGCGCTGCGGAATCTCTCGCCGGAGAAAGCGGGGAGGTGGGCGGCGGTTGCAACGGAAGTGGCCTCGGCCGCGTGGGAGACGTGGGCGTCGTGCGCGGAAAACGGGGGAGACGGGGCGCGGGCTTGCGGCGCACGAAGGGAGGGGCGGTGTGCGGAAGAGATAAGGGGGAGAGGTCCGGTTAGGGCGGAGCCGGCCAACGGCCATGGCGGCGACGTCCGCGTGAGGGCCGCGTGAGGGGATGGGGGTCGGGGATGACAAGTGGGGCCGGGCAGAGAGAGAGGGGGCAGGAGCGGGTGAGATCGCGGGGCGGGGGAGATCGGACGGCGGGAAAAGAACGCGAGGCGTTAAGTGGGAGGGAGCGGCCACGATGCGATCGCTGGGATCGGGCGGCGGTGGGAGAAGGAGGAGAGGGGCGGGCGAGATGGGCCGGCGTGGCTGCTATCGGGCCGCACGCGTGGCGCGCGGGGAGGGAGGGGAGGCGGGATGGAGGTGGCGACGTGGGCGGCATCTGGCCGTCCACGTGGCGGCCGGAGAGAGGGGTTGAATTTTATTTTCTCTTTTTGATTTTCTGAAAACCCGAATAAAGACTTTTGGGCTTAGAAAATAGCAGAAAAATCCAAATAAATCCCAGAAAAATCCTATAAGTCTAGAAAATGCAAGGAACCCAAATAAAGGCAAATAAACTTATTTTGATCACAAATTCTCCCAAACTTACTAACTTTTTAAAACAAAAGAAGGACTTTAAATTCCAGAAAAAGAAATTAAAATAAAGGAAAAATTTGGGATGTCACAACTACCTCGACTGTTGGTCGACTTTATGGTAGTCGACTGTAATGGTAGCACCGGTGCAAATTGCTTTGGCGAGAATAGCACCCGTGGAGATAGCACCGGTGCAAGTAGCTCTGCTTCGCACTGCCCTTGTGGAGATAGCACCAGTGCATTTAGCTCTGGTTCGCGCTGCCCTTTTGGTCCGGCCACCGGTGAAGAAGCCTCCAGAGAGATGTTGGTTTTGGGCCACTGGATGAATGTTCCAATGGCCTGCCCTAGTGTCACGATCTCGTTGTTGGGGGGCCTTGTGTAGCGGGACGACCTCAAAATTGGCATACACACCATCCACATTAACTTTTGCATAGCCTGGCACTAAAGGTTGACCGTGCACCATGACCCCGATACCAGACTGATATGTCTGGCCCCAAGCAGCGTACAAGGGAACGGAGGCACATCTCACTTGAAACCTGCACTTCGTAGGCTCCTATATAACGATGCAAAATTAGCTACTCCAATAGGCCTATCAATGGAGCAAGCATTCGAGAGATAATAATTATTACCTGGATGTTGTCCACAGGAAATCTGTCCTCGCTTTCTATCGGATTGGACGCGCAACTACTCGGACGGTTGTGCGGGCTAGCTAGCACAGGAGCGGCGGCCTGCTGACTTTCTGTATGTTTCCGCACCTCATCTCTGACTACATCAGCCAACGAACCCATTAGCTCCTCTCTAAGATATGCCTTGATCTCTTCTCGTAGCCGCTCCTCACGCTCGGCTTTGGTTCTCTTCCTACGATGATACATTTCGGAGTCATCTTGGAAACCATGTTTTCAAGGAACGTAAAGCCCAAGGCCTCTCGTACGGCTCGGGTGCTCCTTGTTTCCCAGGGCCACGGAGAGCATATCATTCTCCCTTGTTCCCTGGAATGATTCCAGGGTAGATTCAAAACTCAGCTCTTCCTGCAAGAGCACGACATGTCATTTCAATTCGTATGAAGTTGTGGAGTGATTACAAACTATGTAGTTCGATCGATATCTTACCAGGCGCTGGGACACTTGCTGGTCTGCAGGGTTTCGAAAGGAGACGTCCCCCGATGTCGTCGTAGATGACCTTGCTCTAATCCAATTTCGAGCGCGGTCATCCGGGATATTGCTAAATGGCGGAGCGATGTCCTGCATGGCTGCCAGATCATCCTCCTTCCTCAACTGCGGGATTTTACCCGCATACCCAGCTGTGCCAAGTCTGTGGGTGTGTGTGTTTTTTGCCTGGAGGGCCTTGTGTGCTGTACTTGTACTTTTGATATTTTTGGACGTCTTCATCGCCTTGAACTCTTCGCATTGTGGTTCCAGGAATGGGTATTTATGAAAAGGCGTTTCGTCCGTCTCCACGTATTTCTTGACAAGCGTGCTCTTGAAGTTCTTCCATGCTTTGCACGCCGCTAGGTAGGTTTGTCATTGCACGGCATCTTGGTGTTCTTCTGGGATCTCGAACGATGCCAAAATTTCGGTCCATAGCTCACGTTTCTGAGTCTCAGGCACGTTCTTCCACGAATTGAATGTGATCTCAATTCGTTCTCGTGCAACTATTCCGATCAATGTTCGGAATGCACTTACTGCTTTGTGAGGAAGGAGAGTGACCCCAGATGCATCGACCGCTGTGATGGTAAATCGGCCATCAGGCTTCTTCGATGGCCCTCTTCCTTGGCGTCTTGATGTTGGAGCGGATGCCTCCGGCAATGCTGTTGAAGAATACGCGGATGACATGTTGCTCAATTTGTGGGTCTATTAGGATAAGATAAGAAAGTGCCATACCATAAGATAAGAAAGTGAAACATGATTCTCAATGTTAGGAAGAGAGGAGAGTAGAGGGGAGGGGGAGAAGGGAGGGGGTGATATGGACAGAGAGGGGGTGATGTGGATAGAGAGGGGATGACATCCAAGCTAATGTAAAAGAGTAGTTAAGGAAGAGATGATAATAGTATCTTATGGAAGATATTGCCTATTTAAAAGAACCAGAAAAGCTAGTCTAGAGATTGGTAGAAATGAGATAGATGAGGTGAGGTAAGAGGAAACAAATTAATTGAATTAGGTGGTTGCTAAATACTATACATTAGAAGGAATTGATTATATGCTCGGGGACAGAGAGGGGGTGATGTGTCTATCTTAGCACCTACTTTAGTTGCTAATACTATATACTAACACTCACAACAAGCAAAAGACATGCTCCTTAGATGCGATATAATTCTTGATATAATTCATGGAAGAAAAGAATCTCTCAACACTTGCACTTGTATGTATCAATCAGAGTAAACATGATTTTCCATTAAAAATATTAGTTGGATGGCCGACAATGTGATCATTGATGAATAATGTGAAACACATACTCACATACAAGCATTGCTCATTTCAACACATACTCACATATATCAGCACACAGATATAAATAAATCCATTCTAAAGATTTACACCAATATATCAGCACACAGATTTACACCAAGATTTCCATTCTAAATCCATTCTAATGAATTCAACTCCAAGATATATCAGCACACACATATAAATAAAGTACAAATTAATGTTCATGTAGTTTTGGTCCTTTTAGTGAGCAATAGCTATAGTAAATTGGTGACTATTACTCTACTACTAGAAGAGAAAGGGGTTTAATTACTTGAGGGAGGCGGCCGGCGAGGGCTCGGGGAGGCGGCGGCGACAACGGGCTCGGGATTTAGATCTAGATCGAAAAACAGCAGCGCACACGGAAAACCCTGGCCAGAGGGTATATATAGAGAGGCTTATTACAGACGGTTCTAAACATAGAACCATCTGTGATATCAATATCACAAACGGTTCTAAGTTTATAACCGTCTGTGATAGTTATACTATCACAGATGGTTCTAGGTTTAGAATCGTCTGTGATATCAATATCACAGACGGTTCTGAGTTTAGAACCGTCTGTGATAAGCCTTACTCGACTGTAGTTATTAAGACAAACACCAACCAGCTGCATTCATGATCAACCACCAAACAACTGCATTCATAAAGAACACCAACCAGCTGCATTCACATAGTGTATTTTTTACACATTTTCTCATTCTCAAATACATCACACTGCAGCATTGTTCTATACATAAATGCCAATTCACATATACATTCACATATACATAAATGCCAATTCATATGTACATTCACATATACATCACATATACATAAATGCCAATTCACATATACATTCACATATATGTCGCACATTCTCATTGTACTTGCTTATTTCCTTTAAAAATTAGCCCTTCATCATAATCAATGCTTACGTATCTAGTTTCGTCACATTGTTCGTCGTCGACCCTTATGCCATTTCCAAAAGGAGGTAACTCGTCAAATTAATTGTATTCTTCTTCGTCCACTACATTCTCTACTTCGACAATTCTCCTTTTTCCATGAAGAACTACATGGTGTTTCTTATTTGCCGGGTCGGTTACATAGAAAACTTGAACAACTTGGTTGGTGAGTACGAATGGTTCGTCTTTGTACCCGACACGTTGGAGGTCCACGGTCGTGACACCGTACTTGTCAACCTTCACCTGTGGGAGATGCACCCAACGGCAGTGAAATAAGGGGATCTTGAAAACCACATAGTCGAGTTCCCAAATCTCTTCTATGAAGCCATAGTACGAGTTTCTCGACCCATCAGTACTGAACACATCTATGCGGACACCGCTGTTCTGGTTAGTGCTCTGTACATCCTGAGACTGCGTATAGAATGTGTACCCATTTATGTCATATCCTTGCCATGTCACAACTGTAAATATCGGCCCTTTTGCCAACCATGTCAGCGTCTCACTTGGCGAGCTCCTAGCGATTTGCTCCTTCAACCATTGGTTGAACCGACTGTTGTGTTGCCTCATGATCCAAACATCCGGCTGCTCCGGATTCTGTTGCCGAAGCACATTCTTGTGCTGGTCGACATAAGGCGCCATTTCAGTCATGTGTTGCAACACCGTGAAATGGGCTTGAGTATATGTGTCCATATCTGGAGTGATTTCTTTCCTTCTGATAGTTCTGAGACCTTTCAACCTCCCCTCATGATGAGATTGAGGCACACCTATCGATTAAATCTGAGCCATATAATCAACACAAAACTCAATGACCTCTTCGCTTGCATAACCTTCGACGATGCTACCCTCCGGCCGAGAACGATTCCGTACGTAGGACTTGAGAATTCCCATGAACCTCTCAAATGGGTACATGCTACGTAGGAATACGGGCCCGCACATTTTTATCTCCCACACAACGTGAACAATGAGATGGACCATGATATCGAAAAACGAAGGAGGGAAATACATTTCAAGGTGACATAGAGTCATCACCACCTCGTCCTACAGAGCATCTAGTTCTTCGGGATCGATGATCTTCTGAGCAATTGTGTTAAAGAAATAACATAGCCTCATGATTGTCACTCGGACTTTGATCGGCAAAATATTTCTAATTGCAATAGGGAGCATCTGTGTTATCAGCACATGATAATCATGAGACTTCATGCCATTTGACTTCAAATCTTGCATCGAAACAAGTTTCTTCACGTTGCCGGAGTAATCAGACGGAACTTTGACACCATGCAAGCACTAGCACAGTTCTGTTTTCTCAGCCTTGGACAGAGTGTAACACGTAGGGGGAAGGTACGTTCGTCCATTATCAGTGCATGTCGGCGCTAACTTAGGCCTGATGTCCATATCAACCAAGTCAAGCCGTGCGTTGATGCCGTCCTTTGTTTTATCATGATTGTTCAGTAAGAGACCAATCAAGCTGTCGCATACATTCTTTTCTACGTGCATGACGTCGATGCAGTATCGAACATCTAGGTACCCCCAATAAGGTAAGTCCCAAAATATTGATCTCTTCTTCCACGTGTTCTTCTCATGAGCCCTCAATTTACGTCCCTTTCCGAGGACAACATCTAAATTCTTAACCATATCATAAACCTCGTGTCCCCTTAAATGCCTTGGAGCTGAACCGTCTTCCTTCTCTCTGCCAAATTGTTTCTTCATCTTGCGGTATGGGTGAGCCCTCCGAAGGAACCGACGGTGACGCATGTAGATGGTTTTGCGTGAGTGTTTTAGCCACACACTCTGGGTACCATCTAAACAGCGAGTATAAGCTTTGGCACCTTTTGTACTATGGCCCGATAGGTTACAAAGGGCAGGATAATCATTTATGGTGCAGAACAATAAGGAGCGCAGAGTGAAGTTCTCTCGTTTGTATGCATCCCATACCTGTACCCCTTCGCAGAGTGAAGGACAGAATAATCATTTAGGAACACATCAATATCATTCCCAGGTTGTTTTGGCTCTTGGATAAGTATCGACAGCAAAATATACTTTCGCTTCATACACAACCAAGGAGGAAGGTAGATGCAGAGAGTCACGGGCCATGTGCTATGTCGGCTGCTCATGCTACTGAAAGGATTCATTCCATCTGTACTCAGTCCAAACCTTATATTCCTTGGTTCTGCACCGAAGTCTGCAAAACTCCTATCGATGTTTCTCCACTGCGCGAAATCAGCAAGGTGTCTTAGCATTCCATCCTTCTTGCGCTCCTCCGAGTGCCAACGCAGCAGTTTTGCCTCCTTTGGATTTGCAAAAAACCTTTTCAAACGGGAAATCAGCAAGGTGTCTTAGCATACCATGCCACCTTAGCAGGAGGTCCTTTCTTCGCCTCTGTTCCCTCGCCATCATCTGATTGATTGTTACGTTTGTATCGGGATGCGTTGCACACCGGATATACATGCATGTTTGCATACTCTTTACGGTAGAGGATACAGTTGTTCAGACATGCATGTATTCTTTCTACTTCCATTCCCAACGGACAAAGAATCTTCTTGGCTTTATATGTGGTTTTAGGCAACTCATTTCCCTCCGAAAGCATGTCCGCTAAAAGACCTAGCAGCGCCGTGAAACTCTTGTCGGACCAACCGTTGCTTGCCTTCAATTTCAACAGTTCAAGCACGGCCGACAACCTCGTGTACTTGCAGTACGTGAACAAAGGTTTCTCTGAATTCTCCATCAAGCCCCGGAATTTAACATACTCTCTCTCATCATAGTTCTCTTCTACATCGCGAAGCATCTGATCCAGATTATCATCGTGCAACCTATCCGAATCCGAACCACAATCGACATCATCCAGCAGCATGTCATTCACTTCACCGGCGATGTCATCCGGCGGCATATCATTCACTTCACCGGCGATGTTATCTGGCGGCATTTGATCATTCACTTCTCCATGACTGGTCCAACACGTATAACCTTTTTTGAAACCCCTCCGAATCAACTGCGCTTCAATTTGCCCTCAGTTCTTAAACATCTTTAAATTCTCGCAGTCAGTGCATGGACAGTACATATATTCCACCTTCTTATTCAACATATCCTCCTTGGCAGCTCTTGTAAAAGCAGACACGCCATTAATGTACTCTTCACTCACACGGCTCGCGGCATACATCCAGCTTCGGTCCTACGTTACGTACATATATAACAACTTAGTATTAAAAATTAAATTAACTAATTATTATTACATATATACCAGCCACATGTATTATATTGAGGCTTAATTTGCTAGCTCAATTCATATTATAAACACAACAACTATTATATAACCAACAATTTTGCAAACCATCTTCAATTAATAACACTCGCCAATTACTTAGATTTAAATTGTAATGCATGCAAAGAAAAAATAAAATTCATTACTAACCATATCTAGAGCAACCAGGAAAGTATGAATTTTCAAAGCTCAATATCTGCCTCCTCCCACCAAATTAACTGGCCTGAAATCGCCTAGCTTGCCTCCTGAGCGAAAGAGTGCGCAACAGCGGCTAGATCTGGATCGAAATGAAGACAAATGCGGTCTGAGCAGCGCAATAAATGCCCAGTGCCATTATCACAGACGATTTTTAATTAAAAATCGTCTGTGAATTATCATAGACGGTTTTTTATTAACAACCGTATGTGATAACCAGCTTATCACAGACGGTCTTTTTTTATATTAAAAATCGTCTGTGATAATCTGGGATTATCACAGACGGTTTTTAATACATAGTATCACAGACGGTCCATCGGTAAGAACCGTCTGTGATACTCCTTTTCCCCGACACCGCCAACACAGACGATGTGCAAATTAAAACCGTCTGTGTTAGTGTCAGTCACAGACGGTTTTGTAAAACCGTCTGTGATTGGCCGTCTAGTATTAGGCTTTCTGTAGTAGTGCAAAGCACTGGGCTTAAATGCAGGTTAAGCATGTACGTAGGAACAGATGGAGAAGGGGGTAATTCTCGGGTCTCGTCAGAAGCTTTGTTCGCTTGTGTACAAAGGCTCTGTTTTTTTTAGTTTTTTGTCGTTTTCAAAATAAACAGAGTGATTTTTTAAAGTCGTTTCTCTAATCGATTTCTCAAATCTAAAATCATATGCTGCATCAGCATTGACGTCTTCACCGTCATCTCAAAAAGAATAATAAAAAACCTTCCATCATAGATAAAAGTCATCGATTGTAGCCTATAGAGCAGATACTCTGTTACACAATATTTCCAAAGCTGATCATTGGGTCGTTCTTCTTACGTGTGAAGCCTGATCGAGAGGGGGAAGATGTGGCCGCGTCTATCGTTTGCTTGTGCGCGTGGACGACTGATGAGCACAGAGCGCGCGCGCCGCGTTCTGCCCGATCGAGCTAGCGGCCTGCCTGTGGCTGAGATGGATGTGGAAACGCGTACGTGGTTAGCGGATAGGACAAGGGATTGGTTTCATGCATCATTCAAACCGAGCGCGCATACGGCCGGCATACCATACATGCGTATCCTGCTACTGGTATATAGCCTGTTGTTTTTTTATTTCAGCTTATGGTTTTTAGTTCAAGTTTATAGTTTCTGGACTATTCGTAAGAAAGAGTGCGGAGTTTCTGGACTATTCGTAAGAAAGAGTGCGGAGTAACAGAAATCCACGTGCAGTTTTAGCCAATATAAATAAAGTCGCTACAATGTGTACTACAATCAACTTATAGAGTTTATTTTAAAAAGATATTCCGTTTAAAAGATAATTACTATAAAAAAAACTAAAAAGTGATTTTTAGAAACTAAAAAAAAGATCCATCTTGATCCATTCAAGTTCTCCGACTATTGCATGGATAGTCGAACAAGAGAGACTAGTGACACCTTCCTAAAAATCTCAAGGCCTACGATTAAATCCTCCAAAATATTAGGGAATGAAGGAAACAACTTTCATTAATATAGTCCACATCGTCCAGTTCTAATAACCATCTGATTAGTTCTAATAAAATGTGGCCATATGGTTGAGGAGATAATTCTCAGTATCCAATGAGGTGTTCTTGGCCACTGATGAAGGGTAGGTTGAAAAATTGTAGGTAACTGCGTAGGACACGAACTATAATCATTAATTGGTACGAAAAATTGCGAAAGAAGTAAATTACGCAGGAATTTCCCAGAACTGGACTCAAACTCTAATCATTAACCTTCGGACAAATAATAAGACTAGCTGCGCAATTGTGTCAGCTACTCGGCTATTGTAACTTTGTATGAGGTTAACCACGCTCTATTTTGTCATCGAAGTCCAAAAAGATTATCATCACGAGTCTTGAAGTTGCAAAAGGAAAACGCACCTAGCTCATCATAGCTCGCTCGATCGAGATACTCGTTCTGGCTTATAAATCTGAGCTTATAGCTTATTTGATATATTTAAGGTTTTTTACTATAACGGATACTAACTTTTTAACACAATTAAATTTAAAAAATAAAAATATTATATCATCACAGATAATACAAAGAAATAAGAAAAAAAGAAAAGACAAAATGTTAGAAATTTAGGCAAATTACGACATAATTTAATCCAGAAATTACCAATTAAAATCATGACAAGGGTTGTGCTAGTACTATTCATTTTTAGAACACTAAACAGTGTAACTAACTCTATGAACAATACTGTAAAGATCAGGAACAAAATGTTATACCCAGAGGCGGGGCCAGTGCCAGAGGCACCGGATGCGCCGTTCTGCTCAGTTGACATAAGCAGCTATTCGATGTAGTCGATCTCAGTTGGTGCAGGACGAGGTACGCAGTGCAGTCCCTTGAACGGCCTTCTGGAAGTAGTTGTACTTGCCGTGTAATGGAATGCCGCCGGGAATTAGCCGATCACGTCGTGTATAGAAGCGAGCAGTCGTGCTGAGCACTCCCCAAAAACCTGATCGCCCGCCTATCCGTGCAGATGTCACAGCTGGACGTGGTTTTGGAGGCCTGCTCTCCCAA
Source organism: Dendrocalamus latiflorus (assembly GCA_017311315.1). Taxonomy (NCBI): domain Eukaryota; kingdom Viridiplantae; phylum Streptophyta; class Magnoliopsida; order Poales; family Poaceae; genus Dendrocalamus; species Dendrocalamus latiflorus. The sequence goes on from CM029663.1 coordinate 12,867,748, forward strand.
ACGCCTGTGCGCGCAGGAGCTGGGACGGGGAAAAACTCGGAGGAGCAGCTCAACAGAGAGGAGAAGGTGTGGTTTCTGTGTCTCGCTCGAGGCTACTGTCGACTCCCAAGCTTATACGCGTGCCAAGAAGATGAAGAGACAGGAAGCGTTACCGGGACAGGGAGTAATCGCAAGTAACGGACAGTAACTCTCGCACAATTACTACTTGAAACCGACGGAATCAATTCCGGTAACTGCTCACTTAATGCCTTCATCAATCCATGCACTTAGCATTTAATATGGGCCTTAGAATTTATTTGATTTAATTGTTGAATTAAAAATGGACCAAGCTCAAATTAAATCCAACAATCCCCACCAAATTCTAGGGCACATATGAAATACTCTCAATTCTCTGTTATTTGATATACCAGTGTTTCGATGGAGACTGTTAAGTTGAACATCCACCTAGAACAAAGGTTACACTTTTTCACAACTGAACAATGGACTATGCCTTGAATTGACGGTTTTGTGCGAAATAAGTTTCACCTAAGTCCTTTACTGATACTAGGCTGCCTAAAGCATCCCCTCTGGTTGGAGCATATAAGTCAAACTCCTTGGCCTTTCATGAGTATCTAGAGATCACCCAAATCTCATAGACTGTGACCAGCAGTCAAACTCATATAGGTGTGTGTTCCTCATAAGATGTTCTGTAGGACAACATCTCTGCTTCAACAAGCCACTCGGATCACATTAAGGTATAAACCAACCTGCCTTACAGGATAGGAGAGAAGTGCATCTCATACGACATGGACCTTGTTAAGGGTCTCTCCTCACAGTCTACCACTAGCTTGTTTCACCATCCTACTTCACGGGATCTCCGATCACATAGGACAGGTTACCACTATGATAGACTTCACGTGGGTCTCAAGCCCATCTCACTCGATGCACTATCTATCACATTACGTGACAAACCCTTAGTGAATTGATCTGCCAGATTCTTAGACGTATGGACATAGTCCAATGCTATCACTCCGGAGTTTCTCAATTTCCTGACAGATTTCAACCGCCTCTTTATATGCCTTGTTGACTTCATGTTGTCCTTAGAACTGTTCACTTTGACAATCACCGTCTGATTATCACAGTTCATAGAAATAGCCGGTATAGGTTTTTCAACCACCGGTAAATCCATAAGGAGTTCACGAAGCCATTCAGCCTCAACAGTGGCGGTATCCAATGCTGTGAGTTCTGCTTCCATTGTTGACCTCGTTAAGATGGTCTGCTTGCAAGACTTCCATGAAACAGCGCCACCTCCAAGTGTAAACACATATCCACTTGTGGCATAAATCTCATCAGCATCAGATATCCAATTGGAATCACTATAACCCTCAAGTACCCTTGGATACCCAGCATAGTGAATCTCATAGCTCATAGTACCTTTTAAATAGCGCATCACTCTCTCAAGAGCACGCCAGTGATCATCTCCCGGATTTGATACAAACCGGCTTAGTTTGCTCACAGCAAATGAGATGTCAGGTCTCGTTGCGCTAGCTAGATACATAAGTGAGCCAATGATTTGGGAGTATCTTAATTGATCCCTTGCTATTCTTCGATTTTTCCTTAATAGCACACTAGGATCATAAGGCGTTGGAGCAGGTTTGCAATCACTATACCCAAAGCGACTCAACACCTTTTCCACATAGTGAGATTGCAGAAGTGTCACCCCACCATTGCCTTCTCTCAGTAGCTTGATATTAAGAATAACATCAGCTACTCCCAAATCCTTCATCTCAAAATTATTGGACAAAAAGTCCTTAATCTCCTTAATCACATTAAGGCTGGTTCCAAAGATCAGTATGTCGTCAACATACAAACACAAGATCACACCTTCACCCCCGCCATAGCGATAGTACACACATTTATCAGCTTCATTCACAACAAAGCCAGCAGACGTTAATGTTCTATCGAACTTCTCATGCCATTGCTTAGGCGCTTGCTTCAGGCCATACAAAGACTTCAATAATTTACACACCATGCCTTCTTGACCATTTGCTACAAACCCATCTGGCTGATCCATATAAATCTCCTCCTCTAACTCCCCATTTAGGAAAGCTGTCTTAACGTCCATCTGATGAACGAGAAGACCATGAGAGGCTGCCAAGGAAAGTAATACTCGAATTGTGGTCAATCGAGCAACAGGTGAATAAGTATCAAAGAAATCTTCGCCTTCTTTTTGGGTGTAACCCTTGGCCACAAGCCTTGCCTTGTACTTTTCAATAGTACCATCAGGCCTAAGCTTTTTCTTGAACACCCATTTGCAACCTACAGGTTTGCACCCGTAAGGACGATCAATGACTTCCCAAGTTCCATTAGACATAATAGAATCCATCTCACTCCGTACTGCTTCCTTCCAAAAGTCAGCATCAGGAGAAGAATATGCCTCTTCAATGGTTCTTGGAGTGTCATCCACAAGGTACACAATGTAGTCATCACCAAAAGACTTTGCAGTCCTTTGTCTCTTACTCTTTCGAGCGACTACACTGTCATCCTCCTCAGGATTTTGCACACGGGTTTCCTCAAAGTGTTCTATCGAAATATGTTGCTCATGGGGTATTATAGGTTCATGACTAAACGTGCTAGGTGATTCTTTCATAGGAAATTCATTCTCAAAAAATGTAGCATCTCTGGACTCCATAATAGTACCAACATGCATGTCAGGTACTTCAGAGTTTATTATTAAAAACCTATATCCCACGCTGTGTATAGCATAACCAAGGAAAACACAATCAACAGTTTTAGGTCCAAGTTTGCGCTTTTTGTTGATTGGCACATTCACCTTGGCCAAGCAACCCCAAGTGCGCAAGTAGGAGAGATTCAATCTTTTCTTTTCCCATTCCTCGAATGGTGTAATTTCTTTATTCTTTGTAGGAACTCTATTCAGGACATGACAAGCAGTCAATATAGCCTCACCCCACCATTCCTTAGATAGTCCCGCTGTCTCTAACATGGCATTAACCAACTCAGTTAGAGTGCGATTCTTTCTTTCGGCAATCCCATTTGATTGTGGTGAGTATGGCGGTGTCCTTTCATGAATAATTCCATATTCCATGCAGAATTCAGAAAATTCATTTGAAAAATACTCTCCACCGCGATCAGATCTTAACCGTTTAATTTTCCTCTCAAGTTGATTTTCTACTTCAGCTTTATAGATCTTAAAATAATTTAACGCTTCATCTTTTGATTTTAGCAAGTACACGTAGCAAAATCTAGTACAATCATCTATAAGTGTCATGAAATATCTTTTGCCACCTTTAGTCAACTCGCCGTTCATCTCGCACAAATCAGAATGAACTAGTTCTAATGGTGCCAAGTTCCTCGCCTCTGCTGCCTTGTGAGGCTTGCGAGGTTGCTTAGATTGCACACACACATGGCACTTAGAATCTTTGACTAAAGTAAATTTCGGGATTAAATTCAGATTTGCTAGCCGCGTCAAACAGCCAAAATTAACATGACAAAGCCGTGAATGCCAAATGTTCGATTCATTCGAATTAGTAACATTGTTTGCAACATTATTACACACATCAGACAAAGATAAGCGGAACAAGCCTCCGCAATCATAACCTTTTCCAACAAATGTCCCATACTTAGAAAGTACACATTTATTCGATTCAAAGACTAATTTAAAACCATCTCTACATAGTAGAGAGCCGCTAACTAGATTCTTTTTGATAGAGGGGACATGCTGCACGTTCTTTAATTGCACGGTCTTTCCCGAAGTGAGCTTCAGAATGACCGTACCAGCACCAAGAACACGCGCATGCGATCCGTTCCCCATCAGCAAGGTTCCAGTCCCGCCATTCTGGTAAGAAGAAAACAAAGAAATATCAGCACACACATGAATATTAGCTCCAGTATCCATCCACCACTCAGGCGAATGACAGACTGAAAGAACAGTAGGTAAAGAATTACCATACCCCGATGTTCCTGCATCAGTCTCGCTAACAACCATGTTTGCAGACTTCTTGTCCTGCTTAAATTTGCGGTCTGGGCACTCACTTGCCCAGTGATCCTCGCTCCCGCAAACAAAGCAGTTCCCTTTGTTCTTTTTCTTCTTAAACGTGGTTGTTTGCTTAGTCTTTGGTTTGTTCTCTTGCTTGTTCTTCTTCTTCTGGTTGCGAGAAGCATTGAAGTTTTTCTTCTGCACCAAATTGGCACTAGAAGACTCAACTCCTTTCCCACGAGTGTCTTTTGCCCTCGCCTTCTCCTCAACATCAAGAGACCCAATGAGGTCAGCGACACTGAACTCTTGTCTCTTGTGTTTTAGAGAAGTGGCAAAATCCCTCCAAGAAGGTGGTAACTTGGCGATAATACCGCCAGCCACAAACTTGTCGGGTAACACGCATGGAAAATGCTCGAGTTCCTTTGCCAGTGCATGTATCTCATGAGCCTGTTCCACTACAGATCGGTTATCAACCATCTTGTAGTCATACAGCTGCTCCATGACGTACAGCTCACTACCAGCATCGGAAATACCAAACTTTTTCTCAAGTGCTTCCCACATCTCTTTGCCAGACGGCAGTAACATGTAGACGTCCACTATGTTTTCAGCGAGAACGCTAACCACAGCGCCTCGAAACAGGTTATCAGCAACCTTGAACATTTTCTCCTCCTCTGGAGTAAATTGTTCAGGAAGCCCCTGCACGACGTGGTAAACGCTCATAGCCGTCAACCACAGGACCATCTTAGCACGCCACCGCTTGTAATTTGAACCATCAAATGTATTCGGCTTAAGAGCAGCAGCAAAACCACTAACCGAAAAGTGCCTAAAATCAGGTTTTTGGATTGTTAGAAATTTAGGCAAATTACGACATAATTTAATCCAGAAATTACCAATTAAAATCATGACAAGGGTTGTGCTAGTACTATTCATTTTTAGAACACTAAACAGTGTAACTAACTCTATGAACAATACTGTAAAGATCAGGAACAAAATGTTATACCCAGAGGCGGGGCCAGTGCCAGAGGCACCGGATGCGCCGTTCTGCTCAGTTGACATAAGCAGCTATTCGATGTAGTCGATCTCAGTTGGTGCAGGACGAGGTACGCAGTGCAGTCCCTTGAACGGCCTTCTGGAAGTAGTTGTACTTGCCGTGTAATGGAATGCCGCCGGGAATTAGCCGATCACGTCGTGTATAGAAGCGAGCAGTCGTGCTGAGCACTCCCCAAAAACCTGATCGCCCGCCTATCCGTGCAGATGTCACAGCTGGACGTGGTTTTGGAGGCCTGCTCTCCCAAACGCCTGTGCGCGCAGGAGCTGGGACGGGGAAAAACTCGGAGGAGCAGCTCAACAGAGAGGAGAAGGTGTGGTTTCTGTGTCTCGCTCGAGGCTACTGTCGACTCCCAAGCTTATACGCGTGCCAAGAAGATGAAGAGACAGGAAGCGTTACCGGGACAGGGAGTAATCGCAAGTAACGGACAGTAACTCTCGCACAATTACTACTTGAAACCGACGGAATCAATTCCGGTAACTGCTCACTTAATGCCTTCATCAATCCATGCACTTAGCATTTAATATGGGCCTTAGAATTTATTTGATTTAATTGTTGAATTAAAAATGGACCAAGCTCAAATTAAATCCAACACAAAAAACTAAAAAAAAAAGAAAATTAAGAAGCTAAAAACTTAAACCCAAATGAGCATCCATACCCAAATTATTATTGAAACACACATCCATTGCGACATAGTAAAACGGGTAGAGCAGAAGGAATCATGATCTTTGATTTGGCTCGGTACTATCTAAATTCTAAATGTGTTCATTTCCCTTATTGTGCACGCATATGTACGGAGGAACGTTGTCTCTTCATATGTAGGGTAGCTAATAATCAAGCCCTAATTTAGCCTAGTGGCCGCCAGTTTCTTCGAATCAAGGATTGTGATTCTGAGAATTGTGGGGCTCGATCTCAAGTAGTGGAAACATGCACATGCAAAGGGAGAATCACACTACGGAAGAATTCTTAAATAATTGAGTTCGGATCGGTCCATACACGGCACGGTTTTCTTTTTTCATACACGGACGGCACGGCAATGTAACCACATGTACTTCTCGATCTGTCTCCGAGCACTTCCGTGAAGCGAATTCAAGTGGATGAACCAACAGAAGCGTGTTTTGCAATGTGAATCACTTCTGTCGCAGATCTAGCATATTTTACTGGGATAAATATTGGAGAGTATTGGATTAGCTGGATGTCTTTGTGCGTATATGCGCTGCTGATCTATCGGCGTTCGGCAGCCAAAAGAAGGTGACCAATCAGGTGAGCTACGACGATTCTTCCGGTACCCAAGCTAGCGCCCATACATGCATGCGTCCTCTGCATGCTGCGTGCTTTTGCTGTGAGCGCTCGTTCTCTCTTCGCATGCGCAACACCATCCATGCATCAATAATTCCTCCGATAGCGACCTGATCGAGCGCCGTCGTCGATCGATCGTTTATTTCATCGGTTCTTGCGCCCGGGCTGCGCACAAGTCTCCTACCTCTTTCACTATCTACAATAGTGACTTATGAGCTAGCTCTAAGCATATTATTTCATATTTTAATAGAAGAGAGAGAAAATCTATCTCTTGATCAAGAGTTAGTCTCATACATACATTCCAAGATTATGTGAGAGTGTCATGTGAGGCTATTTATGTTATGAGCTATGTGCTAAAAGTTAGTACTATTAGAGAAGTTATCTTAGAGCTAGTAACTAGCTCATACTGTTGGAGATGCTCTTATTCGACATGTACCATACTATCAGCACGGAGCTAGGATTCCGAAACCATGGGACCAAAATAAAATGTCTAATATATGGTCTGTTCTTTTTGGCTGCAGCTTATGGTTTTTGACTGAAATTTTTGAATTTTGACTATTTGCGATAGAGATTACGGAGAGAGATACTCGCTTGCGATTTTAGTTGATACATATGTTAGTCTTTTAACGTGTATTATAATTAACTTGTAGATTCCATCTTGAGAAAAATACTTCATTTGAATGTTAGGTACTGTAACAAAAGTCAAAAGCCGCTTTTAGAAGCCGTAAAGAACATGCTCGTAATTATATTGGATGAGAGGATTAAATAACACTATTAACAACAAAATTCCTTAAATATATATAACTACAGCGTAAATTTGTCTAAGCAGGAGACGGCTGGCCCCTCAGCCCCTGAATACTGTGTATGCAACGCTACGACGGCACTGCAAAAGTAAGATGAGTCGTGTGCTTGATTGAACAACTGCAATAGCGCAGTGATGGTCACTCGTAGAACTGCGGGATCACCATGTGCGAGTGGAACTTTTAATTTGTTCTTTTTTAATTTGGTGTGAGCTGCATTAATCCTGCAAAGACGATGCAAATCAATATATGTGCAACCGAGTTTTCTGGAATTCCTACCGAAGGTGATTAGGTTGCTCTCACAAGTGAAACGCGCAAGTTTTAAAGCACTCCATGGATAGCCTTTTATTCTGCTTTCATTTACAACATCATTACTGGCTTACTGCAGATATATACGTAGTGTAACTTCTGATTTGTATACTAGCAGCAGGCTGGATGCACTCGGGAAGGGTGTGTCCTCCGGCCAAAGTCCCGCACGTTTCTCCAAGCCAAACAAGGCCTATTGTTTTTTTTGTTGCTTATGGTTATATTTTATAGCTTTTAGACTGATCATGAGAGAGTACGGAGTAATAGAAAATTACGTGTAGTTTTAACCGATATAAATAAAGTTACTATAATATATACTACAATTAACTTATAAATCTCATTTTGAAAAGATATTTTATTTTAAAAACTAATTACGGTAGGAAAACTAAAAAATAGAAACTAAAAAGAAAAGAGACACATTCATCGTGCTCATGCACGCAAACTTCGCTAATTTGTCTCCACGTCCCCAAGTTGCACCACATGATGAAAGCACCTCTAAAGCCACCAATCATAGCAGTATTGCCGTTGTTTCTATTTCTTCACCAATACAGAAAAAGTATATAAAAAGGACTCACTAATGCCCTGTTGGTGCTTAAACTGATTCTAGAGTCAAAATTAAACAAGGTCTAAATTAGATAAATTGGGATGAGCAATACCCAAAACTATAATGATGTTCGAATCTGATTGACCTGGGTAGAAGTCTAATTGAAATCCATATTCAAATTTTCTTTTTTGAGGGTATGTTCTTTACGGCTTCTAAAAATGACTTTTGGATTTGCTATAGTATTTAACTTTTAAACGGAGTATTTTCTCAGGATAGGTCTATAAGTTAATTATAGTACACGTTAAAATCCTAACATCTATACCAGCTAAAATCGCAAGCGAGTATCTCTCTCGTAATCTTTGTCACAAATAGCCCAAAATTTAAAAATTTTAATTAAAAATCATAAACTATAGGTATCTCTACTATTATATAAAGAGGAGTTGGTGGTCGTCGGTGCGTTCTCCTCTCCCCTCTCTACAACCATCCGATTTGATCTGGACCATTCATCTCTCTCTTCCACTCTCTCTTTCGTAGGATACAACTGCCCACCCCCTCCACTTTCCCTATCTCCTCGTGCATTCCGGCCACCCTTCTCTCTCTGTCGCTTGCTCTCCAATATTTGATGTGTGAAGTTGGTCAGACAGTAAATTTCGTCTTAACATTTTTATGACTTTGTTGCAACACACAGGTCTCTAACTAGTAAACTAAAAAGGAACAGGTGTATAAGTGCTTCCCAACGTGCTACTCCTAAGGATCAAACCAGGGTTGGCGGTTTCTCAGCGCAGCCCAAACTTCGTGTGGAACGCAGGAATTTCTCCTTTATCCAATCCGATTTTGAGTCCGACTAGACGTGCAAGCATATTAATTGTGGTTTGTGTATGCGTCGGTCCTACAAATAAAGAGATGAATATATATGGTATGATCAATAGTTGTATTTTTTTTGGCTGTAACTTATGACTTTTGCTTTTAAAATTTTAACTGTTCGCAAGAGAGCAAGACTAGCCCTGGGCTTGGGCAGCAGGGGCAACCATCTAGAGCCCACGAAAGCTAGGGCCCCTAGCCCATATATGTTATTATGTATACATGTATGATATAGTCTATGTATTTGATATAACTGATTAATGATTAGTTGGATCAGCTATCAAGTCAAGTAATGGTCTATTTGGACCATGTTGTGCATCCAACACTGAGCGCTCCATAAATATCCAAACATAACATTTATAGAGAGAACGCATCAAGTAAATCATCCACCAGATCCAAGCCACCATGCACACCATCTGCGCCCCTTGAGCTCTCCACTCCTCTTCCCCAAAACAAATGCCACCGTTGTTGCCATTAATAGAGACGGAGAGCCCGATTTCATCGATTCCTAATCAATTCACCTTCGATTTCTTCATTTTGTAACGGTTCTACTCGAAATCTCCTCATATAGCCGTTGCATACATGGTACGTTTTTATGAATTTTTGTTCTTTAGTATCTGTTAAATACCACTCTAAGTCTCTAATGCAGCATCTACACTATCTAGAACAAAACCTTTGACTTTCTTGTAACATTAGTTTTTTATATAAAGATATGCATTAGATCTAAGAAAGACAGATTGAAAAACTATTTGAGGTCATCAATGTTACATGAAAGATTGAATGGTCTCTCCTAAATTGTTTTGTCCTTAGTAGCACATTGTAGTTTTCTAAGACTTATGCATAATATTAATGTGTCAGTGAGTTGTCGATAATGAGTACTTTGTATTTTGTAATGTCCTAAGTCTAATATCGCCAACAAGTACTTTGTAATTTGTGACATACTGTCTAATGGTTACTGTATTGAACTTTAGTTTTTGCAATTGATATAAAAGGTATTGTTACATATTTATATTAGAATAAAGAGCCTCACTTTTATCGCGCCCTAGGGCCTCCAAAATGACAGGAACGACCCTACAAGAGAGAGCATGGAGAGAAATATTCACATGTGATTTTAGCCAGTATAACTGAAGTTGATATAATATCTACTATAATTGACTAGTAGATATTGTTTTAAAAAATACTCTATTTAAAAGCTATTTACTGTAGTATAAATCATAAACCAGAAATCGAAAAGGATGAGGCCAATAATATTCTACTAACATGTATTCCGTCTCCACGTTGTGAAGCGCCCAAATGGTATGTCTTCTTTTTTTTAAGAAAAAAAACAAAGGGCAGAAACTCTGCCTAAATTTGGGATGTCTGGTCCTCCGGGGTGATACGCATTTAATTTTGAGATGTTAATTAGTAATAGATCCCCAGCAAGCTCATCGTTTTAGTACCGAAACTGCAAATGTTTTTACTAACCATACTTTTTTAGATGCTTTTACTAAGCATAGTAACGTTGTTGAATTCGTTAAAATGTCTGTTTCACTAGTCGGAGGAGATCGGCGTTTTGTCTGAGTATATAATCAGGACAGGAGACAGGAATTAGAGATGAGGAAAGCCGAATAAAATACATAGTGAAATTGCATTCTATGAAGGGATCTAAATAGTAGGAATATAGATAAAATAACATACATAACAAAGGGATATAGCTCTGTTTATATTGGCTTCTAAAAATTGCCTTTTTTATAGTAAATAGCTTTAATACATTACCTGGCTTTCAAATAGGAAGTCTTTTTAAGACGGGGTCTACTAGTTGATTATAGTATACTAGTTGGATGCTCGTGCGTTGCTACGGATTAAAACATAATCGTAATATTTAAAAATTCTAATTGCAAAATGATAGGGAGCAAAGGAAATACTCTAAAATTAGTCTATCAAACAAGAACACTATAGATTAGTGGCGAAGCTAGGAATAAAATTGAGGGTAGGCTGAATCTTTTGTCAGACTAAACTAAATTGACATAAATATAGTGTTTTACTTTATACAGAATTTCATATTCATATAGAAATACACAATTAGAGACAAATAATGCAAAATAAAGAAATATAAAATATGAATGCAAGCTCATGTTTTATTTTGAAAACTTGCACTTCAAGAATTACAATATAGGGACCTTTTTTTCCCTTTGAGATCTTGGCTTGAGGGCTGTGACATCTTGCTAAAACACCCTTCCCTAAAATGAAAGGTGTAAGACAAAAAAAATAATATGATACAAATGGCAAATTTAGCCTCGTCGCAAGGACATGGTTGTTCAAAACATAATTTCATCCCCAAAGAAAATAAATTATACTGGCATGTACAACTTTACAACATTCAAGATAATTACATAGCACAAATCCCATTATCATCGTTACACAAAATAAGTAATAAGTGATACAATAATGACATGTACAACTTTACAACATTCAAGATAATTACAGATCACATATTCAGGATTCAATTAGAGAAACAACACACTTATAATTCAACTACAGATCACAATTACAGAAACATCACACTTACTGTTGGATATTTGTCTACTGGAATATCAACCTTCACTGTAGGGCACCGGCAAGTGGCAAGCCCATTCTTTTTGTAAACAACAAACATCCAGTCATATTCAGCAATGCATCCAGGTTTTTTTTCGCAGCTCTTCACAATGGTAATTACAGAGGAACATAAGGCGCATGACAATACTGGCACTACCAACAATATAATATCCAACAGAAGAAAACCTGTATGACAGAAGAAAATAAAATCACTACCAACAATATACAATCATCTCAATTCACAAACATATCTCAGCCTAATGTATTCACACATTCTTTTTTTCTTCTGCACAATGCACTCCCGTAATCATGGAAAGTTTGCCATCCAAATACCAAGGGCGCATGGAAAAGTCAAGCATTTGGTGAACCAATGCACCATTCAATACAGCCCACTGTAATCCAAAGCAAACTCTGAATGAACAAGGTTCTGCGTACTGAGAACATAATGATGCCTCCAGCAGCTCAACCATAGAGACCAAAAAAGTGTCTATTGGCTGTTGCCATTGAAATTCAAGCTATGCACCTGCTTATGCTCATACTAAAATGTCCACTCTTAAACAGACTTCACCCTAAGATTGGCAATTCTAAGGACTTACTGTGTTGAAATGTTTCATTGCATGTCAGCTGTATTCATGATTATGCCTAAAAGCCAATTATAAGTACTTACTGTGTTTTCTCCTTAAAAAGACTTGTGCAACCTTTAGGATATAAGGTTAATATAGGTTAATATATACTAAGATCACTCATCTGAAAATACACACTATTATAGCGCTATCTTGGACAACAGAGAAAATAGAAATTTGAGAACAGAGCATTATTCCATTTGTTTGACCATGATACTGTCGACAAAGCTGAGTAATATCTGTATTAGAGAACAATGAGGTTGGGCAAAGTTCAGGTATTTACTAAAGCAGTAACCTTCACCCTCTTCAGAACTCAATCGACATCTGAAGTGAAAACAAACCGATTAAGACCAAATTGGCGTCCATTGGCTATTGCCATAGAGACCAAAAAAGTGTCCATTGGCTGTTGCCATTGAAATTCAAGCTATGCACCTGCTTATGCTCATACTAAAATGTCCACTCTTAAGCCCTGCCCTCTACGATCACGTTGACAACATCCTCTGCGTAGAAAGCAACAACCAGATCCGCCTCAGTAACGGCGCCGGAGAGGGTACGGGAAAGCACGGATCGGTGCGGCGGGCGTGGGGTTGGGTGGGGGAGGTTACCGTTTTTGGTGAGTTCGGCGAGGACGTGGGTGGCGCGCTTGGCGGCAGCGCGGTCGGCGTGGCGCCACGAGAAGCGCGGTCGGCGTGGCGCCACACCGTCGCCGTAGCCGTGCCTCCTCCTTCCTCCGCCCCCTTCCTCTCCGATCCAGCCGCCGCGCCTCCTCCTACCTCCGCCCCCAAGGGGTAGGGGGAGTAGGAGGCGGCGGTTTGGGAGGAGGAGGATGCGGCGGCGAGGGGTGGGGGAGTAGGAGGCAGTGGTGCGGGGGACGGAGAGGGGGAGGCGGCGGCGCGGGGGGTTGGGGGAGTAGGGGAGGAGGCACAGGGGGGAGGGGGAGGCGGCGGCGCGGGCTGGGGAGGAGGCGGTTCGGGGAGGAGGATGCGGCGCCGCGGGGGTGGCGGAGGAGTGGCGGCGGCGCGGGGGGGGGGGGCGGAGGGGGTGAGGGCGGGAGCGCGGGCTGGCGAGGAGGGTGGGGGCGCGGAGGAGTGGCGGCAGCACGGGGGGGGGGCGGAGGTGGCGGAGGTGGTGAGGGCGGAGGGAGGGGAGGAGGCGAGGGCGGCACGGCGGCGGAGGGGGGAAGGGAGGAGGCAAGGGCGGTGCAGTGGCGGAGGGAGGGGAGGAGGCGAGGTCGACGCGGTGGCGGAGGAGAGAGGGAAAGAGTGACGAAGAAATCGGTGAGGCAACCGCACGAGAATCGGTGGGGAGGCATCGCACGGTTTCGAGGTGGGAGGGACCCACATGTCAGTGAAAAGGAAAGGAGTGTAGGATGCACCATCACCTTGAACTCCTCCTTTTAAGGAGTAGAGACACTGTAGTGTCTTCATTTATATTGGCCAAAATCGCACGTGAGTTTCTCTCTCCGTATAACTCTCTACAAATTGTTACTATTTATAAGTTTAAACCAAATACCATTAGCAAATAACAATATGAACGGGCCATAGTGACACAATTTGGATCATAGGGGCAACCCTAGCCTATCAGTCCCCCTCCCTCTGCCTTCGTGTATAATGTACTTAACAAAAGGAAATCATGGGTGAGATATGCAGCGTGCATATGATAAGCCCGCAGTGATTTTAAAATAAAAGGGCAAATAATGTTGGTTGGTCCGTTTGTGATTTTCGTAGATTCCAAATGGTACGAATCTGTTAGACTCACAATAATATTTTGCGATCATCGTATGTTGTTGTAGTGAGATAGATTTTCTGAAGAATTTTGTGAGAACGATTGAGATAGTAATGACTCGTAAGTAGAAAAGTAAGTGATATTGCGATGCAATAGAGAATTTGTACACAGAAGAAGACAAAGCAAAATACGTACACAACGAAAAAGGTACATAAAGCATATGTGCAACTAGGGTTTGCACACGTGTACGTGATGGGCAATACAGAGCTTAAGGTACAAGTTTCTCCGGGTGTGGCTATTGATAGAAGGTACATAGCATTACCCACATAGAGTGTTGCATAGGGGGGCACCTTAGACGTGGCTAACCGCCGTTATAGTGGTACACACATATGCAGATAGGGTTCACATAGCAGCATGTGTGATCACAGGAACTTTTTATGTTGACAATCTCCTTGTTGCCCCTCTCTCACTATATCTGTTGGCAGATGTTATCGTTCTGCTAATTAAGATTGGCTATGAAGGTGAATGTCAGGTTGCGATGCTTTAGCAAAACACTACTGAGCGCGCAGGAGTGCGACTCCACCTTTGAGACAATCCAATGAATCTCGTACTTAGGTCTACGTGCATGCACATGCCAAGGACAACCAACCTGCTTGCAGACCACGGTGTACTGCTCCAGGCTGGATTTTAGGACCTGAAATGTCCACTGCATGGACAAGGCCCACAACTTAATAGCATCATGTAATGATCCCTTGTTAGCAAATGTTGCATAAAGCCGAACCTCCGTAGCATGGTATTCCCAGGTGATTCATGCTCGTCATGCACAGAAAGACCCTCGGCATCCATCCTATTCCATGCCCGCATCATAGGACCTTCGTTCTCATTGGAAGAGTCATCACCATCCTCTTCTAAAGCTTCCTCCTATTTCCCAGGACGTCTGGTCATCGATCTTTATCTGACACACTATGTTGTCGACATACTCCCCTGTGTCCATTGTCCAATAGGGTCAGATTGCATCATGTGATCTGCCTCAGCAATATCTACATCCACCTGTCAAGTAGGCTCAGCGTGCGGTGTGCGATATTCTGGTTCTGCCTTAGCAACATTGCCCACAGTGTCCTCTTGATGAACCACGCGCTGCGCACCCGAGGTGCTCCCACCAACCGGACCTCCTGTAACTTTCTTCGGACATGGTTGCACGAGTAGCACAGACTCGTAACCACGTCGCTGACAGTCTTCCACAAAGCCCTTCCACGCAACCGTTCGCATCAGTTTTCTCAACTCCCACCAAATATCCATGGTAGATCGAGTCCAAAGCCTATGTTGGATGACACTGCACACCTCAGGGTCCAAGGAGAAACTGTGTGTGAGCCAGTATAGGATATCTCTGATTCAAGTATTCTCCATGTCCGGAAGTACCATACTGACTTGTGAAAAACTGCTCAGGTCAACACCATATGGACCTTCACGAATGGTACCAACACCGTAATACTTCTACAAAAGGGTCATCATAGACGGTTTTCTGAACTGTCTGAATTTATGTGTCTATGGTAATCAAAGGTTATTACAGATGGTTTGTAAGTCATCTGTGATAATTACAATACAGACGGTTTGTAAGTAAAACTGTCTGTAAAGAACACTATTATAGACAGATCGAACCAAAAACCATCTGTGATACTCACACATCATAGATGGTTCTATCTATGGACTAGCTGTGATGGGCGAGTATCATAGACGGTTGATAACATAACCATCTTTGATACTTTCCCATCACAGACGGTTGGTAGATAGAACCGTATGTGATGTGCGAGTGCGAGTATCACAGACGGTTTTTGGTTCGAGCCTTCTATGATAGTTTTTCACAGATGGTTCATACCATAAATCGTCTGCGATAGTTCATTCTATACCTATTTTTTTTTAATTTTTTGGCTAGCCTCAGAAAATGTTAACTATGCCATCTAAAAACAAGCAAATACAGCAACAAACACGGTAGCATATTCCATTTCCATTAAGATTAGAATCAACTATTACAACATCACAAGATAACAAGTAGGTTACCCATCTAGCTAACATAGTAAGAACATAAAAAGAACACATCTCCTAATCTTGCGAACCTAACTCTTAAACATGGTATGAACAGAGAAAAAGTAGAGATCCTAGTAGACAATAGAAGCTCAACTGCGCCGATGAGGCCTCTATGCCTAGGCCTTCTCACCCCTGATGCAGCGTGCGAGCTTAGATGTCCTTAACGCCCACCATTACTGACACCAACTTGAGCGTCGCCTTGGTAGCCATGCCAGTTGCTTCTGCGGTGCCTTGCCTCCCGTAGACTTACACGTTGTCTACTTCGTATGGGACGGCGAGGAGGCTGGGTTTGGGTGTGTATTTATAAGGGAGGGAGAGGTGGGAGTGCGAAAATTTTTAGCTCGGGGACGGAGAGGTGGAGCTATGATTCATGGGATAGGGGTTGGTTGGTTTCTATTGGCTAGGATTGGGTTGGAGAGGATCGATGGGTCCAGCGGTCAGGGACATAATTATCACAAATGGTTTGATACATAATTGCGATATATATATATATTGGTACAATGTTAACAACTAGTCTCAAAAGATAAAATAGTAAAGCTTTATATAGCTTATATATGCTCGTTTAAAGGTTTTGATGAGATCTACAACTTTGCACTTGAGGCGAACCCCAAATTCCAAAGGAAAGATAAATTTTTTTAGCAAAAACAGAAACAAAAAACTTGCGATGTAAATGTGGGCTAAAGATGGCCGATTTTGGGGGTCTTAGAGGGCGATCGGCTCAAGCCGATCATTTTTTTTGTATCGAGCTCGTCGTATAAGAATATTGAAAACAGATACTGTATGCAAAAGTTGCTCCCGTTTTAGTAAAGGTGTCTCGGAATGGAATTCTACTCGGACTCGAATTCATCTCGAGGAGAAGTGTGTGGGAGATTACGAGATTTTAGGGGATTACGAGGCAGGGAACTTATCACAAACAGTTTTTTGTATAAACCGTCTGTGATAACTTCATTATCATATACGGTTTAAATAAATAACCGTCTGTGATGTCTGCCATTATCACAGACGGTTTTATCAATAACCGTCTGTGTATTATGACGGACGGGTATTAGTAAGAACCATCTGTGATGTCTTGCATTATCACAGATAGTTTGTATAAACAACCATCTCTGAAAATACCACAGACGGTTATTTGTCTGAGTTGTCTATGATAATTACATCACAGACGGTTCCTGAAAACTGTCTATGATGTAAGCATCCAGTATAGCTTCTTTGTAGTAGTGTAATGCACTTTCAATGTTGTGGGTTTCGACATGACTGATTTCTTACTACAAACATTACCGTTTGTTAATATGCATTCATTAAATACATGCTAACCAAATACGAACCTACACGTTGCCTATATTTAGATGAGAATAAGAACGGATAAGGTTATTATTTTCACGCGAAGACCTTTTTCTTCTTATCAGCGAGTTTCCTTCGTCTTCCTCTCTAACCTCACGAGCTCCTCTCCTCTTCTTCTCCTTCTCCTGAGCTCCTCTCATCTCCTTTACTCCCTCTTCCGATTTCCTCTCCTCTCCTTCACTCCCTCTCCCGAGCTCCTCTCCATGCCTTCTTCTTTCCCTCTTCCGAGCTTCTCTGCCTCTTCTCTCGCAACCTTCTCCCTCTCTACTTCTCTCCCTCCTTTTTTTCTCCTCTCTCGATCTCATCTCGTTCTTCTTGTGAGAGAAATGATGAGGGGGCCAGTGAGGGTGTCACATCAAAGAGAAAAGGACAGGGTGACAGTAAGTAGTAGCCTAACTATTGGGCAACTTACTAATGTAGCCCAACGGTTCGGTGACTAGAGGCACCCGTCGCCGCACAATTGGACGACATGGGCAAGTCGCCCAATTGTTGGGCGATTAGAGGCATTCGTTGCCGCACGGTTGGGCGATTGGCCACTTGTTGCCCAATGGTTAGGCGACTTACCTATGTCACCCAATCGTGCGGCGACAGATGGTTATTTTTGTGAAATAAAAAATACAGGTATATTAATGTAATTCGGAGTTAAAAATTGCTTATTAAAAGAATTCTAAGGGACAATATATTTCTGCATATCACCAATGGACCATTGTACGACGCACCGACATGTGGTGAAGTAGGAGAAAATTGATCATTTGCCACTTTGAAGAGTGGGCTTCGCAAAATTGCCACTTTCAAAATTGGCTTCACAAAAATGCCATGCAGTACATTTACCTCTTGATTACCATGCATTTAAGGCATTTAACTCATTTAATATTTTTTTTCCTAATTTCAGGGGCTGGAAAAGGCATGACCTGTGCGCGGCCGTGGGGGGGAGAGCTTGAGCCTGTGCACTGCGACGGTGAGCTTGGACATGGCGGGGGGCGCGAGCTGCAGCGAGGTGGCTTGCGCGTTCGGGCTGACGCCAAGATTAATATTGATCTTGTCGGGGTAGAGGTCGGTGGGCCCGAAGGAGGTGCTGATCACCGCCGGCGTCGCCGTCATCTTCCCTCCCTCCTTATCTGCGCGGCCCGCGCATGCAGGCGGCGATCGTAAGCTACCGAAACAAAGAAAGAAACACCTAAAGTACGCTAGCAAGGGTAGAAATGTCTTTTCCAGCCCTTGAAATTAGAAAAAAAATATTAAATGAGTTAAATAGCTCAAATGGCATGGTAATCAAGAGGTAAATATACTGTATGGTATTTTTGCGAAGAAAATTTTGAAAATGATAATTTTAAGAAGCCTATTTTTCAAAGTGGCAAACGATCAATTTTCTCGTGAAGTAGTGACCACGCAGGGCGCATGCATGGAAGATATTTCGCAGACGGGGTCCGATGGCTCGTACGTACGACCACAAAACTCTAGCTAATCGTGGGTAATCTGAATGCCAGCTGCCTTTCCAGAGATAGGGATTACCATGGCATAGTGTAATAGTTGTAACCAAACACGAGCATCGTCGAGGAGGATCTTCTTATCTCTAAGCAATCCTGCCGTTGATATAAATTGCACGCGAACGTGCAAAAAAGGGTAAAATATCTCCTGTACATATACTACGAAAAATTTCATATGAGCTTTTTCAGCCGACAAAGATATCATCATAAACGCTACACATGATTATAGACTTAAAAATTATTAAAAAAATTATTTTAAAGAACCGTTTCATTATTTTAATTTTTATAGAAGTTAAAGGTGAAAAGAAAAGAGACCACAAGGACGTAGCCTGAATCAATGTCACAGCAGGAGCAGGCGCGGCCTGGTGAAGCAGCAGCGTCGTACAGTGTGCAGTACCTGGGCGCCCCCGGCGTCCGGTTCGTCCCGTCGGGCCAGGAGCTCATCGTCGAGTGCCTCCAGGCCAAGCTGCGCGGCGAGGAGCCCCCGACCGACGCTGCGCACGTCCGCGAAGTCTACGTCGGGCATCAGGGAGCTCAGTGAGTTGGCGCATGTTCTCTTTTCTTTCGACTAAAGATCCGCCGTTGGGCTCCTCTCTCCTCTTGCTACCATAGACGGGCAGGGCTAGTTTCGAGAGTTGTGCTCGTTTCGTTGCTGGGCTATCAGGCCCAACGTACGTTCACGCGGCAACGTCGTGATTTTGTTTCGCAGCGAGCAAGCTGGGGGAGTTTTTGAGCCTTGGAGGGGAGCTGGTACGCGTTCTCGCCGAGGAACCGGAAGTACGCCAAGGGGAAGCGGCCGATCCGGAACACGGGCGACGCGGGTCTCTGGAAGGCTATGGGCAAGAACGACGATATCCACATGTGGGCGCGGATGGGAGGGTGGTGATCGGGCGCAAGCGCTCGGTTACCAGCCAGTAGGTCTGTAAATGAGTCTAACTCGAGCGAGTTTAGTCTTCTAAATTAGAGTTCGGTAGAAGCTCGAGTTAACCTCGAGTTGGGGTCTGACTCTGGACTTGGGCTCGAGCTCGGGTCGGCCTAAGCTCGAGTAGGCTTGAGCTCGGTTTGTTGAAGCTCGACAACAATTAAAATAATTTATTATGTACTATTTTTCAATAATAAGAAAATTTTGAGTTCGAATTCGGCTCTAGTAAACTCAATAACAGTCAAAATAATTCAAACATACACTCATTTTCAACAATAAGAAAAGCTCGAACTCGAGTGCGGTTCAAGTAAGCTTGGTAAGAGTTAATATGTACCACTATTTAAGCTCGAATTGAGACTCGTGAACTATTCGAGCTCGGCTCAGTAAAGCTCACGAGTTCGAGATCAAGCTCGAGTTCGGCTCGTTTAAAGTTCGAGCGAGCCGAACTCGAATCAAGCCTAAAACGAATCGAACTTGAATAGTTTGTGAGCTTCGAGCTTTTTTACAGCCTTACCAGCCAGGGGCCAGGCAGCGGAGGCAGAAGACGGAGTGGAAGATGCTGGAGTTCGTCTCCAGCTCATGGAAATTGGAGTTGATGTTTATTTTCTTTAAACATTTCAAAGCATATATATAGTATAATACCATATTGTCTAACTAGGTGGAGGAAAAATAGTTTATAATGTAGAGTCCTTGTCACTTCTTAAAACATGTAATACATGGCATAGGAATGACATGAGGAGGACGTTGGCTAAACATGCGCACGTATTCGCATATTTTTGCCTAAAAAATCACGTGACTTATGTCTTATGACGGACGACCGCACCGTGTCGTAGTACATCTCCTAGTACTTTACATCCACCTTTTATTTTGTTGAACCATACCATCATCTTTCACCTTTTTAACTGGCCATGAAATTGTTTAATTATCATTATTTCGTTTAATATTAGCAGTTACTAGTTGATTATTTTAGTTTAATGACATCAGAAACTGGATAGTGATTCGCATGTCTATAGAAGACCTGGAGACGTCCAGACTTGGCAGACTGAACTCCTCTATTTCTTTCTCATATTGTCTTCTTCCTCTTCGGTGAATTTGTATTGAGTGTTAAGCGACTGAATCTCATCAGCCTTTCCTCTCAGCGTTCACTGGGAAGGGGGGAGAACGGCTATGTCTGAGCCATTACCGTATAAAGTACCTATACGGGCCGGCAAAAAGGTTTCTGGGCAGCGTAATATGCACAGCCGCTCCTGCTCTGCTTCATTTACTCCTAATTGTTGTATTTGTCTGCTAGTAAAATTTAAATTAAAATATTGCCCACATTTCTAACACCAGCAACTCTGACCAGCTTGTCAGTGCAACGATAGACTCCATGTTGGTCAGTGATCCTAACTCCTAATTTCGTCGCATGCTTAACCCTGCTCCAACAAGCTTTTAGCTTAGGCTTACGGCTGCTGGTTTATGGTTTTTGGCTTAAATTACACTGTAGCAGCCGAAGGAAGCCGATGTTTATTTTGAGGTGCTCCAAATGACTTATGGCTTATCGGGTTGTGCTAAGCTGATTTTGGGGGTATTGTTTCTGAAACATTCGCGATATGGTACATGCATTCGATCTCGTGTATTCGTAGTTAAGTATGATTTCATTACAACATTACATATGACACAAGTACACGTATATTGTACATCGTACATACACGAGTATTTTCTTTCACAATACCAAACCTACGTGCTTGCCACTAACGAAGCCGCTATCCAATTCCGTGTGAGGTCCATGAGTACCGAAGACGCTCCCCATGGCAGGGTGGTAATTCGACCTTGCCCACGCCTAAAGGGCCTGCGTGCACCCCCTATGGCTCTACAATTCTCACACAGGCAATGCATAGTCAACAATGAAGCAGTGTGGTGCCATCATATTCACAACCATGGTCTTGTGCTTGGATGCCTCATAGCTAGGAACATTATCGAGAGTACGTCATTTCATCTTGCATATGCGAACTGAACGCTCGACAATGTTCCTCAGGGATGAGTGACAAAAGTTGAAAACTTCCTACATCTCTGAAGGCTGTGATCCATTCTGGAACTCCGAAAGGTGATACCGATGCTAGTGATACGAAGTAATGTATCTGAGCATGTTAGGATACCTCGAGTCCACAAGATAATACTTACTTGCATCATTAACATACTTCCCAGGTAAGCATTGATTTGTCATCACGTAAATGACAAATGTGGGAAAGTATTGCCTTCCGGTGGATACGAGAATTGGTCACCATTTTTTATGCCATTGTCTTGTGTAGGATACATGTTTCATGCATTGATCCTGGCCATCCCACACATACAAAAGTGAATATGCAGTCAAAGTCACATACCGTAAGTATATTTTGACTTGTGTACCCGTGTCTATTGAAATGCCTTGCGCCCTCAGCACTTGCAATTGTGACTTTCACATAACGTGCCATCAATTTCCCCTATGCAGTTCACAAAGTGGGGATAGAACTGTTCATTTAGTAGCCTCGGATGAATAGTATGGCACGTAGGATCTATTGGCTTAATGATGTCATCCGCAAACTTGTAGACGGACTTGAGCACATGATTAAACTTTCTAGTCATCGTACCAGCTGAATACTCGAATCTGTTCATTGCCTGTCGTTGCGATCGAGGTGCTCCATAAGTTCACAAAAATATTGCGAGTACTTCTTTGGTGACTTCAATGGTCGACTTTAGGTCGTAGTTCTGCACTGGAGTGTCGTGTAGCCTATCAAACTCTCACGGATACATCCTAAATATGTTGTAGCACTGTTGGTCATTTATAAGTTGTATCTCAACCCACTGCAACTCGGTCATTATTAGAACTCTCGAGGGTGGCCTAGTCCCCGAACTAACTTTGTCGTCACTAGACTCACACACCACGAAGGCCTAGAAGGCGACATAGCTAGAGGATGGTTTGGCCCCATCACTGCCCTACTGTCCCCTCGCACTCATCGCTGCACAACACAACACCAAATTCAATATTGAATTATGCATGTTGCACACACACAAGCAGAACACTCAATGGACGGATAACAGACAGAGCAAAACACTCAATGGATTGGTAACCAAGTGATAGCAGACAACAATGCACATGAACTGATAAGAGACTAAGCACACAAGATGATAAGATTTGAACCTAGTGATAAAAGTTTATGCACGCAACTAGTTAACCAAGTGATACTAGAGAACAATGCACACAAGCTATGAACTTTGCACAACACATAGGGGCTTAACACAACAGAACTAACCAGAAACATGCAAAACCAAGTGATAACAAGCTATAAACCATGCACACAAGCTCTGATAATTGATAACAGACTTCTGCACACACACTAGTAGAACCAACTGATAACAACACAGTAGAACCAGCTAATAACAAACAAGCTCTAAACCAACTGTGCACACAAGCTTTAAAATAAAATAACACGTAACAGATGTGCAATACTCGCATAAATAGATAGCGTATATGGTAACATTCTATCATCTAGCTCAGATAGCAAAAGCTGGTAACAGATGACATGAAACAAAACATACATGCGAGATAAGCTAACTAGAACACATATCACAAGCATGCAAATTGTTTGACCGATAGCCACAACAAACAACTAACAACCTTAGATCATGAAACAGACTAACTCTCCGAGAAGCAACGAAAAGTAGAAAAACACAACAAGCAACATAATGTGAATGCATACAAGTTGTATGACCAAAGCCAATGAAAGCAGTGATCATGGATGGTTCTTCATCCTATCCTAGGTCAATTGGAACCAACGAAGCTGACCCTCGTCTGATTGCATGGCGAGAAAGCTTGTGCGGTACTCTGACTTGATGAACAACTGAGTCATGTAGTAGTACTCGTCGCTCTCTGCACCGACCCCGACATCCTCAACCATATGGATTAGCCACATGAACTTCTCCCTAGTTGAGTCCTTTATGGGGAAAGTAGCAGAAGTGTTGGTTGTATGGGTCCTCTTGTAGATGTCGATGAGGCGCTTCAGCTGCACGTCCCGGTCGCTCCACTTTTATGGGGGTGCCCTATGGCGTGGTGGGTGACGGTCGAGGCCTCTTCTCAAGGGAACCACCCGAGGTGCCACCACTACTCGCTGTCTTCGGGGGTAAGGCTACGTCGGCACCATTGTAGTCGATGTCCAAGCCGAGCCTATTAACCCCCAGCACAAGATGTTGTTGTCGAAGTATAGCTCCATTAGGTCGTGGTGACGTAGGGGCCCCTTTTTGAACTTGCCTAGCACTTCAGCCTTGACATGCAACACAACAAGCATTCAACAGTTAATCTCTGCCATTGAAATAAAACTGAAATGAATTGAATGGGAATAAAAGTGATTGTAGGAACTGAATTGGCTCTAACCTGAATAGCCTCTGCCCACCATGCATTGTTTGCCGATATCGTGCTTGTCTCTGGGTCGATGCCCAGGCCAGAGGCGCACTGAAGCAAACTCTTCCACGCCGCGAAATCCCATTTGAGGCTCTCCTATTTGTTCTTGAGCTGCTTATGCGTGTAAGACCGACCGGTGTGCTTTGTGAATTTGAGGTCGAGGTTGGCGTACCCTGCCTATTTCTGACAAGCATACGGGCAATTCTTCACCACGATCTCGTTGGCGCAAATATCCAAGAATGCACACATTGCTTCATTACTCCATGATGCACATCCGAAGTCGATATGCTACAACGGCCCATGTCGGAGAGGTAAACGCAACGAACACAATTGCACACAACGGGTGTGACCGTGAATCGAGTGAAAAAATGGAAATAATCAAGTTCGCATGAGTGCATGCAACTGGGAAGCTCATCAAATTCGAATAAGGAACCGTCAAAGGGGTGCCAATATTAACCGAAAGTACTACCATTTACCGGCTGTACTACCCATCACGCAATGTACTACACAAAAAGGAGAAGATGAGCGGTTGAATCGACCGCACCTCATTGTTGCCGACGGCCTTCTTGCGTGGCTTCATTCTCGACCGCGAATGGGTGCTACAACGAACTCCCGAAGGTGGTGGGTACTGGATCTGAATGAGCCACACAAGCGTAGCTCAGGGAGGCCGGGGACGCCGGATCTGGGAGAACACCATAGCGAAGGCGGCGCGGATGGGTGGGATACTTGCTACCGGCACTGACATTGACGAGGCTGATAAGCCGACGCGGATGTGGCCGCTGTGGCATTCGCCATGAAGGACACAACCGGCTACGTACGGGGGCGGCAAGGCCAAGTGAGTGGACGAAGAACACAAGGACGCCGCTCAATGGGGAAAGAAGTTGGAGGGGGAGGCGTATGGACTAGAGATGGCAACGGGTAAATACCCATCGGGTATTGCCATTCCATACCCGTACCCGCTAGGTGTAAATTTACCCGTCGGGTTACCCGTATCCGCACGCGGGTAGGAAAATTTACCCATACCCGTACCCGCGCGGGTATTACTACCCGACGGGTAACCCGTACCCGCAAGCATACCCGGTTCAACACATAAGAATATCATCAATTTAGACATTCATTAATCATACATGCCAAGCACAAAAGCGTCTAATGATCAAAATTAGTACATCACATAAACATACTTGACATAACCATATCAACATATGACAAACAAATAAACAATCAACAACAAGTAGATAATAAAATTAACATTTGAGTGGGATGTCTAGTTATCTAATGCGGGTATTCATTACCCGCGGGTAGGCGGGTATGGGTAGTATATACCCACACCCGCACCCGCCTACCCGGCGGGTAGAGGATTTCGCCCAATAACGTACCCATGGGTACATAAAATTTTCCATACTCGTCTCTTTATCGGGTAAAACCCGTCGGGTATCGGGTACCCATTGCCATCTCTATGGACGAAACAACCTCTTTGGCTTATGGCTTTTGCACACCAGCACGAGAAGCTAAAGCGCTCCAATCGGTTGCCAGGTTAATGAAGCCCGAAGCCATAAGTTGCAGCCAGTTGGAGCGGTGCCGACGGCACTCCAATGGGCTTCGGCTGGGAGTTTAGGGGGTGTTCTTTTGGGCTTTTAAAAGCGGTTTTTGGCTTCTGCTATAGTACCTAACTTTTAAACAAAGTATTTTCTCAAGACGGGATCTACAAGTTAAACGATCTACACGTTAAAAGCCTAACATCTGTACCAGCCAAAATCGCAAGTGAGTATCTGTCTCTCCGTAATCTGTACCGTAAACAGCTAAAATTCAAAAATTTCAGCCAAAAGCCACAAGCCGCAGCCGAAAAGAACAGGCCAGGCTTCAGGCTGAAATTGCACTGTAACGACTGTTAATTTTTTTGGAAAAAATGGAAATTGAAAAATGAGAAGAAAACCGTTATATCATCATGGACAATGCACAAGAATATGAGGAAAAAGAAAAGTAAAAAGCTAAAAAGGCCAAATTAAACCAAAATTAGAAGCCGATGTATTCCGAGTGGCTTTTGGCTTAAATAAGCTGAAAGTAAAAGCCAGAAACTGAAACTGTTTAGAGTGGCCGCTCTACCTTACGCCTTACATAGGGGAAAGATGGTCACAATTTTGTACAAACTAGGTTTGTCCGCTTGTGTATCTTTGCAAGGGAGACCACTTCAGTTTTGTTGAACCTCGTACACTAAGGGGGTGTTTTAATTGATTGATGGGTTTTGCCTAGAGTTTTTAGTTTTTTTGTACAGAAATAAAATAGTAACAGATGGAAGAAGTAGTTTTTGAAATAAAATTTAGAAAACAAAATTTGGAAGACACGGACGTGAAAGAGACGATGGATGCAACGGCTTTTGGAAGCGGTTTGAAACAATCGCTTTTAGAAACCAAGGTGTGCAGATCGGTTTTAGCTTCTGCACCCTTATAAGTTGATTTGCTACTATTAGTTACTTTTAACTTTTCATCATCTGGTGTCTGGACAACGATGCATCCTTCCTGAAATCTGACGGGCTGTCCGGATGAGGTGTGCTTGGTTGGAGTTTAATAGTACAAGTTTGAACTAAATTCCGAACAAATACCCAAATATATAAGCCCTGTGCCGGTAAACACACTTTCGTTGTGCTGTATCTTTACAACAAAAATGTTGCTGTAGATTCTGAATTACATCGTTGTTTGCTCGGTTCAAAGACATGACAAGTAACTCCCCTTGTTCTGTTCTTTCGTTCTGAGAAAAAACAAGTCTACTTATAGTTTTTAGCTAATTTTTTTTAATTTTAGCTGTTTGCGACAGAGATTCTGGAGAGAGATACCCGCTTACGATTTTGGTTGATATAGATATTAGGCTTTTAAGCTATACTATAATTAATTTGTAGATTCTATTTTAGACAAATATTTTATTTGAAAGTAGGTACTGTAACAAAATTCGAAGTCGCTGTCTATATGATCCACTTCATAAAAGCCTCTCTTCAACAAATTTGCATCCACTTGCCAGTCTGCAGCCATGGCGGGGAAGCAGTTCCCCTCCCTCGCGCACGCGCGTCCCGCCTCCTCCCGCTGCCTCCTCGCCGTCGGCGCCCTCCTTCTCCTTTCCGCATCATACTTCCTCCTCTCCCCCTCCTCGCCGCACCCCAGCCCCCACGCCAACCGTAGCCCCGCTTCCCCCACCGCTTCGTTCCTCGCCTCCCTCGACCACTTTCTCTCCTCCCCGCGCCCCACCGCTTCCTCCGCCGCCCCGGGCGACCTCGACGCCGCGATCCGGAGGGAGGAGGAGTCGCGGCTCTACGGAGACCCCGGGGGCGCCTGGCCGGCGGCCGCGGCGCCGCTCAGGGTCTACGTTTACGAGATGCCGAGCAAGTTCACGTACGATCTGCTGCGGCTGTTCAGGGACTCGTACCGCGAGACGACCAACCTGACCTCCAACGGGAGCCCCGTGCACCGGCTCATCGAGCAGGTGGGCGTGCGGTGAGATCGATTTGTATTCTCGTTTCGTTTTACTTAGATGCGGCGAGGCCTGTGTTTTAGATTGGATCGTAGATAGTGTTGGATTTTGACGATAGTGGGGCAATTTTATCCGTAATGGTGAAAAATCTGAGCACATTGATGCGGATTGATTGCTGGTTGGAAGTGGCCGCATTACTTATATTCCTTTGTGATGCATCTGTTCTCTGATGCCTCGGGAAGGTTTGCGAATGTTGCTGAAATGAGCTGTATGCTTGTATGTTGGATCTCAGAGAATTTTTAGGTTCTGATCCTCTATACGAGTTCTGGCAGTAGTTTGTAAATTGGACAATTTGGCGAGATTCGACTTTGTTTGGTATATTTGTGATCTGATCCTACTAAGTTTCTATTGTGAGGTGCACATGCTTCTAGACCGAATCTTATTCTTAGAGTAGTTTTATATTTTTATGAGAACTATAAGTTTTGTATGAACTCTTGAGATTCCTATGTATCTAATTTGTTATCATAGAGGAGCATTAGATTTTGCCGAGCACATATAATTTTGGATGAGATGGTCAAATGTCAAAAGTGTTGGAAGTGTGAAATTGCTCAATTTTGTGACGACGTTTCTATGCTGGAAGATGTTTGTAGGGATGGATTGCTGAAAATTCAAGGATTCTGTGATATAGCTATTTTACTTTGCAGCTTGAACACATAAATTGAACATTTGGGAACTTATATATGTCTTGTGATGATATCTGAAATATTTTGGTTGCTAGATCTTTGAAGAGCTTGTTATATTGACTATTGAGTATGATTTTTCTGAAGAATGTAAGATATATAAGGGAGGACAAATATTTGAATTTGATGGCATGTAACATTTGTAATTTTGATGTTATGAGGATGTTGGAAACGGTCCTTTTGGTCCTTTTTATGCGTGTGTCAAGATTGAATAATACAAATTACCAATCTTGTTAAACATCACAAGTTTCAAACATAAGGATGTGCATTATGTGCTGACCAACCTATTGATCTCTTTTAGATTTTGGAATACTTATCTTGAAATTGATGAATAAAATTAACCAGAGTTTACTTCTTGTCAAAGTTTTTATTACCTTTAACATGAAATGGTAAGCTGGAATAACATGAACTAAGATTGGCTGGGATAGGAAAAGTTTGCACCTAAAGCACTGTACTATTATTTTGGAAACCTAGTTATGATTATATAATGCTAATTTGCATGGGTTTAAGCTAATTGTTCAAGTCTATAATATCTTTCATGCTACTGGTTAAGACGTCAGTTTTACAACATGGCTTTGTTAAATATTTTTTCACCTAATATGTCATGGGCGTAGGCCTAACCGGAGAGATTAGTTTCTATTTGAGTTAAAGATAGTTTCTATTTGTTAGAGATATGATTAGGGATATGACATTAGTTTCTATTTGTTAGAGATATGATTGAGATTATCTTCTATCTGTTAGGGGGGTCTATCTATATAAAGGGGGCTGCAGGCCCTCTACGCCGACGCCGCTCGGCCATCCTCTCGGCGGTGTTTACCCTCTTATGAACCAAGGTTCATAACAATTTGATATCAGAGCCAATACCATGACTTCTGCTGCCGAGTTAACATATGTCAAAATCATTGCTTGCTATGAAGAAATCATCGCTGGACTCAAGACTATAGAGAGCATA
The DNA here is from genome assembly GCA_017311315.1 of Dendrocalamus latiflorus. Lineage (NCBI taxonomy): Eukaryota > Viridiplantae > Streptophyta > Magnoliopsida > Poales > Poaceae > Dendrocalamus > Dendrocalamus latiflorus. The sequence goes on from CM029663.1 coordinate 12,896,907, forward strand.
TTGAAGAAGATGATAGCAGCAAAAGAGAAGGCACAAGCAGCCATAGCTGCGTGATCTGCGGCGGCACAAGGGGCCGGAGCAAGGGTGGCTGTTTCATGGCAACGGCGCTGCTACTATTGCTCCCTCATCCGGCACGGCCAGCGCTGCGTCTTCAAGCGACGCTAGTGTGGCATCTTCCTGGGCCGGAGGCACTGCTTGGAGAGGCGGCTCAGCTATCTCGGCCCTCTTCCCTTCCCCTGCCGCCACCACCAAACCAACAGATCGGTTCAACCGCTGGAGACGAGCGGATCAGCCGCCTTGAACGGTTCAACCGCCTAAGCTGGGGTTGCGGCAGCAGCGCCTCACGTTCGGGAGCAGTCCCTGCGATGGCGCTACAGCGGTGGCGGACGATGAGGACGAGGGAGATGAGGAGGAAGACAAGGTCGACGACGCCGAGGAGCCCACGCTGAGGGTGACGCCGCAGAAGCTGGAGGAAGCGGTAGCGCAAGGGCGTAGACGCCTTGGGGATGAATTCACGCGTGGAGTGGCAGGTCCCGAAGTCGCGGATCTTGGAGGCGAACTTGGATCAGATTGGGGCCACGGCCAACGGTCTCCGCGGCGGGCTGGAGCGAGCGCGCTGTGGCTGCGATAGAGCCGGCGCGGAAGGCGACGACGCCAAATCGTGCTACTGCAGGGAGCACGACGTGGTAAGCAGCGGCGACGCCGGTGAGGAGGTAGGGGGATATCTTGGCCGAGCAAATATGGGCATTGAAAAATCCGGAACGGTTGCTGCGACGGAGGGCGCGCAACCGCGGCATGGCATTCTCTGTCAAGAAGGTCCAGTCAACGGCGCTCGGGCTGCGGCGGGTGGAGAAGGACTCGGCTATAGCGGCGGAGGCGGTCGAGTAGATCGGGACGCCGGAGAAGCAGGAGCAGCCGCTGCAACGGAGGGCGAGCCCCGCGACCAGGGCAGTCGAGTGGCATGCGGCTGAGGCCAATTCGGCGAGTAGGAAGCTCATCGTCCACAGGCTCGACTAGGGCTTTGGCGCTGATGTGGGCGCATTGGTCCTTTGCCGCAACCCGAGGGAGAGCCGTGTGGATCTTGATGGCGAGGTAGGGCCGCAGAGAGGATGGAAGCGACGCTGGAGGAAACCCTATCACCGGGTGGGGTGGCACTGGGCCGGAGAGTTGGGCCACATCGCTTCCACTCAAGCACAAAAAAAAACCTTCAAGGCAATATCACACTACATCACGACGGGGAGCCTAGCAACTCGAGGACGAGCTGCATGTCCAGGAGGGGTGTTGGCCCAACCGGAGAGATTAGTTTCTATTTGAGTGAGAGATAGTTTCCATTTGTTAGAGATATGATTAGGGATATGATATTAGTTTCTATTTGTTAGAGATATGATTGAGATTAGATTCTATCGCTTAAAGGGAGCCCATCTATATAAAGAGGGCTGTCGCATGCTATTAGAACCAAGCAAAGAAATAACAAATTCATTCTTATCTACATTCTCCTCTCTCTCTCCCTCTATGCCGACGCCGCCCGGCCATCCTCTCGGTGGTGTTTAACCTCTTATAAATTAAGGTTCATAACATAATAATGTTGCAGCATTCTCAATTTTGAACTTCTATAACATAATAATGTTGCAGCATTCTCAATTTTGAACCTGTTCCATTTGTCTTCAATATCTAAATGGTTTTCCGTTCACATATGCAGCATTCTATTGACTATTGGCTGTGGGCTGATCTCATTGCTCCTGAATCACAAAGGCTTTTGAAGAATGTTATCCGGGTTCAGCAGCAAGAAGAAGCGGACATTTTCTATGTACCATTGTTTACAACAATCAGTTACTTCTTGCTGGAGAAACAAGAATGCAAGGCACTTTATAGGGTGTGGGATCATCTCTTAAGGTTTTATTTTCAGCTAGTGTTAGTTGTAGGACATGCACATGGACAAGCTAATATTTGCGTAGGCAAATTTCTTTATGAAACTAAAATTTTGAACCTTCCTACTGGTAGCCTAGCATTCAATAGTAAATAATATTAAACTTGTGTCCCCAGTCATCAGTGTTCTAAATCTTAAGCACTAGGCGATACCCTCCCGCCTAGGCGGCCGTCTAGCCCCATCTAATCGGTGATTAGGCGCTGGTCTACCGTCTACCTAGCGCCTTGGTGAACACTGTCAGTCATACCAGAAATCATAATGATGGATATCATTGCCTGAACTCAATTTACTATCACTATCTAAAATGGCTTTTTCTTGGTTCAATTACAACAACAACAAAGTCTTTTGTCCCAAACAAATTAAGGTAGATTAGAAATGAAACCTCTTTAAGGTCAAAGAAACGAGAGCCTTGTAATAAAACCTACAAGGCTAAAACATTAAGCCCTACATTTCACCATCTAAACCAAGAGTCTAAAACACTGCCCCTAATTGTTTCCTTCCACATCAGTTTTGGTCGACCTCTGCCTCTTCTTGGTTCAATAGACTGTAGGAAATAATCTGAAATATTTCTCCATTTAGAGTGCAATTGCAATTAATTAATTGATTTACTCACCTCTATTTCCTGGTGTTAGGAAGCTTTGAAGTGGGTGACTGATCAACCTGCTTGGCAACGTTCAGAAGGCAGAGATCATGTCATTCCAGTTCATCACCCATGGTCTTTCAAGTCGGTCCGGAGATTTGTGAAGAAAGCTATATGGCTTTTACCTGATATGGATTCTACTGGGAACTGGTATGGTATTCATTTTTTTTGCCACTTTGCCTCAGAGCTGCTAGCATACATAAGTTGAGCAACAAAACTCACCTTTCCCCCTTATATCAGGTATAAACCTGGGCAAGTTTATCTGGAAAAGGATGTCATCCTTCCATATGTCCCAAATGTTGATCTCTGTGATTCCAAGTGTATATCAGAAACTCAATCAAAAAGAAGTACATTGCTGTTCTTTCGAGGAAGACTGAAAAGAAATGCTGTAAGCTTCTTGCTACCATATTCCAGCTTTTGATAGCATCAAATACATATGCATGCGACTATGATACCCCGATACATCACCCAACTGCTGTTCCCGTACGCAATACATATCCGATATGCAATACGGTGGGATACAGTATCAGGAAGTATCGGAATAATTACAGTTTAAAAATAAACGAAAATATTCCCGATACTCCTTCAATACTTGTTGATACTCCCACATACGGAAACATGTACCTTAAATCACATTGCATGCACATTACCTCGTTGAGTTGTCCCCCAAAATCCACCAAAACCTGTCCGCCTTCTTCCAGCCCCACCAAATCCGTTCTCACTGCTTCTGCCTCCATCTATTGCCGCCACCGCATCCTCCCCACCTCTTATGCTGCTGCTGCCGCCACCTCCACCTCCTTACCCCCCTCCCTCCCACTGGTCAGATTGATCATGGAGAGCGCAGCGGTGGTGCAAGGGGGTAGAGGATATGGTGGCGGCAGGAAGATCGAGAGGAGATCAGAGGATGGCAGAGATCGAGTGCTGCACTTGGACAAGAGAGCTGACTGCGAGGGAAGGAGAGAAGAAGACATGAGAGAGGCGGCTGCAGGGAATACCTAACTCTCATTTGATCCTTTCATCTCACATGGACACTAGCCAGCAGCCCAGTATGCAGTGCTGGACTGAGCGTTTAATTTTTTTAATATATATCGCCATATTGACGGATCCTTGTTTTTGGGAAATGCTGTATCTTTGTGTCACCATATCCATGTCGCCATATCCGTATCGCAGATCGGGGCAACATAGGTATGCGATACTTCCAATTATTGTGTTATTTGCTTTTTACTCTTATATTCTGTTGACCTTGTTTAGGGTGGGAAGATCCGTAGTAAGCTTGTGACAGAATTAAACACAAAAGACATAGTCATAGAAGAAGGGACTGCTGGAGCTGAGGGAAAAGAAGCAGCTCAGAAAGGCATGCGCAAGTCTCTCTTTTGCTTGAGTCCAGCTGGCGATACCCCATCTTCTGCTCGCCTGTTTGATGCAATTGTTAGTGGTTGTATCCCAGTTATAATCAGTGATGAACTAGAGCTTCCTTTTGAAGGAATACTTGACTACAGGAAGGTAAAGTTGGCCCATTTTCTTGTACAACATACCTTTACCATTGTCTATTACTTCAAGTGGTAAGGTTTTGCAGAGGTTGGTATATCTGATTGGGGCTCCAAAATTTGACCTGTTACCCGGGAAAATGAGGGATGTCTTACTAGTTGCATCCCATTAATAACCAACAAATATCTTCATATCACTAAGTTACTAACAATAAAACATTAGTTGCATAATTGTTGCCAATGGATAGGTCTGGATTCTATTCTTCTAGGATACTGATGGTTGTAGAAATAGTGATACCTATCTTCTGACATATACCAATCTTGTTTTCTGCACAAATAAGGTCTATGAACCTTCTGTGAAAGTGGATATGGTGCCTTCAAAATCACTATACCTCCTCAGGATTGTTTACTTGCTATGTACTTGCATCGTGAGCTCATGATAAAACCAAGGAGAAGGTACCTTGGCGATATTGGTCACTATAAGCTAAAGAGGTACATGGACAATATTGATCCACTGTAAACTAAAGTGAAAATGTCTATTATTCCAATGTAAGCTAAACTACTTTGTGTGGGTGCATGCATATGTGCACACAGAAGATTATACTTGCTTTCTGTTGAAGCTGCAGATATTACACACCATCAAGATTTTCTTTAGCCCTTTTATTTTAACATGATGAGTATGTCATTGTGTCTCACCATTGCTCATCTGCATTTGGTTTGCTGCGTTTTAAACACGATTCGTCTGTAGCATGAAATATGCAGCCAGCGTGCAATGACGGGTTTATTACTTTATTGTGCAGATAGCATTGTTTGTTTCATCAAGTGATGCTGTGCAACCTGGCTGGTTGGTGAAGTACCTAAGAGGCATCGATGCCAAAAGGCTCAGAGAAATGCAATCTAATCTTGTGAAGGTTTGCTCGTTATCTAAAACTTATCTCACGTGAAGTTTCTGGGAAGATCCAATCGTTGACTATTTTTAATTGTGATGCATTTACAGTACTCAAGGCATTTTCTATATTCAAGTCCTGCTCAGCCCCTTGGACCAGAAGACCTTACATGGAGAATGGTAACTCAATTCACATTCTTCTAGCATCCCTATATACTTGCATTATGAAATTGATTTTTCTGCTGCATCGGATCAACTTTGTGAGCATTCCAACTCCCTTTGTTTTTAAGGCCTAAGGTCAATTGTTTCATTTGCAATTGCATTTCTATTTTGTGTAAATCTTGGAACTTCTGCGTAAGGAATACAGTCTTCATTATAATCGTTTATCTACTCTATACCTGAAATGCAGATTGCTGGTAAGCTGGTAAACATCAAGTTGCATATTCATCGGTCTCAACGCGTGGTCAGAGAATCAAGGAGCTTATGTACATGCGAGTGTAGAGTCGGGAACACAACGAGGATGCTTTGAACCAACTTTTTCGTTTGTATTTTCCAGTTCTCAGAACGTAGCTATTCTTTAGTTGTTACTAACACGAGCTTGTGAACTGTCAGGCTCTCTTGTAAATTGTACTTGAAAAATCCAACCTTAGTTTTGATCCATTTTCCCCCATTGGGTGTAATTTGGTGTAACTGATGCTTCAGTTGAAGAATTAAGATACACAGTGTCACATTCCATTATAGCTGAGGTTTTTACTCGGTTTGCACAAAGGGTTAAGGAACTATACGAACCATATCATTGAGGTTTTGTGAGTTCATGTAATTCATATTCGGTGCAGGCTTCACAGTGATTTTGTGGATGACCATACCGTGATGATCTTTTACCATTGTTAACGAATAAGGTTATTCCGACTTCTAAGCACGTCAGCTGCATTGTAAAGCCAGCCAGTTCGTGTGAAGTTGCGTTGCTATGATTTGGACACTCATTTCTGAATTTTGTTGAAAGAAATGATGCGACTTCTTGGGGAGGGTCACCCTACCTGATTCTGGTCAAGCCTGTGTAATCAGAAGTCCCGTTTCGAGTAAAGATAACATTCAAAGATTCAAAATACCTCTAGATTTTCTACCTTGATCCAACAAAAAACCGGCAATTATTCGGACGTTTGCCCCCGTTGTTATTGCATCTGCATCTATATTCCAACCATTCTAATCGAGAACAATCACGATGGGAACTTTAAACTGACCATATGTCGACATATCAGCACTGATCCGAAAATTTTGCTTCAATTCACAATTCACCGTGTTGTAAGTATGAAATCCAAACACAAGTGAGGAGTAGACGTCGACCATGTAATATGCTATCGTCTACAGCAACCATAGAGGGAGGGAGAGATAAGGCCGAGCGCCGCATGGCCAGCTCAGAGCCAGCCTTCCATTCCAGTCATAAGCCAACCAGCGAGAGCAAGCATTTCATCCTCACTCTCTTTTCGCCTCTCTGTCCAAACCGAACGCCAACACCCCACAGAGCCAAACCAAAGGCAAGCATCCCACAGCCAAACCGAAGGCAAGCACAACCACAATCTAGCCATCCACACCACATAGAGGGACAGAGAGGGAGCAAGGAGGGGGAGGTCAGGAGGAGGGGAGACCACAAGGAGTTGGGGAAGGCCACAGTGTGAGGACGACAACAATGACCAAGGAGTACGACAACGGCCAGTGGACCACTCCAAGCCGATAGAGACTGGAAGGGGGGCCGAGAAGCCTACCGAACGTGTGGGAGAAGCACCGCTGTAATACCCCAAACTTGCAAAAGGAAAACATTAGAGGTAAATAAGGGTTTTTGCCGTCAGACCCATCGACTTTTCACGTGTTGACTTAGTATCGCTGGCAGAGGTTCCCAGACCATCCCGGGGTAGTCGGCCCCATCTAGAGAGCCGTATAATTAGTGCTCTTAGAGGTTCCCGGACCGCCCAGGGACAGTCGGCACCATCTCGCATTTCGAGTACTCTTCATCCGGCAAGAATTTCACCTTACCTTTTACCGACTTACCGCTGCAGTAGAAACCCCAAAATCCCTTGGACCAAAAAGCCCTTAGGACCATAGCCAGCCAAGGCAAAAAGGGAGGGGTAGAAGCGACATTTCGCAGTGAGTGTGATAGCCATGCCTCTTAAGTGGACAAGACAACACATAGCCACTGCACCACTCCACTTTTCTGCCACAGCCTCAAGAACCAAGCCAAGCAACATCATTTCACTCCCCAGCCGAGAGAAAGAGAGGGAAGGCAGGAAGGAGGAAGGCAGAGAGGGAACCGGAGAAGAGAAGCCAGACGACAAGAGGAAGGCGGGAGCAAGGGCGTCGACGGTAAGACGACGCCATCAACAACGACCCGGAGGAGCCCATGACCGCCGGGAACCCGAGCCAAGTGAGGTGGGCATCCTTAATCCTGCGTATAGTAGAGCAATAGTAGGCAAAAATTGGGAGGAAATCAAAAGCCATAGAATAAGTGGGGAAAAAATGCACAAGCCCTGTCAGTAGGAGGGGCTGGTCGGCTAACTGCTGTGCTCGGCGAGCTCGAGCCCCAGGGGGGATGGTGGCCGGAGTAGCTGTCGGCAGTAGGGCCAAGGGCGGCGCTGGGAGGAGGTGGTGGCGCCGGCGGATCCGGCGGCCGTGCCGCACAGGAAGGCGCACCTCACCGCGCACGCGCAAGAGGAGGCGGCGGGGTCCAGTCCCGGCCGGATCCAAGGCAGGGAAGGTGAGCAGGGGGCATCGGCCGGCGACGAGCCGAGGCCGGCGTGCCGAACCCGCCGTGCGCCGTCGCACCACTCGGAGAGGAGCCAGGTGCAGCCGGCTGCGCGCGAGAGAGGGCCAGGGGCCGGCGAGCCGCAGGGCTGGCAGGCCACCCGCGCGACCGCGCGCCGCCCCAGGCGAGACCGGCGAGGGGGAAGGAGGCCCCGTTCGGCCGGGTTGGGTAGAGGAGAGCGAGGGAGTTAGGTGAGTGGGAGGAGAAGAAGAGAGGGCTTTTGGCCAGATTGGGAAAAGAGGAGAGAGAGAATGGCATGGGGAGGTAGGCCATTCGGCCAAGAAAAGAAAAGGAAAGAAAGAAGAAAAGAAAGGAAAGAAAAGAGAAAAGAAGAGGAAAAAAAGAGGAAAAAAAAGAAAAGAGGAGAAAAAGAAAGAGAGGAAAAAAGGGTTCGGTACCTGCGTGACAGGTCCCTGAAACTTGTGCGTTTTTACACCAGATTCGGAATGCGCGTGTAGTATTGTCGCCGCTTATTTAATCTCTGGTTTCGTTATGATATGTTAAGTCGGATTTATTGCTTGTTCAGGTGGAGGTCTTGAGCCGACGTCGTCGCCACATCGCTTTGCCCCGCTTGGTTAACAGGCAAGTGCATGATAGAGCGGTAGACCAGAGTTTATGAATATGCAATATTTACTTGATGTGATAATGTTTATGTGGAAATGCGATGGTTACATGATATCTATGTGGAAATGTGATGTTTACATAACATAAAGTGGCATGGTAAATGATGGTGATGATGGAGTAAGGTGGGCAATGATGCTTACCTGCTAACGATGTTAAAGATGAGCATGATTATGACAATGGGCATATGCATTTGCATTATGTGCACTCAAGAGTGAGGGCGGTGAGAAAGTCCCTAGCTATGAGTAAAGCTAGTGGACTAATCCGGAGTGCTCTTGAGTAAGTCCTACCTCGGTAGACCTCCACGGGAGTGGAGAGACCCCCGTGCCAAAATGGGCGGGCCCAAGATTATGGGTGAACATCGACGGGTGTTTACTCGGCAATACCGGTATTTGCAATGAGATGAGCAAATGTGCATGTAGAGCAGGATTGCATTGCATTGATGATTTGGCAATGTTGGAACATGACAATGCAGGTGGAGCATGTTATGGTTAATGTGGAAACATGAGAATGATGATATGAGCATGGCAATGCAGGTGGAGTATGTTATGGATGGTTGATTTGCTTACCTGTTTGGTCGTGTTTATCGTTCTATTGTGTACTTGCTGGGTCTTTGGACTCACTCTTGCTTTGTTGTTTTATTTTTAGGTAACCATGGAGGACGTCTTGCACGGGCGGGTGTAGCACATGAATAATTTCACGTTCTTACAGTACTTCACATATCTAACTTTTGGTAGTATGTTTAACTCCACCAGTAAGCTAGCATAGTTGCTTAAAAAAGGTATGGTGTAAGTGGTTGTTGCTTCATGAACAAGGTAGCGTTTGCTTAAATTGTTTAGCAGATGCCTAAAAGTGGTATTAGTATGCAATGATGGTAGCACTCTAGGTCCAGAGGATGGGCGGGGTGTTACAACCGCTGTCCCCACAACTGTTGCCCTCACCTTGCCGTTGCCATCCAGATCAAACCAAGTAGGTCATCCCTCCCAAACCAAGTAGGTCATCCCTCCCCCTTCGACATCTCCATTTTTATCTATCACGACAACACAGCACAAACCATTACAGAGCAAGTAGAGAGGAGGTAGGCAGGGGATATAGCCTAGGTGAGCTCAGGGAGGAGGCTGAGCCAGGGCCGATGTTGGAAGCTGGACGTCGAGTTGGAGGTGGTTGGGCATAACAGCTGACCGGGGCACCAGAGGCTAGGCCAGTCGACGACAGCTGAAGCCAGAGGTTGGGACCCAAGGGGGAACCTAGGGAAAAATGGAGAGGGGAGCTCGGAGGAGACTGCCGCAGTGCTTGCCGACGCCATGTCGGTGGCCGGTGGCGCAACCAGGAGCTAGTGTCGAGCGCTGGCTACACGCGCGATTGGGGGCCGAGCCATGGAACCATGCGGGAACCGACAGAGGGTCACGCCTACAGTGAGGTTGCGGCCAGCGGCAAGCTAGGACGGCTCGGCCGGGGCGCACGAAGAGGCAGTGGTGTGTAGATCGGAGAGAGAGACAGAGAGAGCTGACGTTTGGGGAGTTGCTGCTGGATTCTAGCATCAATAGATGTAAATGGTACAGTTAGAGCAGTGGTAGCATTCCGGGCTCAGCAGATAGGCCGGGGTGTTAAACTGTGCGCGTGCAGTGTGGGCACAATGCCGGGTGACACGCGCACGGCATGGCAGGGTCGGGTTGGCACGAGCATGCTCTCATGCGTGGCACACACGGGTCGGTCGGCTCGGTCGTGTGTAGCACAGGCGCCAGCGAAGTAATAGCGAAAAAGAGAGGGAAGAAAGAAGAGGAGAGAAAAGAGAATGCTAGCAAAATTTGGAATTCGTTCATTTGAAATTCCCCTTTCGAGTTTTGAATTTATCTTTGAATTCAAATTTGAATTTTCGGCTCTAATATTTGGATTTGAAATTTTAATATTCTTTTGCTTTTCGCTTTTCCTTTATTTTGATTTTTGATTTGAATTTGAATTTTGGATTTTTGGTTCAATTCAATTTCCATTTACTTGGCTCTTGTTCTTAGATTTTATTTTATTAATTGACCTGTTTGACAAAAATCCAAATAAAAAAGGAAAATTCGAATAACACCAATGCGAAATAGAAAGTTTTAAAACTTTCATATTTTCAAATACTCCAACTTTGGGATGTTACAGCAGGGCGCAGCGAGGGACGACGTGCGCAGGGCGTCGGTATCGGGGCGCGATGAACGGGATGCTGGGGCAAATACAGAAATACTTGGGGTGGTTAGCCCAGGGGCGTAGGTGCTGGGGCGCAGGGCGACGAGGTCCAGGGCGCCGAAGACCGGGGCGCAGAGCGCCAGCATCCAAGGCGGTGCGCGGCGCGCCGAGCCGTTGGCGCGCGCGCGGCTGCAGGGCGTGGTGTGCCAGGGAGCCGGGACGCCGAGGTATGTGGAGCGTAGGGCTCCGGGGTCTATGCAGCCCTTGCCCATCATTATAGTGTTGAGTTTCTGTCTTCTAGGGAAAACTCCAAGCATGATCTCCTGGTGTTCACATAAACTATCCAGTCTGAACATAAACAAATGGAACTTCCAGATCATAGCATTGAAATCTAAAAAACAATGTATATATCAAACATAAGAGTAACAAACTTACAGCATAGACAGACAGAACAAAGTAAACTAAATAAAAGCTCCAGGTATTTTGACACTGCTTTCAGAAATCTAAAGATTTAAAAAGTTGTACTTTACCAGATATATCTTTTTCCAAAACATATCAATTAACCCCATTTTAGTTATCTTTTCATTAAATTTAACAATTTTACCACATAGGGAATTTGTGACGTTCCACATTGGCACCCACACTGCTGATAGGTCATCTTTGTGCCACTAATCCTTCACAAGATTCAAGACAATTAACACTCGTAAACATTTAGATATATTAAAAACTTAAATGTGAGTGCTACATCAGCTCCATACATGCGCCATGTGAGATTCCACATATTGTTCATGTGGTAAAAACCGTTATATTCGATGGAGAAATAACAAAAACCGTTATAGTCAATTGAAATGCTTTGAAAAAAAACACCTAGGCTAAAATGAAACTTCTTTTTTTAAAAAAATTGTGGTTGTTTGAAACCAATGTCAAGAAAATGTGATGCCAATTTTGGTAGTTAAACTAAACTCCAATCCTGCAGATTTTTTTTTATAGTCCAGAAATATGTAAGTGTTCAAAGTTTTCAGTACTGCACATTCTTACGATTTAAATAAATAATATTTCGCTCATTCTATTCACTATGTGTTCATGCAAAATTCTTACTGCGGACAAACACAATTGCTAAGTCTGCAAGTTTATAATGCTGTTAGAAATCAGAGTTGGGCTTGTGTGATATGAAAATAGTTAAGTTTGGCTAGTTGCACGCCGGCCAAACTAAATATGGACACCATGACACGATGAAACGTTACTCTCAAGCTAAGTCAGACCAATCATGAGTACCATGAAACGCATGGCAGACCAAGTATAAGTTTCTTGATGGTGAAACAGATATAGACGTGTATCTCATAGTTATACACAAATAACATAAAAGCAAGATAAGAGATACTAAAAAGTAGTGCTTAGCATGCCTCACTGGAGAATGTACTCCCACGTCGGGTCTTGCAAATGGAAGGATGGGGTTTATTTATCCCTTGGATATGCTTTAGTGCCAATTGTCAAGAAAATAAAAGGATTGGAGGCCACATTTAGATTATTTACACATTCGAACTCAAGTTTCTATTAGAAGTATCTCAAAAGGCAATGAATAAAGAAGCACAAAGCAGTTCGGGTCCTGGGAAAGCTTTTTAGCTTCTTACAGTTATCTGACCCATAGAGTAATATCATGTGCTCGACAGTACAACTAAATGAAAAAACGTATTCAATGGGCTCATCTTGCATGGACCACTCGCCCTAACTTAATCCCATGAACATACTCTGTATCAATTGTATGAAACTGAGAGCAAAACAAAGATATCTAAATTAGCGTTAACTCCCTCGATTCTAAATTCATAACATTTTGAAACTGAATATGAGCTCCTCTGTTGTGCAAATATGCATGACTGCATCTACATCTGCGCACATATTCTAGTGAGCATATGCAGTGCTTAATAGTTGTGAGTTTTAACTGGTCTTCTATTTTTTTAAAAAAAAAGTACAGTTGGCTTCATCTCAACACTAAGCCATAAACAAAATAAAAAGGGAAAATTTGTTCAGTAGCACTGAAATGTCACCTCTTTCGGAAAATACCACTAAAAAAACGGGGTTTCGAAAATTACCACCGAAAGATTCATTTTTCTTCAGGATTTAGCATTTTGGACAAAAATACCCCTCCTCCCTCACCTTCTCTCCTCCTGCGCCGCCCCGTCCGCCTCCCTCTTCGCCGCCGGCCTCCCCGCTCCTCTCCCTCTTCTCCCCGCTCCCCTTCCTCTCCCTCCTCCTCGCCCTCCGCCTCCCCCGCCTCTCCCCCCGCCGGCTCCCCCTCCCCCGCCGCTCCTCCCTCCGCTCCCTCCCCGCCGCCCCCTCCCTCGCCGCCTCCCCCTCCGCTCCCTCCCCAGCTCCCCCTCCCCCGCCGCTCCCTCTCCGCCAGGCGATGAAGCCGGTCCGGGGCGTCGAACGCCGAAGGAGCCGGGCGTCGGGCGTTGGGCGCCAAAGGAGCCGGGAGGGGGAGGCGGCGGGGGAGGGGGAGCCGGGGAGGGAGCGGAGGGGGGAGAGGCGGGGGAGGGGAGCGGCGGGGGAGGGGGAGCCGGGGAGGGAGCGGAGGGGGAGGCGGCGAGGGAGGGGGCAGCGGCGAGGGAGCGGTGGGGGAGGGGGAGCCGGCGGGGGGGGAGGCGGAGGGCGAGGAGGAGGGAGAGGAAGGGGAGCGGGGAGAAGAGGGAGAGGAGCGGGGAGGCCGGCGGCGAAGAGGGAGGCGGACGGGGCGGCGCAGGAGGAGAGAAGGTGAGGGAAGGGGGTATTTTTGTCCAAATTGCAAAATCCCGAAGAAAAATGAACCTTTCGGTGGTAATTTTTGAAACCACGTTTTTTAGTGGTATTTTCCGAAAGAGGTGACCTTTCAGTGCTACTGAAACAAATTTTCCCAAATAAAAACATCAAAGCAGTTTTGATGAATATTCATTTGGTCAAGTGCATTACGCAGCTCTCATATATCAATCACATACGTAGAACCACACAAACCAAAAATATTAAACCATGAAGCTAAAATTTTTAGATAACCACAAACTTGAAAAGCCCCTAAAAATTCAAACCAAAATTTTTGTGAATTTTTGCTGCATTTTTGAGTGTTTTCTGGAAACTTTCCCTTTCGGGAAAGTCTCCCCTCGCGCCGCTTTCCTTTCTAGGCCGGGCGCCTTTTTCCCCCTCCGGCGCCCCGCTCCTTCCCGCCTTCTCCGCTGGCCGGCTCCCTCTCCCGCGGACGCCTCTCCCTCTCCCGCTGGCGCCGTGCCTGCTTCCCGCCTTCTCCCCTCTGCGGCGCCGCCCCGCTCCCCTTCTCTCGCTGGCGCCCCTCTCCCTCCCCGCCTCCTCCCCGCGCACGCGCGTGCGCTGCGCCGCGCCGCCTCTGCGCCCACGGCCGTGCCCCGCTCCCCGACCGCCTCCGCCGCCCCGACAGCCCCTGTCCGAAGTGCGCGGCCGTCCTCGCGCCACGTCGCCCCGCTCAGCTTCGGCCCCACCTGGCGGTCGCCACCTCCTCCCTTCCCCGCGCGCGGACGCGCCCCCGCCCCTGCGCAGCTACCTGCTCCCGTCTCCTCGCCTTTACGCCGCTGCAGAGCCGTGCGTCACCCCGGTCACCGCCCGTCCTGCGGAGGAGACGCTCACCCACTCCCGTCACTCCCTGTCGCCCCGGAGCCCGAGCCCTTGCCTTCCTCTCCACGCCTCGCTCCCCCTCCGCTCGGGTATAAAAGCCCCTCCCCCTCTCCCGCTCACTCTCTTGGTTCCCCAGCTCCTCCACCCCTCCCATTTGCCTCCCACCACTCCCAGCCGCCTCCCAGAGCCGCCGATTGGAGCCTCGCTGCCGTCCCCTGCGCCGGTGGCCCCCGAGAGCCAATCTCCCTCTCTCATTTCTCAATTGATTTCGCCTGGAGCATCTCCACCCTCCCCTAACCCCTTTGCCGCCCTTCTCTGGACAGGTGAAGCCCCGTGGAGCGCCGCCGTCGAGACCCCCTTCCGGCCGCAACCACCTCTCCGTGGCCAGCACGCTCCGGAGCTCCCTAGCACCCACCGTCGCCACCAATGTGAGCACCCGGTCCCCGTGAACGTGTAGCCGCGGCCGATTGAGCTAACTCACCGCCGGTGACCTCCCTCGCCGCCAAACACCCGAACCTCCCCCTTCTGTTCCCCGCCCTCTCCGTTGATCTCCTCGCCTTCCAACCGCCCAAAATGGGTTCCCCTCTCGAAGACGCGCCCGCCGGTGCCCTAGGTGGCCGCCGTCGCCACCGTAACCTCGCGCGCGGGGTTACTGTAGCAGCTGGAGGAGGAAGACGACTTCTCCCCGCGACGTGGCCTCCCCTCCGCCGTCCATCTCCCCGCTGCCATCTAATTTCGTCCGCCCGATCTCCCGTACCGTTTCGCCCGTTTTCCCCTCTTCATCGCCATCCGTTCCACCCCGCAGCTCATCCCGTCCGTCCGCCCCGCCACATCTCCGCCACCCGCCCGAGCCACGTGGCGGGCATCCGAGCCGCGTGAGCGCGCGTGTCAGTGGGCCGAGTCGGCCTGCTCCGTCGCCGAGCGCGCGCGCGAGCTGTGGGCCGCGCGGGCCGCACATTGCCAGGCCGCGCGGTAGCGCTGGGCCAGCCCGAGCACTGTTCATTTGAATTTCCAGTGATTTATCAATTTCCAAAATCCCAGAAAATCCAAATAAATCCTAGAAAATCACAGAAAATCTCAAAAATTCCCAAATTTCACCACTTTGCTCCAAATAATATCCTGGACCCATTGTTGGCCTCCACTTCCACAGAATCATCCCAGATAAATTCCTAAAATTCCATTTGAAGGATTTATGCATTTTATTCCTTTTTAATTAGTTTAATTTTTCCTCGCTTGATTAGTTACAAGCTGGATTTAATTATTTTATGTGTTCTGCGTTAGTGTCGGAGATTCAAGAAGTTCAAGAGCAAGTTCAGGATCCAGGCGTTTCATCGTTCGAGCTAGCTGAAATCGTCCGGATTGACGGCAAGTCCCAAATCCTTTGATAATGTTGCAACCCATGTGATTTAATTATGTTAATATGCTATTTGCATTATGCTATTTGTGAAATGCTAGTTTAAAGTAAAATAAAATGTTTAGAATGACATGTGATATAGTTAGACCTACCACCGATAAATGCCATGTTTGATTTGTTGCCATGCCATTGAAACCCTAGAAATAATTACTTGATAACCTAGATAACTGTAGATTAATATTATCATGCAAAAGTCTTACACTGTTAAGGTTGTGGCTGTGGGCCAATAGGATTTGGAAAACCCGACACTAAGGTAGGGTGGTATGGGACACCGTATCTTAGAGCGGAGAGTGCCGGCGTGCACAAGGTAGGGTAAGGGTGAGTGGGAAACCGCGAGACGGTCTACGCCCACCGCTTACCTTAGGTTGGGTCGCGGGCCTGATGAGGTTGCGGACCATGTGAAAATATAAGGACTGAAACCCTTGCGCTGAGTGAATGTCACAGTGATCGCTCAACCACAGGAGTTGACTTGTCAACACTGGTCTAGTAGCTGCTCAACTCAATTGAAACTCTACAGGATGAGATGTCAGGATGCCGGGGAGTTAGGTATGCCGCTGGGTACCTAACAACGGTAGTAGACACTTAAAACGGCTTAGAGAAGTTTGTTTATGTTTGGCCGTGACTGAGTGATGCTACCGGGTAGAGCCTATATAAAGAATTGAGCAGTGAAACGACCTGACTTCCTTAACTCTTTCGCGGGAGTTAAAGAGATCGTGTGGTTAAGCTGAGCAAACTCTGCAGAGTCAAATAAATGGTATTCGAATACGCCGTGCTCCCGGTTAATGGAGCTGTGTCACTTGGGTGATTCCAGCAGCGAAGCTTAAGTAGTTTTGTAAATGTTTAACTTGAGTAGGTTGGATAATGAACTCTTTATGAAAATCCCTGAGATCTTAAGAAGTAGTTTTGAGTCCGTCTTACTAAAAGGTTTGCAAATAAAACTGCATCCACTCAAAGTTAATAAACCAAGTATATTCCCTTCCTTTGATGTTCCGTGCATGTAGTAAGATAGAGTCCCTTTGGGACTTGCTGAGCCGGTTGTTTGGCTCACGGCTTGCTTAATCCATTCTTTAGAGGACCAAGACTCTGGTGAAGGTCTCCCCGTCGAGGACGTCCCTGAGGATTTCTTCGTCGACGAGGACCCGTGGCTTTAGGTCTTCGCCGCGCTCGAAGCGGATTCTGGAAGTCTTTTGTAATGTAATTATGCTTTGGGCTTGCACGCCCCGCTGTCAAAAACCTGGATAGTAATCCTTATGTGAAATATATGCTTGACTTTTGTTGTAAGCATGCAATGGTATACTCTTGCGCGACACTCCATAACTGTTCATGCGTGAATAGTTACGGAATGCCGTGTCCGTACGCGCCCCTGGAAACGGGGGCGTTACAAGAAGTGGTATCAGAGCAGGCTCTTTGACCGTAGGTTGAGACCTAAGGCAAACTAGGAAGCGATTTTATCGCCAAACTTAATTTAAGCCATAAAAAGGATTTACGAAAACTATAAGGATTATTGCTGTCTTGTTCCTCTCTTGTTGCTACCTTATTTGTCTTAAATTTATTTCTGCTTAAGTTTTAATTTTGCAAATGTTTACTGTTCTCCTTGTCTAACTTCAAAATTTCGTTTCGACAGATGGTGCACTACGTGTTCTCGCGCCCGGATCGCATGGATGGTTGGCCCCACAAGCTGTGGGAGATGCAGCGTCACCTCGGAGCCACGGAGTACCACAGCCCAATGTTCCACGCTGTGGGCCGCTTCCGTGGAGGACAGCGGTACGAGTGGAAGGCGTGGGTGACCCTCACACCCTTGCCTGTCCGCCCGGACCTCGAGCACAGATTCATCACCAGGAGGATCAGCAGAGATGATGCAGTCCAGGACGCAGCCCAAAAGGCTGCACTCTACCTGAGGAACTACTATGACCAATAGTTCGCAGGCTCGCCCTTTGACCTGATCCCGCAGCAGCTTCAGGATGCTTTGGCAGTTCCGAGGTTTGGTGAGGAGGACGATCCCCGCTTGGCGGGCATTGCCACCCTCATGGCTGAGCAGGTGGAGCGCTACGACCGAGCAGTTGCAGAGTCCAGGGCTCTGCAGAGACGGCTTTGGGACACCCGCGAGCAGGTGCAGCACCTCCGGGAGTCCCTCCTCCGCTACGAGGCCCTTGAGGCAGGCGAGGCCTCGGACTGCGGAGAGTCGCCCAGCGTCCAGTCCTCTTGCTCTACAGTGCAGTCCAGGCGTAGGCGCAGGATGACTGCGGCACAGTACCGTGCCAGGTTCCGCCCCGCAGCCCCTCTTGCCCTTCCAGCACCGGGGGATATGGAGGAGTAGATGCTGTTCGCTAGTTAGTCTGCCCCTTTTGTAATAGCAGTACTTTTGTATGTAATGCAAGTGTAGTCATGAACCCTAAGTGGTCTGTGTACCACTTGCCTTTTGTAAATTTATGTTCATTAATCCTTTATGTTGCTTGCCTAATTATCAGTATGTTCTCCCTGTGTTCAAAGTGTTCTCATGTCCCCGTTCGCTCTCGTACTTATCTTGTTCGCCCTGTACTTACCTTGTATTTCGGTGTCTTACTTATCTAATCTTGCTTGTCAAAGCCGCTGCAAAGCTAATCTCAAGTTCCCAATTGGCAGATGGACCCAAACCAGCAGAGTGGTCAGACCAGCGGGCAGGGTGCACCTGCCACAGATCAAGCCACGCTCGCCAGTGTGATAGCAATGTTGGAGCAAAATCGTTACCAGGGAGAGCAGAACATCTTACGAGTGTTAGATCAGCAGGCCCGTCTACTTGAGCAGATTGCAACCAGATCTCCAGGTATCCAAGGTGGAGGTAATGCTCCTCGGGATGGTGCACCAATTTCCACCCGATGGGCAGACTTTTTGAAGACGCGTCCACCAGTCTTCTCCACCACAGCTGACCCTATGGTAGCTGAGGATTGGCTTGTGGACGTGGAAAGGAAGCTTCAGACAGCACAGTGTGATGACAAAGAAAAGGTGCTATACGCATCCCACCAGTTGCAGGGCGCTGCAGCAACATGGTGGATCAACTATCAGCGCACACTTCAAAACAGGGAAGTGACTTGGGATGAATTCTCAAAGGCCTTTCGCAAGGCACACATACCAGATGGCATTATGGAGGCTAAGCGCCGAGAGTTCCTAGAGCTTAAGCAAGGTGGACGCACTGTTATGGAATATTTACATCAGTTCAACCACCTTTCTCGTTATGCCCCCGAGGATGTCGACAGCGAAGATAAGAAAATGAGCAAGTTCCGCGCAGGATTGCAACAATCCTTAAAATTCCATATTTCCGCCATAAAATTCAAGGACCTACATGAGATGGTGGACAGCTTGATCATCTCAGAAGAGGCTCGAGGTGAGATGGAAGATTTCAGAAAGCGCAAGGCCGCACATAAGTCACAATCATCTTCATACAATGCTCAGCGAAGCAAGACTTCGGGATCCTCCTCATTCCGATCCCAATCCTCCCGACAGTATGTAATGCTGCCAAAGAATCAGTCGGGACAATCTCAACAGTACAACTCTCCTACACCCTTGGCAATCAAATGCCCCACTTGTGGTGGAAACCATCTTGCCAGCGCCTGTCCACGAAGATCCAATGCTTGCTTCCATTGTGGAGAAATTGGGCACTTCAGAGATCACTGCCCCAGGAAGAGCATGCCATCAGATGCTGCGAAATTGCAAGTCCAAAACCAGCAATAGCAAGAAACAAAGACACAAGCTAGCCCTAGTACTCCAAAGGGAGGCTATCTGCAAATTAAGGCAGCCGGACCCCAATCTCCAGCAGGCACAGCCAACTTCACGTCAGTAGGCAGAGGCAGAGGTCGCACCAGACCAACCTTTTATGCAAGGGTAAATCATATATCAGCAGAAGATGCAGCTGGAGCGAGTGATGTCATTGCTGGTATGTTCCCCATCAACTCCATACCTGCATTGATTTTATTTGACCCTGGTGCAACGCATTCATTTATTTCAAAGAGTTTTGCCTCAAGAAATCAGTTGCCTTCTGTTTCACTGCCAAGACCTTATGTGGTTGAAACCCCTGGGGTTAGAATGGAGTCCCACCATGGGTGTGCGGGACTTAACATAAAAATCCAAGGGGTAGACTTTAGAGCAGACTTATTGCAGTTAGATATGTCCGGATTAGATGCCATCTTGGGCATGAATTGGTTGGCCAAGAACAAAGGCAAAGTAGACTGTGAAGTCAAAACAGTGTCATTGGTTAACCCTGAAGGTCAGAGGATAGTAGTAGAGACAGATCGAAAATTACTAAAGGATGCCAGAAAGCGTATGATCAACATGATAACAGCCACACCAGATCAAGTGCCAGTGGTACAAGAATATCCAGATGTATTTCCGGAAGAATTACCAGGAAGACCCCCTGACAGGCAAGTGGAACTTGCGATAGAATTGGTACCCGGCACCAAGCCAATTGCCAAACATCAATATAGAATGTCAGCCAGTGAATTGAAAGAGTTGAAGAAGCAGTTAGATGAACTACTGGAAAAAGAATTTATACGACCAAATATTTCACCTTGGTCGGCCCCAGTTCTGTTTGTGAAGAAGAAGAATGGAGAGCTAAGGATGTGTGTTGATTACAGAGGTTTGAATGCTGTCACAATCAAAAACAAGTATCCCCTCCCAAGAATTGATGATTTGTTTGACCAACTCAAGGGTGCCAAAGTGTTTTCCAAGATCGACTTGCGCTCGGGTTATCATCAGCTTAAAATCCGAGAGCAAGATCGAGAGAAGACAGCCTTCATCACTCGATATGGATTATTCGAGTTCACAGTCGTTCCCTTTGGTTTAACCAATGCGCCAGCTTATTTCATGAATCTTATGAACCTGGTGCATATGGACCAATTGGACCGATTCGTGGTAGTCTTCATCGATGATATTCTGATATATTCCAAGAGTGAAGAAGAACACAAGGAACATCTGCACATGGTATTGACAAGATTAAGAGAGCACCAATTATATGCCAAGTTCGACAAGTGCAGCTTTTGGCTGAAGGAAGTTGCTTTCTTGGGATACATTATATCTGAAGATGGAGTCAAAGTTGATCCAGAAAAGATATCAGCAGTTATGGAATGGAAGCAGCCAAAGACCGTGACTGAGGTGAGAAGTTTTCTTGAATTGGCGGGCTATTATCGCCGGTTCATAGAAGGATTCTCACGAATATCTCGTCCGCTCACTCAACTTCTGAAGAAAGACAGACCATTCACCTGGACAGATGCTTGTGAGGAAAGTTTTCAGATGCTGAAGACCAAGTTGACAACAACACCAGTATTGATTTTGCCCAACCCAGAAAAGGAATTCCAAATCTATTGCGATGCTTCAAAGCAAGGTTTGGGATGTGTACTCATGCAAGATGGAAAGGTTGTTGCCTATGCGTCTAGACAGTTGAAGCCACATGA
The DNA here is from genome assembly GCA_017311315.1 of Dendrocalamus latiflorus. Lineage (NCBI taxonomy): Eukaryota > Viridiplantae > Streptophyta > Magnoliopsida > Poales > Poaceae > Dendrocalamus > Dendrocalamus latiflorus. Next base: position 12,917,883 of record CM029663.1, read on the forward strand.
AGAGAATTACCCCACACACGATTTAGAACTAGCAGCGGTGGTGCATGCACTCAAAATCTGGCGGCACTACCTGCTAGGGAATCGTTGTGAGATGTTCTCGGATCATAAGAGTTTGAAGTACTTGTTCACGCAGCCAGAGTTGAATATGAGACAACGAAGATGGCTGGAATTGATCAAGGACTATGATGTGGATCTCCAGTATCACCCGGGCAAAGCCAATGTAGTCGCTGATGCCCTCAGTCGAAAAGCTCGTCCCAGCAAAGCCAATACCACAGAGTACCCACCAGAGTTAAAAAGAGATATACTGCGACTGAATCTAGTGATCACAGAACAGGGTGAAGGAACAGCCTTAGAGATCCAACCACTACTGACCGATCAGATCAAAGCAGCACAGGGTGAAGATAAAGAGATTCAAAAACTGAAAAAGGATATGCAAGAAGAAAATTCATCAGAGTATGCGATAGACGAACAGGGAATCCTTACCTTCCGTGGTCGCTATTGCATACCCGACAAGAAAGAATTAAGAGAGTTGATATTATCTGAAGCCCATTCGTCTCAGTTCTCAATTCACCCAGGAGGTACCAAGATGTACCAAGACTTGAAGAAAAAGTATTGGTGGAACCAGATGAAGAAGGAAGTGGCAGAGTATGTAGCCAAATGTGATGTCTGCCAGCAGATCAAGATAGACCACCAGAAACCATCGGGACTATTGCAGCCTTTACCAATACCCGAATGGAAATGGGATAGTATCGGCATGGATTTCATTACTGGACTTCCCAAGAATCGTGAGGGATATGATGCTATCTGGGTCATTGTCGATAGATTGACCAAGGTGGCTCATTTCCTCCCGATCAAGCAAACATACGGGAAGGACAAGCTTGCTGAGTTGTATTTAACCAGAATAGTGGCACTACATGGAGTTCCGAAGAAAATTGTGTCAGATAGAGGAGCGCAGTTTACATCCAAGTTTTGGGAGAAATTGCATGAAGCTATGGGCACCGATCTGAACTTCGGTTCAGCATACCACCCGCAGACAGATGGACAGATAGAAAGAACCAACCAGATTTTGGAAGATAAGTTGAGAGCTTGTGCAATTGTGTATGGTGCAGCCTGGAATACTTGCCTACCATTCGCTCAGTTCTCATACAACAATAGCTACCAAGCCAGTATCCAAATGGCCCCATTTGAAGCACTTTATGGCAGAAAATGCAGGACCCCTCTGAATTGGACAGAAACAGGCGAGCGACAACTTATTGGTCCCCAGATTGTTCAACACGCAGAAGCACATGTTAGACTTGTCAGAGACAGACTCAAAGTGGCACAAGACCGACAGAAGAGCTACGCAGATAACCGCAGGAAGGATCTGAGCTTTGAAGTTGGAGACTTCGTCTACATCAAGGTTACCCCATTCAAAATAGTCAAGAGGTTTCAAGTGAAAGGCAAATTAGCACCAAGATATGTGGGACCGTTTCAAATTATCGGAAGAGTTGGTGAGGTTGCTTATCAAGTACAGCTTCCACCCAACTTGTCAAGAATGCACAATGTGTTCCACGTATCTCAGCTTCGAAAGTGTCTGCGACAGCCAACAGATGAAGTGCCATTGTCAGATATTGAATTGCAGGATGATTGCACATATGCTGAAGAACCACTACAAATACTTGAAACGTCAGAAAGGCAACTCAGAAACAAGAATGTCAGATTCTGCAGAGTACAGTGGAAGAACCATACAGCGGACGAGTCCACTTGGGAACGAGAATCAGACTTGCAGCGGGATTTCCCCAACTTACTCCCTGGATCAAGTTAATCTCGGGGTCGAGATTCTTTTAAGGGGGGTAGGTTGAAAAGCCCCTAAAAATTCAAACCAAAATTTTTGTGAATTTTTGCTGCATTTTTGAGTGTTTTCTGGAAACTTTCCCTTTCGGGAAAGTCTCCCCTCGCGCCGCTTTCCTTTCTGGGCCGGGCGCCTTTTTCCCCCTCCGGCGCCCCGCTCCTTCCCGCCGTCTCCGCTGGCCGGCTCCCTCTCCCGCAGACGCCTCTCCCTCTCCCGCTGGCGCCGCGCCCGCTTCCCGCCTTCTCCCCTCTGCGGCGCTGCCCCGCTCCCCTTCTCTCGCTGGCGCCCCTCTCCCTCCCTGCCTCCTCCCCGCGCACGCGCGTGCGCTACGCGTTGCGCCTGCGCCGCGCCGCCTCTGCGCCCACGGCCGTGCCCCGCTCCCCGACCGCCTCCGCCGCCCCGACAGCCCCTGTCCGAAGTGCGCGGCCGTCCTCGCGCCACGTCGCCCCGCTCAGCTTCGGCCCCACCTGGCGGTCGCCACCTCCTCCCTTCCCCGCGCGCGGACGCGCCCCCGCCCCTGCGTAGCTACCTGCTCCCGTCTCCTCGCCTTTACGCCGCTGCAGAGCCGTGCGTCACCCCGGTCACCGCCCGTCCTGCGGAGGAGACGCTCACCCACTCCCGTCACTCCCTGTCGCCCCGGAGCCCGAGCCCTTGCCTTCCTCTCCACGCCTCGCTCCCCCTCCGCTCGGGTATAAAAGCCCCTCCCCCTCTCCCGCTCACTCTCTTGGTTCCCCAGCTCCTCCACCCCTCCCATTTGCCTCCCACCACTCCCAGCCGCCTCCTAGAGCCGCCGATTGGAGCCTCGCTGCCGTCCCCTGCGCCGGTGGCCCCCGAGAGCCAATCTCCCTCTCCCATTTCTCAATTGCTTTCGCCTGGAGCATCTCCACCCTCCCCTAACCCCTTTGCCGCCCTTCTCTGGACAGGTGAAGCCCCGTGGAGCGCCGCCGTCGAGACCCCCTTCCGGCCGCAACCACCTCTCCGTGGCCAGCACGCTCCGGAGCTCCCTAGCACCCACCGTCGCCACCAATGTGAGCACCCGGTCCCCGTGAACGTGTAGCCGCGGCCGATTGAGCTAACTCGCCGCCGGTGACCTCCCTCGCCGCCAAACACCCGAACCTCCCCCTTCTGTTCCCCGCCCTCTCCGTTGATCTCCTCGCCTTCCAACCGCCCAAAATGGGTTCCCCTCTCGAAGACGCGCCCGCCGGTGCCCTAGGTGGCCGCCGTCGCCACCGTAACCTCGCGCGCGGGGTTACTGTAGCAGCTGGAGGAGGAAGACGACTTCTCCCCGCGACGTGGCCTCCCCTCCGCCGTCCATCTCCCCGCTGCCATCTAATTTCGTCCGCCCGATCTCCCGTACCGTTTCGCCCGTTTTCCCCTCTTCATCGCCGTCCGTTCCACCCCGCAGCTCATCCCGTCCGTCCGCCCCGCCACATCTCCGCCACCCGCCCGAGCCACGCGGCGGGCATCCGAGCCGCGTGAGCGCGCGTGTGAGTGGGCCGAGTCGGCCTGCTCCGTCACCGAGCGCGCGTGCGAGCTGCGGGCCGCGCGTCGCCGCCGTGGGCCGCGCGGTAGCGCTGGGCCGGCCCGAGCACTGTTCATTTGAATTTCCAGTGATTTATCAATTTCCAAAATCACAGAAAATCCCAAAAATTCCCAAATTTCACCACTTTGCTCCAAATAATATCCTGGACCCATTGTTGGCCTCCACTTCCACAGAATCATCCCAGATAAATTCCTAAAATTCCATTTGAAGGATTTATGCATTTTATTCCTTTTTAATTAGTTTAATTTTTCCTCGCTTGATTAGTTACAAGCTGGATTTAATTATTTTATGTGTTCTGCGTTAGTGTCGGAGATTCAAGAAGTTCAAGAGCAAGTTCAGGATCCAGGCGTTTCATCGTTCGAGCTAGCTGAAATCGTCCGGATTGACGGCAAGTCCCAAATCCTTTGATAATGTTGCAACCCATGTGATTTAATTATGTTAATATGCTATTTGCATTATGCTATTTGTGAAATGCTAGTTTAAAGTAAAATAAAATGTTTAGAATGACATGTGATATAGTTAGACCTACCACCGATAAATGCCATGTTTGATTTGTTGCCATGCCATTGAAACCCTAGAAATAATTACTTGATAACCTAGATAACTGTAGATTAATATTATCATGCAAAAGTCTTACACTGTTAAGGTTGTGGCTGTGGGCCAATAGGATTTGGAAAACCCGACACTAAGGTAGGGTGGTATGGGACACCGTATCTTAGAGCGGAGAGTGCCGGCGTGCACAAGGTAGGGTAAGGGTGAGTGGGAAACCGCGAGACGGTCTACGCCCACCGCTTACCTTAGGTTGGGTCGCGGGCCTGATGAGGTTGCGGACCATGTGAAAATATAAGGACTGAAACCCTTGCGCTGAGTGAATGTCACAGTGATCGTTCAACCACAGGAGTTGACTTGTCAACACTGGTCTAGTAGCTGCTCAACTCAATTGAAACTCTACAGGATGAGATGTCAGGATGCCGGGGAGTTAGGTATGCCGCTGGGTACCTAACAACGGTAGTAGACACTTAAAACGGCTTAGAGAAGTTTGTTTATGTTTGGCCGTGACTGAGTGATGCTACCGGGTAGAGCCTATATAAAGAATTGAGCAGTGAAACGACCTGACTTCCTTAACTCTTTCGCGGGAGTTAAAGAGATCGTGTGGTTAAGCTGAGCAAACTCTGCAGAGTCAAATAAATGGTATTCGAATACGCCGTGCTCCCGGTTAATGGAGCTGTGTCACTTGGGTGATTCCAGCAGCGAAGCTTAAGTAGTTTTGTAAATGTTTAACTTGAGTAGGTTGGATAATGAACTCTTTATGAAAATCCCTGAGATCTTAAGAAGTAGTTTTGAGTCCGTCTTACTAAAAGGTTTGCAAATAAAACTGCATCCACTCAAAGTTAATAAACCAAGTATATTCCCTTCCTTTGATGTTCCGTGCATGTAGTAAAATAGAGTCCCTTTGGGACTTGCTGAGCCGGTTGTTTGGCTCACGGCTTGCTTAATCCATTCTTTAGAGGACCAAGACTCTGGTGAAGGTCTCCCCGTCGAGGACGTCCCTGAGGATTTCTTCGTCGACGAGGACCCGTGGCTTTAGGTCTTCGCCGCGCTCGAAGCGGATTCTGGAAGTCTTTTGTAATGTAATTATGCTTTGGGCTTGCACGCCCCGCTGTCAAAAACCTGGATAGTAATCCTTATGTGAAATATATACTTGACTTTTGTTGTAAGCATGCAATGGTATACTCTTGCGCGACACTCCATGACACTCCATAACTGTTCATGCGTGAATAGTTACGAAATACCGAGCCCGTACGCGCCCCTGGAAACCTGGAAACGGGGGCGTTACAAAACTGATAACTGAAAATTTTTAGATAACCACAAACTGATAATTGAAAGTGTTAGCACGGAATTTACAAACTGTTTACACGATCTCAACCTACAATTCACGACAAATCTGGATAGCTCAGCTCCGAAATTAAAAGCACAAGTGAATCAAACACATCTAAGAAAGAATTGGGTAACATCTCTCGACCAAATCCTCCAAAATTACAACGAAATAGTTACAGCACCATCCCTCAGCTCTCAACAGCGCACCTAAATCCAACAAAGAATCGCGAAATGGGTGGTTTTACAAATGGGGAGAAATCAACTAGGGGATGGGGAGGGGGGCGGAGGCGCGCACATCAGAGGAAGCCGAGGAGGACGCCGGCGCCGAGCACGAAGAGCCAGACGATGTGGACGAGCAACAGCGCCTGCCCAGAGACGGGCGCGGACCCGGCGCCGACCTCACAGTACCCGCGCCGCGCCACGCGCGCGCCGGCGCACGCGGCCTCGGGGCAGCCACACCAGTACGTGACCCCGTCGGCGCCGCAGACCGGGTCGGGGCGGAAGCACCGCACCGGGCACGACGTTGCGTCGCTTCCCCCGTCCGACACGGAGGCCGCGCAGGGGTCGGCGGGCTCGGCCGCGACCGCCGCCGCGGCGGAGGACGAGGCTAGGGTTTGGGCGAGGAGGAGCGAGAGGGTCGCGATGAGGAGGCGGAGGCGGGTGGTTGGGGTCGAGGGCGGCATGATGGCGTCGCCGGCGGCCGGTGGTCGCCGGCGATGGGCTGGGCGGGGCGGGGTTCGCGGCGGCCGGCCTTTGGGGTGGGGAGGAGGGCGTCGCGATGGTGGTGGTTGGAAGCCAAGGGCGCGGTGGAATCGCTTTGGTTAGGGATGTGCTGGGTGGTGGGATCGGGTTTGGTAGGACTTGCCGTCGGCCGTTGGGTTGGCCGCTTGCTCTTGTCTTTTTTTATGGGAAAATTGAGTATATAGGACTGAGTTGAGTGTGATTTTGTGAAATAGGATCAAGTTTTTTGGACTTGTAAATATAGGACTGAGTTCACCACCTTCTTGCAAATATAGGATTTTTTCCATTTTAATTTCATTTCCATTTTTCAGGCATTTTTCTCCACGCGAAATGACCCTTTTACCCTTCTTCCTCCTCACTTGGCCGCGCTGCCGCCTGGCCGCGCCGCCCCCTCGCTGGCCGCGCCGCCCCCTCGCCCGCCCCGCGCCGCCGCCGCTCCCTCGCCTGCCCCGCGCCGCGCCGCCGCCGCTCCCTCGCCTGGGGAGGGAGCGGCGGCGCGGCGCGGCGCGGGCGAGGGAGCGGCGGCGGCGCGGGGCAGGCGAGGGAGCGGCGGCGGCGCGGGGCGGGCGAGGGGGCGGCGCGGCCAGCGAGGGGGCGGCGCGGCCAGGCGGCGGCGCGGCCAGGTGAGGAGGAAGAAGAAGGGCAAAAGGGTCATTTCGCGTGGAGAAAAATGCCTGAAAAATGGAAATGAAATTAAAATGGAAAAAATCATATATTTGCAAGAAGGTGGTGAACTCAGTCCTATATTTACAAGTCCAAAAAACTTAATCCTATTTCACAAAATCACACTCAACTCAGTCCTATATACTCAATTTTCCCCTTTTTTATTTACTGCGTCCGAGAATAGCAATTGCCAATTGGCGAGTTTTAAGCTTTCTTCGTATTGATTTTTAAAATTACTATTTTATAGTAAATAGTTTTATATAGTATCTAACTTTAAATAGAGTGCTTTTAAAGACGGTGTCTAGTAGTCGATTGTAATACATACTACAGTGACTTTATTTATATCGATCAAAATCGTACCAAGTGTCTCCTTGCAAACTGTTATTATTGTAATCATTTCACTAAAGCTGCCAAAATTACCACCAAAATTTTGGGAAAAAAAACCTAAAAATGCCAAATATTGATCGAAATTACCCTATTTTTTTTATCAAGACAAGCATCAGCACCCATGAGCTTCGAACCAAACACCCCTAAAGGCGTGTTGTGTTGTTCTGGTGTGGAGCGTGATTTTGAAATTGGAGGCGGTGGGGATTTTGGAATTTTTGTTACTTTTTATTATTTATGAGCCTTGTGTAGATCGGACAGCACCCATGGGCCGAGGATTGCCTCTTAAAATAGAAAAAGAACCTACGGATTGGCAAACTGCACGCAATTCCCTTCTTCGCTTCGCTTGCTTCTGATGGAGTGCTAAAATTGCTTTTCCTGATTTCATCCTACTCCTATGCCAGATCCGCAACAGAAGTTATCCTTGTCCACACAAGGGTCAGGGGCCTCTTCTTTTTGTCCTATAAAAGCTGTATTTTATTTTTTTTATAGTAACTAGTTTTTAAATAGAGTATCTTTTCAATACGGAGTTTAAAAGTTAATTATAACACGCATTATAACGACTTTATTTATATTAATCAAAATCACATATAAATTTCTCTTATACCATACTTTACACTCGTAAACAAACAAAAAATTATAAACTATAATCATCAGCCGAAACAAAAAAGAACATACCCCTTCCCTTGCGGTGCCGGGGCACCGTCGCCGTCCAACCAATCCACAGTAGGTGTGAATTGCGTTGCGCAAACAACAAACATGCGCACATACATGTAGTCTTGTTCGGTAAACCTCTCAATTTTTTCACAAGTCTCAAGTTAATCCTTGCAAGCCCACAATTCTATTAACCATATGACTAGCTACTATATCCTCACGGTACAGTTGCAATTAGTAATTTTGCAAACAGCAAGGAGGATGCTGAAATGCGATTTTAGCCCCAAGAAGAACATTCCAGTTATTCCATCACGGGTAGACCCAGATAGTGCAACCACAGAGACAAGCCATCCAAATGTACGATACGACTCCAGTCGTTGGCTTAACAAACAGTAGATATCAATAGATAGCTGCCCAAGATTTCATCAGAATCTAAACAACACAAGTCAGATAGATATCCCTCCACCGTCTAGCATCAACCTTTCCATGAAGGAACCTAGTTCCATTAAGTAGATATGAAGTTATACGCTGAAATAAAAAACTGACAAACTGGCCATGTCCCTTGCCTGTCACCCCAATGGCATCAGAAGATTTCACCAGCGGCCAAGATGAAATAAGTTCGAAAATATAGTCAGTGCCTCTTAGTCAGCATCCATCTCCTCAAGCGCTGCCTGAGCTGCAGCCTTGGCCTGCTCCAATAGATCATCTGGAACCTGTATGCCAAGTGAGCAGAGAAGTTCAGTTACAAATTCATATCACAAATCTATGGACAGTTTTTTCCCCAGTACCTTCTGATGCTGACGATTTGATTCATCACATATCCAGCTCAATTCCAACTCAAAAGCTTTGTCCTTGGCTTCATCATGTACTCCATAAATGCTGCATTGAACAAATTATGAGTCCAAATTTTGTGCAGACAGCAGTAGCCTTTTCAGGTATGTTGACATCAAGTAGCAGGAAATATATAAAAGAAACATCCACCAGTTTGTTTTGGTTTGCTTTGTTCATTAGCACCAATTGACATAAGAAGTAATCTATCACCTACCTTTTTAACAAGGAGGATTTACAACAAACAATCTGTTTCAAGATCATCTAAGCTAAATACTTTAGCCTATTACATTGCAACCACGATATTTCTAAGCAGTTCACTACCATTAATATTCATATAAGCATACCAGTAAAATTTTGAAATCAAATACTGTAGAGTCTAAAGGTATGTACTCACAGAAACTCTCAATGACTAATGCAATGATTATTAACAAGTACTGTACACCTTATGTGTGACATTATACATAAAAAAAGAACAGTACAGGTACTAGAATGATGTTGAACATCAAGTGAAATGAAATAATGTAAAGAAATATGAATGACAACAAAGCTGTAGACAATAGCAAGCATTCACACAAAAGTAAAAGTGGCAAATTCATGAACACAATTGTATTATTACGGAAAAAGAGCATTTAAGACATACATCTTTGCAACCTCAACAATGCCTTCCCGGCAGGTAAGCTCAGAAAGCTTCAGCTTCTCTATCTCACTGCAAGACTAACAGTTTGAATCAGAATCATTCTGATAACCATAAGACAAACAAAATATAGAATTATCAGACTAAATATACGGAGATAAATTTAATAGCAATTGCTAAAGCATTCTTATTAAACACGTTCTGGATCACAAAAGCTAGAGCCATTAGTTACCTCAATGAAGAATAGGTTACAAACAGATCTTTCCTCAGAAAGAAGGGGAAAGATGTACTTAAAAAAAAGGGGAATAGAGTTATAGTATAACAAGTGGATTTTAGATGATATATAAATAAACTGCCCATCAGTTTATGGATCCACATAACACTTTAGTGTTCATACTGACCAGTCAACAAAACAAAAGCATACAGAGGAACATCTTTGAAAAATGTGTGGTATCCATATGCTAACTGTGGCTTGGCTATTTCAAACTTCTAAGTATAAAACAGCACAAAACATGAAAGAATGTTGTAAGGGTCCAATAAAATTCCAAATGCTAAGATGGTATATGGAGGAACATCCCTCACTGCCATGTACTTTGGTTCTCAGTCAGCCGGGCTGTAATAATATTTGTCTTTGCTCTAGGAAAAAATACGATATTTATGGGATCCTTTATCTAAGCATTGACTAGTGATTTGCAACAGAAGAACAGATGCATGCTAACAAAGAGACAACAGGAAGGTGGTAAACTTACGTTTTTGCAGCCTGTCTTCCTTTCCCCAGTGCAGCACCAAAGTATTTCTGTTCAAGATTCAATTCAATGAACAATATGAATTTTAAATACACAAAACACTTAGTTTCTTAATGCAATTGATAAACAACAGCATCCATATATGATATATACCAGCAAGTACATATGAATGCCTCTTGGTGCATCTATCAAACATGTGTTCACAACTGATGGAAGACATAATTCATGTAAAAACTAAAACATGAGCCCATGCACTACCATAAGATATAGCTTCTTGTGTACTGTAAAATGCAGTGACAACTTACATAGGAGACTCCTGAGGGCTCTATCATGTAGAGCTGTGGCCCATCCCTATCATAACCTCCAAGAATAACTCCACAACCGAAAGGCCTAAAACAACAGAAATAAAGTCAGAATCAAGTATAGGAACCAAAACTAATGTATTAATGAATGCAAGTCATGTCTCCAGTAACCAGGCGACAATAATGTTGAATGTCTTACCTAAGCCACCAGTAGAGTGTACAGAGATGAACATAGCTTGCCACACGATCTGCCAATTCTTTTACAGAAATGGGTTCCCCATAGACCCTGGTGCAGTGCAGTTTTAGAGCATACCATATAAAGATGCCCGCACAGTCTAAAAGTCTAGGTGCTTACTTTTCATAACTGGCTGCTTCCGATTTTGCTCTTGAAACAATTTGCCTGCCATCTGCCGCTAAACCAGCAACAGCCTGAAAATGAGGATGAAAATAATTTCTAGTTAAAACAGGATTTGTTAGAGGGATGAGTAGATACAAACCCTCATATCAATAGACAGGCATCATATCAAGATAAATTGAAGTAAATATCTCAATAGAAAACAAGATTTTTATCATTCTACGTTAACAACAATTATATTTCAGTAAACAGGGGATAATCAAAACAGAAATGAAATCTATCTACTTTATTCTTTCATCAATTCTACATCTTTTTACATCGAAACCAGTGTTGATTTGAGCACAGAGAGAGAGAGAGAGGGAGAGAGAGGAAAACAAGAAGATACCAGGCCAGAGTGCCGGTGAGCTGAATGGATCCTCCGATTCGACCCCTCCAGCATCATCTTCGAAGTTACCAGCTTCTCCACGCCCTAAAGAACCAACCACGAAATGTCAATCAAGCACAAAAAAGCACCTCCTGTTATTCAATCAAACAAAAGCAATCTTACCAGGACAATCCCATCTTTGCATTTGATACCAACAACAGTCCTATTTCACAAAGATCAGAATATCACCACAAAATTACACATAAAACGGAACAGGTTAAGCAAACAAGAAAAAGCCAAGCAGTGAAACCGAACCCGCTGTTGTCAACGGCCTTTGTGGCGTACTCAACCTGGAACACGCGGCCATCCGGTGAGAAGGTGGTAACGGACAGATCGTAACCTGTGCCTATGCTGCTCATTGTTAAATTGCTTTGTCTTGCCTACTCCTGAAAAAAAAACCCATCAAAACCCCTAGTGAATAAGTTGCTTATATAATCCACAAAACCAAAGGAAACAGAAAATTATCTGTTCAAACACAGTGCTTGGTAATGCATTGAGGAAGGGCTTCCTTCACAGCACACATTAAATCAACTAAATTCCCCAAAGCTAGCCTCTACGGCCCACACAAAGGTCACTCGAGAGTGGGTTTTTCGTGCTAAACAGCTCCGTACCTAAACAAGGGACGCACCAACACGAGTTGGACTTCGGATTTGGTTAACCGCAGCCACAGCAGAGACCAGAATAGACTAGAACAAAGTGAAATTAGTTCGAGCGAGCTAGGTCTTAAACCTTACCAACAGAAGAAATCGGTCGGGATGGATAGATCTCCTCTCCACTCCACGCCAGCCCAGTGGAATTCGAGGTGCGTGCTTCGGCGGCAATGGCGAAGGCTGCGGGTTCGGGCTTGGGGGAGGAAGGCTCGATCCTGAGGGGAACGGGGGGTGGGGAGGGATCAGGGATGAGATCGGGGGAGGGGCGCTTTCTTTTCGGGTTTTTTTTGGGCCAAGCCTGGGGTGGGAGTGAGAGACGGGACAGACGCGATGCGGTTCCACCACACCACGGCGTGCGCGCGAGTCCGAGACGGGTGCCCCGAGCGGAGGAGTAAGGCGGACGGTCCAGATCGTGCCCGGCGGAAGTCTGATGGTTGAGATGCACTCTGGATCGCTAATTCGTTAGTTACCTGTTTTTCCCCCGGCAACACCCTTAATCCAATGACTCAGGATAGCCCAACTTAATCCATGACTTAATTCTCTAAAATCCTATTTTTCTGAGAAGATCAAAAGTACCGCACTTACCATGCCAGTACTTTCGCTCTGCGGTACTATAACTTCCTAAAACGGTACTTCCGCACGTTGAAAACATTACCTGGACCTCTCTGGAAAAAAAACATACCACAACTCAACTGGGTACTTCCACCGAGCGGTACTATCACACTTATGCTTGCGGTACTTCCGCAAAGCGGAACTACCGCACTAGTACCTGCAGTACTTCCGATTTTCCTGGTACTTCCAGAAAATAGATCAAATCAAATGTAATCTCTGCAAAACCAATTGACCACTCCACAAATATTGTAATAGTTCATCACAGTAGTATCATGAACCTTCTCACATGATCCTTTACTCACCATCAAAATGGATGTCTACAGCCAATAGGGCTATCTGTCGATCATGCGTGTCCTTCGCCATGTGCCATTGTCGATCGTGTGCGCACATGCTCCTCTTCGACGCCAGAGCGGCTACCTTTTATCCTTTCTTTGGGCTGAAGCTAATAGTTTAAATTTATACTTTTGAAGACTATAAAAATGTCGACGCGAACGAAATATATGGTTTTTGTCGTAGGGATGGCCCCCACCTAAACCCAGCAGGCCTGGTAGGAGATTATAAGGCCCAGAATTAGAGATGGCAACGGGTAAATACCCATCGGGTATTGCCATTCCATACCCGTACCCGCTAGGTGTAAATTTACCCGTCGGGTTACCCGTATCCGCACGCGGGTAGGAAAATTTACCCGTACCCGCGCGGGTATTACTACCCGACGGGTAACCCGTACCCGCAAGCATACCCGATTCAACACATAAGAATATCATCAATTTAGACATTCATTAATCATACATGCCAAGCACAAAAGCGTCTAATGATCAAAATTAGTACATCACATAAACATACTTGACATGACCATATCAACATATGACAAACAAATAAACAATCAACAAGTAGATAATAAAATTAACATCTGAGTGGGATGTCTAGTTGTCTAATGCGGGTATTCATTACCCGCGGGTAGGCGGGTATGGGTAGTATATACCCACACCCGCACCCGCCTACCCGGCGGGTAGAGGATTTCGCCCAATAACGTACCCATGGGTACATAAAATTTTCCATACCCGTCTCTTTATCGGGTAAAACCCGTCGGGTATTCGGGTATCGGGTACCCATTGCCATCTCTACCCAGAATAGGCCATGTGTAATAACATAACTGCCCCCAGAGGGGATAACCAGATGTAAGGGTATAACTGTAAAAGCACTCCTCATGTGTATATATATATGAGTACAAGCCATGGGGAGGACCCAGGCCATTACATTCATCTTCATCACTCTCCACTACCATCTCTCTCTCTCTGTTTGGTCTGTAGCCACAACAGTTGGCGCCGTCCGTGGGGAGGACAGGAGCAAGCCTGAAGACCGAAGAAGAAGGATGGCACCGAAAAAAGCTTCTTCAGCGGCGGCGAAGGGAAAGAAGGCGGCCGGGCCGGAGCGTCGTATGAGTACCAGGGCTTCGGCATCGGCAGCGGCGGGCGCGGGTGGCGACGCAGGCGCGGTGGCCGAAGACGTCGACGTTCGCGCGGTGGCGACCAACCCCGTCACCAGCACCGCGACGGCCAACCCCGTCACTGGCACCGCGACGACCAACCCCGTCACCGGCACCGTGACGACCCGCCCCGTCACCGGCGCTGCGGGGACGGACCCCACGGTCGAAGACGTCGATGCGGGTGCGATGACAACCGACCCCGCCGACGCAACGACAGCCGACCTCGCCGCCCCCACTGCAACCCTCGCCGGCGGCGCGGACCGGGCGGTTCGAGGTAGCCACGACGGAGCGACCGGCAGTTCGGGACCTCGCGACGCGGTCGTCCCCGCGCCGATCCGCCTGTTGGGAGCACCGGCGACCCCGCCCGCACAGGCGGTGGAAAGCGCCCTACTGGCGGCCCTCAACGCGTTTCAGCAGGAGCTAGGGGACCTTCGCGGAGCCGTCCGAGATATGCAAGAGGCTCGGAGCCAGCAGGCCGCGCCGCAATCGCGACCGAGCCCACGCCGGAGAGGGCGGACAGTCGCGAAGCCCCCACGTCTAGCCGCGTGCCGCTGCGGCGCGTAGATCCGGAGTCCCCGCTTTCGGCGGGGCTGCAGTAGGCGGCATGGCCCGAAGACTTCAAGTTCCCTAGCGCCGTCGACTCGTACAAAGGCGACACGGACCCCCGTGAGTTCGTGCGCGTGTACAAAACCGCGATCGAAGCCGCGGGCGGAGACGACACCACGAAGGCGAAGGGACTCCCCCTCGCGCTGCAAGGAGTGGCGCTCTCTTGGTTCTTTACCATAGAGCCAGGCTCCATCTACGCGTGGGAGCAGCTCCGCGTCCGCCTTCACAACTTCCAAGGAAACTACGTCGACCGAGTCGACGCGGACCAACTCTTTGCTGTGAAGCAAAAACCCTCGGAGAAGCTCCGGGACTACTTCAAACGCTTCGCCAAGATTCGATGCCAAGTGAAAGATGTTAACGAAACCACCATCGTTAATGCAGCCATACAGGGCCTCCACCCGGGCCCGATGGCCGAGTACAACGCGCGAAAGCCAATCAAGACGGTGGCGAAGCTCTTCGACAAAATGGAAGAATATGCCAGGGCGGAGGAAGACGCGCGGCGAAGACAAGGTGACGACTCCGACACCAACCAGGCCGGAGCCTCGGCAAAAGCCGAAGATCCGCCGAAGGGCGGTTCTTCGAAGGGAAAACGTAAGCAGGAGTCGTCCAGGGACGCGCCCGACCGCAGGGACCCTCGCATAAGGAGTCGTCTGATCAGCCCAAGTGCGGCCAGCAGAGGTCGAGGCAAAATCGGTACGTCCTCGACATCGAAGGCGGGTCCGACGAGGGTGCTCCCGCGGGCCGAGGCGGTCGGGGGCGCCGTGGCCGGGGGCGCGGCCGTGGCAGGGGCCGCGACGATAAGGGTCGTGGGGATTACGACGACCAGCACCAGGGACTGTGGTGCGTAGTCCACGGCCGCGGCAATCACGATACCCGCACCTGCACCTCCATCGCGGCGCTCCGTGACAGCGTCGCTATGGACAGGAACCTAGAGACGCGTCCGCCTGCGGTGGCCCACGTCCAATTCCCGTACGAGGCCCCCGTGCAGGTACAGGCGCAAGGGATGCAACCCCAGGAAGGCACCTTACGGATCCAGGCTCACGTACAGCAGCCTCGGGAGGGCCTCCTGTCGCTGCAGGCTCCGGAGGCAACCCACCGCAGGATCATTAACGTCATATCCGGAGGCTCTGCGCTGGAATTCGCCTCAGCACGGCAGCAGAAGGCCTATGCACGAAGACTACATCATGTGGCGGCATACCCAGCGCAAGCACCCCCGGACTGGGCGCGGCACGAAGTCACATTCACACCCGGCGACGCCCAAGGCGTGGACTTCCCTCATCAGGACCCCCTGGTCATCCGGGTCACTATCGCGGGATGCGACGTGGGGCGTGCCCTGGTGGACGGCGGTAGCTCCGCGAACGTATTGTTTGCGGCGGCCTTCGACCAGATGGGGATCCCTCGAAGCCGCCTAGGGCCCTCGGGAATCCCACTGCAGGGCTTCGGGGGACAGCCCCTGCGGGCCTTGGGCCAAATAGGTCTTCAAGTCTCCTTCGCCCAAGATGACAATGTGCGGGCCGAAGATGCCACCTTCGACGTGGTCGGCCTTCCGTATCCCTACAATGCCATATTAGGGCGCCCAATCCTCAACTCCTTCGGCGCGGTACCACATCACGGCTATCTATGCATGAAGATCCCGGGTCCCCGGGCCATCATCACCGTCCGAGGCGACCAGGATATGGCCCGGCGCATCGAGCCAGGTACCAGGTGCCCGCGTCGCGAAGCCCAACGGTGCTCCTTGAGCCGGCGCCGGCGTCACAACGCGGTGGTCCGCGGGGCCATTCGGAGGCGCCTTGGCGGGCCCTGCAGAGGTCTAGCGACTAGAGGCTTCAACCGCACCAAGGGCAAACGGTTAGTACATCCACCCCTTGTAATTGCTTGCCCGCGCAAACGGGGATGTAATGAAGATCGCCGTTTGTCGCTAATATTTCTTCATCGTGCGCAAGCACGTGGCAGAGGCACGCAGGCTTCGCCAGCGCGCGCGCTCCCGCAGTATAAATCGAAGTCGCACGTTCGCGTGTGCACTCGCCGTAGCCAAAGGTGACGGGCCTGAGTATAAACAAAGACGCACGTTCGCGTGTGCACTCGCCGTAGCCAGGGGTACGAGACTGAGTATAAATCGAAGTCGCACGTTCGCGTGTGCACTCGCCGTAGCCAAAGGTGACGGGCCTGAGTATAAACAAAGACGCACGTTCGCGTGTGCACTCGCCGTAGCCAGGGGTACGGGACTGAGTATAAATCGAAGTCGCACGTTCGCGTGTGCACTCGCCGTAGACAAAGGCGACGGGCCTGAGTATAAACAAAGACGCACGTTCGCGTGTGCACTCGCCGTAGCCAGGGGTACGGGACTGAGTATAAATCGAAGTCGCACGTTCGCGTGTGCACTCGCCGTAGCCAAAGGTGACGGGCCTGAGTATAAACAAAGACGCACGTTCGCGTGTGCACTCGCCGTAGCCAGGGGTACGGGACTGAGTATAAATCGAAGTCGCACGTTCGCGTGTGCACTCGCCGTAGCCAAAGGTGACGGGCCTGAGTATAAACAAAGACGCACGTTCGCGTGTGCACTCGCCGTAGCCAGGGGTACGGGACTGAGTATAAATCGAAGTTGCACGTTCGCGTGTGCACTCGCCATAGCCAAAGGTGACGGGCCTGAGTATAAACAAAGACGCACGTTCGCGTGTGCACTCGCCGTAGCCAGGGGTACGGGACTGAGTATAAATCGAAGTCGCACGTTCGCGTGTGCACTCGCCGTAGCCAAAGGTGACGGGCCTGAGTATAAACAAAAGACGCACCGGGGGGACGCCCTTGCACGCACCAGTCTACGGACTTTAAATAAGACGTAGCGTCGAGGTCCGCCTCCGCACGCACCAGTCTACGGACTTTAAATAAGACGTAGCATCGAGGTCCGCCTCCGCACGCACCAGTCTACGGACTTTAAATAAGACGTAGCGTCGAGGTCCGCCTCCGCACGCACCAGTCCACGGACTTTAAATAAGATGTAGCGTCGAGGTCCGCCTCCGCACGCACCAGTCCACGGACTTTAAATAAGGCGTAGCGTCGAGGTCCGCCTCCGCACGCGAGAGTCTCCGGACTATAAAGGAAGACGTAGCGTCGAGGTCCGCCTCCGCACGCACTAGTCCACGAACTCTAAATAAGACGTAGCGTCGAGGTCCGCCTCCGCACGCGAGAGTCTCCGGACTATAAAGGAAGACGTAGCGTCGAGGTCCGCCTCCGCACGCACTAGTCCACAGACTCTAAATAAGACGTAGCGTCGAGGTCCGCCTCCGCACGCGAGAGTCTCCGGACTATAAAGGAAGACGTAGTGTTGAGGTCCGCCTCCGCACGCACTAGCAAGACGTAGCGTCGAGGTCCGCCTCCGCACGCGAGTCTCCGGACTATAAAGGAAGACGTAGCGTCGAGGTCCGCGTCCGCACGCGCGAGTCTTCGGACTATAAAGGAAGTCGTAGCGTCGAGGTCCGCCTCCGCACGCACTAGTCCACGGACTTTGAATGAGGCGTAGCGTCGAGGTCCGCCTCCGCACGCGCGAGTCTCCGGACTGTATACATAAAAAAAAGAGGCGAACTGCCGAGGTCCGCCTCCGCACACGCCAGTCTACGGACTACAAAGGCTAAGCGTCGAGGTCCGCCTCCGCCCACGCCAGCCTACGGGCTGTAAAAAGTTGAGGTGCCAAGGACTGCCCCCGCAAGCGCCGTTCTAAGGAACCCTTGTGCAGCTACTTCGCCAACGGTGCGCGTCGAGCGCGAAGATCTCGTCCCCGCGCAGCATGCGGTGTACCGGTGAATCCAAAGTGGCATCAACACAGCGCATATCCTAAAATGCCAGAAAATCTGCATACCGGAAAACTCACAAGTACAAAGGTCCGGCAACATCCTTGCCGCTCTAAGCCGCTATCCCGCGGGTTCGTCCTTAACACGTGCTAGAGCTGGGGCCCCGCTCGAAGAAGGTCGGCCCGCCCAGAAGTCCAGCGACTCTTCGGCCCTTCGCCAGCGTCGAAGGCGTCGCCGGGTTGGAAGGTCGGCCGCAAGAAGCCGGCCACAGCAAGGAAGCTGCCCGGGATGTAGGCGAAAGTCAGAATAAATGCAGCAAGTGTGTACTCCATTCGCAAAGAGAGGGAACAGTACAACACATGCCTACACCTAGGCACCGCGGCGTCAGACCAGCGGGTTCCCGGCGCCTTCGGAGGGCCCAACGTCGCCCTCGCTGCGTCGAGGGACCCCGTCCAGAAATTGGCCGAGGCTCCCCGTCCCGTAGAGCGACTTCCGGAGCTCGATCCGTGCAGCTTCCGGACCGACGTAATCCCAGATCCGGTCGAAGAAGGGCACGAGGGCACGGCGAGCGGAGCGGACGGCGCCGGACAATACTCCGGCCCCGCCAGGCATCTCCAGCTGGGGGTCATCCAGCCCGGCGACGTGCGTACAGCCGCGGTGCTGGAGGAGCGCACACACCAAGCAGGCCGAAGTGTACGCGCAGTGGGTGCCAAAGGACGTCGTGGCGCCGCGCGCGACGTTGGCGGCATCCCCGACCCAGCGGAGGGTCCGAGACAACTCCTCCGGGCCAAAGGCGCGGTCCGGCACCTCAGTTACCAGCCCTTGAAGATGGCTCTCCAGCGCTTGCATGGCGTCCCACGCAACCACTGAGGCGTCGCCAAGCGTCTTGTTACGCTCCGCTAGAGTCAGGGCAAGCTCGCCTTTTTCCTTCTCTAGCGAGGCGACCTGCTCCTGGAACCCGTCCCGCTCTGCCGCAAACCTCTATTCAGCAGCTGCCGCGGTCGACTCCCGCGCCGACGCAACAAGTCCCTCGGCGTGCGCCCTAGCTTCGGCGCATTCCGCTTCCAACTGGTGGATGCGGGCGTCCTGGGCAGAGCGGGCGCCAGAAGCTTCGCGCAGCTCCTCCTCGGCGGCCCGCAGCCTATCCTCGAGCGCCTTTCGGCTACGAGCATATGCCGTTTGCAGGGCCTGCCCCAGCACAAGTGTCTGTAGAAGGGAAAAGACTTAGCAAGCTCAGCTAAGCCCAGGCGTGGTCGCATGAGTACTTACCCTCACCCCAGGCACCTCGAAGGCGTCCTCGAGGCGCCCCGCCCCGTAGGTCTGCAGCACTTGCGGGTCGACGCTGGTGGCCGCGTCATTCACAATCCCGCGCCACGCCCTCAGCGTCTCCGGAGGCGGCACGAAGTCCGCGGGTCTTACGCGCGCGGAGGCCCCGTGCTCCGCCAAGGGCTCCCCCTCCGGAATGAGCAACGCTGCAAACAGGGATACAGGTGAGCACCCCAAGGCCCAAAAGCACACACCAAGGTAAGCTAAGCCACCGTACCCTCGGTAGCAGAGGGAATGGTCCCGCCGCGGGCAGAAGCCTCTGCGTTCGGGGGGGTGATGGCTGTCCCTGCGCGGCGAGAGGCGTGGCCAGAGGGCAGAAGGCGCGTATGCCGCAGGGTCCCCAGCGCTTGCGCTGGAGTCCCACAAGCTTCTGATGCCCGTGGCCACGACGAATCCTCGCGGTGTCCGGTGGAGCTCTGGCCGCACACACGGTCGTTTAGCCGGGGCAGCCAGCAGCGACGCCGCCCCCGCAGCTACGGTTGGGGGAGACCCCGCGGCTGCCGCGCCCGGGGGCGAAGGTTCCGCGGTGGCGGTTGTCGCAGGGGGCACCTCGCTTTCGGCTGCTGTCGGTAAAGGCAGCACGGCTCCGTGCACCCTCATGGAGGGCGCCTCCGGCACCACAGCGGCCGCGGTCGAAAGCTCCACCTCGGCATCGCCGGTCCGCACGGGTTCCGCCTCGGTGACTTCGGCGGGCGGTGAGACTTCCCCCCTCGGTCTGCCCGCGGCGAACTCGCCATCCGGGACGCTCGCCGAAGATACCTCGCCTTCGGCGTCTGCGCCACCCAAGCCCGAATCGGCATACCTCGCCGAGTCCGACTCCACGTCCGCCGCGTCCTCGAAAACACTAGCAGCAGGCGCGGCAGGCGCCCCGCTGCGGCACCTCTTCCGAGACGGGGCCTTCTTCTTCTTCTTCTTCGCTGCACCGTCGTCTGGAGCGACACGGTCCGGCACGGCAAGGCCCAGGGCCTCGTACACGCGGTTTATTCGCCCCAGCCCCGCCTCGGCGATAGCAGACACACGCTGCTCGTGCTCCCTGGCGGTGTACGACCCCAGGAATACGCGCGCGGCTTGCTCCGCCTCCTCCAAGGAAATCCCTGAAGCAAAGGAGAATAGCATCAGCATATAACGCATTTCGCGTGAACAAAGGAGGGACGCGATCGAGGCTTACGAAGACCGGGCGGCGCCGGCAACGAGCAGACCCATGGCGAAACATTGTCGTCTCGACGCCTCTCGGTGGCAAGACGCCAGTCGTAGGCAAGCGGTGCCACGCCGTACATCACGTACTCTTCGGCGAGGTCGCGCATGTTGAAGCGGGCGGCCACGCCTACGAGCCGCTTGACCCTCCGCCTGTCCTCAGCATCGAGCGTTCAGCCGGGCGAGGGCTTGAACGCGATCGGTCGGCCTGTGCACTCAAGGCCGCTCCCGCTCTCCACACGGTGGTAGAACCACCGCTTCATCCAGTAAGACTCCCACTTCCCGCGAGTTGAGTTCGCGGGGAAGAGCTTCTTGCACGACGGGCGAAGAATAAAAGTGACGCTACCGAAGCTCGACAGCGTCCCGTCCTTCCGACCCTTGGGCTGGCATCGTGCCTCGTGAAGATAGGCGAACAACGACGCGCTGGGCCAACACGCCCCCGAGCGCAAGGCCCAGCTGTACACCGCGAGCCGGGCCACGGCGTTCGGAGTTAGTTGCGCCAGCTCCAGCCCGAAGGTCCGCAGCACGTCGCCCACCATAGCCGCCGCTGGGATCCGGAGCCCCGCGTCGAAAAAGGCAACGAACACGACCGCCTCCGACCTCTCGGGATGCGGTTCCGTCTCGTCGGCGGCGGGCAATCGTACCTCCTGGCGCCCGGACAACTTCCCCGCGCGCAGGAGCCCTTGGATCGTCTTCTCGGTCACGAGCGAGGGGCCTAGCTCGCCGGAGAACGTGCCTTCCTCCTCCGCCACCAGCCGCTCCTGGTCCGCCGCCACTGGGTCGCGCTCTTGGAGCGCGTATTTCACCTTCAACAGCGAGGACCGCCGGCGAATGTCAGGGCCACCAACCGCCTGGCCGCGCTCGCTACTGGAGGCCATCGCTTCCCACGGAGAGACTGAAGCGGTGAAGATAGCGCGAAGGTGTAGAAGGCGGAGCAGACAGGAAAGAGGGCGTAAAGGTGCGGGGACGCTGTTACGGGGGGGGGCTATTTCAAGCCACCTCGCCCATACCGCCGCTACCGAAGCGTCGCAACGATCCGCGTGCCGGATGCAACCGCAGCGGTGTAAAGGCCCGCCCCACACGATTCCCCGTAACTGAAAGCAAAGAGTCGCGAAGGTCCGTGTACAAGGCGCGACCGCAGTCGTACACGCGCCCGTCCAGCGCAACGCCCCACACCCAACGCTGGAAGGTCACGACCACAGGCGCCAAGGACCGCCACAGCACGGCATTACCTAGCCGCGGTTATAGGCGCACCAATGGGCCAGGGGATCACAATAGCTCCGGCGCCGCGCCATTCACTGCCCACCCCGTGTCCCCCTCGCAACCGTCCACATCCCGCCGCCCACCAGTCGTAGGCCGCCGCGTGCCCCGGGCGCGTCGGGTCGCACGGTACGGGAACCTAACCCTGGCAGACCAGGGGCTGGCGTGATTCCAGGAACCTTTACAGCGCAAGATCGCCTCGCAAGATCCCAAGTCACCGCCCACGTGACGGTGTTCCACCCGTGCGATGGGTAGGAAACGGAGCGCGCGCGTCTACTTCGACTAGGCGCCAGCTTCGCTGCCACCCGTTCGATGGGTAGGGGACGGAGCGCGCGCGTCTACTTCGACTAGGCGCCAGCTTCGCTGCCACCCGTTCGATGGGTAGGGGACGGAGCGCGCGCGTCTACTTCGACTAGACGCCAGCTTCGCTGCCACCCGTGCGATGGGTAGGGGACGGAACGCGCGCGTCTACTTCGGCTAGGCGCCAGCTTCGCTGCCACCCCTGCGATGGGTAGGGGACGGAGCGCGCGCGTCTACTTCGGCTAGGCGCCAGCTTCGCTGCCACCCCTGCGATGGGTAGGGGACGGAGCGCGCGCGTCTACTTCGCCTAGGCGCCAGCTTCGCTGCCACCCGTTCGATGGGTAGGGGACGGAGTGCGCGCGTCTACTTCGACTAGGCGCCAGCTTCGCTGCCACCCGTTCGATGGGGTTAGGGGACGGAGCGCGCGCGTCTACTTCGACTAGGCGCCAGCTTCGCTGCCACCCGTTCGATGGGTAGGGGACGGAGCGCGCGCGTCTACTTCGGCTAGGGAAAAGGCGAGAATCTGGTGGCGAAGATATCTGATTTCGGGCTTTTAACGCCGCTCACACGCACATATCTACTGTTGCTGCTGGAACACTTGGCTACCTCGACCCCGAGTACCATGCTACTTTCCAACTCACCATGAAAGCAGACGTCTACAGCTTCGGCATTGTCCTATTGGAGATCATCACCGGCCAACCCCCAGTATTCATGGACCCGCAAACCGTTCACGTACCGAATTGGGTGCGCCAAAAGATTGCAAACGGAAGCATCCACGATGTTGTGGACAAGAGACTGTCGGATCGGTACGATGCCACTTCCCTGCAGAGTGTGATAGACCTTGCCATGCACTGCCTCGAAAATGCATCCATCGACAGGCCGACCATGGCCGAGGTTGTTTCCAGGCTCAAAGTGTGCTTGCCGGCGGTCTCAAGCGAGAAGCAACCCATTTCTCCATCCCCTCGACAGAAGAACGTCATGGATGCTGACATTCCAAGGCAGTTCCAGTTGACGATTTCTGAAGTTTCAACAGTAAGCAACGAGGGTAGCTCCTTCCAGTCTGGTTATACCGGTGCGATGTCAGAAATAAGTCATTTTTCAGGACGGTGAATGGAAAATGCATATGGTGCAACTGCTGCATCTGCTTGGGGAAGGTTTAGTGATTAATTTGCTTAATTTGCGTCGTTTTTCTGTTGGCAGTGGATGTATGTATGCTGGCTTTGGCCACTCCTTTTGCTGATTTACTCCTCGTTCAATTTCCCGTGGGGCAGCCAAATCCCAAGTTGGTGCCTTCCGAGCGTGTATGAAGTTTGCTGCATAAAAGTCTGTCTTTTATTGCCCTATCATTTCTTTCCCCGAAAGATAAGAAATTTCTAGGGAGATTTGCTCCTTTTGCCAAACCCTTTCTGCCCCCTGGAAAGTTGGTTTCTTAAGTAGTCTAAACTAGATTCGAGGGACCATATAAGTTGCCCTGAGCTAAATAGCTAATTGGCAGTGGCTTCAACTCACTTGCCATCCTGTTCATCTGGGTGATCTGGCATGAACGCAAACGACTGGATCTTCGAACAAACAAAGTTGACGATCGAAGCTCTCTTGACTAAATTAAAGCAAGAGATAATCTGTTGGCGTTGGACGGGGTGGACGTACTTCCAACCCTCTCAAGATAGGTAGACTGATCTTCTCGCTCCTTGAGGAGCCAATCGCTGGAGTCGACCAGGATTCGAGTTGCTTTTGAGTTGCTGCCATGCACTACCTTGCTGAATGTTTAGCTTAGTTCTAGCCAGTTCCTCCTTGCTGCAGCTCCTATGTTGTATCTTTTCCGCCAGCCGAAGAAGCTAGTGCTTAAGCTTCAGCTCTCATCTTTCTTGTTTTCTGGTTCAGCGCTCGTTTTTGTACTCTCAGCAATTCAGTGCTGTTCTTCTTCTATTAATGCAATGCTGCACAGTCCTTCTGCGCATTTCCAAAAAAAAAAGCCCAAAGAGACTACTGCTACTGCTCTCTAAGAAGGCCATGGTGTGGACGTATGAAAGAACGAAATCAACCACCTCAGCCGCCCGCTTCCTTCACTCGGAATCCCATGGCGAGTCGCCGAGCGATAGACGACGGCGGCGCGGAACCAGTGGAGCCGGCGGAGTGGTTTCCGATGGGAAGGAATAAAGGTGACCACCGACTGACCGGGCAAAAAAGGGCCAGTACGATGGGCCGAGCCCACCCCCTGCCGTATGCAGATGACGGGCGGCATACGATTCCAACTGTACCCTCTGGCCCGTGGCTTCGACGAACCCAACACGCGAACACCCCACTGAGCCGAGGGAGACTGGAATGCAGAGCGGCACAGCACACCCAGACCTTGTTTATCAGTCAATAGTTTCTGATCCGTCTCGACCCATCTACAGGGATAGACCAAAAATTATGGTTACCAAACAAGGTCCCACAGAGACAATATGCCTGGTATATCGGCCCAAACCTCAAAGACGTTTTCTGGGTGTGTCAAGGCGCACTGTGCGGTACATCGTAGCCAAAGGCTGGGTTTTTGGTTTATAACTTTTTAGCTTATGCTACAATAACTAGCATTTAAATAATATGTCATTTTAAGGCGAAGTTTATGAGTCGATTATAGTACATATTATATCGAATTCATCTATATTGGTCAAAATCACATGTGAGTGTCTCTCTTCATACTCTCTCTTGTAAATAGCTAGAATTCAAAATTTTAGACAAAAAGTCAAAAATCACAGTCCAAAGGATTTCACCCAAAGCCTGCCCTACCCGTTTGAATTATGGATACCTTACCTTGAAATGCGGAGAGCTTTGCACCTCGGACCAAGTTGCTAAGTCAATGGAATATACTTACTCCATCCAAGTTTGTATGGCATATTTTTAATGGTTTTGTCTATAAATATAAGACGTATTTTATGTTCCAATACAAAATTAGTGTAATGTTTTCTTTATACCTCTAATATATATGTAGTTTTATTTGCTATTCTCTACATGCATGTACTGAATATAGTGCTTAGAGATAATAATTATTAGAGGTGATCTAGCCATTTTCACTCTCTCCTTAGTTTATATGACAAGAGAAAGTACGGCTTATAAACTTGGACGGAGGGAGTATAATGGTATAGATAGCCATTGCCTTATATCATCTATAGATAGCTCCTACAACAAGTTGTTTCCTTACTATCTTTTAATTATTGTATGAAAAAAGTGTTTGTTATACACAATAACTTATACAATGGTGTTTTCTGATATATATATATCTCCTTATTTTATGGGCATGCGTCATCTCTTCACCAAAAGATAATGATTGTCTCTCTCTCTCTCTCCTAGTTCTCTCTCTTCTACATCAACAAAAATCCTATGTGATTGGATGAAGAGACAGATGACATCACATCATTATACATACCCTAACATTATCGAAAAAGTTTACTAACAAACCCCTAAATTTATCTTAAATAAAACAAAAGTGATATATCACACTCGAATGTTTTTTAGGGCAAGATTAGTCGAATTTCTAACCTTTCAATCTTTGTAGAGATTCGCGCATCGTCTTTGCCATCGGCATCTTCCTCTTCTCCAGCGATGTCGTCGTCTCCGCCCTATGGGATTAGGGCTCGGATTCATCGTTAGGGTTTGGTTTCACCCGAGCTGTCCTAGCTTAGAGGGAGGCTGGGATGGCGGCGGATTCGCGGTAGGAGGCAAAGGTGGCGGGGCGGTGAGGCGGCGATAACACTGCCTCGACCGCGGGTAGGAGGAGGGCTGTAGGCAGCAGGGACGACGTGTTGTGGAGTCCATTAGACGGCGGAGGGTGGTACTGGTGGATCCGGTGGTGTTAGCCACCGGAGATGGGGAAGAAGGCAGGGACTTCAACGCCACAGATCTGGTCAGAGATGGAAAAGGCAGCTGCCGGGAAGAAGGAGGAAGCGGGCGGCGGCGGCGGATCCGCCGGAGATGGGGAAGAAGGGTGGGGCGTTGGAGGCAAGCGGCAGGGAAGCAGAAGGCCGTGGGAGGGGAGGAGAAGGCCGCAGGAGGGAAGGAGCAGGAGGAGAGAGGTGGTTGCCGGGGGGCCTCGCCTGTACCTAGGGAGAAAGTTGGTTTATACTAGTTAGGTTTCTTTTTGACATATAGTACATTGTAGCTGCCGGGACGAACCAAGATCACCTTGAAGCGTATATAATTGCACATACTTATATAAACCAAAGCCGAGTCAAAGCCGAGATTCAACTCATATGTATTTACTTAAAGAGTCATCTGCAGTACTTAGCTACAATACTCCTTTGTCAAAGCTATGAAGATTGGCTAGAGTACGATCATGGCTATCGTCTATGCCGAATTTTTTCTATTTTAGCCTTTTTTTTGAAAAATATTCACATTTAGACCCCTGGTAGTTTTAATTCCGTTTTTGGACCCAGAGGGTCGGAGCCGTGACCCACGGCGCCGAGGTATCACGTCTCGGCGCCGTGGTCCACGGCGCCGAGGTGGCACGCCCGCACCAGCGTGGCGGCCCGCGTGGCGCCGATGTGGCAGGCACCTCAGAGCCGTGGATCACGGCGCCGAGCTGCCTGCCACGTGGCGCCTAGCTGCCTGCCACGTCTGCAGACATTCGGCTGTTTAGGGTTTGCACCGATCAGCCTTTTTTCGCAAAATGAATTACTAGTTGTATTTTTTATTTGGATTATTTAATTATAGTAATATTATGTAATATATTTATTTATTTATTTATAAAGAGCAAAAAATACGACATATGTTTTGAAAATTCGTTATGTATTGCAGATGATACATGTTGGAAATTTTTTGTAGATTGACACATCGAACACATACTGGAGGGAGGCCTTAACTGTTGCTCCTGACGATTTCATATCAGGTAAATTTCGGAACGGGAACTCCGTTCATATCCTCATTGGAGATGAGGCAGTTGGACGATGGGATGTACCCTTTCGTGAATTCTTCAGTGTCTGTCAGTTACTTTTCTCGGTTAAGATTCGGGCTCGGACCAGCTGATGATTATATCACAAGGTGAGACGGAGACCAGTTTTTCTTTTTGTTTCCATCGCTAAATTATAATCACAACCTCTCTCACGGTGTCAAATGGTTCGTGTGGTGATCAAGATATCCGATCGATACCTTTGATCGCTTCTGGGAGGCCTTCGGGAAGTTCTCCTATCCCTGGCTCAACATGACCACCGGCGAACGACCGAACAGCCTCCCCGGCAACGTCGGCTGCCAGGTGCCATCGACCATCCTCCAGAAGGCTTCGACCATAAACAGCAGCTTCAACTGGCTCAACATCACCGTGAGCGCCGGCGGCAACGTCGACGCCAATAGCCTAGAGCTTCTCCCGATCTTCCACTTCGTTGAGCTCAACAACAGCAGCGCGAACCGTCGGTTTGATATCTACAGCGACGGCGTGCTGCTGTTCGCCAACTACTCACCGCCGCAGCACCTGGTGGATAGCGTGTACCACCGTGGCCAATTCTTGCGCAACGCGAGGACGACGTTTACCCTGCGCAAGGTGACCGGCTCGGTGCTCCCGCCGCTCATCAACGCGTTCGAGCTGTACTCGCTCGTTCGGATGGACAACCTCACCACCAACTCCAGCGACGGTAATCTGCGTGACATGAGTGTTTACTTCTTGCTTATCACTAAAGTAAATGTGGAGTATCCATCAGGAGTATTCGTTTCAAAAAGAGGAGAAAATTGCAAATTTAGGACTCCAAACGATCCGCTTCGCAGATTTAGGACTCCAAACATCAACTTCGTAAAAATAACCCTCCAAACGTTGGCCTCTTGATTTCCTTGACATTATGTGTATTTTCTCTCTTTTCTCATCTTTATACATGTATGTGGGACCTAAAAGGACATCTCTAACCTTTTGTGTTTTTTGCCTTCTGTTCCGGCACGCACGTACGTGAGATTTCCGGCTCCTGGACAAGAAAACAATGGCAACTAACAAGATCGGCAGACCAGAGCCGGTCTCCTTTGTCTTGCCTGTCATCATTGGAAGACAAGAACAGAAGGGCGCTCGTCAGGTGGCCATCCATCCACCAGACCACCACCATGGAAGCAGAGCAGGCTGGCATGCCGCCGCCGCCACCAAGGCCTGGCCAGAGGACGCCGGGCCTAAGGCAGTGGCCGCGGCCTCCGCAGTCATGCCAAACGCCATCGGATGTAGGGCACAGGGCGGCGGAGCTTCAGGATCCGGCGTCGGCGACGAGTTCTCTTCCATGGCGATGAACCGATAGGGAAAGCGGCGGCAGAATACGATGCGACGCAGAAGAAAAAGAAACGTACGTGCGTAGCCAATCGATACACAGAAGGCCAAAAAGAAACGTACGTACGACGCAGAAGAATACGATGGCGATGTACCTCCATGCAAGCCAATCGATACACAGAAGGGCAAAAGGGTCCTTCTAGGTCTCCAAATACTTGTATTTAGTTTAAAAGAAATCTCAAATACTCATAATGTCAAGGAAATCAAGAGGCCAACGTTTGGAGGGTTATTTTTACGAAGTCGATGTTTGGAGTCCTAAATCTGCGAAGCGGATCGTTTGGAGTCCTAAATTTGCAATTTTCTCCAAAAAGAGTAGATTTCATAGAACTACATATGCATATTGGCATAATTTTCAAGGAAGCTCCTTTGTCAAGTGGCTCCAGCCGGCAAAGACCTGTTGCATATTACTGGAGCTCTTAATCTGTAGTTCTGGTCAAAATTTTATACAAATCTGTAGTTCCCGCAGGTGCTCCAGGAGAACCTTCTGTCTCCCCCGACGTGCCCAGCTCAGGCTCGTCAGCCACCCAACCCGCAGCCCCCTTCCAACAACCTCCTCCCTGATGGCGCCTACGCCTAATGCCGGGCGTAGCAAGGGCCAACGTTGGCAAGACCAGAGCCCCACCTCCTCTTTCCAGAGTTCAGGTTCTAGGATGAAGATGGGATGTGTCTAGTACCTGGAGGTGGCGGTCGCCGGAATCGTCAATGCCCTTGGAGCCTAAGTCCAAGACCCCTGGCGGTTTCGGTTGTTGAAGCCCCACCACCAGCTTCCCTTCTTGGTGCTCCCCCACCTGCTCTCGCCTAGAAGGTCGGCTGCGTCCATCGGTGGAAGCGGATGATGGCTGGCATGTCGTGAGTAACAGGCGCCACTAGAGGCGCGTTGAATCCCGGCCAGTCGCTCCTGTAGAGCACAGGCCGGAGGTCCTTGTTGGCCGCTGTTGGAACTGCCTGAGCCTAGATCACGTCAAGGCCGACTGTTGAAATCCAACGCGTTGCAGAAGATGCAAAGCTTTCGACCACCACGTCAAGGATTGCAAGCGACCGCGAAGTCCCCCTCAAGGGCTTGGTAGAAAGATACGCCGTCATGACACCCACACTACTGAGGCCCCGCGCGTCTCCTTCTGCCCATTCCAGTTCTCTTGACTCCAGGGGAACTGTAGCTGGCTCAGAGAGCCGTCACGCCGTCACCCTGGAAGAGTTAAACGAGGTGTTCATACCCCGTCAGATCTTCCTCTCTTTTGCCATGCCTAGGCACCCTGGCGAGAGGCCTAACCACGCCATCTACTTCATGCCATGCACAATGGCCCAGGTCGAGTTAGAGACTCATCTCTAGTGAGCTCTTGTTGCATGTGTCAATGGGAACCGGTCGCCGGTGTCCAAAGAGGAGGTTGCCATGGCGGTAGAGGAGAGACTCGACATCCCCCGCCGCAGCTTCTCAGTTCACAACTTCCACACAGAAAACTTTCTAATCGCCTTCGCCTCTGAGGAGCTCTGCAATCAGGTTGCACAGTGCCACTCAGTCCAATACCCCAACTTCACCTTGCTTCTCAAACCCTGGACAAGGCAAGCACATGCCTCCAGCGCCCTGCTTCTTTTCAAGGTAGCATTGGTTATTGAGGGGCTCCCAGCACATGCATGGGACTGGCACACAGCAGCTACTTTGCTCTCAAATTCCTGTTGGATTGAATAGCTTCATCCCGACATAGCAAGCAGAGAGGACTTGTCCAACTTCAGGCTTGATGTCTAGACTCATGACCCCAATGCCATCCCCAAGCAGACCACTTTGCACATTGGTGAACTAGACAAGGTGAACCCGAACCCCTCTGATCCCATCTTTGGCAAGCTGCCGTTGTTCTTCCGTGAGAAGAAGACACTAGTGTACAATGTACTCATTCACATCGTGAAGGTTGAAGACTACCATCCCAGCGAAATTTCTTCGCCGTCCTCAGACCTGTCTTGTCCATCCAGTGACAGCGATAGTGGCCATGGAGGGCGGCCGGAATTGGGACCTCATGGATCTTCTGGCCCTGGTCCCAAGAGGAATTTCTTCACTTTCGTACCTGGACATCCGGATGGGATGTCAGGACAATCTACGTTGGGGGCCTCCAATGACGGCGGTCACAAAGATCACTGCAACAGGCTTTGTGAAGACTCCAATTGGCGCCTCCCCACTTTGTTGCCGCCAGTGGGTGGATCTCCTCTAGCCAGTTCCGCAAACCCACTCGGCACCTGCGTAGAGCCAAGACTGCTGCCTGCAGTGGTTCCGGCCTTTCACCGGTCGCCTTCCCCATCGTGAATACCTCCTCGGGATCTGAGAGCCTTAGCCCAAGTCTAGCGTCGACCAGCGCAGATCAGCCATCGCCGCTTTGGCGGCCGCTGACAGAGGCCACCGCAACTGATGCGGTGAGAAGTGACCCACTCAAGGAGGGGCCCGCCTCAGCTCCACTCATCCCCTTGGTGGGCCCGCCCCTGCTAGCACTCGAGATCCGTGCTGGGTCACTCCATTGCCTTGTCGACATGTACTCGCGTTGCCAGCAGAATCCATGGAGCATGCCTCCCTCGGCCCTCAAAACATAGCGACACGGGGGCGGGGCACTTAAGGTGGCGATGGTGACCTACAAGCGGCGCCCCATCACGCAGCGCTCTCAAGCTTTGGGTAGAGCTGTGATGCCAGGAGCGGATAACTAAGTCATGGGTACAGCTGTGTCTCCAGGAGCAGATAACCAAGTCCCAAGCATTGGCCTTTATGCGTCGGATGCTTCGCCACTTGGACCAAGTGGGCTGCTGTGCGTCATACGGACCCGCGTCTAACGGTCCGTCTGGGCCTGGATTTTCCAACAACGCTCCAACCTCTTCAGCCCAGCCTTCTCAGGGCACAGTGCCATCTCTTCCTGCCTCGTTGAATCAGGCAGTGTCCCGCCTCCCTCCATCAGTGCTTCCTAGCCCGACGTCCTGACGCCAAAACCCGAAGGCTTGCAGCCCAATCAAAATCCCGCGTCGAAGCAAACACCTTGCGGCTAAACCAACCAGAGGTTTAGACTCGGTCAAGAGAGCACAACGTAGCCTCATGGTCAAACTTGATATCTCCAAATCTGAGGATGAGGTCGACGACACGGCGATGCAAGCTTATGCTTCCCTCTTTGATCACCCCTTAGCGCCCCAGCATATTGAAGCCCTCGCAGCCCTCTTCAACCTCACTTCGCCGACTATCATCGATGAACCATCGCAATCTTCTGATCAAGCCTCCAACACGGCAACCTAAAGAGCCACTATAAACCCCAGCCAAGTCATGGCGTTGTTAGTTGACATCATTTGCAATGTCAAACTATAATATTTTAGTTTGGAATATGCGTGGCTTAAACACACCTGCATGTAGGAATGTAGTCAGGAACCTGATTAACGACTTACAGCCAGATGTTTTCTGTATCCAAGAAACAAAATTGGATGCCATTCCGACATCCCTTGCAATGCAACTTTTAGGTTCAGCCTACTCCTTTGAGTTCTTACCTGCATCGGGCACCCGTGGCGGCTTGCTAACGACATGGAAAACTTCTTCAATATTGGTCTCTAACAAGTTGATTCACGCCTACTTGGTCACAGTTCAGGTGACGTTGTGGGCCAACAATACAAATTGGTGGTTGACATCTATCTACAGACCATCCCCAGAACAAGATAAAACCATCTTCCTTGAAGAGCTCCGTACTGTAAGAGCTGCATGCCTTGGGCCATGGCTCCTAATTGGGGATTTCAACATGATTCTTTCTACACTCAACAAAAACAATGTGAACCTACATCGCCAGCTCATAGGGAAGTTTCAACGCTTCATCGATGATCTTGAACTCAAAGAATTACACCTTCATGGTCGTCCTTTCACTTGGAGCAATGAGCAGCAACGAGTGAGAGAGCCCTACCGTATTAAGCTCAACAGAGCATTTGTTTCAGTGGACTGGGAAGAGCTTCACCTGAACATGCTCATGCATGCGCAGTCCACGGCCATCTCAGACCACTGCCCACTACTCATTTCCACCCAAAATCGGCTCTCAGTTAAACGTCGCTTCCACTTTGAAACCTTCTAGACCAGATAGGAAGGCTTTCTTGATGCGGTCAAAAAAGCGTGGTCTGAGACACAACCATCTTGAACCCCCTACAGCGTCTACATACTCTTCTAAAAAACACGGCATGTGGCCTTCAAAGCTGGGGCCAAAAACATTTCGGTCACATCACGATGCAGCTCCTAATGGCCAAAGAAATCATCTTCCGTCTTGACGGGGCTCCAGAGACCCGCCGTCTTTCTTCTAATGAAATATGGCTGTGGAAATCCCTGAAGCTCAGATGCCTAGCACTGGCGTCATTGGAAAGAACAATGGCAAGACAATGTTCCCACATTAACTGTCTCAAAGAAGAGGATGCGAGCGCAAAGTTCTTTTTCTTCCACGCCGCACACCATCGGAAGAAAGCCTACATCGGCCCTCTACACACACAAAATCGAGTCATCACCAACGAAGACGACAAAGCATCGCACTTCCAAGACTTCTACGAGAAGGTCTTCGGCACCTATGTTGACTGCAACCATACTCTTGATCTACGCTTTCTTGAGCTACCGATGACGAACCTTGCACACCTGGATCATGATTTCTCAGAAGAAGAGGTCTGGGAAACAATCAAACACCTCCCAATGTTGTTCTTGCTGGTAATAGAGGTTCTTAACGCCTACTTCCGCAAGGCAAACTCGATCGTAGCCTTATCTCCATTGGGCATCCAAGGGTTTCAGGAACGCATATCCTTGTACGCTGATGATGCAGTTTGCTTTTGAGCTCCCTCACGATAGGACCTATAAATAGTCAAGATGATCCTCACTAACTTTGGAAATGCATCTGGTCTTTGCGCCAATCTTCAGAAGAGCGTGGTTGATCCTATTTGTTGCTCATAGGAAGAGATCGACCTTGCCTTGCAAGAGCTCCCATGCCAACTATCTGCCTTTCCAGTGAACTATTTGGGTCTACCTGTTTCTCCAGCCAGGCTATCCAAAGCTCAAATTCAACCCTTGGTCGATTGTTTCATAAGAAAGTTCCCGTCTTGGAAAGGAAACATGTTATCTTCTGGCAGTCGTCTCGTCATTGTCAAACAAGCCCTCTCTATGGCCCCCATATACCACCTCCTTTCTCTCGATTTACCGTCTTGGGCAATCAAAGCAATTGATAAAAGACGCCCCACATTCCTCTAGAAGGGCTCAGAAGCCGTGTTAGGAGGCCACTGTCTAGTGGGTTGGAAAGCCGTCAGTAGGCTTTGTCCCTTGGTGGCCTAGGAATTCTAGACCTCAAGACAATGGGCTATGCATTGCGTCTACGCTGGCTATGGGGCCAAAAAAACAGACTGATCGCATGCATGGGCAAGCCTTCAAGTCACACATAAACCGACAGTTCGTGCAATGTTTAAAGCAGCAACGCAAATTCGTCTTGGCAATGGCAACCGAACCTGTTTTGGACCAACAATTGGATCGAAGGGAGCTCATTCGAAGACATTGCGCCAACAGTTCCCACACTTGTCCATAACAAAATCAAGAGAACCATCACAATTGCACAAGCTTTGCTGCATAATTCTCGGGTCCAAGGTATAAAAGGAGCCTTGTCTGCTCGGGCAATCACAGAATACCTCACCTTATGGTACATGGTCACTTCCATCTCTCTCCAACTGTTCATCGACGACCAAATGATATGGAGGTTAAACTTGTCAGATAAATATTTCGCTAGGTCCACCTACAATGCATTCTTCCTCAACGAAATCCATTTCGCAACCCACAATCTCATTTGGAAATGCAAGGCTCCTCTCAAACACAAGTTTTTCACTTGGTTTGCTACTCAAGACTGCTGCTGGACAGCTGACCGTCTTGCAAGGCATGGAGTGTCGTCGCATACTTTATGTCCACTTTGCGAACAACACCTGGAAACAATCGACCATCTGCTAATCTATTGCTCTTGGGTCCGGCAAGTCCTGGCAAAGATCCTACGTCTCTTTGGTAGGCATCGCATTCCACCGGCATCGCAAAACCGGCTACTTGACTGGTGGGTCTCAAGCCGTAAACAAGTTCATAAATCTAGTGGGAGCAACTTCGACTCGCTAGTCCTCCTAT
Organism: Dendrocalamus latiflorus; assembly: GCA_017311315.1. NCBI lineage: Eukaryota > Viridiplantae > Streptophyta > Magnoliopsida > Poales > Poaceae > Dendrocalamus > Dendrocalamus latiflorus. The sequence goes on from CM029663.1 coordinate 12,952,486, forward strand.
TTCTTTGGACCGTATGGTATTCAGCAACACCAAGACAGGCACCGAAGCACTCGTGGACATGCTCAAGCTCTTACTCAATTGTTGGCGCAAACTCACTCCCGACTCCACTGCATTAACATCCATCTTAGTCTACCAGTCTAGCTGCGCTTTCTCCTCCGCTCCTTTTAGTTGTATCTTCCCTTTCCCTCTCTGTCTATAGTTGCTCTTTCTAGTCGCTTGTTCTAGTCACTTGCGAAAACGCCTTCTGTTTTCTCGTTTTTTTCCTGCAAGCTGGATTTCATGACTCTCTTCTTACTAATGCAATGACATGCAAGCCTTTTGCATGTCCCCCCCCCCCCCCCCCCCCCACAAAAAATCTGTAGTTCCTTCACAGTTATGTCAATATACCTATAGTTATGTGAAATTTGCTCCTTCAAAAATGATACACACAAAACAATGTTCCTTATGGAGTACTGATATGCCTCTACTCTCCGTTCTTTGTGTTTACTGCTGTGCAGTTAGTTCCATTACATCGGTAAAGAAACAGTACAGTGTGACACCAATAAACTGGAATGGAGATCCATGTTCTCCAAGAGAGTATACCTGGGAAGGTGTGAGATGCAACTACTATGACGGCAACCAGAATCCCAGGATCATCCTAGTGTAAGAATATCAGTAACCAAGTCTTCCAATTTGTGTTTCCAACCCAACAGTTCAACAGCATTGAAATTTTGGATAGCTTGTATTGGAACCCCATAATTAAAAAATGCTATAAAATACCCCTCTTTTGGTTAAAATTTCGCTCAAGATTCATAGTTCTTTACATAGCTTATTACAGGAGACAGCATCCAAGTGTTCTGCTAATATTTCAGTGAAGAAGGTTATTTCCTGTAGAATTTAAACCATCAAGTGACATCAACAGTTTCGATAATATAGATGTATGCTTGATGCCGTTAGTATTTGAATTTGACAAGAGCTAAGATGATTTTGCAGAAATCTATCTGCACGTGGATTGAGTGGTGGGTTAACCCTATCGTTCAGAAACATGTTGTCACTGGAAATGTTGTAAGTGCAACTGACCATTTTACAGTCATGAACTAGACTTAATTTTACGAAACTCAGTGAAATTGATATGCATACAAATATAGGGATTTATCACACAACAACTTGTCGGGCACTATTCCAGACTATCAACTGAACTCACTGAAATCTCTGTAAGTCTGTACTGACTAAAACTATGGTCAGCAAAATATATCCCAGATTAATTATCTCAGTTTTTCTGTTTTTATTTGGCAGCAATCTATCATATAACCAGCTCAGGGGGCCAATCCCTGACTATTTTTTTCGAAGATATAAAGCTGGCTCGCTTGACCTAAGGTTTGGTTCCCGTTCTCACATTGTGTAATACTACTATTGGGCAGATTGCATTTGTTCTTATCTGTTGTGCATTTCCGTCATTAGACTAGAAGGCAATCCCCTGTGCTCAAATGTCAGTGAAAGCTACTGTATAATAACAACAGAGAAGAAGGATACAACAACCTTGCTCATTGCAGTGATAGTTCCCGTGGTTGCCATCCTAGTTGTGTTGTTAATTCTCTGGAGGTTATACTGTAAAGGTGAAACAAAAAAGCGAATTAAATCCAAAAGTACATCATCACTTTATTGTATAGTACAACAGTGAAGTAAATCATCAGACTTTGCAGGGAAATCGAAAGACCATGACGATTATGATATGTACGAAGAGGAAACTCCCCTGTACATTGACATCAGGCGGTTCAGATATGCAGAGCTGAAAACTGTAACTAACAACTTCCAGTCAATCATTGGAAAAGGAGGATTTGGTACGGTTTATCATGGCATATTGGAGAATGGAGAGGAAGTGGCAGTCAAGGTGCTTGTGGAGACATCTCTAGCACAATCAAAGGATTTTCTCCCTGAGGTGAACCATCAACTACTCGAGTTAGATCAATGCACTTCTGAATGTAAAGATATTATTTGCATTCATGAAAAATCTTAAGCTACTAGATACCAGTGACATCTAGGATTCATAGTTGTGCACACTATATTGAAGTATATGATTCTTATTGCTTCCAGTGGTAGCATGTTTCATATGATATCTGCTGTTGTTTCAGGTGCAAACCTTGTCAAAAGTTCATCACAAGAATCTCGTCGCTTTGGTAGGATATTGCCAAAACATGAAATGCCTTGCCCTTGTCTACAATTTCATGACTGGAGGAAATCTACAACAACTTTTAAGAGCAGGTTTATATTCCTTACTGCAAATTTATTGTTGTTAGTTGAAAAAAATGCCAACATTACACAGGACGATACTTCTACCAGATTACCAGTGAATGCCAACTAATCAAATGGTACTTATGATTTTTACAGGGCAAGACTACAGTTTGAGCTGGGAAGAGCGACTTCACATCGCACTTGATGCAGCACAAGGTCTGCATTTCAATCCTGTACCTCTTTTAGCAGCTAAACAATGTTGACAAACATATGGACCTTGCTGGACTGTAGGACTGGACTATCTACACGAGTCATGCACCCCAGCAATAGTTCACAGAGATGTGAAGACTGCCAACATCCTTCTGGATGAGAATCTAGTGGCAAAAATATCTGATTTTGGTCTTTCACGGGCTTTAACCGCCGCTCACACGCACATATCAACTGTTGCTGCTGGCACTCTCGGCTACCTCGACCCTGAGTGAGTTATCCAAATTGATTCATATTAGATCAATACAACATTTGCCATTCTTTTTTCAAGGCAGTTTGGTTCAACTCAAGTAACGCAGATTAAAAAGAAGCTGACTCTAACGCTGTTCTGACATGATCCATCAGGTACCATGCTACTTTCCAACTCACCATGAAAGCAGACGTCTACAGCTTCGGCATTGTCCTATTGGAGATCATCACCGGCCAACCGCCGGTGTTACTGGACCCGCAGCCCGTTCACCTACCGAACTGGGTGCGCCAAAAGATTGCGAACGGAAGCATTCACGATGTTGCGGAGAACAGACTGTTGGGTCAGTACGACGCCACGTCCCTGCAGAGTGCGATAGACCTTGCCATGAACTGCCTCGAAAATGCATCCATCAACAGGCCGACCATGACCGAGGTTGTTTCCAGGCTCAGAGTGTGCTTGCCGGCGGTCTCAAGCGAGAAGCAGCTGGTTTCTCCATCCCCTCGACAGAAGAATGTCATGGATGCTAACATTCGAAGGCAGTTCCAGTTGATGATTTCTGGAGTTTCAACAATAAACAACGAGGGTAGCTCTTTTCAGTCTGGTTATACCGGTGCGATGTCAGAAATAAGTCATTTGTCAGGACGGTGAATGGAAAATGCATATGGTGCGACTGCTGCATCTGCTTGGGGAAGGTTTAGTGATTAATTTGCTTAATTTGCGTCGTTTTTCTATTGGCAGTGGATGTATGTATGCTGGCTTTGGCCACTCCTTTTGCTGTTTTACTCCTCGTTCAATTTCCCGTGGGGCAGCCAAATCCCAAGTTGGTGCCTTCCGAGCGTGTATGAAGTTTGCTGCATAAAAGTCTGTCTTTTATCGCCCTATCATTTCTTTCCCCGAAAGATAAGAAATTTCTAGGGAGATTTGCTCCTTTTGCCAAACCCTTTCTGCCCCCTGGAAAGTTGGTTTCTTAAGTAGTCTAAACTAGATTCGAGGGACCATATAAGTTGCCCTGAGCTAAATAGCTAATTGGCAGTGGCTTCAACTCACTTGCCATCCTGTTCCTCTGGGTGATCTGGCAAGAACGCAAACGACTAGATCTTCGAACAAACAAAAGTTGACATCCAAGCTCTCTTGACTAAATTAAAGCAATTAAAGCAAGAGATAATCTGTTGGCGTTGGACAGGGTGGACGTACTTCCAACCCTCTCAAGAGGAGCCAATTGCTGGAGTCGACCAGGATTCGAGTTGCTTTTGAGTTGCTGCCATGCACTACCTTGCTGAATGTTTAGCTTAGTTCTAGCCAGTTCCTCTTTGCTGCAGCACAGAGCAGCTCCTATGTTGTATCTTTTCCGCCAGCCGAAGAAGCTAGTGCTTAAGCTTCAGCTCTCACCTTTCTTGTTTCCTGGTTCTGCGCTCATTTTTGTACTCTCAGCAATTCAGTGCTGTTCTTCTTCTATTAATGCAATGCTGAACAGTCCTGCTGCGCATTTCCAAAAAAAAAAGCCCAAAGAGACTAGTGCTACTGCTATCTAAGAAGGCCATGGTGTGGCCGTATGAATGAACGAAATCAGCCACCTCAGCCGCCCGCTTCCTTCACTCGGAATCCCCAAGTTGCAGGGAAGGAATAAAGATGACCACCGACTGACCGGGCAACAAGGGACTGCGGGCCAGTAAGATGGGCCGAGCCCACCCCCTGCCGTGTGCAGATGACGGGCGGCATACGATTCCAACTGTACCCTCTGGCCCGGTGGCTTCGACGAACCCAACACGCGAACACCCCCACAGAGGCCAGAGCCGAGGGAGACTGGAATGCAGAGCGGCACAGCACACCCAGACCTTGTTTAGCAATATGTTTAGCAATAGTTTCTGATCCATCTCGACTCATCTGTTGAGGATCCGTTGCTGGCGATCAGTCCGAACGATTCCTCTGTTTAGAACAAGAACGAATCAATCACAGAATCACAGAATAATAGATTGAACACAGAGAGATAGAGAGAACTCCTGGTCTTTCTTTATTGCTTTCATTCATGTGTACTAAATGAGGGGGTATGGCTCTCTATTTATAAACTACAATGAGGTGCCCACCATGGGCCTCGAGCTGCTGGCCCAGGCCCAGGTTTCTTAACACTCCCCCTTGGGCACTCATCCGACACGTTCATGCCTCACTAAAACTCCATAAAAACCCAGTAGGAAAAATTTGGAGAAAGAGCACATGATACATGTGATGCTGCGATGCACGAATTGCCTCATTAAAAACCTTGGTCGAGAAATTTCATGGAAAACTCGTCAAGGGAAAAAGAGTATAATTCACCCAATTTCATTTGGTCTTCAGAACTTTATTCCTTTGGATACTTAATCTTCATGATCAAGATTTAATAACGGGCTTGAGATAATTCTCCCCCTGAATTCTGCACTTTTCTAAGTCTCATCATTCCAATCCCTCACACGCACCTTTCAAAGCTAGATGCGGGGAGTGACTTAGTGAACAAGTCTACATGACTTAGTGTGCAGTACTTCAATCTTGTCCATCTTTGCAACCTAGATCGTAAACAAGTCTACATGACTTAGTGATGCGGGGAACTGCCTGAGCCTAGATCGTAACCTGTGCCTATGCTGCTCATTGTTAAATTGCTTTGTCTTGCCTACTCCTGCAAAGAAAAAAACCCATCAAAACCCCTAGTGAATAAGTTGCTTAGATAATCCACAAAACTAAAGGAAACAGAAAATTCTCTGTTCAAACACAGTGCTTGGTAATGCATTGAGGAAGGGCTTACTTCACAGCACACATTAAATCAACTAAATTCCCCAAAGCTAGCCTCTACGGCCCACACAAAGGTCACTCGAGAGTGGGTTTTTCGTGCTAAACAGCTCCGTACCTAAACAAGGGACGCGTCAACACGAGTTGGACTTCGGATTTGGTTAACCGCAGCCACAGCAGAGACCAGAACAAACTAGAACAAAGTGAAATTAGTTCGAGGTGGCGTGCTTCGGCGGCAATGGCGAAGGCTGCGGGTTCGGGCTTGGGGGAGGAAGGCTCGATCGTGAGGGGAACGGGGGTGGGGAGGGATCAGGGATGAGATCGGGGGAGGGGCGCTTTCTTTTCGGTTTTTTTTTTTTTTTGGCCCAAGCCTGGGGTGGGAGTGAGAGACGGGACAGACGCGATGCGGTTCCACCGCACCACGGCGTGCGCGCGAGTCCGAGACGGGTGCCCCGAGCGGAGGAGTAAGGCGGACGGTCCAGATCGTGCCCGGCGGAAGTCTGATGGTTGAGATGCACTCTGGATGCTAATTCGTTAGTTACCTGTTTTTCCCCCGGCAACACCCTTAATCCAATGACTCAGGATAGCCAACTTAATCCATGACTTAATTCTCTAAGATCCTATTTTTCTGAGAAGATCAAAAGTATCGCACTTACCATGCCAGTACTTTCGCTCTGCGGTACTATAACTTCCTAAAACGGTACTTCCGCACATTGAAAACATTACCTGGACCTCTCTGGAAAAAACATACCACAACTCAACTGGGTACTTCCACCGAGCGGTACTATCGCACTTATGCTTGCGGTACTTCCGCAAAGCGGAACTACCGCACTAGTACCTGCAGTACTTCCGATTTTCCTGGTACTTCCAGAAAATAGTTCAAATCAAATGTAATCTCTGCAAAACCAATTGACCACTCCACAAAATATTGCAATAGTTCATCACAGTAGTATCATGAACCTTCTCACATGATCCTTTACTCACCATCAAAATGGATGTCTACAGCCAATAGGGCTACCTGTCGATCATGCGTGTCCTTCGCCATGTGCCATTGTCGATCGTGTGCGCACATGCTCCTCTTCGACGCCAGAGCGGCTGCCTTTTATCCTTTCTTTGGGCTGAAGCTAATATTTTAAATTTATACTTTTGAAGACTATAAAAATGTCGACGCGAACGAAATATATGGTTTTAGATTTAGAAAACCGTTTAGAGAAGTTGTCCCATTTATTTTGGTTTCCGGAGAAACCAAAATCAAAAGTCTCAAAAGAAAAAAGAACGGGGCATTTGTCCGTGCGCTCATGTGCAGAATGATGTGATTTCCGTTTGGCATAACTCAAATTTCTACCACGTACGTTTAATTAGCATGCGATCATCCCGTTTCTTCGGCGGAGGAAGGCCATAAAAAAACTAGACTTCTTCAGGACAAACAAGTCAAGAACAGTGGGGCGGCACTAACAAAACTGTACGAACCCCGCGTTTGATAATGCAAGTGTCTCTGAATGAGCAAGAAGATGTTCTAGAGTGGAGCTTACATAAGAGTGGCTCCTTTTCGATCCATTCCTTGTATAGAGATTTAATGGTCAGAGAAAGCAGGCTAGAAAAGAATTTTTTTTGGAAAGCAAAGATACCGCTCAAAATAAAAGTTTTTCTTTGGTTTTTAAAGAAAGGAGTTATTTTAACAAAAGATAATCTTGCTAAGAAACAGTGGCAAGGAAGTATCAATTGCTGTTTTTGCCCCTCTAACGAAAGCATTCAGCATCTCTTTTTCGATTGCCATGTGGCGCGGGCTTTTTGGAATGTGATAGTCATTAGTTTCGGAGTTCAGCCACCTACTAATGTTGAAATGTTGTTTGGATCTTGGCTTAGAAGTTTTTCTTTGAAGCTTAGATACCAGATTCTTGTAGGGATAGCGGCTTTTTGCTGGACACTGTGGTTGAATAGAAATGACGCCGTTTTCAAAAGGGCCTATACTCACTCTTTTGTGCAGGTTATTTTCAGGGGGATTTACTGGATCAGAACCTGGTCGCAACTCTCTAAAGAGGAAGCGAGAAGGGCGCTCATGATTGGTTGCAAAAGACTCGAGTGGGTGGTGATGGATTTATTTAGCAAGTTTGGGTGGAGTGCTAGTCTTAGACTAATGGATTAAATCCTGTTGTCTTTTGTGTGGTACTTAAGAAGTTATGCAACACCGTTTTGGTGGAACTGTGGTATGAGTTTGTTTTGTTTTGCGAACGGTTGTAGTCATTCGAATGGAATGATCAAGGCCGGAATATTTATATTCCGTTTTCTAAAAAACAAAACTGTACGAACCCCGCGTTACCTAGCCTCACCACGTGACGACGTGATCTTTGAAGAGTTCCTCGAAACCAATTCGATCGAACTCTTTTCGCGCAGCTGACGGCTTATATTGCCATAAGCTATGGTTGTTTTTCGTCAGAATAGACAGGCGACCAAACACCATGCCCATTACCCGACCAAATATGGCGACTAAATTGCATGGAAACATCTCATTGCCTAGTTGGCTCATTTGGCATACATAGCAGCATCGAACTGGTCTTGCAAATTGTACTTCTTATATATCGTCTATATACAGTTGGTTACGATTCTTTAATTTGGCGTAGTGGACAGGATCAGAGAAAGATCAACATCCACGCACGTAGGACGCATCATACACTCCCCAGCACACGCAATAACCAAACAAGCGGGTTGCATATATTCTCGAGTTGCGATTTCGTCATCACGCTGATGAGCAGTACGGTATCGCAGACATTGTAAAATAGTGCAAGCTCCATGGCAAATTGCATGATCTTTTACAGTTTTTTAGTAGCTTAGTTACAGATTCTTCTGGCGTTGGCTGGGGGCCCGGAATTGATGGACAAAACTTCTTTTCTTTGTATTAGTTAATCAAGCGCCAAGGCCAAGTCAATCCAAATCACTAACCTGTGTTTCATTTTGCTCTGCTATATAAGTAATTTGTTCGTAACGCACTATACAACACTTGTTTGTAAAGACTGCAGAGACTGAAAGAATTGAATGATGCTATGGTGATCGGCTACAGTTGTTCGACGAGTACAAAACGGACATGGGTCTTGCCCATGCTGCTCATCCTGGTCACGATGATTCAAGTCCATGGCCTGTCTCCTCCTGGTAATACGCATCCAGACTTTGCTAGCTCTTCCCTTTTGGATAGTGCGCTTCCTTAATCTCTGTTCAGTTTGTGAGTTTTCTGTGGGAGGTACTAGTTAGTGTTACTAAGAAGAAATTTTTTTACTGCAGTCTAACACTACCCATATGATTAGCTGCTGAATATCTAGTTGCACGAGTAAACGCACGATCTTTGCATGAATCTTAAACTGTGAAGTGAGCATGCATGGAGTTGTATCAAAGTACTGGTCTGTCATGTGCGATTCACTTTTTAAAAAAACAGATTATTGATTATACGAATGCATCTTTGTGCAGGGTTTTTAAGCATCGATTGTGGATTGACAAACAGTAGTGCCTACAACGATAGCACTACACAATTACTGTACGTTTCTGACAGTGGATATGTTGAAGGTGGCGTCAACTACCCAATTTCGGCAAATCTCATGGCGGGTGCCACGAATGATCAGCAAAAAACTCTGAGAAGCTTCCCTCATGGCCAAAGGAGCTGTTATACGTTACCATCCAGCCCTGGGAAAAGATATCTACTGAGAGCAATATTTACTTACGGAAACTACGATGGATTGAACAAGACTTATGACGGCTCGCTCTTTCTGTTCGGGCTCCACATCGGCGTCAATTTCTGGACGACGATGAACTTGACAAATACTGGAGACCCATCGAACTCATACTGGAAGGAGGTCATAACTGTTGCTCCAGACGATTTCATATCAGTTTGTCTGGTAGATTTCGGAACGGGAATTCCTTTCATATCCTCATTGGAGATGAGGCAGTTGGACGATAGGATGTACCCTTTCGTGGATTCTTCAGTGTCTGTCAGTTACTTTTCTCGGCTAAGATTCGGACTCGGACCAGCTGATGATTATATCACAAGGTGAGACTGAGACCAGTTTTTCTTTTCTGTTTCCATCACTACTTATAATCACATCCTCTCATGGTGTCAAATGGTTCTTGTGGTGATCAAGATATCCGATCGATACCTTTGATCGCTTCTGGGAGGCCTTCGGGAAGTTCTCCTATCCCTGGCTCAACCTAACCACCAGCGAACAACTGACAAGCCTCCCCGGCAACGACGACTTCCAGGTGCCGTCGGCCATCGTCCAGAGGGCCTCGACCATAAACAGCAGCTTCAACTGGCTCAACATCTCCGTGAGAACCAACGGCAACCTCGACGCCAGGAGCCTAAAGCTTCTCCCGATCTTCCACTTCGCTGAGCTCGACAATAGCAGCCCGAACCGTAGGTTTGATATCTACAGCGACGGAGTGCGGCTGTTCGCCAACTACTCACCGCCACAGCACCGGGTGGATAGCACGTACAACCCTGGCCAATTCTTGCCCAACGCGAGGACAATGTTTAGCCTGCGCAAGGTAAGCGGCTCGAAGCTCCCGCCGCTCATCAACGCGTTCGAGGTGTACTCGCTTGTTCGGATGGACAACTTCACCACTGCCTCCGACGACGGTAAGATCAGCAATATAATGCGCGCGCACATCACACATTTGTCATGTACGCGGCTGATTCATGATCCTTAATTCATCGTGCGCGCGCACATTACACATTTTGATTTTAGCATGGTCCTTCCATTCTTTTAAACAAATGTTTGTAAACCGACCTCACTGTGTAGACCCCTGAAGATGTCCAACCCCATTTGAAATTGTCAGCTTCTTCTGTTAAAGTAACAGAAACAGGTTTATCAACCAATTGATTCAGTTGCACATTCAACTCATGAGTCCAGAGTAAGCCATCTTCTAAAAGTCAATTGTGGCCAAGACTACAGTAGAGATGAATTAATACAATTTATTCAGTTCTATGAAAAGATAATACTTGCATATGAAATGATTTTTGCAACTTATTAAGCCATTGTTTTCGTCTTATTTAATACATATAAGCCCCCATACCCAACTTATACAGCTGCCTTTATTCCCTTCATGTCTGTCTCCATTCTCTTTTTGCTGTTGTAGTCAATTACATGAAAGAAGTCAAGAAGCACTACAATTTGGCAAGAATAAACTGGAATGGAGATCCATGCTCCCCAAGAGAGTATTCCTGGGAAGGTTTGACTTGCGACTACTCTAACCAGAATCCGAGGATCACCCGAGTGTAAGAACATAATCAGGACTTGTATTATATAGCTGAAAACCAAACCTCGCAGTTCATCATTTTTTTAACCTCTGGAGTGCTCCAGATCTGTTCTTGTTTTTAAACATATGTTATTAGAGACACCCAGTCACATGTCTTACTGGATAATATGTTATAAACACAGGTGATTTAGTCCAAACCTGAACCAGAGAAAGACATTTACAGAATTTTGAAAATAAATGTTAGCTCGATGCCATCACTAAATTAATCTGACTTGTATTAGGATGAGTTATTTTGCAGAAATCTGTCTGCCAGCGGATTAAGAGGTGGATTAGCCATATCATTCATGAACATGCTATCACTGGAAAACTTGTAAGTGCTACATACCACATAATATTTATGAGCTAAAGGAAACTATGTGGACATCTTTGTAACCCTATACGCAAAAAACATACCTAGGGATTTATCACACAACAACTTGACGGGCGCTATTCCAGATTATCAACTAAAATCACTCCAAGTTCTGTAAGTCTCTATGCAATTAAATTATAGGTCGATGATATAAATTTTAGATGAATGATCGAAACTATTGTTTTTCAGCAACTTGTCAAATAACCAGCTCGACGGACCAATCCCTGATTCTATTCTCCAAAGGTTTAAGGCCGGTCTGCTTGACTTAAGGTTTGGCATCCTCCCTTGAACGGTTCCTTACTTGATATAAAAAATATATATCAAGCTAAACAACTACTCCAAAAGGAAAAGGCTCAACCCAAGGCATGTTGGTTATCAAGAACAACAATATACAACAATTCAAGGTTTAGCAACAGTCAACATAAATGCATTAGTTCAAAAGCAATCGAGAAGCCAAATTGCATGTACTAGCATCTACTAGCTATAAATGCTTTAGCGTCTAAGGGCTTTTCAACATGAGAGGCGGATGCGAACCTATTAGTAACTCCATGTAGTTTTTTTAGAGGGTATAGCTGTTTAGAAGCACTATTAGCAGGTATGGTTGATCGAGTTAGAAAATGGAGGCATGTTATAATCATAATTTTATAGAGCTGTCATGGCTAAGATTTTTTTTTTCATCTGATTTTATTTGTTTTCATCTGTTGTACTGTAATTGTGACACTAGACTAGAAGGCAATCCGATATGCTCAAAAGTCAGGGGTAGGTACTGTGCAAATAAGAAGAACACCACACATATCTTGCTCATCGCAGTGATAGTTCCAGTGGTATCCCTCCTACTCCTAGTAGTGTTATGCATCGTCTGGAAGTTATGCTGGAAAGGTAAAACAAAACGCTATTCTCTAAAATTCCTTTTTCATCGATGCAATGGGCGGTAGACACTCGACAACAGCTTCAAACCTTTACTTACATGAAAAACACAACTTTGGGACTTAATTTGCAGGGAAGTCAGCAGATGACCATGAAGATTACGCTATGTATGAAGAGGAAACTCCCCTACATATTGACATCAGACGGTTCACGTACGCAGAGCTGAAGCTCATAACTAACAACTTCCAAACAACCATTGGAAAAGGAGGTTTCGGTACTGTTTACCACGGCGTACTGGAAAATGGTCATGAAGTAGCTGTGAAGGTGCTTGTGGAGGCATCTATAGAAGAGTCAACAGACTTTCTGCCAGAGGTATGCCACAAAACCAACTAACTAGGCCAAACCATTGGTTTCTTCAATAGAAAGTGAACTGCAACAAGACATCTAAAGCCCTATCCACAGTCTATATTCAGAAAATGATGCAATTGGCTTCAGCTGTAGGATGTTTGAGAATGATATCTGCTGCTGCAGGTGCAAACCTTGTCAAAAGTTCATCATAAGAATCTCGTGGCTTTGGAAGGATATTGCCAAAACAAGAAATGCCTAGCACTCGTTTATGATTTCATGCCTGGAGGAAATCTTCAACAGCTTTTACGAGGAGGTACAACAAACTTTACTTTCTTAAGTTTCTATCAAGCATACTTGACTTAGGTACAACAGATCCAACTTGCACTTTGATAATTGTAATGATCATCACTAACTTGTATTTTAGTTTTTACAGCGACCATTTGTACTTTTGATTCAATTTTATTGAATCATTCAAACCTAAAATATGTTCAAATTAAAAAAAAGAAGTTGACATATTCAGGGTTTTACTTCTTGGAAACCAACAACTTCCCATAGACCCAGACGCTAACAGCTTTCATTAACCACTTGGGAACCACCTACTTTCCAAATTTTCATCAATACATTGTGCCTCGCGAGTCGCGACATAATATCAAAATTGACCTAAACTAGTCATAACTAAGAAAAAAAAAAGAAACTCTGAAATCAAACTGGTACGGGTTTGATATCGCACTGTAAACTGGATTTCTTGTTAAAAGCATAACTGGTTGCCTGGACTGTTGTCCTTCTACTAGTCAATACAATTGAGTTGGTGCACCTGATTTACTCTGAATAGATCAATACTAACAAGTGGGGCGGCCATAGTTGCATTCTTAGAGCTACATATTCTTGAAGTCGTAACCATGACATGATAGTCAGAAATTCTAAACATTACTGTACATCTTTCAAAGCCAGTGAGAAACAAAGCAACTAGAGAGGTACGTGTTCAAAGGATACTTCAATAGACTGGTTCCCTTGTTATTTGGAATTTTGTATAAAAAATGCTCTGGTAAAGAGAAGGAAAAACAGTGACCTTTCAAAAATCAAAGTGACTGTTTATGCAGCATAAAAAAAATATAGCTTTAGATTTTCATGCACCAATTGATAATATGCTTAATCTTTGCATATATAACCATCCTTTGTTAGCTTAAAAAATTGTACAAATTACATAAACTGGTATTTATGCTACTATGCACATATCGAATGGCTTGTGTTAATATGGTAATTAAGCTTATGCAGGACATGACTATAGCTTTAATTGGGAAGAACGGCTTCATGTTGCACTTGATGCTGCACAAGGTCTACATTTCGATTACGCGTCTTTATTTAGCATTTGTGTGTGTGTGCTGACAAAGTATTGAGTCTCAATGAACTACAGGACTGGAGTATCTACATGAGTTATGCACCCCATCAATAGTTCACAGAGATGTGAAGACCGCCAACATCCTTCTGGACCAGAATCTGGTGGCGAAGATATCTGATTTCGGGCTTTCAAGGGCTTTTAACGCCGCTCACACGCACATATCTACTGTTGCTGCTGGAACGCTTGGCTACCTCGACCCCGAGTACCATGCTACTTTCCAACTCACCATGAAAGCAGACGTCTACAGCTTCGGCATTGTCCTATTGGAGATCATCACCGGCCAACCCCCAGTATTCATGGACCCGCAAACCGTTCACGTACCGAATTGGGTGCGCCAAAAGATTGCAAACGGAAGCATCCACGATGTTGTGGACAAGAGGCTGTCGGATCAGTACGATGCCACTTCCCTGCAGAGTGTGATAGACCTTGCCATGCACTGCCTCGAAAATGCATCCATCGACAGGCCGACCATGGCCGAGGTTGTTTCCAGGCTCAAAGTGTGCTTGCCGGCGGTCTCAAGCGAGAAGCAACCCATTTCTCCATCCCCTCGACAGAAGAACGTCATGGATGCTGTCATTCCAAGGCAGTTCCAGTTGACGATTTCTGAAGTTTCAACAGTAAGCAACGAGGGTAGCTCCATCCAGTCTGGTTATACCGGTGGGATGTCAGAAATAAGTCATTTTTCAGGACGGTGAATGGAAAATGCATATGGTGCAACTGCTGCATCTGCTTGGGAAGGTTTAGTGAATAATTTGCTTAATTTGCGTCGTTTTTCTATTGGCAGTGGATGTATGTATGCTGGCTTTGGCCACTCCTTTTGCTGATTTACTCCTCGTTCAATTTCCCGTGGGGCAGCCAAATCCCAAGTTGGTGCCTTCCGAGCGTGTATGAAGTTTGCTGCATAAATGTCTGTCTTTTATTGCCCTATCATTTCCTTCCCCGAAAGATAAGAAATTTCTAGGGAGATTTGCTCCTTTTGCCAAACCCTTTTTGTGTCAGCCGCCCTTTGCGAATCTCTCAAAACTCTAGCTCACGCTTCAAATGAAATGCATACACAAGATGGAACACAAATGTTTTGGTGCTGCGTTCCACTCACAAACTGCAGCGTTTTCTCTTTCTTTTATTATGCAAAACAAGACTTACTAACTCCTAGTAATAGATGTGGATGTAATGCATACCGTTACAAGTATACCAAGCAACACTACTGTGACACCCCGGCCCATGTTGGCCCATGTGTATGTACACATGAATTTCTGGGTTAGTCCCACCTTGCTAGCTTACCTTGAGAAGCACTTACATATAAGCCTAGGAGTTCCAATGGTAGCACCCCCGGTTAACCGTTTTGCGCGAAGCGAGGACGAAAGCGCAAGCGGGTTGCTACGTGTGCGTGGCCTATCCAAAATGTGGTTAGGTCTGAGCCGGTTTGGACCCTAAGGCGTTACAAATGGTATCAGAGCCGACTCTCGCGGTTACATGGGCGCGTGCGGGTCAGGGGCGCGGGCATATGGCGCATGGCGCGTGTGGGCCCATAGCGGACACACGGCATGACATATGTACTGGCACTGAACGTACAGACATGTGCCAAGAGAGGAGATCCTTATCATTTGCCCCAGTGTGGGTATGTTTGTCCGACGAGGACGTCGGGTCCTTTGAGGGGGGGTGTATGTGACACCCCGGCCCATGTTGGCCCATGTGTATGTACACATGAATTTCTGGGTTAGTCCCACCTTGCTAGCTTACCTTGAGAAGCACTTACATATAAGCCTAGGAGTTCCAATGGTAGCACCCCCGGTTAACCGTTTTGCGCGAAGCGAGGACGAAAGCGCAAGCGGGTTGCTACGTGTGCGTGGCCTATCCAAAATGTGGTTAGGTCTGAGCCGGTTTGGACCCTAAGGCGTTACAACTACATGCATGAAACAGATGGAAGTTACATGGCAATGAATGATGAATGGCTGCATGGCTCTCACATAGATTGTGGGCTCATTCAAGAAGGAAACATGCATATGCTAAATTAAGATACTAGCTAATGTGCACAGTTACCAAAAGAATTAGGCGCAGGATTAAATGATTATGCTAACAATTCTCTCCCTAATCCTGCTGCCGTGTGACGACCTCGACAATGCCCGCCTTCTTGCAAAGTTCATGAAACCTGATGCTCCTGAGTGGCGATTAAATGAAGCTCGTCGGAGTCGAGCTCCACCGGCTTCGAAGTGGCAATGATGTTGGCCATGCTTCTGTAGTGCCGCGGTGCCCCGTGATCGTCGTCGACGTCGGGTTCAGCAGTTGGGGGCGATACGAACTCAATGGCGGGTTCCGGAGTGCATGGCAAAGCAAGGTCGTTGGGAGCCGCCATCTCCAAGTGTTCCGGTGTTGATGCCTGGCCTCCCGGCGCCATGCTGGATGGCACAAAGGAGGAAACCACTTCGTAGTGGACGATGAACGAATCGCTCAAGGAGGCCGCAACGGACTCTCCTGAAGCCGCTCAATCCCACTTCGCCGCTTCATCGAACACGGCGTCGCGGGTAACACAAACACGTTGGATGCCGGGTCGTAAGCGCAATATGCCTTGGCTCCCGGTTCATAGCCGAGGAACACCATGGCCTTGCTTCGGTCATCAAGTTTCTTCAAATGCGGTCGCACGTCCTTGACGTAAACAACGCACCCGAACGTCTTGAAGTAATGCACGGTAGGTATTCGACCGTGTCATGCCTCATACGGGGTCTTGTTGCGAACACTCTTCGTCGGCGAACGGTTCAGGATGAAGACGGCAGTGGACACCGCCTCACCCCAGAACTCCCCCGGCATGTCCTTCGCCTTCATCATGCAGCGCGCCATGGACACAATCGTCTGGTTGCGGTGTTCGACCACGCCGTTCTGCTGAGGGGAGTACGGCATCGTGAGGTGCCGCTGGACACCCTCGTTGGCGCAGTACAGACCAAACTCCACGGAGGAGAATTCCCCTCCGTGGTCTGTGCGAAGTACACGCAGCTTGCGGCCAGTCTCGACCTCGACGCTGGCCTTGAAACGCTTGATAGTTGTAGGAGCATCACTTTTCACCGCCAGCAGAAAGAGCCACATGTAGCGGGTTAGATCATCGATCAACAACAGAAAGTACCCCTTGCCGCCATGGGTTGCCGGCGTGATGGGCCCGCATATACCACTGTGGATGAGATCGAGGCGCTCCGACGCGTGGTACGTCGCCGCGGCGAGGAACGGCGTTCGCTTCTGCTTGCCGATCAGGCAGCTGTCGCAAACCTAATTTATGCTGTAACACCCCACGTAACCATATGGGATATTACTATGGAACGTCATCGCCAAAGTGAAGAATAAATAAGTACAATAAAAGAAACCACAAAGAGTTTAAAACTTTATTAACACTTTAACAGAGAACCAACGGAAGCTGGAATAAATATTTAAAACATGGGACCGGTCCACTTCTAATCAAATAAAGAACGAACGAAACAACAAAACGGTGGCAAACCACGGTGCTGAAAACTCGAGTGCTCCCACCCATGCATGATGCTGTCACTCCACTGGCCTTTTACCTGAGACTGAAAAGAGCAAGCGTGAGATTTGGAAATCTCAGCAAGTACCCAACTACGGTCGCAACACAAAAGTAAGACAGGCGATGCAACCATATGAAATAAAGGCAAGCATGACAAGTAAGCAATGGACGAAAGGCAACCAACGAGCAACTGGTATCGGAGATCCTGTCATGATTAGGATACGGATATTATGAGAACTGTTTATTAAAGATATGTGTTATGTGACAAATTATAACAAGTTATAGCAAGGGTGCCGGCGACCTTATCCCACATACCCGGTTATACGAGAATAGCCAGGCACAACCTTGTCCTCGACTGTATAACCGCAGACGGGGTGTAATATCCTGTGTAACGAGAATGTACGGCCCCCCGTACGTTACCAGGTTGGGTGGAAATGACCCCTATATATGGGCAGCCCCGGCGTGATAACCCTTAGTTTGTTATTTAGCGAATTATCCATGGTATAATTAGAGAGTTGTGATTGAATTAAGGTAAGGTTATGAGAGTAATGATTTAATCCAATGAGACCGAAGAGACAAGATTGATGAAACTAGGTGATGATGTAACTAATACATCATGGATAGATTATATAGAACAAAATTAAGGTAACTAAGAGATGGCGAGGATAAGGCTATAATAAGTTATGAGAAGTGAGAAGATATGCTAGGGTTGAAAATGGAAAGACATAGTTTCTGATAAGAGGCGATGTGGAATAATGATAAGATGATAGAGCTATAGTAATCGACCTAAAGAGGTATTATAATGTAGCTCACACAAGTTTATCAACCAATCAAGTTTTATTATGTGATAAGTGATTATTAGACAAGTTAACATTTATTAAGGTATAACGATCATGACTCACATAAGGAACTGTATCGTCAATACATCATGATATCGAGAGGATTAAACACAGAAGCGTGATACTTAAAGAACTGCTAGTGATTTTAACCTAAGTCTACAACATGATCACCCGCTACCCCCATTAACGGTTTAAGCATGAACTCTACACATTAATTAAAACATGAATCTTATAACATTATTAACTGAGTATTATGATATACCTAAAGGCATGTGAAATAAGGTAATCTAGAACATCATGACAGGAATACAATATAAGGGTATATCACCAGCAAGCATTAACAATTTGATAAGAACTAGACAAGCATTAACAATATGATCATAACTAGGCAAGCATAATAATAAACAGGCAAGCATGAATACTATTATAACAACCAGGCAAGTACTAGAGAGATGATAATAACCGGGTAACTTGGTGACAGGATATTAGCTAGGTAAATTCAGTGATATGATAAGAACCAGGTAATTCATTGATATGATAATTGTACTCACTGACAATGGTAACAAGTAATCATGAAAGATGTGAAATGTGAAATTAAGATAATTGGAGATAAGTTCAGGCACAATTACAAAGAGTGAAAAGGGTTGCTGAGGTTGAGGACAGGAGATAAAATCAGATGGGAGATGAAGAAGGATAATACGACGGTGGTAGGGATCCATGAATGATTCTCACCCAGCATTACAACTTAACTCACACCAAGGGGTTGTCAAACAACTAGATTTTATTACGTGATAAGTTGTTATTAGTCAGGTTAACAATATCATATATAATTCCATCGAAACCAATCAAGCAATAACGTACAAGTAATGAATCAGGGAACCGGTAATTAAATACATCATTCCGAAGCTACAGATTACTAGTGGTTAGCCTTAACATGTGACAACAATCGGGCACACGTTAGTAATATTAATCAGGTAACATTAGTGATATGATAAAAGCCGGGTAAGTTTTGGTGATATGATCATAAACAAGTACGCTTAGTGACATAATAGTGGATAGGTGAGCGTTGGGTGATATGATAATAGATAGACCAGCTTTAGCGATATGGTAATAGTACTTAATAGCAACGGTAGCAAGCAATCATGGGAGATGCAAAATGTGAAATGCAGGGGTTACGGCCGCGAGGTACTTGCCTTGAGCACACTCGACGGACACGCTGCACGATGGATCCGGGAGACGCAACTGCCCAGCTGCTCCCTCAACAGCTGCGTGAGAACCTACATAGTGATACGAGAGACAACCGATTAGATATGATGGATTTGGGTAGGAAACGACAAAAGATAGTCGACTGAAAGGAAAAGCGGCAGTTCGGCCAAGCGAACGACAGTTCGGTTGTGCGAACACGCGTTTGGCCGTGCGAACAGCCGCTCGGCCACGCCGCCGCCGCCGCTGGCTGCCCAGCCGCTTGCGCACAGCCGCATGTACGTGCGCATGAGCATGCAGTGCTGCCGTGCAAGCCGACACCGATGGCCGAGGCCGCCGGCCACCACCACGCAGCCGACGCCACCACTGTCTCTGTCATGCCAAAGCCGCCGCGCCATGCGACCATGCAAGCTTGCGAGCGCGAGTGTGCGAGCGGGCGCCGCTGCGCGTGCTGCCGGCCTGGCTTGCACCACCGCCGACCCAGCCTGCGCCGCCACCGTCCCAGCCAGCACCGCCCTTGCGTCGCCTCAGCCACCA
The DNA here is from genome assembly GCA_017311315.1 of Dendrocalamus latiflorus. Classification (NCBI taxonomy): domain Eukaryota; kingdom Viridiplantae; phylum Streptophyta; class Magnoliopsida; order Poales; family Poaceae; genus Dendrocalamus; species Dendrocalamus latiflorus. The sequence goes on from CM029663.1 coordinate 12,972,259, forward strand.
CCGACCAGCCGTGCCGCGCCGTCTGGACTTGCGCCGCTTAGCTGTCCACGCGTGCTCTGCTGTGCTTGGCCACCTGCCTGCTGCTGCCGGCCACCACAGCGCACGCCTCGGCGCAAACGCACGCCACCACGCCATTGCGCGCCTGCACCACCGCGCCTTCGCGCCGATGCCCCCATGGCCGCTTGACGCCGCGCCACTGTGCCTCCTCGCGCCGTAAGCCGCGCCGTCGCTGCCATGGCTGCCGCGCCTCTGCGCCACCGTGCCATCGCGCCTTCGCGCCGTCGCCTCCATGGCCGCCTGGTGCTGCTTCGATCCGCGCCGCAACTCGTGCCGAGCAGCGCCGTCGCTCACGCCAAGCCGCGCCGCAGCGCCGCCGCCCTCGCCGAGCCATGCCATCGCCTGCGCCGAAATGTGTGCGTGCGCGCTCGGCGTGTGTGTGCGCTGCATGAGCCGTGGCTGCCATGGTGGAACCTCACACAGACGAGAGCGCACGCGCGAGGCCGCGCTGGGTGTGCTGCCGCCGCCTGCCGGCCGGCCGCCGCCACCGGCGCCCATGCAACCCCCATGCAAATCCATGCGAGAGAGAGAGACGTGAGATTAAAACAGAGAGAGAGCCACACGGAATAGATAGAGAGAGAGATGGAGTTGGCTGGAAGAGATGAAGAATAGATGGAAAGAGAATAAGTTATGGCAGGGAGAAATATCCGGGAGAGAGAGAGGGAATTGCATGCAATAGATTTTGGAGAGAGAGAGAGATATTCCCATGCAAAGTTACGGGAGGGAGAGAGATTGAGAGATAATCCCATGCAAAGATACGTGAGGGAGTATAACAGGAAAGAGGGAGAGTTTCACGGGGGTGGTTATGGAGAGAGAGCATTTTTTTTGCGGGTGCTACAGCTCTCCCCCCCTAAAAAGAAGATTCGGCCTCGAATCGACTAGCTTTAGAAGGTAAAACAAAACGAAAAGAGTAGATTGATTAGATGGAGAGAATCCTAAGAAGTTAGTCTTAGGTAAAGAGATTGGGATGATTCTTGCGCATCTGGAACTTCCAACACCCAGGTAGCTTCATGTTTCATCCGATGGAACCATAATCCTTGCCGTAAGAAATGTTTTGTCGTCGCAGTTAACGCTCTGAACGATCCAGGATACGAGCTGGCCGTGCAACGACAGTCAAATCCTCTTGGTCCTCCAAGTCGGGTAACTCTAGAATTTGATCAGGATCATTTAGAACTTCCTCAACTGAGACATGGATAAAGTTATGGACACCGGACAAGGAAGAAGGTAACTCCAAAGGTAGGTAAGCTTCCCAATCCGCTTAATGCTAGGAAAAAGGGCCAACAAAATGACGATTCAACTTTCCTTTTGCCCCAAAACGAACCACGCCCTCGGCAAAGCAAGAATGGGAGCGGGAACAAGGTGCTCCTTCAGGGTCTAAAAGCTGAACTCACAGTCCTCTGTCCAAATGAATTGCTCACCCTTCTAAGTCAACTTGGTCAAAGGCTTTGAAATGGAAGAGAAATCCTGGACGAAACGGTGGTAGAACCCAGCCAAACTCAAGAAATTGCGGATCTATGCAACATCACCAGGTCTCGGCCAGTCTACTATTGCAGCAAACTTGGAAAGATCCACGGAAAGTCCCCAGTCACTAATGACATGCTCCAAGAAGCTGACAGAAGAATGCCCAAAAGCGCATTTCCTCAATTTAGCAAAGAGTTAATTCTTCTGAAAGAGATCAAGTACAAGGCGAAGGTGTTGCTCATGCTCCTCTGCGGCACTGGAATACAACAGAAGGTCATCGATAAAGATGATGACAAACTTGATCCAGGTACTCATGGAACACCCGATGCATCAAATCCATTAACACTGTCGAAGCATTGGTCAGCTCAAATGGCACAACCAGGAACTCGAAAAGGCCATAACAAGTGCGAAAGGCTGTCTCCGAATTATTAGAAGTCTTGATTGAACTTGGTGATAGCCAGACCGTAGATCTAGCTTGGAGAAGGACTTGGCACCCTTGAATTGAACGAAGAGATCAACAATATGAGGCAAGGATAGCAGTTCTTGGGGGTCACTACGTTGAGAGCGCGATAGTCGATGCACAAATGCAGACTCTTATCCTTCCTTTCCACAAAGTTAATTGGAGCAGCCTACTCTGAAGTACTGCACCAGATGAATCCTTTAACCTCCAGGTCGTCCAACTGATGCTTCAACTCCAGGCACAATGAGACAAGTAAGATTACTAGCAAGAGATCCGTTTGCGGTGGTCACCACCACCGGGATCTCCAAGGTACTGGCTGATATGGAATATTGCTGAAAGAAGCGAGATGCCAAAGGGAGGAACTAGCTCCCGAGTCAACAATGCAAGAGCAGGGCGTAAACTCAAGATGACTAAATCTAAAAGGTCAGGGAGCGAGGAGAAGTAAAAGGGTAAGATGGGTAAGAATGGGGAGGTAAAGCGTCAATCCAAGATAACAATACCCTAAAGGTCAAAGGATAAGGAAAGGCAAGTGATAAGATGGATATTAATAGGAAATGGAATCAGAGTTTAAGGAAGCATAGGATTGAAACAATGTCACAGTATAGTAATAGAATAAAAGAGACAGTAATTAGATGAGAATTCATGGTAATATGCCAGTGACTGGATATGCATGCATGAATGAATCAACCCGAAGCCCCGTGTACGTGCAAAACGTTTTTTTTTCCAGAAACTACAGCCTGAGCTCTGATACCAACTGTAACACCCCACGTAACCATATGGGATATTACTATGGAACGTCATCGCCAAAGTGAAGAATAAATAAGTACAATAAAAGAAACCACAAAGAGTTTAAAACTTTATTAACACTTTAACAGAGAACCAACGGAAGCTGGAATAAATATTTAAAACATGGGACCGGTCCACTTCTAATCAAATAAAGAACGAACGAAACAACAAAACGGTGGCAAACCACGGTGCTGAAAACTCGAGTGCTCCCACCCATGCATGATGCTGTCACTCCACTGGCCTTTTACCTGAGACTGAAAAGAGCAAGCGTGAGATTTGGAAATCTCAGCAAGTACCCAACTACGGTCGCAACACAAAAGTAAGACAGGCGATGCAACCATATGAAATAAAGGCAAGCATGACAAGTAAGCAATGGACGAAAGGCAACCAACGAGCAACTGGTATCGGAGATCCTGTCATGATTAGGATACGGATATTATGAGAACTGTTTATTAAAGATATGTGTTATGTGACAAATTATAACAAGTTATAGCAAGGGTGCCGGCGACCTTATCCCACATACCCGGTTATACGAGAATAGCCAGGCACAACCTTGTCCTCGACTGTATAACCGCAGACGGGGTGTAATATCCTGTGTAACGAGAATGTACGGCCCCCCGTACGTTACCAGGTTGGGTGGAAATGACCCCTATATATGGGCAGCCCCGGCGTGATAACCCTTAGTTTGTTATTTAGCGAATTATCCATGGTATAATTAGAGAGTTGTGATTGAATTAAGGTAAGGTTATGAGAGTAATGATTTAATCCAATGAGACCGAAGAGACAAGATTGATGAAACTAGGTGATGATGTAACTAATACATCATGGATAGATTATATAGAACAAAATTAAGGTAACTAAGAGATGGCGAGGATAAGGCTATAATAAGTTATGAGAAGTGAGAAGATATGCTAGGGTTGAAAATGGAAAGACATAGTTTCTGATAAGAGGCGATGTGGAATAATGATAAGATGATAGAGCTATAGTAATCGACCTAAAGAGGTATTATAATGTAGCTCACACAAGTTTATCAACCAATCAAGTTTTATTATGTGATAAGTGATTATTAGACAAGTTAACATTTATTAAGGTATAACGATCATGACTCACATAAGGAACTGTATCGTCAATACATCATGATATCGAGAGGATTAAACACAGAAGCGTGATACTTAAAGAACTGCTAGTGATTTTAACCTAAGTCTACAACATGATCACCCGCTACCCCCATTAACGGTTTAAGCATGAACTCTACACATTAATTAAAACATGAATCTTATAACATTATTAACTGAGTATTATGATATACCTAAAGGCATGTGAAATAAGGTAATCTAGAACATCATGACAGGAATACAATATAAGGGTATATCACCAGCAAGCATTAACAATTTGATAAGAACTAGACAAGCATTAACAATATGATCATAACTAGGCAAGCATAATAATAAACAGGCAAGCATGAATACTATTATAACAACCAGGCAAGTACTAGAGAGATGATAATAACCGGGTAACTTGGTGACAGGATATTAGCTAGGTAAATTCAGTGATATGATAAGAACCAGGTAATTCATTGATATGATAATTGTACTCACTGACAATGGTAACAAGTAATCATGAAAGATGTGAAATGTGAAATTAAGATAATTGGAGATAAGTTCAGGCACAATTACAAAGAGTGAAAAGGGTTGCTGAGGTTGAGGACAGGAGATAAAATCAGATGGGAGATGAAGAAGGATAATACGACGGTGGTAGGGATCCATGAATGATTCTCACCCAGCATTACAACTTAACTCACACCAAGGGGTTGTCAAACAACTAGATTTTATTACGTGATAAGTTGTTATTAGTCAGGTTAACAATATCATATATAATTCCATCGAAACCAATCAAGCAATAACGTACAAGTAATGAATCAGGGAACCGGTAATTAAATACATCATTCCGAAGCTACAGATTACTAGTGGTTAGCCTTAACATGTGACAACAATCGGGCACACGTTAGTAATATTAATCAGGTAACATTAGTGATATGATAAAAGCCGGGTAAGTTTTGGTGATATGATCATAAACAAGTACGCTTAGTGACATAATAGTGGATAGGTGAGCGTTGGGTGATATGATAATAGATAGACCAGCTTTAGCGATATGGTAATAGTACTTAATAGCAACGGTAGCAAGCAATCATGGGAGATGCAAAATGTGAAATGCAGGGGTTACGGCCGCGAGGTACTTGCCTTGAGCACACTCGACGGACACGCTGCACGATGGATCCGGGAGACGCAACTGCCCAGCTGCTCCCTCAACAGCTGCGTGAGAACCTACATAGTGATACGAGAGACAACCGATTAGATATGATGGATTTGGGTAGGAAACGACAAAAGATAGTCGACTGAAAGGAAAAGCGGCAGTTCGGCCAAGCGAACGACAGTTCGGTTGTGCGAACACGCGTTTGGCCGTGCGAACAGCCGCTCGGCCACGCCGCCGCCGCCGCTGGCTGCCCAGCCGCTTGCGCACAGCCGCATGTACGTGCGCATGAGCATGCAGTGCTGCCGTGCAAGCCGACACCGATGGCCGAGGCCGCCGGCCACCACCACGCAGCCGACGCCACCACTGTCTCTGTCATGCCAAAGCCGCCGCGCCATGCGACCATGCAAGCTTGCGAGCGCGAGTGTGCGAGCGGGCGCCGCTGCGCGTGCTGCCGGCCTGGCTTGCACCACCGCCGACCCAGCCTGCGCCGCCACCGTCCCAGCCAGCACCGCCCTTGCGTCGCCTCAGCCACCACCGACCAGCCGTGCCGCGCCGTCTGGACTTGCGCCGCTTAGCTGTCCACGCGTGCTCTGCTGTGCTTGGCCACCTGCCTGCTGCTGCCGGCCACCACAGCGCACGCCTCGGCGCAAACGCACGCCACCACGCCATTGCGCGCCTGCACCACCGCGCCTTCGCGCCGATGCCCCCATGGCCGCTTGACGCCGCGCCACTGTGCCTCCTCGCGCCGTAAGCCGCGCCGTCGCTGCCATGGCTGCCGCGCCTCTGCGCCACCGTGCCATCGCGCCTTCGCGCCGTCGCCTCCATGGCCGCCTGGTGCTGCTTCGATCCGCGCCGCAACTCGTGCCGAGCAGCGCCGTCGCTCACGCCAAGCCGCGCCGCAGCGCCGCCGCCCTCGCCGAGCCATGCCATCGCCTGCGCCGAAATGTGTGCGTGCGCGCTCGGCGTGTGTGTGCGCTGCATGAGCCGTGGCTGCCATGGTGGAACCTCACACAGACGAGAGCGCACGCGCGAGGCCGCGCTGGGTGTGCTGCCGCCGCCTGCCGGCCGGCCGCCGCCACCGGCGCCCATGCAACCCCCATGCAAATCCATGCGAGAGAGAGAGACGTGAGATTAAAACAGAGAGAGAGCCACACGGAATAGATAGAGAGAGAGATGGAGTTGGCTGGAAGAGATGAAGAATAGATGGAAAGAGAATAAGTTATGGCAGGGAGAAATATCCGGGAGAGAGAGAGGGAATTGCATGCAATAGATTTTGGAGAGAGAGAGAGATATTCCCATGCAAAGTTACGGGAGGGAGAGAGATTGAGAGATAATCCCATGCAAAGATACGTGAGGGAGTATAACAGGAAAGAGGGAGAGTTTCACGGGGGTGGTTATGGAGAGAGAGCATTTTTTTTGCGGGTGCTACATATGCGCTCAAGCTCCGGTAGGCCTCGTGCCATCCCGCGCCGAGCAAGCATGCGAAGCGAATCGAAGTTGAGGTGGCCGAAACGCACATACCATGTCCAGGCTTCCTCCATGCCCCTCGCCGCGAGACAAACGGGCTGTGCAATGTCGACGTTGAGCACATAGAGACGTCCGGCGCTTCGCCGAACCCGGCACAACAGCCAGCGTTGGGGGTCGCGCAGTGTGAGGACGCCATTCTCGATCTCCGTCTTGCAGCGAGATTCGTCCAGCTGGCCGAGGCTGACGATGTTGTTGCGGAGGCGCGGGATGTAGTAGACACCGGTGAGCGTGCAGTGATCGCCGTTCTTGCAGGCGAAGAGCACAGTGCCGCACCCCTTGATGCGGACTCGCAAGGCGTCGTCGAACATGACGGAACCGCGCACGCTAGTGTCGAGTTCAGAGAATGCGTTCCGTGTGCCCGTCATATGATTCGATGCGCCGGTGTCCAGAATCCATTCTGGATCAACTAGTTCTCCCTCGTCGCGGAGAGTGTCAAGGGCACACTCCCTGCACTCCCTGTTTATAACGAGTTCGGCGCCTGCTGGTTCAATGTTGATGGCAGGAGAGAGATCACAGACTTGAGCCATTAATAATGTGGGCTCGTTTTCTCCCTCAGCCTGCTCTGGTTCGGCTTGGAGAAGATTCGCCTGAGCCAACCTCTCACGATCCTGCTTCGCCTTTCGGCACTCCTTGGCCCAGTGGCCGAGTTTGCCGCAATAGCGGCATTTGTCCTTGGAGATGTCGTGGCACGCGGCCTGGGATGGCCCAGACTTTGGTTCCTCGTCTCCCCCGTCACGCCTGCGGCTGCGCCGGCCGCGCTGGCGTGAGCGCAACATGTTCCCGCTGTTCGCAGCAGCGCGAGAGGCGGACATGCCAGTCTCCTTGGTGTTGTACGACGACCATTCCTTCTTCGTGAGTAGAACCTGGTCTCCTTCCTCATCGTCCGACTCTCCACGGTCCTCGATAGTGTGGAGCCGACCGGTGAGGTTCTCAATGGACAGAGTGCTGAGGTCAACCAAGGTTTCAATTGACAAGGCGATTTAGCGATACCTGCGGGGAACAACACGCAGTAGCTTGCGGACCACCTTCTCCTCCGACAACTCCTCCCCAAGGAGGCGAAGGTCGCTGATGACACCCTGGAGCCAGAGACTAAAGTCCTCCACGTGCTCGCCATTTTTGAATCGCATCAACTCAAATGTCTGGCGTAGCTTCTGCGCCTTGGATTCACGCACTCGATCCGCCCCAACCCTCATCGCCTTGAGGGCGTCCCAGGCTTCTTTGGCGTTGTCCTTCTCGGCGAGCGGTCGGAGCATTTCCAGAGGCACCACACGCAGGATCGCCGAAAGGGCCTGGCGATCTTCCTGGTATGGCACATCACCGGTGTCGACGGCGTCCCACAGGCCTTGAGTCTATAGGTTGACTCGCATCAACACCGCCCAATCGGAGTAATTTGAGCGTGTGAGCGTGGGGTAGGAGATGGAGCCATTACTCTCCTTCACGACCCGCTGGACAACGAGTTCACGCTGGCCGCCATCACGTCGATGCGGGCGGCGCGTCGGTGGGGATGGAGAGCGTCCACGGCCGTGTCGTTGCGGTGTACGGGAGTGGCCTACGGCAAGGACGGGCGCCGACATTTTGCTCTGATACCAATTGTCAGCCGCCCTTTGCGAATCTATCAAAACTCTAGCTCACGCTTCAAATGAAATGCATACACAGGATGGAACACAAAATGTTTTGGTGCTGCGTTCCACTCACAAACTGCAACGTTTTTTCTTCCTTTTATTATGGAAAACAAGACTTACTAACTCCTAGTAATAGATGTGGATGTAATGCATACCGTTACAAGTATACCAAGCAACACTACATGCATGAAACGGATGGGAGTTACATGGCAATGAATGCTGAATGGCTGCATGGCTCTCACATAGATTGTGGGTTCATTCAAGAAGGAAACATGCATATGCTAAATTAAGATACTAGCTAATGTGCACAGTTACCAAAAGAATTAGGCGTAGGATTAAATGATTATGCTAACATTCTGCCCCCCGGAAAGTTGGTTTCTTAAGTAGTCTAAACTAGATTCGAGGGACTCTATAAGTTGCCCTGAGCTAAATAGCTAATTGGCAGTGGCTTCAACTCACTAGCCATCCTTTTCCTCTGGATGATCTGGCATGAACGCAAACGACTGGATCTTCGAACAAACAAAAGTTGACATCCAAGCTCTCTGGACTAAATTAAAGCAAGAGATAATCTGTAGGCGTTGGACAGGGTGGACGTACTTCCAACCCTCTCACGAGGAGCCAATTGCTGGAGTCGACCAGGATTCGAGTTGCTTTTGAGTTGCTGCCATGCACTACCTTGCTGAATGTTTAGCTTAGTTCTAGCCAGTTCCTCCTTGCTGCAGCTCAGAGAGCTCCTATGTTGTATCTTTTCCGCCAGCCGAAGAAGCTAGTGCTTAAGCTTCAGCTCTCATCTTTCTTGTTTCCTGGTTCTGCGCTCGTTTTTGTACTCTCAGCAATTCAGTGCTGTTCTTCTTCTATTAATGCAATGCTGAACAGTCCTGCTGCGCATTTCCAAAAAAAAAAAAGCCCAAAGAGACTAGTGCTACTGCTATCTAAGAAGGCCATGGTGTTGCCGTATGAATGAACGAAATCAACCACCTCAGCCGCCCGCTTCCTTCACTCGGAATCCCCAAGTTGCAGAGAACATGGCGAGTCGCCGAGCGATAGACGACGGCGGCGCGGAACCAGTGGAACCGGCGGAGTGGTTTCCGATGGGAAGGAATAAAGATGACCACCGACTGACCGGGCAACAAGGGACTGCGGGCTAGTAAGATGGGCCGAGCCCACCCCCTGCCGTCTGCAGATGACGGGCGGCATACGGTTCCAACTGTACCCTCTGGCCCGGTGGCTTCGACGAACCCAACACGCGAACACCCCCACAGAGCCGAGGGAGACTGGAATGCAGAGCGGCACAGCACACCCAGACCTTGCTTTGCAGTCTATAGTTTCTGATCCATCTCGACCCCATCTACAGAGATAGGCCGAAAATTATGGGTTACCTAACAAGGTCCCACAGAGACAATATGCCTGGTATGTCGGCCCAAACCTCAAAGACGTTTTCTGGATTTGTGCCAAGGGCGCACTGTTCGGTACAGCTAGCCAAAGGCTGTTTTGGTTTATTACTTTTAGCTTGTATTACAGTAACTAGTATTTAAATAGTATAACTTTTTAAGACGAGGTATATAAGTCGATTATAGTACACATTATACCGAATTCATCTATATCGGTCAAAATCACATATAAATATCTCTCTCTCCGTACTATCTACTGTGAACGGCTAGAATTTAAAATTTTAAATTAAAAGTCATAAGTCACAGTCTAAAAGGATTCCACCTGAAGCCTGCCCTACCCGTTTGAATTATGGATTCACTGTGACATGGGCATGGTTTTGTATTACCTTACCTTGAAATGCGGAGAGCTTTGCACCTCGGATCAAGTTGCTAAGTCAATGGAATATACTTCCTCCATCCAAGTTTATATGTCATATTTTTTTAATGATTTTGTCCATAAATATAAGACGTATTTTATGTTCCAATGTAAAATTAGTGTGATGTTCTCTTTATACCCTTAATATATATGCAGTTTTATTTGCTATTCTCTACGTACATGCATTGAATATAGTGCTTAGAGATAATAATTAGAGGTAATCTAGTCATTTTCACTCTCTCCTTAGTTTATATGACAAGAGAAAATACGGCTTATAAACTTGGACAGAGGGAGTATAATGGTATAGATAGTTGTTGCCTTATATCATCTATAGACAACTCCTACAAGTTGTTTCCTCACAATCTTTTAATTATTATATGAAAAAAGTGTTTGTTATACACAATAACTTATACAATGGTGTTTTCTGTATCTCCTTATTTTGTGGGCATGCGTCATCTCTTCACCAAAAGATAATGATTCTCTCTCTCTCTCATTGTTCTCTCTCTTCTACATCAATAAAAATCCTATGTGATTGGATGAAGAGACAGATGATATCACATCATTGCACATACCCTAACATTATCTAAAAAGTTTACTAACAAGCCCCTAAATTTATCTTAAATAAAACGAAAGTGCTATATCACACTCGAATGTTTTTAGGGCAAAATTAATCGAATTTCTAACCTTTCGATCTTTGTGGAGATTCATGTGCCGTCTTTGCCGTTGGCATCTTCCTCCTCTCCGAGACTCCGACGACATTGTCGTCTTCACGCGTTGCTACCCTATGGGATTAGGGCTCAGGTTCATCGTTAGGGTTAGAGTTCACCCGAGCTCTCCTAGCTTAGAGGGAGGTTGGGATGGCGGCGGATTGGCAGTAGGAGGCAAAGGTGGCGGGGCGGCGAGGTGGCAGTGGCACCACCTCGACCGCGGGCAGGAGGAGGGCCATGGGCGGGGTAGGCGACAGGGGTGACACGTTGTGGAGTCCATTAGATGGCGGAGGGCGTCGCTGGTGGATCCGGCGGCGTTAGCACTGGAGACGGGGAAGAAGAGCGGGGCGGGGACTTCAACGTCGGATCCAGTCGGAGATGGAAAAGGCAGTGCGGGGAAGGAGGAAGCGGGCGGCGGCGACGGATCCACCAAAGACGGGGAAGAAGGGCGGGGCAAGGCGTTGGAGGCAAGCGGTGGGTAAGGAGAAGGCCGTGGGAGGGGAGAAGAAGGCCGCGGGAGGGAAGGAGCAGGACAAGAGAGGTGGTTGCCAGGGGGTCTCGCCTACACCAGGGGCGATGCCTGCTAGGAGGCAGGTGGCGGCACGGGGGAGGTAGGGAGGAGGCGACGGCTAGGGTGGGAGTGAAGAGATGGACCGCTTATATAGGATTTGGGTGTGGATCTAAAACGTTGGATCCTCATCCAATAGTTAAAAAAACTAACTGTTTTAGAAGGAAAAATATGTTTGAATATTTAATAGACAGACCCTAAATAAAAAAAGTTTTAGACTGAACTGCCAAACAAGGCAAAGCAAACAGCACTAGGTTCTGTCCATCGTTGATCGAGCAAAATCAACGACAGCGACGCAGCAATGAAGATTGGCTAAAGAGTCATCTGCAGTACTTAGCTACAATACTCCTTTTGTCAAAGCTGTGAAGATTGGCTAGAGTACGATCATGGCTATCGTCTATGGTTGTTCGACGAGTACAGAAGTGCCATGTCTCCTGGCCTTCCAACTAATTTTGGCCGTCTCGATTATCCAAGTCCATGGTTTGACTCCTCCTGGTACTACAAGTTTGTGTAGCAGGCACCCAGCTGCTTCTACAATTTCTTTTCTGATTTCGCCTCCTTTTGCTTCTTTTAGTTGTTTGAGTTGAGATCGACCGTCTTTTTTATGGTTTGTTATTCAGGATTCACAAACATTGACTGTGGCTTCATAGACGGCGAGGGTTACACAGACAACATCACGAACTTAACGTACGTGTCTGATCGTGAATTTGTTGAAGGCGGCATGTACGGTGAAGTTGTGCCAAAGCTAATGTCGAGGTCCATGAATGAGCAAGAAAAGACCCTAAGGTGCTTCCCTGAAGGCTTGCGAAACTGTTATACGTTACCATCTAAGAGCCACATTTACTTATGGAAATTATGACGGATTGAACAAGACTTATGACGGCTCGCTGTTTCTGTTTGGACTCCACATCGGCGTCAATTTCTGGACGACGGTGAACTTGACAAATACTGGAGACCCATCGAACACATACTGGAGGGAGGCCTTAACTGTTGCTCCTGACGATTTCATATCAGTTTGTCTGGTAAATTTCGGAACGGGAACTCCGTTCATATCCTCATTGGAGATGAGGCAGTTGGACGATCGGATGTACCCTTTCGTGAATTCTTCAGTGTCTGTCAGTTGCTTTTCTCGGGTAAGATTCGGGCTCGGACCAGCTGATGATTCTATCACAAGGTGAGACGGAGACCAGTTTTTCTTTTTGTTTAATTCCATCGCTAAATTATAATCACAGCCTCTCTCATGGAGTCAAATGGTTCATGTGGTGATCAAGATATCCGATCGATACCTTTGATCGCTTCTGGAAGGCCTTCGGGAAGTACTCCTATCCCTGGCTCAACATGATCACCAGCGAACAACTGAAAAGCCTCCCCGGCAACGACGACTGCCAGGTGCCGTCGGCCATCGTCCAGAAGGCCTCGACCATAAACAGCAGCTTCAACTGGCTCAACATCACCGTGACAGCCAACGGCAACCTCGACGCTAAGAGCCTAGAGCTTCTCCCGATCGTCCACTTCGCTGAGCTCAACAATAGCAGCCCGAACCGTAGGTTTGATATCTACAGCGACGGCGTGCTGCTGTTCGGCAACTACTCACCGCCACAGCACCGGGTGGATAGCACGTACCACCCTGGCCAATTCTTGCGCAACGCGAGGCCGACGTTTACCCTGCGCAAGGTGACCGGCTCGGTGCTCCCGCCACTCATCAACGCGTTCGAGGTGTACTCGCTCGTTCGGATGGACAACTTCACCACCAACTCCGACGACGGTAATCTGCGTGACATGAGTGTTTACTTCTTGCTTATCACTAAAGTAAATGTGGAGTATCCATCAGGAGTCAATTGTATTTGTTTGCTCATTTTGTTGCTACTAGCATTCAATTCGTTTCAAAAAGAGTAAATTTCATAGAACTACATATGCATATTGGCATAATTTTCAAGGAAGCTCCTTTGTCAAGTGGCTCCAGCCAGCAAAGACCTGTTGCATATTACTGGAGTTCTTAATCTGTAGTTCTGGTCAAAATTTTATACAAATCTGTAGTTCCTGCAGGTGCTCCAGGAGAACCTTCTGTCTCCCCCGACGTGCCCAGCTCGGGCTCGTCAGCCACCCAACCCGCAGCCCCCTTCCAACAACCTCCTCCCTGATGGCGCCTACGCCTAATGCCGGGCGTAGCAAGGGCCAACGTTGGCAAGACCAGAACCCCACCTCCTCTTTCCAGAGTCCGGGTTCTGGGATGAAGATGGGACGTATCTCGTACCTGGAGGTGGCGGTCGCTGGAACTTTGTCGTCAGCGCCCTTGGAGCCTAAGTCCAATGTTGCAATCTTTACGACTACTCCCAGGACTTTACGACCACTTACGACCGGTTTCGAGAGCTTACGACCGCTTCCGACCGCCTCCCGCTGCCGTTCGACCACTCTGTCGCTCCTTCGATCGCTTTGTCTTCGTGGTCGGAAACCTTCTGTTGAGGTTTCGATCGCGCTTCTCTATCGCTGCGCTGCTCTTCTTCGACCCCACTCGAATTACCATGATCGTAGCTCCGTACGACCACGCAGTGATTCCGGCGATCACTGTTCACCGTGGTCGAAACACCCTTTCGACCACATTTACTCCCTTACAACGTGGTCAGAGTCCCTTCCGACCACGTTCAGGTCTTCACGGCGTAGTCGCAGCCTCTTCCGACCACTCACACCGTGGTCGAAGTCTTCACAACGTAGTCGAAGTCCCTTACGACCACATTCAACTCTTCTTCAATGTGGTCGAACGTCCTTACGACCACGTTCAAACTTCTTCAACGTGGTCGAACGCCCTTTTGACCACGTTCAAATTTCTTTGCTGCAGTCGTACGTCTTCCTATCACCCTCAAACTTTCTCCACCATGGTCGTATCACCTCCCGACCACTTCTACTTTTGATTTGCCGTGGTCGAACGCCTTCTGACCACGTCTGTTGGGACTTTGCCGTGGTCGTAAGCCCCTCCGACCACGTTTGTCGTGGTCGTAATGGCTTCCAACCACGTCTGCGAGATCACACAATGAAGTCGATACTCAGGGCTTTTCCTTTTCTCTTCTTTACTTCTCGCCTTAAACAAATTACATGACTCTTCCCCTTTTATACCTGGCTCTACGACTTATGCTCGGGTTTTTCGACTACGAGTACAAACCAACTCCGACTCCGACTCCGGTTCGATTACAACTGACTTTTGATCACGACCAAAACTTGAACATAGCTTCTAAACAAGATTATTTACAACATTTTCTCCCTAATCTTGTTTAGAAACTTCAATCATGTCGATTTTCCTCCTCATCTCCAAGAACTTTATCCGTCTGATCGGCTTCGTCAGTATGTCCGCCTTCTGTTCATCTGTGCTGGTGTACTCGATCGTGATTCTTCCTTCTTTGACACAGTCTCTGATAAAATGATATCTGGTGTCTATATGTTTGCTTCTATCATGAAGAACCGGATTTTTGCTCAACGATATAGCAGATTTGTTGTCCACCTTGAGTACGACCTTCATTACTTCTTCGTCTGACACTTCGCTTAACAGACGAGCGAGCCAGACTCCCTGGCAAGATGCAGCGCTCGCTGCAATGTACTCTGCTTCACAATATGACAATGCCACAACTCTTTGCTTCTAACATTGCCAACTAACCGGAGTTTCTCCCAGCATAAACATCACCCCTGTTGTGCTTTTCCGACCATCAATGTCTCCCGCCATGACGTTGTCACTGTAGTCGGTCAGTTGCAATTTCAGTTTGCCTTCTCTCTTGTACTGAATGCCAAAACTCAAAGTACCTTTTATATACCTCAGAATATGTTTAACAGCAATCATATGCTCCTGAGTCGGTTTTTCCATGAACTGACTCACATATCCGACTACAAAAGTGACGTCTGGACGAGTATGTACCAGATACCACAGGCTCCCGACAATACTCCTGTACTGCGTGGCATCAACTAGAGATCCTGGGCCTGACCTGCTTAGCTTCAAATGATTCTCCATTGGGACTTGACATGGGTTGTAGTCTTCCATGCCACACTTCTCGAGTATCTTCTGAGCATAGGCTGACCAACAAAGCGTGATGTCGTTTCCAGTCTGTTTCACCTCAATGCCGCGATAGTAACTTAGGAGCCCTAAGTTTGTCATTTTGAATAGCTTTGTTAGACCATGTGGCTAGATTTAGAATTTTTATGATGATGAATAATTGACAACATTGCTTAATAATGTTATTTGAGGCGTGTGCGTGTGTACGTGGACTAATATCGGTCAAGTTGGTGAGAACTTGTGCCGGGAAAAATATTCTTTGGTCTTTGCATGTGCAGGTTGGGCGTGGAGACGGGCATGGTCGGTGACGAGGAAGACCGGGACTAGGAGGGGGAAATCTGAGGTCCGGGCGGTCGAGGATGTCACGAGGTGGTCGGGCTCACGCTGGAGCACATGGAGATCAAAAATAGATGATGCGTGTAGAAGATACAGGAGGTGCGGTCCTGGAGGCTTCGACACGCGATGGGTTGAAAAGTCAGGAGTAAAAACCCGTGTTAGAAAGGGTTTCGGGTCCCTTAAATAGTAGTGGGCTAAAAGTCTGGTTGAGTTAAAAAGGCCTAGGCCCAATTGGATAAGTGGTATTAGGGTTTCTAGTAGATTGAAGAGAAGAAATGAGTTCGTATTAGAGATAGCGGCGGCATGGGATAGGATTACTAGTCGGATATAGCTTTTGGAAAAGAAAACGGGCGTAGCGGCCGTATAAAAAGGTTGTCCAGTCCTAAGATTTTGCACGGCTTTTTGGTCCGAAGGTGCTGTCTGGTTTTGGGAAGAAAAGGATTGCGGAGGCGTTTTGCTCTCCGTTTTTCGTGCTCGTGCAGCGATTGGTTTTGGTCTCGGTTCTGCACACGTCACGGTCGCATTGCTTGCTGCAACATCTCGTCGTCTCCTTATTGCCTCGATCCCCGTGCAGAATTCTCGGGCGCTCTCTCCAGAGGCAGCCGAAGCAACACACAACCCGTCATCCAAGCAAAAAGCAGCACGCGTTCCCCCCGACCGAGCAACATCCGGCCATCGTGAGTTTCCAGACTATTCCCGCCGTCTTATGCGCGTCAGCTGTACACGGAAAGGGATGTCGCATGTCCCACAATCCATGCGCCTAGAGCCGCGTGCATGAGTGCTGTTTCCCGCACGCCGCTGCTCCCGGCCGAGTGCACGCCCGGTCACCAACTCACCACGTCCAGGAGGCTTTGATCTACTCCATCACGTGTAAAGACAGTAAGACACATATATGCTTTTGATCAGATGATTGGCATACATACATGCATACGTGGCCATGACTTTTTGCTACATTGAGAAGAGTAAAGATGGTTAGGTGAGAAAAGGTAATTAGGTAAGGCTAATTAGATTTTGTTTTTTTTAAAACGTTAAGCTTCTAACCTTTTGATTCATGCATGCATCAAATATATATACATATATAGATTGTTTTGCATACATTGTAGTTGGATATTTTTTGTGTGAGTTTCTGTGATTTGCAGGTTTAAAAATAATAATAAATTTTGAAAAGCTTCCGCTAGACGTTGCAATCATTCACCCCCCCTCTGATTGCCATCGACGATCCTACAAGTGGTATCAGAGCGGGTTGCTATGGCGTCAGAGAGGTATGTGAATCGTCCCCCCATGCTAGATGGTACTGATTTTGCTTTTTGGAAGTGTCGGATGCAAGCTTATATTGAGGCTCAAGGTAGTGATGTTTGGACTAAAGTTTCTACTCCATATGAGGTTCCTGCTGTTGTTACTGATTTAAATAAAGCAGATGTTAATTTAAATGCTCAAGCTCGTAATTTGCTGTTTCAAGGAATTTCTCGTAAAGAATTTGATCGTGTAGCTCATATTAATTCTGCTCATCTAATTTGGAAAACTCTTTGCGATTATCATGAAGGAACCACTAAAATCAAGAAGGTGCGTAAAAATCTGTATCAAAAAGAATATTCTGATTTTGCTATGAAACCTAATGAATCCATTGATGATCTCTTTGCTCGGTTTGAGAAAATATTGAGTGATCTGCGCGGTGTTGGTGTTATTCCTGCTGATGAAGATAATGCAACTAAAATTTTGAGATCTTTAGGTTCTGAGTGGTTGATGGTTGTTACAACTATTAATCAAACTGTTGATTTAGATACTTTAACCATGGATGATCTTTATTCTAGATTGAAAACCTATGAGATGGAAGCTTTGCCATCTAAGATTGATAAATCTTCATCTTTAGCACTTGTGACTAACCCCGTGCAGGCGACTTCGTCGAGTGCTTTGTCTTGTGTTTCTTTGTCTGCCTTATCTTTTTTTCAGAGGAACAGTTCGAGGAGCTTCCTGAAGAGGACTTGGTTTTGATTTCCTCACGAGCATACAAGGCACTCAACAATGTGAGGATGAGGAAGCGAGGTGGCGTGTCAGGTCCGATCAGATGCTTTGAGTGTGGCGAACCAGGCCACATTAAGATGGATTGTCCCAAGCTCAAGGGAAAGGTGGCGAAGGAAGAGAAGAATTATCGTCGTCGGCCATCCAAAAACAACAACATCAAGGGTGGCAATTTCCGTCGCAAGCTCGCTGAAAAGATCATATCGACCATTGAGCGTCTTGATTTGAGTGATGTGGAGTATGAGAGCTGCAACGACGAGGATCACGACGATGATGATGCTAAAGGCAAGAAGAAGAAGAACGATGACTTCACAGGCATGTGCTTCATGGCAGGCAACAACAGTGATGATGGCGATAGTGATCCCGATGAGGTAAGACCTTCATATGATGAGCTTGAAGATGGTTTGATTAAACTTGCTATTGAATTAAAAAAGACAAAACAGAAATTGAAAGAAAATAATTGTGTTGTTGAAAGCTTAAATTCTGAAATTAATAGACTTAGAGCTTTAATTCCTGATGATGAATCATGTGAGTCTTGCCAAGTTTTACATTCTGAGTTGGAGGCTGTTAGATCTATTAGTGCATCAAATCTGGTTCAACTTAGAGATGTAACTGACAAATTTGATGAATTAAAATTGATACATGTTTCTTGTGATGAAAAATTAAAATTTGCTAATAATGAAATTGAAAAGCTCAAATCTAATTCTTGCATATGTTTAGAGTCAAGTATTTCAAATGCTCAATCTAAAGCTTGCTCTAATTGTGAATTGCTAGAAGCTAGACTTAATGCATCTCAGGAATCTATTCAACAAATGCTTTATCACGAGAACATGTCTTGCTCAAATTGTCCTAAGTTAAATATTGAAATTGATGCTTTGACTAGACAATTAAATGATTTTGCTGAAAAGGAAAAATTGGCTCAATCTAGTGCTTCCAAGAATTTTGTGAATGAACCTGTTAAATGCACTACTTGTTCCACTTTGGCTAAGGAAAATGAGTATCTTAAGGACACTTTAGAGAAATTCTCTTTTGGCAAGAAAAATCTGAATATGATTCTAGACAAGTCAAAAACAAGTGTGAAAAATCGTGGTCTAGGATTTAATTTTGTTGAGCATGCCAAAAATAATCCTCCTAAGGTTGTTAAGGTTCTTGAACCTGGAACGATTGAAGTAAAACCTGAACCAAAACAAACTGTGTTTTAATCTGCTGGCTTTATGCAAAGTTCATCAAACAATAATATAGGTGCTAGCTCATCATCTCAAAAGAATTTTGGTTATGTTACATTTCATTGCACCTACTGTGGAAGAGATGGACACTTGTATGAATTTTGTTTTAGGCGGGCTAAGAAAGAAAAGAAGGAAAGATTGCATGCTTTAAGACAAAAACGTGCATTGTCTTTTGTTCCTAGATCAAATGCGAAAACTATGTTTTTAGAGAACTTTTATGATGGCTTTAAATCTTCTTCACATACTAGATTGAGATTTAATTCAAATAATTCACGTTCTTTTCGGCATTCTGATCATCCACATGCACTTGATTTTGGTTCTAGCTTTGTTGCTCCTGTTCATCGTGTGTCTCAATATTGGATTCCTAAATCTTATTTCACTAACCCCAATGCTGTGAGACCGATATTTCCTATGATGTAAGAATAACTAATAAGGATGGAGAACATGAGCTCGATTGGGTTCCGGTCTTTTTCATCATCGCTTGATTGGAACACTTGATGGTTCTTCACTCGTTTGATGACTTGCAAGAGATTTCACTTTTTGAGAGACCGTGTGGAAAAGGTGATGTAGTCTTACACCCTATTGAGTTGGATTCTCATGTTAAAGATATTCTTTCAAAACCACTTGATTCCTCTTATTTTGCTCTTTTGCGAAGTGAGTTGGGCGTGTGGCATCCTATGAGATTATTCTGAGGGGGAGCTTGATGTTTAAGAATTTAGGAAGCTTTGTTTATTATACTTGTCAATTAAATTAGCAAGTCCAAGCCATCAAATTTAAATGAGTTGTGGAGCTATCTTTATCATATCTATTCATATGTTGTGTAGCTTTGATCATGACTATTTATAATTAAATTGCTACATTTGAATTAAAAGTATGACATGGTGGAATACTTTGACTAGATTAATTATATTTATTACTTTGCGATGTCCATCGAAAAGGATTAGCTTGATTGTGAGTCTTATTTTAACTCTTGGCTATGAGACTCGCATGTTTCATGTTTCAATTTTTATGATCACTCAATTTGGCATGTTATTAAAAAAAAGTGAGTATATAAAGAAAAAATTGAAAAGATGTATGCTTCAAGCATGCCATGGTAAAAAAAAGGCACAAAAGTGCGCAAAATGAAAAGAAGTATGCTTTAAGCATGCCACCATAAAAAAAATATATGTCATTATAAAAAAAGAAGTATGCTACAAGCATGCCACATGCCTAAGAATTGAGTGTGAAGCAATAAGTTGTTACATGAGACTGCTAGCCTGTCTAGAGTTAAGATTTGCTTCACTTTTAGGCTTTGACTTTTTGTTGGTATATCTCATTGCGCTCTTTATAATTGGTCTAGTCATTGTTGAGATGCCTGTCATTGATATAAATCGTCTAATCATATTAAAAACTTTGTTTTGATATTGCTATATGATATATGACTTTATATGATCTAGATAGCTCTACTCAAAAATATGGCTTGGTTAAATTATTAAATCAATTCAAAGTGACTTGGATAATCTACAAAGCTTCTAGATTTTTATTCTCATTGCTTCTTTTTAGAATAGTTCTTATTTGAAAGTTCTTGATGATTACATTGCCAAAGGGGGAGAGATTTGGTGTGCTTTGTGAGATATTGAAGAAATTTGCTCTCTTGTGTTGAGGGGGAGAAATTTGAGATTTGTGGTTTAAAATATTTTTTCGGCTTCAGTTCTTCACTTATATCTATTTAAAGCTAATTCATCATACTATCTTACGGTGTTGTCAATGTATTCATCAAGGGGGAGATTGTTAGACCATGTGGCTAGATTTAGAATTTTTATGATGATGAATAATTGACAACATTGCTTAATAATGTTATTTGAGGCGTGTGCGTGTGTACGTGGACTAATATCGGTCAAGTTGGTGAGAACTTGTGCCGGGAAAAATATTCTTTGGTCTTTGCATGTGCAGGTTGGGCGTGGAGACGGGCATGGTCGGTGACGAGGAAGACCGGGACTAGGAGGGGGAAATCTGAGGTCCGGGCGGTCGAGGATGTCACGAGGTGGTCGGGCTCACGCTGGAGCACATGGAGATCAAAAATAGATGATGCGTGTAGAAGATACAGGAGGTGCGGTCCTGGAGGCTTCGACACGCGATGGGTTGAAAAGTCAGGAGTAAAAACCCGTGTTAGAAAGGGTTTCGGGTCCCTTAAATAGTAGTGGGCTAAAAGTCTGGTTGAGTTAAAAAGGCCTAGGCCCAATTGGATAAGTGGTATTAGGGTTTCTAGTAGATTGAAGAGAAGAAATGAGTTCGTATTAGAGATAGCGGCGGCATGGGATAGGATTACTAGTCGGATATAGCTTTTGGAAAAGAAAACGGGCGTAGCGGCCGTATAAAAAGGTTGTCCAGTCCTAAGATTTTGCACGGCTTTTTGGTCCGAAGGTGCTGTCTGGTTTTGGGAAGAAAAGGATTGCGGAGGCGTTTTGCTCTCCGTTTTTCGTGCTCGTGCAGCGATTGGTTTTGGTCTCGGTTCTGCACACGTCACGGTCGCATTGCTTGCTGCAACATCTCGTCGTCTCCTTATTGCCTCGATCCCCGTGCAGAATTCTCGGGCGCTCTCTCCAGAGGCAGCCGAAGCAACACACAACCCGTCATCCAAGCAAAAAGCAGCACGCGTTCCCCCCGACCGAGCAACATCCGGCCATCGTGAGTTTCCAGACTATTCCCGCCGTCTTATGCGCGTCAGCTGTACACGGAAAGGGATGTCGCATGTCCCACAATCCATGCGCCTAGAGCCGCGTGCATGAGTGCTGTTTCCCGCACGCCGCTGCTCCCGGCCGAGTGCACGCCCGGTCACCAACTCACCACGTCCAGGAGGCTTTGATCTACTCCATCACGTGTAAAGACAGTAAGACACATATATGCTTTTGATCAGATGATTGGCATACATACATGCATACGTGGCCATGACTTTTTGCTACATTGAGAAGAGTAAAGATGGTTAGGTGAGAAAAGGTAATTAGGTAAGGCTAATTAGATTTTGTTTTTTTTAAAACGTTAAGCTTCTAACCTTTTGATTCATGCATGCATCAAATATATATACATATATAGATTGTTTTGCATACATTGTAGTTGGATATTTTTTGTGTGAGTTTCTGTGATTTGCAGGTTTAAAAATAATAATAAATTTTGAAAAGCTTCCGCTAGACGTTGCAATCATTCACCCCCCCTCTGATTGCCATCGACGATCCTACAAGCTTCATCATCTCTTCTTTAAACTTCATAATCTCCCTTGGATTTGAACTAGTAATTATCAAGTCATCCACATAAACCCCCACAATCAGCCTAGTCTCCACATCCCTCTTGTGTATACGACATATTCAGAGTTGCTTCGTTTGAATCCGAGTGATGTAAGACTTTTGTCAAGCTTCATATTCCAAGCCCATGGAGCTTGTTTGAGCCCGTACAGGGCTTTGTTTAGCTTCAACACCTTTTCAGCTTATGTTTTGATCTGAAAACCCAGTGGTTGAGCTACATATACTTCCTCCTCAATGTCTCCATTCAAGAAAGCCGTCTTCACATCCATGTGGTGAATTTCCCATCCACCATGAGCTGCCAAAGCGATGAGAACATGGATTGTTTCCATGCGAGCCACCGGCGCAAAGACTTCTTCATAGTCTACTCCATGTTTTTGAACATATCCTTTAGCCACAAGTCGTGTTTTATGCTTTACGACCTCTCCCTGAGAATTTCTCTTCACTTTGTAAACCCACTTCAGGCCAATGGCTTGATGACCTTTTGGTAAGTCAGTAAGTTCCCATGTGTCATTGTCTTCAATCGACTTCAATTCTTCTTGCGTAGCAGCCCTCCAATGTTCATCTTCCTTTGCCTCTTCATAACTCTCAGGTTCTTAAGCCGTGGTGTAAAACAACAACTCCTCGATCTGCACCGACTCAGTGTTTGTATAAATCTCGCTGATGCTCCTCATCGGTATTCTACCATTTGAGTCTTCCTCATCAGAAGCTTCTGTTTCAGGTGAAGCTTCATAACTCTCGACACCCAATGGATTTGTGCTCTATGGTGTGGTCGGAACTCCACCTTCCTGTCCTGCGTTGTCGGCACCGGTTGTTTTGACTTCAAAAGTCATCCACTTCTTCATATCCTTTTCAATGTCCCGATGTTCTTCCCACTCCCAGTACTTGTCTTCTTGAAAGACAACGTCTCTACTCACATGAATCTTCTTTTCGATTAGATCATAGCACCTGTACGCCTTGGTGCCTGGCTCAGAACCGAGATAAATTATCATTTTGCTTTGGTCATCCAACTTCTTTAGATAGTTGGTTGGTTTCACATGTGCTAAGCATCCGAACACTCTCAGGTGCATGACTTTTGGCTTTCTCCCCAACCACAGTTCGTACGGAGTGATCCCATCAAGCGATCTTGTGGTAGCGTGGTTGAGAAGATAGACCGCGTGCCTCACGGCCTCTGCCCAAAAACTCCTAGGCAGAAATCTGCTTTTCAGTAAACTCCGTGTTGTGGCTATCACGGTTCTATTCCTTCTTTCTATGACTTCGTTTTGTTGAGGTGAGTACGGAACTGTGAAGTATCTTGCAATACCTCTCTTCTCACAGACCGAGTCGAATTCTTTTGAGAGGAATTCTCCCTCCCGATCTGATCTGATGGCTTTCACCCTGTGATTGACTTCGTTTTCAACGAGTACAATAAACTTCTGAAAACTGAATTTTGCCTCATCCTTGCTTTTTAGCATATACACCCACATGGCTCTGGAGTAGTCATCAACGATCAGCATGAAGTACTGATTTCCGATCTCCGTTTGTGGTGTGATCGATCCACACAGATCAACATGTACTAGCTCCAATGGGTGTGACGCTCTGTACTGTGCCTGGGATGGAAAGCCGCTACGAGCTTGTTTTGCCACTAGACAACCTTCGCAAATTTGCTCTGGGTGATCGATCTTTGGTAGGCTAACCACCATCTCCTTCTCTGCAATGGCTTTGAGACTTTGGAAGTTCACGTGACCGAATCTCGCATGCCACAACCAAGCTGAATCATCTGTTGAAATCTTCAGGCACTTCGGTTTGCATGTCTCAATTTGAATTTTGTACAGACGGTTCACTGTCCTTTGTACCTTCATTAGCAGTTGTTCATTGCTATCAAATTCTCTCAGGTAGTTACTTTTCAACTTAATTCGGCAACCTTCTTCGGTTAGCTGTCCCAGACTTATTATGTTGTTGCGCAGCCTCGGGATGTAGAATGCGTCTGACAGCCATCTCTGGTTCCCATCCTTGCACTTCATGAGAATTGAGCCTTTTCCTTTAAATGGAACAGTTGAGCCATCTCCGAATTGCACCTCACCGAGTACTTTCTCATCTAGTTCATGAAACATCGAGTATGTGCCTGTCATATGGTTGCTAGCTCCATTGTCGAGATACCACTTTGCTAACTGTTCCTTTGTCTCCTCTCCCTTCTCCATCAGATTGGAAACACTCTCCCTTCATTCAGCATCACAATTGTCGGCACAGCTTCAGTACAGTGGGACAAGAGTAACGTTGGTTCTCTATGTTCAGAGTTTTGAGCAAAATTTGCTTCCTCCACTTTCTTCTTGCTCCTGCAGTTTGCTGTATAATGTCCAAACTTTTTGCAGTTATGGCACTGGATGTGGCTTCGACATTCGGCAGCGTAATGGCCAAATTTCTCACACTCGTAGCATTGGACGTGTGACTTGTCTGGCTGGTTGTCATCGCCTCCTCGATCAGCTCTTTCTCCACGTCCTCCTCTTCCTTCTCTTCCAGGCTGGAATCCATGACCTCTTTGGGCATATCCACGCCCTTGTCCGCGACCATGGGACGCACCATGGCCAAAAGATGCGCCACGACCATGACCACAACTACCCTAAGATGACGAGTCAGCCTAGTTTGAATTGCCTTGGTTCCTTGAGTCTTCCTTCACGAGCAATGCTTGTTCTCCATTGTGAGTGTGATAACCCTTCAGGAGCTGCTCATGTGCCTTGAGCGCCCTCTGTTACTTCCTCTATCTTCATCTTCGAGAGATCTTAGGAGTACATGAGCGTGGTCACTACTGGAAGAAACTTTTCTGACAGAATTCTTAAGTATTTCTTGATAGCCACTTTGTCTTCCAGATTGTTGCCGAGAGACTTGATCTCATTTACGACTTCATTGAACTTCTCGGAGAATTCTTCCACCGACTGGTTCTATCCCATCTTCATCGCTTCAAATTTGCTTCGTTAAGTTTGGAGCCGAACTTCCTTCACTCTATCAACACCTTCATGCATTGTCTACAGCGTGGTCCAGGCATCTCGTGCCGTCTCCTTGCCGATCAGTTGCCGCATCATTGAATTGGGCACTGCTTGATAGATTACTGCCAGTGCCATCTGATCTAGCCGATCGTCAATGGCTTTGTCCTTCGCCTTTGGATCAACAGCACCCCTGACTCCTTGAGCACGTATGTTGGCCTTCATCTTCATGGCCTAGACCGGATAATTATCTGAACTGAGGAGTGGATACTGCAGCGACACACTCTCTTTGGCCTTTGATTGCTCTCCCATGGCTTTGATACCACTTGTTGCAATCTTTACGACTGCTCCCAGGACTTTACGATCGCTTACGACCGGTTTCGAGAGCATACAACTGCTTCTGACTGCCTCTCGCTACCATTTGACCACTCTGTTGCTCCTCCGATCGCTTTGTCTTCGTGGTCGGAAAACTTCTGTTGAGGTTTCGACCGTGCTTCTCTACCGCTACGCTGCTCTTCCTTCGACCCCGCTCGAATTACCGTGATCGCAGCTCCGTACGACCACGTAGTGATTCCGGCGATCACTGTACACTGTGGTCTTCACGCCCTTATGACCACATTCAACTCTTCTTCAACGTGGTCGAACGCCCTTACGACCACGTTCAAACTTCTTCAATGTGGTCGAACACCCTTTCGACCACATTCAAATTTCTTTACTGTGGTCGTATGTATTCCGATCACCCTCAAACTTTCTCCGCCGTGGTCGTATCACCTCCCGACCACTTCTACTTCTGATTTGCCGTGGGTCGAACGCCTTCCGACCACGTCTACTGGGACTTTGCTGTGGTCGTAAGCCCCTCCGACCACGTTTGTCGTGGTTGTAATGGCTTCCAACCACGTCTGCGAGATCACACAATGAAGTCGATACTCAGGGCTTTTCTATTTCTCTTCTTTACTTCTCGCCTTAATCAGATTACATGACCCTTCCCCTTTTATACCCGGCTCTACGACTTATGCTCGGGTTTTTCGACTACGAGTACAAATCGACTCCGACTCTGGTTCGATTACAAGTAACTTTCAACTTCGATTACAACTGACTTTCTGGTTCGATTACAACTGACTTTTGATCACGACCAAAACTTGAACATAGTTTTTAAACAAGATTATTTACAACATCCAAGACACCTGGCGGTAGCAGTTGTTGAAGCCCCACCACCAGCTTCCCTTCTTGGTGCTCCCCCCACCCGCTCTCGCCTGGAAAGTCGGCTGCATCCATCGGTGGAAGTGGATGATGGCTGGCATGTCATGAGTAACAGGCGCCACTAGAGGCGCGTTGAATCCTGGCTAGTCGCTCCTGTAGAGCACAGGCCGAAGGTCCTTGCAGACCTCGTTGGCTGCTGCTGAAACTGCCTGAGCCTAGATCACGTCAAGGCCGACTGCCGGAATCCAACGCGTTGCAGAAGATACAGAGCTTTCGGCCACCACGTCAAGGATTGCAAGCGACCGCAAAGTCCCCCTCAAGGGCCTGGCAGACATATACGCCATCATGACACCCACACTACTGATGCCTTGGCGTTTCCTTCTGCCCATTCCAGTTCTCTCAACTCCAAGGGAACTATAGATAGCTCAGAGAGCCATCGCGCCATCACCCCGGAAGAGTCAAACGAGGTGTTCATACCTCGTCAGATCTTCCTCTCTTCCGCCATGCCTGGGCACCCTGACGGGAGGCCTAACCACGCCGTCTACTTCATGCCACGCACAATGGACTAGGTCGAGTTAGAGACTCATCTCCAGCAAGCGCTTGTTGCATGTGTCAGTGGGAACCGGCCGCCGGTGCCCAAAGAGGAGGCTGCCATGGCGGTAGAGGAGAGACTCGACATCCCCCACCACGGCTTCTCGGTTCACAACTTCCACACAAAAAACTTTCTAATAGCGTTTGCCTATGAGGAGCTCCGCGATCAGGTTGCACAGTGCCACTCTATCCAATACCCCAACTTCACCTTGCTTCTCAAACCCTGGACAAGGCAAGCACATGCCTCCAGCGCCCTGCTTCTTTTCAAGGTATCATTGGTTATTGAGGGGCTCCCAGCACATGCATGGTACTGGCACACAACAGCAACTTTGCTCTCAAATTCCTATTGGATTGAATAGCTTCAACCCGACACAGCAAGCAGAGAGGACTTGGCCAACTTCAAGCTTGATGTCTGGACTCATGACCCCAATGCCATCCCCAACAGACCACTTTGCACATTGGTGAATCGGACGAGGTGAACCCAAACCCCTCTGGTCCCATCTTTGGCAAGCTGCCGTTGTTCTTCCATGAGAAGAAGACACTAGTGTACAATGTACTCATTCACATTGCGAAGGTTGAAGACTACCGTCCCAGCCAAATTTCTTTGTCGTCCTCAGACCTGTCTTGTCCATCCAGTGATGGCGATAGTGGCCATGGAGGGCGGCCGGAATTGGGACCTCATGGTTCTTCCAGCCCCGGTCCCAAGAGGAATTTCTTTACTTTTGTACCTGGACATCCGGATGGGATGTCGGGACAATCTACACTGGGGGCCTCCAATGACGGCGGTCACAACTAGGGATGGCAATTGTGCCCGTTTACCCGTATACCCGTGGGTAAATACCCTAATAGAGTCGGGTATGGGATATTTCTTTACCCACGGGTATGAAAATGGGGGGACACTCTACCCGTCGGGTAAACAGGTACGGGTATGGGTAAACTCCACCCGTACCCGTCCGCCCGTTTACCCGCAATATAGATTGACAGGTGGCGCAGTCATAGCAATATCTCTAATTACAATTGATTGTTATAATCTTTTCTATATCTCTAATTGCTATTGATTGTTATAAACTTTTTTGATAGCTATTATATTTCCTAGCAACAGTTGTTGCTTATATGTACCTGTCATTAATTCAACTCTCAGATGGTGACTCTCAGTTCGCGGGTAAACGGGTATGCCCATGGGTGACGGGTACCCGCGGGCGACGGGTATGGGCGAGGTTTTTCACCCATCGTCCTTCGCGGGTATACCCGTGGGCGTAAATCGGGGTCACGGGTACGGGTATAGGCGAGCACTACCCGTACCCACCGCGCCCGATTGCCATCCCTAGTCACAACCATCGCTGCAACAGGCTTTGTGCAGACTCCAATTGGTGCCTCCCCACCCACCCCACTTTGTTGCCGCCAGCGGGTGGATCTCCTCCAGCCGGTCCCACAAACCCACTCGGCACCTGCGTAGAGCCAGGGCTACTGCCTACGAGCGGTTCTAGCCTTTTGTCGGTCACCCTCCCCATCGCGAATACCTCCTCAGGATCTGAGAGCCTTAGCCCAAATTTGGCTTCCACCAGCGCAGATCAGCCATCGCCGCTCCAGCGGCCGCTGACGGAGGCCACCGCAGCTGATGCAGTGAGAAGTGACCTGCTCAAGGAGGGGTCTGCCTCAGCTCTACTTGTCCCCTCGATGGGCCCGCCCCTGTTAGCACTCGAGATCCGTGCCGGGTCACTCCATTGCCTTGTCGACACGTACTCACGTCACCAGCAGAATCCATGGAGCACGCCTCCCTCGGCCCTCTGCACATAGCGATGTGGGGCGGGGCACTTGAGGTGGCGATGGTGACCTACAAGCAGCGCCCCATCACGCACTCTCTCAAGCTTTGGGGAGAGCTGTGATGCCAGGAGCGGATAACTAAGTCATGGGTACAGCTGTGTCTCCGGGAGCGAATAACCAAGTCCCAAGCACCAGCCTTTATGCGTCGGATGCTTCACCACTTGGACCAAGTGGGTCATTGTGCGTCATACGGCCTACCCTGTCGGTCGCGTCTAACGGTCCGTCTGGGCCTGGATTTTCCAACAACGCTCCAACCTCTTCAGCCCAGCCTTCTCAAGGCACAGTGCCATCTCTTCCCGCCTTGTTGAATCAGGCAGTTTCCCACCTCCCTCCATCAGTGCTTCCCAGCCCAACGTCCTGACACCAAAACCCGAAGGCTTGTAGCCCGATCAGAATCCCGCGTCGAAGCAAATGCCTTGCGGCTAAACCAACCAGAGGCCTAGACTCGGTCAAGAGAGCACAACATAGGCTCATGGTCAAACTCGATATCTCCAAATTTGAGGATGAGGTCGAGGACATGGAGATGCAAGCTTATGCTTCCCTCTTTGATCACCCCTTAGCACCCCAGCATATTAAAGCCCTCACAGCCATCTTCAACCTCACTTCGCCGACTGTCGTCGACAAACCGTTACAATCTTCTGATCAAGCCTCCAACACGGCAACCTAAAGAGCCACTGTAAACCCCCTGCCAAGTCATGGCGATGTTAGTTGTCATCATTTGCAATGTCAAACTATAATATTTTAGTTTGGAATATGCGTGGCTTAAACACACCTACATGTAGGAATGTAGTCAGGACCTGATTAACGACTTACAACTAAATGTTTTCTGTATCCAAGAAATGAAATTGGATGCCATTTCGGCATCCCTTGCAATGCAACTTTTAGGTTCAGCCTACTCCTTAGAGTTCTTACCTGCATCGGGCACCCGCGGTGGCTTGCTAACGGCATGGAAAACTTCTTCAATATTGGTCTCTAACAAGTTGATTCACGCCTACTCGGTCACAGTTCAGGTGACATTATGGGTCAACAATACAAATTGGTGGTTGACGTCTCTCTATGGACCATCCCCAGAACAAGAGAAAACCATCTTCCTTGAAGAGCTCCGTACTGTAAGAGCTGCATGCCTTGGGCCATGGCTCCTAACTGGGGATTTCAACATGATTCTCTCTGCACTCAACAAAAACAATGTGAACCTACATCGCCAGCTCATAGGGAAGTTTCAACGCTTCATCGATGATCTTGAACTCAAGGAATTACACCTTCATGGTCGTCGTTTCACTTGGAGCAACGAGCAGCAACGAGCGAGAGAACCCCACATTATTAGGCTCGACAGAGCATTTGTTTCAGTTGACTGGGAAGAGCTTCACCCGAACGTGCTCATGCATGCGCAATCCATGGCCATCTCAGACCACTGCCCACTTCTCATCTCCACCCAAAACCGGCTCTCAATTAAACGTCGCTTCCACTTCGAAACCTTCTGGACCAGATAGGAAGGCTTTCTTGATGCGGTCAAAAAAGCGTGGTCTGAGACGCAACCATCTCGAACCCCCCCTACGGCGTCTGCATGCTCTTCTCAAAAACACAGCATGTGGCCTTCAAAGTTGGAGCCAAAAACATTTCAGTCACATCACGATGCAGCTCCTAATAGCCAAAGAAATCATCTTCCATCTTGACGGGGCTCTAGAGACCCGCCGTCTTTCTTCTAATGAAATATGGCTATGGAAATCCCTGAAGCTCAGATGCCTGGCACTGGCGTCATTGGAAAGAACAATGGCAAGACAATGTTCCCACATTAACTGGCTCAAAGAAGAGGATGCGAGCACAAAGTTCTTTTTCTTCCACGCCGCACACCAACGAAAGAAAGCCTACATCGGCCCTCTACACACACAAAATCAAGTCATCACCAACGAAGATGACAAAGCATCGCACTTCCAAGACTTCTACGAGAAGGTCTTTGGCACCTACGTCGACTGCAACCATATTCTTGATCTATGCTTTCTTGAGCTATTGACGACGAACCTTGCACATGTGGATCATGATTTCTTGGAAGAAGAGGTCTAGGAAACAATCAAACACCTCTTGTCCCCGAAAGCACCCAAGCTAGATGGATTCACAGGGGCCTTCTACAAACACGCATGGCCAGTCATCAAGTCAAGCATCATGAACATGTTCCAAGCCCTTTTTCTATTACAAGGGAGTTGTCTGCATTGGCTAAACGATGTGTTGATCATTTTGTTGCCAAAGAAAGATGAAACTACTGGGATTGTAGATTATCGTCCCATCAGTCTCATCCATAGCTTTGCCAAAAATTTTGCCAAGGTGTTAGCAAACCGCTTGAAGAAGGAACTATTGACCCTTGTCCAAACTAACAAATCTGCCTTCATTTCTGGAAGAACAATTCATGACAACTTCCATTTAGTACATCTTGCTGCCAAGAACCTTAAGGCCAAGAAGAAGCCCTCCCTTATACTAAAGCTTGATATATCTAAAGCTTTCAACTGAGTCTCTTAGCCCTTCCTCCTACAAATCCTTAAACATATGGGCTTTGGTGCACGTTGGCGCGAATGGATTTTGATATGGCTTGCTGCACATCATCCCGAATCATGTTGAACGGACGACCTGAAGATCACATTCAATTAAGGCACGGTCTAAGACAGGGAGACCCCCTCTCCCCAATGTTGTTCTTGCTGGTAATAGAGGTTCTTAACGCCTACTTTCGCAAGGCAAACTCGCTCGCAGCCTTATCTCCATTGGGCATCCAAGGGTTTCAGGAACGCATATCCTTGTACGCTGATGATGCAATTTGCTTTTTAGCTTCCTCGCGATAGGACCTACAAACAGTCAAGATGATCCTCGCTAACTTTGGAAATGCATCTGGTCTTTGCGCCACTCTTCAGAAGAGCGTGGTTGATCCTATTTGTTGCTCACAGGAAGAGATCGACCTCGCCTTGCAAGAGCTCCCATGCCAACTATCTTCCTTTCCAGCGAACTTTTGGGTCTACCTGTTTCTCTAGCCAGGCTATCCAAAGCTCAAATTCAACCCTTGGTCGACTGTTTCATAAGAAAGTTCCCGTCTTGGAATGGAAACATGTTATCTTTTGGCAGTCGTCTCGTCGTTGTCAAACAAGCCCTCTCTATGGCTCCCATATACCACCTCCTTTCTCTCGATTTACCTTCTTGGGCAATCAAAGCAATTGATAAAAGACACCGCACATTCCTCTAGAAGGGCTCAGAAGCCGTGTTAGGAGACCACCGTCTAGTGGGTTGGAAAGCCGTCAGCAGGCCTTTGTCCCTTGGTGGCCTAGGAATTCTAGACCTCAAGACAATGGGCTATGCATTGTGTCTACGCTGGCTATGGGGCCAAAAAACAGACCGATTGCATGCATGGACAAGCCTTCAAGTCACACATAAACCGACCGTTCGTGCAATGTTTAAAGCGGCAACACAAGTTCGTCTTAGCAATGGCAACCGAACCTTGTTTTGGACCAACAATTGGATTGAAGGGAGCTCACCCGAAGACATTGCGCCAACGGTTCCCACACTTGTCCATAACAAAATCAAGAGAACAATCACAATTGCACAAGCTCTACTGCATAATTCTCGGGTCCAAGGTATAAAAGGAGCCTTGTCTACTTAGGCAATCACAGAATACCTCACCTTATGGTACATGGTCACTTCCATCTCTCTCCAACCGCTCATCGACGACCAGATGATATGGAGGCTAAACTCATCGGATAAATATTTCGCTAGGTCTACCTACAATGCATTCTTCCTTGACGAAATCCATTTCGCAACCCACAATCTCATTTGGAAATGCAAGGCTCCTCTCAAAAACAAGTTTTTCACTTGGTTTGCTACTCAAAACCGCTGCTGGACAGCTGACCGTCTTGCGAGGCACAGAGTGCCGTCGCATACTTTATGTCCACTTTGTGAACAACACCTGGAAACAATCGACCATCTGCTAATCTATTGCCCTTGGGTCTGGCAAGTCTAGGCAAAGATCCTACGTCTCTTTGGTAGGCGTCGCATTCCACCGGCATCGCAAAACCGGCTGCTTTACTGGTGGGTCTCAAGCCGTAAACAAGTTCCTAAATCTAGCAGGAGCAACTTCGACTCGCTAGTCCTGCTATTTCTTTGGACCGTATGGCGAGAACGCAACGACATGGTATTCAGCAACACCAAGACAGGCACCAAAGCACTCGTGGACAAGCTCAAGCTCTTACTCCATTGTTGGCGCTCGGCGGTCGCAAACTCACTCCCGACTCCACTGCATTAACATCCATCTTAGTCTACCAGTCTAGCTGCGCTTTCTCCTCCGCTCCTTTTAGTTGTATCTTCCCTTTCCCTCTCTGTCTATAGTTGCTCTTTCTAGTCGCTTGTTCTAGTCACATGCCAAAACGCCTTCTGTTTTCTCGTTTTTTTTCCTGTAAGCTGGATTTCATGACTCTCTTCTTACTAATGCAATGACATGCAAGCCTTTTAGTTGTATCCGGATGATGTTTATCAACACCTAAAAAAATCTGTAGTTCCTTCACAGTTATGTCAATATATTTGTAGTTATGTGAAATTTGCTCCTTCAAAAATGATGCACACAAAACAATGTTCCTTATGGAGTACTGATATGCCTCTATTCTTCGTTCTTTGTGTTTACTGCTGTGTAGTCAGTTCCATTACATCGGTAAAGAAACAGTACAGTGTGACACCAATAAACTAGAATGGAGATCCATGTTGTAGGATCGATTCACATTAAGATAGGCAATCAGAGGGGGGTGAATGATTGCGGAAGCTAAAAAATAAATTTTAAGACTCTCCCCTAACCAAAAAACCTATTTAAGCCTCGTTTAAAAAATCTGGACAGAATAATGTACTCTCACTAAAACTGATCCCGATAAAAAACCGTAACTCCGATTGATCTCAAATTTTGACAGAATAAACTAGACATAATTATTAAACTAATCCAACTGGAATTATGTCAAACGGAGAACTAGAACTCAAGATATAAAATAAACAATATCGCTGAATCAGATAAAGCGACGATTGAAGCGAAACACAGCAGGCTGTAATGCGAAGTACTTGCACGCGATCAAGGCGAGGAAATACTGGTGCACCACGTGATCATCAAGCAAAAGAAACACAAGACAAACTAATGCATGCAAGCCAAAAGCCAACCACAAGAATCATGCAAACAGAAGCATCCATAATTATCACTAATCAAGACACAACTTTCAATCTATTAGTCTCATCAAAAACGTACCATCTCCTGGCCAAAAACCATGCAACACATGCAGCCCTTAATTCTTCTGTCTTCTGTTTTTTTCTCACGATGATACGCACAGCCGCCGCACACCTGTCTCTATTTCCCCTTTTTTTTGGCTCAAAAACGGCCGTATGCCACACAACAACCGCGCGAAACAAACTCACATGACCTCCTTATCTAGTCACCTCTCACGTACTGCTTTGCATGCAACCAAGTCCAACACGGAAGCAATGTGATGGACCATGTGGAGGTGACCATATGTGAATGATGAATAATTGACATTGGTTTAGATAAGTCGAGTTTGGTTTGGGTTGATCGGACCTTGACGTTGTGTGGTGCAACGGACTCGGTCGGACTGTGTCAAACTTGGTCATATGGGATTAGGACGCTGATTCTTTGATTTGACAGGTTTGGACTTCATCTGTGATAAGCATGATGTTATTTACGCTTTCATGTATCGAGCGGTGCTATTTGACGTGTTTCTTGTCTGTGTGACTGCAGGACGTCGAGACGGAGTCGTGGTGAGACACGAAGGACTGGACTAGACGCAGGTGGCGCTGAGGTCAGAACAGTCAGGATGTGTCGAAGACGACGTGGACTTGAGGTGGTTGCGAGGCATGCGAGACAAGGAGCGCGGAAGCTTCCCGGAAGGTGCAGGAGGGGCGAAACGGGAATTTCGCAAGGCTGCACAAGCGGGAGTGGGCTCCGTTGGAAATAGCGGGCGTAACGGGGCGGAGACCCGTTAGCCATGGGCTATAAAAGGAGTGGAGGGGCTGCATGCCCACTTGAACACTTGAGAGGATTTTAGGGTTTCATTTTGAGTCAAAAGAGTCTTTGGCAAGTGGTTATGCTTTAGGCTTTAGTTGGTGGAGGAGGCAGAGTAGTGTTCCCTCTGTTCCCCATCGATGGTTTCTAGGTGAGTGCCTGAGTGTGTTCTTCCTTCCCAAGCATGTATGGTTGAGGGATTGAGAGGGAGAGGTTGGAGATGGATTGAGAGTCATGTAATCATTCCTCTTGTTTGAATGTCCATACGTATCGTGACTCCTTGTATTTCCCTTTGATCAAAATGGGTTGCTATGACATGAGAGATGCTCAAAAGCCATTTGGCTAGTTGATCCAAAGAGCAAACCAAGTTTAATTTCAGTTTTATCTTTTGAGACTCCTCTATTCATGTTTTTGGCATTCTAGGGTTTTGATGCCATTCTTGATTCCCTTGGAGAAATGGCATGAAATTTGATCTGGTTTATCCCATGGCTATTGCTAACATATCTGCAAAATTTCATAGCCAAAGGATCAAAGATTGAGGAGTAATTTGGATTTTGGTGTTGTCTTTGTACTTTTTCGAGTTCTTGGCAAATCTCTGAAATTCTTGTATTTATGGTGTTTTCCCTTGTTGTTTGAGGCCCTAAAGGTTTTTAGAATAGTCCCTTGGTGTCTCTCTCTGAAAAGAAAAGAAGCTTTCTTTCTTTCTCTTGAAATCGGCAAGAATCTGAATATTCAGTTTTTTCATTTCTCTGTTGGTCTTGGTGTCAGTCAGGAAGTTGTAGTCTCGTTGGTTCTTCTCGGTTTAGCCAATCCTTGCTCTGCTTTCTGCAGCATTTTTAGCTTTGCCTTTTATTTCTCTTCGCCTAGCAGTTTGCAGATTGGGTCATCTTTGTTTTCTCGGCTGCAGCTTGAGCAGCAAGAATTATTTGCATTTGAGCTTCCTCAGCCGCAAGTAATTCTCAGCATTTGTCTCAGCAGTTTTGGTCAGCTTTTGGTCTTTCGGCTAGCACATCTCCTGTTCGGCCAATGGGTATTAGGAGTCTGAGTGAATCCTTCTTTTGTCTTTTGTGCTATCAAGTGCTGCTGTTTTAAGTGCTTTCGGCAAGAAGTTGCATGCTAGTTGTTCTAGTGCCTTATTCTTTTTTTATGTTGCTGATCTTTGACAATTTTGCATGCAGATCAAACAGCGATATTTTCAGTTGAATTTTTTACTGGCGGGTCTCTGATTTATGCTGAATTTTTCGGTGTCACATGTGTTCCAAAATTCAGAGAAATTAATTTTAATTTTCTGTGAGGTGCTGTGTTTTGTATCTTTCTGAAAAATCAGTGTTCGATTTCTCGGGGGCGACTCAGAAGCGACCGACATTCACCCCCCTCTGTCGCCATTTCTGTCCTACACAATGCCACGGCTCCATATTGAACCCGTATTCCCCGGCCAAATACACACGCCAGCCCGCATGCATAGCTTCGCTCGTTGGGCCATCCAGCCGTAGCAGGCCATGTCAACCTTCGCCTGATCCTCTCGCAGACCACATGTGGACCATGCACACTTGCAGACCGAGCACCTGCAGCCTTGCCGCATGCCTCTGCCATGACACATCTCTACGCGCGTTGTTCTCTAGCTTGAACATCCCGTATGACATCCTTGACCGATAGGACCTCAGTTCCTCCCTGAACTTAGTCCCGAAACCTCAGTTCCTCCCGAACCTAGTTTCAGTCCCGTCATCGACCATGTTCCGTCTCCACGACCAACCTGCACATGCAAAGACCAAAGAACGTTTTTCCCGGCACAAGTTCTCACCAACTTGACCGATATTATTCCACGCATACACGCACACGCCTCGAATTAAGCAATGTTGTCAATTATACATCATCATAAAAATTCTAGACCTAGGCACATGGTCTAACACATGTTCTCCAAGAGAGTATACCTGGGAAGGTGTGAGATGCAACTACTATGATGGCAACCAGAATCTCAGGATCATCCTAGTGTAAGAATATCAGTAACCAAGTCTTCCAATTTGTGTTTCCAACCCAACAGTTCAACAGCATTGAAATTTTGGATAGCTTGTACTGGAACCCCATAATTAAAAAAATGCTATAAAATACCCCTCTTTTGGTTAAAATTTCGCTCAAGATTCATAGTGCTTTACATAGCTTAATTACAGGAGACAGCATCCAAGTGTTCTTCTGCTAATATTTCAGTGAAGAAGGTTATTTCCTGTAGAATTTAAACCATCAAGTGATATTAACAGTTTCAATAATATAGATGTATGCTTGATGCCGTTAGTATTTGAATTTGACAAGAGCTAAGATGATTTTGCAGAAATCTATCTGCACGTGGATTGAGTGGTGGGTTAACCCTATCGTTCAGAAACATGTTGTCACTGGAAAAAGTGCAACTGACCATTTTACAGTCATGAACTAGACTTAATTTTGGAAAACTCAGTGAAATTGATATGCATACAAATATAGGGATTTATCACACAACAACTTGTCGGGCACTATTCCAGACTATCAATTGGACTCACTGAAATCTCTGTAAGTCTGTACTGATTAAAACTATGGTCAGCAAAATATATCCCAGATTAATTATTTCAGTTTTCCTGTTTTTATTTGGCAGCAATCTATCATATAACCAGCTCAGGGGGCCAATCCCTGACTATCTTTTTCAAAGATATAAAGCTGGCTCGCTTGACCTAAGGTTTGGTTCCCGTTCTCACATTGTGTAATACTACTATTGGGCAGATTGCATTTGCTCTTATATGTTGTGCATTTCTGTCATTAGACTAGAAGGCAATCCCCTGTGCTCAAATGTCAGTGAAAGCTACTGTATAATAAAAACAGAGAAGAAGGATACAACAACCTTGCTCATTGCAGTGATAGTTCCCGTGGTTGCCATCCTAGTTGTCTTGTTAATTCTCTGGAGGTTATACTGTACAGGTGAAACAAAAAAGCGAATTAAATCCAAAAGTACATCATCACTTTATTGTATAGTACAACAGTGAAGTAAATCATCAGACTTTGCAGGGAAATCGAAAGACCATGATGATTATGATATGTACGAAGAGGAAACTCCCCTGCACATTGACATCAGACGGTTCAGATATGCAGAGCTGAAAACTGTAACTAACAACTTCCAGTCAATCATTGGAAAAGGAGGATTTGGTACGGTTTATCATGGCATATTGGAGAATGGAGAGGAAGTGGCAGTCAAGGTGCTTGTGGAGACATCTCTAGCACAATCAAAGGATTTTCTCCCTGAGGTGAACCATCAACTACTCGAGTTAGATCAATGCACTTCTGAATGTAAAGATATTATTTGCATTCATGAAAAATTTTAAGCTACTAGATACCAGTGACATGATTCATAGTTGTGCACACTATATTGAAGTATATGATTCTTATTGCTTCAAGTGGTAGCATGTTTCATATGATATCTGCTGTTGTTTCAGGTGCAAACCTTGTCAAAAGTTCATCACAAGAATCTCGTCGCTTTGGTAGGATATTGCCAAAACATGAAATGCCTTGCCCTTGTCTACGATTTCATGCCTGGAGGAAATCTACAACAACTTTTAAGAGGAGGATTATATTCCTTACTGCAAATTTATTGTTGTTAGCTGAAAAAATGCCAACATTACACAGGACGATACTTCTACCAGATTACCAGTGAATGCCAAATAATCAAATGGTACTTATGATTTTTACAGGGCAAGACTACAGTTTGAGCTGGGAAGAGCGACTTCACATCGCACTTGATGCAGCACAAGGTCTGCATTTCAATCCTGTACCTCTTTTAGCAGCTAAACAATGTTGACAAACATATGGACCTTGCTGGACTGTAGGACTGGACTATCTACTGATCTACATGAGTCATGCACCCCAGCAATAGTTCACAGAGATGTGAAGACTGCCAATATCCTTCTGGATGAGAATCTAGTGGCTAAAATATCTGATTTTGGTCTTTCACGGGCTTTAACCTCCGCTCACACGCACATATCAACTGTCGCTGCTGGCACTCTCGGCTACCTCGACCCTGAGTGAGTTATCCAAATTGATCCATATTATATCAATACAACATTTGCCACTCTTTTTTGAAGGCAGTTTGGTTCAACTCAAGTGAGTAACGCAGAATAAAAAGAAATTGACTCTAACGCTGTTCTGACATGATCCATCAGGTACCATGCTACTTTCCAACTCACCATGAAAGCAGACGTCTACAGCTTCGGCATTGTCCTATTGGAGATCATCACCGGCCAACCGCCGGTGTTACTGGACCCGCAGCCCGTTCACCTACCGAACTGGGTGCGCCAAAAGATTGCAAACGGAAGCATTCACGATGTTGCGGAGAACAGACTGTTGGGTCAGTACGACGCCACGTCCCTGCAGAGTGCCATAGACCTTGCCATGAACTGCCTCGAAAATGCATCCATCGACAGGCCGGCCATGACTGAGGTTGTTTCCAGGCTCAAAGTGTGCTTGCCGGCGGTCTCAAGCGAGAAGCAGCTGGTTTCTCCATCCCCTCGACAGAAGAATGTCTTGGATGATAACATTCGAAGGCAGTTCCCGTTGATGATTTCTGGAGTTTCAACAATAAGCAACGAGGGTAGCTCTTTTCAGTCTGGTATACCTGTGGGATATCAGAAATAAGCCACTATTTCTGGACGGTGAAAAGGAAATGCCTATGGAGCTATTGTTGCATCTGCTTGGAGAAGGTTTGGTAATTTGCTTAATTGCGTCGTCGTTCGTCGGCAGTGGGTGCCTGTATTTTTTTTTATTTCGGTTTGTAATCTTGCTTGTTTACTAGTTCAACAATGAAGCATCCTCT
The DNA here is from genome assembly GCA_017311315.1 of Dendrocalamus latiflorus. Lineage (NCBI taxonomy): Eukaryota > Viridiplantae > Streptophyta > Magnoliopsida > Poales > Poaceae > Dendrocalamus > Dendrocalamus latiflorus. Next base: position 13,011,823 of record CM029663.1, read on the forward strand.
TTCATCCTAAAACAACTGGTGTGTTTCAAGCTTAATGCTTAAGAATCCTGTCCTTTATACCCCAATCTTTCTTTCAAGGCTGTGGAATTAAATATTTGTTCCCCTTTACCAAATCATTTGATCATTTCATAGTTCTTCGACTATCACAAAATTATATGCGACGGAGTAGTATGCGAGCTGGTACTTGGTAGTACCTTACCACCTTAGCTAATGGGCAACTGCTGCCGCAATATCAAGAGAGATGAAGAGAGACCTGATGCTATGTAAAGAGGGCACAAATGCAATCGCAAGATAGTGGACGAGATACGCACCCCGTCGGCCGTCGGCCCGCAGGCAGGCAGCTCCTCGACTCCTCTCGTCTCGGCCGCCCGCCTCCACCTCCGCCTCGAAGCCCTATCCCCTAGCTGTAGAAAACTCGAGCTGGCGGCAGTGGCGAAGCTCGAGCAAAAATGAAGAGGGGCATCTACAGTAGTGATGGAACTACAAATTTGGAGCATTAACCTTTAAACTTACAAAACAATGGATTAGAGAGGGTACAACTAGTTTTTTAGCCTAAGAGCAAGGCTAATAATACAGCCTTCAGCTGGCTGTATGGACACTTACAGCCCACTTATCAGCTAATTCATATAGTAATTTACAGCCAGCTGAAAGCTGTATGACCCACCCCTTTCTCTCACAAAGTTTCTTGGTTCTTGTGCTTCAGCTGGCTGTAAACTTACAGTCCACCTCTCTTCTCTCTCCTCCTCTCTCTCCTCCACATCAGCATACAACCTACTAACAACCTCTTATTATACTTGCTCTAATGTGTAGTACGAGCCACCAGCTTCTTAACTATACACAGAGATACCAAAACGGGAGGGGGGGCATCCCAGGTTGGCCGGCATGGAGCTGCTCCCGTCTCGGCGGCGGAGCCGTCACTGAAGCGATTTCCAATGGCAGCGTATGGGATTGGGAGTGGGAGGTGACGGCGCGTGTAACGCCCGCGGTTTTAGAACTACTTATATTATCATCACTATTATAAAAGAATGAGTTGATCGTCGTATGTCCGTTCTCCTCCAATCGTCCTATTCCTTTAACTTCTCACCACTATTTACTTCTCATTAGATTAAAGCAACTTTCTTCCATAGCATGATTATTTATACATCTAATAAATTTCGTTGCAACGTACGGACACATGACTAGTAAATGACTAATCCTGTGATGACAATAGTAATTAACTATCTAATTAGCGTTGTGGGCATAGTCATTCAGCTTCCAACAATCGCACAGAAAATTTTAATTGGATAAAAGACGACAGAGTAAATTAATATAGTTTTCATCATACATCGAACTCAGTAGATATTACAGTCTAGTTGCCATCAGTACATCGAGTATAGAAGTTAAATTACATTAATAGCATTTCACACACATTTGCATTTAATCAAAAGCTACAGAAATTAAATTACATGCATCTCATTTCATACAGTATTTACAATTCACTGGGTTTCCAAAACAAACTACAGTTTTAATTGCGAGAAAAGCAAATATATATAGACCGAAAAAGACCGAACAAAAAAAAGGATTGTCGTCAAAATTGCCATCAGTACATCGAGTATAGAAGTTAAATTACATTAATAGCATTTCACACACATTGCATTTAATCAAAAGCTACAGAAATTAAATTACATGCATCTCATTTCATACAGTATTTACAATTCACTGGGTTTCCAAAACAAACTATAGTTTTAATTGCGAGAAAAGCAAATATATATAGACCGAAAAAGACCGAACAAAAAAAAAGGATTGTCGTCAAAACCCTAGATTAATTATAGAAATAAACATTCCGCCAATTGATATACTAGATTGTCTAGAGCCAATCGGCATCTTTCACAAGTGTAAGGTTTCATCATCCGGCGTAAAAACAAACATGAATCCATTCTAACAATCCATTTTCTAGCCAACCCCATAAATATCCTGATTCAACCCCCATTGCACTGTAGACCACTATAAACACAGGAGAGAAATAGCCAAGAGATAAGGCCAAGCCGGCCCAAAGTAGAGAGAGAGTTCACTCGAGCAAGCACCAAAGCCATTCCCTATTTTCTTCCCCTTCATTCCACCCTCAGATCCACCCCACACATCCACCTCCATTTGACCAGCACAAAGGCAAAGATCAAAGCAAGGCAACAGAAAGCAAGGAGGCAGAACTTCACGCCCTAAGAGGACATAGCCATAAGCTTCCATAAGCTACAAGCTTCCACAAGCCACATCTGCACAACCAACAAGGAAATCGACCACCGCAACCCGTCTTCGATCCATTCACAAATTGAACTAACAAACATCTGACTGAGGTAGCCCACAAACCCATTTTTAGTACTTTCATTGCTTTCTTGGAACCACACAGTGAGCACAATATACCTAATAAGCAACCAACAGAGCATTGCATAGCCATCAATAGAGCATCACAAGCCATCACAGAGAGTAGTAAGAAGGTAGAAAGGGGAGAAGTATACCAAGGGGTGAAGTCACCATGGTGACAGGCAAGCCACATGCACTCGACAACCGATCCGTACTCTCTGGCGCACGGGAAGGACTCGAGCCCCGTCGTAGCAAGTCGCAGTAGCACCACCCTTACCATCCTCAAATCCAAAAAGTACTCAAATCATAAGTTAACTCAAACAAATCGAGAACAATAGGGATGTAGAGGAGAAGTAGGGTTAGAGGAAGACATAAAGGGGAGGAGTCACTGGTGCATGCAGGGCTGGCGCCGGTGGTGAGGAGCTGAGTCGTAGCCATAGGAGAAAGAGACGTCGCTAGGGAGGCGTGGTCGACGCCGAGGGGAAACTCAAAAGGCGGCCATGGCCAGAGCCAAGGTGGCTTAGGCGGAGGCCCAGGGAACTGAGGAGAGCCGAAGCTGAGGGCGCCAACCAGGGGCACGACAGTCGGAGTCCAGGCGGCATAAGGTGGTGGTGGCCGGTGGCGCAAGGGGCAGTGGCGCCATCAGGGACCAAAACCAGGTGGGGCGATTTGGGTGTAGGAGGAGTAGAGGGAAGGGATAAGACTGAGGAGAAGAAATGAGTAGCCTGGGGAAGTGTAACATCCTAAATTTCGAATGCTCAAAATTGCGAAGAATTTAAAACTTTTATTTGCATCTTGTTGGCATTTGAAATTTTGTCAAAATTTTGTTTGGATTTTCCTGAGTTTTGTGCTAAGCACCGGAAATAATTCTCAAATACAAATAACAATCATGACGATAAAAGATACAAAATAATTTAAATGTGAGTTTAAAACTCCGAAAACCAAAATCCAGAAATCAAATTAAATAAAAATCCGTCTTCAATCAAATTGCCCCGAGAACTCAAACTCGGATTTAATTTCGAGTTTTCCTATTGGAAATGAAAATTAGAAATGTGAATTTCAAAATCCTGCTTAACCCTTTTCTCTTTCCCCTTTTCTCATTTCCCTTTTTCTCCTTCCTTTCACTGCCCATGGCCCCTTCTCTTCTCTCTTTCTTCTTCCTTCTTTCTCTCCTCTCTCTCCCCCTATTTGCTTTCTCCTGACGCCATCGCCATCGCCACGCCACGTGAAACCTTGTTATGCCCACGCCTTTTGGCAACTGTCGCATATCCTGCTCCCGTGTCGTGCCATGCCCTGCTGCGACCCTGCCACCCGCACGCCGGTGCCATGCCCTGCAAACACCCGTGTCCTACCGATCACCTCGTCGTGCGAACCACACCCACGCCACATCACAGCCACACCAACGCCATACTGTGCCCTGTTCTCCAGTCACCGGCTACAACGCCCCTACAACACTGGCATCCCCTCCGCCATGCCCTGCCTCTGCCTTTGCGCCATGCCGGGCCATCCTTCGCACGACCATGTCGCCGTCCATCCCGCGTACTGCTACCCGATCTCCGGCAATAGCGCAATCATAGAGCTCCTCTCCTCATCGGCTATAAGTAGCTTCCCCATCCCTGTCTTCCTCCCCGCATTTTCCCCTATTCCCCTTCTCCACCTTCCCCCCCAAGCTGAGCTCAACCTGTGTCATGCTCACGCTTGCCCGCGCCAAGCCTAAGCACCAGTCGTCGTGGTCCCTCGGTGTTCCAGCTAGTCTGACCATTTTCTTCCAAAAGCGACTATGTCACCCTGCGTCCCACACCCCCAGGAGCCTATTCGTCCGACCAATTGAAGTTCCTCAGTCAGAGTTCACCGGAATGGCCACCTTCCCCATTTTGGCTAAATGTGCCTCCACCGTCGCCATGACCTACTCGGTGAGCTCTCCTTCAATTCGTTCGGTCTGGAGCATCACACCACCGCCCTAGAGCCTTCCACATCACCGGCTGAGGCTTCCCTCCACCCCAGCTCGCTGGCACCGTGAGCCTACTCGCGCCACCCTAGGCCTCCGTCGCCAGGACACCTCGGCTCCTCCCCGCCTTCACCGAATGCTATGGTGAGTTTCTTGTGATCACCTCATGCTCATGCTCCTACTATTTTTCTTCCTCTTCCTCCCGGCCACCGCCACCTCGTTCCATCCCTGCCTCCAACCACCGTGCATTGCCACCCACCTAGCTCGGTGCCGCCCAAGCCGTGAAGTCACATCCCCTAGCCTTTACTCTTTCCCTGCAACCCATTTTGGTGGTTGCCATTCCCTCCCCGGCCACCTCCTGCCACCGGCAAGGCTGCCCAACCATGCACCGTTGCTCCTCTGCTCTCCCTCTGTTTTAGCCGAAGGCCTCCCCTATTTCTCCCCTCCTCTGCTTTAGCCGAACAAAACACCACTTCCTTTGTCTTTTTATTCTCTAGATGACAGTGGGCCTAGCTCAATAAGAATTGGTTGGGGGTAGCTAACATTGGTATGTCATTAGTGTCTAAATAACATATGTTCAAATTCTGAATTCACTGTTTAAGAAAAGTTCAAATAGAAATTCAATGAAATACAATTTATAAATAAAAGTAAGACTAAAAGGGGATCATGATAATTATAATTAGCGTAAGCTTAAGTCATGTAAAAATAACTAAAATTATTTCCTTGTTCCACATCATGGAAGCCCTTTTTAATAGTTGTTAATATAAATAATTGCATAAAGTTAAATAAAAAGGTGAATGACAAATTAATCCGATTCATTAAATTAATTAACCGATGTGTCATGATCACTTAAAATGAGATACACATTTAAATTAGAAGGTCATGATTAAGATATAATCCCCATCATAAACATTATGCCGTTAATTGAATCTTAACATTAGATTTAATAAATAATAATGTCTAGATATGATTGTATATACAAGCTAGGCCGCACAAATGGATATTAATTGAAATTAAACTATACAACATAATAAGTAGAGGTACATTAAATAACAATGAGCCTTAATCAAATAGGCATCTTTAAGTAGGAAAATCATGTTAAAAAGATATATGGTTTCATGAGTCAATTAAAATATGAAGACTGTTGGGTCATCAACCATTAAAAATAAGTCTCGCTAATCTACAGTTGATTAACTATGTGGCGATAGGGTCAATTAATTAAACCTTGTTAAGATAACTTGCTAGCACACCAACATTTTATGTTGAGCATATGTTTCTTTTGCAATGACTTAAATGATTCATATGTCAATATGTTAGTTAAGTCATTTCTATGTCATATTAGTCATACTTAGACTTTAATTGTTATTGCTGGAATTAAATTTGAAAATATACTTATACCGCAAATTTTACAACAAGGTGGAGCGCGGCGGGGTAGCGAACAAGGTTGGCCTGGGGTCGCGGGCGACGGGGGGACTCCGAAGGGAGGCGAAAGGGGTGGGGTGGTGGAAGCGGAGGGAGATCTAGGTGGGGAGGATGAAGAGGGAGAGGAGAAGGGGGAATGACGCCGACCACTTCAGGAAGTGGAGGAGCAACGACGGAAGGGAGGAAGATGGGGCGGCGGCGGCGATGGTGGTGGGGAGAGGCACGGTCTGGGTGTGGATTTGCAGCGCGATGGCTCTCCTCGGGTTCGCCATGGGTAGGTGGCGCGCAGGTGGGTGTGGGTGGTGAGCCAGTGGTGCCCGGACTACCACCGGCGGGCGTGGGCGAAATTGCTGGTGTGGATCGGCGGGGGGCGAACTGTTGGTGGTACGTGTCACTGGCCTCACATGGCACACTAGTGACTAGCCGGCCCATCCCACCGCGCCAAAGCACCGCAGCCACAAACAACCCAGCCGATCATGGCTCGCCCGAGGATGAACGGCTAAGATCCACGCAGAATTTTCCTCTAAAAACAAAGATCCACGCAGAATTTGGGTCACGGATCTTATCCGCGCTCCGTTTTTAGTGGGAATTTCTGTGATCTGGCCGTCAGTCAGAGGGTGGACGGGCGAGATGTGTACTCCGGTTTCCTTACACTGCAGCGGACATCAGTGATGTGATTTGCCATGCCATTTCAAAGGCTAATAATTTCTTTTTACAGTAACTAATTTTAAACAAAGTATTTTTAAAAATAATATTTATAAATTAATTATAATAAATATTATTCAATTTTATCTATATTGATAAAAAAAATTATACGTAAGTATTTTCTTTATACTTTGCTGTCAGAATTTAAAATTTTAAACTAAAAAACATGAGTCACGCCTTAAAAAACCCCGCCCATTAATAACCGGAAGATATTTTTTTCCCAGCTTACTGATACACCCTATCTAAGCCATCAATCACAATACGGACAGTCCATGATCCTCGTCCTGTCGTGCTCCGCTTATCCTCTTCCTCCAGCCCCAAACCCGCAAAACCCAACCCGAGCTCGCAGTCACCACCACCATGGCACCACCTGCCATGGCGTTCCAAGCTCTCACCCTTGCCCCCCTCCCCGTCCACCTCCCTACCGCGCGCCGCCGCGTCCGCGTCCTCGCCGTCGCGGCCGACCACACCCCTCCCCCGCTGGCCTCCCGTCCCGAGCCGGCGAACAGCCCGAGCCGCCTCCTCCGGGAGCTCGCGGAGCGCAAGAAGGCTGTATCCCCCAAGAAGAAGCACCCGCCACGCCGCTTCATCCTGAAGCCGCCGCTCGACGACGAACGCCTCACCCAACGCTTCCTCAACAGCCCGCAGCTGTCGCTTAAGTCGCTCCCGCTGCTCTCGTCCTGCCTCCCGTCCGCGCCGCTCTCCGCCGCCGACCGGACCTGGATGGACGAGTACATCCTCGAGGCCAAGCAGGCGCTCGGCTACCCGCTCGCCCCCTCGGAGACGCTCGGCGACGGCGACGACTGCCCCGCGCGGCACTTCGACGTTCTGCTCTACCTCGCGTTCCAGCACCTGGACCCCTCCTGCGAGCGCACGCGTACGCGCCACGTCCGGAATGGCCACTCCAGGCTGTGGTTCCTGGGCCAGTACGTGCTCGAGCTCGCGTTCTGCGAGTTCTTCTTGCAGAGGTACCCCAGGGAATCCCCTGGGCCGATGCGGGAGCGGGTGTTCGCGCTGATCGGGAAGAAGGTGCTGCCAAAATGGATCAAAGCGGCTAGCCTGCATAATTTGGTGTTTCCTTACGACGATTTGGATAAAATGATACGGAAGGATCGGGAACCACCGGCGAAGTAAGTGTTGCGTTTCCTTAATTATATGCTGAAAAAGTGCTATTGGAAATGTAGAATTAGAATTCTGATTTGTGATCATGCATTAGGATAATGTGAGCAATCAGTGATTGATCGGTGTGTGCAAACTGCAAAGTGAAACAACTACATTGTGCCTGGAATAGTTACAATTATCATTAGGGTCTTGGAAATTCTGTATTCGAATTACAGAATACTTTTAAAGCCTGAATGTTGTCTATTGTTTAAATCTTGATCAATGCTTTTGGCATGAACTTTATCTGCATTATGTACCTACCTTCTGTGATAGTCCTGACTTAATATCTTGGTGATGATTTAGTGCTAGTTTGGTAGGGATCCACTTAACTATTTGTTAATCTTGTTGACACCCTGGTAATCGACTTCTTCGATACATTTGCATGTTTGAGCATAATATTAACGATTAAAGTGAAAAATCTCAGCATATTTTTTGGACCGCTTTATGGTTCAATATTACATGTTGAATGTTCTGCATCCGTATTAACGGTCTAGTCTCAATTGCTGAATGTTCTGCAACCTTGTTAATGGTCAGTTTGTCTCCATGTATGCCTTTTATATGTTATACTGTCATTCTTCCATTTCCTTTATGCGTGCACTTAGTGGCGGATCTAAAATAAAAATAACATGGGGGCCTTGTGCTCCATGCATGTCAGCATGTTTCTTTTCATCTCTTGTTTATCAACGTGTTTAAGCCTTCTTTCTTTTAGATATATACAGTGTATGCCGCCACCCTTCAACGTGCATCCGCCCCTGCGTGCACTTCTGTGTATTCCTTTTATGTGCTATTCGCTGTGAAAATATGGAGCACATAGTCTTAACTTCACACCTTCATGATGATACTACGTGTCGTGGAGCACTTTCTCTTTGGTTATTTTGTTTGTTACAGGTTTACAGCATTTTGTGTTGTTAATTGGCATACATATCTGGGTAACTCTTTCAGTAAAATGTATGCGTTTCAGGGCTGTATTTTGGGCACTGTTTGGAGCTATATATTTGTGCTTTGGGATGCCTGAAGTCTATCGTGTTCTTTTTGAGGCGTTTGGGATGGACCTTGAAGATGAGAGCTGTCAGCCAAAACTGCGGCGCCAACTAGAAGATGTTGATTATGTTTCAGTGGAGTTTGAAAAGAGACAAATCACGTGGCAGGATGTTGCTGCCTACCGGGTAATGGCTCTTTCTATTGTTTTCCCCAGATCTTCTCTCTTTGCTTCTTTCTTATCTTGTTAGTTGTTACATCTCATGCAGCCACCACCGGATGCTCTCTTTGCTTATCCTAGGCTTTTCCGTGCATGTGTGCCACCAGGCATGCATCGTTTCGGAGGAAATATTTGGGACTTTGACAATAGACCCAAAGTCATGAACACCCTAGGATATCCCTTGCCTATGAATGATAGAATTCCAGAAATCACAGAAGCAAGGGATATAGAGCTTGGACTTGGTCTTCAGGTATTTCAACACCACTAGGCCCTTTTTATCCCCTTATTATATTCTTTTCTAATGTTTGTTTGGCTCTCAAGAATGCTTTCAGTAAATTATATACTTCTGATTTTTTTTAGTCTTATCAAATCCTGTTTATTAGTTGTGCAGCAGCTCGAACTTTTCTTATATGCCTATGCTTTTCAGTTTCCATTATCATTTGTATGTAAACCAGCATCATTGGTATTGATTTTATGTGCACCGTGATACATGAATAAAATAGATTTGTGTGGTTCATAAAAGATACTACAAGTGTTGATAATTCTAGATAGAACATCAAGTGGAAGTAATTGCAGTGATGTACTGCTATTTAAGGCATTAGGATTTAAAATGGTAGAAGTAGAACCAACTGCTATGTGTTGAAGTCAACATAGTTGGGAATCAAAATACTTTTCGACAACATGAAATTCGAGGATTGGTGAGAAGGTGAGATGGGGATATCTTTTTAGCCTCATAATATCCATAGCTGGGGATATAATCATAGAATGAGGGAAAAATTTTGGACTATGAACTTGGCTACAATGATTTATGAAGCACACTGGTGGTCAACGCTATCATATCTTATCTGAGATGCAGCTGAATAATGTGATAGATTTAAGGTGTTTGTAAAAAGTATTATAGGACTTGGTGATATTATATAATGGGCTATGGGTTCAACAGGGAAGATTGTGAAAGTTGTACCAAAATTATCAGCGTAGGCTTCTATATGAGTACTCACTAGTATATTTTGGTACACTAGTTTATTAAGAGGGGTGTCTGCTTCAATTACTGTATTGTTTTGAAGAGATTTAATAGCCCTACTAGCCACAGCTCGGTTTGCAAGTAAGCTCTGTAATTTACTGGATTATGTCTAGATATAGATTGTACTGTAAGTCTCTTTGAGGACATCTAGTAAAATTGCAACAATACAATGACTGTGTTGAAAGCTCTTGCTTCCATAAACTTACAATGTCAGAACCATGACGATACCTTTTCTCGCTGCAGTTGTGCTTCTTGCACCCCTCAAAGCATAAGTTTGAGCATCCAAGATTCTGTTTTGAGCGGCTGGAGTATGTTGGCCAGAAGATTCAGGTTTGTTTCACCCTCTTATGAAGTTTTCGGCATCTGGCACAGTCCATTGGGCCAAGAATCATATTGAATGTCTGAACTTCTTTGTGGCCAGGATCTAGTGATGGCAGAGAGGCTGCTCATGAAGCATCTGGATGCACCCGGTAGGTGGTTGGCGGAGAAGCATCGGAGGTTGTTGATGAACAAGTATTGCGGGCGATACCTGCGGGACAAGCACCTGCACCACTACATTATTTACGGCGAGTCAGTGCGAGACAGATTTGAACACAACCGGCGTCTAAGAAATCCTTCCACGACCGCCGTCCAGCAAGCAATACACGGGCTCGCGTACTGCGTCTATGGCAAACCTGATGTGCGCCGCTTGATGTTCGAAGTGTTTGACTTCGAGCAGGTCCAGCCAAAAGCTGTATGAGGATGTTCTCCATTGATATCTATGCTGAGTTGCTGACAGATGAGATCGCCAGTGGTCGAAAGGCTGCAGGGTTGTGGCTTGTGAACCAATCCAAGCGCCAGGTCGTGCTGTTCTGAAATCCTGAATATAGAGTCTGATAGCAGACTGGCCTTTTGGTCATCCAGTCTCTTCAGAAGCTGTAATTCTTCCGACCTCATGTCATAGGCAGGGTTAGAGGTGCTGTAACCGAACGCTGTTGATTTCTGAAGTTACAATTTTGGCAATTGATTGTAAATTTCCAATTTGAGCAAAAATGCAAACAACTACAGCAGCAAGAGAAGGATTATCCGATAAACATGCTTTGTAATGGAGTGTGTCAATGCAGCGAATAATACTAATGCAATGTGGCCCTGTTCTTTCCAGCTTTTAAAAGTTGTTTTTGGGCTTTTCTACAGTAACTAGCTTTTAAACGGAGTATTTTTTTTAAGATAGGGTCTACTAGTTAATTGTAGTACATATTTTACTGACTTTATTTATATCGGCAAAAACCGCACGTGAGTTTTTGTTACTATGTAATCTCTCGTACAAACAGCTCAAAAGTCATAAGCCGCAGCTAAAAGTCACAAGCCGCAGCCAAAAAGAACATGCCTATGTCAGTGCATAAATTTATCTGGTCGAACTTGCTTGAGGTGATGACTTGTTCGATGTCTGAACTGTGATTTGATTCGTCGCCAGCATCACTGGTCATGGAACAGTGATCGGTTTGGTTGGATTTGCCCGCGCGACATGGGAAAAAAAGGATGGTGCATGCATGCTTGATTCACGAGTGGGCCGTGCAGCCCAACACTATCGCTCACCGGTTCGGACCGGGCTTTCAGACTTGGCCATCGCGCATCACACCTAAAACCCAACCGGCCAACCCTGAACCCTAACTCGGCCTCCCACCCCGGCAGATCTCACCCTCCCTCCTCCAGCCTCCATCCTCCCCGCGTAGCTCCTACCAAATCCGCGCGAGAGAAGAACGAATCGAGCAAATTCGAGGAAACAACCGCACGAATCTGCCCTCCGCCGATTCGCTTGCTCCTTGGAAGAGGGATAGTGGAACCAGTAGCAGAAAGATGTCGTCGCTGCGGAACGCGATCCCGCGGCGCGCTCACAAGGAGCGCGCCCAGCCGTAAGTTCTCCACCATCTGCAGATGCTCCCGTTTACGTTCGAGTTTGATCGATGTCGAATGCGATGGCGCCGCCGCTGGGGTGTGCCGTTGTCGAAATTTCGAGGCGCCCTTTGGCGGTTTGATGTGGGAGCTTCTCTGGTCTCTGCGGGTTTGGGGCTGAGTTGGTATTCGGATGGGTTTTGCAGGGAGGCGAGGAAGAAGTTTGGGCTTCTGGAGAAGCACAAGGACTATGTCGTTCGGGCGCGGGCTTACCACACGAAGGAAGAAACTATCAGGGTATCACTTCTGTTCTATGCTTACCTCTGGCGCTTAGGAAGTTGAGAAATAGGATGTACTGCATCAAAGTTGGAACACCTTTCCTTGTTAGCTGTTCGAGTTTGTGTGATTATCCAACATTATTTGTGTTCATCTATGTAATGATGAGTAGCTTGTGTCTTTTTTTTCTGTGGCTTCAAGGATTTTGAGATTTACTCGCTGTTCCCTGATAATGAAGCAATTGATTGCTTAATGATGGGTGAATATTCATTTGCTTCGAGGCAGACTATTAGGCTGGAACTGTTGTCATTACAGTGTTTTAAACCCCACAGCGAGGAAAATATACTCAGTAGAAGTGTTTTAAGTTCAAGGGAACATTTTCATCTGTTTGTTAGTGCATTCCTTAGGATTCTATACATCGTAACTGTATTAACCTATTGTCCTTGCTGTTCGTGGTTAATTACAGAAATTGAAGGAGAAGGCAGCATTCAAGAACCCAGATGAGTTCTACTTTAAGATGATCAACAGCAGGACTGTGGATGGCATTCATAGGCCTAAGTATGTACAAGTACAACATAGGCCCTCTAGCTGTCTAGCAGTTTAAGGTTTGATATATTCTATGTTTTAACTTGGGCTATGTCGTGCTTTTCATTAGGCCTGAAGCAAATAAGTATACTGAAGAGGAACTAATGCTGTTAAAAAATAAAGATATGGGATACATCCTTCAGAGTATTCAAAGCGAAAAGAAGGTTTGTGATGATGTTCAGAACATGCAAAGCAAACAAGTACTTTGCTTCTTGTGATTAAATGCTATATTCTATTCTAATTTGAATGTGACCCCTTTGTAGAAAATTGAACGATTAAGCTCAATGCTTCATGAACTGGATAACAAGCCTTCAAACAAGCATGTTTACTTTGCTCAAGATAGGTACGACGACTACATTCATGTTGCTTACCATTTTTCAGTTGAACTTGTAAGGTTCATTTCGAAATTGCTATCCAGCTAAGCTTTTGTCAAATTGTCAATATTGAGATGTTTAGCTGTTTTGTTTCAGAGAAGAAGCCAAAGAAATACAATCTAGGATAGAACAAAGCAGCAATTCACCTGGTTTTGGCAACATCCCTTCTCGTATAAAGCGGTAACTTGCACTTCTATTTGGGAATTTGGTACAGCTGCACTATATCTGTGGCTGCTATTATTAGTATTATGCTTGAGAATAATCACTTTCACATTTGTTTGGTGAATAATCACTTTCACTATTTGTTTGGTGGATGAATTATTGGTCCTTAACTCGCTCATCTGAAATTCCTTTTGTTAACGAATGCTAACATGTTTTGGTGATTTAGTTCATGGTATTAACAATTGGTGTGCATGTATTCATGTAATCAGGAAACTACTTAGTGGTAATGTTGTGCAGTTTAGTACATTGACTGCTACCTGATAAACCTGTACTCCCATCAAATCCTTTCCAGGAAAACAGCTTCTTCCTACAAGGAGTTAGAAGAGAGGAAACAGAGGGTTCAAAAACTTGAGAAACTGTATGCAGACATGGCCTTGCAAAAAGAGTTGAAGGTATGGGATCTGACTTTTTCTTTTTTTTGCTTGCGGGTAAGTCTGTCTAGTATCTTTGGTGATTTAAGACTGTACTTGAAATAACATCATGAAAACTGGTACCAGACTGCGTTAGTGCGTTGATGGTAATGACTGGTATCAATTTCCACCCAGTTTCTGGATGGAACATGCTCAGTGCCAGATGCAGTCATGGAACCTTGGTGGATGATCACTTTATGCAATTTCGTGCTTTCTTAAACAAAATTTGTGAAATTTTATGTTTACAAGTGAATATAATGTAAAATTTAGCTAAATCAGTGGAGCTTGTCATATTTTAGCTGCAGTAAGTCTAAAATGGCCTACTTTTGAAATCTGCAAACCAACTAGTTTTTGGGGTTATGAGGGCAGGTTATTGCTGGTACGGAAGATTCTGTTTCTTCTATTTAGGTTTTGACTTGGCAGAAAAATTATATTGTAAGCTCTTCGGTTACTGACTTGTCTAATACTGGGGCAGAAACCTGGACGCAAAAGAAAACTCCGTGAAGATGAGATTACAAATCCAACATCACAGCCTGTTTATAAGTGGCGAGCGCAACGGAAGCGGTGAGGTAGCATTCTGCCCACTTTTACTTATTTATTTGTTAACCTATCAATTTTCCTTACCGCCACTCTTCAAACTTCAGATGATATGAATGACTATGGGATCGTTGAGAATAGATGAAGTATTATCAGTGGATCCTAAATCACATGGAACCTGGCGCTTGAAGAGTTTTTCTTGAATCCAAAAGTACTTGTAACAGTGCCCCTCCACAACCCCGCCCCTGCTTGCTCTTATCATACCCTTTACTATGATATTTGTGGTTCCATGTTGGAGAGCATGTACTGCTATTAATGTTTATCTATTCTTCTCTCGAATCGTTTCTCAACCAGAATCAAACATGTAAGAGTTGTTTTGATGGATATGACAAGCTTGAATGGCTCAATTCATGTCTCCGTTCTTTTCATTCTTAAAAAAATGTTTGTAATTTACCTTCAGAACTTTCATCCTGGCCCCTTGATAACTTACGTTAAACCATTAGCAAGATGACAGAAATAACCTATAGAGCTCCCTACAGTTTGATAACTTACATTCCACGATTAGCAATCAAAGCCAGATGACAGGGTTGAAACATCATGGCCTAAGGGTGTGTTTGGTTGAGCTGTGGCTTCTGAAAAAGCTGCTGTGAGCTGTGGGCTATGGAAAAGCTGCTGTAGGTTGTGGGCTGTGAGAAAGCTAAAACCGTTTGGTTGAACATCTGTGACTTTTGGAAAAGCCGTTTCTTCTTCTTCCTCAGGTCGTCGATCCGCACGGAGACGACGCGGGAGGCCGGCGAGGGGCGGCAGAGCCCGCACGCGGCAGAGCCCACGCTCGACGACGGCCTCGGCGGCGCTCCCCCACGCTCGGCGGCGGCCTCGGCGGCCCTCGCCCGCGCTCGGCTCTCCACGCGGATGGGGGAGGGGGCGGCCTGCAGGGGGTCGCCGGAGCAGCGCCGCCGCCGGGCACAAACCCTAGCCGAGCCGAGAGAGTGGAGCGGACCGGAGCAGAGCGGAGCGGCCGGAGAAGCGCCGCTGCCGGGAACCCTCGCACGTGCCGAGCCGAGAGAGCGGAGCAGATGGAGCGGAGCGGCCGGCGAAGCGCCGCCGCCGGGAACCCTCGCGCCCGCCCTCACACGCCTGCCGCCGCCGGGAGTGCCGCCCTCACGCGCACGCGGATGGGGAAAAGGGGAAAAAATGACTCGCTGCGGAGGAAAAGGCCGGTGGAAGCAGGGGAGGACGGGCTGTGAAAAATCAACAGGAGCAAAAGCAGCTTTCTCTAAAAGCAGCTGTTGAAAGCTACCCTTTTGGTTAGCTTTTAGCTTTTGAGAAGCAAAATCTCCTCCAAGAAGCCCAACCAAAGGACCCTAAAACGGTTGGTTTCACGTTTCACCACATTTTTGTTGCTCTAAAGGTGGAATTATGTCGTCATGACTCATGACGTCAGGCAAGTTAAGCATACTTCTCACTCTCAGCCGGTAGTGTATCAAAGAAAACGTGAGGTTTATGCACACCGTAAAAACCAACAAGTACAGATCTCAGCCCAAGCCGCTGAGATCCAACCCTTACAGAACTGCATGTCTGCATGCAAGCTAGTTCCCCAAAAGAATATGAAACAAAGAAAGAATACAAGAAGAAGCGCTTGCAAGCTTATCCGGTAATTGCAAGGATATTGTTCCCCGCAAACCAAGAAGATCACAATGACGAATTCACGATTAGCAAATACTTTGTTAAGAATACTGGCCTTGGCCTTCTATGCATGCTAATTAAGGGTTGCATCAAGAATATTACTGGACGCCGGGACAAGGTATGGACAGACAATATATGATTTCAGAACTTCAGGCTTCTTTGGTCATGGACCAAGAAGCCTAAATGCCTGTGCATGAACAGTTTAAAAATTCCCCCCCTCTGGAAAGGATCAGGAAATATAAGACAACTGCTTCGGTCATTGGTCAGCTTCAATTATTTTAGATTCCAAAACAGTGGCATGGTTAAATAATTGAACAAACAAGTATTTGCAATGGCTTACCTATTCAGGAAGCATGTGTTACCTGTGATAATCTAAGAATCATTACACGCAAGGATCATAACAGCATGACATGCCGTTCATTCCACCATCTATCCATATTCAACATCTGGGCCAAATCTAACAAGGTCATTCAAGTCTAGGGTGACATGGACCCCCTATACCACCATCCTCTGGTAGAGGGTATATTAAGTGGCTGAAAGGACTCTTGGTTTGGGAGAGGGTGAAGTAACATGCACGGGCATAGTAAGCAGGGGACACGAATGCTTGGTCAAGGCCATGAAATCTTTTGGCAAGTGGAACTGCACTTAAACCTGCGGAGTTTATCAGAAGCTTTGGGAGCCAAATAAGGAGAGCCTACAGAATGGTTCTTCAGCTCTTTGCTTTCAGAAATATGAAGCCTGAGGCCTTCATCTCCGACATGCCCACTGATAACTGCCGTGTTATATGATATGGTTGTGCCTAAGTTTTCACTAGCGACAGTAGTTTACTTGCTGAAGTCTCGACTAGAATAATGCTGGTGCAATGTGCAAAACTGAAAACAACCCAAACAGGAACAGAGCGTACCATGCCATTTCACCTAGTAATTTTGTTCAATGAGATTTATTGCATGACAGATGCATAATTTTTTCATACTAATATTTGTGAAACAATCTAAAATCCCAAGCACACAGGCACTTAAGAGCCTGAAATGCTCTGATCAATGTCGACTATCCAACGTGATGAGAACTAAGAACTGATCTGCAAATGTTTTGTATTATAGGGTCTAATACAAGTTACACTTCGAACAGCTCAAATACGGAATCACATGTTTCTAAACTCCTATGTTTTAAAAAAACACTAAACTCCACTGTTGCAATGTAGAAGCCCCATTACAATGCATCATCTGCAACAAATTTCATAGATATATCCATATTCCACCATGAATCAGCAAAAATCTAACTTTTCTTCGATACCACCGCACGAAGCCATTCCTCCTAACTAAAATATTAGAACAACCCAGAATCACTTCATTTTGCAATTATGCACAATTCGACCAGGGGCATTAACTTAAGTTTCAACTATCTCCCCCACGATGCAAGCCCAAATCTCCTCCACACATAAAGCGGCTAGAAATTCAAGAATCCTTCGGCACGACTGGTAAATTCTACAAAGCCATGGCCCCGCAGGAAAGGGCGCACCTTTAGGCCCTGTTTGGAATGCGGGAATTTTTCCCGATTCCTGCGGGAATTGAACTGTTTCCTGCAAAATTCCTGTGAAATTCCTCTGTTCCAAACAGGCCCTTAAGCTGCCGGGTGGGTAGTAGATGCCGGTGCTCGTGCCAGTGCCGAAGCTCGAGCCCGCCTCGACCACCACGACCTCGCGCCCGGCCATCGCCAGCGCGCGCCACCGCGAGGCCCAGCACGCCTGCGCCCACCACCACCTCGTCCGCCGCCTCCCGGGGGTGCCGCCGGCGAACCCGGCGAGGCCTGTTGGAAATCAGAGGAGCAACACACACATTCCTGGTGGTGAACATACACACGGGAGAGAGAAAGATACAAAATATTTTTTGTGCTACACAACTGCAGCTTTTCTTTTTTTCACACACTTCTCAAAATGCTAGGTACATGATTATATAGGCCAGCTAGCAGCCCATGCATAAAAGGCCTATATAATCATGTACCTAGCATTTTGAGAAGTGTGTGAAAAAAAGAAAAGCTGCAGTTGTGTAGCACCAAAAATATTTTGTATCTTTCTCTCTCTCCCGTGCGTGTGTGTTCACCACCAGGAATGTGTGTGTTGCTCCTCTGATTTCCAACAATTGGTATCAGAGCCGAGATTGAGTTCTTGAGTGGTGTATACCCAAGTACTTGCGGCTTGAGAAGATGTCGATCGTTGAGGCGGCGCCGGCGGCAAGCAAGGAGGGAGGGATGTCTTTCCAGTACGCGATGCTAAACAAGACGAACTACACAGCTTGGGCAACGAGGATGAAATTCCTCATGAAGGCGCAAGGTGTATGGGAAGCAATTGAGCCCACGAGGAATGATGTTGTTGATGAGAAGAAAGAAGAGAAGGCCATGGCTATCATCTCCCACGCGTTGAGCAATGTGACGCTCATGCAGGTTGCAGCCAAGAACACTGCCTTGGAGGTGTGGACAGCTCTTCGCACCATGCACATGGGGGCTGATCGAGTCAAGGAAGCGAAGATCCAGACGCTACGCTGGGAGTTTGAAAATCTTAACATGGGCAATACAGAATCGGTGGACGATTTCGCAACGAAGGTAACATTGCTTATTGGCTAGATGCAAGCACTTGGAGAGAAGATAGAAGAAAAGAACATCGTCAAAAGGTTGCTGCGAGCCGTCTCCGGCAAGTTCATCCATATTGCGACGACGATCGAGTATTTTGGCGACGTCAACAACATAGCTTTTGAGGAGGTCGTTAGCTCCCTCAAGGCGTATGAGGAGCGCACCCAGCACCGTCATCGCAGCAACGGGGACGAGGAGCATCTCCTTCTCACGAAAGCCCAGTGGGAAGCTCGATCATCAGGACAAGGCGGTGGTTGTGATTCCAAGGCGAAGCGTGACAAGAGCCACATCAAATGCTTCAACTGCATCGATTACGGGCACTATGCATCCGAGTGCCGCAAGCCAAAGCGTGACCGTGGGGATCAGGTGAACCTCATGTGTACACAGGAAGATGAACCAACTTTACTTTAGTTGAGTCTAGATTAGAGGGGAGAATGTTAGGAAATAATTTAGACTCAGTCTTTTGTTTTGGTATATTTGCATGTGTGTATGGTGCAACAGGTGGTGTGCCTGAAATTGTACCAGTGTAGTATTGCACAGAGTTATGCTTGGTGCAGGAGAACCGGAGAGTCCGGAGTAGCGGTGAGCCACTTGAACCTGCGGATCGATCCAAGATAACAGGTGCGAGCTATAGGAAATATTTGTCGATGGCGAGTAGCCGGGATGGCCGGGTCATCAGTTATATGTTGCATGTAATTAGGAGATAATGCATGCAAGTAGTGGTCATAGTGTTTGACTCCCATTATGTGTGCATGCACGGGAGTTATGTCTTGGGTGTTCATGCATGAGTTAGTGCATGCAAGTAGTGGCCATAATACTTGGCTCCCATTATGTGTGCATGCACGGGAGTTATGTCTTTGGTGTGCATGCATGAGTTAGTGCATGCAAGTAGTGGCCATAATACTTGGCTCCTATTATGTGTGTATGCACGGGAGTTATGTTTTGAGTATATGCATGGGCTGCTAGTTGGCCTATATAATCATGTACTTAGCATTTTGAGAAGTGTGAAAAAAAGAAAAGCTGCAGTTGTGTAGCACCAAAAATATTTTGTATCTTTTTCTCTCTCGCGTGCGTGTGTGTTCACCACCAGGAATATGTGTTGCTCCTCTGATTTCCAACAAGGCCCCGGCCAAGCGCCGCAGTGGAAGAATGCTCGGCTGTTGACCGCTCCTCCAGGCCGCGGAGGTTACAAATTGGTGGTCAGCCTCATGGCCTGTCGGTGCGACGGTGAGGTCTCGGCCGCGATAAACCCGAGTTTCCCGGGTCAGTGAGGCGGCGTCACACAATCACAGCCCGATCGTGCCCGCCCGGTTGCGGAGCTGCGCATGCGCGCGCGCGGCGTGCCGTGCCGGACTCATCGTGTTGATGCCGTAGTCAGTGTTCGGGCTCGGACTCGTGTCTGTGTCGGCACCTGCGTCCGTAGGCCGTAGCAGCACATACAGCGCCGCGCGCGAGCGTGAAGATCTCCGCGGCCGTGCTTCCCGCACCGGGATATCCGCGCGCGCGCGGAGGCCACGACGACTGCATGCGACTATGCGCGCTTGCCCGCGCGGCGTGAGGTGGGCGTGGAGGAGTGAGTACGCGGTGGTGCTTGTTGGACTTGTGGACAAGGTGGCCATGTTTACAAACGGCCTGACAGGCAGGTGTGAGAACAGGCTGATGGCCATCGTTTTCAGCTTACAACTTTCTCCGAACGAATGAACTGAACAGTTTTTTTTACATTGTTTCGAAACGGTTTATCGAAACAAACTTTCCAAAACAATTTATTAACATTCGATTTATTCGCACAACACTTATGTTAAAGCTAAAACCTATTAGTTGCAGCTATAAGCTATCAGCCGCAGCAAAAAAGAACTCACCAACCTCTTGATATGCTTGTATCACACTTATCTTCTTGAATTTTGCAACCTTAAAATGACTAAGGTTGTATTCTTCCCAATAGAGGATGGGAACATCAGAAGGATCATGATGCTGACAAACATGGCTACAATATTTGTTATGTCGTCACTTTGGCTGAATATACCCAAAGCCTATATCGTTTGATTGGGAGACAATGAACAGTAAAATTTACATGAATATCAATTCACACCTGCACATGCGAGTATATTAACGGTAAACAAGCAGATGACGACTAGTACGGACCAACACACGTATATATAAGTAACGCTCGTATCATATTATGTATACACTAATACACACCAACACGATTAGTGCTGCGCAGCACCGGAATAGCAGCAGAGGAGGCCACAGAGGCGCCTCCTCTTCTTGTGCCTCTTGAGTGCCAGGCAGGGGAAGCAGCAGCAAGCGCGCTCGTCGTTCTTCTTGTAGCCCCAGCACAGCAGCCACCAGCTTGCACCGGCGCGGCGGTGGTGCGCCGCCGCCGGGGTGCGGAGGCAGCAGTAGCAGTTGAAGCTGTTGACGTTGCTCATTTCGTGGACTCCTACCTGTCTATTGCTCGATCGATCGAAGAGAAGAGAGGATATATGCTATAATGGGATGGTCATGTAGGGTCCCAATTTATAGGCAACTCATGTAGCAACATGATGGCATTGCTTTGTTTCAGAATCCAGATCAGTGCCGCTTCATGGTACTTCGTGTGAATGGAGCTGCACAGCTACCCCGAATGGGTTAATGTGTGTACATCGAACAATACTTGGTATATATGTGGAGATATGAGTTGCTTTCTCTGTTCCTTGTTGTAACTACCAGAAGAAACCACTGCAGACATCCCAAATACCATGCGTCTTTTCAGTTGCTTCGACCCTGACATGCTGCAATATTGATTTATAACACTTAGTCACTAACGTTTGTTTGCACTAGCTGCAACATATTGCAAAAAATAAAAATAAAAATAAACTGCAGCTACTAGCAGTGACAGCCATCTTGTGTAGCAGCAGCCGCTTTTCTTTTTTTGAATGCTATTTTTGGGCTTGTTTGGCAATAGTTACGGCTTAGGGCATCTGTAGTGTATATAACCCAAAGGGTCTTAAGGTGGGTCTCATCTAAACCTTAAGATCAACTCCATAGTGTATATAACCCAAGGGGCCTTAAGATGGTCCCACATGGCAGATAAAGAAAAATTGTATTTTAATGCTTATGGCCAAGTCTTTAGCTTGAGGACCAGCCTTAAACTTTTTTTGCTTAGGGTCTGCTTAAGGTCACCCCTGTAATGTATAAGGTTGACCTTAAGGTGGCTTAAGACCTCCTCTTTTCATACACTACAGATGCCCTTATAGTTTTTGGTTGAAATTTTTGAATTTTGGCTGTTTACGGTACAGATTACGGAAAGAGAGATACTCACTTGCGATTTTGGATGGTACAGATATTGGGCTTTTAACGTGTACATCGTTTAACTTGTAGACCCCGTCTTGAGAAAATACTCCGTTTGAAAGTTAGGTACTGTAGCAAAAGCTAAAAGCCACCAGCTTCGGAGGAAAATAATAGGCCCTTTGTGTCGTTCCTTTTTCGTCCATTAACTTGGTTGGCAGGTTAGGTTGGCATAATTAGTGTAGCATGCCAGTATTAATTTGATCCACCAACCTGATCTACTTCAGCTCAGAAAAGGAAGTTGAGAAGAACTCTGTCGCAGCTATTTGGGCTTGGACATCTCAGACCAATTCCGTTTCAATTTTACATCATATATCCACCAGCCGCAGCTAACTGATGCATTAACAATCATACAGGGTGCAACTACGTTTGCCAACTTATGACACTAGTCAAGCCAAACAAGGGCTTACAGTAAACAAAAGCTTCCCCCAAACTACAATATCACCTAATTCACAAGAATTGCTGGTACTGCCTTGACGAGGATACCAGCAAAAATGTCGAGTTTATAAAAACCAAAATTAAACAGTGAGTAAAGTGAACTATTCAGACATCGTTCTAGTCCAAAACCAAATATAACTAGCTTGTTCTGCCAAGATTTCAATCACCAGACAGTGGACACAATTCCAGCTTATCGATAACATGAGCATTGTTGCATGAGTTTGCCACCATTAGCAAGTAGGGCTGTAAAAAAAGCTCGAGACTCGTGAGCTACTCAGGTTCGGTTCGTCTTAAACTTGACTCGAGTTCGGCTCGAATTATAAACGAGCCAAGCTCAAGTTTGAGCTGAAGCTCGCAAGCTTATCGAGCTCGAGCTCGAAAAGCTCGAGTAGGCTCGTTCATTATTGCTAAGCATGACTCTTTAAAGTGTATACACATGTATTTCAATTTTTTTATCAATTGTATTGTCCAAATCACACCGGGCTTATAAATAAGACAATGATTTAAGCCTAAGAACAAGATGGACTGCAGTTGGCTAAGCTTATGGTAGATAAAAAGCTAAAGACTCGTGAATTGCTCGTGTTTCGCTCGTCTCAAGTTCGACTCGAGATCGGCTCGAAAGATAAATGAGCCAAGCTTGAGCCTAACTCTAGGCTCGGGTGATTCTGAGGCTCGGTTCGAGTTCGGTTCGATTCTCTAACAAACTCAAGCTTGAGGCAGTGAGCTCGCTCGAGCTCGGCTCATTTACAGCCCTATTAGCAAGGCTGACTTAGTACACAATAAATTATATATGTAAGACCATGTGATGACAGCTTTATGATAGTGATAAGTATTTGACATTGCTCTTAATGTGTTATCATTTGTTGAGTTTGATTTCGTGCTTTGAACCCTTTGATTTTTGCTGTCAGAGTGGCGGTGATCTGACTGACCTTGGGCTGGCGGTCAGACCGACCAACAGTCTGGTTAGCCAGTGCATGGAAATCTAACTAGAGATCGGTAGTACCAACTCTTTATTGGTGGTAACTATTTTCTAGAGAGGTCTTCATGAGTTGCAATGAACGATCTGACCAGCCATTGCATGGTGGTCTGACCAGTGTCTGTAGGGTGGTCTGACTGGCTTGATGGCCGCAATCAGATCAGCCTCTGTTGAGTTGTGCTGAGTTGATGTGTTTTGTGTTTGGTTTTGGTTATTAGTCATGGTGGTGTCAGTCATGGGGAGCCCATGCATGTGTGAGTCGTGGTGTATCCATACATATATTCTGCTAATTGAGAGTCAACTGCATGTCATTGTGCTTCGATCAATTGCTTGTTCTTTGATGTACAGCTCCTTAATGATTGTTACAGCCAGCGCCAAGACCGACACATGGTGGCCGTGGCGTGTCGCGTAAGTCCGAGTGGAGCATCATCTTAGCCGAGAAGCATGAGAGAAAGACAAGGATTGTGAGAAGACAATGAATGTATGTAGTGTGCCAATTAGACTTACGAATTTCAAGTGATGACGATTCTCGGAGAAGACGCATAATCTTGGTGGTAGGTTAATTGGATGTCATGCACTATAATGTGATGTGGTGTGCTATAGGACTCGAGCATTTCAAGTGGTGACGGCCTTAGCACAGGCATACGATCTTAGCAACGAGACATTAGTCATCGTATCTTCGTGAAGACTGGTGGTGGCAATTTAAAAAATTGTTCAATACCGGGTGGAGTGACGGTTTGCAAAACTGCAGTATTGGTCTAAGTAATTTAGGTCACATTTTATAGATGTAGTGCTTTATTGAGCTTGTAGAGCCTTGTGAAGTCACATTTTGAAAAGCGCATAAGTATGTGTAAATATAAAACCCATTTGTGTGTGGATTACATGATTTTTTCTATATGTAAGTGGTGTGATCCACTAAGGAGTAGCTAGTTGTTAACGTTAAGTGAAAAGGTGAGGAGCCTCCACTGTATAAGCCCTTGTGTTGAGAAAGACTCAATCAAGTTTAGGGTTAGAGTTTTCTTATGTTGGAGTTTTGTGTATGTGTTCTAGTCTTAGATTTCTACCCTTCTAATAGAGTAACTGTAAAACATCCATCTCCAAGTGAAATGAACATCCAAAGTTTTCACAAGTATGTTGTGGCTTAGATATTTTCTTGTGCTTTTGATTTGCTAGGCTTTCTTGTTCAGATTTCTTTCTTCTTTGATCTTTCCTAGTGTCAAGGGTATGTAAGAGGTGAAGATATTTCTTGCAGATCAGATCCCATCCATCCAGACACCTTCTGGGGAAAGTTCTTGGATTCACTCAGTTTTCCTCAAGAGATGTGTTTTTAAGGTTCTACTCTTGTAGGCAATTTGGATTGAATATATACTATGAGCTAGCTTGCTATTACATGTGAGAATCCATCTAATGTCATCTAGATTATCTATAACCTATGAGTAAAGATAGATCAAGATTTTCCTCTTTCACCCGGTTCTGATGTAACTCTTTTTATTTTAGATAATGGTCAAAACTTTAGCAACAATCTTCATGATCAATGATTGAAATAGATTCTTAACATACTATTGAGGATTTGTGCAAGTTTCACTACAATTAGATCAGTGGTTTAAGAATTAACTATTTTCTTGGATCGTGTGCAGTACTATTTAAACTATTCATCGACGAACATTCAAACCTTAAGGAACCAAATAATCACACCGACGCCTTGGGCGGTCAGGCAGTGCATCCAACCGCCAGGCGATCGGGCCAGTTTAGTTTGGTCAACGATCAAACCAATTTAAAAAAGTGTCTCAGGGTTTTGGCTCTTGGCTTTTGTGAGCTATAAGTTGATGAGTTTATGTTTTTCGCTAAGTGTTATTGATACTTAGAGAAAGTTTTTGAAAATGTCATTCAACTCCTAACTTGACGTACTGATCCTACAGTATCTTTTCAGTGTCGTTAATATAACACAAGGAAAGAAGCAGAAACTGCATAATAGTGAAGACGACAATATCGTTCCAGTCATAATATAGGCAGTTTCATGTTTGCTTTCACAGACAGAAAACATTCCGCTACAACATACAACTTTCTTGCTGAGAGCGAAGGCACAAATAAGAGCTATGTAGGGAGGATTACAAAGTGGCAAGTTCAGACCTAACTATATCACCCGGTTTTCGGTAACCTTGCACGCCCATTACTTTCTAGCGTTCTTTTCTTGATGTTGCCATCTAGCAGTTGGTATCATATACAGCCAAGCCTTGCAGTTCTGGACCTTCCAAGCGTGGGTTCTTTTCGAAGCTACACGTAAACAAAATGCACGTAGGTCAAATTGTTGGCATGTAAACCCAAAATAGAGCTCAACAAAATGGAACACAAAGAACCCAACAAGGTACAACAGAAACTGGAAATTGAATACAAGTAAAACGCACCAATGTAAAAAATAAAACATCCACGCTGGAGACTAACAAGTATACAATGGTATGACTGCATAATTTACAGTATAGAAAAGTGCTATTGTTCTATTTTTCATATGAGCATAAAGAAGACAAACATGTCGACATTCTATTCATGTCTTTTGATTCATAAAAAAATAAAAAAATGTTGAAAAGAGAAATTGCTACCAAAAAGGAAAAAGAAGAAGAAAACACAAGGGAGACATATTAAGTGCTTCGAATGGATCAACTAGACTATTCTCGGATTCAAGGCAGCACAACTAGATGGACAGTTCCATCCAGTAATATTCCTAGCAGCACCCAAATAAAGAAAGCCAGACAATGAAAGTCTCACATTCCTGAACTAATGCATGAAAGTCTCACATTCCTGAACTAATGCACCTGGTCATCTGGAAGCCCTTTCAGAATGATAAGATCCTATCATTTCAAATCGATAATGGACATTATCCACTTCAATTATTAAGGAAGTAGTCAACCAAAGTAATAGTACAAATAATGACGTATTCACCGAGAAATTGCATGGTCCTCCCAAAAACACTAATGGGTGAAAAATTCCTCAGGAAACACTACATACACATACAAATGGAAGTAAAATACAAAAGAAAGTACAACGTTAGTTGCTGAACTAACAGGAACTGATAAGAAAATTAAATGTGACTTTAGCATCCTCATATGGGCCACTCAAATCATTAGAGGTGTGATTTAATTTACCTTTTCAATGTATTGGTTAAGACAACCTAAAAACTAAAGGAAGATTCTCTTCATATTCGTTAAGTTTTTGTTAGTTCTGAAACTTCCAGTGTAAAATTTAGCATATCTTGAATATCGTCAAACATATCACAAGACATTGCAAAGGCAGTCAAACTTACTTGCTCAGAGGAATGTGCTCAAATGGTCCTGATGTGGGAATCGTTCCACACAGATCATTGCTAGAAACATCACTGAAAGAACAAGGGAGCAGAATTGTCACATGGAACATTCACACGGAGCGAAGTAAACACTCAGCATTGCAAGTTAAATTTCACTTACACAACTTTGAGACTAGATACTCCAGCCAGCTCCCTTGGAATTGGCCCAGTCAAACGATTGCCATTGAGCCGCCTACCAGAGAATAGCCGTATGTTAACAAAGATACAATGATGCAGAAATAGCTTAAAAGTTGGCAAACTTTACTAAAGATCAGAAAGATCAAACAAGCTGTAGGTACAGCTTAAAATATGCTAATATACAGAACTACAGCTTTACATCTCTAACTACAAATGGCATAGCCCTAGCACAGACCAACACCATTTGAACAACACAGAATGTTCATCTTCAGCAGAATCAGCATCAAATCCACATTCAATAGCAAATATGTGACAAGTATTTTACAATTTGTAGAGAGCATTTGAAGAACATTAACTTACAAGAATACAAGTGACTTTAACTTCCCAAGTGTTGACGGTATAGTCCCTGAAATGTTGTTCTTGTACAAGTCCAAGCTAATTAGGCTCTTCAAATTTCCAAGTTCCGATGGGATCGTGCCTTGAATATTATTTTTGTAAAGTTCCCTGTTTCAATGCTAATGGTCAATACTACTGCATTGCATTGAGATGAATAATTAATAAGCATATATCAAACTAAATGAAAACTTCAAATACATCAGCCCATATATCATAAACTCTAAAGAAATTAAAGAAAATGGCTCCATGGGGAGAACAGAAGATGGATACTGCATAACCTAGGGTAATAGGCATTAGTAACACAATGTCATGAACAGGTTTTAGGAGTGCATTGGAGAAGGACAGACAATGGCATCCTATCAACCTGTTTAACCTAGTATGACAGACACTGGTTGTATAATCGATGGCACGATTTAGCTTCTTTTAGCCCTGAACATCTTAAGGTCCGTTCCTCATCAGAATGGGTAAAGACATGTCCCTATAATTCCTTTTTGGTTTTCAAATTCATATCTACCTGCTAGATAAAAATACTTGAAAAAGATATGGTTCAGAAATCTGTTAGCCTTATTTGCATAGGTTGTAGTACAGTACAACCACTACATACTATAGTAGCGCTTAATATATGAGCTTCAACGTGACAAAAGTACCAGATTCAAAAATAACTTGAAATTTATAATATAAAATTTAAAATTCAAACAAAATATCACCTGGAGCATAAAAAGGACCTATCCTAGTTCAAGTAACTCTAAAAAAGCTAATACAAATTGCATGCATGCAAGTTAAAAGTATCTCTTATAGGAGATATAGTCCATCTGTGGGAAATACACATGCTTTGATGGTTACAGGTGCAGCATATCAGTCCAAATTACAAACTAATCAAGGGTGGGACGAAAGTAGTATGATGATCAGATGCTATTATTGGTGTTAGCAAATTGCAACATATATGGTAGTCACCAACCACTTCAAGGAACACATAACGGCATTTATAAATGATAGAGAAGTATATGTGTCAACAGCAGTAGAACAAAAATAATATTGAGAGCAACTAGCAAAAAGAACCAAAACACATGAAAAACTTACAGATATTGCAAATACTCCAATTTCCCAAGCTCAGGCACCAGATGACCAGATAAGTTCAAATTACCAAGATCTCTGCAAGAGGGGGCATTCCAAGCAAACAATCACATGAAGATACTCTTGTGAAAATTTTCACGCTCATAAACAATACAAGAAGTCATCCATAGGTTTGTTATAAAAAAACATGTGTGTATGTCCTCAGTTTTCATATATACATCAACAATATATGAAATTCGGACTAGTTTTAGTATCTGGGGGGGGGGGGGGGGGGGGTTATTATTTGCACTAACTCTGCACACAGATGACAGGCAGAAGAAAATGTCAAAATTGAGGCATACGATGCTCCATCTGCAATCTCAACGAAAATTCATGGACAACTAAAATAGTAGCAATCATTCCAGCACAGTAGCTAATGTTTTCCTAGCTTTTGGACCTTATATCCTTTTTCCATCTAAACATTACAGCTCCACTCTCAGCAACTCCAAATCCTTGATCATGTGAAACTTCAACCATAATCCCCCAACAAACCAAAAAAAACTTAAGAACACACTCATTAAAAGAGACACCTTTCCTATCACTCTTGTTTTGATTCACGTAAGACCCTTTCCAGTCTTCCTCGCAGCCAATAATCTAAATCGCACTCGCCTTTGAGAAAAAAAATATATAAATCACACACTATGTTCACAAATCCATCAGTTCCATACCAACTTGCCGATCAAATCCAGCTCCTAACTCTAAGCCAAGCCACAGTACCAAATCCTCGTGTAAAAGGCTGCATCTAGCACTAGTTTCTCCTCTCACCAACAAATTACGGCTAGGAATCAAAACCAACACAACCACAACGAAATCGCTAGCTCCTCCAAAGACGCGGGCTCCGGAATCCGATTCCCCATCCACAGACCATGGCCCCAACTCAAACCGAAGCGAGGCGTAAAGGACGGAGGGGGGGGGGGGCGAAGGAGGAGGAGCTCACAGGCGGGTGACGCGGTTGTCGCGGTCGCAGGTGACGTGGAACCAGGTGCAGGGGTTGACGAGGGTTGGGTCCCAGCTCTGCAGCACGCCGCCGGGGTCCCGCAGGCTGCGCCGCAGCGCCGAGAGCGCGTCGCCCTCGGAGTTGGCCCCCGCCAGCGCGAGGACGAACGCCGCGGCGATGGCCAGGGCCAGGGCACCGCCCGCCGCTGGCGCCATGGGAGGAGGGAGGCCGCCGGCGAGATCGGCGGCCTGATCTGGACGCGGAGTCGCGGAGAGAGAGCAGCAGCAGCAGATGGGGGAAGGGAAGGGAAGAAGCAGGCAGGCAGCAAAAATGTCGTGTCGCGTGTGTGCGAAACTGAGAACTGTAACAAGTCGAGTGGAGTGGAGACGTTAGTGGAGCGGAGACGTTAGTGGAGCGGCCGGGCCTACTTGGTGGGTTGGGTACTTGGGCCATGCACGCCGGCAAGCGAGCCAGTTGGTTGACGAGCCCTCGGGTCTTTTCGACCGAATTTTTTTTCTATTTAAGCCTCTTTTTTTTGAAAAATATTCACATTTAGTTCTCTGGTAGTTTTAATTCCATTTTTGGACCCAGGGGGTCGGAGCCGTGACCCACGGCGCCGAGGTAACACGTCTCGGCGCCGTGGTCCATAGCTCCGAGGTCCCAGGCTCGCTCCAGCGCGGCGGCCTGCGTGGCGCCGACGTGGCAAGAGCTCGGCGTCGTGACTGGTGGCTCCGAGCTCGGCGCCGTGGGTCGTGGCTCCGAGCTCGAAGCCGTGGATCTTGGCGCCGAGCTTTGGGGCCCCGGGCGGCCATATCCTCTGCTTGTGTTTCTTTCGGTCTCTCCCGTTGTCTCGTTCGCGTGGTGCCGCCGCCTCCCCTCCCCGCCCGTGGTGCCGCCGCCCGTGGTGCCCGTCCGCCTCCTGGTGCCGCCGCCTCCCGTGCGCCCCCGGTGCCGCCGCCTCCCGTCCCCGGCCTCCCGCCTCCCCGCCGCCGCCCCCTGGTGGTGCCGCCCGCCGTCCGCCTCCCCGCCGCGGTCGCCCGCGTCTGCAAGCACGCCGCCGGCCTCCCCGC
This sequence comes from Dendrocalamus latiflorus, assembly GCA_017311315.1. Lineage (NCBI taxonomy): Eukaryota > Viridiplantae > Streptophyta > Magnoliopsida > Poales > Poaceae > Dendrocalamus > Dendrocalamus latiflorus. Next base: position 13,041,934 of record CM029663.1, read on the forward strand.
CCGTGGTGCCCGTCCGCCTCCCGGACTCTCGGCCGCCTCCCGTCCGTCTCCCGGCCTCCCGGCCGCCTCCCGTCCGCCCGGCCGCCTCCCGTCCGCCTCCTGGTGCCGCCGCCTCCCGTGCGCCCCCGGTGCCGCCGCCTCCCGTCCCCGGCCTCCCCGCCCGCGTCTGCAAGCACGCCGCCGGCCTCCCCATCCACGCCCGCCCGCATCTCCGCTGCACAGGTAAAACAACTCCCACAGGTGAATCAAAAGATAGCAGGAATGTAGAAATCCATGGTTTAATGTAATGTGAATTAGATGTTTATGCAGTCATGGTAATCACAATGGCTGAGGACTGAGGTTGTTAGGAGTTTGGGAGTTGCCTGTTGTTTTGTTGCAAGTCTGGAATAGTTGAGGGAACCTGTTCTAACAAATCTCATTTGAATAGATTAATACTTATAATGAAAAGGAGTTGATGTATGCATTATATATTTTCGGTGACCTTTGGACGCTGTAGTTTTACATGATTATGGCACAAAGGTGGCCAATGGGCCGTGCCGGGCCGGCACGGCACGGGCCCGGGCTCGGCACGGCCCGTTAAGGCCCGTGTATTAAACGGGCCGTGCCGTGCCGGCCCGCGGGCCGCGGTGGGAGCCCAGGCACTGCCCGAGGCCGTGCCGTGCCAGCCCGGGCACGGTTAAGGCTAAACGGGCCGTGCCGGCCCGGCTAGCCCGTTTAGCCGAAAAAATAAGAAAAATTGTAGAAAATTAAGAAAAATTGTAAAAAAAATTGTAGAAAATTCAGAAAACAATATAGAAAATTGTAGACATTGTTAATCATAAAAATAAATATTTACAATGATATAATGAGCTTTATTAATTTATTAAATTACATGGGATGGCTGCCTCATTAAAAACTTTACCAAGTAAAAACTCAATTTGAGAAAACCTTGGTAAAGAAAAAAGAGTACAGCCTATAAAGCTCATTATTGACCACATGTGAAAGAAAAATATTGAAAATCCTATTCATTGCTATCTAAATACAAATTCTCAAAAGATTCTTCTAAATATTTATTATCTGCAGTATGTTGGAGTCTTGATTCAGCCTGTTCCCAGTCTTTGACGGTCATAAGTACTTCGACCATCTCGTTGGAGAGACTTGTTCGTCGTTCCTCGATTATTCTTCCGGAAAGACTGAATGCTGACTCCGAGGAGACTTTTGAGACAGGAACTGTCAACACATCCCGCGCTAATATGGATAGCACTGGATATGATACCTTCTGGGTTTGCCACCATGAGAGGATGTTCAATTCCTGCTCGAAGCTGACGCTATCACTGTTGAGATAGCTTGATAGGTTTCCAGTGTTTTGTCGCCTTCCTCCTCCTAACTGCTGTGTACCTGCACCTGCACGAGAACTAGACGAAGAATCAAAAATCTTGCCCCATTGCATAGCCCCCCTAGAGGTGCTAGGGACTACCGGGGGTCTTTCTAAACGCACAGATCCAAATTTATTTTCATATTTATTATATACCTCATTTAATTTATCCTTAACTTGTGTATAGTATGAACAATAGTCTAAACCGGTAGCCTCACTTAAAACTTGTAAAACATTTATAAATCCTTGGAGTTTGGCCCTAGGATCCAAAATAAAAGCAAATGCATATAAAATAGGAATTTCACCCCAATATTTTAAAAACTTAGATTTCATGGCACCTACAGCATCCCGTAGTATAGGATCATTTTCAAAAGCCTTTAGGTGAGTGGCAATTTCAACAATATTATGAACAATCATGGGAGATGTAGGGTAGTATACTCCAGAAAGACAAACTGTAGCTTTATGAAAAATTTCTAGAAAGGAAAATATTTTTTCACCAACATCCCAATCGTCCTCAGTAAGTTCAGGGTCTCTAACTTGGGTTCTACTTGAGGAGCTACGAGATTGATGACTTTGGGTGTGAAGGAAAACAGATAAAGTGCTCTTATGTGGCAATATATGTTTAAGCATAAGATAAGTAGAATTCCATCTAACAGGCATGTCTAAACCAAATTTTCTAGGACGAACATTCATTGCTACGCAAAAACTCTTATATGCGGCTATTCGTTGGTTAGAACAATTAATAAATGAAATTGCATCTCTAAAAGAATTAATACAAGCATCTAATCTTTTTAAACCGGATTTAACAATAAGATTAATAATATGACAAGCGCAACGTTGATGCAATAAGAAAGACTGTGCATAAGTATCAAACAAAGGAGTAAGAATTTCCATAGCTTTAGTGTTTGCAGCTGCATTATCTAAAGTTATGGAAAAAATCTTATCCGTGAGACCAAAATCTTCTACAACTTTAATAATGTTTTCTGCAATATTTTCAGCATTGTGTGAAACATTAATTAATTTAAATCCTATAATTCTTTTTTCCATTATCCAGTCATCATTAACATAATGAGCAACAACACTAATATAATCCTCTCTAGCCCTACCACTCCATATGTCGGATGTCAAAGCAATAGAGAATGTACATGTATGAAACATTTCTTTCAATTTATCACGACAATTGTTATAATATTTAATTAAATCTCTAGTTGTTGTTTGCCTAGATACAGTACTAAATCGGGGGTTATGAGCAGTCGTAATATATTTTTGGAAAGCATCAGATTCACCAAAATTTAAAGGTAAATCTTGAGAACCAATTAATCTACAAAGAGATTCCCGAGCTACCTCTGGGTTGTACTCCCACGTACGTACCGAGCCGTCGGGGTTATATTGCAGATGTGTCTGGCGCATTTGTATTCCTTGCTTTTTCTTGCAGCTTGCAGCATGTCGTTGTAGATGACCCGTCCCACCTGAAGATTTTGCAGTCAATTCATTACCACAAATTTTACAAACAGCATACCTCACTTCAGTTCCATCACTGTCGGTCTTGATCTTCTTGTCGAAATCATTCCAAACTGTTGATGTACTAGCTCTTGTTCTTTTTGCACCCGTGCTTTGGGTCGTGGATGCACTTGTTGAGCCAGCAGAAGATGGATCGATTGGACTCTGCGCCACCGGGGCCGTCGTTTCTTCGGCATCTCCAGTTTGTACATGTGGACCTTCCGCGGATGGATATGCTTGTTGAAACGATTGCATATCCTCCGCCGAGAGGCCGTATTCGGAGAGTTGAAAATCATAGTTCTCCATTAAATCAAGTAATCAACTGCAAATTGAAATAGCAAAAACGATTAACTTACTATTAAACCTACAAATAACATCAAAAAATTAAACCAACAAATAATACCAAAAAATTAAAATAAGACAGCATTATTACCTCCTTTGTAGCTCTCACAAAAAAAATTGAAGATTTTTTAATTTTCGGAATTTTGCTCGAATTTTGACCAAATTTGCGCTAACACTTTCAGATTTTTCACAGCTAAACCGAGAGAGAAGAATGAGATTTGAGGTGTGGAAGATTGAGGCTGGATGCCCCCTATTTATAGGAAAAATTTCAGATTTTTTCCGAATTTTTTGCTATTTTTCCGAATTTTTTACTCCCCAACGGTCACAAAAACGGCTATTTTTTCAAATTACCGGGCCGGCACGGCCCGTTTAGTGCCGTTGGGCGGGCCGTGTCGTGCCGTGCCGTGCCGGCCCACCGTGCCGCGCCCTCGGCCCAGGCACGGCCCGTCCCGCCGTGCCGTGCCCGGGCCGGGTCTACAGTGACGGGCCGCGGTGCGGCCCGTCATGGCCCGACCCATTTGGCCACCTCTATTATGGCAATATATGGTAGGTTGTGTCTAATATTTGCTATATTGTTTGCTATCTTGATTAGCATAGGAAGCTAATGTTTTGCGGGATTTGGCTTCTCAACTTAATGGATAATAGACTGTTTACGCTGTTGTGGTAACTATACTTAGTTCTTTGTGGACATTTTTATTGGGTTAGATTTGCTCTTATAGATTGTTAAGTGATGCTTCCATGTGCATAGAGAAACTTTGATGCCAGTGTTATATATGGTTCAGGGTGGTGTATTGTCCACGGGTTGTTTAGTTCAGGGTGAGCTGTTAGTGACTAGGTACTTATTAGTTACTATGTAGTATCCGATTTCAATTAAAGGTTCTTATTAGTTTGGTTTTCTGTATGAACTAGATGGACAACCTAGTCACCCTATATCATGGACGCAGTGTGACAAGTGATGATTATGGAAATGTTCGATTTGTTGAAATGCAAAGGGTGCCTCTGATATTCGGTGAACGGCCGTCGTTTAGTGAGTTGGTTGCTAGGGCCCGGCAGGAGCTACATTGTCATGCAAACGAGGAGAGTATCACAGTTGAGGGGTTACTTCACTTCGGTTCGAAAGACACAATTCTAAGGCGGTTGATCTTAATTGGTTGTGAGGATCAGTGGGACAAATATGTCAAATTGGTTATGAGGAATGAGTTTCAATGTTTGGACCTTGTTGTGCGGAAGGTGTCCATTGATCCCACCTCTCACGGTTATTCACCAGAACTAAGTGATCAGGCACCCTTTGACCCTCCGTTACCGGACTTTGCGGTGGATGTGGAAGAAGTGCCTGAGGTGCCCGATGCTCTATCTGCCCCGAACGAGGTTCAGATTTCTCAACCAGTTCGAGTTGAATGTCGGACTGATGATGTCGTGGCGGCCCCTCAGGAGATGGGATTGACCCAGAATCATCCCAGTAAGTGTTGAGCAACACTTTAGCCTTTTCCCGTCATTCCTTTATTTTGTCTCAATCCCATCGTTGTCGTGCTTATGATGCAGGAAACATTCCTGATAATGTGGTTGTTCCTCCCGTTGCTCCATCTGGCAACGTTGAAGAAGTCTGCAGGGACTCCAACAGTGTGGATGTTCAAATTGTGGATGATCTGGAGCCTTACGAGATCGCAAGGGCCGTTGATTCTGATGATGACCGCCCTTTTGGAGAGCTGACCGAAAGTGATATTGAGCTGATTAGGCGTTATTGCCCTGGCCGGGATCTATCAGTTCATGAATTCAGCGATCTTAGGCATTCTCATGAGGCATATGCAGAAGGAAGGGATGACGAGTTGCTAGATGCTCCTGAGACCGGGTCAAGCATGACAATTGAGAAGGGCATGGTGTTTGAGGACTTGTCTGCATTGAAAAGGTGGCTGCAGGAGTATTCAGTGATTCGTAAAAGGCCATTCAAGGTGAGACATTCTTATGTGGAGCGGAGGTACACAGTTGTGTGCGAGAAGGAAACATGTGAATGGAGGGTTTGTGCTAGGAAACAGAAGGACACGGGAAAGTTCAAGATCACAAGAATCGTTGGCCCACACACTTGTGCCGAGGCAGAGCTCAAACAGAAGCATCGGCAGTTGACCTCTACCATTATTGCCAAGTCACTGTGTCACATAGTAAAGGGAGAACCCAATATGAAGGTGAAGACACTTGCTGGGATTGTTAAGGACAAATTTGGATACGAGATAAGGTATGGAAAAGCATGGAGGGCAAAGCAACGCATCTGGAAGATGATATATGGGGACTGGGGAGATGGGTACTTGCAGTTGCCAGCACTCTTCAATGCAATCAAAGCGGTTAATCCAGGCATGCATTATGAGTACGTCCCGAAACCAAACGAATGGACTCAAGATGGGATGCAGATATTCTTCCGTGCTTTCTGGTGCTTTGCTCAGTCCATCGAGGCCTTTCGGCATTGTCGTCCCGTCTTCTCCATTGACGGTACGTTTCTTCTTGGCAAGTACCAAGACACACTTCTGATAGCCATTTCCTGTGACGCAGACAACGCGTTGGTTCCTTTGGCGTTTGCTTTGGTTGAGAGGGAGAACAAAGACAGCTGGAGATGGTTCTTGCGGCTCGTTCGGAGGCACGTGGTCGGCCCTGGTAGGGAGGTTGGTGTCATATCTGATAGACACCAGGGCATACTTTCTGCCGTACAGGAGCAGATACCGGGGTATCCAGCTTTGCACCACCGTTGGTGCACTCGGCATCTTGCCGAGAATCTACTCCGTAAGGATGGTACGAAGGATAACTTTCATCTGTTCGAGGAGGTCGCTCGAATGCTTGAGGTCAAGTTCTTCCAGGAGAAGTTGGAGCAGCTAAATACTGCAACAAACGCAGAAGGTAGACAGTGGTTGACGGGATTGATGAGAGATGTCGACAAATGGACAAGGGCTCATGACGATGGTGGCTGGAGGTACGAGTTTCAGACAAGCAACATGGCCGAATCCTTCAATAATTTGCTTATGGGTATACGTGGTATGCCCGTCAATGCTATCGTATCCTTCACCTTTTACAAGCTTGTTACCTGGTTCAACGAAAGACACGCACATGCAATGGCGCTACAGAGTAAACAACAGAGATGGGCGCCAAAACCGAAGCGCCACCTTGAAAGGGCAAAGGCGAGGGCTGAAGCACGTGAGGTACATTGTTTTGACAGCGCCACGGGCACTTACGAGGTTGTAGAAAGGGGTGGTACAACGACCGATGGAGAGCTCCGGCCGACGAGGAGGCATAAGGTTGTCCTTATTGCTTTCTCATGCACATGTGGTAAACCGAGGCAGTACCACTTTCCGTGTTCTCATTATGTGGCAGCAGCAAGGCATCGCAACTATGACTACGAGAGCCAGATATCTCGGGAGTTCAGTGTTGACAACCTTGTGCTTACGTGGTCTCCCCGTTTCGAGCCTTACCGGGATGAGAGAGAGTGGCCACCATACACGGGGCCTAAATACATTGCGGATCCGGGTAGCCGTTGGAACAAACGTGGAACCAGGAAGAGGACGAGACATAAGATGGTTATGGATCAGCTTCCAGGTAGAACGAGGCGAGGGAGATCAACCCCCTTTCTTACTGACCCCGAGCTGAACCAATGTAGCAGATGTGGTAGACTTGGCCACAATTCACGCACATGCCATTGGCTACTTAGTCAGGTGCGAGTGTTTGTTGTTCGTTATGTTTCATAGTTCGTCTAGTTGTTTTTTCTCATATGCAATTTGCTATGTTTTTTGTTTAATTTCTTATTATTTCCATATTTTATGCATGTTCAATTTTTTTTTACTTCTATGTTGGACTGAGAAATTCAATTTTTTTGTAGGATGGCGCAATTCCACCTGCTAGACCCGTACTACGAGGAGAACCACCGAGGACGGCTCACCGCGGAGGGGGGGTACTGCATTCATCACTTCCTGTGTAATTTCAGTTTATGTTGATGCATTAACTAACAACATTGGTGTATTCTATACAGGAGTTGCCCATCCTTCGTCCTCGAACCCATGACGGGTTCCTGGACATGCGGTACGACGAGAGGTACACTCCCTTCCTGGAGAGGGCTGGCCTAGACGCCATCTCTTACCAGGTTCGCCGTGGGTTGCCCACCTTCAACCCCCCGGCCATCACTGCACTGATTGACAGGTATTCTCCTAAACCATTGCTCCACTTGCATGTTCATTGTTTATCGGCTATGTGCGTCTCAAATTCTCTGACATGTAGTCCTCTTTTTTGTATCATGTAGGTGGAGGCCGGAGACTCACAGCTTCCACCTCCCTTTCGGGGAGATGACTATTACGCTCCAGGACACTCAGAAGATACTTGGTGTCGCCATTCACGGCCGTCCAGTGATCGGACCGTGCGTGCCTGCTGGTTGGAGAGGCCGAGTGGAGGCCTTCCTCGGGAGAGAGCTTCCTCCTGAGGCAGGCCATCGCACTTCTGGAGTTCCGATCACATGGCTCCGGCAGACTTTTGCAGAGTGTCCTGCAGACGCGGACGAGCAGACAATTGCCTAGTACTGCAGGTAGGGGTGGATATCGAGCCAACTCGTCGTCTAATCGAGCTTTTTTCTAAAATTGACATAGTTTGATTTAATATCATGTTACATATAATTGCAGGGCATGGATCCTGCACTTGTTTGGCTGCGTTCTCTTCCCCGACGGAACGGGGGACAACGCGTCGTGGATGTACATCCACTGCCTCACTGACTGGGACACGGCGGGGCAGTACAGCTGGGCTTCCGGGGTGTTGGCGTTCCTTTACCGCCACCTCTACGAGGCGTGTCGTCGGAGTTCGGCGAACTCAACAGTAGGTGGTTGCCTCTACCTCCTCCAGCTGTGGATGTGGTGTCGTCTACCAGTTGGTCGTCCCACGGTTTCGCCTCCTCGTCCGTGGTTCGCAGAGGTTCCTCTTCGTCGACGTCCGACACTTGCATATCTTTGGGACCAGGTCTCAGTTCCCTATGCCAGGATGAAGAGGGCCTACCTAGAGTACATGAACGAGCTAGATGCGCTCACGGCCTCCTCGGTAAGTTAATTCCATTTCGTATTGTGATTTTCATTTGTTAGTATATGACCTTTAACGTTAAATTGTTGCTATGCGGGTTAAGTGGGAGCCGTACGCGGATCAAGAGGTGGAGGCCGTTCAGTTCAGCGCACTGTGCAGCATAGACGAGTCCCTCTACAGGATGAGGTGCCCCCTTATCTGTTTCTATACTGTTGAGTATCACCTGCCACATAGAGTTGCACGCCAGTTTGGTATGAGGCAGCTGTGGCCAGTAGCGCCGTTCTCCACGTCTGTGACCTTGCACAAGTAAGTGGCATGCAATTTCAATTCTAACCTTGGATTCCAATTGCACAGAGCATTTTCTAATTTTAACGTTTGGTTTACGTGACATGCAGATTTGATCGTCAGCGACAGAAGAAGGTCACAGACTTCGAGCAGCACCACCACGTGTACGTTGAGGAGTGGGGACACTTTCAGGACCACGTGGACGACAACGACGAGCCGCACAACAACGAGCACTTCCGGCGGTACCAAGTTTGGTACCAGCGTGCGACGCGGTCCAAGCTTAAGGGACAATGGACTCAAGATGACTATGCTGACATTGAGTCCTCCGACGACGAAGACACGCCCTACGACCAGTCTACTCGACTTGGGACGCAGGTGGAGGTAGCACCAGTCCTGGACCGTGTGGTAATGTTCAATCTCATTGCTTATTTTCCAATAGACATAAATAGCACTACATATAGCAAATTATCCATTCTTTTGCTTGTTTGCAGGGCAACACTCTGAGGTAGTCCGTACAGGACATAGAGCGTTTCTCCATGACAGTCGGCGACGTCAAGACGCGTAGCTTCCTAGAGGTAAGCTTCGACACAGCCACTCACAAAATTAGTACCTAATATCTTCGTATCTTGTTGGTTAACAAAATGTTGGATGACAGAGGCTGGCAGGTCGGCTACGTCGTGCGGCTGGTCGTTGTGGTTGCAGCACAGGCGCGGCGAGGGATGTAGACGTGCCTGCGACACGTCTTGCAGACCCGACGCGGCTAGGGTCGTACACGGGGCAGAGCTCGTCCCCCACGAGGAGCGACACTTTCCCTGACGAGGGCGGTGAGGACGAGGTGGAGCAGCAGACTTACGATGAGATAGGCCCGTCTCAGCTCGTAGACGCTCCTTCGACTCAGCCTTCACAGCCTGTACCACGCAGACGCCGCCGCGAGCCTAGCCGTTACACTCCAGGCACCGACGCCCTGGGTAAGGGTAAGGCTAGGAGGCAGTGATACTTATGTGTAGGCTTGTGGTTGGGCTTAAAAGTCGTTGTATATATGTTGTAATGAGCTAGGAGGCACTTGGTATGTGGTTGGACTGAGATGTGTTTGTAATGAGCTACTTGTTGTATATATGTGTATATGTTATATTCATGTGATATTTGTGTTCGAATCCGTAGTCTGTACTTTGTGGTTCTATAATTCCTGCAATGAATTTATGTTTCCTGCAAACGACTGCAAAGCCTACGAACTATGTATTTATTACGAGACTACAGGCTCTGAAAAGCCTACATAGGAACATTTATTGCTACACTACAATCCTGAAAAAGCTTACGAGCTGTTTCCTGCAAACGACTGAAAAGGCTACGAACTATGAATTTATTACGAGACTACAGGCTCTGAAAAGCCTACATAGGAACATTTATTGCTAAACTGGAATCCTTAAAAAGCGAAAAGATTCGTACGACCTCCTCTCCATGGACTATGCCCACTGCACCAGATAACCTGTCTACATAAAGGCCTCCTATGTCTTCCATACCACATCTCCTCCTCAAGCCATCACAATACTACTACACAACAATGTCTTCCTGGAGGTCCGACCCATTTGGAGTGCCGGAGTGGCATGAGCGCCCCAAGTGCCATTGCGGCTTTAGGATGATGTTGGGAGTCTGGACGGATCGAGTACAACGAGCCAAATACGGCCGTAGGTTCTTCAAGTGTCCAGACCTGGATGACGACTTCGTGGTAACGACGACAACTAAATTATGTGTTTCTCGTTATCGTTTTTCAACTTGATCCATGACATCTACCACGCCACACATAGGCTTGCACGTTCATCGAATGGGTGGATCGGGTGTCGCCGGCATGGCCAAATAACCGGGCAGTGGAGGTGGAAAACAAAGGACAATACTTTGTCAAGATAACTCAGGCTCGCGAGGTGGAACGACAGATGCGCTTGAGCGAGAGCGCCGCGTGAGGGTGGACCAAAACCATCTGAAGGGCAAGGAGGATAAGCTGCAAAGGAGGCGGGAGCAGTTAAGTCTGCGTGAAGCAGCCATCAAGCGTCAGGAGGAAGAGCTTCAAGCTCGTGAGGCAGCTCTCAAGACCAAGAGTGACAGGAAGAATGATGCAGCGGAGCCATCCTCAGGGCCCAATAAAAAGGGGAAACAGCCACGCTACACCCAGTAGAATAGACCCACGCTATCTACGGTCTATGTAATCCTATTATTATGCACTGTATTGTGTTTGCCTAGCTGTATCGACTGCACTTGAGACTACCGGTATGACGGTATTGCGTATCGGTGCTTCACAAAACTACAATTTAATAGAGTGCATAATGTTGCCCACCCATGCTTGACCCAAAGAATGTCTGCATAATGGATTAGTTTGCATATAGAAAAGAACAGGGAAATCATGCCTACTCGGTTCAAAATTGTAAATCATTACATGGAAAATTCACATTTTCAAGCACATAAATGTCTGCAAAAGAACAACAAGACATTAAACTATATCCTCAACTTCGCAGATTATACCATGTGATTTGAGGTAGCAACATAATTACTTATGGGCAATATAATGGAAAAGTCTAAGGCACATAGGTTCTTACCTTACCCCATTTTAGCTCTTTTGAATTTCATGAATAAGCAACACCATTATCCCCTTCTCTAACAATTAGTGTTTGACAATCGGAGTTCCCTACTTAGGAAAGACGTTACAAACATTATTACCTTACCTTTTAAGATTGAACACGACATCATCAAAAAATGTAGCAGGAAGCAAAAATTGTGTTTCACACAGTTCATCAATTTTCTGAATGTTTGCAAATGCTACGGATTATTTTGAAGGCGCCGAGCAGGAGTGCCACCGGTCACGGCGGATCCACGGCGCCGAGCTCGGCGCCACTATCCACGGCGCCGAGGTGCCTGCCACGTCAGAGCCACGCAGGCCGCACCGCTGGCGCGGGGCTGGCACCTCGACGCCGTGGTCCACGGCGCCGAGACGTCTTACCTCGACGCCGTGGGTCACGGCGCCGAGCTTTGGGTCCAAAAACGGAATTAAAACTACCAGGAGTCTAAATGTGAATATTTTTCAAAAAAAGGGCTAAAATAGAAAAAATTCGGTCTTTTCGATTGCTTTCTTTTATCTACTGCTGCTACTAATAGCTTTCGTTTGTAATTTTTATCCAAAAATAAATAATAATAGCTAAAAAAGTATTTTTTTTGGAAGAAGTGGATACATGGTAGAAAAAAAATAAAGAAAAGATACTGACGGAAGCGAGAGGAGTAAGGTGTGTGATGCACCTATAACCCTCTGTTTTATCTTTAAAGTGAGACAATAGCGAGAGAAGTGTAGAAGATGCTTCGAAAAATCAGACGTTTATATTAGTTTTTAGTTTTTCTAAATAGAAATCAGAAGCAAAAATTTATATAGAGAGAATCTTAAAAAGACCTTAAGCTTCTTCGCAAAGCCTATCTTTACGTTTAAGGTGAAGAAATAAGTCTAAAAGGAAAGCTACCTTCTCATAGAAGCTGGAAAAATTGTATCAGCTTTCTAGGGAAAAAGTCGAAGCCGACTGGCCAAACACTTGGCTCCAAGCATTTTTAGGAGCTGGAGCTACAGAAGTTGGATCTCAATTTGTAATAGGAGGGTGGAGCTAGTCAAGGGGTGGCTTTATCGGCTCCAGAAGCCTTAAAGTGGGCAAATCCTCATGGAGCTAAGCTTCTTGTGAAGCCAGCCAAACAAGTCCTTCGAATCGGCTTATGAGGAAGGAATGTCGCCAAGAAGCAAGTGTAACAAAGAGGGTGTTCGTATTGATTTTTACTTGATAGTTTTTAGTTAAAAATAAATATTAATGATTGAAAAAAGTGATTTTTTGAAGGGAGTGAGCGGTGCAAAAAGTGAGGAAAAATATACGTGTGTGTGACGGAAGCGAGATGAGTGGGGTGGGGTGATACACCCGTGACCTACTGTCTTATCGTCGGAGTGAGACGGTAGTAAGAGAAATGAAAAAATCGCTTCAAGAAATCAAGTGTTCGTATTAGCTTTTAACTTTTCTAAATAGAAACTAGAAATAAAAGACAATACGAACAGGACAAATGACACTCCTTTGGCTTCTTTCAATGAATGGGCTTCAGCTTCTCAAGAAGCTGTGCAAAGAGCCCTTGCTTCAATTCTACTAAAGTTCTGTCCTCTCTAATTTGGTTGAAATGTTGAAAGAGATGCATTCCATACGTGTAAGATACTCTTGGCTCTAATTTGTATTATCTTCAAGTTGTTTATATTAGAATATTTCCATCACCTTGAAAGTTGAAAGGACTGTATAAGAACATGTACAATGCATTGTAGTGTGCACCTATGATTTCTAAAATAGATATTCAAAGTTAATAAATAAAATATAAAAGTCCATAACAGCCAAAAAAAGTACAAAATATTTCATACTAGATACAATACTTGTAAATAATTTTGAAAAAAATAAAAAATATCTTAGAGAAATTATGAAATAACTTAAGATAAAACTATGTTGATGCAGTCTGATGTATATAGCCTACGTATACCAGTGCACGACAACGTATAGTCATTGTCTAATGTCTACTACTTTGTCAACCTAGCCATCGCCTGAGAGAGACACAAAGAGAGAGGGGGAGAGGATAGGTTAGGGTTTACGGATGGACCAATGAGCTAGTCTGATGAGGTGGTAGATGAGTTATTAGACAATGCTATTCTAGGTAAATTGGAGAGGGGGTTGTGAGAGTAAGTTGAAATCAACTGAATGAGGAAAGATGTGGAAGCGGGTTGAAATCAATTAGACGTACATATATGAAATATTTTGTCTAATTATTAATATATACATATATATATATATATGTAATAAAGCTACTAAATATTAGATATTATACAAAAAAAATTCAGATATTCAATTGAATACCCTTTAATCAAGTTGGATCCATCCATGATGCATAGCCCTAAATAGAGCCACCTAAGCAAAGCCACTCAAGATACCACCCATCCAATACACGTGGTTTCATTGGACCCACAATATCGTGTCAGCTCCTAAAAACTTTTATGCCAGTCTTCAAATTATATTTTTATTTAATATTTTACATGAAAACCTATAAATTGAAAAGATATTATAAATATTGGTGGTGCTCCAATGAGCTTTGGCTAGGAGCTGGGTTTTAACTTTTGGCTTCTGGCTAAAATTACAGTATAGCGACAGTTAGTTTTTCCTAAAAAATACAAAACAAAATAAAAAAATTGAGAAAAAAATTTAAAAACCGTTATTTCTTCACAATAAAAAAGAGGAAAAATAGAAAAGCTGAAAAGGCTAAAATAAATCAAAATAAAAAATTAATATATCTAAAATAATTTCGGACTTAAATAAATTAAAAACTAAAAAATATCAGAAAACTGCCGTTTGGAACGGACCATGAACTTGGCCCCGTTAGCCGCACTTTCTTTTTTCCTCCCCCTCCCTCTCCTCCCCCCACGCACGCGCCCTCTTCAATCTTCATCTCTCCCTCCCCTCACTTCCCCACCCTCCCCCTCACCGTGTGGTCGCCGCTGCGTCGCACACCCCCACATCGCAACCTCTTCTCTCCCTGCTTCGCCGGTCCCTCTGCTACTCGCTTCCTTCTCTGCATCGCCGCCGCCAGCCGTGAAACTGCTCGCCGCCGGTCGCCGGTGCCAGATCCGATCGGATCTGCACGGCAGAGGTCCAGATTTGATCGGATCCAGTCGCCGTCGACCACATCCTCGACACAGCGTGCTAGCCGAAGGTTCGCCGCCACTGTCCTGGCCGGATTCGGTAGCCATTGCAATCTCGGCCGTTGTCTGACTTCCCAGGCGTCGCGTCCATCCCAAGCTCGTGTCGGCCACCACCGACGAATGCGGTCGATGCTGGAGCTCGTGCCGGCACGGGCACCACCGACGGTTCCGATCGCAGCCTCCACCGCGGTCAGATCCGGTCTTGGCGCCGAGCTTGGCTCCGCCGTGCACAGGTGGTCGCTGGTGGGAGGGATGAAGACGAGGGAGAGGTGGATGAGCGTGGTCCCGAGCATACGCATGATGGGGCTGTTGCCTTCGCCGCAACGCGTCTCCTCGAGTGATGCCTCTGCTGTGCGTCAGCCTGGCACCCGCAGCTTCTGCAGGCTGCTCGGAGCATCTGCAAGACAAACATTGAACCGAGTTAGCACTGAGAATCTAATGTTGGAGGCTTGAGGCTACGGCACTGTGTGGAGCGTTGTACATGCTCTAAATTGGCACGGAGGAAGGTCAGGAGAGACGAGAACAAGGAAGATTCCATGGCAACTAAGCTCAGTGGCTTTATCAAAAAAAAAAAACTAAGCTCAGTGGCATTGGCATGGGATGCGTATCCTCTGCTCCACGGCTCGTGGGTCCCACACGTCAGTGACCCAACGTCACTGACGTTGAAGGCAGAGGATCTCAATTCATTGGCATGTCCATGTCATGGTCCAGTTTGCTGGTTTTGTGGGGGTTTGTTTCTGTCACTTTTCTACCCACTTTGCACACAGGCTGCAAATTTTAGTATTGGGTTTTGTTAAATATTATTTGGAGGTTTTCTTTCTAATTATCATTCAGATTTAGGACCGTTGGATTAGAGATCCAATGGCTATAAATTTGCCTCCTCCTTCCCTTTAAAAAAATCCCCTATATTTAAAAACAAGGGTCCTCTTGATCTCTAATTCAAGAATCATAAATTTAGATGATAATTAATTAAAAAAAATATGTGGATGATACCTAGAAACTCCCTTTAGTATTTTCACGGTCACAGGCTCACGGGCTCCCGCGAAATGTCAGATGGCTTGAGACATTGAGAGACTCTGCTTTTCCATTTTAGTACTGCTATCGCTGTTTTCGTGTACCCTGCCTCTCTGAAGCAAGCTCCGTCTTCTCTGAAGCAAGCTCCGTCTCTCCTGATTCGGAGCACCCTTGGCGTGGAACAATCGATTATTCAACCTAACTTAGAGCATCTCCAGTAGGAGCTCTCAAATCAGAGCTCCTACTTTTGATTTGAGGGCTCCCCCTATTTTTGAGAGCCCTGTTTTTTGAGTTAAACTCCAGCAGAAGCACTCAAATCAGGGCTCTCAAATTCATTCCAACTGAGAATGACATGTAGGGCCCACTCGTCATTCTCAAATTTCTCTACCCCTCGTTCTCCGCAGCCCGGGGAAGAAGCAGACGAGGGAGAAGGCCGGGGCCGGGGCAGAGAGGAGCCAGCGGAGGCAGGGGCCGAGGAGGCCGCGCGCGTCCGCTCTCCGCCGCCGGATCCGGCGACCACGCACCAGATCCGGCCGCCTCCGCTCTCCGCAGCCCGGAGAAGAAGCAGACGAGGGAGGAGGCCGCGCCCGGGGAAGAAGGAGGCCCCGCAGGGGCCGGGGCCGAGGAGGCCGCGCGTCCGTCCCGAGAGGAGCCAGAGGAGGCCGGGGCCGGGGCAGAGAGGAGCCAGCGGAGGCCGAGGCTGAGGAGACCGCGCGCGTCCGCTCTCCGCCGCCGGATCCGGCGACCACGCACCAGATCCGGCCGCCTCCGCTCTCCGCAGCCCGGGGAAGAAGCAGACGAGGGAGGAGGCCGCGCTCGGGGAAGAAGGAGGCCCCGCAGGGGCCGGGGCCGAGGAGGCCGCGCGTCCGTCCCGAGAGGAGCCAGAGGAGGCCGGGGCCGGGGCAGAGAGGAGCCAGCGGAGGCCGGGGCCGAGGAGGCCGCGCGCGTCCGCTCTCCGCCGCCGGATCTGGCGACCACGCACCAGATCCGGCCGCCTTCGCTCTCCGCCGCCGGATCCGGCAACCCCGCACCAGATCCGGCCGCTTCCCGCCCGGATCCGTTTGCCGCTGCGCCTTCGCAGCTCGGATCCGGCCGCGCGACGAAGAGGCGGGTGGGGGAAGAGGCGGGCGGAGGAGAGCGGGGAGGCAGGCGTCGGCAAGCGCAGGCGGGGAAAGAGGCGGGCGGGGAGGGGAAAGAGGCAGGCGGGGAAAATGGCAGCGCGCACGGGAGGGGAAAGAGGCGGGCGGGGAAAGAGCCGGGCGGGGCGGGCAGAAAACGGTCTTCAACAGTAATTTGAGGGCTTGGTCTAGAGCCCCCAGGAATGAGGGCTGGAGGGGGGATTTGAGGGGCCCCTCAAATTTGAGGGCTCTAGTAGGGGCCCTGCTGAATCTCTGTTTTTACCTCAAACCCTCAAATTTAGTTTTAGAGGCTCAAGTAGGGGCCCTGCTGGAGATGCTCTTAGAAACCTCGGAAGGAGATCGAATTGAGAATTCGAAAACACCTAGTGAGAGCAACTCCATCTCATTAGTCATTTCTCCCTCTCTATTTCTTAGGATGAAAAGGCTAGCTATTATTTTCAGCTCTCTATTTGAGTTAGCATTCCAATGGCCTAGCTATTTGAGAAGCGAGTGAGGAGGCGCTCGCCAAATCTAGCTAGTGGCCGGGAGAAAATAGCGACTCGATAAAAATGAAGAGGAGGATAAAGAACCGGTTGGAGACCATTTCTTGAGTCATTTTAGGTAAATATACAATAAAGAGCAGGATAAAGAACCGTTTGGAGTTGCTCTCACCAATGCATGACCCAGTAGTAAGTACTAACACGTACCGCCCAACGTCTCAATAGCACAGAGTTAGCACACAGTTTACGCCGTGGGCGACGCAACGGGCTCGTTGCCCAGTACGATGTGGTGCGGCACGGCGACCACACGCACTCCCGCACGACGCTCGCGGTGCGCTACGCCGGCACGAGCGCGCCGTTGTATATGGCGGCGCACCGCACACGGCCCGATATGGTGGAACGGCGCGCGCTCGCGACGACGTACGGGGAATCCCGGGATTGAGCAGAGCAAGCACGGAGAAAGGGCAAGAGGGCCGCGTGACCAGACGATCGCGGCCGTCTCCGGCCGGCCCATTTGGGCAGCATCTCTTCTTCCCCATAGTTTCGGCAGAAGCGTATGTAGTATGTTAGGGGGCGGAGCATGGCAAGGCCGGCCGGCGGGAGCAACAGCCGGAGGCCGGAGCCATGCGTGCAGCATGCAAGCAGCAGTGGAGCGCCGGCCGACCAGCTCGAGGCCGGGCGCGGTAGGAGGAGATGACCGGCGGCGCGTCGGCTGAGGCCGAGGTGGCTTGGCGAGACAGCTCGGCAAGGCGCCGTGGGCGAGCTCGTGGAGGCCGGAGGCAGGCCGAGGCCGAGCTGGAGAGCAGTCGGCAAGAGAGAAGAAATGAAGAGGAGGAAGAAGAATGGAAGAGGCAGGCGTCAGTGAGAGAAGTGCTGGGGGTGCTGCTACTGCCTACTGGTGGAAAAAGAAGAAAGAATGGAAGGAGGTGGCTGTTGGTGGAAGAGCCAAAGAAGAGTGAGAAGAGCAGCCAGGTTGGCTGTTGCTGTCGAGTGGAAAAAAGGGAGAGGAAAGAGAAAGAGAAGGAAAGAAAAGAAAATATGGAAAAAGAAGAAAAGGGGGAAAGAAAAAAGAAACGAAAAGAAAGAAGAAAAGGTGGAGGCACAGATTTGGCGGCGATGTCAACAACTGCACACTAGTGGCTGAGAGAGATGCAAATTTAGTTGCAACGTCGGTAATTACGCAACAGTAGCCGCCTTAGTGGTGCAGTTTGGGTGGGCCAGAGGTTGAGCTTTCGCTTTCTTTTATTCTTCAACGATATGTGATAGTTTTATTATTTACAGACTACAGTTGCTGATGATAGATGTTGACTTTTTTTCATTGACCTCCTTAAATTTTCATTATGGATCCGCCACCGTGGTGTTGTGAACAGCATTGCTCTAACTGAAAGGAAATGTGGTAGCTGGTTGTTTCCCGCTGTTCTGTGGTCAATCCGCACCTGCAAAAACGATCGATAGAGTTCTTGAGCACACGCAAAAACGATCGATAAACTTTCGAAGCAAGCGGTCTCTTTCTTGCAGTCCTGGAAGGGCCTACTGCCATCTGAAACGAGCAAACGGGTGGAGTTTTAGTCGCTGCTGATCTCGAGCATCGCGCAGGAAACGTGCTGGCACCTTGGTTTTTTAGCCCGCGTTTTGGTGTAGTTCTGAAACCTGTTAAGCTCTTCTGTTATTCTGGAGTTTTCGCTCCTTCTGGTTGTACCTGAACTTGGCGAACTCGAGCTTGTTGCAGTTTCTTTTGGATAAAAAAAAGGAACTGGGGACCGTTTAGGCTTCGGTCTATATATATAAAAAAGATTCTTTCTAAGGATTAAAAATGTAAGATCAAAGTAAATGTTTAATCCAGGAAGTTCAACATAGTCATTCAACTGGGCCTGCTTGCGTAATTGGGGTACCAAAATTTATGCCCAGGATCGGATTCAAACATTGTCTGCAGTCTGCAGCTCAACCCTCGTAATCTAATTTCTTTAATCGTTATGAACCTACGAATACCATCAGATGCATCCGAACGAAGACTGGAACACATAAGGAAAAACGAAATAAGGTTTACTTCGTCAACGAGTTCTTTTGTCTGAAAGGTTTACCTTTTCTCATTTTTCGGTGAACTCTCATAGCACAGGCAAATTTGGTTGGTCACTTGATCTCCAGTCGAAGAAATCGATCAGCTTACCACACGTCCACACCGAACACTACGGAACCAAACAACAGCCATTGCTAGTTTGCTACTTCCATAGTTCCATCACACGACCAGCAAGGCAGAAACAAGCAGATAGTTCCATCACACGACCAGCAAGGCAGAAACAAGCAGACCTATCATATGTTCATGCATGTTCCTTGCAAAGATTCAGAATAGTAACCACCGGCTAGTGTTGATCACTGGTAGTATCACTGATAGTAATCCATCATCTCATGCATACACATCCTAAATCATCTGCTGCGTGCAACTTACAAATTCTTCTACAGCTTCATTTTATCGTTTCAGTTTTGCACGGCAGTTTGGAAATCACCACATCACAATTGCTTCCACGCTTAACCAAATGGAAACTGTACAGATGAAAAAAAAGGTTGTGGTTAGTAATGACCCTGTTCTTGCTCTGAGCTATGTGCTAACAACAAAGAGTAAACGGCGAGCTAATTAGAGCAGCATTTTAGTTTCGATAAGAGCATGGAAAGGATTGTATGAGCTACATGTCAAGATCAGGAAAAAGCATCAAGAACAAGCCAATAATCACTACCAGTTTCAAGAATTCCTAGACAGCTCTAGAAGTTGAAAAACTGGTGCCAAGGCACTGCTGATTTATACCAAGCTTTAAAAGTTGCTCATGTAACACTTACACATTTCTACACAACTAAAACAAGAACACAACACAATACTACATGCTACCATAATATACACAATGTGCAAGACATATCATTGCGTTTTGGGAATAAGTAAATTGTTGTTTCAGCTAAATTAATGACTCCTGAATCCTGATTAAACTCTGATCAATGCCATACAAAAAGAAGAGACTGTCCAAAAAAAAACCCGAAGATACAGTCAACTAATACATTAAAATCATGCATGCCCAGATAGCCGGTACTAAACTGTAGGTAGCAAGTTTGCTACTCGAAAGATCCCAAAAAATGTACAGATGATATGATAGCAAGATGGATGGATGGTTCACAAAATAGCTCAAGTATACTACAACAATGCATTGTACCTCCAGAGAAAAATCAAATCTTAGACATATAATATTATTATTATACTCTTGATTTTTTTTAAAAAAAAATTGCTTATCCTCAGATATATTTCAATGCATTACATTTACAGAACTGCATACAAGATAAAAATAACCTATACAATTAGATTACTTGAATGCTGTATTACAACAGTTCAACTTGCGCTTATTCGTTCACTTACCATCCAATAGGTTTCATGCCAAAGATTAGTAGAGATGCATTTTGCATCGCCTTCCTAACATTTCTTTAAAACTTTATTCTCCTTTCTGGTTTCTACATATATTTTCCACAGAAGATCTTAGTTGACGGTTGACGCTGAGAACAACAACATACTACATCACTAGTATCATCAAAGTAATTCAAATCAATTTCCCACGCCTGACTATTCTATTTCTACCAGAGATTAGATGGGTGGAAGATCAACATATATGGAGTGTTTATATTTCTACCAAATCAAGTGATAGATTTAATTAGACCTTAACAATTAGTTACTACACATGTTTTTAAGAATTTACGGGTGTTGTTTTAAAAAATAAAAGCATACTCATTAATAGAAGGCCCACAAAATTTGGTGGTCAGTTTCAATTCTGTAAAACTTTGGCCACTTTATGCATTTTAGTATTAGTTACATAGCAGCAAGTAAGATATGCACATAGTGGATCTATATTCTATAATCAAATGAGCATGATTTGCGTTAGTACCATATATTTAAGCTTATAATGTTTTTCTAGTAAAAGTACTGTGCATATTTCCTACGTGTTAACACATTCATATATTTAGAAAATAAATTGATTGAAATATACTAAGTTAGTAAAAAGAACAACCGAAATAGTAAGTAAGCTTATAATGTTTTCCAACAAATGATCAAACAATAAAACGGATTATGAACTTCCTTTGAGAGTACCCAAAATAGGTCACAATTTATCAAACACTAAACTGAATTTAGAATTCTCTTAGAGAGTGCTACAAAAACACAGGACTGCTCACAACTTATCAAAACAAGACATTCCCTCATATCATGCTAATAATTAAGAACCTACAGATGCAAAATATATTTTAAAATTCAGATATTTGATTTACACATATGCTTCAAGAGTAGTTATCACCATATATAATAACCAATGTTCTAAAGAATGGTGAGTGAGCTATCACTCTACTGCCTAGCACTTGTAATGTCATAAGAAGCAAACACTTAATACATCCCTATAAGAGGATCATGTTATAAAATGCATAGCAAGAAGTAGGAACATGAGACGAATTTTACATGAAAAACACTTGCGGGAAAATTACGGGCTCACGAATGCAAATATCACTATATAAGGAGAGTTACATATATGGATGTTTGCAATGAGGCTCTCTTATCTTACCCTAACGTCTATAGGAGTATATTTATAAAGGGTACAAGGGGGACTTCATGTAGGAGTAGAACTCCATGTTGGAAACAAAAAACGAAACCAAAACAAATTTGGAACACAAACTCAATAATCTCCACCTTGAGCCGAATTCCTTCTGTAGCCAAAACAAATCACAAATTTCCTTTACGAATCTTGTGCGCCAAAAGTCCATAAGACTAATGAATGATACCAACTAAGCATGAGCAATGCTCAAACTTAGTGGCATGAACTAACTTTGTCATCATATCAGCTAGATTATTATGAGTAATATCTTAATGACTTTAATGTCACCTTGAGCAATGATACCTCAAGCGAAGTGATATCTAATATCAAGTGCTTTGTTATCTCATGGAACATTTAATCCTTTGTAAGGAAAATAATACCCTGACTATCACAAAATATTGTAGTGCAAGACGTTCTTCCACAAAACTCAGTAAACAAACCTCTCAACCAAACGACTTCTTTGCAAGCCTCAGAAATAACCATATACTCGGCTTCTGTAGTGGACAAAGCAACGGTAGCTTGCAAACTTGCCTTCCAACTAACAGCACATCCTCCCATAGTACTGAGCTTGCCTAGTAAGAGATCTTCCCTTATCCAAATCTTTAGCAAAATCTGAATCCACATAACCAACGAGTCTATCTCTAGTCTTCCCAAAATGTAAACAAGCATCAAAAGTACCCCACATGTATATGAAAATCCATTGAATTGCTTTCAATGCTCTTTTTTTAGGATTAGACATGTATCTACTAACAACACCCAATGATTGAGATAAGTTGGAGCAAGAACACACCATAGCATACATAAGCGAACTAACTGTACTGGCACATGGAACTCTAGACATGTACTCAACTTCATCATTTGATTGTGGACATGATGTTGAAGAAAGTTTAAAATATGTAGCTAACGGAGTACTCACTGGTTTAGCCTTATGCATGTTGAAACTATTAAGGATATAAGGGTATTTGTGATATTTCCTAGTTTCTTGGGTTTAACTTTGTGTGTCCTGTATACTCTATATATAGGCCTTTGAGCTGAGATCAATACAACTAACCTTTATTCATCTATTCTCCAATAGATCTAACATGGTATCAAAGCCCTAGGGCGCGATCCTCTTCCGCTGTTGCTGCCCCAGGGAGGATCAATCTCTACTCCCAGGGGCGGCCTTCCCCCTCGACAACGTACTGGCTGGTCACTCGCGCTGCTGTCTATCATATACAGATCTTGGCCACCCGGGGATCTCACTTCGCATCCACGAATCTCTCTTTGTGCGTCGCCGTCTTCCTGCGCCCGAGCCACCGCTAGGCTTCCTCCCGACCATCGCTAAGCCCAGATCCAGCCATCTTTAGGCCAGATCCGATTGTTTCCACCGTCGGTCTCAACGCGCTAGGCCGTGCCTACGGTGGAAGCCGCCCTGGCCTCCTCCTTCCACCGCCGCTGCCAAGGCCTTTGGATCCGGACTCCCCGCCGCGCACTTCGCCCCTCTCCGGCTCGTCTTTGTCACCACTGGGGCCAAATCTGTAGTCCCCCATTGCCACCGGCATCTGGATGCTCTTTGATCTTCGGCCGACTCCATCTCTTCGGTAGCCACCGCCTTTCCCAGTTCCGGCCGCCAACGGTCTTTTTGTCTCTTCAGGAGCTGCCGACTCTCCCGGTTCATGATCATGTAACTAGCATGGCTAACCTTGCATCAAAGATAAAATCAATGGGAATGGATGTGTGTGATTCTTTTGTAGTGCAATTTATTATGAACTCACTTCCTCCTGAGTTTGGTCAATTTCAGGTGAACTATAACATTATTAAAGACAAGTGGAATATTCAAGAGATTAAGGCCATGTTGATTTAAGAGGAAGGAAGCTTAAAGAAAATGAAAGACCACTCTGTGCATTTCATGGATCATAATGGAACTAGCGGCAACAACGGTAAACAATGGAAGGGTAAGAAGGATAATTGCCAGCAAAGGTCAAAGAAGGCCAAATCCGCAAGGACTTGACGTGCCATTTCTGCAAGACTGGTCATTTCAAGAAAGATTGCCTGAAAAGAAAAGCTTGATTCGAAAAGAAATGTATGAATTATATTTCTGTGTCACGAGTCTAATATTTTTGGAAGTTCCAAATAATACATGGTGGTTAGATTCTGGCACTACTACTCATGTTCGTATTTCATATATTACTTGGGGATTCCTTTCGATCCAACCCACAAGTGGAAATGAAAGATTCTTGTATATGGGAAACAGAATGAAGGCACAAATTGAAGTAATTGGGATATATCGCTTAATCCTAGATACAAGCTACCACTTGGATTTAGAAGTGTCTATATGTTCCTCAATGTGCTAGAAATCTAGTTTCTATTAGCATGTTCAATAAATTAGGTTCTAAGTTTGAGATTGGAAGTGGTGTGTTTTCTTTATGTAAGAATAAGTACTGTTATGGATCTGGTGCTTTAATATAAGGCTTGTACCGCTTTAATCTTGATGTTATGTTTGCTGGATCTTTATTTTCTATGGAACAAATTATAGGTAATAAACGTAGTATGCATAACGAATATTTTGCTTTCTTATGGCATCAAAGACTTGGTCATATATCCAAGAAAAGAATAGTGAGGCTAATTAAAAATGAAATTTTCTCTAAATTGGATTTTGATGATTGGGATGTATGTGTGGATTGCATTAAAGGCAAACAAACCTCACATATATCGAAATATGCAGCCACAGGAAGCAGTGAACCTTTATAGCTAATACACACTGATATATGTGGTCCTTCTGATATTCCATCATGGAGTGAAGAAAAGTATTTTATCACTTTTATTGATGACTTCTCATGATGTTGTTATATATACTTGTTGCATGAAAAATCTTTATCATTAAATGTATTAGAGATATTCATTACTGAGGTAGAGGCAACATGATAAGAAAGTTAAAGTTGTGAGATCTGATAGGGGTGGTGAATATTACGGAAAATTTAATGAAAATAGACAGTGCCCAGGCCCGTTTGCAAAATACCTTGAAAGTAAAGGCATTTGTGTGCAATACACAATGACAGGTATGTCTCAACAAAATGGTGTGGCCGAGACGAAATCGTACCCTTATATAAATGGTTAGGAGTATGCTAAGTTATAGTTCTGTATCTTTATCCTTGTGGATGCATTCATTAAAGACTGCAACATATTTACTTAACTGGGTTCCTAGTAAGTCAGTTCCTAAGGCTCCTTATGAGCTATGGACAGGAAAGAAACACAGTTTAAGATATCTTCATGTTTGGGGTTACCCACCAAAAGTAAGGATATACAATCCACATGAAAAGAAGCTTGATGCGAGAATCATTAGTGGTAATTTCATTGGCTATTCTGATAAGTCTAAAGGATACACATTTTACTATCCAAACCATAGTACAAGAATAGTAGAATATGGTAATGTTCAATTCATTGAAAATGGTCAATTTAGTGGGAGTGATAAACCACGAAATGTGGATATTAAAGAAATTCAGGAGGATCTTTTAAAAACTAATGTATCCCTGATATTGTTCCATTTCAAGAAACGATTAATAATATTCAACATGGAAATAAAGAAGTTTAGCTAGAAGAAACCAACATTGTGTAAGTCAACTCGACAAAAGAGATGCCATTTCAGATAACTATGTGGTATACTCAGTTGAACAAGAATGCGACTCGAGTTTAATAAAGACAGTCTCATTTAAGCAAGCCATGGAATGTGATGATTTTGAAAAGTGGTTTAATGCAATGAAGGAAGAAATGAAATCAATGGATGACAATATAATTTGGGAATTGGTCGAATTGCCTAAAAGAGCAAAATAAGTTAAGTGTAAATGGGTCTTTAAGACCAAGCGCGACTCAAAAGGCAATATTGAAAGAATTAAATCTAGACTTGTCGCTAAAGGTTGCAATTAAAAAGATGGCACTGACTATAAAGAAACCTTCTCTCCTGTTTCTAATAAGGATTCTCTAAGAGTTATTTTAGCAATGGTGGAACATTTTGACTTAGAGCTTCATCAAATGGATGTAAAGACTGCCTTTTTGAATGGTTATTTAGAGGAGGAAGTTTATATGGACCAACCGAAAGGTTTTATAACTCCGGGAAAAGATAATTAATGTGTAAGTTAAAGAAATCGATATATGGGTTGAAACAAGTTTCCTGACAATGGTATAATTAAGTTCAAAAATACTATTATATCTTACGATTTTGTAGAAAACACTATTGATCAATGTATATACATGAAGAATAGTGGGTGCAAGTTTATTACATTAGTCTTATATATCGATGATATTCTTCTTGTTGCTAATGATAAATTTTTGTTATATTATGTTAAGAAATCTCTCTAAAAATTCCGAAATGAAAGATATGGGAGAGGCATCCTATGTGATTGGGATAGAAATTTTTCGTGACGGAAAGCAAGATCTATTAGGATTGTCTTAGCAAGGATATCTTAATAAAGTTTTGGAGAGATTTAGAATGGATAGGTGCTCTGCATGATTGGTTCCAATTCAGAAAGGGGATAAATTTAGTGAATTGCAGTGTCCCAAAAATGATATGGAACGAAAGGCAATGGAATCAATTCCATATGCATCAGTTGTTGGGAGTCTAATGTATAACTCAACATGCACTCGGCCGGATATCAATTTTGCTATGGGAATGCTTGGCTGATATCAAAGTAATCCTGGTATGGATCATTGGAAAGCTACAAAGAAAATTCTTCGGTGTTTACAAGACACCAAAGATTTCATGCTCACATACAAAAGATCGAATCATCTTGAAGTGTTAGGTTATTCTGATTCGGACTATGTTGGATGTATTGACTCAAGAATATCTACGTTTAGCTATATATTTCTGTTAGCTGGAGGAGCAGTTTCATGGAAGAGTACGAAGCAGTCTGTCATTGCTACTTCCACCATGGAGGCTGAATTTGTGGCATGCTTTGAAGCCACCATTCAAGCATTGTGGCTGCGGGATTTTGCTTCAAGATTCAGCCTTATTGACACTATCAAAGCCCCTGAAAAATTTGTTGTGACAACTCCACAACTATTTTCTTCTCAAAGAATGACAAGTATTCGAAGAGTGCAAAACACATGGATTTGAAGTTCTTGTCTGTCAAAGAGGTGCAAAAAACAAAGGGTGACAATTGAACACATAGGTACTAAATGAATGATAGTGGATCCCCTGACCGAAGGTTTGCCACCGAAGATTTTTTGTGGCCATATCAATCAAATGGGCATCATAAATAGGTCCTTGTTAACGTGATATGTGTGTGTGTAGTTGTTGCTTATTCTGACATTTAGAATTCAATAAAGGTTGCATTTTGTGCTTCTTTTATTCACATAATGGTGTATACATTATTGCTTAGTTAAAACTATTAAAGTATAGGGTTATGGTTTCCTTAATTACATATATATTGATTTAAATTAAATATTAAAGTATAGGGTTTGTGACTGAGAACATGACAAGCGTTAGTATTGACATACCTGTAGTGGTAATACTGCAGGTGCAGTCATATCGGCCCATAGTTGGCAATAGTACCGCACACCGGTCATATAGGCCACCAGTTGGAGGTAATACTGTTACGTACGATCATACCCAGTGGCGAAGGCGATACTACTAGGCTTGCAGATATAGCCAGATTATTGCTTCTTTTGATCCTAGATTTCTATGAATCTTATGTAGGTGTAATCTGAGCTTGATGACTCCCATAGTCATTTTAGTGAAGATTTTGAATACTTGAGGCAAGAAAAAGTTTTCACAATCATTCACTCTCTTTGATTGCCGGCCTCAGTCCAACACCCTCAACCAAGGAATAATGATTCTTCATTCTCTTCTTGCATTTCTTATGATCATGATCTAGGCAAAGTACAGCACGAGTCATCTCATCATACGTGGGCTTTACCACATCAACGTCGCCGTAAGGATCATCCTTGCCGGAGATATCGACGGTGGTTGCCATGAAGCACATGCCGGTGAAGTCAATTGCCTTCTTTTTACCTCTAGGCTCGTTCTCCTCCTCCTTGGACTCCGAGTCCATATCGCTGAAGTTAAGTTGCTCAAGAGAGGAAAAAAATTTGTGAACTACATTGCGGTAAATGCGCTTCTTAGGATCTCGAAGTGGTGAGCGCTTATGGTACAACTTCTCCTTCACATCCTTGCCCTTGAGCTTGGGGTAGTAGACTCAAATGTGATTGAGCTCACTACACTCGAAGCACCGAGCTGAACCTCCTCCACCTCTTTCTCAATATCACATTGTTTAAGGCTCTAGTGAATTTGGTGGATAGGAGAACGAGGTCATCCTCTGGAAACTACTCAAGCTGACCATCACTTATAGCATGCAGAGCAGACAAGGAGAAACCAGTAGGAACTGATGCAACTAAGCCAGAAGAAGGGCTCTCAGTGGGATTGGCCACAAGTGCCATCGACAGTGACTTGTCCTTGTGTGAGAGCAAGTCAATCTAATGGGTTTTCAACCTTGAATAAAGTTTATCCAAGGTGAGCTCGCTCATGACAGCAGTGTTATTGATAGAAATGACTTTCATCACCTAAACCGACAAGTCCAAGGCTCTAAGCACCCGCCGTGCATTTTCTTCAGAGTTGGAAAATGTCACACCAATGGTACACAAGTTGCTAAGAATCTTATGAAAGCGAGAGAAGCATTCATCCAAAGATTCTCTTGGTTTCATCTCAAATTTCTGATACTCTTTCTTGAATTGATTCTGACGTACCTCTTTGATAGCTGTAAATCCCTCATGGTAATCAGCGAGAGCCTGCTAGATATCATGTACCGAATCAAGTTGAGACACACGGTCAAACTCGTTTCTACCAAGTCACTAAATCAGGAGATTCATAGCCTTGTTATTTGCCTCCACATCTGGAAGATTTGCCAGAGTGAACTAATCATCGGCATAGATAATATAGGAACTCTTGAATTTTCCCCAGATTGTATAGCCTTGGGCTTGAATATCAGTAGCCATTCTCGCCTTCAAATATAGAAGTCAACCCTATCAAAGACGGGTGGCTTAGGGGAATACCTATCTGATGCCATGGTTCTTAAGACCAGTTAAGATCTATGAGGAAGAGCTTAACTAGGATCTGATACCACTTGTAGGACAGATGCCAACAAACAAAGGGAGGGTGAATGATTCTTGAAACTTTTTCTCCCTTTGGTATTGTCGATTACACCACTTGGACTTAGCAAGACAAAGCTAGAAACATAAGCCAACAAAATCGACACCCTTCAGCCAAGACCGATCAGACCACAGGTCATGGATCGGTCTGCCCACATGCAATCGATCTAACCATCGGGATGTGGCCGGTCTGACTGCTGGACCAGGGCCAATTTGACCAGTCCTCTATTCCCCGTCTGAAAACCTCTCAGGACAGAAGATCCAATCTCATTCAACACTTCCAAATTTTGCCTGAGACATGTTCAAGCCATCAGGAACCCAAACTAATCAAGAATTACCAATTTCTTGGACTCAAGTCCACTGAATCGAGGAGAATCGAATAGGTCATAAGAACACCAAAAACACTAAATCTCAAATTACTTCTTACTCGTGAGGATCTAAAGGCATGAGGACTTCTAAATCTATTCTCAGATGTCCTAGCAAGGTAAATCAAGTAAGAGGTCGAACTAGAACAGTCACGAACATAGAATCACCAATCAAGATCAAGAACAAGCAAAACTAAGTAAGAATATAAACAAGAACATGTTTGAGACAAAGCTTTGATTGATTCTCAGCAGAGGATGATGTTTACAAGCACATGGATTACTACACGGTGCAGCCCCAACACCACTATTCCCTATCTCAAACTTTCTCTTGCAACCATGGAAGAAGACAAGGTGGAAGATGAAACCGTAACTCTAGAATCCTTATATCTAACCACCTCCTCTCCTCCCCACTAAATAACCAGTGCACACAACCCTAATTGGTCCAACCCATTAAGAAAACCGGGCAAACCCGTCAACCCCAACTAACACAGGTTTTACACACTCATACATGCTTTTCAAAGCGCTTAAAAGACTCAACTTGGTAACACCTTAGCGATTGATCCTCTTACATTTCCAGCTCTCCTTGATCGAAACCACTTCTCCTTTGTGTCTCCCCGTGCTGTGGTTTTGATCAAATCACCAACCTGGTATTTGACCAATTACCAAAATACACCGACAAAGCTTTCAGGCACCTTCCCTTGACTCCGATGTCGCCTTCACCTCAAAGCATTTCCGCATGCTTTAGCTTGTAGTGCTCAATAACTAGCTGTCACATCTTCACACATTCAGTCTCCCTCGAAACGTCTCTATGTGCATCAACCTCGCCATTTGGCGCACCACATACACCAACTCACCTTGACGCGATCCTTGTCTTCTCTGTGCTCCCACTTGAGCCACATAACCTTACCCAGCCTTACATGACCGCTCTGGACCTCAGCTTCCCCGCCTAGTCCCGGTCCATTGCCACCGACCGCTACGTCCTCTAAGCTACTTGTACACCAAGACCAAGCAACCATATCGAGCACAATTTCCATGCACTTCACTTATGTTAGCCAAACCAATGCATCATACAATGCAATACAACCATGACCAAAGCATCAATATCAAATTGCCCAAATTCCCAGACATTCACTCTACCTGTCTGACCATCACCACCATGCTAGTCAGATTGCACCGATCTGACTGCCTAGACATGCCACTAAGTCCTCCAAAACACCCTCTAAAATTTTGGGAAAACTCTATCTAGTTTTTCCTCAACTCCATTTCTAGTGAAACCTAGTGCAAACTCATCCCAAACAATCCCTCATAACACTTTGGTCCAGAAATGCTAAAATTCCACAAAAGCTTCCTGGGCCGGTCAAATCGGCCTACCCATTTTCAGCACAAAGCAACTTGACCGATTTGACCAACCCTGCAAATCGGTCAGGCCGCCCCACTTCCAGAACACTAAAAATTGAAAATCTTTTTTCACAACCAAAATTCAACTCAACGAATGTGCCAATTGTTCATCACATATTGACCAGTGACATCTCATGTGCTCTCAGAACATCTCCATCGAAATCTTCTTTGGCAACAATGGTGGCTTTAGCATCGTCCTCTTGTTGATTTCTCTTTTCCACGAAATTGTTATCTCTCCTCTTTGGTCTTTATCCACTAGCACCTAGATATGCCATATCCATCTTTCTTGCAATACTTGCATGACTTGTACTTGCCTCTGGATTTTGATCTGCCTCTGCAATCAGGGGCGGAGCTAGGATTTAGAAATGAGGGGGCCAAATAACCTATACAATATAATTACATTTTATGAGGGGCCAAATAGCACTAACGACAATAAAATTCCTTAAAATATAAAGGGCTACAGTACAAATTTATCCAACCATGAGGGGAGCTTGGCCCCTGCCAGCACCCCCTCCCTCCACCCCTATCTATAATATCCTTCTCGAACTTTTGCGTGGCGACCCGTGCCATCACTACCTTAGGTGATGGCACCAATCTGTAGTTATTACCCAACAAAGCATAATAAATTCCTATTTTATCAACTAATAAGCTACATCTGAGTATTGCAGCAGAACAATAATTAGAGACTATTCCATAACATTACAAATACATTGCCACGCAAGGCTAAAGTCTTTAACAAGGCTAAACAGTTGCATGATTATTACAATGCAACTAGGAAAAATACTTCTAGCTAATAATTATACAAATAGTGAAACTATGGATACAAGCATACTATATACCCTGGGTTCCACATACGATCTACTAGTAGATGATTACTCGTCCAACGTCTCATATAGGGCACCCATCTCATACACGTCATACTCGTCCCACGTCTCATATAGGGCATCCATCTCATACGTGTCATACTCAGGGTCAGCTCCATCCCCCTCAGTATAGCTGCCCTCTACGAAGGCATTTGGTCCCCATAGCCTCTAATCATGGAGACATACATGAATTCATGGTTTATATAGCACTGCATAGGCATGTACCACCTTACCCTTAGCTGCTCTGATTTTTATTACCAATGGTTCTTCATATTTCCTTACTAGTGATACCCAAATCAGAGTACATAACTTTTCCCTAGGAATGGCAACGGGTTGGATATCTCCGGGTTTTGCTCTTCCCCCCCCCCCCGAATCCAAAACCCGAAAGTACTATCCAAACCCGCACCCAAAATAACTTTCGGGGCGAATAGGAGCCCCGAACCCGAAACCCGCGGATACCCGATATCCAATGGATATCCAAAAAACAGGACAAAATTCGAGGCGTGGGCCGGTGGGCGGCGCAAGGGGACGCCGACAGCGTGGGGATGGCTGGCAGGGCGTGCCGCGTGCGCGCGGCCCAGGCGGCGCAAGGGGACGGTGTGGGCTGGTGGGCGGCGCAAGGGGACGCCGACGACGTGGGGATGGCCGGCAGGGCGTGCCGCGTGCGCGCGGCCCAGGCGACGCAAGGGGACGGCGTGGGCGGTGCAAGGGGACGGCGTCGGCGTGGGGATGGCCGGCAGGGGCGCAGGGCGTGCGCGCGGCCCAGGCGGCGCAAGGGGACGGCTTGGGCGGCCGGCGGCGCAAGGGGACAGCATGGGCGGGGAGAAGGCTGCGGGGAGCCGGGGAGATGCCGCCGGGAAGGGCGTGCCGCGGGGAGCCGGGGAGATGCGGCTGGGGCTGGGTGGGTGGGTTAGGGTTTCACACCCCCATTTTTGCTTATATACTAGGTGGAAGGGCCCACATGTCATACACACTTCGGGTATCCATGGATATCCATGGGTAAGGTTTGCCCTCCAAATCCAACCCGAACTCTTATCGGGTACCCGCCCCGAACTATCCATGGATAGAAAATGCCATCCAAATCCACTATTTTCGGGTTGGATATCCGCGGATACCCGGCTCCACGGATAATTTTGCCATCCCTACTTTTCCCTCTATTTCAGTATATTACACCACCACCCGACTAGGGTATATCTAGTCGTTGGTTGGGCCGGATGCACCCCAACACTCCACTGTACTAAATATAGCCATTGAACTTATCCTTTATGGCCCTAAGCCCAATTGAGACCTCACCTGTGAAATTCCTTAGATAATCTACATAGTCATTGTGGAGTATATAATAATATAATAGATTTACCAGTTCTACCTGTCTTAGATAGGACCATGGTCGATACGATAATTACGACCCATTATACGAGTGAAAGTGGGTAGGTCCCTAAATTATATCCATGTGTAGAGGGTCCCAACCTTCATCTCTACACCTTCCCAAAGGCACCCTCTAGCCACTAGACACTTACACTGCAGGTCAACTACTCCTTTAGTTGAGCCTGCTAATTTCCCATCATTCATACGAATTTAGTAAAAATTCATTTGATGCAAATGATGATAATATTGTAATAAGTACATAACTTGCTTAAGTGAAGTTACTCTAATCAAGACTATCAAAGGCATGCTTGCCTTGGAATCTGGTAGTGGTTCCCATGTTCAGATGCATTCAGGTTAAGTCCTTTCTCTTGACTCGAATCATCGCCTGCATTTAATACGTTGGCTGTGACTTAATTTATTGTAATATAAAAATATGCTATGTAGAAGTATCTATGATGATTATTTGGTCACTTAAACGGGTCGCATCATTTATAATTGAATTTTATCTTGTACCCGTTGTTCGTTGTTATTTTACCGATGTAAGAGTATGTGGGCTTATCAATTTAGTGTATTCGATAGTTTGTTGTGGTTGGCCAGATACTGCCAATGCATGATTATATATATATATATATATATATATATATATATATATATATATATATATATATATATATATATATATATATATATATATATATATATATATATATATATAATGTGTATACATTTACATGGGTATACCCTCATGTATGTGTGTATGTGTGTGTGTATACTCACACTTATATCCCTGCCGGCCCAATCCTCCTAGCCCAATACCAGCCCAGTCGTGTCCCCTTATCAACTCCTTTCTTGCGCTCTCTTGATCTCGGCTGCACTCCCCCGAGTACCTTCCTCGCCGCCATACGCCGTTGCCACCTCCGTAGGTCCTGACCAACGGGTTGCCAGCCTCCTGGTGTGATGCCGTCGCTCTCCCCACGTGCTCCCCCTCTCTAGCTCGTGCCTCTAACACATCGCTACCCCAGTTCTCCCTATCATTGCTGTCTTTATTTCCCGGTCCAAATTGGACACCACCAGCCTCTGGCATGATGCCTCGACTCCCCACCAGCCATATCCATGCCTTAAAGCTGTTGTTCCATCTCCGGCCGCCAGGATTCACTCTCCTTCAGTCCCCCTTGCTATGCCCCTCTCATTTTACTCTCAATTTCCTCATTCCCTTTTGATTTGGTTTCCAATTTGGGGGTTTACTTCTTAATCTATTATGATTTGTGGTGGATGTGTGCTCAAGCGTGTCGTGACTGGGCTCAAGATCTCCTCACGCGCCGGAGAGCATTTGGTTCTTCTCTACTTCTGTTTATTGATTCTCCTTGCAGATGCTTGATCCGAGCAGGTCATGCCAATGCTACTGGTTTCGAAGAAACTCATCATAATTGTACTGGGTGGTATTTATTCATATGTATGGATACGTATGTGTAGTCATTTGTGTGCACTTGCGTGTATGGAGTTGTAGAGTTTGTGTTGCAGTGCATTATTTCACTAGGATGAGACTTCTGAATGTATTTTATTTATTCAAGGTTCTTATATTGTAAATTGGTCCATATGTTTATACAAACTTACTCACCTCGTAATTCAGTCATTAGGCGTTAAATAAATTTCATTCTAACTCGCTAACTCACCGGTTAGGGTTAATTAAGAGTGCGGGTCATTTCATTTTGCCTCTGAAATATAGCCATTAGAACACTTCTCCTGTTATTTGCCATGGATAACTAAGCCTTCTGCATGTGTACTTGAACTTTCGCTCGAAATCACAAGTTTCGTCTTCTTAGCATGCAATGCTTCATAAACTTCATTAAGAGTAAGAGTATCTTACCTATATAGAATAGTCTCTCTGGAGGTAGAGTACAAATTGAGTAGCGAGCATAAAAGAATAAGACCAAAATCTTCATCATATTTTACCTCTATGGCCCCGAGGTCACAAATCACTTCTTTAAATAGTCAGGTGGTTTAATAATGACCCACCTTTGGCCATCTTGTGTGAATAAAGCTTCTATTTCAAATGCATCTTGCTGGTCAAATATTTGGTTATGCATATCTGCTCCAGCTTCAACCATAATGCCACGACATTTGTCTCCTTCAAAACCTCACGTAGAATATTATTTGATAGATGAAGATGAATCTGAGGTAACACCTTACAATCTTTTCTCCCCAAGGGACCAAGCCACGGGCATCTTGTTGACACCCAACATAGCATCATCCAAGTCGAGTGGTGCAAGAAGTAACAAAAACTTACCTTAGAGTCTTGGTACACAAAACGAGTGCACCTAGAACTTTTGGCTGAAGGTGGCTTTTGCTGTTTGCAGTTCACAGCTCATAGGAATGACTAATGTTGGTTGCCTATCGTGGGAACCGTTGCTCCTCGGGTTCAATGTGTGCTGGACGCTTCCTCCGCTCAAGTGGCTGGCCTGCTCCGCGGAATTGATGCGTGCTGAGCTGCTTCTCTTCGTGACGTGCTACTTATTTATTTCCACAAAACCCCATACTGGTGCTACTTTAGATTGGATTCCTGAATGAATTTGCCTCGAATTCGAACTCGGGAGCACAATTCACAGATACTATAGTTGACGAAAAAAAATCACCAAGTATGGTGATGAACCGTGATAATTTTTGCTGCAACTTTGATTGCTACTAGAAGCTCTGATACCATTGGTTATAAAACACATGGCAAAAAGTAGGAATAGGATACGTGAATTTTACATGAAAAATCCTTGCAGGGAAAACTACATGCACACGAAGACAAATATCACTATATTAGGAGTTACATGTAGGGGTGTTTATAATGAGGCTCTCTTATCTTACCCTACGGTCTACAGGTGCATATTTATATGGGATACAAAGGAGACTTCATGTAGGAGTAGAGCTCCATGTTGGAAGTGAAAAACAAAACCAAAATGAATTTGAATCACAAACTCAACAGATCATGTATTTGTAAATAATGAGAAAATCTACATGATCTTGCTGATCACATTGCATACATATTGAAGAGAAAGCAAGGCATTGTTCATGATTGTTAGAAGAAAATAAAAGATGGGAACAAAAAAAAGAAAAGTTGCATTCAGTTAGGCATAGGTGACATATCTAGTGCAAACCATCAGCTAAGTGCAATTCCCTGTAAAAAAATTGACCTAAGTGCAATAAGCCAGTAGCGCAAACTATTTTGGTTTGATCACAAAATCAACATGAACTCTCAAAAAAAATTGGTGCATACACATATATACAATTACATGAGACCATAGGGAGGTCACCCCATTGTGTGTGATGAGCATTTGACTTTGCTTGTACCTTGTTGTCAAAGTTTGAGTTTGATTTTGTCATTTGCAGTCTCTGATTGGCCGACCAGAAATCCAATGTGCCCAATTTTCTAGTTGACAGTACGTTTGTTTCATAGGGGTGCTCGTTGCGTTGTGAGGAGTTTTTGGCAGTGGTGAGACCAACCTTGTAATGGTAGTCCAACGGAGGTCCTCGAGCAGTCTAACCGGCATGGGTGCCGCGGTTAGACCAGTCCCTTGTTATTGGGAGGAGTTAAGTCGGTTCGACCAACCATTGGTTGACGGTCCGACCGGCCAGTATTGAGTTGAGTGAGTTGACTTAGTTTCAGTTGTGTTAGTCATGGTGAGAGTATGCATTGTG
This sequence comes from Dendrocalamus latiflorus, assembly GCA_017311315.1. Lineage (NCBI taxonomy): Eukaryota > Viridiplantae > Streptophyta > Magnoliopsida > Poales > Poaceae > Dendrocalamus > Dendrocalamus latiflorus. Next base: position 13,078,234 of record CM029663.1, read on the forward strand.
AGAATCTTAACATGGGCATCAAGTGGTGCATGTTTGCATTGGTTTTGTTGATGAGTGTCAAGTGCATATCACTTATGTTCAGGGTGGTTGCTTGTTCTTTTATGTGTAAGGTGCTTGATGATTGTTGTGATCAACAGCAAGACCGAGGCTAGGAAAGGCCATGGAGGGTCAAATAAATCCGGGTGGAGGGTCGAGTAAATCCGGGTGGAGCATCATCTCAAGCAAAGGCACGGGAAAAAGATAAAGAATGTGATGAGGCAAGTGTATGCATGTGGTGCGTCATTGGACTTGGGCGTTAAGTCCTCAGAGTAGGCTTCGAGGAGATGCACGATGAAGGCTGGTGGGTGACAATTGAGGAAATTGCCCAATACCAGGTGGAGAGGCAGTTTGCAAAACCACGACGATGGCTTAAGTGGTTTAGGTCACGTCTTATGAAACGTCTTATCAGGCTATTTGAGTCATGTGAAAGTTGTGCTTTGAAAAGTGTGCAAGTGTGTGTTAATGTAAAACCCGTTTGTATGTGGGTTATCGTGTTTCCCTATTTATAAATGGTTGTCTACTAAGAGTGTGCTAGTTAGGGTTTGGTGGGAGGTGAAGAGTCTACACTATGTGTGTCTTTGGTTGGGCTTCCCAACCTGCTTTTGCTTCCCAAAAAGCCAAAAGCCAACCAAAGGGACAGACTTCCTCCTAGGTTCTACAAAGAAAGCAGCTTTTCCCTAGTACAAATTTCACAGCACCTAGAGACCTGCTTCCAGTGGTTGTGGGATCAAAGTTTTCATGAAAATTACCCACCTACCACTGGTTATGATGCGTACCGATTCGTTTTTTCCCGATCCCTTCCCATCTGCGTGAGAAACAAGGGCTGGCGGCGGCGCTCCCTCGCGCACCTCGGGGCCAGCGGCGGCGCTCCCTCCCGCTCCTCCAAGGCCGGCGGCGCTCCCTCGCGCACCTCAGGGCCTGCGAGGGCCACGACCATGAGCACGAGGAGGAAGCGGAGGCGGCCGTCTGCCTGGACGGCGACTCCGAGGAGGGTGAAGCGCGCGGCGCGGGGCGTGTGCCGCGGTGGCGGGACCAGCTGACGGCACGCGGGATGGTGGCGAGCCTCGCCGTCGGCGCCGTGGCGGGACCAGCCGTCAGCGCGCGGGATGGCTGGATGACCGGGAAGCTTCGTGTGGAAGAGAGAAGAGACTGACATGTGGGGTCATGAATGACATGTGGGGCTGCTGACAACAGCTTTTTCAGAAACCACAGCTGTTCAACCAAATGGCTTTCAGCTTTCTCACAGCCCATAATCCACAGCAGCTTTTTCACAGCCCACAGCTCACAGCAGCTTTTCCAGAAGCCACAGCTCAACCAAACACACCCTATATAAGCCTTTGTCTATGTTGAGAGAAAGCTCTCCTGTGTGATTTGTGAGAGAAAGTGTTATAGACGTGGGCCTTGGGCCAGTCGGGTTATTATTAGGAATTAGAGATTGGTTTCTATTTGAGTTAGAGATTGGTTTCCTTGTATTAGAGATATAGTTAGAGATATGATTGGAGTTAGATTACATCTGTTAGGGGGAGCCATCTATATAAGAGGGCTACCGCATGCTATTATAATGAAGCAGAGCAACGTTTGGTTGCTGGCTTCCCTACGGAATCCCCTTCCTCTGTTTCGCCTTTTGCCCTATCCACCGCGTTCTATCAGAAAGGTTAATATTTTCTTGTGTTGCAAACTTTGTGTGTGTGTGCTCTAGACTTAGAAATATGTCCTCCATGAGACAGTGGTTGTAAAACATTCCTCTTAAAGTAAAATGGCCATCCAAACTTTGTCCAATGAGTTGTGCCCATAGATTCATCCTTGTGCTTTTGATTTGTTTAATTTTCTTTATTGGATTTCATTTTCTCATGATCTCTCTTGGTGTTATGACGTGTGAGAGAGATATCTCTTGAATATCAAATCTCATCTATCTAGCCACTTTCTATGAAAAGTTCTTATGATTGTCCGGTTTTGCTTGAGGTGATCTTAGGGTTTTGATCTTTTAGCTATTTTGGTTTGAGTTCACGGTGTGATCTAGCTTGCTATGACATGTGAGATCCCATCTAAGGTCATCTCGATCATCACTCACGAGTAAAAGTAGATCATGATTTCTCTTTTGCTTTGTTTTGGTTCAACCTTTCTTGTTTTGGATAAAGTTGGACCTTCAGCATTGATCTTCATGATCCATGATTGGAGAAGGTTCCTGGAATCCTAGGGAGGATTTGTACCACATTTCATCATGTTCGGATCAATGGTTTAAGAGTTTGCCATTTTCTTGGTCATGTGTCGTGCTAATTTCAGCTTCTGTTCGGCAAGCGGTCAAACCACTGTGACCAGGGCAGTTCAACCGCCTGGACCAATCTGACCAGTGACACACCTATGGTCAGACCGGCCAAGTGGCCTAACTGTCCTCTGGCCGACGGTTAGACCAACGAGATAGTTCGTCTCGGGTGCCTTTGTGTTCTTCGACTGTTGGCTTTGGTGTTGTAGGACCAAGAACGGCGACTAGAGGGGGTAAATAGGAGCCAACATGATTAAAATTTTTCTCAAAGGAGAAAGCAAAGCTCTTCACTCCAATAGCTATAAGAAGCTGTGAAGATCAGAGACCAATCACCCACAAGGAATGATCCAAGAAAAACCGAGCCAAATGAGACTGAACAGGTTCTAGCGATCTACTCTCCAACTAGAGGATAGTCTAACCACTATTTGGTTGGCAGTCTGACCGCTACTTGGTTGGCGTTCCGATCCCTTGGAGGTCTAACCTCCAGTTGTTAGCGGTTTAACCTCTCCCTAAGAACAAAAAAGATTTTTAGCATAATTTTGAATCCAATAAATTGATGAAACTTCTGATCTACAACTCCAAATGACTTGAAACTTGAACCAAGTTAGATCACGACCTTAAGAACCTATCCGAAATTAAAATCATCAAGAACTTAAGAAAATTGGGATCTTTTGGCTCTTGAAGCTCTGTATAATCAAAACCGGGCTAAAATAACAAATTGAGCCAACTCTCAAACCAAGGCTCTAAATCACTTAAAGTTTGGTCTGCACCTTATTTAGGATGTCAACAATCTAATCCAATCAATGATCAAGAAAATAGTTTCCAAAGTTCCGTCCTTTTTCCATTTGAAGGGTGCACCAAAACTAGGCAAAAAAAAGGAAAATATCGATCTACTCTTGCTCGTGAGTTCTTAATCATCTAGATAACTTTGGATGAGTTCTCACATGTCATAACAAACTAGATTACATCACTAACTCAAGCCACAACACCTGCAAGATCAAAACCCCAAAATCACCCTCTTGAGCCAAAACTGGGCAAACACAAGAACTTGCAAATAACAAGCACCTAAATCGATGAAATTTGGTCTCTAGAAGACGTCATCATCACTTACATGTTCTTGGCACACAACAAGAATAAGGAAAGAGGAAACATAAAAAACAAGCGAAATCAAGAAATCAACATGAGAGCATATGAGAGATAGACAAATTTTAGATATCTATTAATACTTTGAGATGAATATTTATAACCACTCCCTACCTGTACATAATGCCTAAGGATGAAAAAAACTTAACCATAAAAGTCTCTCACATCTCACAAGGTTTTCTCTAAGAACCCTAACTCCTCTTAAGGCTAGGCATGAACTATCTCCAAACCTTAACCTAAGCCACCTCTCTCCCTCCTTATATACAGATGCTCACAAGGGAAACCCTAACTAGTGCATCTAGTTGGGTTTCAACCACTCACATGGGCTAGCCCAACAACCCAATACCATACCAGGTTTTATAGTTACACATGCACGCTTCCCAAAGCGCACACCCATTAATCCGTTAGTAAATCAACACTTAATCCACTTCACATTTTTAGCACATTCTTGACCTAAACCACCTAGGCCAACGTCGCAGTTTCGCACACCACCGCTATTCTAGGATTGGGCAATTTGCCAAAATGCTCATCTACCGCCTTCACAAAGCTTCGCGCTTCATTTGCCCTGATCGTGAACCTCACCTCTTGCTGGTGCCTAGTCCATGGTCATCTCCTTTGCAAGCAATCCTCTTGCTTGCAATGTATAGGTTCACCAATATCTCACGCATTGGCAAGTCTCTCCATATCGGTCCTCGCGACCACGCCTTAATTGCACTAACTGCATCATTTTATGAACCATTGCTCGAACCTTCCTTCCAGCATCTCTTGTCTTCTCCTGTGACTCACTTGAGCCTAACCATCCCGTCTGGTTTCCTTGACCGCACCTTAGCTCATCCTCGAGCATAGTTCTGGTCCACGCTGTTGACCATGGCTACCTCCAAGCACCCTTCACATCCAAGCCCAATAAACTATTTCTGGACACAAATTCTTCACAACTTGACCCACGTTAGTCCAACATGTTTCATGCACCATGAATGCTCCCAAACAACGGCACCCATGATGTGCCCACACTCAACCAACTCAGCTCTAAACCTCTAGTAATAGGCTGGTCGAACCACTCTTGGCTGGTCTAATTGTGGCCCCAATGCTGGTCAGACTGTCAGCAACAGAATGCAACTGAAAAATTGCTAACTCCAAATAACCAAAAGTCAACTACTCATCATAACCATAGGGTAACCTCCACGTCTTACAATAATCCCCCTTGATGAATATATTGACAAACACTGAAAAGATAAAAAAAATTGAATTTATTTTTAAAAAGAAAACCAAGACGTTGCAAAAGCCACATATGATATATTTGAAAGAGAAAGAACTCATGATCATGTTGGCAAAGTGTGGGTGGAGCAAACATCAAGAAAAAACAAGTGTTTCACAAAAGCTCCAAGTCACACCTAAAACCTTACAAAAGCTCATGGTCCAAAGAAAAGAGCAATTGCTCCCCATGACCATTTTCAAAGTAAGAAAAGGAACCACAAATGCAAAACAGAGCAAATGATATGTAATGAAGCTCCCACTTACTCAAATATCTCATTTTGGCATTTGTAGGTTCCAATTGAGCATATTTTGTACTACTTATACCACAAAAATGCATGTTCTCCCCCTTTATGCAATTTTCACCCCGTAATGCGACCATTTTCAGAGCAAGAAAAAGAACCACAAATGCAAAAAAAAAGAGCAAATGATATGCAATGAAGGTCCCCCTTACTCAAATATCTCATTTTGGCATTTGTAGGTTCCAATTGAGCAAGTTTTGCAACTATACCACTTATACTACTTATGATGAGGACATCCATACTACCACTACTACCACACCTTCCAATTCTTCAATAAGCATGAGGCTATTCCAAAAGGTCCAGTGATTAGAGCATGAGCCAAGCTTTTTAAATAAACAAGTGAACTTGTTTTTTAATGAATTCCTTTGTATTGATGAGAACAGTATGCTATCTCATGCAAGTTCTTTATGCATTCTCTGGTTTGAATGACATGGAGACTTAGGAACCACGAGGGAGGCAAGGGAGGCCAGTGCCAAAGCCATGGAGAAGCATAAGATGACACCACTCCTTTCGACCAGTAAGGAGAGAACGCTTGTGCTATGCAAAGCAAGAGTCCATGCGGCATGCAGAGGAGGCATCAAGAGTTCAAGAAGTCCATGCGTCCACTACCCAAGACACCATGCCGATCAATAGTAAAGAAGGAAACCAAGTGCACAATCCCGAGTCCCATGCGAGTATACCAGGAGGAGACAACCTATGCGCATGACCGAGAGGGTCTTCATGGCCAACGTACCAAGCTTGGCCGAAGCCTAATTCAGCCATGTAATTAGTTGTTAGCTTCTGAGTCAAAACACAATTGTTAGGTTAAGAGTATGGTTCGGTTTGCTTAACCGAACTGGAGGTGGGTTTGGCCACCTCAGCCGACTTGGCTCGGCCACCTTGGCTGACTTGGCCTAGACAGCCCTAGGCCCTGGTACGCACACCAAAGGGAGGCGGCTGCCCATAAGTAGCTCAACCCCTTGTCCATTGAAAGTCAGACCACTAGATATCAAACAATAGATTGAATAGATTGATTGCTTTGGGTTTTCTTCATGCCAGCCGAAATTACCTCATGGAGAAATTTGGGATTGCTTCGCTAATCAAGATCATTCAACCTTTCCGTTAGGAATTGGAAGCACGATAGGGCTTCGCTTGGTAGTCGTAAAGTTTGGCATGTGTGTTCTTACGAAGTAAAGAGTGCTATCTCTTGCATTGGCAATGGGGGGTCACTACGATTTGAGAGATTGCATGTATCTTAGGTCCTTGAGAAGATCGGGCGACCCCGCATCATCTTGGCATCAGAGCACAATTTCCTCGGTAGAATTATTTACCCTAACTTTTAGATTAATTTACTTGCTAATTTATTTTTTCCCTACTGTCCATAAACCAAAAAATAAAAATACTGACACCTAGTTTTTGCATTTGTTATTTCATTAGTTTTCTTAGGTTTTAGTCCATTAGAATTTTTGTTTAAGGGTTGATCATTGTATTTCTTTGCGTAGCTTAATCATTGAGTTTACTAACCCTTGTTGTCTAGATCATCATGTGTGCCAATGTGTTGTTCTAGTCATAGGCGAAAGTATTAGTGATCTTGCTTTACTGTTCGGTCAATTGCCACCATAGCCGAGTTCTCTTCGGCTGACCATTTTCAATTGCCTCATCCAAATCATACTTATCTCAAAATTGATAGCTGGCCAAACCCCCCAAGTGATCTGTGTTTGGCCAAGTCAAACTAATCAAGAGTTCATATCCAGCACCAAGAGTTGTAATCCCGCAGTATTGATTTGTGATTGCTTACTATCCGAAACTAACTTTCCAGTTTCCTTTCCAAAATTTTAGGGGAGGAAGTCATGTCCAAATCAAACACTGAGTTCTGTCCAAATCTACTAATCCCAACTACTGACCTATGTTTCGGTCTATTAGTGTTTTCCCAGCTGAAACTTTGGTGCTTTGAGCTTCACCCATATTTTAATTCATCTTGAGACTAGCTTTTGATATTGCATTAAGGGCTGCTCTCGGTAATAATTACATTTACTAAAATTTTTGAATTTTTGTGCAAAGGGAAGCTAAAACCTTAGTGCTAGCCACAAGTAGAAGAGAAGAAGGCAGCCGAATAAGAAAGAGCCATGGCTTGAAGTTTAAAAAAGGAAGAGAAGAAATGTGAGCTTTAGCCGAATTAGGGTTAGCTAATCCTAGCTCATAATTTTTAGATTGTGTAATTTAATTTCTTTGAGCAATCTTGTGCCCTTATAGTCATGTTATTGCAAAATGAGCTGAGACTCTTGTTTCTGTTGCCTGTGCATTGTCGGGACCTTCTTTTTTCCCCTTTGATGAGCTCCGGCAAGAACTAGCCACATCAGTTGAAATCCAGGACTTCCGCTCGAAACTTCAAGCTGGGGAATTGGGGGATCCATGGACATGGTCAAATGACCTCTTACTTCACAGGTGACAGGTGTATGTTTCTCCCTCTTTGCTCACCTTGCCATCCATATTGTCAACAGCACACACCGAGCATGAAGGCTTCCAGAAGACGTTGCAGCATCTCCGTTCAGAAATCTATATACCTCACGCTCGCAAGGCATTGTAGGACTTTGTGCGAGCTTGCGAGATATGCCAAAGAAACAAGACGGAGCACCTCCATCAAGCCGGATTGTTACAACCCCTGATAGTGCCACCATAGTGTTTGGACTAATATCTCAATGGACTTCATCGAGGGGTTGCCTTGTGTGCATGGGAAGTCTGTAATTCTATCAATCATAGAACACTTCTCCAAATATGCCCATTTTATCCCATTAGGCCACCCATATACAGCCACATCAATTGCCCGTGCCTTCTTTCAAGACATTGTGCGCCTTGATGGGATCCCACAATCCATTGTCAGTGACCGTGACCTGATCTTCACAAGTGCTTTCTGGCAAGCTCATTTGTTTCACGAGCACTAATCTTCACATGAGCTCTGCTTTTCATCCACAGTCTGATGGCCAGATCGAGGCGGTTAACAAAATGATTGCTATGTACCATCGTTGTTTCACAGGAGATCGACCACGACAATGGGTGGAGTGGCTACCATGGGCGGAATATTGTTATAATACATCCTATCATATAGCTCTTCACGATACGCCCTTCAAGGTGGTTTATGGATGTGCACGTCCTTTCTTGAAAACTTATGGTACTGGCTTGGTTCGGGTGGCAGCCATGGAGGCTCAACTTCGTGACCGTGATGCCTTTCTCGCTGACGTCCATGAGCGTTTGCTTCAAACCCAACAATATACCAAACATTACTATGATCGGCATCACCGTGAGGTCACATTTGAGGTTAATGACTAGGTATGGCTGCGACTTATTCATCGTCTAGCGGATTCGTTGCTGGGTTGACGCAAAGGCAAACTTAGTCCCAAGTACTACGGGCCATATCAAGTGCTAGCTCGGGTGGGGACAGTGGCATACCGTCTTCGCCTCCCTATGGGATCCCATTTACATGATGTATTCCACGTGGCTCTTCTGAAGAAATTTCATGGGACTCCACCGCCATCCGTACCACTACTACCGCCTACTGTCAATGGCCGGGCTATTCCAATTCTAGCCAAAGTTTTGAAGGCCAGCCTGCGTCGTTATGTTTGGCACGTGTTGGTTCAATGGGTGGGGCTACCAGCTGCAGAGGCCACTTGGGAACCAATGGAGGAGTTTAAATGTGCCTATCTGTCCTTTCAGCTCGAGGAGAGCTATTTGCCAAGGCTGGGAGAGATGTTATATGGGGTATTCCTTATCAGCAGTGCCGCAACAGGAAGGAGCTTCAACAGCCGCAATCCAATTAATGCGCAAATCGACCAACAGATGAGTCCAAATCCATCTCCTATAGTACTTTCTATCTTTCTGTCATACTAGATAAAGATAAGTATTAGATTTCAATACCAGATAGGATTAGCAGATAGGATTCCTTAATTAAGCTTGAGACTACCTCTATAAGAAAGGGGAGTCTTACTCTTGTATCAGAAGCAAGGAAATAAAGAGTATTCTTCCTGTACCAGTGTTCTTCCTGCTCCTTTTCTTCCGTTGTCGGCGACATCAAACACCACGACTCCTGGGAGCGAAACCGCAAGGCCAAGACCTCCAACGACTCACCACTACCCATTGAGGTCCTGGGTTCATACCATGGGGGTGACGCCCAAGGACCCGGGAGGGGCCGTGGGCAAGGTGGAGGAGCGCCTCACTTCGATGACGATGACTTGTTCTACAACAATGATGGCTACCACCGCTGACACCACTACAGTGATGAATGACCTAATGAGAAGTTTGGTAAATTTGAAATTATTATGCCAACATTTTCAGTATACATGATTCCCAAGATTACCTCACCTGGGAGCATGATAGGCTTCGCTTGGTAGTTGTAAAGTCCGGCAAGTGTGTTCTTGTGAATTAAAGAGTTCTTACTCTTGTATTAGCAATGGGGTTTCACTACGATTCGAGATATTGCACGTGAGTATCTTGGTCCTACGTCGAGAAGATGTTGAGAAGATCAGGCGACCCTGTATCAACTTATACCACAAAAATGCATGTTCTCCACCCCTTTATGCAATTTTCACCCCTTAATGCCTTTTCCCTTAAAGCATTCTCTCCCTTTTAATAATATAGACATCAAGAGCTAAAGTTCCCCTCAAAATGTGCATGACACTACTTGGAGCAAAAAGAAGTACAAGAGAGGGCATATATGCATGCATGAAGATGCAAAACCTAAAGAGCTTCGAAGATTAGCCAAAGTGTGGTTCAAGTTTAAAGGATACCACTTAAAGCCATAAAATGCATACACGGCTATCTAGATCACGATGAGACATATATAACCAACTTAGGCAAGATGGTATAATTTAAAGCATTCAAATTAATTTCAAGATAAACAAGACTTCAAAATTGACAATTTTATCTAAAGGTGTCCAAATATGAGCTAAGCCATGTCAAGAAAGCTAAATGGAACCAAAATGCTCAAATTGAAGCAATTATAGTGCTACAAGCTAACATTGAATCATTTTATTGAAGCACTTGGAATTGAGCATAATTAGCACTTTTGAAAACACATTTTGGTCTTATCATAGTAAAGCAAGTCCTGATCATTTTGTTCAAACACTTGAAATTGAGCACAATTAGCACATTTAGCACTTTTAAAAACACATTTTGGTCTTATCATAGTAAAGCAAGTCTTGGATTAGAAGCCATCGGCAACCGCCTCCTAAGTTTCAACCATTTTTCACAATTATTTGTTGTCTTCACTTTTAATGAGCCATGTACTAAATCTCAAGACTTTATCGACCACCCCAAGCAATAAGTTTAAAAGTATGGTCTTAATCATTGAAAACTCCTCATGAGTTCATGCTTAGTGCAATGACAAGCCATCTCATGATAAATAATTAGTGAACTCGGTTTTTTTGTACATAAAAGATATCATTTTTCATTTTAGTTTCTACTTCAAGAACAATGAACTACTACTGAATCCGTAAGTAATACCTGACTATAGCCGCAAAAGCCTAGGAGAAGCTCATGCTTCAACAAAAAACTAGCATAGCTCAATCTAAAACTCAATCTTAAATCCATCCTTCCAACTTAAAAGATACCAATTACAATAATTGATGCCACTTGTGAATTTTAGTCTAAGCTTTCAAATTAAGCTAGCATAGCGTCATCTCTACTCCTTAAAAATGTGAGTTGGTGGTCGTTGGTCTGTTCTCCCTGTTGAAGTATAAGTGAATTGCCTATCTTTCCTCATCAGCTTAAGCTTTTGGGTGAACTGGTCGGTGCATGAAACTCAATATGGTATCAAAGCCAAGAGGTCTTGAGTTCAAGTCCTGGCTGACACAATTAAAAAAATTAATTACAGTCCACTTCTATTCCACGTATTAGGCCTAAGGGAGCCTACATGTGAGGGGGGTGTTGAAGTATAAGTGAATTGCACATCTTTCCTCATCAGCTTAAGCTTTTGGGTGAACTAGTTGGTGCATGAAACTCAATACTCCCTCCTATTTTCTCAGCCGTTCGATCAAAAATCATCCGTCCAGATCCGAATGCAGATAGTTCTTCCGCTCCTTGTGGAAAAGGTCAGGCCGACGCGTGGGCTGCACTCCTCTTCTCTTCCCCCGCATCCTCCACCTCCCGCAACCGCCGCCTCCTCTCACACGAACCCTCGTGCCAAGCCTCCTCCTCAGCGTCGCCACTAATTCCTTCCTTACGCGGCAGCATCTGGTAGCAGTCCCCCAACTTCTCCCAGCAGCGTAGCATCCCCCCATCGCCGCCTTCCTAATGCATTTTCCCGCCACCTCCTCTCCCCATCTGCCCGCTGCACCTCCCCACCTCCACCTCCCGCAACCGCCGCCTCCTCTCCCCTGAACCCTCGTGCCGCGCCTCCTCCTCGGCGCAGCCACCAATTCCTTCCCCGCGTGGCAGCATCTAATCACAGTCCCCCAACTGCCCCCAGCAGTGCCGCATCCCCCGTCGCCGCCTTTCCAACGCATTCGCCCATGGCCTCCTCTCCCCATCTACCTGCTACCGCCTCCCCACCTCCACCTCCCACAACTGCCGCCTCCTCTCCCCCAACCCTCATGTCGCACATCCTCGACGCCACCACCAATTCCATCTCCCATCGCCCCTCCAACCAGCGGCATGACGCTCAACGATAGCGGCCGGTGGATCGGAGAGAATGGTGCTCGGCGATAACGGTCGATGGATCAGAGAGAAGAATTTCCTCTTCCTACACCCACCCACGTGGCTCTCCCCCACCGTCGCCGCCCAGCGGTCGCTCGCCCGGTGAGCCTCTCTACCTCCTGCTCTTCGCTCAGAGCCCGTCGTGCTGTCTAGCGATTTTGGTCTCCCAAGCTAGTCGTCAAAGTCGGTGCCGTGGTCGAAGGGGGCCGTGGTCGAGGGGCCATGGCCAAAGTCGAGGGGCCGTTGTCGAAGTCAAAGCCATGGTTGAAGGGGGCTGTGGCCAAAGTCAAAGATCTGTGGTCGAAGTTGTGGTCGAAGGGGCAGTGGTTGAAGTCAAAGGGTCGTGGTTGAAGTCAGGTCGTGGTCGAAGTTGAAGGGTTGTGATCGAAGTCCAAGTCGTGGTCGAAGGGGACAGTGGTCGAAGAGGGCAGTGGTCTAAGTCGAAGGGCCGTGGACGAAGTCAGTACGCGGTCTAAGTCGAAGGGCGGTGGTCAAAGTCAGGCCATGATCGAAGTTGAAGAGTCGTGGTTGAGGTCCAAACCGTGGTCAAAGGGGACAATGGTCAAAGGGGGCAGTGGTCAAAGTCGAAGGGCCATGGATGAAGTCGGTCCGCGGTCAAAGTCAAAGGGTTGTGGTCGAAGTCCAAGCCGTGGTTGTAGGGGCCAGTGTTCGAAGGGGCAGTGGCTGAAGTCGAAGGGCCGTGGATGAAGTCGATCATCAATTGAAGTCAAAGGGTTGTAGTCAATGTCGGGGCTGGGGTCGGCCATGGTCAACATCGGGGTCATGGTTGAAGGGGGGCGTGGTTGAGGGGGCCATGGCCAAAGTCGAAGAACTGTGGTCAAAGAAAAGCTATGGTCGAAGGGGCAGTGGTCGAAGGGGGAAGTGGTTGACGTCAAAGGGGACAGTGGTCGAAGTCTGCCGTGGTCGACGTCGAAGGAACATGGTCAAATGGGACAGTGGTCGATGTCGAAGGGCTATGGTCGAACGGGATAGTGGTCGAAAGGGACAATGGTCGAAGTAGGAAGTGCTCGATGTTGAAGGGCCATGGTCGTTGAAGGGTCGTGGTCGAAGGGGACAGCGGTCAAAGGGGGCAGTGGTCGAAGTCGAAGATCTGTGATCAAAGTCGAAGATCCGTGGTCGAAATCGAAAACATGGTCGAAGGGGGCCGTAGCCGAAATGGGAAGTGGTCGACATCAAAGGGTCGTGGTCAAAGAGGATAGTGGTCGAAGGGACGGTGGTCGAAGGGGGAAGTGGTTGATGTTGAAGGCCTGTGGTCGTCGAAGGACCGTGGTCGAAGGGGATAGCTCTTGAATATATAGAGAGAGTCCTCGATAAGTTTCTCCTTGCTCACCTTGTAGAGGTTGAGTAGAGGATCATCTTCAGAAGTCATTTCATGATCATCTTCCATGGTCACTCTACACATGTCATCGGGTTTCTTCTCCTCCTTGGGCTCCAAAAATTTTGCAACCCAGTCACTACAACAACCCAAGAGGAGTGGCCAAAGACACCACATAACTTGCAAGTGTCACAATCTGCTCTCTTGCATTTTCTCACAATTCATTTAATGAACTCACGATCATCGGACAAAGAGTCACAAGAAGATGAATCAAAATAGTCATAAGACCTCGTATTAGACGCTATGCTCATGATCGGTTAAGATCACTCAAAGTGCAATCATCGCTCTGATACCACTTGCATGACCGAGAACAGCGACTAGAGAGGGGTGAATACGAGCCAACACAATTAAAAAAATTTCAAATTTTTTTCAAACGTTCACTCCAATAGCTATTAAAAGCTATAACAATAAGAGATCAATCATCCACAAGGAAAGATTCAACAAAAATCAAGCTAAATGAGCCTCAACAGGTTCTGGTGATCTGACCTCCAACTAGATGGTGGCCTAACCGTTAACCTCTAGTTGGTTGGTGGTCTAACATCTCCCCAAGAACTGAACAGATTTTTAGCACTATTTCAAATCCAAGAAATCAACGAAACTTTTGATCCACAACTCCAAATGACTTGGAACTTAAACCAAAACAAGATCGTAACCTTAAAAATCTATCCCAACCAAAGATCTGGAAGAAACATAAGAAAGTTGGGATCTTTTGGCTTATGAAACTCTGCTACATCAAAAACTGGGTTAAAACTATAAATTAAGCCAACTCTCAAATCAAGACTCCAAATCATTTGAAGTTTTGTATGCACCTTCTCTAAGATGTCAAGAACCTATTCCAATCAATAATCAAGAAAATTGTTACCAAAGTTCCAACCTTTTCTGTTTGAAGGAATGTTGTACCAAAACTGGGCCAAAGAGAAAAACCATGATGTCTTACTTATGAGTTATTGATGATCTAGATGACCTTGAATGAGTTATCACATATCATAGATAGACCACAGTATGAACTCAAGCCAAAATGGTCATCTCCTCCTTTGCAAGCAATTTCCATGTTTGCAATGTGTAGGTTCATCAATGGCTCAAGCATCGGCATGTCTCTTCGTATCGATTCCCCCGGATCACGCCTCGCACTAACCGTACCATTCGATAAACCGTTACTTGAACCTTTCCTTTAACATCTCTTGTCTTCTCCTGTAACTCGCTTGAGCCTAACTATCTCATCCGGCTTCCTTGACTGCACCTCAACTCATTCCTGAGCATAGGCCCCTATCCACACCGTCGGCCATAGCTACCTCCAAGCACCCTACACATTAAAGACCAATAAATTATTTTCAAACACAATTTTTTTATAACTTGACCTACATTAATCCAAGCATGTTTCACGTACCATGAATGCACCCAAGCAACAACACCCATGCTGCACCCAAACCTCCAAGGCGGTCTGATCACCAACCACAGGTCAGTCAAACCACCGGCACCTCGGTCAGTCTGCCTCCCACAACTGGTCTGACTACCAACCCTAGTCCATTCAAATAGCTCCTGACCGGTTTAACCGCGGCGTCAATGCCGATCAGACCACCGCCAATAGAATGTGACTAAAATTTAGCAAACACTCAGAAACCAAAAGTCAATTACTTATCACAACTATAGAGTGACATTCACATGGTCTCACCAATGTAGCTTATAGACTTGTGTTTTTCACTGCATTGTGTTGCTAATACTAGGAGGATTTTAATAAGTCATTCACCCCCCCTCTAACTAGCCATACCCGATTCTACAAATTAATTCAGGCTCTAAATGGCAAAGCGCGTGCTATATAATTAAGCAGCACGTAGAGAGGGGGTACTTAGTGCTTAAGCGGCTTGAGGTAGCTGTCATTTTTTAGAATAGTGATAATAAGTAACATATATAGCAATGACAATTTCATGTTATAATCAAACCATATGCATGCATTATGAAGACATACCCTTTGTATATTGGTTGCACAGATCTCCATTTCAAAAGAACAAACATACATTTGTGGAAGAACTAAGAAGGGAAACACCAGGAGAGCAGCATTCACATTGTTCACGTCAACAGGGACAACAGATATAGGAGAAAAGAAATAAATGGTCGAAAGAAAGTTTGTTTTACGAGAAAGATCAGTTGTCAGCATGGCATGCATATCACATCCTGAAAAAGAAAGCAATTTTTAGCAATCGAAAGGGGCAGTAGGATTGAAAAGGATCGAAGAACAATCATATATATATATAACTACCAATGCAATGGGCAGAAGTGATCAAAGCCATATAGCTGAATACCTATGATATGATCTGGGGATCAGTTTGTGTTATCATCATGTACATATATGATATATGTATGTCAGACCTATATATAAATGTCCTAGATAATGCTAATTACTTGGATCACTTTGGGTCTACAAGACAAAGTAATTATGCAATATTCCACATCAAGGAATATACTGAAATGGGTGCGTCAACATATGTCAAACAAATGAAAGTGAAGAATCGTAGAACAAAAGGAAAGAAAATTCAAGCCCAGTATCAATCAAATCTAAGTAAAAGAATCAACGAACAAAAGTACCATAAATCAACAAATGTCAAAGAAATCAATGCGGAAGAATCAAAGAACATAAAGCAACATGCATGAAGGAACGCCAAACTAATTAATGAAAGTAGAAGAATCACAGAACAAATTAAAGTAACTAACATCAAGCAAATAGTACTGAAAGAATCAAATAATTGAAGTAAAACACATATATCAAACCATGTTAAACATATAAAATCGGAAGAATCCTGAACAAGAGTGAAGTCAGCAAGCAATGGATGGTAGTACATGGATCATGAATCCTTAAGAATGTTAAAGACCAAACTGTAGCATGACAGTACTTATATTCGCTTGTAACTCGGTTCCAATCTTGATCATCAAAGAAGTAATGAAGGGCAAAGAAAAGAATATGTTCGTATCTACTATCCTAATGAAAACAATATTTGGGTTATAGATCAGCTTGAGCTACACAAGAAGCTGTGATTTCTTACAATTGGTTGTCACATTTAACTGGCCTTCATTGTCCCCAGGCGGGCTAATGGTGACTGCAGCACTAAAATTTGCTTGTAACTAGGCTCCAATATTGTTCATGCCATAATTAACTGATGGTGGACAAAGAAGAATGTGTTCATATCCACTATTTCTAATGAAAGCTGAGATTTTTACAGCTGTTTCAGTTAATTTGTCCTCATGGTCTTGGCCTGATCATAACTGGATATAAGAACTATGGTTTCCTTTAGGTGGTGATCGGTTCGGCTGAAAGCCTCGTGGCTTATGGCTGAAAACACTGTAGCTGGCTGAAAAAAGCACTGTAGCTGACAAGGCTTATTTAGCATAATTAAATTTAAAAAATTTAAAAATAAAAAATATGTTAGCACATTACGTATAATACAAACAAATACGGGAAAAAAGAACCGGCAAAAAAGCTCAACAAAAAGCCAAAAGTTCAAAAAAAGACAAACCTTATGAATAGTAAAAAATAAGCCAGAAGCTGAAGCCGAGTTGATCAGGGCCAAATTTAGAAACATGGATTGGATATTGGTTCCTGTGTGCTCTAAATGCGCACATTGCCTACGCAGCGTGTGCGTACAGTTGCGCGCGCACGCTAGCTAGCTCTCTAGACCCCCAAGTGGTGAATTGATGATCCAGCAATTGCCAGCTGACCATGCCAAAGAAAGCATGCACTACATGAAAAGGCGACCATAAAATCAGAGAAACAGCATGAAAAGAACTTAGAACAAAATCTATGCACACTTGCTGGTCGATCGATGGCCACGATTAACATTGCATCGCTTGCAGGTTGGAGACAGTGAAGTGACAACATCCAGTAGCAGTAACTTCTCCATAAAAGAGGGGGGAAACAACATCGAGACCCCAAACAAATTACCCAGGCATGGCTCGCGTCCACAGTAGCATACACACGCACGCACGCACAAATCTTAGCGGCACACTACACATGCAATACAACGAAATCATCATGTCATGCAAGGAGGGGGGACGCGCGCAGCGGCTAACATGCAGCGGGCGGGATCAGGTCACTGCACCTTGTTGCCGTGAGGGTGGTCGTAGAGCAAAGTCGGCGGCGAGAACACCGAGTAGTTGTTGTCCAACAGCTGCGACCTGAAGATGTCCTCCTCCTCGTCGCCGTCTCCGCCGCCGAACGCGGCCACGGCGGCGACGTCGGGCTGGCCCGCAGCGGCGACGGGGCCTGCGCCGGTGTCGGGCGACGCGGCCGCGCCCCCCTCGGGGCTGTGCTCCTGCACGGCGTCGGCGCCGTCGCGGTCGACGTCGTCGAAGTCGTCGGGGCTGTACTTGGAGGGGTCGGCGTGGCGGCCGGTGAGCTCCTGCACGAGGGCGCGGAATCCCGCGGCGCTGGTCTTGACCCGCATGGGGTTGGAGATGTAGACCACCTTGATCGGCTTCTTGCCCCCGGCGCCGCCGCCCCCCTTGGCCCCCTTGCCGTGCCTGCCCGACGCCGCGCTGCCGCTCCGGGGACCGGGAGCATTGCCCTTGTGACTGTGCTGCTTCTGGTGATCCATCAGCGCTCTAATGGCTTTCTTGGGGAAGCGGCGATCTGAGCAGTGCGAAGTGAAGGCAGACGCAGCAGTTTGGAGTGGGCGAACGAGAGCGAGGGTTTCTTGGTCTTGGCCTGGCCATGTAAGGACCAAGGACAAATGCGAAGGGCAGTGTGGCGAGGGGGAATTTTAAGCATGGTGGCTGTGGGCTTGTGGCTATGGATGGGAGCTGGGCTGGCATCGTGGAGGGGTTGGTCATGTGACATAGAGAGAGGCGAAATTGATGGGGAAATCAGCTATGTCCACCAGCAATTAGTCCATGGGTTTCATAATCAATCTTAGGACCATTCATATTAGTTTTTATTAATAACTTTTAATTTTAGCTTATAAATAGTAACAGCTTGTAAATAATCATACAAAGGTACAAAGAGAGAGAAACTCATATGCGATTTTGGCTAATATAAATAAAGCCACTACAGTGTGTACCACAATCAATTAGTAAACCCCAACTTAAAAATACACTATGTTTAAAAATTAAGTATTGTAAAAAAACTATTAACTATAAAAAAGACAGCTTTTAGAAGCCAATACAAATAGAGTCTGGAGTTTTTGTTTGTAGAACCATTATTGGACTTTTTATGTAGTAGAGAAACATCGAATATGAATACCATTCTTTGTGTAAATTAAGTATTCCTTTTCAACTTGAGGAGCACATCAGCATATGATAAGATTCTGTTTGTATTGGTTTCTACTTGTAGAAGTCAGAAACCATTAGGCCTATTCTTTTCAGCTTTTAAAAGCTTTTTTTTTTGCTTTTCTATAGTAACTATCTTTTAAATGGTGTGTCTTTTTAACATAGAGTCTACAAGTTGATTGTGGTACACACTATAATGATTTCATTTATATTGGTCAAAACCATACATAGATTTCTATTACTCTGTACTCTCTCATACAAACAGTCTAAAAGTCATAAGCTGAAACCAAAAATAACAGACCTAAGCGGGTTCTCCACCCCTCTCGCTCTGAGGATAAGTCTAGAGTCACGGGCATATTACATATCATGTTCCTCTTGCTCCTATCTCGCAGACATATATCTCTCACTTTTTTATCACTCGCCCTCTTCTTCTAAAAATCATTTTTTTTCAGCTGCTATTATTTATTTTCAGCCAAAAACCATTAGCAAAACCAATACGAACATCCCCTAAGTACAAACAAAGCTTCAGTTATGGCATTTTAGGAAATAGAGGAATCTTTATTTGGGTACACTGAAATCTTGCGCACCAATAAAATTAAAGGTGTGTATAAGTTCATAAGAAACTAAGAATATGTAGATACACTATGATTCTTAAATAAAAAAAGTATTCTCTGTGTAAAGAAAGATCCATGATTCTATTGTCACGATCTATCTACATTATATGGTCTACATGAAACATGTTCAAACGAAAATACGAAAGCAGAGAAACATCCAGTACAAAAAGGCTAATTTAATAAAAGTGGTGTCAGTGCTAAGCTAAACTCCAATATTTTTTATTCACATAATTTCTGAAGTACCTTTATGGTTCTTGATTTTTTTTAAGTGTATGTGTGTATATAGATAGATAGGTGGTAGGTAGATAAATAAATAGAAAGTCTTTTCCGTATTTTTGGGAGTACATACTCTCACTTTCAATATATCACTTAAATGAATATATTATATGTCTTTGTCACTTTGGTATACTTAAATACTAATTCTAAGATACTTTAATACAACATGATTGAAAAAAATTGATTGGAGCCCTTTAATTTTACTATATACACTTTTTCATATGTAAAAAGAGTATATACATAAATTATGTTGTAAAAGTATATTTTGATGAAATTTTTTATGAAATTCACTTTCGAGTATCTTCTAATAATTATTAAAGTATACTCAAAAGAATAAAGAGGTATAATTTATTTGTTTAAACGGTATATGAAAAGTGAGAGTACGTACTTCTAGGAGTATGGCAAGTGGGTGTAGAGAGAGAGGAGTAAACTACATAAGGCACGTGGCTGCCTAGGCACGTATGTCAAGAATCATCTGATACACGCATATGATTGATAGGATTTTTTAGAATTTGGGTATAAAAAATATTTTATACCTTTGATATATTTATGGTAAATAAGTTTTGAGCTCATTTCAATCTAGTTTAAAATACTTTTGAATTTAACGTGACTATAGTAAGTATAAACCATGAAACTAGTTAAAGTGAAGTTGAATTTATTTTTTTGAGTTTGATACATCAAATACACTTTTTTGGGGCATGTGAAGATACATCAAATGCCATGAATCTCAAAGCACATTAACAGATATTGATTTAGGTGCCTAGACACTATGTTACATGAAACACTTGTGTGTGTATGAAAATATGCATGTCAATGTGATATATGGTGCGCTAGCTAGGTCATTGACATGCGTATTCTAAAAACTTTTTTATCATATTGTTTTGGTACATGAATTAGCTGCTAAAATAGTTTATAAATAAATTAAATTTTCTTGAGTTGAAAACTACTATTAAAGATAAACTAGGGCCCCGTTTGGCACGGCTCCACTTCACAAGTGGAGCTGTTTTTTTTTTGGCTTCAGCTCCACGAACAGCTCCACCGGTGGAGCTGGAGCTGTTTTGGTAGACTGTTTGGCAAAACAGCTCCACCTGTTTTATCATGCATGGTTGAGAGATGTCAATTGTCCAATATACCCCTGTCTATTTGGCTTGTAGTAACATCAAGAGCTGTATGTTTCTACATGATTTTTCATCCGAGTAAATTTGAATTCAAAAAAAATAAAATTTAAAATAACACAAAGTATTAGCAACCAATATTTAATGGCGGCGGCGCTCCCTTCACGGTCGAAGACGAGAAGACCGAACAGAGGAACGGGAACGGGAGAATAGAAGAGCCGGTGGCAGATCGCGTAAATTCACGAAAGTACAAGGGCAGTGGCATACGGGCTTGCGGATGGAGCCGGGTGGAGCTACTTTTTTCAGCTCCATCTCATACATATCTTTTGTCTCAGCATGTTTTAAGGGACTCCTTGAGTGGAGCTATTTTGTTTTACCCCGTTTGGCACAAAACGGCTCCAAACAGCTCCAGGAGCCGGTGGTGGAGCTGTGTCAAACGGGGCCTAGATCTTGTATCATTTCGGAAAAAAAAAGGTCAAACAAACTAACAGCCATCCAACTGAAAAGCAAAGCCAAAAGGGGACAAAACACAACTGCATATAGTTGGATCCAACATTCCATGCTTCTCTTGAAACAATATCTAGCCAGTGAGGCATAGAAATGAACTTGTCACATTGCAATAAAATAAATCTTACTAGTCCATTTTCTAGAACTATATATACAGTTCATTTCGTTACCAATTCCCACCTAAACACATTTCGTACGAGTTTAAGATGTTAATATTTGCAATAGTAACTTTGATCATGTTACAATTCTTGCAAAGTGAAGGACTTATTTCGTCCAGATTTATAGGACGTATTTTTTAATAGTTTTATCTATAAATATAAGATATATTTCATGTTCTAATGTAAATTTAGGTAATATTTTGTTTATATCTCTAATAAATATACGATTTTATTTATTATTCTCTATATATATGTATTTAATATAATAATTAAAAATAATATAGCTATTTTTACTATCTTTTTAATTTATATATTAAAAATATATCTTATAAATTTAGATGAAGCAAATAGTTAAAAAGATGATGAGCTTGTCTCTTATGACGCCAAGATGGTGTAGAACACCGCTCGAAAAAATAAAGAAAGAAAGGTGGCGTAGTACAGGGGGGACCTAGCGTTATAGGATGTAGCGGGAGAGTGGGTGCTGTCCACGAGGGAGGTTAATGGAAAAGCCCAAACTACTGAAACAAGTATGCTGTGCACAACCCATGCCCGATCGCATCTACGACGTGGCGAGCCTGCAGAGGTGGGCTGCGTCATCGGCGGGACCCACCATGACGCGTTCTATGCAATAAACTGTCCCCGGGCATCCTTTCTCACCGCCCGCCCCGGCTTACCCGCGGCCGACCACCTCCGCGTGCTCCGGCTGCCACGCTGGGCCCGCATCCAGGGCACTAGCCAGCGAGGTCTCAGGGCGGGGACGGTTTCCCGTGCCAATTGGAAATAAGAGTTGCCCTACAGTGAGCAGAGAAAGAAATAGTGGAGGTGTTACTCTCACGTCCTGTTGCTGGGCCCCACGTCTTGGAAGTGGGACTCTGTGAGTCTCCTAGCTGCAGCTCGTATGGAGTGTGGTCCACACAATCAGGGTAGCGAGAGAATATACTTGGTCTATATTTGGTCCACGTTTACACTATTTTGCGTACATTATTGGTGCCACGATTGCTATTTTTTTCACTTATCCTTTATACGTCTACTTATTAAAGAAAAAGCGTATTCTATCACAGTGGTTGAGCTGTTCATTCCTGTCCAAGTTGTAGGTTGTTTAAGGGCATCTCCAATAAGTGAGTTTGTGCTGTTGTTAGCTTCATGTTAAAGGACTTGCTCCCATTGCCCTGCAATGTCCGATGGGCACTACTAACCTTCTAACTAGTGTACCTATCGCGGTTTGTGTATTGCACCAAAAGACTCTTCGGTACAACTAGAGGGATGTGAGTGCCATCTATTGCTCTGATTACCCTTGCAAAATGTGGGAAAAAGCGAGCCGACAGCAAGGATGGGTGTACATTGGTGAAAAGGTGATCACGTGGTCTAATGTTGTAACTCCCTAGATCATATATATAATCGAGAAGGTCACCAAACTTGGTACTTACAGTTGACCCCGACCTAGTTAACCGATCGCTCTCCTGGCTTATTGCTTTGTGGTCTCACCACTGTCCAGATGAACATCGCCAAAGCCTCTTCGGAGGAAACCTGCAGAGTAGGCCACAAACTATGGTGCTCTACCAACTAGGCGTGCAAGTTGTGGAAACAATCTAGCCCCATCCTGAACATCTCACAATAAAGGTTCGGCTACGATAGCTGCTCATCCACACACTCCTAACCGGTCTAGACCGATTCCCTACATGGCCTTCGTGATTCCCTCTGCGCTTGCCTCCTCAACTACTCGAGCACCACCAATTCAATCGGTGGCGGAGGCATCATGGTGCCGTCGAAGTCGAAGATGCTGTCAGAGTTCGAGGTATGTGACATGGTGACTGCGCGTGAAAAAATAATTAGTGCGCAGACAAATCTAGTGAGGGAATCAAAATGCACTTGTAAACTCACCGGTTGTAGGCTTGCGATGAGAGCTCCAGAGGCCGAGCAACACAAGTACTGCAAGGCTTTGTGAGGCAAGGCATTTGTAGCACACTCCCAGTCATCGCACCTCAGGGTGGAGCGAGCATCCCGCTGACACAATGGTGCAATGCAATACCGAAAGTTGTTGACACATTTGTTGCACGCGTGTACAAAGCCGAGCATCCCGCCCTGGCTTCTCATGTGTAGCAGTACAACCGAGCATCTTGGCCTGGCCTCATGCGTAGTAATGGTGAGCTCATCAAAATATGTCGAAACTTGTGGTACTTCTTGAAACTTTTTCGTTGAAACTAGTCAAAATTTTTTGATTAAAATTTGATGAAACCTATTAACTTGCTGAAACTTGCTAAAACTTCTTGAAACTCTTTAGTTGAAACTTGTTGAAGCTTGGGGTCCAAATTTTGAAACTTGGTATTGAAACTTTCTTGGAATCTTGTTAAATCTTCTAGAAATACGCAAAACTCACTAAAATTTAAAACTTTTTCAAATGTTTCAACGGAACTCCCTAAAATTTGATGACACCTATTGCTATACCATTGCAATGCTATAGCGTTGTCTAGTCGGTTCAAAGAAACCCTCGACTATCCTAGCCACATGTGGTCACGCTCTACCTAGCTGTGTGGTTAATTGTGGAGCACTTTTATGGTACCCTAGAATGAATATGAGCAATCTATTATTTTTTATCTAATTGATCAGATTAGTTATGATTTATTTCTACTACCACGGGCAGTACTAGCAGTAGTAAATAAAATTTTAAAAAAAAGTAAAATTATAAAGGAAACAAAGTGCTGTAGATGTCAGACATGGCGAACGTCAAGGCGGTGTGGGTGCTGCGGTTGGTGGCAAAGCGTGCGTCAACGGCAGCGATGGTGCAAGAGATGGGCAGTCGGAGTAGAGCGGCGAGAGGACAGAGGGAGCAGGCGCGGGAGACGCTCCGGCTGCATGCGACAGCATGGAGGACCTTGCCTTGCTTGAATCCTGCTAATGGATGCATGCATGCAGTGCAGATGAAATTAAACTCTTGTTTGATCTTTTTCGCTTACTTCCCGTTGATCGATGTAGTTCTGTGAATTGAGATGCACAGATAGAAAATTAAGATCGAACAGAAGAATTCGAGTAAATTTTTAGGATCTTTTACGGTACCCTAAAATGAACACAAGTTATCTATGTTTTTTTTATTCAATGCACCAAATTAGTTAATATTTAGTTATACTACCACCAACAGTACTAGCAGTAGAATTATGAGAGGATAAAATTGTAAAGAAAATGCATAGCATAAGAGTAATTTTTGCAAGCACTACAGCAGGGCGTATACGAGAGATGGTGACGGTGACGTAAGGAATGAGTTAACGGCGGGGTGGCAGCGATAGAAAGAATTAATAATAAATTTAAAAAATCCATAATACTCTCACGGAAAAATAGGATTTACAAATAAAAGTCTATAATATCATCATAAATCAACGATTAAATTTAATTTTTACTACTAATAGAATGTACCATAAAAATTCTTTAATTGTGTACTCCCACAAGTTGATATACTATCGATCTGATGATACTATGCTTCCGAATCCGACTTAATTGTTTATTTACCACACTGATCACTTGGCTAATGAGAAAGATTCGACTGTTGAAATGTTGGTTCCGGCAGACATGACCTGTGCACCGTTTTTGGTCTCTCGCATCACCTCTTAATTAATTAATTAATTGGAGAAGAACACCAAAGTGTTGCTTTAGGGTATCTCCAATGGTTATAGCTAGCAACTAACTATAAAACTTCCACATCATTTATATAGTACACACTAAAGCTAGCATTCTAAAGAACTATCTATAAGGATAGCTATTTGATACTTACATGCACACACAGAATTTATAGAGGCTGCCTCGTTTGACGTTATAGACTAGTGCTTAAGAGCAAGTTTAATAGTACATATAGCTGCTACCTCCAATACATTTCCATGTCATCAAAAGATAATGATGCAGTCAACTCATACAATAAGCTAGCTATAAGGGCAGTCACAATGGAAGAAACTGACACGATTTCCATAGCACAAGAAATCATCTATAGAAACTATCTTCCACAGTGGAGGTGTCTTCGAGTAATAATTATTTTCTCTTTCTCTCTCCCAACTCTATCTTCTTCCTCCAATGAGAGTGTGCCACGAGCCCCCTAGAAACTGGTGGTTTCTTCCCAATGGCGATTTCATAGTTTCTTGGTGCATTGGGTGGAGTGAAAACCTGATTTCTTCATGAGGAAACCGTTTCTAGGATTTGTGCTCTCTTTCATCATTAATTACGTTGCCATGTCAGCATTTTGCCTACGTGGCAAGTCATTTAATGAGGATAGAAACCATCATCAATACACCATTGGGACTGCCCTAAGTTATCTCCACAAGAGCTCTCAATCATTTAATACATACATAGGTATTAATAATTTAATACATGCATGGGTATAGCAATTAGTTCTATGGGTACATGCATGGATAATGCCTCTTTTCCTGTGCTATAGCCTGACTCTTGCATAGGAGTCGGCTTGGCTCTCTCTCCTTTTCTCTCCCCTTCACATAGGACTATGCTGACATGGATTCCCTTGTAGCTAGCACAGTCAGCCTTATTAAACTTGCTCTAAGGAAGAGCTGGCTCGATTTTTTTTTGCATACTCTCTTTCCTTCACATAGGATATATGCTGATGTGTACATGCATATAGCTAGCTGACTCAGACCATTGGAGATGCCCTTATAGCTAAGCCGCTGAAGCCTGACTTTTCGTCTCGAGTCTGTCCCTTGTAGTAATTTCTGCAACTGCTGCTGAGATTTTTCTGGACCCCTGTTTTTCACCGTTTTCTGAAAGAACTGAATTCATGCATAGCTGCAATTTTTTTCATGTAGAGCTGTAAATTTATATGTCACCTCGAAATGTGACAGAGGGGGTTTCCATTTATTCCTCTACCTAAACCCTCTGGTTTGACAGAACGAATTGAACAACTCTATACATTTTCAAATATAAATATGTATGGTTTATATAATCTAGTCGAGCACAGAATTACAGCTGCCAAATGAGAGGTACGGTGGCCGATAGAATTTTTTTGTACGGATAATCTATTTTTTATTCGAAATTACAGAAATATACCAGCGGAAATTTTTTTTACAAAAATAGGCTCAAGTCGCTCAATGGGAGGGCGACTGGAGCCTATCGCCCAACCAGAAGCCGATTCTGTCCCTGTCGCTCTACCATCAAGTGACTGCATCCAGTCGCCCTCCCATTGGGCGACTTTAATGCAGTCGCCCAATGGTTGAGCGACAGGGACCAAATCTTCGCCAAAAATAGTGAAAATTGGTGGAGATATTTTTCATTGATCCAAAAGCCTTCAGAAAAAAAATTGAGCAATTTCGGCTACGGGATCAAAAGTTATAGCAGTTTCAATCACTCCTCGTTTCCTCTCTTTGTGTTCCTCGATTGCTATAACTTTTGATCCCGTAGCCGAAATTGCTCAAAAATTTTTCTGAAGGCTTTTGGATCAATGAAGAATATCTCCACCAATTTTCACTATTTTTGACGAAGGTTTGATCCCTGTCGCTCAACCATTGGGCGACTGCATTAAAGCCGCCCAATGGAAGGGCGACTGGATGCAATCGCCTGATGGTAGAGCGACAGGGACAGAATCGGCTTTTTGTTGGGCGATAGGCTCCAGTTGCCCTTCCATTGGGCGACTTGAGCCTATTTTTGTAAAAAAAATTACCGCAGGTATATTTCTGTAATTTCAAATAAAAAAATGGATTATTCGTACGAAAAATTCGTGGCCGATACGTGCTGGAGCTGCCGCGTATGTCAGCATCTACAAACCATTCACAATTTCGTACAGATCATGTGTGCATGCCCTAAATCTGAACAATATTTCCATTGGCATTCTTGATATATTTTTTCTGTTAGGTGTACTATTCAGATATGGTCCAGATTATGCATTCCAAAATCCCAATTCATTGACGCCTGGTTAGCTTCTCCTGTCACCATCTATACAGTTTGGCAGATTGAAATACTTTGGCCAATGCTTTCTCAGTGCAATGGCAAATAAGGCAGTCTTCAGTTCGAGTCTTAGTAACACGGCCAATATGTATGCTCATCTTATCCCTTCCTTATTGATGTACATCATACTTAGATACTGTTGTATTTTGTTTTTCGAATCTAGTCGGGTTTCACCTCTCGAAGAGTTCGATCAGATTTCATTCAAAAGGTAAAAGTAATTAGATCGTCAAGTACTAACAGTTTTCATTACCTGACTAGTATACTATTTTAAACTGGTCGGGATTTCAGACTAGCCGAATTGGTTGTAGTCGAATATGTTCTGACCAGTATGATTAGTTGTAAGAAATACGAACTGGTTGGAGTTATAATTGGGATCATTTTTATATCCGTGATAAACTCTGCACCGACAAGCACTGGTCATAGTGCCCAAAGGTGATTGTGATGGCTAGAGTTAGATGTGGCTACTTGAACCACTTCTCTCATCTTCGTCATCTTCTGGACTCTGCTTTGTCTCCGAGTAAGTATTTGTTTCCGTTGTTGACTAGGATCATGTTCCTTCTTCATTTGAGACTTCGTTCTCAAGACTACTTATTTCCCTGTAAACTTCTCGGTAGACTTATGAGATGCACATACACATGTACGTATTACGTCAATGGCATTTTGTAACTTCTTCGTACAGTGATTTTGCCGATTATATGTCTGTGATTTTTCCGACAAGAGTTTTTCACATTAAATATTTATCTCGTGTTTTTTGATTTTTCCAACAAAAGTTTTTCATGTTAAATATTTATCTCGTGTTCTTGAGTATTCTTTATTGATTTCTCAACAGAGTGTGGTCCAGATTAGCTAGCCCCTTTCTGCCAAGAAATGGTCGACACAGATAACCACGACGTTGTCGAATTCATCATTGTGTTCGTAGTTTAGGGCTTGTCCATCGCTATCTAGTCCTAGTCTTTGTGGCGCTTGTATTTCTGTCTTTTCTTTCCCCCAAATTTTCTTTCACGTGCAGTTCGTCGCACAGTTCTGACGTTTACAATTGAGCCGGTACTCATCAGGCTAATAAGCAGTAAGCACCCCACAAAAATCATGCAAATTAAAATCAATTTGTTCAAA
This sequence comes from Dendrocalamus latiflorus, assembly GCA_017311315.1. NCBI lineage: Eukaryota > Viridiplantae > Streptophyta > Magnoliopsida > Poales > Poaceae > Dendrocalamus > Dendrocalamus latiflorus. The sequence goes on from CM029663.1 coordinate 13,106,264, forward strand.
ACAACACGAGTATATGTCATTACTCATTACCACCTTCTGCCTACCTATTCGAGGTAACCGTGAGATCCTCTGCTACATGCCTACATGTGTCGCACAAGTTGGCTGCTCGGCCAGCGTGAACAGATTCAGGTTAATTCAGAGCAATGAATTCCTGTGTCGTTCGTGTGGCATGCACCTCTTACACGCCGATAATGGTACAGGCAAGCCCACATGCTTCACGGCTTGTTTGGCGAGCAGCAGCGGCAGCAGCGTTCAGCCCACTTGCGTTGAGTCATTGTCCATGCTTCTTATTCTATTCGTTGTAAAACACATGATAAATATAGAGAATAAAAAACATAAGATATAGATTTTAATATAAAAACTTTTTAAAAAATCACGTACGCACAAAGACGAAAACCACTATATAAGAAGATATTACAAGCATAGAAAACGTTGTCGTATCTAACCGTGCGACTATATGGTACATATATACATGCCAGGGATCAGAGTGCTGGATGGAGAAGGAATCCGAATTAGAGTCAGATATACCAGTCATTGCCACGTCTAATATGGCTTAGCGCATGCACCGCTCGGCGCCACATTCGACGCAGTGTCCAACATGAACACGATAAATAATTCGGATCACACTTTAACAATTTTCATCTTGAAACGAATTCGCTTATGTAGCCGAAAATCAAATCCCCTCAAAGTAAGTCTTCACTACCAGACCTTGTAGCTCAAAAGTCCATCGAACAAATCTTCAACAAAAAATACTGGAACAGTCCTATCCAAGCGCTTCTCCTGAAGCAAAATTAAGTAAACCACTAGCAGATCCAAACACACATCAACAAATCAGATGAACAAATCTAGGTCTTTAACCATTCATAACTTCAGCAAAATTTGAGTTTGTGCAACTGACCTCTTGAAATAAATACTTAATTGTGGAATGACATAAGCCAAAATATCACCGGTGGCATTAGATAGCATGTCATGGAATCTGGAATATAAAACTCAGCAAAAATGCTCACTGAAGAGCAACTTGCGTGTGTGGCCATCATGTACATCAAATTGCCAACTTCAAAATTAATTAAATTCCATCACATAGTTAAAACTGCTCATGTAAAACTGTCAAGATGAAAGGAATTATCATGTTGTCAATTTAGTACAAAATGCAGTAGACCTCCATATCGAGTTATGACAACTACATAAACATTGTAGTAACCACGCGAGAACAAACTCATTGCACTTCAATCCTTCATCTCGAACTAAAATTAGAGCAAAACCTTCATTTTTAAATAGCAAAACTCATAGAGTATTATGCTAAGTACCATCTAGGTGTCATCAAAACTTCTAAAATTGAATATTCACTAAGCCTATATAATGGTCGCGCAAGTGATCCAAATTGCAACATGTCTAAACGGTGAACGAAACATCAAATTCAATTATTTGAATAACTGACATTGATTTTTTTCAAAGTCTCATCGGTTAAGCACAACCCATATTAACTCATTGTATTAAAAAAACTACAACTCTGTCTTAGACTCCTTATCTATGGATTTTACCGTAGTAACCCGAAAAGAAGATGGATCATCGAAAAAATCGCTAATGATTAATCCCGTATGGATGCAGCTAATAATAGGTACAACGGCCTGAACTGCAATGAACTCCACCTTCAACAGAAAACATGTAGAGCTAACGACACAATTTTTTAATAGAAGATGACGATCGACTAAGATAGAAGTTCATCGACTAAGATGGCGTAGTACGACGCTATGGCATAGCGCAAGGTAATGTGAGCAATGATGTTGGCAGAACCAATGCTAGAACAATCACCGGGTGGAGTACAGGTCGACGCTTAGTATAGAGTCAAGTCATGAAACGGTGTCGAGGCGAGCCAAATCGCTGAGTTGTGGATGCTAAAATCTTCTGGTACAATTCCTTGTGTACCTAGTAAGAGCTCATAAAAATCTTTGGTACAAATCGTGTACCCTTAGCAGGATCTTCAAAAACCTTCTTGGTAACCTTCCTTGGTGCACCTAGCAAAAAACGTTGAAAAAGAACAAGTCACGGCAACAGGCCATGGACTGTTGCTCCCAGGGATGTGATGCGACTTGCAATCTACTGCTGCTCGCCTTCTTCTCTTTTTTCCTTTCTTTCTTTTTAAGTCTTGGAGCTGCTGGACTTCTCCGGCTTTTATCGACAGGGGGATGGATCGCTTCGGTCTTGCAATCGATTTCTTGCTGACATGGACTGCTGCTTCGTTTCTCTAAGTGGTACAGGACCTTAATCTGCAACACACCGGTGTAGATGCAGACATGAATTTTCTTTCTTCGTTTCAGACTTGGCCTACTGCTTCAAATTAATTTCTGCCGAGTCGGTTCCTTAACGAAGTCTAATTTGTTGGATATGAGCTGCCGGAAATTAGTAGACAGCGTCTCCTCGGAACACGCCCAAGAAAGAAGCAGCAATGATATCTTCAGAGACGGACGACTTCATGCGAAGTCTGATCTGCGCCGAGAGCCGACCGCGTCTTGGCTGCTTTGATGATGCCACACGATGGCCGCCCCAAGAGTTGAGATTGATTCTCTCAGGGTAGCGGAGGGGGGATTGACTCCATTGAGAGGAAATGGGGACACTCTCGGATGGCTTCCACGTCTCCCCTCCCGCACGAATCTCCGCGCGACCGTCTCTCCCGTTTCTTTCTCCGCGCGAGCTCTTCCCCCGACCGCGTCTCCCCTCGACCGCGTCGCCGTCGCCGACCCGCGCGCCATCAACTCCTGCACGCTCGCCTCCCGCACCTGCCACGCCGCCGAGACGCGCCACCGCCGCATCCTCCGCCCGTTTCGCGCCGACCTCCTCCCCGCCGCGCTCGCCCCGCGTCGCCAACGCCACCCTCGCCGCCGCCGACCCGCGCGCCATCAAGTCCTTCGCGTTCACCTCCCGCGCCTGCCACGCCGCCGAGTCGCGCCACCGCCGCATCCTCCGCCCGTTCCGCGCCACCTCCGCAGCCGCCGCATCCTCGAGGTCAACCCCATTGGACAGGTCGAGCTCGGCGAGGGTGGCGTTGGCGACGCGGTCTGCGGAGAGGGCGGCGAGGGTGGCGTTGGCGACGCGGGGCGAGCGCGGCGGGGAGGAGGTCGGCGCGAAACGGGCGGAGGATGCAGCGGTGGCGCGACTCGGCGGCGTGGCAGGCGCGGGAGGCGAGCGCGCAGGAGTTGATGGCGCGCGGGTCGGCGACGGCGACGCGGTCGAGGGGAGACACGGTCGGAGGAAGAGCTCGCGCGGAGAAAGAAACGGGAGAGGCGGTCGCGCGGAGATTCGTGCGGGAGGGGAGACGTGCAAGCCATCCGAAGGTGTCCCCATTTCCTCTCAATGGGGTCAATCCCCAGAGGAGTCCCCTCCCAGGGTAGCAGCTTAGATTCTGAACCCAAAACTCTGATAATAATTGTTACAAAATATATGGTAAAAATAAATGATTAAAAGAAATTGAGATGAGAATTTAACATATAACATTCTTGCAGGAAAAACGACGGACGCACAAAAGCGAAAATTACCATATGGGAAGAAATTACAAGTATGAAAAACTTTGGTGTATCTAATCGTGTGACTACAGAGAGTGCATATATAGACTAGAGGATCAAAGTCCTGAACGGAGAAGTAAACTGAATCATAGTCGGATCGTTAGTTTTGCCATTTTGACACAACTTGGCACAGATACCACTCGGCGTCACGTCTAGCATAGTGTCTGACATGGACACCAAGAAAAATTCGGATCACACTTTACCACTTTAACACTGCATGCGAGCAAACCGCAAGTGACTGGTGCTATAGTCGCCTCTGCTTGTACCGTACCAGTCATTACGAGCCAAAGAGTGGAAAAAACTTCAGAAAGTAAAGAAACAGTGCCCAAGCGTGTTCCTTGCCTGAACATTTTGATTTCGCCGTATGCTACTCTCTTCTCATACATCTGAAATATACAGCTCATCGTCGCCGGACGTGGAGAGGCCGCTAACAAAGAACAACCGTTACCAAACAAGTATGAACAGTTCTAACACGAGCTGGGGCAATACAGAGAATGCATCACACTCATTGTTCGTCACACAGTTACATAGTGAAGCTCCCTTCCCCACCAATTCACCATTTGCGGACATGTATGGGTCTCCCCTGGCAGTATGCCATGAAAGAGCATTGCTCTGTGTAAACCGGAAACCAGTATTACTGAATATTCAGATACTATTCATGGGTGTGCTATTGCCGTCAATACCGTGATATGGTTTCTGAGGTTAAGGATTGATATGCTGCTGCTGCTGAAGATTGATCTGTTGCCATCTCTGAAGATACTTTTTACCATCCGGCAAGAATCAGATAGTCATCCGATAGGATTCAGTTAGCACATTGTGTTTTGATTGATATGATTGTAACAACTAATGTAATCTCTGATGTATACTTACTGCATATATACTAGGAGACCTAAAACAGGCTCCTATTACACCAAATACTCTTAGTGCCGAACCTTTCTAACTCTCTGGAGTGTTTGCAACACGTTGTGACAATGCTCGATGCCAAAACTGATTGGTAAAGACCAGCCGCGCGCTTGCTGTTGTCAGCTCCTCTCCTATAGTACAACATCGCGTCGCTTCCTGGGGTTAGGCTCGGGGTTCCCTTTCCTCATCATCGCCGCGGACTCGCTGTAGTAGGTGCTCCCATCCTGTACAACAATTCCAGCCGATTAGGTCTGAATCATCAGCATGCCACTCATTACAAGATGTTCAGCAAAAAGATTGTTGCAACTTACGTTGTCAGCGTCGACTTCTGATATGATGTCCTTTATATCTCTGCCGTCGAGAAGTCCTTCCTCCCTGAGGGCTTGCTCGAGCTCCTCCTTTGAAATGCAGCTGCCAGGGTACCGGCACAGATGACAAAACTAAGAACCCGGTGCTCTATACACTTGCTAGATAGTATTATGCACCAACGTCTGAGGAATGTAAAGTTACCCGCTATTGTCCTTGTCGAAGTACTGGAACGCGGTTGTAGAATCGGATAGGTAACAGAAAGGGTGAATGGTACCTTCAAATTTCCCCCCCAAAGATTCACTTGTCCCTTTTCTCTGATAGCTACAAAGCTATAAACAGTAAAGTTGAAGTCCCACTAGAAAAACCGAAGAAACAGAGACTAACACAATTGGTTGGCAAAAAACACAGTGTGGTTGAAATGCTGACAACGTGATCGAAATTTGACTGCCAGTCGGAAGATCACTGTGGTCGAAAATCGACTACCGAACGAAAATCACCGTAGTCAATAACTACCGAGACCAAAACCAACGTGATCGAAAATGGATATAGTCGAAACCAACGTGGTCGAACGCCAACAAGTGGTCGAACAACCAACGTGGTCATAACCAGTCGGCAACCAAAGTGATCAACGTGGTCGTAAGCCAACGAGTGGTTGAACAACTAACATGGTCATAACCAATCAGCAACCAAAGTGATCAACGTGGTCGTAATCCAACGAATGGTTGAACAACCAACGTGGTCATAATCAATCAGTAACCAAAATGATCAACGTGGTTGTAACTAACGTAGTTATAAGCCAACGAGTAGTCGAACAACCAACGTGGTCGGAACCATTCGACAACCAAAGTGATCAACGTGGTCATAAGCTAACAAGTGGTCGAACAACCAACGTGGTCGGAAGCCAACGAGTGATCTGCGATCAGTGTGATCAATTTAGCTCAAAAACCAACCAGTGAAATCAAGAATCCATGAGCGGTCAAAAGAGTGAACGTGGTCAAAACCGGTGCGATGTAGTCTGGAATTTGATCGTGATCGAAACCAACGTTATCGGAAAACCGATCGACGTTCCAGACAAAGACTGCACTGGCTGCTTCAGTTTAGACAACGAAAACAGGAAAACGCGAAGTGCTTGGAACACTGAACATGGTCGAAAACGATGCGATGCAATCTGGAACTTGACCGTGGTTGAAACCAATGTGGTCATAAAACTAGTCGATGTTCTAGACAGTGAACAGCGCCAACTGATTCAGTTCAGATGCAAAACAAAAACCAATGGAACTTTCAATCCATAGATCCAAATGAAGTGAAACTTTGCAGAGATCATCTCTAGGGTATTGTGAACCTATTTCAACAAACAATCATTAAAATCATTGCCAAAGATGAGACATTTTTCAGTTTGTTGGAAGGTTACATCAAAACCGAGTCAAAATCAAAATCAGTGAATATATCTAGCTCATGGGTGGATGATGAATAAAATGAGTCTAGATATATTCCTATATGTCACAGCAAGTTAGAATACCAACGAAATTGACTCAAAAACCCTTGGATCAAGAAATCAATCACACTTTGAGATCAAATCAAGAGCAAAACAACTAAATTAAGATGAATCCATAAAAATATGCAAAAATTGATGTATTACTCACTTGACAAGGTTGAGTTTACAACCACTTCGCTTTGAAGGACAAAGAGCACACCATGTGCTCCATTCTCAAAACCCCAACTCTAAACAAGAAGTACATGAGAGAGGGGTAGGGTGGTTAACCCAACATGTCTTTATCCCCACCGCTTTTATAGGTGAGCAACCAGCCAACTCTCTCCAAAATGAACCCTATCCACTATTACAATGGGGAAACCCATTAACCCCCCACACACAGATTTTACTCACTCAAGTTCACTTATGCACGTCTTTCAAAGTGCATAAGTATGCATCTACTAAATCCTTAGCCTTGATCCGTCTTGATCAAACTGGCTTCATCTTAACCTAAACCACTCTCCAACGCATCTCGCCCATGCGCCGTGGTTTTGATCCAAAATAGTTTCCGGTATTTTGATCAAACTACCGAAATGCCCCTTATTGACCCGGTCATCATCATCCTTTACAAGCAATCACCATGCTTGTCATGTGTAGGTACACCATTAGCTTGCCACGTGTCGCTAAGTATCTCTCATCCCAGTTTCACCAAACCATGGCTCACTTGGCCGGTACAAGCCATCTGGCGTCATCCCGCTGTTCGAATTCACCTTCAACATTCCCGCTTTTCTCGTGCGATACTTGATCTCACTATCTCACCCGGCATCATTGATCGTTCTGGGCCTTAACTCCTCCATGAGCCTAGCCCCGATCACTGACGTTGACCACAATTGACTCCAAGAAACTCTGCACATCCAAAGACAAAGAATTTGTTTCCAGGCACAAGTTCTTCACAACTTTATCTACATTAACCAAGACATGCATCATGCAACCTTAATCCAACAACTCATGCCAACCTAAGTAAATCCATGACTCAAATCTCAAATCTTCATTTTCTGCACAAACCAATCCTGACAGAGAGCAATCCTTGCAAAGCCAATTGACCACTTCACAAACATTGCAATGGTTTATCACAATAATAATCTGAACCATCTCACATGGTTCATCAGCAATGTAGAGATGCTCTTCTCTGTCCATTCTGTTCATGTGCATCGTCGCTGTGATGAACACCTCGCAATCGATCGTTCCGTTTCCATCTGCATCGCCCTGAATTTGCAGCAAGCAGCGTAAGTTGAAAAGCATTGTGCCATGTAGTACATCACATGTATTGTAAGCCAAGTGTATACTTACATCTTCCATAAGCTTCTGCACTTCAGTCCCCGTGAGCTTGGTTCCCTGCTTGGCCAGCCCTTTCCGCAACCCGTCGACGGTTATCGTGCCGCTGTTGTCAGAGTCCATGCTCTTGAACATCTCCTTGAGCCCTCTGATCTCTTCGTCCGACCGGCATCCAGAAATGACCTCAGTGCCATGTATTCATTCAGAAACAAGGTAAGTTCATGATAAAACTTGTACTAGTTCTTGAATTCAGAATGACTGAAAAATAACCACGGACCCTTAGCGCGGCTTTCTTGAACTGGTTCATGACCATGAAGTGCTTGAGCCTGTTCATGATGGCATTATCCATCGGCGTATCAGGCGCTTCTCCATCTTCCTTGATCCAAGGATGATCTGAACAACAAAAGAATAACATTTTGCACGGTGTTATAATACATTGACAAAACTGCAAAAGCGAGCTGATATTTCAAATGTTCAGAGTTGGGCATACTGAGGACTTCGTATGCAGAAATTCTCTTCTTGGGGTCGGAGTTGAGCATCTTCCTGACGAGGTCCTTCGCGCCGGGCGAAATGCGCAGCCATGGGTCGCTGGTGAAGTCGACCTGCCCCCTCAGGATGGAATTGAAGATGCCGTGCTCCGATTCTGAAACGGCAAATTCCTCCCGTCGTCATCGTCATTAATTCGGTTCTTAGAACGTAAATGCGACGAGACGGATGAGGAAGATGACTTGCCGGCCCAGAAGGGAGGAACGCCGCAAAGAAGGATGTAGAGGATCACGCCAACGCTCCAGATGTCCGCCTCGGGGCTGTAGCTCCGCTTCAGGACCTCCGGCGCGATGTAGTACGCGCTGCCGACGATGTCCTTGAACACCTGCCCTGCGATGTCGGAGAATTAGTAATGCCATTGATTCATCCACTGATTGATTTGAAGCAATGCCAATGCCGCCATTGCTGTTTGTCTGACAAGAAATGCGTGCGTGCGTTGCTTGAAGAAGACGGAGAGGCCTTGACCGGCGCGTCCTCGTCCTTGCTGAGGAGGAGGAGGTTCTCGGGCTTGAGGTCGCGGTGGATAACGCCGAGGGAGTGGCAGGTGTGGACGATCTCGACGATTGTGCGGAGCAGAGAGGCGGCGGCGCGCTCGGTGTAGTGCCCCTTGGCGATGATCCGGTCGAAGAGCTCCCCGCCAGCTCAGAGCTCCATGACGAGGTGCACGGACTGCTTGTACTCGTAGGCGCCCTTGAGATCGACGATGTTGGGCTGGCCGGCGAGGTGGTACATGATCTGCGCCTCGCGGCGCACGTCCTCGACGTCCTCCTTGGTGGACAGCTTCCGCTTGGCGATGGTCTTGCATGCGAACTGCTGGCCCGTGACCTTTTGCGTGCAGAGGCTCGTCACGCCGAACTGTCCCCGGCCGAGCTCCTTGCCGACGGTGTAGATGCGCCGCACGTCCTCCATGAGCCGGCCGAGCACGGCGCCGATGGGGGCCGGCGCGGATGAGGGGGACGGGCCGGCCGTGAGCGCCCGCGCGGCAGCGTGGAAATCAAAACTAAGCATGTATAATTCGCTAACGGAGGGAAGGCAAAATGTGTTCTATACTTCTGTAATTATGTTCCAATGGCTATACTGCAAAGCTTCGGCTTAATTAGCTTTGGTTCTATGTACTTACGCCATCTTATCTACACAAATATCGCGTGAAATTGGAACATAATAAAGCTTATTGTCGAAGGCAGCTGTGAGAGCAACCATTAACTTGGCCGGCTGAGGCACCGCACTACTTACATCGGTACATGCAAAGCTAGGAAAAACATTGCGTCGCGTTTGTTGCGGTCTATGATCACTCATTATAGCTGTACGATCATGTTGTAGTCGCTATGACCATACTGCCAGTCGTTACGGCCACTCAGTTACTTCTCCGACTACCGTGGTAGTCGTTACGACCACGTTGTGACCGCTTCGATCACGTTTCTAAGCTCTGACTGCATACTCGTAATTTCAACTGAAGTTACGACCACGTTCACCGTCTCTGCGCTGCACTTCCTTCGACCACGTAGTAGGCTCGATCACTGTAGTCGTAACTCGATTACGACCATGCAGTGATTCTGTCGACCACGTTGAAGGCTCTATCAACTGTCGTTGTCGTAACCCTTACGACCACGTTAGCTGCTTCACGATCGTGGGCGTAACTCCTTTACGACCACGTCTTCCCGTTGTGGTCGCTTACGACAACATCTTCTCGCTCTATGACCGTAGTCGTAACTCACTTACGACCACGTCTACTGCTCCTGCGGACACCTCCGTTTAATCATCGTAGTCGTAACTCCGTTTACGACCACGTCTGCGAACACGATGAACTCGATAGATTTTTCAGAGCCAAATCGTTCTTCTCTTCTTTATTTATTTCTCTCAATCACACTGATCATTACGATCACCTTGATCGCTCTCTGTTTTCCTTGCTCTCTGTTTTCTCCTTGCCTCTCGATCACACCGATGCATTGGCTACATCTCTCCTTGCTTCTCGGTACAATGCTCTACCCATTACACCCTTCTCTACGACTACGGGGCGGACTCGTCTACGACTACTACTCCTACGATTCCGACACGAACTCGATAGACTGACTCGTACTCGTACACGACCACGATGACTCATATACGACTTTGACTTCCAACTTATACATGACTTCGATTTCTAAACTGAAAACAAGATTACAAACTCTAACAATCACTTCCTTAATCTTGTTTTCCATCTTGATCATGCCAATCTTCTCTCTTACTTCCGCTTCTTCCTTGCATGCCTGCCTGGGCTAGAGTACCTACTCCCACAGCCACCTTGTCGTTACCCGAGCCTTCCATCTTTCTCCTGCGCATGTCTCGGTTGAGGTCACGCCACCTTCGCTCTTTGCGTTCGCACGTCCAACTAACACTGCTCCCGCGTATCCCGCTTCGGCCTGGAACACTCCAGCGCCTCGTGCACCTCCTCGCCTTGATCTCCCTTTGTGTTGTGTGTGCGTGACCTGCACCAGCTGCATGCACTCCTATGCCTCCTGCATATGGTCTATACCGACCACCCGAGCTAACGCCCTGGACCTTCTCCAAGGAAGCCCGCATGCCTGCATACGACTACTGCGTGCTGCGGTCGGATCTCGCCGCCTTGTGTGCCCAAGCCACTGCTTGCTGTGTGCGCACCTCACGTGTGGGGTTCACCACCCTCAGAGTTTCTGCCCCCTTCTGCGCTAGCTGCGTAGCTATGAATTCCACCGTCTTCAGGCTCTTCCAGATCGCTCTTCACACAAACCGATTTACAAGTTTTCAAAGAAATCTTATACAACCGATTTGGAGATCTTTTCACCTTCATCAATAAATTTCCGTTCTTATCGTACACACGCAAGAACTCATCTTGCAGCACCACCCTGCACCCTCTTTATGTCATCTGCTGGAGACTAAGTACGTTGTTGCATAGACTTGGTATATAGTAAATCCCTGTCAACAACTTCTTATCTCCGTTTTTGCATTGCAACATTATCGTTCCTTTGCCTTTTATCTCCACCGTGGAGCTGTCACCAAACTTGACCTTGCCCTAAACCTTCTCATCGAGCTTATGAAACATGGAGTGATCACTCGTCATGTGGTTGCTTGCTTCATTGTCCAAGTACCACTGATCCGTGTGATCGTGGTTACCTTTCTTCATGCGTAGTTTTGGAACTACATTCTTTTTATTTAGTATCACCATGGCCGGCTCCTTTTCAATATATGAGAAGAGAAGTACTAGTGATTTGTTATCATCTTCTTCGTCTTTGGCGAGGTTCACCTCCTCGTCCTTCTTCTTGCTTTTGCAATCCAAAGTATAGTGCCCAAACTCGTTACAATTGAAACACTTTATATGGTTGTGACATCCTGACACGTAGTGCCCATATTTACCGCATTCAAAGCACTTGACATGTGACTTATCATGGGATTTATCACCACCGCCTTGCCTAGCCTTGTCTCCACGGCCACCCCTGTCCGCCTCGGCCATTCTGGTTGCCTCGACCATGCCACCTTTCGTAGTTGTTTGATGAGCCATGACCGTCTCTTGAATCTCCCTTTAGTAGCAACGTCTGCTCGTTCTGAGATCCCTACTCGTTACTTGACTGAAACCCTTTCAATAACTCTTCATGCACCTTGAGAGAGCGGGTGATCTCCTCTATTGTCTTCTTATCCAGATTGGAGGAGTGCATAAGTGTGGTGACAACAGGTATGTATTTCTCTAGAAGTACGCATAGGTACTTCTTCACCACCACAGATTCCTCCATCTTGTTGTTAAGAGAGTTAATCCGATTGTACAATAAACTCAGCTTGACAGAGTGGTCGCTACGACCACACTGGCAGTCGTTATGACCACTCTGTTACTTCTCCAGCCACCCTGGTAGTCGTTACAATCACGTTGTGACTGCTCCGATCGCACCTCCTAACTCCGACTACATACTTGTAACTTCAGCTGAAGTTACGACCACGTTCATTGCCTCTGCACTGCACTTCCTTCAACCACATAGTAGGCTCGATCACCGTAGTCGGATTATGGCCACACAGTGATTCTGTCGACCACATTGAAGGTTCTATCGACTGTTGTTGTCATAACCCTTACGACCACGTTAACTGCTTCACGACCGTGGTCGTAACTCCTTTACGACCACGTCTTCTCGCTGTGGTCGCTTACGACCACGTCTTCTCGCTCTGTGACCGTAGTCATAACTCGCTTATGACCACGTCTGCTGCTCTTGTGGACACCTCCGCTCGATCGCCGTGGTCGTAACTCTGTTTACGACCACGTCTATGAATACGATAACTCGATAGATTTCCCAGAGCCAAACCACTCTTCTCTTCTTTATTTATTTCTTTCAATCACACCGATCACTCTCTCTATTTTCTCCGTGCCTCTCAATCACACCGATCGCATTGGCTACATCTCTCCTTGCTTCTCGGTACAATGCTCTGCCATTTATACCCTTCTTTATGACTATGGGGCAGACTCGTCTATGACTACTACCCCTACAACTCCGACACGGACTTGATAGACTGACTCGTACTTGTGCACGACCACAAGCACGACCACGATGACTCATATACGACTTCGACTTCCGACTTGTACATGACCTCGACTTCTAAACTGAAAACAAGATTACAAACTCTAACAATTGGCATCCTCGAAAAGAATGAACAGTAATTAGATTTTGTCCATGGGTGGGAAGAATAGACCCATGGGCTCTTTTAGGGAGGCCCATGGTCCCTAAGCAAAGTTACTGTGCAACAATTGTATCGGTTGACAATTGCACACCCGAGGGAATTATCACGGAGACTTTATTCTTTTCGGCTTATGGTTTCTCCAGAGGAAATAAATAAGATGGTTTTTCTGTCATCTTTTTAAAATGGCTCATCAAAACAATTATTTTGAAGTGATTTATCAGTATTTGATTTGTTTATATAAATATTTACGTTAAGGCTAAAAAACATCAAAGAAGAACCCATGCTACTGGTAGTATATTGGATTATTGGTGGACTTTTTCAGAATTTGATCCGATAATCTCGAGTCGGTGTGCCTTAAGACGATGCTCCCTTGGCAAAAACAGTGGCTGTTGTTCCAACTTCCAAGCCCTGGAACACGATTTGAATGCTTATCAAACGATTTCAGTACCAGCATAAAATTATCAACGGGATAGATAGCATGCAGCGCAGGGAGGAGGAGCCGTACCGATCGATGTGGCGTAATCTACTCGGGCACGGCAGCAGAGGCGGGTGGCACGGTTGCCGAGGCACCACTACACTACAGTAGGCAGGGGGCATGCAGCGAAATTAATTATCGTTCGTTGGACAGTTTTCTCAGGGCCCAAGCTACCATGAAAGGAAAGAAAAGAAAGGTGCAGCTTTACAGGTGTGAAAAAGGCTGCACGCGCACCAGGCACACTCGCGCCAAGGGGAAGCGGATCCTTTGCCTGGCAAAGCCAGAGACCTACATTGCAAACCATGAGACAGTAAAGCAAAATATTATAGCTGTTTTGAAATAGCTGTATTAAAAATACGTTTTATGCTGCTTCCACTGTAGTTAAAATATATTTTATCCTGCTCTACTGTTACTGTAGCAGAAGATCTAAGCTGTCTATTTGAGATCCAAGAGCTAAGATATGCCCTAAGGCATGGTACTACTCACCTTTGCCATGCAAGCAAAGGCTGAGGATACTTGCCCCGCCAAAGGAGGCACACTTTCAAGAGATGGTGATGGGGTGGGGATTGCCCCTCCCCTCCCTCCGTCGCCGTCCTGACCTCACCAATCTTCCCCTTGCCCCATCTCACAAAGGCTAACAAGGAGGAGCACGTCTTTCTTCTCGTCCTTTATAAGGATTCGATCTCTATAAAAATTTCTATAGAAGTTAAAAAATACTTCATATGTATATTTGAAGATATTGTACAGCTATATTCATTAATTTATAAGTATTTAGGTAAATTTTTTGAAAAATATAATAGATTCAAAATGTAATTTATAATATAAAGATACATATTTAGTCCAAACACATATTTTACATTCAAAACTATAATATATAAATAAAAGTAATATATTTTTAGTATCTTAGTAGGTCCCACAAGATCCCATGAGAAGAGTTTGTCTTCCGCCCTTGCTCCGCTACGATAAGAGCAAGTATTATAAGAGGCTGTAAGCTGGCTGTATGCTGAGGTGGAGGAGAGAGAGGAGGAGAGAGAAGAGAGGTGGGCTGTAAGCTTACAGCCAGCTGAAGCACAAGAACCAAGAAACTTTGTGAGAGGAAGGGGTAGGTCATACAGCCTTCAGCTGGCTGTAACTACTATATGAGTAGGCTGAAAAGTGAGTTGTAAGTATTCATACAGCCAGCTGAAGGCTGTATTATAAGACTTGCTCTAACGAGCATTCTCATCCCCCCATAGGGGGGATTTTCTGCGGAAGGAATTGCCATCACAACCTCCTAGTGTTGCCAGTGAAGACGTCATAGTTTTCCCATTACGGAGGGCATGTATAAAATGCAAAATATTTGTATAGAACATTTTTAATTCTACAGATATTAGGAAAAATCTCGTGTTCTAAATGGTGCTCAGTAACTTTCAGATTTTCCTAACTCTAAAGTAGAAGCAACACTCATACACATGTATCTAATGTTACGGGTAAGAGCACCCATAATGTTGAGGCAAAACAACCTCTAAGAGGAGAGAGGTAGTCGTAGAGGCCGCCTCCATACATTACAAATGTTGGCCTCCAAGAGTTAGAGACTAGCATCGCCTCTAGGCCAGAGGTAACCTCCTCACACTAAAATATTTGAAGCACCTACTTGTCAGAAGGGTTTAGATGACAGGAAGAAAGATTTTTTATCTAGTTTACGGGGCCTACATTATAGATAATACGAATGTTACACGTTGTAGATGAAATTGATAAACTTAGGGTGTGTTTGGTTGCTGGGATGAGGTGGGATGGAATGGGATGATTCCTTTGACCAAACCCATCCATGTGTTTGGTTTGAGGGATAGGGTGGGATGGAATGGTCCAAAGTGGGATGAGCCTGTGCAAATTTAGAGAATATTCTTCTTAGATGCTGGACTATGTGGTTCCACTTTTTTTGTGGAACCATCTCATCCCATCCCCATCCCATCCCATCCCACTCCATACCAGCAACCAAACACACCCTTAAAGACTATCTACGGATCTCACTGCACAGTACTCGCGTACACGTGGTAGCACTTTCCTCTATCAGAATTACACTGCCCATGCATGTTGTAGTACACTGTAGAGTACTCCTGCATGCATGATACACCGTACTAGCACTAGGCTGTGTACGTGTACACGTGTGCCAGCACGGCTTTTGATTCTTCGCTTGCCAAATCTCCATGCACGTGTGCCATACATGGAGATCGATGCACGCAAGTAGATTGCACAACAGATGAGAATTAATCCATAGCTGACTGCAAGGTGCCCATCATTTTACCGGCCATGTGCTCACCAAATCTCGTTTGATTTCATCGAATGACCAAGCCCATGGCTCTCATCTTGGAATCATTCACGTATTTAGTATTATAGCTATTTTTTTCAACTTTAGCCTTTTGCCATCTATTTTTATTATCTTAGATAAGCGACATACGGCACGTATCACTTGCTACACCTGAAGAGCTCGGCAGGAGTGAACGAATGCGGCAGACGAGACAGTCCGATGCTACCGAGCTGTCACCCTACTTGGTAGGTGCTGATGCGATAGCTTGGCAGTGCCGGGCCCGCCTCACTTACCGCGCCCACCCGCCCTGCTGAGCTCTCCAGACATGACAGGTGACACGTGTCGCTGCCACGCCTTCCAAGATCGAGGATGGAGCTATTTTTACAAAAAGATGTTATGGGATCAATATTTAAAAATATAGCTACAGTGCAAAATATGTTAGCAGTTTCCCAAGAGTTTTTGCTCAATGATAAGACATGAAACGACCAAAAAACACACATATATAGCCCCGCTTCAAATGGCTAAAGCTTCTGGCTTTTTTAGCTTTTATCTTATTTAAGCCAAAAGCCATTTGAAATACACCGGTTTCTAATTTTGGCTTATTTGTATCTTTTTTTGGCTTTTTTGCACTTTTCTTTGTTCTCCGTATTCCTTTGTATTGTCCGTTACGATATAACATTTTTTTAATTTTTTCTCATTTGTTCTATTTTGTTATTAGCAGTACAGCACGTTACTAGCTAGCTCTTATCTAGATCTCATTTTAGTTCCATCCACATATACAGTTATACTACAATATACCTTAGCTAAGAAGGAATAAATGCCTTTTGACATATTTGGCACCTGCTAATAGTATATCAATCGATCTCTAACACCGCTGCAAACAAGAAATTAATAATTGTTGGGCAATCGTTGCCTCGAAAAACCAAATTAAAATTACACTGCCGAGTATGGAGTGTTTACTAACGTGACATTTAAATGAGAACAGACGTACTACTACAATAGCTAAAAATAAAAACAAAAAAAAAAGATGATATCTATATCTTCTTTTTTGTTGCTTTTACGAAGCCAAACAAACTATCGATCTTTTTCTACCTGTTTTGTCTTCTCAAGAAAACAAAACTATCGATCTTTTTCTACCTGTTTAAGAAGAAAACAAAACTATCGATCTTTTTCTACCTGTTTTGTCTTCTCAAGAAAATGATTGGCTCAACACCTCAGTTTCAAAGCGACGTTTTTTCCACTTCTCTGTCACTCGATGCAATAGGACAAACACTAGATCTGATGCATCTCCCCGACTCATGGCTTATGCATTCTTTCAATAAGGCAGGTGATTTTTTTTATCGTCTTCTTAAAAATATTTATTATGATAGTTGTTGTGACTACTGGTCAAACAGTAAATTAGAAGAGTGGTAGAGTGGTTATGATGGATGAATTATGCTCTCCCTCCTCCATATCCAGGGCGTACACACACACACATATATATATATATATATAGACACACACACATCTATAAAGTATGATTACAATAATATCCTTGCAGTCATGCACCCTCTAGAGAGGCATACATGTCATTACACATATTTTACTGGACCTTATAACCCCAAATAGATCGGATGGGTTTAGATGGGAGCCATCCCTACTACAATATTATTTTCGAAACGATTTATCAATTTATCGACATTTGATTCACTCGCGAGCTGAAAAGCCCATCATCGCCAACAAAGCTTCAACAATTTTGAACCGAATCATGACCAAATAATCAACAAAAGGGTATCTCGAAATTGACGTGCTTAGCTTGAGCAACAGCGGATCCATCTGGGCCGCTCGTTACTAATACATGCATGTTGATTAACGGCCCAGATAAGCCTACGACCAGGCGAGCCCAGCCACTCCCCGAGCTAGCCCGCACGCCACACGCTCGGCCCCACGGATTCTCATGAACCGTCAGGATCGACTCCGCCGGCGCATGA
The DNA here is from genome assembly GCA_017311315.1 of Dendrocalamus latiflorus. Taxonomy (NCBI): domain Eukaryota; kingdom Viridiplantae; phylum Streptophyta; class Magnoliopsida; order Poales; family Poaceae; genus Dendrocalamus; species Dendrocalamus latiflorus. The sequence goes on from CM029663.1 coordinate 13,123,794, forward strand.
TGAAGTGGCATGATCAGACGATCTCTGACACTCCGTCCTGAGAGCCACTACAGCTGGGGGAAAAATGAACAGGGAAAAGTTGAAATTGATATCGGGAAAAGTTTACGACTTACGAGCTTTCACGCATCCTGTTGTTGTTTTGCGAAAAAAATGTAATAGAAATTGGATTTGTCGTGACGCGAAGGATATGATTGGGAATCGGTGGTGCTCCCGAGGGGGGTTAGTTGAAGAGATAACGAGGGGCTTAACAAATCCTGGGAAACGGTGCAGCGGTTAGTAGAGAATTATCAAAGCCAGGCGAGGAAAATCGCGCCAAATGCTCCTGATCGTTTGTGCCGCAGCCTGCTCGGCTCTTTTGCTGCGCTACTCCTCGCTGGTCAAGGCAATTCAGTCTGCGCCACAAACAAAATATTTTCTCGGTTTAATTTTATTTGATCCATTTTGGTGGAAGGATCTTCCATTGTCTTTGTGTTCTTAAAATGATTGAAGTATTATTTATAATTTCTTAAAAAATACTCGTGTCTAATTGCAACATAATTACTACTACTCACTACCGGTGTACTTTTACATTCTGGGCTGCTGGCTACCGTTTCGTAATCAAAGTAATCTCTGATATTTGAGTGTATACAAAAATAGTTGGCTCAATTGAGATCATGCGAGGTGTTTCTTTTTTCTTCTCCCAAAAGAGTGAATTATTATAGCCTAGAGTAGATAACAAGTTCTTTTTTACTACTAATCCAATTGTAAACACATAAAACTAACCAACCATCGTGATTAGCTAGCGAAGAGAGGAGGATGAGCATGAGAGCAAGTACATTAGTATAGCCAACTAGTGGCTATAACACTTGTTCATTTCATCTATAGCTTTCAAAAAAATAGTTCATACAATAAGGTAGCTATTACAATAACTATTTGGCCTCACGTGTAAGAAAGTGAAATGCATATTTTTACGTGCTATAGCTAGCTGTAATTTAGGCCCTGTTTGGTACAGCTTCACCAACAGCTTCATGAGCTGTTTTTTGCCAAACACTCTTTTTGCAAACAGATTCATGGATGAAGCTCCTTAAATCATGCTCTCACAAGGGAATGGGGTGGGGTGAAGCTGAAAATAGTAGTTCTTCACAGCTCTCTCCCTCAGGCTCGCAGTTCTAGGAACCCACCACCCTTGTAGTTGACAGAAATTACAGCACTTTTGCCACTGGGTCCCCACGCCTGTTTCCTCTCATCCCGTTCGCACTGATTTTAATTTTTTAATTCATACTCATTCAAATATATTATTTTTTAATTCATATGACCATATACAAACATACAACTCCAAATGTTAGAACAAGTCAGGTAGACAGGGGCATCTTGGACAATTGCCCTCTCTCAGCCATGCATGAAGCTATTGGTGAAGCTGTTTTGCCAAACAGTTTTCCAAAACAGCTTTAGCTTCACCGGTGAAGCTGCTTGTGAAGCTGAAACAAAAAAAACAGCTTCACTAGTGAAGTTGAGCTGTGCCAAACGGGGCCTTAGTAGCCAGCTTCTTTCTCTCTCTTCCTTTCTCTCTCTACCACATAAGATTTGATTGATATTATATTTGCTATAGCCTGCTGACTAAGTTTTATTGTACATGCTCTGCTTCGAGAGTAGCCCACTGTGGGTGCGGCGGCAGAGGATGGCTCCCGCCAAGAGATTATTGGTATGGTCCAAACGTCACTCCCCAAGAAATCATTGTAAAATGGCCGGAATTCGAGGCATTGCTAAGCTGAACTCCCCCCTCCTGCCGCCTGCTGGTGCTGGTGGGGTGGTGGACTCTCCCCGCTCCACCGTTTCTCTTTTTGTCCTCCCCTTCACCCAAGCAGTAACTACGGAGCACTTGCTTCCTCAACCCAACAGGCCACCACGCACCCACCCCTCCTCCCACCTCGCAACTCTGTCGGATTACTACTCGACTGATCAGAGTCTCAGACAATGCAAAGATCCTAACTTTTTTTTTACAAGACCTCTCCTCTGCGCGCTCTTGATTTGCTTGCTTGCTTGCTGCTGCTGCTGCTGTTGGTGGTAGTGGTGGTGCCTGTCTTCGGAGAAAGAATCCTTGCTTCTTCTTGAGTTTGTTGGTTGGCGGTGTGAGGTGAGGTGAGGAGACAGATAGTAGCACCGTGGTGCATGGTGGTTGATGGTGGTGGTGGATGACGAGTAGGCGAGGAGGAGGAGCGGCGGCGGCGGCGGACGATGTGCGCGGGGCGATGCCGGCCTTCGGGGATGCTCAGCACACCATGTACGTTCCCGCGCCGCCACTTCTTGGACACCCTTTCCCCATTTCTTGACGGTTTCTTCTCCCATTTACCTGCTCATTTGTGCTTGCTCTGTGTTGTCTCAATTGTCTGCATACGATGTGATATGATCCCTGATTGGTTAATTGATCATGGTACGCATGGATTGCGGTTGATTGCTTCTGCTTTTCCAGGAGGAAAAGTTGATTGCTTTTCTTATTAGCTCTTGTCAATGTGGACTGTGGAGTATGATTACCTCTAGCTCATGTACCGTAATGATTAGAGGGTGGGGTAACTTTTGCTAGTGTAGGAGGTTTTCGGTTGCTGCTCCTTGTTGTTCTTATGCTTGGGGAGTGCAAGGACTAAGGAGCAACAATTCTTATCCCTGGCTGACATGGTATGATAAATTCGTTGGTGCCTGGTCAACTTTCTCAGGGGCTTATCACTGATCACTGGACCACATATATGTCTTCCACCAGGGTGCTGGAAATCAGCACTATAGTAGGTCCATAGTGTGATTCTTGTAATGGAAAATAAATTCATAGATTGCTTCGGTGATTGTTGCTGAATAGACATTAAGTGATGGGCATAGGATATATGTGATACTCAAGACAAAAGAACAAAAGAAAAGTGTTTCTTGTATGCAGTACGTACATTATTTTCTGACCTGTATCTAATTCTGGCGAGCAATGTTTTTTCAGCCACACAGATGTGAACAGCATGCAACCTTCTCAAGTTACCAACTTTGGGGCTCTTGCACATTCTTCTGGATTCCGAATAGAAGACTTTGCTAATCTTAGTACAAGTATGTAGCTCTGTTTTCAATGAAATATGCTAGAACCTCTTTCATATGATGTTTTGTAGGCCTAGAAAGAGTAAAGTCCATTACCGGTCCTTAAACTTTTTATACTGTGTCATCCCGGTCCATAAACTTTCAAAGTGTGTCATCCCGGTCCATAGACTTTCAAAGTGTGCCATTACTGCGGTAACAACCATGGACCGGGATGACACAGCATAAAAAGTTTAAGGACCGGGATGACACAGCCAAGACCCGTAACGGGCTAATTTTGATACCCAAAGAGTGTTTAGGCACCGGGATGACACACTTTGAAAGTCTATGGACCGGGATGACACAACATAAAAAGTTTAAGGACCGGTAATGGACTTTACTCGCCTAGAAACTTCAACTATGGGTCATATGCGCTTTTCTGTTTTGAGAAAATAGTTTTGGCTGTACAGTTACAATTCCCTATCATAGATGTCAATGAAGTAGTTCTGTCGAGTGCGGATGTACATGAACTACTAAAACCGTCTGTTGACTGCCTGTGGCTTGACTGTTTCTCCTTTATTTTCTGATCTTCAGATACTTTGTTCAATCTGAAGCCAAATACTCATAACATTATCAATGACCCCCTTCAGTTTGGAAATTACGGAAAGGTATGCAGGCCATGCACGATTATTCCTGGTGACGGATCAAACACCCATTTATTAAGAGAGATTCCATCTGCTGTGGGAATTGATGCAGTCTTGCACTCCTAATTGCAGTCTATTTCTCCGACTGATATAACTACAGCAGCAGCAGCAGCAACAACAACAGCTGATCCTCAGGCACTCGTACAGCAAAAGGGAGCACAACCAAATCTAGTAGCTTTAAGGACCGGTAACATTGAGAACTGGGGAGAGTCAACTATGGCTGATACAAGTCCTAGGACTGATACATCAACGGATCCAGACATTGATGAGAGGAATCAGATGGTACCTACCACTCTGAGCTCACTGTTTTGTCAGTCTTTTTTTTTGTGATGACATGCTTGATGTTTACACAATTATTCATACTTATAGGTTTTGGAGGTTTAAAATTTCTTTCAAAAGTCCTTTGCAAAGAATTGCTTGAATTTGACATAAGTACATTTTTTTTGAAATGTCAATATTATATACATGTATAAATGCCTTGAATGAATTTTTAGGTGATAATGTTCCTATGCGCATCTAGGATTGTGCAATTGATAAATCCATTGTGTGTAGTAGTTCCTTTTTTTTTCCTTCTTATTTAGATTAGCCATTGCACGGTAGTACCTTGTTGCCTATGACTTTCTTTAGCACATGGAAGCTTGATATATATCCATCCTCCTTAACCATGTAACCGATTGAATTTAACTCCCCATTAACACAATTACCGAAATAGTTGTTGCAATGGTTTTTTCACTTGACTGGTTATCTGCTTAGCAGTTTGAACAAGGACAACTTGCTGCCCCTACAGCTTCTGATTCTAGTGACAAATCAAAGGACAAATCAGATCATAAGGTACTCTTATCACTACACATTTGATGCTTTCATCATGTGTTAACCCACTGTTGAAAGTAAAGGTCTCTTTTCCAACAGACACTTCGTCGTCTTGCCCAAAATCGTGAAGCTGCCAGGAAAAGCCGTTTAAGAAAGAAGGTAAGTTTGTATGTTCTTGAAATGTTCACTCCCATCAGATTCCATTTATGTTATGCTCTCATCACCTACTGTGGTAACACACTACTTCATTTAAACAATGTATTACATATTTATTTGAATTTGAAGCTTTATTAGTATACCATGTATCTGTTTTCCACACAAAATTGTGTGCCTACTGCCTAGCTCATGATTGTATTTGCAATGGTAGATTTGATTAGCATATTTTTTGTGTTATGATCTTGATCTTGTAACTCAATATGGTATCAGAGTCAAGAGCTAAGTTTAAGACCCAGTTGGCGTAATTAAAAAATAATAATTGCAACTCACTTCTATTCTATATTTTAGGCTTGAGGTGCTTACATGTGAGTGGGAGTGTTGAAGTATAAATGAATTGCCCATCTTTCCTCATAAGTGCATGTAACTCAATACTGTTGGAAATTAGACGGTGTCAGCAACATTTCCATTTTAATTCCAATTATAACTAAGCACAAGAAAGTATATATACAACAATATGAAAATGACATGAAAGTACATATATTATCTCTTAAAACAGATAAATGATTCATATCATTAACATATGGCAATGTGATAAATGATTCATACCATTAACATTTGGCAATATGCTTAATAAAACACAAATGTGAGCATTTAAAATCTGCATAATGCATAGATTAACAATTTTAGCATTGCTCTCAGGTGAGGAGTTGCACAAATTTAAAGAAAACTTGGCCTTCTACCACTCTTGTCTTTTCCAACAATCACAGTGACAATTACTCAAGATTCTGCTAGTTTGACTAAGCAAACATTACCTTAGTGTAGTATCAATGTCAAGAGCATACAAAGACAACATATTTCGACCGAAATCAGCCACTATGTAGAGTAATGCTACTGTAGAAACAACATATATATACGGCAATGCAAAATCAACATATATATATTTTCGGCAAGGCCTAACAACAGCAGTATGCAGTACTGAGCAGAAGATAAAGAATCGGCAATTGACAGAGCTACCAACTACACACAACAGAGGTAATCAACAAGTATATGAAAAGATCATACTAGCAGAATGAATCTAAATTGTCACTGCTATTTCAATTTGACAAAGATCCTCATCGAGCAATCAAAAGCCCACAATCTATCATGTAATAGTTTTCCCAATGCCAATCAACAATCAAATATCAGAGATAATAAATGGATGATTTAGCACGGCACACTAATGCACAATAGAGGTAAAAAGAGTAGAGATTAGCTCACAGTGTGGCGGCAATCCAAGCCACCGAGATGCAAAAGGGGCTAGGCTCGTCAGAGAGACGATGTCCTAGAAAACTAATCGTTGGGGAATACCAGGATATCACCGGGGAGGTAATCGGAGATATAAAGCCCTACTTCCCAATTCGGTACTCACCAAATCACGAAGCCGAGGCGCAAGTCGTTGCCGCACAAAGATCACAGAGAGTTCGGGAGGTCACCAAGCACACGGATCAAACAACCAGATGCCACATTTCCCTGAAATCAGGGAGCCAATCCGCATAGCCAGCAAGAGCCCGCAAGAACGCGGATCAGAGCTAGGCTCTCAGAAGCAGAGATTCGGAATCCCAAAGATTGGTGAGGTAGCTGAAGCCAAGCCGTCGCCGATGTCGAAATTAGCGACGGAAAACAAATCACCGCCACCAGATTTTGGTTCCTGTGGTTAGCTCTTGAATCTGCTCCTTGGCCTCTCCATGCTCTTGATTTTTTAAAGGGAAGAGATGCAACTGGAGATGAGGCAAACGACGCAGCCGAACGGCTGCCGCCCTTACTGCATGGGAGATGAGGGGTGAATGGATCGGGATCCAGTGAGATGCTTGGCTCACGTCGCTCATATCCCTTCCCCTCTCTATTACAAATGGGCCCCACCGGTTTTCTTTTCCTTGATTTTGGGTGGGTTCTTTTGGGTTGATAGTTTATGACTTATAGATTAAATATTTGAATTTTGGCTGTTTGCAAGAGGTAGTACACAGAGGGAAATAGTCGCATGTAATTTTGGCCAGTACAGCTGAATTCAGTACACTTTTTATTATAATTTTTCTATTGACCTCATCTTGAAAAAACACACCATTTAAAAGTTAGTTACTATAGACAATATAAGCATAAGTCAACTTTAAGCCCAAAAGAATCCAGTCTTTCTTTTAAGTGAAAATTTGGGGAAATTCCCAAAGTGCGCATCAAATACTTCAACAGACCGTACCTTTTTTTCGTTTCTTCTATAGTTGCACTATTTTGGTAGAGTTGATTTGCATAGTTTAATCATTTGTTTTCCTCAGGCATACATCCAAAACCTTGAGAGTAGCAGATTGAAACTTGCTCAGATTGATTTGCATTGTTTTATTATTTGTTTTATTCAGGCATACATCCAAAACCTTGAGAGTAGCAGATTGAAACTTACTCAGTTAGAGCAAGAGCTTCAGCGTGCTCGCCAACAGGTGGAAGCTTTATATTTCCATTCAGGATTTATCATAAGTTTCTGGTGTTAAACATGCAGTACCGAAATTTGACCAATGCATTCTTCTTCAGGGTATTTTTATTTCGACGTCGGGAGATCAGTCACACTCAATGAGCGGAAATGGTAATAGTATACTCCCATGTCTTTTTTTCTTTTCTAAAATTTTAGGCTAATGTAAGCAGTAGTGTGTACTGTATTTTGTTATGTAACTTCTAATTGCCCTTTTCTTGGGTGCTCCTTAGAATGTAGGAGATAAAAATAAGGTGGACACAAGCAACAACCGAAACTAGCTACCATGACATCTAGCATATGCTTATATACCTAGAGAACTATTGTACCTTTGTGTAAGATTATAGGTTTACAAGCAGTATTACCATTGGCAAAGCTCTAAAATTTTCTGTTTGATAGCATTATACTGCCAATGTTTTTTTTTTATGTTAATGTTCTCTGATTTGTAGGAGCTTTGGCGTTTGACATGGAGTATGCACGGTGGTTGGAGGAGCATAGCAAGCATATCAATGAGTTAAGGGCTGCAGTCAATGCACATGCTGGCGATAATGATCTTCGGAGTATTGTTGATAGCATAATGGCACACTATGATGAAATATTCAGGCTGAAGGTTGTGGCAGCCAAAGCAGACGTTTTTCACGTGCTGTCAGGAATGTGGAAGACCCCTGCTGAGAGGTGTTTCATGTGGTTAGGTGGCTTCCGATCATCTGAGCTTCTTAAGGTACCGATCTAGTATTATTTTTTTGCACGAACAATTAAATTCCTTGACCTTTCGGGTCATGCCTGTAAACTCCAACGCTCCCGCTTAATGGGACCTTTTCTTTTTCATCGACCCATAATTTTGCTTACTGTCTTAAAATGTTTTGTGGCTGCACTCTATTTAATAATGTTGGGTTTATACTTGGGCCCCATATATACGATGAAAAACTCTTTCACTTTTTGACTGGATGGACTTGGAAGTTAGAAAAACTCATATGTCATCAAGCCCATATTTCTAGTTGTAGAGATTATACTATTGTGCTGGATTTTATATATTATTTCTTGTTGAAGTTGCCAATCTAGTTATGGTTATCTTTTCACGGTCCGTACAGAATTCAAGATGATAAACTTCTGACCAATACTTACTATGTTCCCATCTAGTTCTTTTTATATTAACATTTCTGTTGCAGTTACTTGCAGGTCAATTAGAGCCTCTTACTGAGCAGCAGCTTGCTGGTATATGCAACCTGCAACAGTCCTCCCAACAAGCTGAAGATGCTCTTTCTCAAGGGATGGAAGCACTACAACAGTCCCTTGCAGAAACCCTAGCATCTGGATCCCTGGGCCCTGCAGGATCTTCTGGTAATGTTGCAAACTACATGGGACAGATGGCAATGGCTATGGGAAAACTTGGCACCCTAGAAAACTTCCTACGGCAGGTAACTGGTGCAAACCATGTAGTTGCTTATGTCATTACATAGTATTATTCTCTTTCCTGTGCTTAGTTTGTTGGATATTATTAAAGGTGTTTGTGCACAGACTATTTGGCTCATGTAATATCTCGTGGAGAATGATATTTGGGAGCAGCATAGCCAACCTTACTCTGAAATGTAACGCCTACATGATTTTTGCTGTATTGAAAAGACTATCTAAATGGTACTAATAAATAATAAAATGCCAAAAGAAAGGTAGATATGTGGATTTTAACTGTACATTTCTACTTAACTAATGCAGCAAAGAATAAGAACCATTATGTAAGGGGGGGATAGCAGAAAATGCAGAGAAGAAAAATGTATATTTCTATTTCAACTCTTGATTATCTGTTTAACAAATGTCTTATCTGCAGGCTGATAACCTGCGACTGCAAACTCTTCAGCAAATGCAACGCATATTAACCACTCGGCAATCCGCACGAGCTCTACTTGCAATAAGCGACTACTTCTCCCGGCTACGTGCCTTGAGTTCCCTTTGGCTCGCCCGCCCACGGGAATAAATTGAACCAATTCATAAGTATGATATTGTTAGGTACTGTATCTTTAATTTTATATTAGTCTCGTAGGAATCCAGGTATTCCCTACTCCCTATATTCTTCACTGTTCATGTATTGGTGAGAGATTTGGATCAGAATCCTTTCATGTATTTGTTCAAGTGAATGTTCAGTGCGTATTGTAGTCTGTAGATGATATCATATTACGAGTTATCGGACAAGTCTGTAACATTTTTGAAAAAATGGAGATGTAAATACTTGCAGAATAATTGAAGATCTTATCAAATGATGATATTGGAGGGTACGGTAGGCTACGAAATCATGCAAACTGGCAATTGGAGGATACATTTCGAGAATTCAAACGCTTGATATATTTTGGCTTAGTTCCGATTTTCCCAAGAAATGAAGAAAATCTCAATACCGCACGTACCCTGCTTCAAGCACTAATCAATAATCATCATCGATTCCCTTTGTATTGGGCATGCATCATGCTAATTATGGTTAAGAATTTAATCATGCAATTTGAGTTATGACTGTCTTATCATCAGCACGTCTGAACAAAAGATGTATAGAAGTTATCCTAGACTTCCCACGCTTTTCAAAGTTGCATGACCTAGATGTGAAAATATGAACTCAACAAACCTGTAATTTTCCAAGTCAGAAAGGTGCTTCATATACATAGGGAACTTCACATTTTAAAATTTACCTATCCTGAATCTGAATTTAAATAAAGCGGTTTGTATACACAAGGAAGTTACACATGGATCAGACGGTGTTCACGTTGGAGCAACTTGTTCTTGAACAAGATGGAATGGTGCTACCGTCAGGGGCAATAGGACCAACCATGGACATCGTCAAGCAGCAGCTTTTCCACGTTGTACAGGAGCTCGAAGGGAAGCTTTGTAGGCATCATCTGACTTCTCAATGCCATCAAAGAGGTAGCAGAAAGGTGGCGTCCTGATATATCTTCCTGAACCGGGAACAGTGTTCAGAATGCCATCCTCCCATACCACTTGTCCCCTTGAGATCGTGACTTCTACCATTCCCTACACCAATTGAAAAGAAACATCCACGAGTTAGATTCGAGTTTTATGTCAAATACAATTGTGAGCAACGAGGAACCGACCTTTCCTTTCCTGCCCTCATGCACATTTGTGTTGGACCTTGAATGGTGTGTGTGGGCACCAATCACAAAGCTCCTTTTGGGATTTAGGTGATGATATCTGTATCAGATCCTTCCAGGATTGCTCCTTTCAGAAGGTATATGTTGAAAATCTTGGCGCTGAAAAGATTTCAGTAATTTGTATCAATATACTTTAATTAAATAGTGGGGCATTTGACTTAGCTACTGAATTTCTGCCATACCATTCTGTGCTTCTCACTCTTACATAATCAGTGACAGAAATCTGGCCAGTCTCCTGCACACATTGTATGAATGTCAGAGAACAGAAATACTGGAAATGAAACCAATGGATTACCGATTAGCTAATTTCTTTTAGCACCATCAAAAATTTTCCTTAAAAAGCCATTGAAAATCTTAACAAACCACCATGCTATCATTCCCTTTTCTACTAAATTATTACCCCTAAGGATTACCATTTACACCATTGGGAATATTCCTGAAATCATCAGAGCTGAAAGCTTTCTGCGTGGAGTTGAAGGTTCAATGATCAGTTCCGACAAGCTGCATGAAGCAAAGAACAATTAGATGCTTATGCAAGAGAAGTTTCCTTCCCCATAGTAGGCAATGCACAAGTTGTTTTTAGCAAATAATATGCCATTATTGTTTGCCAACTCAACTCCAATTCTCACTAAAGGGAAAGAAATATGTTAAGAACTCTGCAACTTTAGGGATATAACGCATCACCTGTTAAATTCCTAATGAAAGAGCAGCTTGAAGTGCTTTATTATGCCCTGCTTCCCTGATTGGAGGATTCATCACATACCTAGAAGCATCATGTGAGACAAAAGGAATCATAATTACATAAATATATTATTGAGTTTGTGCTTGTATGTACTTTGAAGCAATTGTGAAGTCAGGATCCCAAAGCCAAGAATCATCAAGGACTAGCCTAGAAACCACAGGTTCACCGATGACTCTCTGCCCTGCAAAGTTTTAAGTTTACATCAACTTGCAGTTTGTTTGTCAACTTTTAGAAATGTTACCAAAATTAAATTAACTTAAGTATTTGGGACATGATCAATTGAATGGGACCGTCCAGTTCACCAGGCCCCATCAGGTTATTTGAAACCAGCCAAACCTCTGGGACTCTGGTCTGGGACTACAAAGCAGAAACTAACCAAAGGATGCATCTTTCTAGGGGACTGTCTATTCATGTTGTGAAACTACATGTTCATAGGAGAACTCTGGCTTGTTTGCGTGCATGAGAAACTTTTTTGCAACTAAAAAGGTCAGGCAATTTACCTTGTCTTTTAGCCTTGGCTATCTCTTCCATTGCATCAATGCTCATTACATGAACAACATACAGTGGTGTATTGATGAACCTTGCTAAGCGAATTGCCCGGGCAGTTGCTTCTCCAACCAACTGCAGAGAGTAAGAAAAAAAGCCTATTGAAGCTTTTATGTGAAAGTTATATTGTTTTTAGTTTTGCATGAGCTGAATTTTCAGTACTAATATGAGGGTGTGATACGACCGTCATGTAAAATACGGTACGACTGCACCCGTGTGGTATGACCACACTTTACATGATGGTAGGACCGTTGTGAGGGGTAAAATCTTGATTTATTTGTTTTTTTGGAGAATTTATTATAGGTTTCTAGGTTTTGATATTCATAATTATTTATAGCTATTTGAGTGAAAGCATTGTAGTCTTGAGAAGGAAAATTTTTTTAGAAAGAACTTTGATTGTGTAAGCTCCTATCACTCCCTTCTCGTCGCTGGTTTCCATCCTAGGAACCTGAACATGCTGTTGATGTCATTACCACACACGTCAAGAGTTCATGGTTGCACATGACCAATATCCTAATGACAAGGTCGCCTCGCTTGTTCTCTTGTTTCAGTAGTCGTAGGTGACAGGTTCCATCAGACGCTTGTGTGGATTTCCACTGAGGGTTCCTGCCTGGCACATCATTGGCCCTGCCATAGCAACCAGCTGTCTGCATGACATAGAAATGCCAGCTCATCCTTTACTCTGTACGTTTTTGTGGCTGGCCTCGCACCGACACATGGCTCCTCCATTACCGCACATTTCGGTGCATTCTGTTTTTCAGCCCGTGCCCTTTTTTCCCTGTCCTAGTAAAACTACTAGGAAAGGTGAAGGAATTCCAGCCCTCTCATTGCATCCGTACGTTTCCCTCGCGTTTGCACCAATCAGCGCCCACTTCCCCTTCACCCGCCGTGTGTATCATTCCACGGCCTTCTGCGCATCATATTCTAAGGCCTTGTTTGGATCCCTTGGACTAACAACTAGTTGCTAAACTTTAGCTCTTGAGGATCCAAACAGGAGGGCTAATAGGTGGGCTAAAGTTTAGCCAAAGCCCCAACTAGTTGTTAGCCAACTAGTCCATCAAACCCAGCTAATGAGGGCTAAAGGACCAGCTGGATGGAAAAAAGACGTTGATACCCACGCCAACCCTCCCAGACCACCATGCATAGGGGTATAACAGACTTTGCACTGAGATAGTAGCACTTATTAGTCCTTGGATCCAAACAGGACTAGGCTAATATTTAGCCAGCTAACTACTAGTCAGCTAACAACTAGTCCTAGCTAACAACTAGTCCTAGTCCATCCAAACAGGGCCTAATTTCTAATCTTTTTGGCCCACGCAGCTCGACAGCTCCGTCACTCTCCACCACCACTCTCCACTCCACCATGGCCGTGTAGCACCCTGAAAAACTCTCTTATCTCTAATCTCTCTTATATCTCTCCCTTATCTCTACCTCTCTATCTATCTCCATCTCTCTCTCCCATCCATATCAATATACTATTCTCTCTCTTCCTTTTTTCCTCTCTTTCTCTCTCCCTCGTGCGCACAGCTGCACGGCGGCTCGGCGACCGGCGGCTTGTGGTGGAGGCGCGCAGGCCAGGAGGGGCGGCGGCGCAAGCTAGGCACGGTCGAGAGGCAGCGGCGCAGGCCAAGTAAGGCTAGGCGACGGCGGAGCAGGCCAGCCTGGCCAAGAGGCGGCGCGACAAGCTGGGCATGGGGCTGGGGGCGCACAGGCGGGCGTGGTGACCCAGTGTCAGCGCAGCGGCCCGACGGCGGCATGGTGGAGGCGCGCAGGCCAAGAGCGACTGGGAGGAGCGGTAGCGCGAGCCGGGCGTGGCCGAGAGGTGGCGGCGCACGGCGGCGGTGACGAGGCGAGACCGCGTGCGACCGCACGCATGCACGAGGCCATGGTGGCGGCGGCGCGCGGCGCGGTGGCGGCGGAGGTTGGTGCACGGTGGCGGCTGGCGGCCGGTGGCAACGGCACGACTGAACAGTCGTTTGCGTTGCTGAGCGGCATTTCATACGGCCCAACAGAGTTTTACTCAGCCGAACGGCCGTTCGCTCAGCCGAACGGTGTTTAACTCGGCCGAACGGCCGTTCATGCGCCAAACAACGTTTAACTTGGCCGAACGATGTTTCGCACGACTGTGGGGCTAGCGAACCCGTTTCCTCTTCAATCAAGTTTATGTCTCATCGTTCCTTTATCGTAATCATCTATGCTTGATCGGTTAAGCTTTCCATTCTATCGTGTAGGATCTCATGTAGCTGTTGAGGGAGCATTCGTGCAGTTTGCATTCTAGATCCTTCATGTAGCGTGTCCGCCAAGCGTGCTGAAGGCAAGTACCTCACGGCCGTGACCTGTCTGTTTCACATATCACATGTTTCCAGCTTACTTGCCACCTTGTCATTGAGTACAATTATCACACCACTCATGCTTGTCTGACTATTATCATATCAGTAAAATTATCTGGCTAATATCATGTCATCAAAATTAACTGGCTAAAATCATATCACTAAGTTACGTCGCTAATATCGTATCACTAAAGTTACGTGGCTAATATCATATCACTTAAGTTACCTGGCTGATATAGTATCACTAAAGTTACCTGACTGATATCGTATCACTAAAGTTACCTGGCTGATATCCTATCACTAAAATTACCTGTCTGATATCATATCACTAAAGTTACTTGGCTAATATCATATCACTAAAGTTACCTAGATAATATCATATCACTAAAGTTACCTGTCTGATATCATATCGCTAAAGTTACCTGTCTGATATCATATCGCTAAAGTTACCTGTCTGATATCATATCATTAAAGTTACCCAGCAATTGGCATATTACAAAACCTTACCTGGTTATTATCACATCACCAATGCTTGCCTAATTGTTATCGTATTCTAATACTTGCCTGGTTATTCTTTTAATACTATATTCATACCAATGTTCTAGGATATCTTGTTTCATATGCTTTTATGTTTATTAGGACGCTCAGTTAAAATGTTCTAGAATTCATGCTTTTAATTACTGTTTTAAAATTCATGCTTAAATCGTTAATGGGGGTAGCATATGAACATATTTGAACTTAGGTTTAAATTATTAGCACTCTTTTGACATTAGGGCTGCTATGTTTTAGTTTCCTAATATCATAATCCATTAATTGTATGATGTTATTTTTGAGCCATGAAGGATGTATGTATTAAATCTGTTAATTTGACTAATAATCACTTATCACATAATAAAGCTGCAATGGTTGATAACCTTGTGTGAGCTATATTATAATTCCTCTTAAGGATAACTCCCATATCACTATCACCATATTATCATTCCACATCGCCCTCATATTAGGAATTACGTCTCTTTATTTCCAACCTTAGCAAACCCTTTCACTTCTCATAACTTGTCTTAGCCTTTCCTTAGTTCCCTTAAATTCATATCATGTAATATGTTAACAATATAACGGTTACTTGGCCTGGGGTTATCCATATATAGGGGAGATTTCCACTCACCTGGTAGCGTACGGAGGGCCGTACACTCGCGTTACTCAGGATATCACACCTCGTCTACGGTTATACAGTCGAGGACAGCGTTCGCCTGACATTGTCGTATAACTGGGTATGTGGGAGTAATCGTCAGTGTCATTACCATAACTTACTAAATAACAATTATCCCTGTTGACAAGATAACAATTACCTGGCTTGGGATCATCCACATATAGGGGAGATTACTACCCACCTGGTAACGTACAGGGGGCCGTACACTCTCGTTACTTAGGATATTATATCCTGTCGGCGGTTATACAGTCGAGGACAGTGACGTGCCTAACTATTTTCATATAACTGGGTATGTGGGAAGTGATCGCCGGTGCCATTGTCATAACTTGCTAAATAACAATTACCTTTAATTCCATTGATCTTGTCACCTCTATCTCTGACATTTATCAGTGTTTTCGGTATCTGATTTTATTGCAATTAACCTATGTCAATTACTTGCTTACATTATCTATCCTCTACTCACCGTGTTGCGACTGTTGTTGGGTACTTGCTAAGATTTTCAAATCTCATGCTTGCTCTTTTCATTCTCAGGTAAAAAGCCAGTGGAGTGATAGTATCATGCATGGGTGGGAGCACTTGAGTTTTTAGCACCGTGGCTTACCACTATTTTGTTATTTCCTTTGCTCTTATTTGGTTAGAAGTGGACCGGTCCCATATTTGAAACATTTATTTCAGTTTCCGTTGGTTCTCTTAAAATTTTAATTTCTTTGTGATTTCCAATGTTGTTCTTATTTATTTCTTACTTTGGCGATGATACTCCATAGTAGTATCTCATATTGGTATGTGGGGTGCTACAGTTGGTATCAGAGCCCAGGTTGTAGTTTCTGGAAAAAAATGTGTTTTTGCATGTGCACGGGGCTTTGGGTTAATTCATTCATGCATGCACATCTAGCCACTAGCATATTACTATGATTCCATATCTAACTATCGTTTCCTTTATCCAATTGCTATCCTATGACATTGTTCCAATCCTGATTCCATTCTTTTGCTTGGGCTGTTCAAGAAGTGCAAGCCCCGACTAACACTACAAACTAGCTTGCTTTTTCACCTTCACCGCTGGCAACCAGAACGCGGTTGTCGTAGCCAGTTCCTACTCCAATTGCTATTGTACCAAAGGGTACTGATGCGTGTCTCTATGCATTGTCAACTCAGGAATGGTGTAGTTGGTTTCACATCTTGTCTCCCTATTGCTACCCATCTTACCATTTACCTCTCCTCTCCGTAACTTTTTAAGGGTTGGTTATCTTGAATTCACTCCTGCTTTTGCATCGTTTGACCTGGGAGCTAGTTTCTCCTTTTTGGCATCTCGCTTCATTCAGTAGCACTTGGTATCCATTAGTATCTTGGTGTATCCCATGGTGGTGACCACCACTAATGGACCTTTTGCTAGCTATCTCTCCATCACGCTATCATCCATTGCTTTGACCACAAGATTTTTTTTCTTCTTTAGATAATGGGAAAATCATTTATCAAGGCAAAAAGTGATGCCTTAATTTCCTATTCTTGGCCTCTTATTTTGGTCGTTGTTGGATGCCCAAGTTGGGGTGCCTTCTCGCCCTGTTAGAGAAGCCTATCATTAGACCCTTACCAAAAGATTTGCCTATTGTTCAAGAAATTCTTGATATCTTCCCTACAGAGCTTCCATGCCAGTTTCCAATTAGAGCAGTTGAGTGTGCCATTTATATTATCCCTAGCACCGCACCTATTGCTAAGGCTCCTTATCATCTATCCCGCACTGAGTTAGAAGAGCTGAAGCGGCAAGTTGTTGACCTTCAGAGCAAAGGCTTTATTCGACGCAGTACCTCTGAGTGGGCTTCCTTAATCACTTTCGTGGAGAAGAAAGATGAGAGTCTACACATGTGCACTTATTATCGAGCTCTCAATGCGGTGATTATCAAGAATTGCTACCCTTTATCTCGTATTGATGATCTCTTCGACCAGCTCAAGGGTGCCAAATTCTTCTCTAAGTTAGATCTGTAGTCCGACTATCACCAAGTCTGGATTAAGGCTTCTAATACTCCAAAGATGGCCTTTCACACTCAATTTGGTCTTTTTGAGTTCCTGGTGATGCCATTTGGTTTAACCAATGCTCTGGCAGTGTTTATGGACCTAATGCACCGAGTGTTCCATGAACATTTGGATTAGTTTGTCATTATCTTTATCAATGGTATACTGATCTATTCCAGTACTGCGGAGGAGCATGAGCAACATCTTTGGATTGTACTTGACCTTCTCTGGAAGCAATCACTCTTTGCTAAATTGAAGAAATGTGCCTTTTGGCCTTCCTCTGTCAGTTTCCTTGGGCATTTCATTAGAGACAAAGAACTTTCTGTGGATCCTTCCAAGATTGCAATAGTGGTGGACTGGCTGAGATCCAGCAATGTTGCGGAGATTCATAGTTCTGGGGTTTGGTTGGGTATTATCGCCACTTTGTCCAGAATTCCTCTTCCATCTCCATGCTATTAACCAAGTTAACTCAGAAGGGTGAGCGATTCTTTGGATTGAGTGTGAATCCAATTTTCAGACCTTGAAGGAGATCCTTATTACCGTTTCCACACTTGCTTTGCCGATGGAGAAAAGGAGTTCACTGTCTTTTGTGAAGCACCCCGGTTGGGTTAGGCTGCGTCCTCATGTAGGAGGACAAGGTGATAACTTATGCTTCTTGTCAACTTATGAGGCATAAACTCAACTATCCTACTCATGATCTGGAGCTGGGGACAGTGGTCTTCGCCCTCAATTTTGGCGTCATTACCTCTGTGGAGAGAAGTGCGTCATCTTTATTGATCATAAGAGCTTGAAGTACTTCCTCACCTAGAAGGAATTGAATTTGAGGCAATGCTGTTGGTTAGAGTTAACCACGGATTACGGCCTCACTATCCACTACCATTCAGGCAAGGCTAATGTGTTAGCAGATGCCCTTAGCAGGAAGCGAAGTGATGGCGTTCCTATTCCAACATCAGTGCAGGAGGAGCTGGAGGACCTCCAATCCACACTTTGTTTTGCTTTCTTAGCATTATCCTTGGAGAAATCGGAAACTTCATTATCCCTGTTTGATGCTTTGCTAGAGGCCCAAGCCTCAGGTTCGGAGATTCGACACTCTCGTGGAAAGGTCATTTGGGCTAAATCGCGTGGACCCGACTTTTCTGTCGATGGCAAAGGGCCTTTATATTTTCGTGATCGCTTTTGGGTGCCATCCGATTCGCAAATGAAGAGTGATATTTTTTGTGAAGCTTATAAAACTCCTTGTTCTATTCATCCTGGTGAGACTAAGATGTTTAAGAACCTACAGCGGCAGTTTTTGTTGCCGGGAATGAAGGGCATAGCTAAGTTTGTGTCTTAGTGCATGGTATGCCAGCTATTGAAGACAGAACACCGCGGACCGCGGTCCTATCGAACTTTTGCAGCCATTGGAGTTTCCAGTGGACATGGGAGGATTTGCTATGGACTTCATTGTTGGACATCCTAGGTCACCCCGACGGATGGACTCTATCTGGGTCATTGTCGACCATCTCACCAAGATGGCTTACTTTATTCCAGCCAAGACTACTTACTTAGCCATTGATCTTGCTAGTATTTGTCAAGGAAATTGTCTATCTTCATGGTATTCCTAAAACCGTTGTCTCGGATCGTGATGTCAAGTTTGTTTCCGACTTTTGGAAGAGTTGCATCAGAATCCAGGCACGAAACTCAACTTCAGCACTGCCTTCCACCCTCAAACTGATGGCCAAATTGGGAGAACCATTCGCACATTAGAGGACATGTTGCATTCCTGCATACTTGCATGGAAGGGAGTTGGGGAAATCATCTACCTCTTGCAGATTTCTTTTATAATAACAATTCCACTCTAGTATTGGCATGGCTACTTTTGAGGCACTTTATGGTAGGCCTTGTCACTCTCCCCTCCATGGGGTTGTGGATGGAGAGGAGTTACTTGGGCCCAGCAAGTTAGTGACTAGAAAGAGCAGATTGATCATATCAGGAACAATTTACTTTCAGCCAGAGTCGTTAGAAGAGTCATGTGGGCCGTTCTCATCGTCCACTAGAATTCGAAGTGGGTGATTAGGTTCTTTTGTGAGTCTCCCTAACCAAGAGCGTGGGTCGTTGTGGGGCAAAAAGGAAAGTTGAATCCTCATTTTGTTGGACCATTTCCCCTCATTGAGCAGATCGGGAAGCTTGCTTACCGCTTGGAGTTACCTTCTCCCTTGGCTAGTGTCAAAAACGTCTTTCATATCTCCATGTGGAGGAAGTATCTAAACGACACTGATCAAATTCTGGAGTTACCCACCTTTGAGGTCTCAGAGGGTCTGGCCGTCGTGGCACGACTGACAAGAAGCATAAGCTATCACCCTGTCCTCCTGCATGAGGACGCAGCCCAAACCCAACCGGGATGCATCACAATAAACTGAACTACTTTCCTCCCTCAGGCAAAGCAAGAATATGAGCGGTAATAAGGTGCTCCTTCAGGGTCTGAAAACTGGACTCACATTCTTCTATCCATGTAAACCTCTCACCCTTCTGAGTCGGTTTGGTTAAAGGCTTAGAAATAGAAGAGAAATCCTAGACAAAACGACGGTAAAACCCGACCAAACCCAGTAAACTACGGATCTCTGCAATGATCCTAGGTCTCGGTCAATCCACCACTGCAGCAATCTTGAAAGGATCCACGGAAAGTCCCTTGCCACTTATGACATGTCCAAGGAAACTGATAGATGGAAGCCAGAAAGCACATTTCTTCAGTTTAGCAAAGAGTTATGCTTTTTGAAGAAGATCAAGTACAATCAGAAGGTGTTGCTTATGCTTCTCTGCGGTACTGGAGTAAATCAATATGTCGTCAATGAAGATGATAACAAACTGATCCAAGTACTCATGGAATACTCGATGCATCAGATCCATCAATGTTGTCGGAGCATTGGTTAGCCCAAATGGCATCATTAGGAAATCGAAGAGGCCATAACGAGTGCGAAAGGCTGACTTCGGAATATCAGAAGCCTTGATCCAGACTTGGTGATAGTTGAACTGCAGATCTATCTTGGAGAATAATTTGGTACCCTTGAGCTGGTCGAAGAGATCATTAATACAAGGTAAGGGGTAACGGTTCTTGATAGTCACCGTATTGAGAGCTCGATAATTGATGCACCTGCGTAGGCTCTTATCTTTCTTTTCCACGAAAGTGATTGGGGAAGCCCACTCAGAAATATTGCGTCGGATAAAGTCTTTGCTTCGAAAGTCATCCAATTGCCACTACAACTCTTCTAGCTCAATACAGGAAAGGCAGTACGGAGCCTTAGCGGTTGGTGCGGTGGCAGGAATAACATCAATGGCACACTTAACCTCTCTAATTGGAGGTAGGCCTGGAAGCTCAGCTAGGAAGATGTCGAGAAACTCTCGAACAATAGGCAATTCTTCTGGTAGGGGTCCAGTAAAAGGCTTCTCTAACATGGAGAGAAAACACCCAGACTTAGTCATCTAGTGATGACCGAAATAGGAGGCCAAGAATAGAAGATTAGGGCATCGCTCTTTGCCCTGAGAGACAATCTCCCCATCACCTTAAAGTAGAATAACCTTACGGTCACAACAATGGATAAAGCATGACGAAGAGACAACCAATCCATTCCCACAATTGGATTGAAGGGTTGGATTGGCACCACCACTGCATCAACGTTGAATTTATAATCTTCAATCTCTAGGGCAATGTTGAGATAGGTAAGATTGCTAGCAAGAGATCCATTGGCAGTGGTCACCACCACGGGGTACACCATGGTACTGACGGGTACAGAGTGCTGCTGCATGAAGCAGGATACCAAAAATGAGAACTAGCCCCCGAGTCAAACAGTGCAAGAGCAGGGCATGAATTCAAGATAACCAACCCTAAAAGGTTACGGAGAGGGGACAAGTAATTGGTAAGATGGGTAGCTGTTGTGGCTACTGGCCAAACAGTAAATTATGAGAGTAGTGTAGTGGAGATGATGGATGGACAATGCTTGCCCCTTCCCTACGTCCAAGGCATGTATATATTTTCATGAAGTGTATTTTAGAATCCTACCCTTACATTCATGTGCCCTACATAGGGGTATTTATGACATTACACACGTCCTATTTTGGGCTTTGCAACTCTTTAGCAGGCCGGCTGGGCTTAGGTGGGGGCCACCCCCATGACAGTAGCAATAGAAAGGTAAAGTGTGATAGGGAATTAGTATTACCATGCACCACATGAGTATGACGGCGCGACTCCTACGTCGGTAATGCATAGAGCGTGCATAAGTACTCCTTGGTACGATAGCAATTGGAGTAGAAACTAGAGCTATGTTCTGAATGCCAGCAGGTAAAGGTGAAAAAGCAAGCTGATTTACAGTGTCAGCCGGGGCCTCGCACTTTTGGAGTAGCCCAGACGGAAGAATGGAATCGGGATTCAGAGAAGCATAGGATTGGAATAATGTCATAGGATAGCTATGAAATAAAGAAAACGGTAATTAGATATGGAATCATGGTAATATGCCAGTAACTAGATATGCATGCATGAATGAATTAACCCAAAGCCCCGTGTCTGTGCAAAACTTTTTTTTTCCAGAAACTACAGCCTAAGCTCTCATATCAACTGTAGCACATCACATACTAATATGAGAGACTACTATGAAATGTCATCGCCAAAGTAAGGAATAAATAAGAACAATATTGAAAATCATAAAGAAATTAAAATTTTAAAAGAGAACCAACGGAAGCTGAAATAAATATTTCAAATATGCGACCGGCCCACATCTAACCAAATAAATAGTAAAAGAGCACAAAAAGTGGCAAGCTACAGTGCTTCAAACTCGAGTGCTTCCACCCATGCATGTTGCTATCACTCCACAAGCCTTTTACCTGAGAATGAAAAGAGCAAGCGTGAGATTTAGAAATCTCAACAAGTACTCAACAACGGTCACAACATGGAGAGTAAATGACAAGTAATGCAAGCCAGTAATTGACACAGGTTAAATACAATGAAACTAGGTTATTGGAAACACTGATACAGATCAGAGATAGAGATCACAAGAACTGTGGAAGTAAAGATAATTGTTATTTAGCAAGTTATGACAGAGGCGCCGGCGATTGCCTCCCACATACCTGGTTATACAAGAGTAGTCAGGCACATCCTTGTCCTCGATTGTATAAACGCAAACGGGGTGTAATATCATGAGTAACAAGTGTATGGCCCCTCATACGTTACCAGGTGGTGGAGATCTCCTCTATATGTGGGTAACCCCAGGCCAGGTAACTGTTATTTCCTTTATTAGTGAGTTATCCAGAATGTAATTAAGGAATCGAGGGTAAACTAAGATAAAGTTATTATATAGCAAGTTATGTCAATAGCACTGGTGATTACTTTCCACATACCCGATTATACGAGAGTAGTCATGCACAACATTGTCCTCGACTGTATAACCGTAGACGGGGTGTAATATCCTGAGTAACGAAAGTGTATGGCCCCCGTACGTTACCAAGTGGGTGAAAATCTCCCATATATGTGGATAACACTAGGCCAGATAACTGTGATTTTGTTAACAGGTCATATGGTGTGAATTTCTGGGAACTAAGAGCAGACTAAGATAATGTTATGAGAAATGAAAGGATTTGCTAAGGTTGAAAAAGGAGAAACATAATTCCCGATAAGAGGGCAATGTGGAATGATAATATGATGATAGTGATATAAGAATTATTTTAAAGAGGTATTATAACATAGCTCACACAAGGTTGTCAACCATTCAAATTTTATTATGTGATAAGTGATTATTAGTTAGATTAACAGGTTTAATATATACATCCTTCATGACTCACATACAACATCATACAATTAATGGATAATGATATTAGGAAACTAAAATATAGCAGTCTTAATGTCCCTAATGTCGAAAGAGTGCTAATAATTTAAATCTAAGTTAAAATATATTCATATGCTAACCCCATTACGATTTAAACATGAATTCTAAAACACTAATTAAAGCATAAGTTCTAGAACATTACTACTAGAGTATTTTAATAAACCTAAAAGTATATGAAACAAGATAATCTAGAACATCATGGTATGAATACGATATTAGAAGTCTATGACCAGGCAATTATTAGTAATACGATAACAATTAGACAATCATTGGTGATGTGATAATAACCAGGTAGGGTTTAGTAATATGCTAATAGCGGGGTAACTCTAGTGATATAATAACGGCTGCGAGGTACTTGCCTTGAGCATGCTCAGCGGACTCGCTGTAAGAAGGATCTGGAATCCACAACTGCCCGAACGTCCCACAACCGCTGCGTGAACCTACACGATGGAACGGGAGCGAATCAGATGATAGTCATGATAAGATTGTGAAAAATACGGTAGGAGGTTGTTCGGCCGAAAAGAACGCGTTCGGTAAGATTCACCGTGCGAATCGTTGTTCGGCTATGCGATTTGCTGTTCGGCCACGCGAAAATGACCCACTGCGAAAGTCAGCAAAACCTCCATGCGAATCTGAGTTCGGCCATGCCCCGGCCGTGTGGCCACTGTGCCACGGCCGCCTGGCCACTTTGGCCGTCGCCGGTCGGCCGCTGGCGTTGCCTCACAGTCGCCAGCCGGCCGCTGGTGCTGCCTCGGCTAGTGTGCTAGCCAGCCACATCGCCTCCAACTAGCTGTTTCCGGCCGTGCAGCTGTGCTGCCTCTGCTGGCCGCCACCGGCCATCGCCTCCCAAGCTGGCCCATGCCTTACCGGCCCGCGTGAACGCCTCCGCCCATGCACCTCGCGATGCATCGGCACCCGCGCGCCCTCGCGCCTCTACCATGACACTGCCGCCGTGCGCCCCCATTGGTGCCACCTTCTGGCCACGTCGCCGCCCGACCGCACACCGACACCAGGCCTCACACCGTCGCCCGTCCGCGCTTGGCCATGCGACCGTTCTTGACGTTGGCTCCTGGCCACGCCGCCGCCACCCGGCCGCCCGCCTGCCTCTGGTCGATCATGCCTCCAACCACGCCCCAGTTGTCGCCTTAGGGAGATTGATTGAAGGGAGTAGAAGAAAGAGAGAGAGAGCAACCTGGGGAAGAAAAGAAGATGGTGGTGGCTGCACGAGGAGAAGGGTTGATTCCTTTTTAAATGAACCCTCAAGCCCAAATTAGGCCCAAGATTGGTTAGAGTTTTGGTCAAGTTTGAAATACCGGAGCCCTTCTAATTTCCGGGTGCTACATTACCTTCTGCATGACGTATGATCACAGGAAATCAACATTGTGTATTCGTTTCCATCCACATTCAACACACGAGAAACCTGTACTGAATAAAAAAAAATGGGTTGCCCACCAACTGAAAAGTCCAATGAGTGAACATACGACCAAAGTTGGGCGCACTATCCGCCACTAAAAGCTTCCTGCCCAAAAGAGTAGTTGGTGAACATATGCCAAGTCAAGAATGGCTCCTCTCCGGGGCCCCGAGCGGTTGGTGGCGTTGCCCTTATGCCATCCCATTTTCTATAAATAATACCTCATCAGAGTATACATACACGTAGGTATCTTAAGTAGTTAAAATGTATGTCTATATTCTATAAGATCTTTGGTCTTCACTTTATAATAGTTATAATAGCGTGTGTATTAAACATACCCACATGAGTGCTCGTAGGTACGTTCAGTGGTTAAAACATATGTCCACGCTATGTAAGACCTTTAGTCTCTGCTTTGTAATAACGTATGCGTTAAACGTACCTACGTAGATGTTAGTGTATGTGATGTAGCGTGCGTGCGTCATTGTTGTATTAAAAAATGGCTCCGCTCCTGTTTTCAAAGAACAGTGTCTTATTGTTTTTTTACCAATGGGTTCCATGGATCTGAATTGCGCGGTCACAAGTGGAATTTTTTTAAAAACATGATTGCATGTAGAGGGTAGTACCAGAAATCAACACGCCTACAGAAATCTGGAATTCTGTTGGTTCGAATTTTCCGAAAAGACCTTTGTGGCTTTGTGCACCGAACTTGGACACTGCTGATACAAACTGAATACGAACTAGGAACAAAACATGGCAACATCACTTCACTTGTATGGGAAAAAACACCGGCATGTATGTAATAGTTCAAATCTAAGGGGCAAAATTGTTTACAAGCCATACCTTGTCTTCACATGGAGGAATTTTCTTCACTTGCTACTGATGCCTGGAATACTGAAATTGCATGGAAAGACCATCTTCAGGTCAACGTCCCAACCAAAACTTGGTCCTCTGGAGTGTGAACTCCTTTTAGCATTTCTTCACTTCTTAGTTCTTACAGACACAACTGAAAAAGACGAAGACAGAGGGGAAAAGAGGGGGGAAACACGGAAACAGACTTCCATGGCGGCAGAAGCAATTTTAGGAGCCTTTATGCAAACCCTCTTCGAGAAATTGTCAGAAGCAGTTCTTGATCAGTTCAAATCTTGCAGAGGCATCCATGGCATGCTTGAGCGCCTCTCATGCACACTCTCTCAATTACAGGCTTTCCTTGACGACGCTGAGGCAAAACAGCTGACAGATGCGTCCGTGCGGGGGTGGTTAGCAAAGCTCAAGGATATTGCATATGATGTTGATGATCTGCTGGACAGCTATTCATCCAAAAGTATGTATCTGAAGCAGAGGCAGATGAAACTTCCCACAAAGGCAAGTTTTAGTTCTTCCTCCTTCTTGAGTAGGAATCTGCACCAGTACAGGATAAAGCATAAGATTAGCAGCATATTGGAGAGGTTAGATAGAATTGCGAAGGAACGGGACACCATTGGGCTCCAGATGTTAGGTGAAATGAGCAGGCGTGAGACCTCAGAGCGACCGCAGTCTAGTTCTCTTGTAGATAGTTCAGCTGTATTTGGCAGGGAGGGAGACAGAGAGGAAATGGTGAGGCTGGTGCTCTCTGACAACGGACATAATTCCTGCAATGTTTGTGTCATTCCAGTTGTAGGCATGGGGGGGCTTGGTAAAACCACTCTTATGCAGATGGTGTACCATGATGACAGAGTGAAAGAACACTTTGAATTGAGGATCTGGGTCTATGTGTCTGAAAGTTTCGATGAGAGAAAGCTAACACAAGAAACTCTTGAGGCTGCTGCCTATGACCAATCCTTTGCTAGCACTAACATGAATATGCTACAGGAAACACTCTCCAGGGTACTGTGGGGCAAGAGGTACTTGCTTGTCTTGGATGATGTCTGGAACGAAGACCACGGTAAATGGCTCAGTTATAGAGCAGCCTTAATTTCGGGAGGGCTTGGAAGCAAGATAGTGGTAACATCACGAAATGAGAATGTTGGCAGAATCATGGGAGGGATAGAGCCCTACAAGTTACAGCAACTATCAGATGATGACAGCTGGTCTGTATTCAAAAGCCATGCATTCAGGGATGGTGATTGCAGCACATATCCACAGTTGGAGGTGATAGGCAGGGAAATTGTGAAGAAGCTGAAGGGATTGCCTCTTGCATCACAGGCATTAGGAAGCCTCCTCTTTTGCAAAGCAGACGAAGAGGAGTGGAAGGTCATACTAAGAAATGGCATATGGGAGCTACCAGCAGACAAAAATAACATATTGCCAGCTCTACGGCTAAGCTACAACCATCTACCACCACATCTCAAGCAGTGCTTCGCATTCTGTTCTGTATATCCCAAAGATTATATATTCAGGAAAGAGAAGTTGGTTAAGATTTGGCTAGCACTTGGTTTCATCAGGCAATCTAGAAAGAAGAGACTGGAAGATACTGGCAATGCATACTTCAATGAGCTACTAAGCAGGTCATTCTTTCAACCCTACAAGGAGAACTACGTGATGCATGATGCAATGCATGACCTTGCTAAATCTATCTCCATGGAAGACTGCGATCAATTTGAGTATGGGAGAAGACATGACAATGCCATCAAGATCCGCCATCTTTCATTTTTATGCAGGGATGCCAGGTGCATGAACTTTGATCCACTGTATGGGTTTAGGAAGTTAAGGACACTAATTATTATGCATGGATACAAGTCTAAGATGTCTCAATTGCCTGATAGTGTCTTTATGAAACTTCAATTTCTTAGAGTTCTTGATATGCATGGAAGAGGTCTTATAGAATTACCAGAATCTATAGGGAATCTGAAACAACTTCGCTTTCTAGATCTCACTAGCACTGAAATCAAAACATTACCAGCATCTATTGTTAAGCTCTATAACTTGCAAATATTGAAGCTGGGTGACTGCAATTCACTAAGAGAAGTGCCACTAGGCATCACTAGGCTCACTAACCTGCGCCACTTAGAGGCAAGCACAAGGTTACTGTCCAGCATACATGGAATTGGAAGTTTGATCTGCCTACAGGAACTAGAAGAATTTGTTGTCAGGAAGAGCCTAGGACATAACATCACAGAGTTAAGAAACATGGATCAGCTGCAAGGGCAACTTTCCATTCGTGGCCTCAACAATGTAGCTGATGGACAAGATGCAAGTTGTGCAAAGTTGAAAACCAAAGAACATCTTCGAACTCTACACCTCATATGGGATGAGGAATGCAAAGTCACTCCTTCAGAGCAGCAAGAAGAAGTTCTAGAAGGCCTTCAACCACATCTCGATCTCAAGGAGTTAATGATTAAAGGGTTCCCAGGGGTGAGGTTCCCAAGCTGGTTGACTAGTTTATTTCTTCCCAAGCTGCAAACCATTCATATATGCAACTGCAGAAGCACTGTGCTTCCGCCTTTAGGCCAGCTTCCCTTTCTCAAAATTCTCGATATAGCGGGAGCAACTGAGGTGACACAACTCGGACACGAGTTCATGGGATTTGGCCAACCAAAATGTTTTCCAGCTTTAGAAGAGCTTCTATTGGAAGACATGCCAAATCTGAGAGAGTGGATTTTTGATGTTACCGATCAGTTGTTTCCCCAATTAACTGAACTCGGTCTCATCAAGTGCCCACAGATGAAGAAGTTACCACCTCTTCCATCAACACTGACAACATTGAGGATATATGAATCTGGACTTGAGTCACTTCCAGACATTCAAAATGAAGCCTGTCCATCTTCTCTAACATCTCTATACATCAATGATTGCCCGAATCTAACATCTCTGCGTGTAGGCTTGCTTGCACACAAACTGACAGCTCTCAAGAGTCTAACAATAGCCCATTGTGAAGGGCTTGTTTCGCTGCCAGAGGAGTGTTTCCGTCCACTCATATCACTTCGGAGTCTGCACATCTACAAGTGCCCTTGGCTGGTGCCTTGGACAGCACTGGAGGGAGGCTTGCTTCCCACTTCAATTGAAGATATCCGTCTGAACTCATGCTCTCCATTAGCATGTGTGCTTCTAAATGGCCTAAGATACCTTCCTCGTCTCAGGCATTTTGAAATTGCTGACTGCCCTGATATCAACAACTTTCCAGAGGAAGGTTTACCTCACACACTTCAATTCTTGGAGATATCATGCTGTGATGACCTCCAATGTTTGCCTCCTAGTCTGCATGAAGTCTCCTCACTTGAAACACTACTCATTTGCAACTGTCCTGAGATTGAAAGCTTGCCAGAAGAAGGCCTTCCCAGTGGGCTCAAGGAGCTTTACATCAAACAATGCCCACTAATTAAGCAACGATGCCAAGAAGGAGGGCAGGATCGAGTCAAGATTGCTCCCATCAAAGACATTGAGATTGATGGAGATGTTATTGTGCCTGAGCAGATATAGAAGGTGAGACCTTTTCTCATAGTGATATTGACGCTGTTATTATATTTCTTTCAATTTTGCTCTCAATAAAAAGATAATTTTCTTTTGCAACTGCGGTAACATACGAAAACTGATGAGACATGAAATTTTCATGAGCAATGATAATATTACGTGTTTATCTTAGATCTTTCCTCACAGTTTCTAGTTTATATATCTCAACACTAATAGGCTAGTTAACCAAATTAGAATGAATAGAAGAAACTAGACCCTCAAAACAATTAAAAAAACTGCAAATTTGATCTTGATTTGGCAAATATCTCAGCAGCTTGGTGATAGTTAACTGCTACTAAGTGGTTAATGACCATATATACATGTAATAGTGTAATAGAAACTATAGGATTGCTGAGGACCAGAGGTGTAGTTAACAACAGAGCAGTACAGTATTATGAAATTGTGGGGATCTTCTTTGCGGCTTATAATATATCCATTAAACGCAATAGAACATAAAATATGTAGTCTAGCTGCAACGTAGGATAGATTACTTGTGCTAATGCTAAGAGCTACAAAGTAAAGCATACTTACTCAGCCGAATCATTACTAACTTCTTATCAGCTTAGAACAATACATGTGCTAGTTGAGGTAATACCACTTTATGCAACAAGCTTTAAAATGTAATTGGCCTGGGAGAACCATAGGCAATATCTTGCAGTTCCATCTCATTCAATCATAAGCCTAGCCAAAGCAAAATTAGATCTCAGTCCCTTTGTAAGCAAGGGAGCACCCACTATGGCCACACTTCATACAATCTAGGAGGTTTCCAGATCAAGCCTATCAGAATTTAGCCCCAAAGTTGCAGAAACAATTTGGTTGACATTACTCCGTATTGTGACTATATCACTCCAATAGTGTAAATTTATCATCTTAATATCAAGTTCATAACATGAACACGAATGGAAACTGCGATCTTGGTTGGGGGGCGCAGGGGGCTAGGGTACTCACTTGTTGGTGTCGGACAGGGTAGAGCGGGCAATGTGGGCGGCAGGAGGAAGCGGCGGCGCCGGTCTGCCCGCCTCTCCTCCGGCACGGCGGCCGGCGAGGCCATATACCGGATTTGGCATGGCCGCACGGGGGAATGCGGCCCAACTTCCCTTGGCCAAATTGTCAAAAAAAAAAAAAAGCTCCGCCTGCTGCGGCGGTACCATACATACATCCTGGTCCCACCTTGGCAGGAATCTTATTATACTCTTAGCTGGGTTTAGTCTGCCGTTTGGCTTGGCTCGCATGGAGGCGGAGCCGGAAGCGACCGGCTTACGTGGCGGCGCCGGCGGACTCTCCACCGGCCAGAAGCTGGTGCCTTGGTCGAGCTGGGAGGAGTGGCGCTTCGTCCGCGACGGCCTCTTCTCCCCCTACCCTGCCGCCGCTCTTCGCAGGGTAATATCCTCGCCCCCAAAACCAGGAAGGCTCCAAAATTATAGCAATAGGGTGTAAAGTTTGAACCTTTTTTTTTTTTGCTATTCATGGGGTCCTGTGAATTTCCTTGGAAGGGAGATTTCAGATTTTGATGGAAGAACATATAGTTTCTTGTAGAAATTCATTAAGAGCTTAACATGTGGATAATGTAAATTGTACAAGAGCTTGATAGAACTAACTTAAGGTGCCAATATGTTGTGGGTCTTTGTTTCCTGTTTCTCTGCTTTAGCCTTTAGATTTGACTAAAAACTACCAAATGTTGTTTGACTGGTACTCTTCATATTAGTGATGCATTGCCAGCTCTGCTCCAGGGTGAAAAGGGTGCCTGACTTAGCACCAAGTTGCCAACAAGTAGTTAGTAGTACCACGGTGCTAGGTGCATCTATTACTGAGAATTCATAGTTTTATTTCTGCTGCATTTGAGTAGCAGAAAAGTGTGCTTTGCACATTACAGATCTGAATGACTGATCACATTAAAAACTGAATGTATCATTGCATGATCTGGAAACAATTTTAATAGTATGTGCTGACTAAGTATGAGGCTTCATTTTTTGTGGGATCACATTAAAAACTGAATGTATCGTTGCATGATCTGGAAAAAAATTTACAGTATGTGCTGACTAAATATGAGGCTTCATTTTTTGTGGGTGCATCTATCCTAGACTCCTAATGTACAGCTGCTACTCGAGTTAATTTTTTTTTACCAAAGATAATAAACAATTCTTCTATACTTTTCTTTTTTCCTATTTCCAGGCTTGTAAATGGTTTTGTCGAGAACACAAATAAGGAAACTGGTTGTTCAATATCTGAATTAGCTGAGGCTGTTGGAATACCATGAGTTCTGGTCGACATTCGTCATGGTTAGAATATTTTGTCTGTTGCATCTAGCTTTGAAGGCGCACTATTGTATTTGAGCCCTAATAAAATTATCTATTGCATGTAGAGTGTTCCCATCGCAGTCTTCCCTCTCTGTGGCTTCTACATTTGGCAGCCATTAAGGTATAGTGAATTGATTAGCATTTCTAAGACCTCTTGATAGCTAGTTACTTTTATTTGCTACTGAATGTTGGCTTTTGGTTGTAAAGAACATAATTTTTTTTTTAGTTGCTTGTAAGTTTTTTCAGTGTTTCTTGCCGCAATATTTCAGTAATTAAGATTACTTTCAGGCATTTGATTGGTTAAAGTGTATTTACTGGGATTCCTAGACTAACGCTATTCCTGATACTCAAGTAGAACTTAGGTCAAGATTGCACGAGATCTATCAAGTTTTGAAGGGCAAAGCTTAAAAAACAAAATCAGGTTCCAAAAGGAAACATGAGTATCATCAGCTTATAGTAATAACTGTGATTGAGCTTGCAGTTGGGCTTGTTCTGTTTCTTTGGGACCTGGGTTGTCATAGATAGATTTTCTCAACTTGGGTTTGCACTAAGGTTTCTCTGTGGGCAATAAGAAAAATGATGTTCTCTGATTACTAGGTCTCTGACCAACTCCCTATTGGTATCCAGAATTTTCTGGTTGGCCTTATGTTTGAATAGTAAAGCTACCAATGGGACTAGGCTCTTATCAGTTTTGCTGTTTTAGGTAGATTTTGTTTGCCACATTTTATTAGTTTTCTTCAACAAATTAGGAAGTTCATGCCCAACCATTTTCACAAGAAAATGTAACTTAAGGAAATAAAGACAAATGCGATCCCGATTTTATGATTAATCAATCATTAGATGTTAAAGAGTAAATGGTACAACTCAGAATTTCAATCCCATGGAATGCAGTGCTAAACTCAGGCGTGGTACAATTGCTGGTTATGATGATTTCATTTCCTTGAAGACATGCTGTTTTTGTCTATACATTATAAGAAAGATGATTGATATATGCTTTGTTTGCTTTATGCCAAGAAACTTGTAGGCTTATACTTTAGGATGTGCAAATAACACACCTCATGAAATTTTGTTGCTTCTCTCTTCCATTAATCTGAAGTTCTGAACTGCTCAAAATTGTTGCATATACTAGTACAAGAATAACTGTGTCATACTTGTTTGCTACCATCTAATGATCTGATTCGTGAATATTCTTGAATTAGTTTGATTGCTACCATCTTATCCTGACATTAATAGCAATTCTCTTGTAGTATTTATGAGAGATGGATAAAGTTATATCATCGATAACTATAACCGTCTTTCAAATTGCAGGTTCTGAGAAACTGATTTCCAAAACCATAAATTATGTATGTCAATTTTACCATGCATGTCCCTCTGAGGCAATGTTCAAGTAGGCGCTAGGCGGGCGGCAAGAAGGGGCCTAGCGCCTAGGCCGCCTAGGCGGGGCCTAGGCGGCCAAGGCGATGTCAAGGTATATATGATGTTTGGAGGAAGAATTGTTACCTGGAATAATTTGTAATGTTGTACATTTGATAGATGATGATATCCATTGCATCACTTGATGTAAATTCTTGATATAAATGCTTCATGTAAACCTGCACATTAAAAATTAAGCAATACATGAGACTTTTGGTATGTGGATAAATTTATTCAACTATTGCTCTTTAGACATTTATGTAAGTACAGGAGCGGAGCCCAATGGGCCACAGGGGGTTCCCAGGAACCCGGGTCCAAAAAAAATTTTAGTTATTACTAGTAAACATTCACCCTTTGTGCACCCCCTTTGGTCCAATATAGTGTACCCCTAGCCCAACAAACACCCTCACTCGCCCTGTCCAGCCCATTCTCCCACCGTCCTATGCTCCCACACGTGGCTCGTTGCACCCCCTCCGTTTTGCTCTAGCTCCGCCACTGTGTAAGTATGAAAGAATGATTAATGAAAGAAATAAGAAATGAATGCAAGACAATAAAACATAGTCACATATATCAAATAAAAGTTCACAACCATACATAGACATAGTTCACATCATAACATCTCACACCAAAAGTTCTTAACCATACATAGCAAAATAATTCTTAAAGAAACTTGAACAAAGTAGCATGCATAGATAAAATGATCAATCTTCATCTTGATCGGATTCGAACTTAACATTCTCAAGTTCCTCATTCACCTCTTCTTCCTCTTCACTTTCGGATTCGAAATCATCCTCATGAAGTTCTCTCACTCTTGTGCTCCTACGAGGTTGTGTAGCTTCATTAGCCCCACTTGCTTCTTCAATGAGTTTCCATGAAAGACCCGTCTCAGGGTCAACCTCCTCATCCCCACCTTCAATAACTTATCCTTGAGCAAAAGTAGCGTGCGAAGCTAAAAGGACATCTATATTCTTTGATTTGCTCTTTTCTTTTTTATTCATAAGTCTTGCATTGAATTGGACATAGACAAGATTGTTGAGGCGGTGAGCATCTAATTTATTTCTCTTCTTGGTATGTATCTACGAGTTGCAAAGTAAAGATTAGTTAAGTACTTAAATTGAAATAGTGACATAAGAGATGAGACTTGAGAGTTAGTCTCAAACCATATCAAAAGTACTCCAGTTTCCTTCACATCCGGATGAACTTGAGGTCAAGGAAAGAATTCTTATAGCCATTCTTTGCAAGCGAGGAACATGGCATCCATACTTGGACCACCAATTGGCTACATAATGGGAAACAAAAATATTAGTAATGGACAAAAGACATTTTGCATGTATTGACACATAAGTTCATTATGTTCCTCCTTTGGTCTGTCCAAGCATCGGTCATAATAGAGCACCCGGTCATGACTCTTTCTTCCTCATGTGCCTTCAACAAACCATTTGTTCTCGCTACCTCCTCCTTCAACAATGGCTCTCGACATTCATATTGGGAAGGACCTACGAATCCTGGGCCAAATTGACCAACGACTTCCATCATTTGCTTGAATTCATCATTGTTTATGGCATTGAATAATACACCTAAAGAGTAAAAATGAAAATATGATACAAGGTTAATGCATACATGAATTAATATTTAATGGCATATTGGCATTAAACAGTACACCTAAAGAGTAGAAATGAAAATATGTTACAAGATATACCTGATACATAAAGCCATCTCGCCACATATTGCTTCACCTTGTGAAGCCTCTCTTTCCAAATTGCTTCTGTGATTTTTTTGTTGCCGCTTAAGCTCTTGAGTGCTTAAACTACTACCTTGAGGATCAATTAGATTGTCAAACTTATCCATATGGCCTAACTTTCGAGGTGCCGATCCTCCAATTTCTTCGAGCCCTTCATCATCCTCACCATCACCTCGAATGGTTACATCTTCCCTAACCTCATCTTCATGAGCTTTCTTACTCTTCTTCTTGTTCTTTGCCTCCGCAATAGAGTTTCGACACTTCTCTTGGTCTTCCTTTGTGGATTTAGGGCATTTCGCAACATTCCCACTAATGTGTGCAATATGTTGCTTGATCCTATAAATCCCACCGGAAACAACCTTATCACACAAAATACATTTTACTTTGTCTAGGTTGTTCAGATTCACCAACACACCATAGTCCCACCCTACATCACCCGATTTTCTTTGAGACTATCTTCAGTGTTGCTCACCTCCGGCGCCGAAGCAACAGATGACATGCTAGTTGCTACACATATATGGCAATATGGCATAAAGAATTAAAGATTAGCAAAGTATTAATAAAAGTGTATGCGATGCATCATCAAATTAGTTCACTAATCAGTAATCACTAATTTTTTAAAAAATCAATCGGACAGTCTCCTCCCGTGCCGACAGCCGGCTCCAGCCGACTGCGGACACCTCACCAGTGCGGGGGCCGTGCGGCCGTGCCACTCCCTCTAAATCGCTCGCCGCTCTCGCGTCTCCCCACTCGGCCGCTCCCCAGTCCACAACTGCACACAGCTCCGCTCTTGGTCGGCTCTCGGGTCTCGGCTACGACAGTGCGACTGCGACATAGTCTCTGCCGCTCCGCTCCGCTCCCCTCTCAATCTCCCCAGAGCTCAGCCGGATTCCTCGCCGGAGCTCCCCAGCGGCCCAGCGGAGGCGGAGGGGAGCTGGGGATGTCAGAGGCGGAGGGGGAGGGGAGGCGGAGGCTGGAGGCGAAGGGGAGGCGGAGGGGAGGAAGTGCGGTACCTGGGTCCTGAGATAATCCGGCGAAGGGGGAGGCCAGAGGCGGAGGAGAAACTCGGGCTGCTCCGGCGAGGACGCGAGGCGGAGGGACCCGACGGTTTGACGGCGCCGGCGCGCGGAGGTGCGGCTCCTAGCTTTTCCCCCAACCCTAGCTTTTACCTTTTGCGCGTTCTGTCGAAATGTCACCCGCCTGCACCGTTTATTTCGTGCTTCTTCTCACGCCTAGGCGTCCTCGGCGGCCGCCTAGCCACCGCGACACCGCCGCGCCCGCCTGGTTTGCCGTCGCCTGGCGCCCGCCTTAGCCCGCCTGCGACCGCCCAGCCGCCTGACATCCCGCCGAGGAGCCAAGTCGCGGCGGCTAGCTGCCGCCCACCGCCTAGGCGCCGCCTCGACGGCTGCCTAGGGCGCCTTTTAGATCACTGCTCTGAGGTTGTCTCTGTTGAGTCTGTTCTATTGGATTTTTTCCAATTCGATGCCCCAGAATCCTCTGAAAACAGTGGTGTGTATCAAACTGATAGTTTGGATGTAAATCACCCATCTGATGTTCAAAATCAAATATCAAATAGTGATATTATAACTATCATAATAAAACTGTTGGAAAAAGAACCAAGATTGCTGTTTGGCATACTAAAGTCAGCAATTGAAATGATTGAGACCAGGGAAGGCCTCAAAACAAATGTATTGCTCTTATAGTCAAGTGTTCTATTTTCAATTTTCTACCCCCTCTAAGAACTTATTCCTATAATTCATCTCATGTATTGCTTCACAAATCACAATCTTGAAATGGAAGAGTTGTCATGTTTATTTCATTGTCCAGATGTAACACCCTGCCCATCCTCTAGGCCCGGAATGCTACCAGATTGCATACTTTTACCATTCCATCAACTACTAGAAAAATTTAAGCCAACACTAATTTATTTATGTTGCTGCGACCAGGTACATCATAGCATTTTTAGCGATTACTCTAGTATACTAGTAGAGTCTAAAATATATTGACAAAAGGTGGTACAATGAGTGTTGCTGGTTCATGAAATTATTCATGTGCTACACCCGCTCGCGCATGACATCAACAGTCATCGAAAAAAAACAACAAAGTAAGGGTGAGTCCTAAGACTCAGTAAATACAAAGCAAAACAGTAAGTAACGGGTTCACAAATCAGTCCATAATCGTCACAGTTTTAATTGCCATATGTTTCCATTTAAACTCTTTAAGCTCATATCCACCATTCATTATGCATATGCACATGCACTTCTCTCTTATCTCTTTAGCCTATGCCGGTATAGCAGAGCGAGTACCCGTCGATGTTCACCCAGGCCCGCTTGTTTCCATGTGGGGATCATAAGCCCGTCCTTTTTCGTACGGAGACCACAGTAGCCCGTCATTTTCATACAGGGATCTCAATCTCCACTCCCATGGAGTGTACACACGAAGTGGACCTCTGTTAGCACAACACTATCATGACATGCATGAAATGCAAGTTCTTCATTGATGCATATCAACATATCATGTCTCAACAATCGTCATTCATCATTCATCATCATGCATCCAGAAATAGTTAACTTACCACAACATGGTAAGCAATGCACCATCATTCATCTATTAGCAAACATTACCCGAATTTACCGCTTTACCATGCACTTGCCTGGTTAGTCTCGGGGACGACGTGTGGACGTCTTCGACCCGGGACCTCCACCTGTACAAACATCAACCCGACTTAACGCATCAAATCAAAACCAGTACTTAAGTGAGTGACGACAACCCTACACGCATAACTTGACTGGTATAAAACGCACGGGTTTTAAGGACCTGTCGCGCAGGTACCAAACCCCCATTTTTTCCTTTTCTCCTCTTTTCTTTCTCTTTTCTTTCTTCCTTTTCTTCCCTCTTTTCCCTTTTTCTTTTCTTTTTTCCCCTCCATTTATTCAATTCGGCCGAACCAGCCTCGTCCGCTCCTCCATTTCTCTCTCTCTCTCGCACGACCGCGCCCGGGCACTCCTCCAGGCGGCGGTTGGGCTCACGGCTCGCTCGGGTGCACCGGCCCTTCCTCGCCGCCGGCCGCTAGCCAGCTCCTCCGCCTTTCCCCTACAGCACCGCCTTCCTCCTCTCTCTCTCAACTTCACCATCGCGCACGGCTCCGGTTTCCATGGAGTAGCCGTACCGAGCGCCGTCGGCCTCGGGTGCTGAGTGTCTGCCCGTCGCCACTCCTTAACCCCTCACCCTTCTCCCGGATCCGACAAATCGGTACTAGATCTGCCGCCTTCTTGGGTGCGCGCGGCCTTCTCCCGGATCCAGCAAATCGGTACTAGATCTGCCGCCTTCTTGGGTGCGCGCGGCACGGGTGCTCGGCGCGGTCAACCGCTAGCGCGGCACCGGTGAGGGGCTCAGCCGCCTCCCCGAGCTCACCGCTCCCTGTGGCGCCACCCATACGCCTCTAGCAGTCGGTGGTCGGAGCTCACCGTCTCGGGGCCATGGGCTTACAAGCCCGTCCCGCCGTCGTCCCCTTCGGCTTGCCGTTGGTGGGCTCGCCGTCGCCCTTGGCTTCGGCTGCTCCCTACGGGTTTGAGCTCGCCCAGGGCCGGTCCTGAAATTTTAGGGGCCCTGGGGCAAAGTAACAACCTTTTATTAGTTTATTTCACATAAACTATAAAATGTTTTAGCTCAAGAAATGTTTATACATGCTATAAAATTTATAATATTATAAAATCACAATTTGTACGTAGCGGAAAGTAAATTGAATCTTTTGGAAGGAAGAACAATGCAATAGTGATTGCACGCTAATTTGTGGATTATAATGCCACGCCGTCAAATTTTCATCACTAAAATGATACGTGAATATGTAGAGTTAAAAATAAAAGGGCGTTGAATTGTAAACCAATGGTGTACTCTGCGTAACTTATGGAAATTATGTACCTATAAAAACTCTCCAAGAAATAGTTGATTAAAAGGTGGCGTAGAGTAACTCAATTGCATACTTTAAAAACCATTGCAAAGTTCCAAATTATATATAGATATTGAAGAGATTATGACTAGATATCTCTATGTATGGCCTTGTATGATAACAAATATTCAACAATAAACAATAAACAAAATATTGCAAAAGAACAGGGGCCCTTATTGCCGTGGGGCCCTGGGCGGGCGCCCCTGCAGCCCTGCCTCAGGAACGGCCATGAGCTCGTCGGCCATGGCTTGCAGCCGACCAGGGGTTCACCAACCTCCGGCCATTACGCCTCCAACCGCCACCACCCCGAGCTCTGGGCATCACTGGTTCACTCTTCCCCTCCCCCCTTTACTTTTGTGCTTTCGATTTAGCTACTCCCTTTGCCTTATCTAGAACGCACGGCTGGGAAGGTTCAAGGTGGCCGCCATGTCGGGACTTGGTGGAGTGCATGCGCCGGAGAGCATGCACTGCCATCCAAGGGCGCACGACGCTACGGG
Source organism: Dendrocalamus latiflorus (assembly GCA_017311315.1). Lineage (NCBI taxonomy): Eukaryota > Viridiplantae > Streptophyta > Magnoliopsida > Poales > Poaceae > Dendrocalamus > Dendrocalamus latiflorus. The sequence goes on from CM029663.1 coordinate 13,162,548, forward strand.
CTCGCCGTCGATGCATTGAGGGAGGCTTACTTAATGTCGGCGGAGGAAAAAAAAGTTGGGGGGTGGACAATGACTTGGCGTGGTGTCGACGGTCGCCGGAAGTCTTTCGTCTCCAGAGTCGTTGCTGCCTCCTTGCTCCTCCCCGTCGTCTTCCCCTTCTTCCTCAGTTCTTCTCCTTCAGGGTTCGTCTTTCTCACTGCTTGGGTATGGTTGGCACGGAGCTTGGGTGGTGACGGGGTTGAGCTCGGCTAGTCGGCTTGGTGTTTCCTTTGGGCTAATTGTGGATGAGCTCTTTCTATTCTCTGTTTTGGCAGAGAGGAAGGAGATGGGGGAAGGAATACCCTCACTGGTTGGGTGTCTTTGCTCACGGTGGAGGAAAATGGGAGTGAGATGAGGCCTTCCAGTGACTCACCTACTCATGCATTGAGGCATTGGTCTTGACTCTCTTAGCTTGTGAAATGACTGAAGTGACCTCATCTTACCCCTACCCTTTCTCCATATGGCCTATGCCTAAAGGACATTTTGGTCCAAAGTGTTCTTCATTGTTTGGGCTTTTCTTTTTCTACTTCGGCAGGTAAGTCAGTAAAAGGTAAGAATGGAATTTTCTGCTGAATGACGAAAACCCATAACGCGAGATGGTGCCGACTGTCCCTGGACGTTCTGGGAACCTCTGCGAGCGTTACTTATTCGGCATTCTAAAAGCCGATGGGTCTGACGGCAAAACTCATCTTTATCTCTTTTATTCTCCCTTGGATTGTTTCTATTATTCACATTACTTCTCTTTTGCAATTTAGTGGCATTACACCAGACTTGATGCTAGTATTTCCATTTTAGGGCTCTCGTAGAGTTGTATTTGCACAGCTGTCTCTGGCCTTATTAGTTTTTGTTATATTTATAGGTGAATCATATGCATGCCTGCCAGCTGAGCCATCAAAAATGAAAAAAACTTGTGTTCCCTGGTTCTATGGCTTGTCACAAACATAAAAGAATTAAAGGATTCAAGCGTATTGGACTTGTCCAGGAGATAGTACTCTCTTCAGACAGGAATGCGGTCCCTCGTTTCTGTCTTGCAAAACTTCTGCAGAAGTGCTTGAGTTTGTCCATTATAGGTGAAAGATGTATCATAGATGCAGTACTTATGCTGATTGAGATGGCTGGCAATAATAATGTGAAGGTGAAACTGAGGAAGCATCCTGTGTTATCCCTGGAAGGCTCGGCTAAATATTCTACCCTCCCTGAATCCAGAATCATACCCAACGAACAAGAATCAGTTGAAAAGGCAACGGAGAGGCTGGAAATGTTCAAGTTGCAGTTGAAGGAACGGAAGAATGCATGTTTAGCAGAAAAGGGCACCGAGGGATCGTTCAACACAAGGACGCCAGAGAAATGTAATAGATGGTCTATAACATAGTCTTGGACCCCCTGTCCAATAGTACTTGTTCATTTAGTTCAACTGCTGTTCTTCCACCCCTTGATGTCATTGACCATGAATTGAAGGATGACACATAAGAACAACATGAAAATTTGGAGCATGGTGATCATACCGAAAGGTCTATTATTCTCACCCCGAGGGGCACTATGATGATGAAAGCATTCCGGAAATACCAAGATCGTCACCTGAATGTGGGATTTCGGATATGCCAGAACTGGCCTTTCCTTTGAAGGGTAGATTACTGGTTGGTGGCGTGTGGGAAAAGGTGACCGAAGAAGATTTACTCTTTATAAAGTCAAAGACGAAAATTTTATTGTAATATTGGTTAGTTTAGTTCTCCTCTCAACAGTGGACAATTTGAGGCTGTAAACGAACAAATGATAGCTTTGTACTGCGGTTTCTTCAGTATTCACCACGATTGTGTTTTTTTTTGTTGCTGTCACTTGGTCCTCATTTTCTCCTTTGCAGCCTTAAAGTGATTGGTTTTCTCCTTTTTCTCCTTTGCCGGTTTAAGTGACTGGTTTTCTTCTAAATTTCTCAAAGGGAATAAGAAAATTTCCGCCTGCACTCTATGAATAGTTGGAAAGATTTCGGAAACGGGAGAAGATGAGATATGCAGCTGTACGTTGTTTTCTAGCATTTACTGCACAACCGGTGTTTTCATGTGTGCCTTTTTCCCTCTTCAATCCGGAAAAAAAGAAGAAGGAAAGAAAAGAAGATGCAGATCCATGTTTCCCCGTCGGCCGTCGCCGCCTTCTTTCGTCATTCTTTGCATCATTAATTATGTGCTTCTTTTGTTCAAACAAAGATGTACAACTAGAAAACATTGCAAGAAGGTCGCACGAAAAAGGAGGACATCCGATAGGTACTCCGCACCCTACAAGCATCCGACTGTATCTTCGCCGGAGATCCCTTGCTCGCAGTTGCACTGACCGGCCGGCGTGCAACAGCTCGAGGCTACTTGGACGCCGGTGCAAGCGCAGTGGATGAACGTGCCCTGCCGCCCCATCTCCTACTCAAATTCCCGACGCTTCCTATTCCTTTCATCCTATATACATCTAGCTGCCGAACCACCAGAACCATCCAACGTGGATGCATCCTCGCCCTCCTCTTTTTTCTCACTTCACTCAAGGTTGCGCCACATGAATAACTGAAGAAGCCAGTTATAACTTAAGCATTTTTTCTGCTCCCAAGAGTAGTTACTCACTATACCGTATCTCATAACATAAATAGTATCTTATATAACTAAGGATATATACGTGTAGTATATGAGTATATAAGATAATCTAGGTGGTATGTACACATTTTTAGACATAATTTTCTTTATGTGTGAATATAAAAGTATTTATAAAATACGCTAAAAACTAAGAACTCCATTGCATATTTTTCGTATAGTTCATATTAAAGTATCTTATAATTAGTATATGAGTATACTCAAAGTGATAAAGGAGTATGTTAAGTTTATGTGTGTGTATAGGAAAATGATTCCATATCCCTATGAGTACGTACTCTCATTTCTTGTATACTGCTTAAATTCTGTTGTTATACCTCTTTATCTTTTTTTAGTACACTTTGATAATGATTATAAGATACTCCAAAGTGAGTTCTACAAAAAAAATTATCAAAATCCACTTTTTATAGCATAATTTGCGTATACACTCTTTTCATGTATGAAAAAGGGTATATAGTAAAAATAAAAGACCTTGATAAAAAAATTTCAACTAAATCGCATTAGAGTATCTTAGAATTAATATTTAATATATTAAAAATGATAAATAACTATAACATATTCCTTTAAATAGTATATTAGGAGTGAGAGTATGCACTCCTAGGAGTACAAAAAAGGTTTTCTACACACACATACAATTCTACACTTGACTCCTACCACCTTCTGTGGGTCAAAACCCACATCCTACATTGGTGAAAGGCTAGAAAAAGAAAACCCACCATCTCCTACCTCTGTCCACCCACCTTTTCTGTGCTCAAACGATGCAGTAATTAACCAACTTAGATACAGTAAATCTGAACTTTCAGTGCAGTAATTATTTTTTAGGCATTAAAACATATTCATCATCGATCTCTTTTTGTTAAGCATATTTTTCGAGCAAAGCACTCCAAACGGATTGTAAATAGGATAAATGGTTTCGGAGATATCATCAATCAAAGTTTACAATCAACCCACATTTCTCTCTCCACATGCCCCCCTAGGCTCAACGTGACTAAATCTCCTTTAAAGATGCAGTAAAGGCATAAGGAGTACAATAATACTAAATGTGATAGTGTAAGTCTTGCAAAGGTACAGTAAATGAACAAGAAGATCGTAGTAAATAGCTTGTAGTGCAGTAGTAAAAGTACAAGAAGGTCGCAATAAAATCTGTTGTATTGGTTTATTAAAGACATAGTGGAAGCATAATGAGGTTGCATCACTAGTGCACAATAGGTCATCACAGACGGTTCAAAAAAATCATCATAGACGGTTTCGTGAGCTGTCTGAATTTATGGGTCAGTAATAATATGATGTCATCACAGACGGTTTTTGAACTATCTGTGATGCATACTATCACAGACAGTTTGTAGTAGAAACCGTTATCACAGGCGGTTTCTGCTACAAACCGTCTGTGATAAACATTTTTAAATTCTCGCAGTCAATGCATGGACAGTATATATATTTCATCCTCTTATTCAACATATCCTTCTCGGCAGCTCTTGTAAAAGCAGAAATGCTATTAATGTACTCTTCACTCACACAGTTTCTAACGTACATCTAGTTTCGGTCCTACAATACACATATAATAATTTAGTATAACATATTCAATAAATTAATTACTATGCTATATATGTATGATCTAAATTAAGTAGCTATATGTAGCAATAATAATTAATTAAATTGAATAAGTAGAAATAGATTATGAATTGACTAAACCCAAAACCCTAAACAATGTTAGATGTAAAATAATTTTCTATCTATATCAAGCTAGCTAGATCAACCATCTTCAATTCTCTTTTCACTAAAAGCTATAAATATAAATTATAATGAATTAGGAACAAATTACTAACTATATGTAGTCAAAAACTTAGTGGATCTATAATTACTATTGCCAAACAGTCGTCTTTCACCAAATCGCCTTAAAACCCTGCCTCCAGCTCAAAGCTACTAGCGTAGATCTAGAATTTAAGACAGAGAGTCGATGGGTCTGCGCGTAATTAATATAGTAGAATTATCGCAGAAAATTTTTTATACAAACCATCTATGATAACTTAATTATCACAGACTGTTTTTAATGCGAATTGTTTGTGAAGTATCATGGACGGTTCAAATAAAAAACCATCTATGATATTTGGAAATACCACAGACAATTCTTGTTAATAACCATCTATGATACTTCACAGATAGTTTTAAGCATGAACTATCTGTGACATTTCCTATTCACAGATGGTTTTTAGGATTGGTAGCAACACAGACAATCTCTAAACTAAAATCGTCTGCCATTGTATTTAATACAGATGGTTTTGGGGAATCGTCTGTGATGTGGCGTCTAATATACGACCTTTGTAGTAGTGCATTCATCTAGCAGTAAACTGGTTTGTATATGGTCATAAAAGCTCCTTATGTGTTTATTGGCAAGACTTATATCTGTTCCCCTCATCGTCAGTAAGTTACCGGTGAAAACCATTCGTGAATCAGAGCTGCCAATCAAAAGTTGTGACTGAAACAAGAAAAGAAACACAACGCGCCCAGTAAATTGCTCAGTACAGTAAAAGCTCATTCATCTGGTAGTAAATTGGTTTGTATCTAATCGCAAAAGCTCCTTATGCATTTATTGGTGAGACTTATATCATTCTGTTCTGCTCAAGAACAAGCAAAACCAAGCAAGAATACAAATAAGAACATAGTTGAGACAAAACTTTGATTGATTTTGAGTAGAGGAAGATGTTTACATGCTTATGGATAATTACAAGGTGCAGCCACAACACCGCTCTTTTCCCTTCTCAAACTCTCTCTTTTGTAACCTTAGAAGGAGACAAGATGAAAGATGAAACCTTAATCCCATTATCCTTGGATCTAGCCATCTCCTCGCATCCCCACTAAATAACCAACACACATAACCCTAACAGGTCTAACCCATTAAGAAAACCAGAGAAACTTGGAAACCCTAACTAACAAGGGTTTTACACACTCATACATGTTTTTCAAAGCACTTACAAGACTATCTGCATGCATTTCCAACTCCCCTTGATATAAACTGCTTCTCCTTTGCGCCTCCTCGCGCCACGATTTTGGTCAAGTCACACACTTGGTATTGTCCAACTACCAAAATACCCCTAGTGAAGCTTCCAGGAACCTTCCCTTGACTCCATCATTGCCTTCACCTCAAAGCATCTCTGCATTGACACATCGCTCATAGCGCCTAATGACTAGCCATCACACCTTCACGCATTCGGTCTCTCCGAACCATCTCTATGTGCATCAACCTCGTCACTAGACGCACCACATGCACCAATTCACCTTGCCACAATCCTTGTCTTCTTTGTGCTCCCGCTCGGGCCATATAGCCTCATCAGGACTTACATGACCACTCTGAACCTCAGCTCCCCTGCCTAGTCTTGGTCCATTATCGCCAACTGCTACATCCTCTAAGCCACCCGCACATCGAAAGACCAAGCAACTATATTGAGCACAAGTTCCATATATTTGACTCACATTATTCAAACAAATGCATTATGCAATGCAATACAACTATGACCAAAAAACCAAGATCAACCTAAGATCAAATCTACCAATGTCGTCCAAATTCCAGAAATTCACTCCTTTGTCAGTCTAACCGCCACCACCATGTCGGTCAGACCGCCTCAGACACATTGCTAAGTCCTCCAAAAGACCCTCTTTGGACTTTCGGTAAAACTCTATCTAGTTTTGTCTCACAACTTCATTTCCAGTGAAACCTAGTACAAACTTATCCCCAAACAATACCTCACATTAGTTTGGCCTAGGAACCCTAAAATTCCACAAAAGTTTCCTAGAGTTGGTCTAACTGCACACCCTATGCTGGTCAGACCGACCTGAGCATTTTCAGCTCAAGGCCACCTCGGTTAGTCTGACTAGCCTTGTAGAGTGGTCAGATCAGCCATGCATAGCGGTCTGATTAGCCCCACAAATTGGTCAAACCTCTCCCCATTACCATAACCACTAAATATAGAGATTCTATTGCACAACCAAAATTCAACTCAATAAATGTGCCAATTGTTCATTACATATTGGTCAGTGACATCTCACATGGTCTCTTAATCTTGTAATCATCCATGAGTATGTAAACTTCACCCTCCATTAAAATAAATCAAAGCTTTGTTTTAATTATGCTCTTGTTTGCATTATTGCTTGTTCTTGAGCTAGATTTATAATTTCATGTTCATAGGAGTTCTAGCTTAATCTCTTACTTAAATTATCTCGCTAAGATATGTGAGAATAGATCTAGAAGACCTTATATTTTATATCCTCATGAGTAAGAAATCGTTTGAGTTTTAGTGTTTTTGGTGTTCTTATGACCTATATTCGATTCTCTTCAATTTAGTAAACTCGAGCCTAAGAACCTTGTGATTCTTGATTGGTTTAGGTTTCTAATGCCTTGAACAAGTCTCATGTAAAATTTAGAAGTGTTTCGATGAGAATTGAATAAGTTCTTGAGATTTGAGTTATCCCGAGAGACTTTCTGGTCTAGGAAGAGGAGACTGGTTAGATCGACTCTGGTCCTGTGGTTAGACCGGCCTTGTACCCTGTGGTCAGACAAGCCATGGCGGTCAGCCCTACCCATCCATGGTGGTGGTATGACTGGCCTTGGACTGAAGGCCGTTGATTTTGTTGGCTTAACTTTCTATCCTTGTTTTGTAATGCATAGCTAGTGTAATATGCACTTGGTGACTCTTATAATCATTTGAGAGAAGATATTCAACACCATTAGAGAAAAAGTTTGAACAATCATTCACCCCTCTGATTGTGAGGGATCATGTGATATGGTCCAAGATTATTTGTGATGAACTACTATCACTATATGTGGAGTTGAAATTCAAATTTGTTAAAGATTTGGATTTTTAGTTTCAGCTCCTAGCGGTCAGATCGACTGTGTACAGCAACTAGACTGGCCATGCATAGTGGTCAGACCGGCTATCTCTGTAGTTTCGACAGTGTGTTTTAAAATTTGGTGATTTGGTCGAGGTTTTGGTAATTGGTCATAGGTTAGTGCATTCATATCTCGTGCCTAAAAATAATTTCTTGGTCTTTACATATACAGGGAAGTTTAGTGTCAACTATGGTTAATAGGGAGGACCGGGACTATACTCATGGAGTCCAAAACAATCAAGGATGCTGTGTGAGATGGTTGAGCTGAAGCATGACACATGGAAGGCAAGAAATGTTGAAGGGAAGGTTCGAGTGACGAATTGCATCAAGTGGCTTGGTCGGTCCAAGTAAAGCGTGATCTAATGGGAACCAGAGTGGGAGAGACTTGCCGATGCGTGACAAGCCATTGGTACCCTACATGTGGTAAGTGTGGCGATTGTTTGCAAGGGAAAGAGAAGACTGGTTAGAGTGAGGGTATTTTGGTAGTTGGCCAAATACTAGAAACTGTGTTGGATCAAAATCATGGCACTTAAGCGGCGTTTGGGAAAGCAGCTTAGGTCAAGAAGATGCTAAGAAGATCAAGTGGATCAAAGGCTAAAGACTTAGCAGATTCGGGCTCATGTGCTTTGGAAAGTGTGCATGAGTTAAGTGTGAGTGTAAAACCCATGTTGTATGGGATTAACAGGTTTTCCCCAATTGTGCCAGTAGATAGTATGCATTAGAGTTAAATGTATGCTAATTGCTCTATCTATTTGGTGGTTTGGGGATGGAGGCTTGCATGCTAACCGTCCTAACCATCCTAACTATTTTCATTCTTGAGTTAGGGTTAGGCCTGAAAGAGAAAAGTGAGTGCTATGGTGTGCTCTCTTATCCTTCTCATGGAGTGTCCATAAAACATTAATCTTCAAGTAGCAATATAATTATATTTGTTTATCTCCCATGAAGTCTTCTTGTATTGGTTCCTGAGACATTCAATAAGGTTTGGGCAAAATCGACCTTATTTAATCATGGATTTTGAAATTAACACTAAAAGTGATTTTTGGTTTGGACTTATTTTCTATTATGGGAACAGGGCGTAGCCAGTTGGACAGTCAGTTTGTGGCTGGTCAGACCGTGCACTGGTCATACCGCACCTCCAGTGGCGGTCAGACTACTTAGGTGCTGATTTTGTGAGACTTTGTTGCTTTGAGTTGTGGTTTAGAGTTAGGCTGTTAAATCTGATCTCTTTAGCTCTCTAGCTTTGAAGTGAAATATTTCTAGGTACTTAAAAAAAATTTAGAGAAGATATTATTCACTCCCTCTTGTTACCATTGCTGGTCCTACAGGTCGTCGGCATTGATCCTATAGAAAAGCATTACCACCAACCCGTCGGTGTTTATTTGGGCTTAAAAGCTTAGCTTTATGACTTTTTTTGCACTGTAGCGGCTGAAAATACACTGTATGTACCGATAGCTTTTCCAGCGTAATTAAATTAAAAAAAAAGAAAAAAGTTATGTCATCATGACAATGCAAAGGAATAAGAGGGAAAAAAGAAAAGGCAAAAAAGCCTAAAATAATTAAAAAGTCAGTAACGACGAAATTACAAAGCAAAAGGTTAAAAACTAGAAGCAGAAGCTCAAATAAAGATAGCCTAAGTAAAAACTTAACAAAATTGACTTCCATCAACAAGTCGTTGCACACACTTGTCACTCAAAATGGACGAAACGGAATGACCAATTTTAACCAACCACAGAGAATAACATGACGCACTGAGCTTTACAAATTTAAGCGAGCTTAGTGACAAAAGTAAGTATTAGGGGCAGAACCTGCTAAGTCATTGCCCATTGTTGCTGTAGTAGTATCTGCTTAGTCGTATCATCACGAGCAGGGAAACAAATTTCAGTCAAAATTTCGTAATTTTTGACGAAATTCACTTTTCTAGGTCCATCCTGAGAAAGCCCAAATTGATCAAAAACTTCAACCTATTTTAGATTTTTTGGCCCATTACACGAACCGTCCGGCCCATTAGACACTTACACCAACCCACCCATGGCGGACCATTCTCGTTCATCTCTCCCCGTCCCAAGCTCGATCTGCAGGCAGCCATGGAGACGACGCAAAGGGCGGGCGCCGGGCGGCTGAGCAGGGGAGAAGTGGGCGGGCGGCTACGTAGGGGAGATCGACGGCCAGTGGCTGCCCAGTGGAGAGGCGCGCAGAAGCGGGCTGCGAGCAGGGGTAGGGAGGGTGGTGCCGGCAAGAAGGGGGAGGTGGCGGCTGCAAAGGACGGCAAGGCAAGGAATTTTTTTGATATTTCGTAATTTTTTGAATATATTTGTATTTTTTGAATTTGAATTATTTGTTTGAATATTTCGACTGAAATTTCCCCAAAAAATCTGAAATTTTCGAAATTCGATTTTATGGGAGGTTCCGATGAGAAATGGTTCGATACATTAGTTGATTCTCAACCGTTCAATGAAGCTCATACAATGGTTATCATGGCTTTGACACCTCTGATGTTTGTGAGTGGTGCACAGGGTTGGTGTTAGCCAAATGATGTACGCGCTGCCTTCCACGATTTCTTATTCACAATATAGAATCAACTTCGATGGCGAATTGTAATTGCATGTCAGCGGTGCAAGTGAGATTCTAACGTGAAATTTTGAGCTCATTTAAAGAATGACTGCTCGCTTGTATAGGTTGATACAACCAGATGGTGTACGCACTACCTTCTATGATTTATCATGCGCAGTACAGAATGAATTATGGCAGCGAATTGGAATGGCGTGTTAGCGGTGTAGGTTAATATAGCCAAATGGTGTAGTACTGCATTCTACGATTTCTCATGTGCAGTACGAAATGAACTTTGGCGGCGAATTCCAATGGCACATCAATGGTGCAAGTGGGAGTCTAACATGAAATTTTGAGCTCATTCGGAAAACGACTGCTCGCTTGCGCAGGCACGCATAGCCAAAGTACGCACGTACTGTATTCCACAATTTATTATTCACAAGAAGCCGCTCCTATGTACGATGAGGCCGACTCGCTGTGATTATAGCCCATGGTTGGCTACGAGCGACAAGCAGCAGCTGCATCGGACGGGGCCAAATCGCGGATATTACCACCACCGTTGTCATCTGGATGGAATGGCCAACGAGGACGAGGGCAATCTGGACTGTTTTCTGCCGCAACCACCGTGGAGTCAAGAGGCGATCTGATCTGTTTTTTTGCCGAGTCATGGCTTGACTAATTCTCCAACAGACTGAACCGCAACTCATTGAAATGGCCCGTAGGTTGGACTGAACCACAACCACTGTCACAAGTACAATTATGCCCCTACTCATTGGATGGTTTGATGTGCTGGAGGTGTCAGCACCTTCCACACCTCTACATGGACCGAACCAGAGTTCGGTTCTGATACTCTTTTTTTCACCAAAATTGCTTTCTCTGATCACGAGTCTGCTGTGTACAACGCGAGTATTATATCAGCTTCTGTCGTATAAACCAAGGGCAAAATGGGAATTTCCCATATTGATAAAGAGAGAGAAAGAAGGGGCCCACCCGTCGGTGGGCCAGATTAGAGATAAGGTGGGGAGGACGTCTCCTCCCCATTCATCCGAGCGCAAGGAGCAGCCGGGCGAAGGCGAGAGGAGGATGGCGGCGCGGGGATCTCGACGCGCGATTTGCGGCTTCGGGTGTACTCTTCCCCGCACGTCCTCTTTCCCCGCAAGACCCACTCTCTCCTCCCCGCGCGTCCTCCCGTGCTGTTTCTCCCGTGCGGCTCGGTCATCCCGCAGGGCCCGGTCTTCGCGTGCGCGACGGAGGTAGACGGCGCGGGTGGCTGGCTCGGGCATCGGCCCGGCCGTTGGAGGCGCCGCGCAACCCCTCCCTTCGGCTATAAGAAGATGTCCCCTCTTCTTCCTCGAAGCACACGAAGGACAGTGATTTCTCCTCTCTCTCTCTCTCTTTGATTTTTGCCTGTGCGGTTTGACGACCCTGGTTCCCTGGTGCTCTCCGGCGAGGTGCTAGGCCAGCTCCTCCCCTGCGCTTGTGCGGCATTCCTCTACCTCGACTCGCCGGCGTGAGCTGTACTTCAGCGATTTGGGCTTTGTATCTCCGTGCCTACTGCTCTCTCTCACGGTGGTGTGAGAGTAATAGGTTTTCTGGGACAGCGTGCAAGCGTGCCTAGCCCGTGACCTTCTCGGTGATTTCGAGTATCGCCGGTTTTGTGAGTAAATCAGTTGCTTATATTTGCAATCTTTGTGTGCTGTGCTAGATTGATAATTCTGTATTCTTTATCTAGCACTGGGAGACTTAGATTGCAGTGGGATTGGATTGTTGCTCGATGATAAATGAAATCATATATTGAGATTAGTAGATTTAATCTTTGAGCTCTAATTTATGTCACTTGCTGTCATTTGATTCATGCTCAAATGATGTGTTTTCTGTTACCGTGAGCTTTGAATGATAACTTCTAGACAAAGAGATATTGTATATGTGTGATTTGGTTGGAGCTGTCATTAGCTTGTAGAAATTCCACATATTTGCTGCAGATCTGTTAGAAGTCATATTTTGCTAATTAAGTTGTTTCAGTTACTGCAAACAGAAATCTTATATGTGGTTGATCTTGCTCTAGCTAAATCCTGGCTGTTGGCCGAATACACACATGTGGTGAATACATTGTCTAAATTGAGAGTGTATAGTTTTAAGAGCTCAAAGATTGAATCCTAATTTGGTATAACTAATTGATGAAAAATATATGATTTAGTAGCGGGACGGCCAAGATTAATCTTGAGCAACCCTACAATTTGAGAGCACAAACAATCAATTAATCTTGATTTAATTGATAGTCTTGATTAGCACATGCTTTATACTTTGTCATACATATTCATGTTTATAGTAGCATTGTCTCTATTATTGAATATGTGGTATATCATGAATGAAATGTTCAATTCATATGATTACATACTTGTTATGTCCTGTATATATGAATTGATGTTCTTAATGTGCTTATATGATTATATTAGAATTATATTTATATCTTTGCTTATACCGCAAATACTACAACAGCTTCTACACTCAGTTCTAACTACGTGCAGTATACATTATGATCGATGATAGCTTCCTCAAGCGACGCGCCCAAGTTGGATTTACATTTAACAAGCTTGCATAACATGATATAACTACGGCTTTGATGATTCGTAGATAAAATTAAGTGCAATTTGATCTGGGAGAGACCTGATAATACACACAGATTTTATGCAAGTACTGATAATACACACGACGCATCATATTCCCAAAAGATCTCACATGCACGCTCCATCCTCTCTCTCTGTCTAAGCTTGTAGTTCTATAGAAACAAGGGAGAAATTTAGTTTTGGTCGTAGTTTCTGTGACATGAAGACAACAATTATTTATGGACAGCCGTTGGTGCATGGAGTACTAGCTCAAGACTTTTTTTTTTTTTGGAGCTGGCTAACTTGCTCAGACTTTACTGGCTCACCAACCATGCACTGAACCACCGACAAGCCAATTTATCTTGATACTACTGTCAAGATAAGAGTGACTAGAGACTTTTATGATCCACCAGCCAGCCAACCAGCTACCTTGGGAGCAAATTGTACACCAGCACATAAGCTATTAAAAGTTGGCATATCTTGCGCATTGTTGCTAAAAGGCCTGGAGGATGGTCGATGCTACAATTTGCAACTCTATATCGTCTCTTTTCTAGGTGTCGCTCGGTTGGACTAAAATAAGTTAACTTATGACTGAAATTACACTATAGTATAATAGTAGCTGAGCTCTATTTGTCAGTAACTGCTAAAAGTGTGTAGAAGGCATCTATCTAAGCGGCATGATGCCTTCCATGTTACACAGATTACGTTCTTAACTTGAACCATATTTGTTATTTTGTTTGGATAAAGGAATCGCAGTACAATGTTAATTATGCTATGGTAAGCCATTGTGGTATGGTACGACATTGCGGCGTATGTAGATTTAGTCAAATGAGGATACTGGAGAGATGAACAACCGACAAATTTGTGATTTGGACAGTGCTTCTAATAATAATCGCACGATGATCTATATTCTGTCCATGCGCGTATCATTTTTAATTTCCGTTGGCCAACCAACAATCTCTGTCAGTCACCCATGTAGTAAGATTCAGAACTTGACAATAGAGACGGTCCCTGCATCTGTAATTCTGTTTGCCAATATTACATGAACTTTGCCTGATTTTGAGATCAACATATGGAAAAGGTATTCACACCTGTTATATGACACTGGTCGCAATATGCAATTATTATGTATACGAAGATGCCTAAGTTTCAGAAACATAAACGAAGACGCCACAGGCATCGGGTGAACACAAATAAGAACATATATAATTCACGGCAGGCTTGCCAACACCACTAAGCCATCCAGCCAGTGAAGATCACTAATCTTTAGAACGTAATCACTAAGGTCAGGAAAGTTTCTAATTCATGCAGGGGCAGATTGTAGTGGGCAGCAGCAGCAGCAAGCATGCCCTCAGGAGACCGTCTGGTTGAGTTGGCATGCCAAAGCAAACACAGCGGATGAACTTTCCCTTCATCGCAGTCGTCAACTCAAAACTCCCAATGCGTCCCATTCCCAAGAGATCTCACCGTCAAATCTTCACGCCGTCCGACGTCGACGTCCTCTCCCTCCTCTATTCTACCTCTTTCAATTCTACGGAAAAAGTGGGGCAAGAGAAATTTATGGTGCGTTCGGTTGGATTTTCAGCCGGTTTATGTTTCTATGGGCTACACTAACTAGCTTTTAAATAATATGTTTTTACAAGACGATATTAACAGAAAGATTATAGTAAAAAATGTACTAAGTTCAGCTGTACCAGTTAAAATCGCATGTGACTATTTCTCTCTATGTATTACCTCTCACAAATAGTCAGAATTTAAAATTATAAGTCACAGTCCAAAACAAATCCTAGCCGTTGATTCTGTGACACGAAGAAGCTACTATTTATTTATTTATGGATGACTTCTGGTGCACGGCGTAACTTAGGTTTCACTGGCTCACCAAGCATGCATTAACCACCCAGGCCGCTAGTTACGGAGTGCTTTTCATGCGAGGAAAACTACACAATGAAGTTTCAATAGCTAAGCTAGTACTACTATTTACTTTTCCTTTCAAAAAAAACCTCAGATTTTATAATAATAACCAAATGAGTTCAGTACATGAGTACCAAACTTTTATATTGAAGATTGTATACGAACAACATGTTATCACCAAGTCCTTAGGTCAATGAATGTGACGGACTTCTTTATCCTCCTCGTCATCGATTTCGTATATTACAACGGTGTCTTGATTGGCGACAAACATAGCACTGGGAATTAGATTGTTGCTAATCTCCATTGATCTGTAGGATTTACGTCTCGATACCAGTGTTAGTCGAAAAAATAGAGGTGATTGGTTTGCACCCCTCTTGACCCTGTGTCGATTTTCGGCATAGGTGTCACTATTGTCGTTTAGGTAAGTTGGCCCGATGAAATCCATCATAAGTAAATAAAATATGGCGAAAACTCACTAAAGAAGAACAAAACTAGAAAATTTAATCTAACAAGAAAAACAAAAGAAGTTAAAGAAATCTACAACTATTTATAAAAAAAATCAATGGGCCCCTTACTGTCGACGATCGAGTCGTCGATCTTACCAAGTAATATGAGAAAAATGGCTAAAATTCTTGGGAGAGAACAAAGATGCTCTTTATTGCTATGAACTAGTTACAAGATACTTTCGACAAGGCAAGAGATTAGCCCTAATTACACTGAATTGAGTGAGATTAATCAATTGTGAGTTAATTGTCTTATCATTCGGTCTTCTCTTGTTCCGCCTTAAATACCAATGAAGAGATGCCTTACTTTTCGCTAGGGAAGACACCTTATGGAATCAACATGTCTGGTCAGGGAGGCAGTTATTGTCAGAGAGAGAACACGTGATAGTTGATTGTTGTCAGTGGAAGACAAACGTGGGCAACAACCATATGATAGTTGTTGTCAGAGACTCATAGCCAAAGCTTTGTGCTATTTGGAGTGGATAAGACACATCTTTCATACATCGTACAGAAAGAATATTCTTGGAATCAGATGGAGGGTCTAGTCCATAGACTTTCCAAGCAGTCAGTCGATCGGGCAAGACGCACAGTGTTTCTCCGACCAGGGTACCTCTGGAGGTTTACGATCATAGGGACTCTTGGCCTTAATTATATATTAAAGCTGTATTTAGGGATATATTTAAACCTCGTCAGCTAGCCTCTGAACTTTTAAGTGAAATTATAATCTTCTGATTGAATTTTCAATCAGGAAACTCCTTTAAACACTAAGAGTAAAGAAGCAGTTCATATTTACTTTAAAGTTGAGAAACTAACTAGGAAACTAAAAAGTTTTATGTCCATTGGTCTTCGAATTGGGTGACCTCTTTTTGTAGTTGGATAGAAAACCTTATAAAACCCTTCGCGCGCCGCCTTAGGGTTTCACGCTTTCAGAAAAACCTTTCATTTTTTTCTTCGCCCTTATGCTCTTCTCTTGTAGCCCTGAATCCTTTCAATCCCCTTTTCGTTCTTCCACCACCTAGCCAAAATGTTGGATTTTATCACCAACTTGCCAGTGTTGGAGCTTGGGATGAAGAAGCTTGAAGCTGAGGAGTTGTGCCAGCATTTTTCAAGCCAAATGGCATTTTGACATAGCAAAATACTCCAAATGATGTAATACATGTGGTCTTCTCTTCATCTTCTGAAGACATACTGATCTGGTGATAACCAGAGTATGCATTGAGAAAACTTAGCATTTCACATCCGACAGTAGAGTCAACCAATTGATTAATATGAGGAAGCGAGAAATTATCTTTTGGACAAGTTTTATTTAAATCAGTATAGTTTATACACATACACAACTTACCACTAGACTTTTTAACCATTACAGGGTTAGCCAACCACTCTGAGTGATCAACTTCTCTTATAAAGCCTACCTTTAGTAACTTGTCCAATTCTGATATGATAACTTCTCGTTGATCTAGTGCAAATCTTCATAATTTCTATTTTACGGGCTTCTTATCAGGCTGTAGAGCTAGCCTGCACCTGATCACCTCCCTAGGGACCCCGGTCATGTCGGATGGCTGTCACGCGAACACATCTATGTTTGCTCGGAGAAAAGTGACGAGGGCGTCCTCCTATGCGGGGTTAGAAGTAACCCCGATGCGAACAATCTTCGAAGGCTTCGCTGGGTCTAAAGGAACCTCCTTGACCTCTTCGTTCGGCTTCAGCACGGCTTTTGGCTTCGAGTGCTTGCTCGAAGGCAATGCCTTGGTTGCTTCTCAAGTTGGTAGTTGGTCAACCATCTCGAGAGACTTGCAATTGCACATCAACACCATTTTCTTATCACAGCGAACTGTGATGACTCCCTTGGGACCTGGTATCTTAAAAAATTGATATGCATAGTGAGCGACTATCAGAAAATGTGCCAGAGTTGGTCGTCCGAGTATGATGTTATACGCCATGTTGAAATTGACCGCGTCAAAGGAGACTTTCTCTACCCTAAAATTGCTTGGAGATCTGAACATAACAGGCAGAGAAACTTGGCCAATGGGCTTGGTTGAAGATCCCGGTATGATTCCATGAAATGAATATTGTACAGATTTTATTTTGATATGAGAGACTTGTATCTTGTCCAGAGCACTTACAAATAAAATATTTAAAGAATTACCACCATCAATCAATATGCGATTCACTCGACAATTATTGATGGTGGGCTCGACCACGATTGAAAACCGACTGGGTCAAATCGAAGGGATCGGATAGTCACTCTTTTTGAAAGAGATGATGGCTTTTGACCATTTAGGAAGATTATTTACAAGGGGAGGGTCGATAGAGTTTACCTCTCATTCGACAACCTTATACTATCGCTTCAACTTGTATGCAGATGAACCTCCATAGATGTGCTTGATGGTGTGCTTCAAATCTTGGAAATGCATGTTCTCATCCTCGTCCGAATGCCTTCAATCACTCGACTAACCCACCTCATCGAGTGTGGCAAGCGGTCTCTTACCAGAATAGTAATCCTGGAGTTTTCATTGGAAAACTTGATATTTGCAAAGGTCATGTCCCTCCTACTTATGAAGTGGACACCACCTAGGCATGCTATCCTTCCATGCGGGTGCTTTGCCTTTGCCCCGATCGGAGTATTTCTTGCGTGGCTCTTTATCACCGACAACCAAGATTTCCTTCGATCTTTCGACTCAAAGCTTCTGACCTTTAGCTTTGTTCTTGGATTTCTTGGCCTTCTCGTTCCTTTTCCTACCTTCACCTTCCTCTTTGGAACTCCGATTGACCCTATCAATGGCATTAATCCATTCGACCGCTTCAGCAGCAGTCGCGTAGTGATCAGCCATCTCAAAGAGCTCGGCGACAGTGGTCGGAGGATTCAAGGTGATATCCTCTATAAACCTCCAATTGCGAACCCGTGCATGAATGCCCTGATGACAGAAGTGTCAGAGACCTCCAAAATTGAATTATGAACCTGGCTAAAGCACCTGATGAATGTCACAAGGTCTTGTTGCTGTTCTGCTGCATTCGGTGAGGTCATCCTCTTTCCCAAGACGATCGTACGTGCCCTAAAAGTTGGCCAATAAAAGTTCACAGAGGTCTTGCCATGAGTGGATCAACTTGAGTGGTTGATTGAGCATCCACGACTGAGCAGACCCCTTGAGCACCGTCGGAAGATAGTTTGTCATGACATGCTCGCCTTCTCCTGTCGCCCGAACTACAGTCATGTAAATCTGAAGGAACTCAATGGGATTTTGGGACCCATCAAATTTCTTCATGTTTACTAGGCAAAACCGTGGCAGCCAGCGTACTACTCGGAGTTCGGGTGCAAATGTTGACACCCGGTAATAAGTTCCTGATGCCTCCTTTACGGGAAACGGTAGCTAGCTTCGCCAGGCGATCGTACTAGGTGATGCTCATCAGTCGATGGTCTCGACTTGTAATAGGCCTAATCCATACGAGGGTAGTACTCCTCGTACTCTATCTGCCTGCAGATTCCTTACTCGAAGCGGTGATCGTGATAGGAATGGGGTCCCGATCTTCCAACAGGTTCTGGATATGTTCGATTTGGTGGAGGCGCGACACAATTCGATCCGGCTTTCGAACAACACGTTCCGAACCCCGCAATCGCAGCACCACGTCTCCTCAGGTTATCAACCGTGCGCAGCCCAGTTGACCTCGCCAAGAAGGCTAATCCTCGCCTGCGAATCGAAGAACACAAGCAAGAATAAGGAAGAACACAACTGAATTGCAGATGTATTGATTTAGCACTCGAAAGTTGGGGTCTCACAAACCGATGAACGGCGAAACTGTTCAAAGACAGAATAATCTAAGCAAAACCCAAACCCTAATGGTGGTGGCGGCGGCTGAATATAGAGGAGTGAGGGGTGTGCAAAACCCCTGGACGCGCCCTAATGGGCTCCAACACGATACAAAGCCGAATGGCCTAAAAGACGGTGGCGCAGCACCCTGACAGATTCTGAACGCCTACTTGTTTCAACGATTCCCGTTGACTCAAAAGGAATGTTGACATGAGACCAGAGCCATTGGAAAGGTCGCCTTCTCAGCTTTCCATCCATATGTAGAACGTCCAAAACGGAGCCCGGATACGATCTAGGCATCCGTTTTAGTGCGGCCTGGTCCTGGACTCCGAATTGGATTCGAAGTCGGCTTGAGTTGGACCTTCAACATGATTCGACCGCCCTTGCTGGACTTGTGCGCCTCGTAGCCCTTCTTCAAGTACTTCCAGGTCCTCTCCATGGTTCCTAATCATAATTAAATCATTAGGTAGCAATCGATTCTCAAATAAACAAAAAGAAGTACTTAAGAACGAGCTCACCTGTAAATTCAATTGTCGGGCGCGAGCTCTAGTGATTGGTCCTTGAATGTCAAGTGGAGGAGTGTTGTGTGTATCCGAAGAAGTGATGTCCTCATCAGATCGATCACCTCCTCAGTAAATGCGCCAATCCGGAGTCGTTCGAGGAACTCTCCTTCAGCTAGGGTTCTGGTTGGAAGACCGTCGTGACCTATCATCAAGTCAAACCCCACGAGGTAAGTTCTGTGATCGGCTAGATGAAGTCATACCTGTCTAACTCCTAGAGTTATGCCAGGGAGGCTGCTCGAATCTAGTGATCACATTGCGGAGTCTTTGCGCGATCACTTCAGCAAAGTGGTCATAGCCTGGCACTTGAGCAAGTTCTGGAGTTGGGTTCTTAAGTAAGTCACTGATGAGTTGGAGCTCTCAAGACTCTTCGGATTGGTACTGAGCATGCCTAGGCAAAGACCTCTGGGCAGCCAGTCATCTCCTTCGTGT
Source organism: Dendrocalamus latiflorus (assembly GCA_017311315.1). NCBI lineage: Eukaryota > Viridiplantae > Streptophyta > Magnoliopsida > Poales > Poaceae > Dendrocalamus > Dendrocalamus latiflorus. Next base: position 13,182,460 of record CM029663.1, read on the forward strand.
GATTTCTAGATCATAAATTTCTAAGGCTAGTTGTGGCTGCCTTAATGGAGAGCGATTATTTCTAAAATTTCTCCCACGCTCATCAGAGAATTGACTTGGTTCATCACTAGAAGTCTCCTCGCCATCCTCACGAGGTGTGGCAAGGTGTGACCGACAAGGAGGATCCTCAGGTCTTCTTCCGAGAGAGTGGTCAGAATCTGTGGGGAGGGTAAAGACCTCCTGTCTAGAATCTTTACTTCTAACAAAGAGCCCTTTGCTTGAAGAATTGTCCAACGAGAGTGCATCACGACCTGGAGTAAACCCCGCCACGTAGGAGAATTTCGGGTTATAACCATCTCCAGTGGGAGTTGAACCATACGAGAGTGTGGACGGACTCACAGGGAGCCCACTCACGCTCTCTGTGTGGACAATTGGAGAGTTACGATCACTAGTTGGTGATGAATTCTTGGAATAACAAACTCTAGGGCTCGCTAAAACTGCTCAAGCAGTCACTGGGGGACTTGAAAATTTGGGGGCGGGCCCCTCGTCATGTCGCGAGTCATGTTCATGGTCAGATTGACCCTTGCCATCTAGGAAAACCGGTTCCTCTATCTGGTGTACTGTTGCGGGGGATATGGGTCCCTCCTCAGCTCTTTCTGTTGTGCGGTCTTTGAGATCATGAGATGGATCTCTAGGGAAAACCTCACCATCAGAAGTAAGCATTGTCTGCTCGTAGTAGTAGTAGTAGGCATCCATGTCAATATTTGCATAGTCGGCTAGGTCAAACCAGTTCTCCTTATTCCATTCTCCTACCATGAGGACATCACAAGGAAGAGAATTTGCCGATAAAAAAATTACCGGAGTCTTGAAAGAATTTGCCCCATGGACGGCGCTAACTGTTGATGTTTTAATACCGATCTTATGTATGATTTATTGGATTCGGGAAAAGCTCTTGAAGACTTGGACTATGATCATGCAGAGTAGAGATACAGAAATTTTCATACAGATTTGGGCCTGCTCCTGGAAGAATAATAACTCTACGTCCAATGTGGTTATTGCTCGAAGAAATTGATTACAACTAAGAGTAACGCGAAATACCTAAGCACTATCTCCTGATATGGTGTGGTTTCATCTCTTTCTCTCTGGCGCTAAACTTTATATAATTGACGAAGCAACGGCCATTGTCCTTCGCCAAAAGGCATCTCAATGCTTGGGGAAATAACCGACCGGCGGAAGTTATTGTCAGAGAGATGTGGTGGCCCGTTCGTCGTGCGGCGATTGTTGTTAGAAAGAGATCATGTGCAGTTATTAAGATTAAGCGCACATTCTAATCGTCTTGTCAGACTGACCCATGATGTAGTAAGTCATCGTAGACAAACCAGTTAGAGATGGATTGGTCATAAGAGGGTCTGCGACCATGAGGTGATCGCAGCCGAACTCACGACTTATATAGTCATAGAGGGACCTACAACTATATGGTCATAGATAGACTTATGACTACCCTTCGAAATCTCTTCCTTATCGATAAGGGGTATACTCGAAGAATATAATGACGTAATAATTAGAGGACTATTATATCCTCATCAAATGTGATCTCCGATATTGATACTTTTTATGATCAAGTCATAAATATAGACCTTTAAATTACGACCAATCTGCAGACTAAAGGTTTTTTATCGACTTATAAAAAATAGTATCAACGATTTTAAGAATAAATAGTATCTTTATATAGCAAAAGGTGACACCTCCCTCAGTTCCCTCCCCGTCGCCTTCCGTTCCTTGCAATCTTGTACCTCCTCGTGCCGCGCTTTACAATATGCTGTGCTTGTACCTCCTCCTAGCTAGTCGGCACGCACGGCCTGCCGTAACGAGTCCATCGCACTAGCAAAGTAACTTTATCAGCATTTATGGCTGACGACGCAGCTAGTTCGTGCTGTTCGGCTAGTACTACCCTGTGCAGTAGTATTTTACTGCTCAAGATTCTAGGATGACTTGTCAGAAGGTGTCGCATGAACCATGAGGTCCATGATGCTCGACTCGCCATGGTCCAGCCGTGGAGCTGGCGATCGGTCGGCCGGTTAGGGCGTGTAACTGCTACCGCGCCGCATGGCTTGATTGAGCAATGATATGCGATTCCGATCGCCGCACTTGTTGATGCATAACAGCTCGCGGATGGGCCAACACGTACGTGAGAAGGACGGTGCCTCCCCCCCCCCCCCCCCTATCCACTGATAGCCGTGCCGGGGCACTACCACCTGGGCACGGGTCTTCCGCATCGCCCAACCAACGAGCGAAACCTCGACAGACACCATGCCGTTACCTGTATGCGTTTTCTAGCTAGGCGATTTGACATCGATTCCCGGTAGTAGTTCATAATTAAGCTGGCGAATTTACAGGCGTCAAACCAACATTGGCAACGCCCAACTAACCTTACCTCTCATCGGAAGAAAAATTTCTACTATGTACGGTTACACAAGAGACTTTATTTAACAAACGAATAAGACGATGAAAAATTTCTACTGTGTACGGTTACACAAGAGACTTATTTAACAAACGAATAAAACGATGACACACGGCAAAAAAAAAATACTGTAGCATATATTTTTGAAACATATTTTTCCATACAGTCGATACTGTATTATTTTTTGTACGGACTACAGTATTGCTATAGTACATCTGTGCCACGTGTTGCCGCTTTATTTGTTTGTTACACAAACTCTCTTGTATACCCGTTACACAATATAATTTTTCCATCGAAAGAGCATGTTTATACTGTTTACGAGGACGGGAGCGAACGGTTTTGAGCATGCTGCCCTGTCCAGGTATTGATCTCCAATCTTCCTGTAGCAGGTCGCGCATGGCGATTGTACCGTCCGAACTGGATCATCGCAGGACGTGAGTGCATAGCACCGACAGTAATCGACATAGATGCATGGAACCAACCAGCATAAACATCCTCTCGTACAGTTTCAACCACCAGATAGAATGCACTACGTAGCTGGGCAGGCCGGGCTTGAGCCAGACTCGCAAGTTGCAACTGCAGCACGCTCAATAGCCAGACGCAGGCCGAGCCACAAGTTAGATCGGTTATTTTTCTCTGACCTGAAAAGGCAAGCGTGTCCACGACAGACTACACTATTACCAACCAGTACAGTATGCCGTAAAGCAGCGCACAAACCTCCTCTGGACCAGATCGATCACATTTCAGTTCGGCGGACAGCTTGCTTAGCTAGTGACAGCCACGGCGGCGACATCAGCGGGGAGGAAGGAATAAAACCGAACTAACTGGATCCCAACTAAGGTGAACATAATTGGACACGAGCCCATCCATCGATTCTGACATCGCAACTAGAAACATGTGTGCGCGCGGCACGGCCGGTCGATCCCCACCCGGTCCCCGGCTCAATAGTGGAGCTCCTCCTAACGCTAATGATTGGCGTCCGCAACGTCAGTCGACGCCGACGCCTGCATACGCTAGCTTTGAAACAATCTGAAAATTTAAAATATTTGAATTCTTTTTTAAGTTTGTTTGAGTTCTTGAAACCATCCCGATTTGGCAATATCTTCTGGAAGTCCACCTTCCTCTTTTGGTCGTCCCACCTTCTCTCCTCGGCGCCCTTCAAAAAGCCGTCACCGCCGCCGCCTCCCTGTTCCTCCATTCCATGCGGCCGCCCGCCCTCGCCCAAAATTTCAGCTACATTCGCCTGGGCGTTCACACCGCCAACGCCCAACCCTACTACCACGGCCCCACCATCCAGATGATCACCCTCCCTACTGACCTCATTCCCTCCCTCGGTTGGCACGTCCAGTTGACCTGTGCTCTCTCCTGCTGTAGTTCTTCGCCTCCCTCGCTTGACGCGTGCTCTTGCCGTACAATCTCCCGTCACTTCTCACCAACTCCTGCAGAAGCTGTGTGCCACCTCGCCTGCACGCTCGCTCCTCCGGTAGAGCTTCCGCCCTCTCTCTCTCTCTCTTCCATGCGCTGGTGTCACCAAAACTGCCTTACTGCTCCCACCATCTCTCCTCGCCTTTAAAGCTCAATCGCCTCCACAGAGAGCTCCACGTCACTCCCCACCACTCATCAGAACCACCCAATCAAGCTCTCTCTCACCTTAGCTCCGCTGCTAATCTCCCTTGAGCCTGGTGAGCCCTAAACCCAATCCTCTTCCTTTCTCGATTAAAATCCAATTGCATTTGCTAAAAGTGTATCCTCTGTATTCTGAACTTGTTGGTGAACTCACTTTAACATGAGCATCTCTCTGGGGTCCTAGCACTAGAAGCCTCCGCCAGCCATGGCGCCTCTCCCGTGGACAACCCTTCTGGGGAACCTCCAACCCAAACCACCACCACTACCATGAACCTTGTGTTCCGTAGATGGTCGAAACACCCTCAACTTTTTCGGAAGTTTGCCGGAGAAGCTCTAAGCCACAGTAGAGCTCGCAACCTTCTGTCCTGTCGCCGACTACCACCACCCATGTCCACGCCTCCCAAAACCCTAAAATGGAGTTGCCTCATCAAGAGGAACCCACCCATACCATCCATAGCCATCGAAGTTCTTCGCTGGTGCCAAATTGCAGAGGTGGACGCGCCTCTATTCTATGCCAGTGAGAGGAACGACCGAAGAAAGAAGAAGACGCTAGGTGGCACTGTGGCCCCATCCTGGCCATCCACGCGTTATCCATTGGGCACCTAAGAGCGCGCACACTGGGCCATTTTGGCCGCACGATTGGGCCGAGTCGGCCGGCCCAAAAGGCCGAAACCGGTTTAAAAATTGTGCGGGCTATACTGTTCACAAAAGGCCGATCTAGTACTATTCAAAACGTTGTGCACTGAAACCCTAATTCAAAATTACCACATTCCGATTGTTTCTACGACGTGAACTCATTTCCGGCCTCCATTCCATCAATCCAAGCTCCAATAAAAATACAAACCAACCCTATTTGGTTTTTATTGTATTTTATTCAATTTTATTTTATTTTATTTTTCTGGCTTGATTAATTTCAAGCACGGACCTTATGTCATTTTATGTATTTGCATTAGCTCTCGAGTTTTCTGAAGCGACCGTGCAAGGACCGGATCTGGGCATCAAAGTGTATGAGACAGTAGAGTTAATAGAATAGCAAGGGAAGTTATAAGTTTTTTTTATCATATTGAATCCCATGGAATTTAAATTATTTAACTACAGTATTTGCATTATTGTTATTTACACAATTTTATTTAATTAAAATAAATATTTAGAATAAACATGTAAATTAGTTATGTCTTACCACTGAAAAATGCCCTATCTAATTTGAGACCATATTCACCTTGATAAGCTTAGTAATATTTAATCATTGTATAAATAATATTAGGATGATTCATTCAAAATATTTGTACTACTAAGTGATTTGGCATTTGGCAAGTAGATTTATTTAAAACAGTTCTAGGATAGGGATGTATTGTGAAAAACCATTAGATGGTTGGAATCCACGACTTTACCCTAGGAAGAAGGCTTGAGTAGAGGGGTGGCAGTGCCATAGAGCACTGAGGATCTGGATTGTGGATGGTTTCCTCGTGGTGAAAAGTAAGGACTGGAACTTTATGCTGAGTAAAGGACATAGTAATCGCTCAACCACAAGTATTGACTTGTAAATCCTGGTCTAATAGTTGCTCAACTCGATTGAATATCCATACGATGTAGGAGTGAAGGGGCGTTGGTATGGGAGCGATGTAACCATACCTAACAACGGTAGGTTCCACTCAGGATGGGCAAAAGTGTTGTGCCCTGGTGAGTAGATGCTCAGGTTTGAGTGGTAATCTATTGGGTAGAGGCTACATAAAGAATTAAGCAATGAAAATTCTTATTTTCTCAACTCAGTCGTACGCTAGCTAAAGCGTGTCTATAGCTTGACATTGAGAGTTTGAGAAATCTTGTAGGCAAAGATGGGCAACTCGGTAGAGTGAAATAAATGGTATTTGAATACGTCATACTTCCAGTAAATGAAGCTATGTTTATTGAGTGATTCCAACAGCAAAGCATAAGTAGATTTCTTTGTGTTTTAATTTGAGTAAGCTGAACAATCAACTGTTGAAAACCCCTTATTGTTAAGAAGTTACTGCTTTATGATTTCATGTTTAAAAATAATTACAAATAAAATTGCATCCACTCTCATTAATAGAAATAGTATATTCCCTTTCATTGAATACCCTTGCAAGTAGATAAGTTAGTATTTACTTTTGTGATTTGTTAGGTATGTGTTGTGGTTACAGACCAAACAGAGAGAGTGTGTGGTAGTGGAGAGTTGAGTAAATGAATGGCTTCGGGCTTTCCCCATGGCCTATGTCCTACATATATACATCCACCTGGGGAGTGCTTTTACAGTTACACCCTTACACATGAGTACTCCCCTCAGGGGTACTTTTGTCACTATACATGTCCCATTCTGGGTCTTACATTCTCTTAACAGACCTGCTGGGCTTAGGTGGGGGCCACCCCTACAACAGGAGCCTCTCATGGTGAAGGGCTTCACGGGCCGAAGCCATGTTGCCGAGCCCTTTGGCCCCCTCCGTCCCTGTGGCCTGTGAGCTTTTTCAGCGTTCGAAATGTAGTATTCGCCTTGTTGCGAAGGTATGGTGCCGGGCGGCTCGGCGAAGGCTTCGTCACCCACGGACTCCGTCGCGGGGTCGGGGTTGTCGTCCGGAGCGGAGATCGAAGTCGAGGTTGGCCTCGCCACCGAGGGGCCGGACCGGGGTTGTTGGCGGAGTCAAACGCATCGGCATAGGGGGCGGAGCGGGTCGTAAGTCGCTGCGCTCGCGCGCGTCTCTGGCGCCGAGCACCCTTGACGATAAGCGGCTGCCAGCCTACCCAGCGGGGCTTGATTGACGCGGCGCGAGACTTGAGGGGGCGCGGTGATACCATGCTGCGACGTTCTTGTCCTGGCGCGGATCTTGGAGCATCGCGGCGGTACGATGCTGCGACGCTCCCTCGCCGGTTGGACTGCTGCCGGTTGGCTTCCTGTCGGCTAGACTTCCACTGGTTGGGCTTCCGCCAGCTGGACTTCTGCCGGTTGGCTTCCTGCCGGTTGGGCTTTCGCCGGTTGGGCTTTCGCCAGCTGGACTTCTGCCGGTTGGCTTCCTGCCGGTTGGACTTTCGCCGGTTGGGCTTCCGCCAGCTGGGCTTCTACCGGTTGGCTTCCCCACTGATGGGGTATATATAGCGTGCTGGTGTAAAACTGTACCTGCATTGTGCGCTCGGATAGGTGCTGCTCTCCCAAAATGGGCCCCTTCAGTGCATCCACATTCCACTGCGGCACTACGCAGCTCGGGGAATGTTGATGTACTGATGGAGACCAATTTTTCTCAGGAGCTTGGTTAGCGTGTATTAACGGCAACTGCTCGCACCTGGTGTTTCTGCATATGACGGCAAGATTTGCCCTGTTCTCTTAGACAGGCTCACCTTCAGTCGGGGCTTCTGATCAAGCCCGTCTTTCAAAAGAATATTGATGTACTGAAGGTGGTCTGTTTATGAGAACAAGCCAAAACATGGCGTGACATAACCTGCGCCGGTGCAATGTGTGGGGGATGCCGTCGGGCCTGCCGTCCCGCCGAGGCGGTGCCTACAAGGCGGGCAGCGGGGTGGTGCTCCGAAGCCGCTGGTCTCCTGTCTTGGAGGATAGCAGCCGCGGAGAGCAGGCGTCTGCGGGGTAGTCCGGGGGTGCTACGCGCGTGGGGGTAAGCGCGCGGGCGCTTCGTCCCCTAATCTCCGAAGTGGCGGCGGCGGGGCTGGCGCCTCGTCGAAGTAGATGCGTGAGCGCTCCGTCCCCTACGCTTCGAAGTGGTGGTAGCGGAGCTGGCACCTAGTCGAAGTAGACGCGCGAGCGCTCCGTCCCCTACGCTTCGAAGTGGTGGCAGCGGAGCTGGCGCCTAGTCGAAGTAGACGCGCGAGCGCTCCGTCTCCTACGCTTCGAAGTGGTGGCAGCGGAGCTGGCGCCTAGTCGAAGTAGACGCGCGAGCGCTCCGTCCCCTACCCTTCGAAGTGGTGGCAGCGGAGCTGGCACCTAGTCGAAGTAGACGCGCGAGCGCTCCGTCCCGCACGCTTCGAAGTAGTGGTAGCGGAGCTGGCGCCTAGTCGAAGTAGGCGCGCGAGCGCTCCGTCCCCCACGCTTCGAAGTGGTGGCAGTGCACTCCCTGGGGTGAGCGCGACCCCGCGGTAGTGCGCCTTAATGGCCCCGGGGATCGCGCCGACCCTTGGGCTGGCACGAGCGGGCTGCTGTATCCGTACGCACTTGTCCATTCGAGATGAACACGCAGCGGGCCATGACTGGCATGTCGACGGGTCGTTTGCGGTCAAGCCCCTTCCCCAGAGGGGCGGGGCACGTGGCGCGGTGCTGTAGGCGTGCCGCCCACTGGTTGCCCCCCTTCCAACGCGCGTCACCGGCTGCTAGCGGTTGCGCTTCTTGCCGATCCTCGGTTACCCATGCCGCGCAAGCTTCCGGTTGTCCGTTCGGACAGGTGTGGCCAGGGTCGGGGGACCGGTGACCCCGTTTGGGCTATCGCGGTTTAGGGTCCAAAGAGCCGCGCCGGCGCGCGCCGAAGGCTATGCTGGGTCGCGCGACCTGTGTTTATTCCTTGCGCTGACCGACACACGGTGGGACGCTAGCGACGCGTCGTGTGGTGACAGGACTCTGTACAACCACGGTCGCGTGCTGGCTACGCTTCAGCTTCGCGCGTGGGGAGGTGAGCGGTTGTCGTTCGCCGTTTGCGCTTACCCACGGTGGGAGGCGGGGGGCCTTTAAGTACCCCCCATGGCGTTGTGCCTACGCCTCCTCGCGCTTTCTGGTTGTACACGTTGCTCTCCGCATTCGCTCGCCCTGTTCCTGCGCTCCTTTTTCGCCGCCGAGTTCCCCGTGGATGCTGATGGCGACTTGCGACGAGCGTACTCAGGTGGGCGGCTACGCCATCCGCAGGCGGTCCTTGCCGCTCGAGGTGAAATACACGCTAGAGGAGCGCGATCCGGCGGCGACAGACAAGTGGTGGGTGGCGAAGAAGAGTCAGGGTCCGTACTCCGGCGAGTTGGGCTGCACGCTCGTGACGGAGGACACGATCCGGTCACTATTGCGAGAGGGGAAGCTATCGGACCACCACGCGGTGCGGTTGCCCGCCAATGACGAGACGGAGCCGCGCCCTGAGAAGTCGGAGGTGATCGTCTTCGTCGCCTACTTCGAAGCCAGACTTCGCATTCCGTCCGCCGCAATTGTTGGGGCCGTGCTGCGGACCTTCAAGTTGGAGTTGTCACAATTGACTCCGAACGCGGCGGCTCACCTCGCCGTGTACAGCTGGGCCCTGCGCTCGGAGGGGTGTTGGCCCAGCGCTTCCCTGTTCGCGTATCTGCATGAGGCCCGGTGCCAGCCGAAGGAGTGGAAGGACGGTACGCTGTCGAAATTTGGCAGCGTCAACTTTGTCCTCCGGACGTCATGTGGGAAGCTCTTCCCCGCGAACGCGACCCGAGGGAAGTGGGAGGTCCACTGGGCGAGGCGGTGGTTCTACCATCGTATGACGAGTGGCAGCGGCCTCGAGTGCGCAGGCGGGCCGATTACATTCAAGACCACCCTCGGCTTAACGCTTGACCAGGAAGATAGGCTGAGGGCGCGAAGACTTGTGGGGGTCGCCGCCCGCTTCAATATGCGCGACCTCGCCGAGGAGTACATGATGCTCGGTGTGACGCCGCTTTCCCACGGTTGGCGCTTCACAGCCGGTGAACGTCGGGATGATAACGTTCGCCCGTCCGTTTGCTCTCTGCCCGTGCCGACTGGCCTTCGTAAGTCTCGACCATGCCTTCCTCTTCGTTCGTACGTATCGCATTGTGTAAATGTGCTCTGTCTGGGGCAGGGACTAGCCTTGAGGACGCGGAGCGCGCCGCGCGCGTGTTCCTCAGGCCATACACCGGCAGAGAGCATGGGCAGCGCGCAGCTGCGACTGCGAAGGCCAGATTGGGGCGAATAAACCACGTGTGTGAGGCCCTAGGGCTTCCTGTGCCGGATCGCACCCCCCGAACCAGCAGCCTGAGGATGACGGTGCCGTGAAGGCGAAGGCGCCATCCCGCAAGAGGACCCGGAGCACTACAACCATGCCCAGTACGGCGGTTGCCGCTGTTTCTGCCGGCGCGGCGAGCCCGGAGTCGGGTTCGGCGAAGTATGCCGACTCAGACTTAGAAGGCGCGGGATTGCGGAGGTCTTGCTGCCCGCGACCGTCGCCGAGGTGGTGGTGCTGACTGGCGGCACCGGCACGGAGTCCTCGTCTCCGGCCATGGCTGTGGCGGGTCCGCCCTCCGTCCCCTACCATTCGAAGTGGTGGCAGCGGAGCTGGCGCCTAGTCGAAGTAGACGCGCGAGCGCTCCGTCCCCTACCCTTCGAAGTGGTGGCAATGGGGCTGGCGCCTAGTCGAAGTAGACGCGCGGGCGCTCCTTCCCAAGATTATGCAAGAATAGCCTCTGGTGTTTCTCGCTCGCGGGTGTGCTCGCGTGGGAACCAGCCTCTGATGTTTCTCGCTCGCGGGCGTGCTCGCGCGGGAACCAGCCTCTGACACGTCGCCTTGGTACTTCGCAGGCGGCGCGTGTGAGTGGGCCCCCGTGGTGCACTTTGCACTCCGTAGAATTAGCCGGGGTAAGCTGTGCTCTATGTACGTGGGGCCAATGTCCACGCCTTGTTTATACTCCGAAGAGGACGCACTGGGGCAACGCCCATGCGTGCGCGGTGTTCGCGTCTTGTTTATACTCCGTAGAGTGCGCGGAGATAGCGTCCGCGTCTTTTTTATACTCCGGAGAGTGCGTGGGATCGGCATCCACGTCTTATTTATACTCCGAAGAGTACACACTGGGGCAACGCCCATGCGTGCATGGTGTTCGCGTCTTGTTTATACTCCGTAGAGTGCGCGGAGATAGCGTCCGCGTCTTTTTTATACTCTGGAGAGTGCGTGGGATCGACATCCACGTCTTATTTATACTCCGTAGACTGCGCGCGGAGGCGAACCTCCGCGCGTTGCGGGTGGTGAAATTGCGTGCGGAGGCGGACCTCGACGCTACGTCTTATTTAGACTCCGTAGAGTGCGTGCGGAGGCGGACCTCGACGCTACGTCTTATTTAGAGTCCGTAGACTGCGCGGAGGCGAACCTCCGCGCGTTGCGGGCGGTGAAATTGCGTGCGGAGGCGGACCTCGACGCTACGGCTTATTTATACTCCGTAGAGTGCGTGCGGAGGCGGACCTTGACGCTACGCCTTATTTATACTCCGTAGAGTGCGTGCGGAGGCGGACCTCGACGCTACGTCTTATTTATGCTCCGTAGAGTGCGTGCGGAGGCGCCACCCCCGCTCGTCTTGGTTTATACTCATACCCGTATCTTTGACAGAGAGTGCGCGCGCAAACGCGTGTCTTTGTTTATACTCATGCACGTATCTTTGACGGAGAGTGCGCGCGCGAACGCGTGTCTTTGTTTATACTCATGCCCGTATCTTTGACGGAGAGTGCGCGCGCGAACGCGTGTCTTTGTTGCGAAGAACAAAAATTTGTTTAAACGGTGAACTTTATTAAATTCCCGTTTGCGCGGGTGAGCGATTACAAAAGAGGGGGGATACCGGCCACTAACCGCTATGAGGACGGGGCGACCGCTGACAAGCCGCTGCTGCCGGGGCAACCTTGTGCGCGAGGAACACGAGACGCTCTCGGGGGCCGCCCGAGGGCTCCGCATCTGCACACCCGGCTTAGGTGCCTTGGCGAGCCGCGTGGCATGGACCTCTGGCGCCAATCTCTATGCGCTGAGCCATGTCCTGGTCGCCATGGACGATGATGACGGCCCGCGGTCCGGGAAGCTTCATGCACAGGAAGCCGTGATGCGGGACTGCCCCGAGAGTATTTAGGAGCGGTCGCCCTAATATGGCATTGTAGGGGTATGCAATGTCGACTACGTCGAAGATGGCGTCTTCGCTCCTCACATTGTCATTTTGGCCGAAGGAGACTTGGAGGCATATCTGGCCCAAGACGCGCAAAGGCTGCCCTCCAAATCCTTGCAGCGGGATGCCTGACGGGCCCAATCGACTCCGAGGGATCCCCATTTGGTCGAAGGCTGCGGCGAACAGGATGTTCGCGGAGCTTCCTCCATCGACTAGGACGCGCCTGACTTCGCATCTGGCTACAAGGACCCGGACGACCAAAGGGTCTTGGTGGGGAAACTCCACGCCCTCGGCGTCAGCGGGCTTGAATGTGACTTCGTGTTGTGCCCATTCTGGCGGCGCCTGCGCCGGGTATGCCGCGACGTGGTGCAACCTCCTCGTGTAAGCCTTCCGTTGCCGCGCCGAGGCGAACTCCAGCGAGGAGCCTCCGGAAATGACGTTGATGACCCTGCGCTTGGCTCCTTCCGGGGCTTGTAACTGTAGGAGACCCTCCCGAGGTTGTTGCACATGTGCCTGAATTCGCAGGAAGCCTTCCTGGGGCTGTATTCCTTGGTCCTGGGGGTGTTGGACGTGGGCCACAACGGGTGCGCGTGTATCCGTGTTTTTGTCCCTGGCGACGCTCTGCCGTAGCGCTGCGATAGTGGCGCAAGCACGCGTGTCATGGTTGCCTCGGCCATGGATTTCGCACCACTGCCCGTGGTGCTGGTCGCCGTACTCTTCGCGGGTTCTGTCGTCGCGACCCCGGCCATGTCCCCGTCCTTGGCCTCGGCGCCCTCGATGTCAAAGACGTAACGAGGTTTCCTGGACTTACGTTGGTCGTGCTTGGGCCTATCGCCTGGCTGGTCATTGTGTTGGGGGTCCTTGCGTTCGGAGGCACCCTTCGGCTGCTCTTGCTTGCGCTTACCCTTCGAAGAGCCCCGCTTCGGCGAGCCTTCGCTCTTTGCCGAGCCTTCCGCCTAGTTGGTGTCGGAGTCATCACCGTGTCGCCTCCGCGCGTCCTCCTCTGCTCTGGCGTACTCTTCCATCTTGTCGAAGAGCTTCACGACCGTCTTAATGGGCTTGCGCGCGTTGTATTCGGCCATTGGCCCCGGTCGGAGGCCTTGTATTGCTGCGTTGATGACGGTTGTTTCGTTGACGTCCTTGACCTGGCAACGTACTTTCGCGAAGCGCTTGAAGTAGTCCCGGAGCCTTTACTCGGGTTTTTGCTTCACTGCGAAGAGCTGGTCCGCATCGACACGCTCGACGTAGTTTCCCTGAAAGTTGTTGTAGAGACGGTCGCGGATCTGTTCCCACGCGTAGATGGACTGTGGTTCAATGGTGAAGAACCAGGACAGCACCACCCCTTGTAACGCGAGAGGGAGTCCTTTTGCCTTCGTGGTGTCGTCTCCGGCGGCGGCTTCGATAGCAGTCTCGTACACGCGCACGAACTCCCGCAGGTCGGAGTCGCCTTTGTAGGCCTCGATGACGCTCGGGAACTTAAAATCTTCATGCCATGTTGCCTGCTGTAGGCCCGCAGAGAGCGGGGACTCCGGGTCTACGCGCCGTAGTGGGACGCGGCTAGACGTAGGGGCGTCGCGACTATCCGCCCTCTCCGGAGCGGGTTCGGATGCCACCGCCGGGGAGGCGTGTTGGCTCCGAGCCTCTTGCATGTCCCCGCACAGCTCCGCGGAGGTCTGTTAGCTCCCGCTGAAACGCGCTGAGGGCCGCCAGCAGGGCAGTCTCCACCGCGGGCGTGGCTGGGGCCGTCGGTGCGCTTGGCGGTGCTATCGGCACGGTGGTGACCATGGCCTGCGTGCCCAGGCTGCCCGCCGCGTTGTCCTGGAGGACCCTGGAGCCGGTGACGAGGTTCGTGTCGCCACTGGGGCCATTCATTGCTTCTGCGTCGGGTGGAAAAACGGATACACCTGCGTTGCCATCGCCGGGGTTAGTCATCGGGGCAGTGCTGGTGGGGTCGGGCGTTGTGTCGCTGGCGGCGTTGGTCGTCGCGTCGGTGGCGGGTTGGGCATTGCGTCTGCGGCGGGGTTGGTCGTCGTGTCGATGGCGGGATTCTCGGTCGCACCTGCACCACCGCTCGTACCTGCGGCTGCTAAAGCCGAAGCCCTAGTGCTGACGCGAGACTTCGCCGCTTCCGCCCTCTTCTTCGCCGCCGACGGTGAAGCTTTCTTTGGTGCCATCCTCCTTCAGTCTGGAGGCTTGTTCTTGTCCTCCCCACGGACGGCGCCAACTGTTGTGGTTACAGACCAAACAGAGAGAGAGTGTGGTAGTGGAGAGTTGGGTAAATGAATGGCTTCGGGCTTTCCCCATGGCCTATGTCCTACATATATACATCCACCTGGGGAGTGCTTTTACAGTTACACCCTTACACATGAGTACTCCCCTCAGGGGTACTTTTGTCACTATACATGTCCCATTCTGGGCCTTACATTCTCTTAACAGGCCTGCTGGGCTTAGGTGGGGGCCACCCCTACAACAGTATGATTGTACTCATTACTTGCTAAACAACAAACAGATGATCAATAGGACAATGGTTAATAAGCTGTTGATGAAGTTCCAGAAGAATCCTACTACGTTGGCGACGAATGGTTTTAGGTCTTAGCCGTGCTTAAGTTTGCTTGTGGAGTCTTTCTTTTGTAATGTAAGATAACCTTGGGCTTGCATGCCCGCTGCGTCAAAATTTGGTTGTTAAATCATACTTCTGTAATAAAGTTTGGCTTTTTTGTTGTAAGCATGTGTTGTTATGACACTCACTTTTGTACAGTACTCCGCAACTAAACAGTTATAGGCAGTTGTGGGGATTACAAGCACTTCCAAAAATAGGGTGTTACAACCTTGATCGATCGAATAGCTCCCTGCCTGCCCATCTCTAGTCGCTACCAATTAGGGCTTGAGACCACGAACAGGCTGTCCTAGTGAGCGCTCATTTGGGTTTTTGAAGCTTGAGCTTCTATCTTTTTTGCTACTATAATAGTTTTTTTTCACTATAGTTACTGGTAGCTTTTTCAGCATAATTAAATTTAAAAAATAAAATATGTTATATCATCACGAACAATACAAAATAAATAATAAAAAACAAAAAGCCAAAAATTAAAAAAAAACAAAATTTGTGGTGCTCGGTTGGACTGATTTTTTGTGGCTTATAGCTGAATTTTCACTGTAGCTGATTGAAATTACACTGTAGCTGATGGTGTCTTATTTGGCATAATTAAATTTAAAAAAAATAAAAATGAAAAAAACAGGTTAGCCCAGCACATATAATGCAAACGAATACAGGAAAAAAAGAACCGGCAAAAAAGCTCAAAAAACGGAAAAGTCAGGAAAGACGAAATTTAAAAATAGTGAAAAATAAGCCAAAAGTGAGAAACCCAAGCTCAAATGAGTGGGGCCAATATGCTACAAGTTGAAAGCTTAAGCTCTAACGAGGGCCATTAATGCAAGTACCAAGGGAAAAAAGGTACAGCGATGCGTTATGACGCGTCGTCGTAGTTCACATTGAGTTACCACTAGCATTATTGTCACGTCACACGAGCTCCAGTTCGAGTTGAAGCACTGGGAGTAGACGCCAATACGAACCATGAAAATTTCTATTGTATACCGATGACACAATCAAGTTTGTGTAACGAGCGATTGAGGTGGCGACACGTGGCAAGAACATTGTAGCAGTACTGTAGCCCGTACAAAAATAATATTTTTTTACTTCTTGCTACAGTACCAGTCGTACGGAAAAATATTTTTAAAATAGCTGCTACAGTACTTTTTACGTATCACCACCTCATTCACGTGTTACATAAAGTGGATTGTGTCACCGGTATGCGATAGAAATTTTCTACGAACCACCACCTTCAATAAAGCTTCCCTGGCATTTGTAGCATTAAAATTTATGTGCCGGAATGGAACGATGCAGCACCATCGAATTTTGGGCTTGCTGCAGTGGCTTAAAAAAAGTGGTTTTTTATTTTTTTTTTCTATGGACTTTTAGTTGTAAGTGTACTATAGCCACTATTTACCCTTTTCTAAGTTAAAAATAGTAAAAAAGAGAAAAATTAAAAAAATACTGATTTATTTTTTGGACAATACAAAGAAATAGAGAAAACAAAAAATTCTGCAAAAAAACAAAATTAATAAGATTAGAAGCTAAAATTATTTGAAACTGGACCTTTTATCAGCTTAACTTTAGAAAGGTTCTCTTCGTCCTTTCAGCAGAGAGACGATAAACGTTTTCCCTTGTTATTGGTTGCTTGAGCCTTTCGATCCTCTAAATCTAGCACGACACGTCGAATGAAGTTTCCTTGAAGCCACGTTCCCTTTGAATCTTGACGGTCGCTAACCCAAAGCCGCCTCCGTGCTCTAATTCGTACACGTCAATCGTGATTTGTTGTCTCCAAAATACGGGTGGGTAAATATTCCCTTTCACTTTTCTACCACAAGTTGAAGTTTAACAGTAACAATCTAAGAGGAACGTTCCTGAACTTTGACCATAAATATATATTTTTTAGGAACATTCCATGTCCAACACGGGAAAAAGCCGGCCAGGGTTATCGCATCTTTGATCTTAATCGAATCATGCACTAGACATGCAGTTATCGCATCGCCGACCTACGCTACAATCCATCAAGACCAGTGTCTCGCAGAAAAAAAAATTTGCTGCTTTAATTCATCTCTGATGTTCAGGTGCAAGTACCATCACATGGCAACGGTACTTCTCAAATGAGTCAGCTGTACAAAGAAAAGTCAGAAGAAGAAGAAATGGTATGCCTCGCTCCTATCACTGAGAAAAACGTGCATCTTCTTCTCGGTTCAATTCTGATCGTGTATGTTTTTATAAGAACTCAAAGAAAGAGAATCACTACTCACTAGGCATCCTTCAATCAGCAAGCTCGAGAAAAACATGACACAAATCATGTATGGCCTTGCTGCATAGATCAAGCAAGCAAACACGATACTAGTTTTTCCCCTCTTTGGAAATAGCTTTTGCGACGAATTAAGTGGGTTAGCCAAATTGAGATTCGTCAAGCCAACAACAAACCTCTGGAGTGGAAGCCTCTCAGCAGAGCACACTGAGCGAGCTAATTGTGGCCGAATAAGTAACTTGTCCTTTCCATAAAAAGCCATCCCGAGTAGTTTAACCACAACCCGACACCAAATCTTGCTCATCATCCATCCCAGAAGGGGGAAGAATAGTTAAATTGCACTAGTGTTGCTGTTGCTGCGTGCAAACCTATCTATAGGCTCGCTAGGTGAGTTCTTTTTAATTGTGTCTGATGGCTTTTCTTTTAGCACTAGTGTTTATACAAATGAACCGAATATCGATAATTTGATAAGTCGTTTAAAAAATATCCCGATGAACCGACTTGAAAAGGCGACAGAGAGGCTGTTTAAAATGATTTATCGGTAAAATTTCCCTTATCAATATTTAGGTTATTCATACAAAAATCTACCCATAATCTTTAGCACCAAACAGGTGGTTAAGCTGCAACTTTTGACCACAACAGCGTGCAGCCTGTACTAGAAAACGCCCTCGTTTGTTGTCGCCCAAGTTTGTTTGCGAGCGAGATCTGAGCAACCAAGGGAGAAGTTGGGGGTGTGCTCGCCCCTCCTCGCCTTGTTTTCTCCACGCCATCCTTTGGACACAACTCGTTCTGTTTGGCTGCTCAGCTTAACCACTCTCATCAATGTCTTTTCTGAAACGAACACACAAGGTTATTTTAAGGTGCAAGATTTAAGGCAACGATCGTTTCAGTGAAAGCAAAATGAGGAAATAGTAGTAGTGTTGCTGCTTGCAACAAAAAAGAAGAAAGTTTGGTGGTTTCGTAAGGGTGGTGTCAGGAGTTAGCAACAAGCTGTTGTCTTCACCGAGGCCTTGGTCAATCTGGCCCCTAGCGGCGCAAGATGTCCGGAAATAGCCTCCTGTGTGTTTTTCCTGATCTGACCTCCTGACGTGCTCCGTAGGAGCGCGAGCTCTAGTGGCACGGTGCCCGACTGTGTGAGGAGATGGCACGGCGTCCGGGCGCACTAGGTGAGAAGGCGTGGCGCCCAGCCGTGCAAGGTGTCGGGATGGAGCTCAACGCCGCAAACGTCGCCCCGCTACCTTGCATGGCCGAGCACCTCCGCATGACCGAGGACCACGGCGAGGGCAACCTCATCGAAGAAGCGGAAGCTTTCCTCTATGACGTGCTTGGCAACTGGAAAGACTCCCTACGCGCGTTGCAAGCATGCGACGACATGCTCCCGCATGCGAAGGAGCTCCTCATTGTGTCGCACTGCATCGACTCGCTGGCGAGCAAGGCCTGCACTGACCCGACCCTCTTCGGCTGGCCGATGCTTGAGTACTACACGACCAAGAGCCTCGAGGAGACGGTGACATGGAATGGCATTAGCACAGCCGGGAAGCCAAGGTTGCCGGGCATGGACTAGTGGTACAAGCTGGCGTCGTTGCTCAAGAGGCTCATCTTGGTGATAAGGTCCAAGGGCATGAGCCCTGAAAACATTGCCAGCGTGCTGATGCACTGCGCCAAGCGGCACCTCTCTGGGCTGAACCGGCACTCGGGTTAGAGTGACGGCGGCCGCAGTGGTGCGTCGAGGAAAGCCGTGCTCTCGAATGTCGACTAGAGGGTGCTCCTGAAGGAGGTCATCGCACTGCTCCCAGTTGAGAGGAGCGTCACCACTACGAGGTTTTTGCTCGGCCTGCTCCGCACTGCAATGATCCTGCACACCAACGCGGCGTGCAGGGACATGCTGGAGAAAAGGATTGGCAACCAGCTGGAGGAGGTGGCGCTGGAGGACCTCTTGATCACCAACACCGGCTACTCTATGGAGATGCTCTACGACATGGACTGCTTGCAGCTCATACTGGAGCAGTTCATTGTGGCGAACACGTCGGCGTTAGCCTTCTCGTCGGAGATCACTGACGAGAGCAGCCAGATGATGAACACCCCCTCCACCGAGCTCATGCCGGTCTGCACACCTCGCGTGGCGCCCAACCGTGCCTCCTCACCTTGCATGCCCAGGCGCCGCGCTATCTCCTCACACGATCAGGTGCCGCGCCACCAGAGCTCGTGTGCCTACGGAGCATGTCAAGGACCAGAATAAGAAAAACATACAGAGAGAGGCTATTTCCGAACATCTCGCGTGCCGCTAAGGGCCACAGATTGGCCAGCTGCCATCTCCTGCGAAGATCACCACCGTCTCTCTCTCTTGTTGGTTCACCAGCCTTCTCTCCATATATTAACTTGCTGCTACCTTAAACCCATTTCACCACCCCTCCCACCAAAGGCAAATCTACACCCCACCAACCAAATCCTCCGCAAAGTAAACAAAGAACAAAGGCAGAGACAGACAACAAAGTAAACAAATCCTCCAGCAGCAGCAGCAGCAGCATGGGCAAAGCCAAGCTGATCACCAGTTCACCACCATGCTCTCTCTATCTTCATAGTATACCAGTAGACGTCTGCTAGCTAGCTAGTGCTGCTCCTGTGGGTGGCTTTCCAGTGGGGCTCCTCAAAAGCAGAGGGGGGAAGGCACAGGCAAGAAGCCCGTATCAAGTGAGGCGAGGCGAGACGAGGCGAGGAGGCAGGAATCATTCGGCTGCAAAGTTGCCGTCGACACCTCGTCGCCACTGTCCCCGCTTTGCTGGGCCGCGTGGGGCCGCGCCTATCCTCTCCTCTTCTCCCACCCCCGCGTCCTCTCCCTCTCAAACACTAGACTACACACGCAGCTGGGAAAGATTGGATTCTGCTGGGTGCTGCCGCTGTCGTTGCACCACCACCACGGCGCGCACCGCATCAGCACCACCAGCAGCACCACCAGCACAAAGTCGTTTTTTTTCCTTTCCTTGAGATGCTTCCGCTGCTCCTTATATCCACCGTCCCGGCCTTCACGCTGCTCCTCGTCGCGCCCGCCTCGTACAAGCCCTGCAAGCTCGTGCGGGAGCTCGGCCTCGTCGCGCTGCTGCTCGCGCGGGAGCTGCTGAGGCACTCCGTCTCCACCGTGTGGGGTTGGAGGGAGCAGGGGGGGAGAATGCCGCTGTCCAAGGCGAAGACGGCGGCGCGGGACGATACGGAGGAGGTGGCGCCTGCATTGGCGGGGGAGACGGAGGCGGCGTTCCCGGTTCTCGACCTGCCGGAGCTGGCGCTGGACCGCGTGCTCGAGGAGCTGTCCCCGGCGTCTCTCGCTGCGATGGCGTGCGTCTGCGCGGGGCTCAGGGACCGCTGCTCCATGGACAGCCTGTGGGAGCGCCACGCCCGCCGGAAGTGGGGCCGCGTGCTCGGTGCCGCCGCGCGCAAGGAGTTGGAGGCGGAGCTGAGCGCTAGGAGGGCCACCACCCTGCCGCGCCCGACCAGGCGGAGGAGCTGGGTGGACTCGCTGGCGTGCGCGTGGCCCTTCTCTTGGATCGGCTGCCGCTGGCTCAAGGGGGACTCAGTCACCCCCGCCGCCACCGTCGCCGCCGAGCCCTCGCCCTCGCCGCCGGCCGACACGGTGGCCGCGTGGTACCGCGCGCTGGAGTGCGGCGAGTTCTGGTTCCCCGCGCAGGTGTACAACCGCGAGGTAAACAATCTACTCCTAGTACTAGTATATACTCAGTGTACGCTCCACTAGTTTTTGCTCAGTTTTAATTAAAGTTTGTTCTTTTTAATTATAGTCGTCATTAGATTAGGTAGAAGAAGCTTTGTTTAATACTGGGAGAATAATCTCTCTAGCAGGACGGGCATGTCGGATTCGTGCTGTCGTGCTACGACGCTCACCTCCGCTATGACAGGCGAACCGACACCTTCACCGCGAGGTACTCCAATTTACCCGTTGCTGCTGGTAGTTTGCTGTTATGATCCGATTGAATTGACCACAAGTGAATGAAGCTGATTATTCCGTGTAGTGATCATGGAGTTTAGGAGTTAGTTAGCCTCTCTGAAGTACAAATTCGGGGAGTGCATCATAAAGACACGTTAAATCAGTGATTGAGAATATTAATGATTTTTTAAAAGGTAGAAATGTTAATGAAGGCGAGTATAAGATCTTTTGGATTCATTTGCTGTGATTGAGATCGCTTTTAATCGGTGATGGTCTGATGCATGGGCAAATGATGGGTTCTGACTTCTGATAGGTATCCGCCTCACGGCCGGAAACCGGCGAAAGAGGAGGACGGCGTGCAGTGGACCAGGATCCGCGCCCCGCCGCTGAGCACGCCGGCGTACGATCTCCATGTCTCGGGCTGCTTGGAGGGCCTCCATCCCGGAGACCACTTCGAGATCCAGTGGAGGAAGAACAAGGATTTCCCTTACGGTATGTGCTCACATCACGCACTAATACATGGTTCATGATCACTAACCTTGTAAAAAAGACTTCAGATGGCTATTGGGATAGATTTAGCTTTGTACAACATGCCATTGCAAAATTGTATCGGTTTACGGGTTTAGAGCTTGATGATTGAAGCTTCGCTGTTGTGGATCACAGGCTGGTGGTATGGTGTCGTGGGTCACCTGGAGTCATGCAATGCAAACGGGCATCTCTGTCGTTGCCATGAAGACGGTAAAAGATCCACTTTCCTTTTTTTTTCACCTTTAGATGTTGTCGGCAATAACACGTGCGGCCGAGATAAACATGAGGAAAGAGCGCAAAGTTAACGTACAAAAGATAGTGAGTGTGGCTATCTCATCGACTTGACGAGACACGAGTGAAAGGTATAAAGAAGGGGAAGGGAAATGTTCGGGAACATATGGGAGACAACAAGTGCCTGTTCACATTCGGTTCCCCAAAACAGCTTTTTACTCCTCTCTCGCTCATGTCTCACCCTGGAGATTAGGCGGGGGTCATAGACGTGTTACGCACCCCACTCTTCTCCTTTCTCACATACACATCTCTTTCTTACTGCTTGCATTCTCATTCTAAAAGTCATTTATTTCAATCACTATTATTTATTTTCAGCAAAAATTCACCAGCTGCAACCAATATGAACAGACCCTAGGGGTTTTTCGATGATTAAGATTCGTTGTCCCCAAAGAGCAACTTGCGAGATATGTTGTGGCTACAGCCTCAATATTCCCCTTCTGTGGATCATGTGCCGTTCATATCCATAGGCTGTTCATATGTAGTAGTATCTTCTTAGTATTTGGGGCCATTTTTTGTCGGTAAATTGCATTTCATGGAATAGGACCATGACAATTGAACGTTGGAAGCATGTTGCGCTTCTGTGTGTGCTCATCTGAATGTCTTGGTGATTTCTAACAGATATGATTGTCCTGGAGTTCAAGCACTACGCTCCTGGCTCGAGATGGAGGCAGACCACCATGAACCGGAAAGACCACAGGGAGAAAGGGGACGAGACGGACGGTTTCTACGGAGGCATCCGGAAGCTCCAAACCAAAGACGAGATATCGACGTGGCGAAGATTTTGGCCGGTTGATGTCCTGAACTGACGATAATTCATCAACGCCTGCCTGCCTGCCTAATTGCCTATCGCCATCCCGTTGTATAGTTGCCAAGCTGCAGCACTCCGCGTTCGTCTGAGTAGTTCGCTCACCTGCCGCCATCTTCCTTCTGAAATTTTGGTAGCTGAGATAAGATGCAGCAGAAGATTTGTTTTGTCCTAGTTCCATTAGAGGAGCAGCAATAGGTTATGAATGATGTACAACCTTATCCAGTTTTCGGTTTGCCCGGTGCTGTTGTCGGACCCTAGTTGATATATCTTCTGAATGTCATTATATGATAAATCGTGATCCAGTTGTATTTTGGCTGATGTTTCTATCACTGTTAGTCAAGGATCTCAAGGTACGCAGCGGTGTCAGCTGCGTGGAAAGCATGCTTTTGCTGAATTTGTGCATGCATCTGATGACGGTCAGGTGCTTAATTTCTGGCAAGTGAGCATTGCGAGCTTAATTTCTGGCAAGTGAGCAGTGCGAGGTTTGCAAGTCTCTGCGGATGGGTTGGGGGATAGAGCCGTGTCTGACTCTGTTGTGACGACAGCACCGGAACGAAGAGGCAATTCAGCAATTATTGGTACGGAAATTGCAGTGAAAAGGTTTGAGAGAAACTAGACGACTGGTGGAGACGGTGGCAAATTCCAACATGTGTTTGGAACGAACCTCTGGATTTTAGCTATTTGGATCTGTATCCTACACTTCCGCTTGTGGTAAAACTGACGAAAATATAGGAGATAGGCGCTGATGTTTTGAGCCCTCTTTGGATATTATACCCAAAAACAATCTGCGCCTAAAATCACTCACCTCCTCTTGCTCTCTTGTAAGATTTGCGCCTTTGCCATCTAGGTTTCACCCATCCCTTTGACCTAGATCGCGTAGGTGGCATGATACAACGGTGTCAATCCTCAACCGCTCACAGTTAGCTTGGCAATGTTGACGCAGTTGAGGTCTTGAGGGCAGTAGGTAGCACGGTACAGTAATAATTTGCAAAGAGCCCTAGGGCCGCCAAATAATCGGTAGTTTTGCAAATTTCAGTTAGGGCGATGGTGGACGATACCATTCTTCTTTGACATTCCAATCTCAACAAAGTTTCGCATATTTCGACTGCGTTTAAGTGACAAGTCATTCATATATTTGGCAGGACTCCAGGTCAGCCCTAAGATAACCTTTATCCTTGTGTTAATCTTCCACAGTTCTACTGTATTGTAGCTTTATGTATTTGATTTTCTATCCACAGCTTCTTTTCTCATCTGGAAGACGTTCTGCTATACCTGGACTTTCTGGTATACTGGCTGGGCTTTTGTATCGTCTGAATATATTTGTTGTCCGCAAGTTGAAGGTAACTCTACCAATATCTTTCCAGAAGTGTGCATAATGTTTCTGCATCATGTCAAAAGTATCAATTAATAGCCATGCTTTCTACATGCAATCGCTTTTGCTCTACTAGTCTAATTCTACATATGGTCCAGATGGTGGCGTATATATTGGTATAGTTAGGTATGTGCCATGTCTAAAAACCAAATTTGAATCATTAAGTCCTGTCATTGTTTAGGAGATTTTGTGAATGCCATCTTCTTGTGTTGGTATGTGTTTCCTTGGTAAGGTTTATTATGTGTGCATTTCTTATGTGATAAGTGCCTATAGTGGTCTATACAAATACCTGCAGCAACATTGTAAATGAAACTTTGAATCATTACAGCTTCCAGATTTTGCAACATCACTCTTCTCACGGTTATCATGGCCCTTCTCTAACATCTCTTATCAAGGATTGCCAATTACAAGTAATGGTGGAAACATTCCTTCTCAACAGGCTCGTCAAATGGAGGCAAGTATTTGTACACCGTATCTGTTATAAGACCCCTTATATCAGCATCACGTTGCAAATCATTTATTTTGTTGAGTGATTACCAGATTTTTGGTACAAATTGAAGATAGCACCAAAAGTTCTAACGGAATGCTTCAAAGGCCTTTTGTTTCGTTTAGTATTTAGTGTTTGACAAAATAAAATAATGCTAAAAGAAATCCAGATTACGCAGATATAACTATGTTTATTATAATTTCCTTCAAAAATGGATAACTGGAAATAAGGTTGATAGCTTAGAAGTTAGCACCTTGTGGCTGCTTCCCTTGTAACTAAGGGTGTTAGTCCATGTCTGAATTTCCTCTAGTACATTTTGAACCTTGACAGTAGTCCATGTGCTTGTTATAGAGAGAACAAATGAATTAGGATGTAATACCAATTCTTCAAACTTCTATGTATACCTTGTTTGGGAATCAAAATATTGGCTGAGGAACGTATCATGGTGCTAACAAGCACCTATAGACATCTGAGTGATCCTTGAAGTAATGATAAAAAGTGTCTTTCCACTCATCAAATTTATCGCTCGTCTGTACTTTTTTTCTGTCTGTAGTTTTTTTCACATACTGGTATTATCGGATCCCTTAAGTAAAATAGGACTAGTTTCTGCCTCTTCAATGAAGTTAGATGGTTATCCTTTGTATTTCGGTTTTACTCTGAAGATTGCACATAGTAGATATTCCCTGCTTTATGTGATCCCCCTGTTCCTAATTGAATTTTGTCTTTGGGTGCTGTATCTTATTCAGGGCGCGCGCACAACTACCCAAGATCCAACGGAGTCTTCAATCGCTGCACTTGTTTCCATGGGTTTCGATCGTGGCTCTGCAATGCAGGCTCTTGCACTGACAAATTACGATGCCAATTTGCCCTCAAATATCCTGCTTGAAGCACAATGCACGTAGAAAACATCAAAGTTCATGCTTTGTAAATTGAAGACCGTGAAGCGTTTCATTCATTCTTCCGTTCCAGATTTCCCTCAGGATTTGTTAATGCAATGCAACTACTTGTGTAACACAGAAATCAGAAAGATGATAGAAACACAACAATATATGTTTTTTTCATTTCCCTAACAAATATTTTTCCTCCATTTGCTCATCGCAATATTCTACTTGAGTTGAAGTTACGAACATCTACGCCTCTGTTTATATTGGCTTGTAAAAGCTACTTTTCTACGACAAATAGTTTTATCTAACTTTCAAACGGAGTATCTTTTTAAGGTGACGTCTACTAATCGATTGTAGTACACATTAAAATAACTTCATTTATATTAGCCAAAATTGCACGTGAATACCATTTTCTACAAGATGTTACTATTCATAAGGCAAAACCAAAAGCCTGTATGAACAGGCCGTACACCCATTCATCATGCATTTTCCAGCCGTGTGACTGCATACCATGTTAAAGCAGCATGACAGATAGTCTAAAAGAAAACTATGCCCTACTGAAGCCAATTAGGGACGAAGGAGACCAACTGACCCAGCCAATTGATGAAAATTTTAGTTCTAAGTATCAGAAACCAAATGTAGAATCAATACGGGGAGGGATAGCAACACTATCTCACTATGATATCAGTAGCTTATCCTGCTTATTGCCAGGAAAGACGCTAGAGCGGTACAGCCTACCAGAATAGTTCGGCTCTCGCACAATGAAATAGTAACTTTCATTTTGCTCATTATGAGTAACTAGCACGGTGGAGCATCATTCTTATAACACATTTAATTGGTTTAGTAGTACATAAGTGATTGGTAATAAAGGAACTATATGCGGAAAATAAATGAGTTGCAGATCATATGAAAGAATTCAAATATTATAATTTTTAGAACGTTACCAATTCGATTTAATTTCCATATTTGTAGAATTGATTTCATTTGTGATATTAATGTTAGTAGTATATGTCAAAACAAAGAATATAGATTATATCTTTAGGAGGAAATACTTGCTCTTTATAATTTTTAACCGGCATCTCCAATAATAGAGACAATAGTTGCATCCATATTAATACAATTAAAAGAATGCAAATTATAATAGATATTGTAGGCAAGTTCATGTATATGTGTGAATAGTTTGAGTTCAATTCTCTCTAGCATCTCCCGTCTTAATTTCATACAACAGTTACCCAGTATCCCTACAACGTCGAGGTAGCTTTCGGGCGAGGAGCGCAATGCAGGCGCGAGGTTGTCAACTTTGACGTGGTGGACCTCCAATATCTCTACAATGTCATCCTAGGAGAGCTATCCTTAAAGCCTTCGGTGCAATCCTGCATCACAATTACTTGTGTATGAAGCTCCCAGGCCTTGTCGGGATCATCATAGTTTTTGGCAACTAGGACTTCGCACGCTAGATATGTCCCTCGATAGACAAGAGGCTATCAAGACTGAGGTAGTCAAACTGCTCACCTTTGGTGTCATCAAAGAGGTCATCCACCCTGAGTAGCTTGCCAACGCAGTGCTCGTGAAGAAAACAAATGGCATCAGACGCATGTGCGTGGACTTCACCAACCTCAACAAAAGCATGCCCCAAGGATAGCAATCCATTGCCCCGCATCGACCAACTGGTGGGTGCAACGGCGAGTTATGAAATGATGAGTTTCCTCGATGCATACTCTGGGTACCACTCTTCAGAGTATAAACAAGAGCCGGGACCCTTATGCATCCCGAACAATTCTACGGAATATAAATAAGAGCCGAAACCCTCGTGCATCCTAGACAACTCTACTAAGTATAAAACGAGCTCGGAGTCGATGGCTTCGCGCCACTCCACAGAGTATAAATAAGAGTCAGGACTCTCATGCGTCCCGACCGACTCTACAGAGTATAAATACGGGCACGGAGTTCAATGGTTCCGTGCCACTCCACGGAGTATAAATAAGAGTCGGGACCCTCGTATAGAAATCAAATCATATCTCTAAATTTTTTATTCTGAAGTTTATTTAATTTAGGTTGTACTTGATATGTGATTATATCTTTTAATTAGAGCTATTTTAACTTGGGTCTGTGAGGTAGATTGTTAGATTTTCTGGTTAATACAGAACTTCCTCACTAATTAGTATTTGTTTACAAATTTTAATAGTTTTGGAATTTAGATTTAAAACTTTTTATAAACCAAATATCTAATCATATTTTAATTTTTATTACGAATTTACATGTATTTGGATCGTCCTTGCTATGGATTTTTTTAGTTTTAGGCAAGAATTCTTATAAAAAAACTAATTTCTATTATTAATTATTATTTTGGATTTAGTTTTTAGGGGTTTACTTTGAAATTTCAATGGTTCTGTGCCACTCCACGGAGTATAAATAAGAGTCGGGACCCTCGTATAGAAATCAAATCATATCGCTAAATTTTTTTTATTCTGAAGTTTAGTTAATTTAGGTTGTACTTGATATGTGATTATATCTTTTAATTAGAGCTATTTTAACTTGGGTCTGTGAGGTAGATTGTTAGATTTTTCTGGTTAATACAGAACTTCCTCACTAATTAGTATTTGTTTACAAATTTTAATAGTTTTGGAATTTAGATTTAAATTTTTTATAAACCAAATATCTAATCATATTTTAATTTTTATTACGAATTTACATGTATTTGGATCGTCCTTGCTATGGATTTTTTTAGTTTTAGGCAAGAATTCTTATAAAAAACTAATTTCTATTTTTAATTATTATTTTGGATTTAGTTTTTAGGGGTTTACTTTGAAATTTCAATGGTTCCGTGCCACTTCACGGAGTATAAATAAGAGACGAGACCCTCATATAGAAATCAAATCATATCGCTAAATTTTTTTATTCTGAAGTTTAGTTAATTTAGGTTGTACTTGATATGTGATTATATCTTTTAATTAGAGCTATTTTAACTTGGGTCTGTGAGGTAGATTGTTAGATTTTTCTGGTTAATACAGAACTTCCTCACTAATTAGTATTTGTTTATAAATTTTAATAGTTTTGGAATTTAGATTTAAAATTTTTTATAAACCAAATATCTAATCATATTTTAATTTTTATTACGAATTTACATGTATTTGGATCGTCCTTGCTATGGATTTTTTTAGTTTTGGGCAAGAATTCTTATAAAAAACTAATTTCTATTTTTAATTATTATTTTGGATTTAGTTTTTAGGGGTTTACTTTGAAATTGATATGAATCAATTTTCTAATTTTTATTTTATTTTTATTCCGAATTTTAGTTAATTTTATTGTACTTAACATAAACTCTTTTATTTTAGTTTGTTATTTTTGTTTAATTATTGTTACTAATTTTTGTTATTTGTGGATGTTACTTTGGGAGTCAAATGGAAATTATATTTTAATTCTGAATTTTTGTTAATTTAGATTATACTTGGTATGCTCTCTTTCTTTTAATCTAAATCATTGTAACTCGTCCGTTAGATTGATGGCTAGATTTTCTCTAAATGTATAACTAATATAGATATAGGTAGAATTTTATATCTTTAAGTCAACTATCCAATCTAAACTTTTAAAATTAGGACCCACTAAATTAAAAGTTAGATGTTTTGATTTTTTATAAGAACTTCTAGCATATTTTTAAGCAACTCTAAAATATCTGTCATCGACTTTTATATATAAATAGATACGATAAAATAGCTTTAACGCACAAGCCACAGATTCTACCAGACATGCCATGTTACACCCATGAACCATAAGTCCATGATGCAGGGCAATGCATATAATATGCAGAAATCATTGGCACAAAAATATCAACGCAGAAAGGCTCAAATTCACCAGAAAGCTCAACAACGCACAACATACCGACCAGCATCAAGTAATACAATACCCAAAAGGTCCCATAGCATAGGAAATACAAGGCGCAGGACAGGGGAGAAGGGCGGTGGCGTAGTATTGGTAATGTGGTGATAATAATATAGTAAGGAAGGAAGCACCAAACACATCAAACTCTGCCCTAGAACGACCAAGCAAAGCCTCACAGACCTCTCCTTACATCTCATCGGCCTGCGGTTCTTCATCCTCGTACTCGCCTTCCTCCTCGTCGGCGGTCGCATCCTGGTACTGCTGGTACTCTGACACGAGGTCGTTCATGTTGCTCTCTGCCTCGGTGAACTCCATCTCGTCCATGCCTTCGCCGGTGTACCAGTGCAAGAAAGCCTTCCTCCTGAACATGGCGGTGAACTGCTCGCTCACCCTTCGGAACATCTCCTGGATGGAGGTTGAGTTGCCGATGAAGGTTGATGCCATGGAGAGGCCTCTGGGAGGAATGTCACAGACACTGGACTTCACGTTGTTGGGGATCCACTCGACGAAGTAGGATGAGTTCTTGTTCTGGACGTTGATCATCTGCTCGTCGACTTCCTTTGTGCTCATCTTTCCACGGAACATGGCAGAGGCGGTGAGGTAACGGCCATGGCGAGGATCGGCAGCGCACATCATGTTCTTGGCATCCCACATCTGCTGTGTGAGCTCAGGGACTGTGAGGGCACGGTACTGCTGGGATCCACGGGATGTCAGCGGAGCAAATCCGACCATGAAGAAGTGGAGACGAGGGAAAGGGATAAGATTCACTGCCAGCTTCCGGAGGTCGGAATTCAGCTGACCAGGGAACCTTAGGCAGCATGTGACTCCACTCATGGTGGCAGAGATCAAATGGTTCAAATCCCCAACTGCAGAAAAGAGCAAACATGTTGAAAATGTTATGTCACACAGGCAATGATGTATGCATATGTCGAAGGCGACAAAAATCCAAACATACCCAAAAGGAATCCATACCCTGCCTTAATTGTTTATGGATAGCAAAATCAGTGTTTAATGTCAAGTTTTCAGTTATGATTAAATTCACTTTGCTCTTCTCTCAATCTTATTAACACCTGGTCCAGTGGTCCTAACAGTTCATTAGCTTAGGTTGAAAAGAAACGGGAAAAGTTGCCATTCTTTTAAGTTTCAGATAAAGCACAACCTGATCAACTACGATGTTCCTCAATTGTAAAGCGCCTGCTGGAGTTACCGCAGGCTATGTTTAGCATGATCCCTCCTAAAAGTATAGTTTGCAGAATTAAATATACACCAATAATCAAGAAGACTATGAATAAGTGTAGCATCAAACTATCAATGCTAGATCATACAGCATATTAGCATGTACTAAAAGACAAACAAATTTCTAGAACAAGCATGTACATCTGCACTAACGTACAGATAGATGATTACAAACATTTAATTATGCACAAGTTTATATCCAGTAAAATCTAGAAACGAGAAAAGTTGAAGCAACTTACAGCTAGGTGTGGTCAGCTTGAGAGTCCTGAAACAGATGTCGTAGAGAGCCTCATTATCCAGAACCATGCATTCGTCAGCATTCTCAACCAACTGATGGACTGAGAGAGTAGCATTGTATGGCTCAACAACAGTATCAGATACTTTTGGTGAGGGGAAAACTGAGAATGTCAGCATCATGCGGTCAGGGTACTCCTCCCTGATCTTTGATATCAACAGTGTACCCATACCAGATCCAGTACCACCACCAAGAGAGTGGCATACTTGGAATCCTGATCACAGAAACAGATGGTTTTAATGATCACCACAACATGGTAAAATGAAGTATACTTGCTTGGACGCAAAAAAAAGAAAGAACAAAATAGAAAATTCAGTATTCACTAACCAAAATGCAATACAAGCATGAAGTTTCTTAATTATGGTAATTTTATAACCATTGTTGACCACTAGATTATTTCACAACATGCTAAACTATTTGGTTGACCAAAAAAATCTGAAGAACATACTCGGATGTCACGGATAAAATTAGCGCTGGCCATGTATTAAATGCCACCAATGTTACTTAAGTAGGACAGACCTCCTTTCAGAATTCCCAACCATCTCAATACTAATCTACATCATAGAGTACAAAATCACTGTGTGTTACTGCCTTCTAAAAAGATGAATACATTTCTAATTAGCACACCAAACAACTAGCAAGAATCATCAGTGTCATTTAGACCAATACAGAATGTAGATCATAGAATAACTCATGTAGTGATGTGCAATATGTTTCATGCTATGCTACCAAGAGATCCTAGTGCCCTGGTATAGCATTACTCATATGGTGTACAGGTCTACAGCACTACTATGCATCATACCGGAAAATTCATAGGCATGATAAAATATGGGCGATCTTCATGTATCTGCACGCTAACCTATTCAACAGGAATTGATCTAGCAAATATCATTAAATTTGGTTATTGACAAGCACAATTACCTTGCAGGCAGTCACAGTTCTCAGCCTCCTTCCTCACAACATCCAAAACAGAATCAATGAGCTCAGCACCCTCGGTGTAGTGGCCCTTGGCCCAGTTGTTACCGGCACCGGATTGCCCAAAGACAAAGTTATCAGGGCGGAAGATCTGCCCATAGGGTCCAGTGCGGACGCTGTCCATGGTACCAGGTTCAAGGTCCATGAGAACAGCACGGGGCACAAAGCGACCGCAGGAGGCCTCATTGTAGTAGACATTGACACGCTCCAACTGCAGGTCAGAGTTGCCCGTGTACCGCCCGGTAGGGTCAATGCCATGCTCGTCGCACACCACCTCCCAGAACTTGGCACCAATCTGGTTGCCACATTGCCCACCCTGGATGTGCAGGATCTCTCTCATCTTTGCCCTGGAAATTTAAGGAAACCACATAGAAGAATTAATCTCAGGCGTTGCAGCAAGAATGGCTAACCTAAGGATTCAATGTAAAAAAAAGTGGTTGATATCCTGCTCAAGTTACTTAGATCAAGCATATCCAAACCATTTAAGGAGAAGCAAACAATTCATGTTGTTTCGGATCCCAGATCTCACTGAACTCCCTACACAGATCACGTTGAACCCAGCCAGATCTCACTGAACTCCCTACACAGATCACGTTGAACCCAGCCAGATCTCACTGAACTCCCTACGCAGATCACGTTGAACCCAGCCAGATCGGGGGTTTCATACGCTAAAATGACTCAAAGCTAGTGAACACACTACCTACCAAATGCATCATCGTGTACGCCAGATCTCCTCGAAAATGGCTCAGGTATAGGATTTCATGCTCTAGATATGCCCGAAATGCCTCAACTGGGGTAGAAGTACCTTTCGGATCTGACAGAAGAATCCCCTAAATTAATAGCCCAAAAATCTACGCCGTATCCTATAACCCAGCTCCGAAATAGACTCCAGTAACCAGACTGGATCATCTACGAGATCGAGAGAGATGCCGCAAAAGTAGTCGAAATTCCACAGATCCAACACAACTTACAAACGTTTACACCAAAGCAATCAAAACAAAATCTAAAAGAGAGATGAACACGAACTGGATCAGGGCATTGCTCTATAGAAATCAGTGAAATCCCCCGCAGATCCTAGCGCGTTACCTATTTCCTCGCCTCCAAAAATTTTTTAAAAAAAAAACCCCACAAAAATCACACCTAACAACTGCTCAAATCACCATGACATTTCAAATTCAAACCTAAGGCATCGGCGGTACTAAAGACAAAATTCGCTTACGAGATACGGGATGATTCACACAGGCGATTCAATCGGCAGCGAGAGAGGTCGAGATCGGTCGATCGAGGAGGGGCGGAGGCCGGGGGAGAGCGAGGCGAGCGCAGTGTGCCTTAAATAGCCGTAGGCGGCGGAGACAGCTGCCAGCATCGGACGGCCCACGCCAACCCCTCCTAGTCCCGGACGGCCCAGATCGCTCGGCCTTGCGTATTTTTCAAATCTCCCCCTCGTGGCGAACTGCCCAAACTGCCCCCCGGGTCGCTGACCCCCTCCTGTCGGTGCAACCGGCGAGCGCCGGCCCAATAACCCCACGCTAATTTAGTAACTGACAGGTGGGACACGGCTAATCCTGGCCCCATGTGTCGGTGAGGGTTGAGTGACACCCTGTGCTGTGTAGGGCGCGAGAGAGGTGGTGGGCCACTGGCGCGGCTGGCTGGCCCATCTGGGCTTGGGTTGGGTTCAGATGCGGTGCGGAGTTGGGATCATGGGGCACGCCTCACGCATGATTGATTACTGGAGCGGTGGGTGCCGGTTGGCGCGAGGTCCACTCCAAGGCGTCCACCCTACGGTTCAAGGGGGAACAGCGCGGGGTGGGCCCGTGGGGACAGGGACATGTGACGTCTCCCTCTGCTTTTTCCGGGACCGCACGTGTGGGGCACGTGCGCCGTCGTCAGCCAGTGCCCTGTCCCTGTTAGTATCTTCTATGCTTCGCTGTTCAGTGTAGAAACAGTGACGAGGAGATTGGATCTGGCAGAAGTAGCGCGCTGTTTGCATGTAGTTGACATGTGTTTTTATCTTTTTGTTCTGGACAGGGTGGCGTTTGGAAGAATCTTTTTGCTAGCTCGACCAGAGATTTGGAGCCTGTTTAAAAGTGGCGTAGGTTTTAGCTGATTCTTTTGTTTTTTAAGTTAGTTATGAGAGAGATTGAGGAAGTAAAGGATATTTACGATAAGAAGTCACTTCGTTCAAAATAGTTTCTGCAGTGACTCCTACAAATGATTTATAAAAACCATTTTCAGAAATCACTCCGTTCAAAAACCGACTTCTAAAAATCCAAAGCTAAAAACTGTTTGGAATAGGATCTAGATGCCAACCGTAGCATAGTTTTACAGTGTGTCACTCTGTCTCTCTCTCTCTGACTGATGACCATAATTCAATTGCCACCAGTCACAGGTTGGATGAATTATTTATACGAATTCTTCACTTTATTTGTCGGATTTGAATATGTGACCCATGAATTATAAGTCTTAAAGACGAGTAGATGACTACGCTAGTTAATTATCTCCACACTCAGTTTGTCCAATCATTTGTAAGTGACCCCTTTTAATCTACTTCGTTCTTTTCTTTTAAAGGGTCTAAGTTATATTATTAACGGAACAACGCGCTACATTTGAGTTAATAAAAACGACGAGTTAATTTTGTCGCCTGGTTCAAAAATGCATCCCAAAGTAGAAGCTTGATCAGGCCCAACTGCTTTTAGGTGTGACAATGTAGGTCAGCCCAGACCTGAACTCAGGCCCAACCTGGCCTTTTGTGTTAAGGTGCACTTGCAAGTTGCAACGATGGCTCTCCGTTTGCTTCCTTCCTCCGTATACAGTTAGTCACAGTCACAGATCTCCAAGCTTAGCTTCAGAAGAGTCACACTAGCCAAGCCGCCAACGCCGACGGGCGAACTGAGAGCCGGCCGCGACCCCCTGGTACAAATGCCAGTGGTAGACCACATTCCCGCCTGTTTCCGTGGCCTCACACGTCATCCACCGCCGCAACTTGCAAGGCACGTAGTCTTTTCGGTTGCTTATGCTGCGACAGATGGTGTATAGGTTTAGTATTACGTGTAGATGAATGAATTGAATATTGATAAGTCGATAAATCATCCAAAAAAAGCTATCTTGATGAATCGTGTTAAAAAATTAATAGACAAACTATTTTATTTATTTGGTGAAAAACATCATTAGCCATCGTGTGCAATATTTTATCCACCCAGTGGACTGGACTGCTGGAGTGGAGCAGTAGTGTGTGGGACGACGACGTCGCTCACCTCGAAAGGGAAGGGAAGGAAGGGAGCAAGGCAGAGACCGGCGCCGCCCGGGAGCGAAGGAGGGGATGTCGGCGAGCCTGGTGACGGAGGAGGCGATGGTGGGGCGGCTGGTGCGGATCCGGCGGACGGTGATGCAGATGCTGCGGGACCGGGCCGGGTCACCGGGGGTACCTGGTGGTGGAGCACGAGCTGGCCATGGACCGCCGCGACTTCCGCCGCAAGTTCGGCGAGTCCTTCCACCGCGAGGACCTCCTCATCAACAAGTACAAGAAGGACGACCCCACCGACCAGGTCAGGTCAACCCCCGTGCTTCCTCTTCCCGATCAGATGTATGTATGCCGCTGCCGCTCGATTGATCCAGCTCGATTTCTGTTTTTCTTTTCCGTGGTGGATCGACACCTGTGATCCGTTTCTTGATAGATACGTAGATTGAGTCCATAGACCTTGATCGTTTTGCTCTTGCTCGATCGCTTCTATCGAGATTTGATCTGCGATCCAGTAGCTTAGGCTAGATCATGCTCATGGCATCTACTGATTAGCTTGGGGAATAATAATGGGGGCGCTCCGCTGTGCACGTTGCGCCAGGCGATTTGTTTCGCTCTGCTACCAGAACTAGCCTCTACCTCTGCTTGCCGCCTTGCCCTCTGAAGTCGGTGGTCCAGAAAAGCGGCTACTTGTTTCTCTTCTTATGCACAGTATCCTAGATCGGATCATCAATGTTTGTAAGACAGTATAAACGTATATGTTATTAACAACAACGAAGAAGATGATCTCGTAGAAAGAGCTAAAATAGCAATGATAAAGCAACCACGATAAAAGAGAAAATATTTGGTGAAATTGATCGTAAATTCCTTAAGCACAATCTCAAAATAGTACAAGAGATTGTTGCTCACTTATAACCTAGTTTAATCTTTTAGTACTCTTGGATTTAATCTTTTATGACTCTTGGATTCTTACCCTATAGAATTTAATGTTAAAAAATATCTTAGCCTCCAATACTCTCGTGCGTCATCTGCTTTGGATGTGTAGGCTTGATTCCTTTATTGCCTGGTTACGCTCTATGGTCACCCCTTATGGTTTATATAATCTCTCCTAGCTCTTCTCTAATTTACAATAGGAATCATAATCTAAATAGGAGTAGAAGTCCTAATCCTAGTAAGATTCATCTAAGACTCTTTATAGCATATCTTTTTAATTTCTAAAAGACAAGATATGAGTCACCCTAACTCAACAATTTTCACCTTTATTATTATTATCCATTGAAGTCACTATGCTCCTCCAAGAATTCTCTCTAAGTTAACTCCACCTTTTTTCCCTCCCATCTTAAGGAGTGCCCTCATCATAGAGGCATATACACATCACTATAATGTGCATGTCAGTGTGACCGAACCCTCCACTTAAGAACTCCTTCATTGTGTAGCTTAATTAACTACACCTCTTATTTCTGCAGTCTTCCATGCCATATGTTTATACCACGTCCGAACTCCACCTGCTCCTTGGTACCACGTGTTTAATCCCACCACGTCTTTTTTCTTCTAACAGCTCGCATCTTCGCCTTTGTGTTAGCTAGATTTTACAACCGTCTTTGTAGTTTCACACATAACTACAGATGAGATATAAGTACCTATTATCGATGATATAGTTCCCTTCTCTTGGCCAGAATTTTTATCTGACTTTCTATTTGTTGCTCCACCTTTAAGATTATCCTTTAATCGGTATCCTTTATTGCTCCATATAGTTTTATGATTACTTGCCCTTTACAAGTAACTCGTATGACTCCACCTTAAGTGATACCTCACAGCCTTCGAGTCCAAGTGATCTCACATATATTAGATTTTTCTTTAAACTAGGAATATGCCGAACTTACGTCAATGTGCGATGTGCTCCATCATATATCTCCAATATAATCGTTTTCACCTCAATAATTGTATACTCTTTGCAATCTAAGTGAACGGTTCCATGCGCCGGGTGTAGAGATTCTTCGTCAAACATCTCCCTTGCTGAACACATATGGAAGCAACAACCTGAATCTAATATCTATCGATGAGAAGCATCTGATTGACTGATGACTAATACATCCGAATCATCCTTTGCTACCACTGCTGAGCATGCACCCTTCATCTGCTTCAAACTCGGACAGTCTTTTATCATGTGACCTTTCTTGTCACATAGATAGCATACACGTGTGCCTTTGATCTCGCACTTCTTCTTATAACTTTTGCTTCTGCTTGCAACATCCGCTGCAGTCAATGCTTGATTATCTGAGGATAAAGATTCCAATGGCTTTTTCAAGGACTTCACCTCCAATAGATACACAATTGCATCATTGAAATTGAGAGTGATTTTTTCGACAAGAATATTCATCATCAATTGTTCCTATGATGGTGGTAGAGATGATGCCAATATGATGATCTTGTTGTTCTCCTCAATTTTTCATCCACACTAATCAGTTGTGTGATATTAAAGACATTGAGATAGTCAACAAACTATGTACCTTCCTCCATACGCAACCTGTACAATTATCATTTCAGTATCCACTGGTTTGTTAGCGACTTTGTCTATTCAATTCTTCTAAATCCTTTTATAATTTCTTCGGTGAATTATTCTTAATCACCGAGTACTTTACTTCATCAGAGAGACATAGATGGATTGTACTGACAGCCTTCCGCTACATCACCTTTCAGTTTTCATCAAACATCTTTTCTAGTTTGTTCCCTTGAAGATCATCGATTAGCTCCTGCTAGACAGGGACATCTTTCACCACGCATTGCCACATGCTGAAATTTTCTCTGTCGTCAAATTTCTCTACTTGATTCCATATCGTTGACATCAATCTTGATTGTGCCACCTGATGCTTTACCAACCTTCTCACAAATCAGATTAATCTGACCTTAGCTCTGATACCCCTTTTTATGCACAACAGCTCCCGGATCGGATCAGAGTTTATGAGATACAACACGAGTGTGCATGGTATCAAGAACAAAGAAGATGAATCTCGTAGAGAGAACCAAAATAATAACGTTAAAGCAATCACACGAGAGAAAAGATTTGGTGAAGCCAACCGCAAATTTCTTAAGTGCAACTTCAAAAAAGTACAAGGGATTATCGCTCACTCACAACCCTCTTGAATTTTTTAAGACCTTCGGATTCTTGTCCTATACAAGAATTTAGCGCTAAAGAATATTCCAGCCTCTAGTTCTCTTGTGTGCCCTTTGTTTTAGATGAGTAGGTTTGATTGCTTAGTTGCTTAATATGGTCATCTCTCATGGTTTACATAGTCCTTCTAACTCTTCTCTAGTTTAAAGTAGAATCATAATCTAAATAGAAACAGGAGTCCTAATCCTAATATGATTCATCTAAAACTATTTATAGCACATATTTTAAAATCCTAAAAGACTAAATATGAGTCGCCCTAACTCAACAGCAACAATTCAGATCAAGCCAAAACGGCAAGTTCAGATTTTTTCTGTTTTTTTGACCCCCTAATTCAGCATCATCATCCGATTCCAAATCACACGTCCCATTTGCAACCGCATAGCTTGTTGCAACGCTAAACTACTGCAGCAGATCCTATGCTTTGCCTAGGTGTCCATGGTAGCGCTAGCGGTTGTGCTTTAAGATCAGGAGGGATATTTTTAAGGAAAATGTTTACTCCTAAGAGAATCACTTCATCTTGGATAAGCTGACAGAGATTTAAAAGTGGGGGATGCAGAAATCTTTCAGGGGCAGGCATTGTGAGACTGAACATTCAGATCACTAAGTGCAAAGTTGGCCGATTTCAGATATCAAATATTGCAATCTTGTTTGTGCAAAATGCAATAACTTTATGTACTCTCGAAAAGCAAGGTTGTGGGTAAAATTTAGTATTTACAGTTGCATTTAGCAGTCCTCCTCAATCACTTACTTTGCTTTTTTCTGTCTGGAATCAGATATACGTTTTCTTTCCTAACGATGACAAGGTGGGGATGAAACACATAAAGAAGTATGTCGAAATGATGAAAGCTGAGAATGTCTCTAGAGCTGTATTGGTTCTTCAACAGAACCTCACTCCATTTGCAAGGTCATTTCTTCAAGAGCTAGAGCCAAATATCCACTTGGAAGTTTTCCAGGTTAGCCTTGCACGCCGAGAAGCTACATGTTACTGCACTTGAATTTGACTGGCAGGACAAAAGGACTCCGCATGCTATTGGGCATGTTCTTTTGGGCTGCGGCTTATGGCTTTTGACTACAGCTTATTAGTCATAAATAGAAATCGTTGAAAGAAGCTGAAGCCAAAAGCCGGGAGAAAAGTTGAAAAGAACAGGGCAAGTTTATTGTGATCTTTTACTATAGTCTGCCTTATATCTGATGTAATGATCAGGAAGCTGAATTGCTTATAAATATCAAGGAGCATGTTCTTGTTCCTGAGCATCAAGTGCTTACTAATGAGGAAAAGAAGACATTATTGGAGCGGTATACATTAAAGGAAACTCAGGTATTGCTATTTGTTGACACTTGCAAATTTACACTGTACTTTTGACATCAGTTGAGCCAACGATATATGTACTTTCCTAATGTAGTAATATGGTCAACATCAAAGAAATGGAATGTTTTTTTAGCAGTAGAAGTGTTGATAACATCTTCGGAAGTCAATTTCAGCCATCTTTGTTCATTTTCATTTCCAATAATTATATGTGATTTAGGCATTTCTAGTAGATGTTACCTAATCAGGCAACCATAATTTAGGTGTTCCATGAGCATGCATTAATGCACTGTTTTGTATGAAGCAAGAGCACTGGTTATGACTCACATGACAACAAAATAGGCATATGTATAGGTCAGAGAATGTCCTGAACTCCTGACACTATCTACAATTAGCTCCAACAAAATTGATCAAAGTGCCTGTCGGTAATTTACCAGATTAACCACTGAACCACTTCTGTGTGCATGATACCCTCTGCATTTTTTAGTATGTTTGCACATTCTTACTAGTATAGTAGTATGTAACCCATCTCTCTTCTCAACGCAACTGGACCAAACAGCTTCCAAGAATACAAATTACGGATCCTATTGCAAGGTACTATGGCCTCAGACGAGGACAGGTTGTGAAGATCATCAGACCTAGTGAGACGGCCGGCAGATACGTTACATATCGCTATGTTGTATGACAGTACACAAGCGAATTGAAAGAGATTACCATAAATATGGTGACTTCTGCAGGTATATATACATACCCATATGCAGGGAGAAACCGGTATTGCTTTGGAGCAGCCATGCTAATGATCGCATGGCTGTTATGTAAGTGAATTTAAATAAGGTGAGTATATGGTCCATAAATAAATCCTCATGTTGTACACTTGTTTCAAAAACTGTATAAGAACTACAGAATAAAAACACTTGTTGTGAGATCAATAAAAGCCTGTACAGCTGCGCTCAAATCATTTCCATGAATCAATCTAGGACTTCATGCATAACGAACCTGTTAATGAGTAACATATATGGAAGTGCTCAATGTAGCTTCTGGCTTCTAGCAATGCAATGTAGCGACTGTTAGTTTTTTCTGAGTAATTAAATTTAAAAAATAAAAAACTTATATTATCATAGACAATGTAAAAAAATAAAGGAAATAACAAAAAACAAAAACCCAAAAACGACGAAATTAAAAATTCGACACATTCCAAAAGTTAAAAACAGAAGTTGTTTGGAGCAGGCCTACAGAGACATGGTACATGGTGGATTCTGGAGTGGCATTGTGCATATTACTTCATGTAAAAGCTCATCCCCTGGTTTTGTCGGATGCAATAACGCAGCAGATGTGTAGTTGGTGTAGATAAGGTTAATTTAGCTTGCCCCGTTCAAAAGTTTCAAAGAGCTGTGACTTTGATGTTTTTGTTTTTGGTTGATTGCTAGAGTTGAGAGAGTAAGAGATACTTGCGTTGAGAAGTTATTCTGTTCAAAGTGTCTCATACAGTGAATATTATAAACGATTTATAGAAACACATTGAGAAGTTACTCTATTCAAAAACTGACTTCTAAAAATTAAAAGCCTGAAGCTGTTTAGAACAGGCCCCAGACTAGTCGAATTGGTGATTAATTCGCCCTTTTTTTAAAAAAAAAGAGAGAAGGGAATGGATTAGTTAGTTCAAAAGAGTTTTTGGAATAAGTGGGTTTAGTGGTGGTTCCATTACAACTGTACTTTTATTATACAAACATCTGCGTTGTTTGTAGATCTCGCTTAGTACTGAGATCTGCATCATCAGCATGCAATGAATGTTGGTATTACGAAAGAAAACTGCTTTTGTAATCGTCGCCTAATATATCCATAACTAATTCTTTTCACTCTTCGTAGCATGGAAGCATGCTTGTTCTATCATCTTCATGTTGCATGCATGGTTGATGATAATTCAAGCCGAGACTATACGCTAGGACTATGGGAGGATCGCCTCCTCAACAATTTGGTATAGCTTGCAAAAACGGCAGCCTAAGGGGAGTATATCAATGTCATCATCTTCTTTTTTTGAACGGGCTATATCAATATCATCTTCATCATTGCATATATGGTGATACATTGTCATGTCAGGGCTCAGAATTGCTGAACTCTATTACTTGTTTCCATACTCATATTGGCATAGCAAACAAACATGCGTACTTATGACAAGAATGTGCAGAGCAGGAAAACATATATAATATACAGACTCCCTTTACAAAGTGGGCTGCTTATTTAGGATTTTTTATGGCTTAAGGCTTATTTTTGCATTGTAACTAGTTTATTTTGCATTATAACTGCTGGTGTCTTTTTTGCGTAATTAAATTTAAAATTTTAAAAATAGAAAAAAGCTTAGCGCATCACGGACAATGCAAACATATATAAAAAAAGAAAAGACAAAAAGCTTTAAAAAGTCAAAAAAAAAGTCAAAAACATAAAATTAAGAAATAATAAATTAGAAATAAAAAATCAAAAGCTGAAGTCAAAACAAACAGAGCCACAGAGCTGTCTGATGCTAGATTCTCAACAGGTTGCAAAACACGTTTGCACACTTTCAGAATCATGACACAAGTTATAGGTACATGGACTCAACATGTTTGCAAAACACATTAGCAAACCTAAGTCTCATGTTACAAGGATTATATATGAGTTTCAACTATTTGAAAAACACATTTGCAAAGCTACGACTATGACCATGACCGCTACAACCATAGCCATGGGCACTACGACTATAACCATGACCGCTACGACTATGACCACGTATCAAGGGACACCTATACTGACTCTTACACACATATGCTTACAGACTCTTACATACTTTGGCTCATAAGATTGAGTCTTTATTTAGGATACATAGATAATTATACACATATATGCTTACAGACTCTTACATACTCTGACTTGAAAGATCGGGTCTTTATTTTGAATACATTGATACACACATAATTATATAAGACACATCGGGTGAGCGACCGATGGGTGGCGGCGGTGGGGGAGAGCCACGTGGGCAGGCACAGGAAGAGGAAGCCTCCACCGCCGTGCGGCACTGAGCAACGACAACAGTAGGGGGCGGGTGTGGTAGGGGGAGGAGAACTATGGCGACGCAGCGCCGCGGGGGCGGGGCGAGGAGGAAGCAGGGGGTGGCCATTGGATCCAATGGCCACCATCTACGAGCGCCTGTCTCTCGGATCCACTGGCCACCATCAATCGCTACCTTCTAGATCCACCGGCTGCTGTCGCCGAGCATGCCTCTCGGATCCACTTGCCGCCATCGCCGAGTGCCCTTCTCTCCGATCCACTGGTCGCTGTCGTCGAAGTCGTGTCGTCTCACGGTTCCTACCAGTCTAGCCACTATCTTGTCTGGAATCGCTTCGTCACACTATTCGTGCAGTGAAAAAAAAATCCTTTTTGGAGGGGCGATGGGAGATGGGGCAGCGGCGACGGGGAGATGATCGGTAGCCAGTGAGGGAGAGGGGAGATGGGGTGGTGGCGGTGGGGAGAGATTCCTGATGGGCGGTGAGGAGGAAGAGGGGAGATGGGGTGATGGGTTAGTGGGGTACGGCCATCTATGAGAGGGAGAGAGGGCGTGAGAGAGAGATCTGGAGAAAATGAGAGAATAGAATAACTGAAGGTGGAAGTGGAGAGGAGGGACAGTTTGCATGAGAGAGAGGGGATATAGATGGTCAAGATTCCCGTGTTTAGATTAACAACTAAGAAGAGAGGCGAGAGAATGCACCAATGATCACCAACTCACATTTTTAAGGAAGCCATCGACCATCGCTCGGGGTTATACGTCGGAAGCCATCGATCACACCTCATGGTCGTAAGTCAGAAGTCATCAATCACACCTCGTGGTCGTACGTCAGAAGCCATCAAGTACAGCTTGTGGTCATAAGTCGAAAGCCATCAATCACACCTCGTGATCGTAAGTTGCAAGACATCGACCATCGCTCGTGATCGATATCTTCCATGGTCATATGTCGGAAGACATCGACCATCACTCGTGATCGATGTCTTTTGTGGTCGTAAGTCGGAAGACATCAACCATACCTCATGGTCATAAGTTGGAAGACATCGACCATCACACGTGATCGTAGATCGGGAGTAGTTAACCATCGTGCGTGATCGTAGGTCAGGAGCGGTCGACCATCACGCATGATCATAGGTTAGGAG
The DNA here is from genome assembly GCA_017311315.1 of Dendrocalamus latiflorus. NCBI lineage: Eukaryota > Viridiplantae > Streptophyta > Magnoliopsida > Poales > Poaceae > Dendrocalamus > Dendrocalamus latiflorus. The sequence continues at coordinate 13,225,790 of CM029663.1, forward strand.
TGGTCGACCATCAATCGTGGTCCTAAATCGGGAGCTTTCGACAAGGGCTCGTGGTCATAAAACATGTTTGTATACAAATATGTTCTACGACCACGGCCGTGACCACTATGACTACGACCATGACCGCTATGACCATGGCCACAGGCACTACGACTACCGCCTATGGCCGTGGTGACCGCTACGACCACAGCCACAGGCACTACGACTATGACCATAACCGCTATGACCACAACCATGGGTGCTACAATTACGACCATCGCCACGGGCGCTACGACTACGACCATGACCTCTACGATCATGGCTACTTCTGGTCTTAGTGACTACACACAAACTATGGTTTCTCTGACCACACACACCAGTCCTAACGACTTAACACACACTGGTTGCAATGACCGCACACACAAACTAGTCATAACGACCACGGTGCATCAACTTGAAGCTTCGACCATAGCGCATCTCATCAACTCGAAGTTTCGACTACGGCGCATCATCTCGATGCTTCGACCATGGCTTCTCGCTTACTTGGAATGTTTGACTATGACTACCGTAGCTTCGACTACTGCTACGACCATGGCTTCGGGGACTGCTTCGACCATGCCTTCTAGTGTGGCTTCGACCACTTACAAATTATCAAGATTAACAAAAACCTCACCTTGCAAACACGTACACAGCACAAAGGAATCATCAGCACCATCGCAGCGAAGTCGTAAGGCATATGCACTGAGTAGCTAGCTGATCGAGCGAGGGAAAAAAATTCTGCGATGCACCACTAATTCCCCACACGACGGATAGATCGAACTAGGATTGAGCAAGGTTGTGGCATGGGTCTCTCCAAGCAGAGCGATGACCAGCTTGGGAGACCAAATTCGCCAGGCAGCGTGACAGGCTCCAAGCGAAGAGTGGGAGGAGGTAGAAAGGCTCACCGGGCAAGCGACCGTTGGGCGGCACCAGGGGGAGCCACGTGGGCGGGTGCAGGAAGAGGAAGCCGCCACCGTTGCGTGGCATCGAGCAACGGTAGTAGCAGGGGGCGGGTGCGGCAGGGGAAGGAGAACCATGGCGATGCAGCGCTGCGGGGGGCGGGGTGAGGAGGGAGCACAGGGCAGCCATCGGATCCAATGGCCACCGTCTATGAGCGCAGTCTCTCAGATCCATCGGCCGCCATCGATTGCTGCCTTCTAGATCCACCGGTTGCTGTCGCTGAGCGTGTCTCTTGGATCCACTCACTGCCATTGCCGAGCGCCCTTCTCTCCGATCCACCGATCGCTATCGCCGAGCATTGTGACGCCTCACGGTCCCACCAGTCTGGCTGTTGTCTTGACTAGAATCACTTCGCCACACTATTCGTGTAGCGAAAAATATTGGTTGGAGGGGCGATGAGAGATGGGGCGACGGCGATGGAGAGATGCCCGGTGGCCAGTGAGGAGGAGAGGGAAGATGGGGTGGTGGCGGTGGGGACATGCGTGATGGGCAGCGAGGAGGGAGAGGGGACATGAGGTGACAGGTTGGTGGGGTACATCCATCTGCAAGGGAGAGAGATATGGAGAAAATAAGAGAACAGAATAACCAAAGGTGGAAGTGGACAGGAGGGACAATTAGTGTGTGAGAGAGGGGATATAGATTGTCAAGATTTCTGTATGTAGATTGGACGGCTGAGAAGAGAGGAGGGAGAATACCCCGATGACCACCAACTCACATTTTTAAGGAGTAGAGATAATGCTTTATGAAGCCTAATGGTAACATTGGGCCAGCAGTTTTACACGGCAATTGCTCCCACATAAAGGAAGCAGGTGTCGGCCCAACTACTAACTCAACCTGGTTGTGCACCGCTCCAAACAAAGCATTGCTAAAGTTCAATACCGGTAACCAACAAATGCTTCCCGGCCACGTCATGGCGACCACGTAGCCATCGCTGTGGGAAACTTGAATATGCTAACAACAAATGCTATTCTCATTATGGCTATCCCCTATGAGGGGCCAAAGTAGCTCAATCTATTCCACTTGGCAACTATTCTTGGGCTTTTGCAGATGATCTTGCCATAGTTTGGGTGCCTAAGGCTTTGGCTAAGTCAAAGATTTCACTGTAACGCCCCCGTTTCTGGGAGGAACAGGAGCGTCACTAATCCGCAACCACCCAGGAGTTTGGTTACGGACCGAACAAGTATCATACCTGTTTACGAACATTTAAAAAGAGTTAGCTTGATTGAAATAAGACCTAATGGTCAATTTTTACAAAGAAAGGGGCGGGCAAGCCCCAATATACTTACATTGCAGAAGAACCGCAAGGGCACCACATGAAAGCCTAAGTGCGGTCGCAACCCTAACACGAAATCTTGAATTACCTTCTTTCCCTTCTGGTACCTGTAGACTTTGCAAGTCTGAGTACTCCAACCCCGTACTCAGCAAATCACAAGGGAAATCCTAACTTACCACATGCACAGATCAACAAAGGAAAGGAGTATACTTGGTTTATTACTTTGAGTGGATGCAGTTTTATTTGCAAACATTTTGATAAGACGGACCCAAAACTACTCCTCAAGATCTCAGGGGTTTTTCATGATAGGTTAATTAACCAACTGAACAAGTTAAAGCATGTACAAAACTACTTAAGCTTCGCTGCTGGAATCACCCAAGTGACACAGCTCCAATAACCGGGAGCACGGCGTATTCGAATACCATTCATTTGACTCTGCAGAGTTTGCTCAGCTTTACCCACACGATCCCTTAACTCCCGCGACAGAGTTAAGAAAGCCAGGTCGTTTCACTGCTCAACTCTTTATATAGGCTCTACCCGGTAGAATCCACTCGGGTCTGGCTCACACACACACACACCCACAAAAAGAGAAAACAAACGTCCGCTTCGAGTGAACTCTACCGTTGTTAGGCACCCGCAGCACGGCCTGCCTAACCTTGATACACAATCACCTACTTCTCAACACTTGTAGAGTTTCAATCGAGTTGAGCAGCTACTAAACCAGTGTTGACAAGTCAACTCCTGTGGTTGAGCGGTCACCATGTCATTTGCTCAGCGTAAGGGTTTGGTCCTTACATTTTCCCCCAGGGGACCGCAACCCCCTGCCAGGTCCACGACCTTACAACCTAGGGTAAAAGGCGGGCGAAAACCGTCTTGCGGCGCACCACAGCCCCCCTTACCCTATCCTGCGCATCGACATACTCCGCCCTAGGGCACGGTGTCCCATACCACCCTGCCCTAGAGTCGGGTTTTCCAAATTCTATTGGCCCGCAGCCACAACCTTATTAGTGTAAAGACTTTGCATGATAATAATAACCTACAATTATCTAGATTAACAAATAATTATTTCTAGGGTTACAAAGGCATGGCTACAAGTTTAACATGGTATTTGTCGGTGGTAAGTTTAACTACATAGCATGTCATTCTAAACATTTTATTTTACTTTTGAACTAACATTTCATAACTAGCTTAATGCAAATAACCTAATAACATAATTTAAATGGTATGGGATTTCAATATGGTCAAGGACTTGTGACTTGCCGTTAATCTTGGATGATCTCGGCGAGCTCGAACGAAGAAACACCTGGATCCTGAGCCTGCACTTGAACTCCCGGGATCTCCGAAACTAGCGCAAACACAAAAGCAAAATAAGTCCGGCTTGAGCCTAATCAAGCGAGGAAAAATAATCTATTAAAAAGGAGTAAAATGCATAAATTCTCAAATGAGGAATTTTAGGAATTTATCTGGGATGGAATTGGGGAAGTGGAGGCCAAAAATGGGTTCAAGACATTATTTGGAGCAAAGTGGTGAAATTTGGGAATTTTTGGGATTTTCTGTGATTTTCTAGGATTTATTTGGATTTTCCTGATTTCTGGAAATTACTAAATCGGGGAAAATCATTTGAACAGTGGTGGGTCGGCCTCGGTGCAACAGTGCGGCCCGGCCGGAAATCAAACGCACGGCCCACGCGCGCGAGCACGCTCGGGCGGCGGAGCAGGCCGGCTCGGCCCATTCCCGCGCGCCTCCGCGGTTCCGATGGGCGACACGCGGCTCGGGTGGACGGGCCCGATGGGGCGGAGCGAACGGGCGGGATGAGGCGCGGGGAGGATCGGACGGCTGAGGGGAGGGGAGGCGGGTGAAACGGTGTGTGAGGGATCGGACGGAGGCGGAGGGTGGCGTTTAAGGAGATCGGACGGTTGGGAGGCGTTGCCATCGGGCGGTCCTGGTGAGACGGCAACAGCGGGAGTGGGAGGCCAGAATGAAGCCTCGTCACGGGGGAGGGGCTTCTTCTACCTCCCGCCGTGCGTACTCGACCGAGGGGGCAGAGGCGGTGGGTCTCCGAGCTCCGGGGCAGTAGCGGTCCCCAAGAGCAAATAAAGGTATCTGGGGGTAGCTCCAAGCAAGGTGGTTCCATTTTTGGGGCTTGGGAAGTGTGGGAGGCAACTGTGGTGGCCGGAGGCAGAAGGGGGAGTTGCGGGTTCACGGTGGCGCTGGGGTTCTCCGGTGGCGAAACATCCAAAAAGGGGTGCAATTTCACGGACAGGGGAGTCTAGAGCTCACAATGGCGGTGGAGATTCGGGTCGAGGAGCTTCAGGGCGATTTGGCCACGGGGAGGTGCTTCCGCCGGAGAAGGGCTGCGGCGGCGAGGTTGCACGGGCAATTACCTGGCCAGCAAAGGTCACCACACGATTAGGGGGGTAGTGATGGTCCTCTGGGTGAATGCAATTGCAAAATGGGGAAGGAGATGGGGAGATCCGCTTTACGGGGTCGCCGGCGCAGGGAGGAGCGGCGACGGCGGTGGGGGCGACGAGGGTTCTATCAACCGCTCTGGAAGGCTCTGGGGAGTGACAGGAGGCCAATGCGGGTGGTGGGGTGGCTTGGAGTGTAAAGGAGCGCGAGGGAGCCGGGTAGGGGCTTTTATACCCGAATGGAATGAGAGGGAGCCGTGGGGGAGAAGGCACGGGCGAGGGCGTCGTGGTCAACAGGAGCAGATAGGGAAAGAATGGGCGATGCCTTGGCGCGGAAGGGAAACGGGGCTGGCTCCACACAGGAGTAATGGCGAGGTGACAAGGGATGAGGCAGGTGAGCGGCAGCAGGGCGACGGCGCGGCTTGCGGGAGAAGGAGAGGAAGCGGGAGAGGGAGTTGAGGCTGACAAGTGGGGGCAGAGAAGGGACAGGTCGACGCGGTCAAGGGGGGGCGTGGCGCGCCTGCAGGCGGGCGACATCAACGCGGCGAGGGAGGAGCGGCGAGACCGTGGGCGGAGCGTCCCCGGATGCGTCCGCGGGCAGAGCAAGGAGGCGGGGAGGGAGAAGGAAGGGGCCGACGGGGCCACTGGTGGCGAAGGAGAGAACCGGGTCGGGCCAGGGACGGCCGACGGCGGTGAGCCGGCGAGGCGCAGTGCGCGGCGGAGGACCGCGAGCGCAGGCGAGTGCGCTCGCAGGGAGGAGGCGGAAAGAGGGATGGGTGCCTGCGGGAAGAGGAGACGGGGAAAGAAAGGAAGGCACCAGGGAAAAAGGGGAGGCGGGAAGGGGAAAATGCGCCAACGCAAAAAGAAGGCGCGAAGCCGAGAAAGGAAAGCGGAACAAGGGGAAACTTTCCGAAAAAGGAAAGTTGCCGAAATTCACTCAAAAATTCAAATAAAAGCTCCAAAAATTTTGAAATTTTTAGGGGTGTTTCATTCACCACGATTTCGATGCTCAATTTTGATGCGGCTACCATTTGGACCCACCAAGTTTTGACTAAATGTCGACGTGAACATGGTAGGAATGTAAGAATCCAGCCAAGCCCGATGCTTCTCCCATAACTTGGATGGGCCATGCATGATAGTTCGATACTACCCCTATGGACGCTTCTCCTAAATGCCAAGGGGCAGGGGGGTTAGTGTTGGAGGAATAATTTTACTCCTCCAACGAGGGGCCCGCTCTGTAAAAGACATCTGACTGGAGGTTCAAGAAGTGCAACTATACTTAGAAAAGACAATAATACTTCCACTTGTACTCATAGGGTAGCTATCCTCTAGGGGTATTTCGGTCATTTGTATAAGCTATAGAGTCTACAAATACCCCATGTATCTCTTATTTGTAACTCAAGCTTACAAGGAATACAAGAAAGTATATTCAAACTGGCGAGCTCTCAAAGGCTCCCTCCTCGGAGGTAACCCTGTTGGCTTACTAACAGGAGTAGGGCGGTCCTCTCAGACCCTCGAACATGTATAAATTCTCGTTTCGTTTTTACTCTCATGGACGGCGGCCCGTAACACGGCCGATGTCCACCTCTTCACTTGTGTTTGGGTTTTACACCTACATCAGATATGTTTTGTGCAAGGCATTCTTTTTATTTGCCTATCTGGAGCTGTTAGCAATGTTCTGCAAACATGATGTGCAAATTGATTGTTATTCTTGTGTATGACATCTGTGACGTTTGAAAGAAAAAAGAGCTTGATTTTAGTGTAGTTTGCTCAGGAGGAGCTTTCCCTTGAGTTATCAACAAATGTACAAGTAAGATAGAACCATTTCATCTATGATGTGTAACTGATCGCTTGAAGATATCGTCGATGATATTCGGGGGAGCTCCAATGGAGTATTGTGTTTGCAAGCTAGAAATGTAATGATTGAGATGTGTGTGGATAACTAGTATACTTCAATGTGTGGTGTTTTTTCTTGGCCTTGGTGTGAGTAGAATGACTGCACGCATTTGCATTTGTTAATTCTCTTTTTGTAGCTTGGAGCTGGTGACATTTAGCATTTGCACCTGACAAAAGCATGAATCTTTCATAAAAGAGAAAAATAGTCACTGCAATTTCTATATACACCTGACCGAAATATGCTGAAAGAACAAAGTGAAAACTGCAGACTTCTCTCCAAAGACACTGGCAACCCTTGTTTTATAGCTTGACCTCTTAGCAATTGTTTTTGGAGAATCCCCTTATACCTCTTAAATCTTAACATATTATGTTCAATCTATGCCGTGTAAAACATTATGATAAACTCTACTAAAATGCGACGTCAATCAAGTCTAATTTGGACCAACTGACCTACCTGTAGGGGTGGAAAACGGTAACGGATAATTCGTTTTATCCGATATTCATATCCGAGAAAACACGAATATGGTAAGCAAAATCCGTATTCGTATTCGAGATTATTCGATCCGTTTCTAGAACCCATAAAAAATCCGTACGAATTTTATGATTCAAAATTTGAATTAAGGCGGTTTAAAACTGGAAACCGGTCAAAAACCGGTGAAAAATCGGCAAAACCGCTAGGAATCCGTTTTATCCGATATTCGTATCCGAGAAAATCCGTATTCGAAAATATCCCTATTCGTATTCGAGAATATTTGTATCCGTATTTAAGAATATTTGAATTCGTATTCATATTTATTTTAAAAAATATAGATTTATATCGTATTTAAGACTATTCGATCGTATACGATTCGTTTCTATCCCTACCTATCTGTATCCATGATCAAAACCAGTAAGGTATACAACACCATAGTAAAGTATTTCATCCGTATGAGAAGAAAATGATATAGAAAGTCAGAAATCCATCAAAGAGACACCGAGACAAGATAACTAGCCTCATAGGCGCGGCGACACGCCGCGCCAGCCACCGTGTGTACCGAAGTAAAAGAGGCGATAATTCGTGAGGAGTTTTTTTAAAAAAAATCGAGGGCACATACGTATTTTCGAGAAAGCTAAAGGGTTTTTTCGGAAAAAAAATCGAGGACTTGTAAGGACCTGTACGTAAATAAATAAGGGCCTATACGTAATTTCGGGAATCTGCGGGGCGCTATCCAAAAATTTTTTTGGGAAAAAACTTGCAGGGACCTTTTCGCGAGGAAAAAAGACCTTTACGTAATTTCCGAAAAACTAGAGGAAACTACCTCCTCCGGCCGTACAGGAATTGCCCCGCCACGCGCCGGCCGGACACGCGGGCGGGGCGACGTGGACACGCCCGGGGGCCGGGAATCCCCCGGGTTTTACGTAATTTCCGAAAAACTGGAGGAAACTACCTCCTCCGGCCGTACAGGAATTGCCCCGCCACGCGCCGGCCGGACACGCGGGCGGGGCGACGTGGACACGCCCGGGGGTCGGGAATCCCCCGGGTTTAGTATCTGTATGATGCATGGGCCGGTACAGTGTACGAACTTCTCTCCAAGACGTGTCTGTCCACTGTCATAGTCATATTCGTCAATTGAGGATATCTTCAATCCAAAGGTAGTAGTACTGAGCTTTTGTCCGTGCACGTTTGGAGCGTATATTAGCTGAGTTTTTTTTTAAAAAAAATGGCTTATGGCCTGCTCAAAACGGTTTATGTTTCTAACTTCTGATTTATTTTTCACTATTCAATAATTTTATCTTTTTCTGATTTTTTTTGGCTTTTTTATCGGTTCTTTTTTCCTGTATTCGTTTGTACTGTCCATAATGAGCAAACATATTGTTTTCTATTTTTAATTTTTTTAAATTTAATTATGCCAAATAAGCCACCATCAGCTACAATACAATTTCAGCTAGTTACAATGTTTTTCAGCCATAAGCCATTAAAAAAAGCCATATTGAGCCACATTCCTTTTAGCCATTTTGTGGAGTATTTGAGCTGGAATGCAAGATGCCCTTGCTCAAAATTGATCACGAGCTCGTTTTCATTTCTTGTGAAGGTAGCCAAATCTTTAGATACAATCTTGAATTGAGGTAGGTCTATTATCTAGGTCCTGGATCCGTCGTCCTTTGGATTCACGATATTGTAGTGTGAACTACACCGTCGAGGATTGCGTAAGTCTATGCGTTGAGTGCGATTCCGATTTGCCAGTGGAGTGATCATTTGGGTTTTTTTTTTGACTTATGCCTGAAAAGCACTGTACCTGGCTGAAAAAATACTGTAGATGACAGAGGCTTATTTAGCATAATTAAATTTAAAAAATTTAAAAAAATAAAAAATGTTAGCCTATTACATATAATACAAACAAATACGGAAAAAAAGAACCGGCAAAAAAACTCAACAAAAAGCTAAAAGTTCAGAAAAAGATGAAATTTATGAATAGTGAAAAATAAACCAGAAACTAAAAACTGAAGTCAAAATGATCACAGCCCTAATTACTTCTCTATGCGATCTCTCTGTAACACTAGTCCTAATTACTTCTTACCATGCTAAGTGCAACTCTATGGGTGGCAAATCTGTTACCCCTCACCTCATAAGGGTGGCAAAAACATAAATTTTCCACTCTATAACCATAACACATCCCATTCCATTCACAGGAATGGCAAGCAGTAAAAAAAGGCCATGCCCTTTCCAGCTCGGAAACAGCAAAGGGGAATCTACCCCCAACGGCTAGGTTCCGGGGGCGCACCCACCTCTGGGCGTCCAATCCGAGCCGTCCGATCCCCCGCTTCCCGACCGTTGCGATTCGAATCCCTCCCGACCGTTGGAGCCGCTCCTCCGCTCCCCGCTCCACGTAAAGCCACGCCGCCCGACAGCGCGCCGCACCCGTCGTTATATCTCCTCCCTCCCAAAGAACTGTACCTATCAAATCACACGCCACCCCACGCCATTGATTGACCAAGGCAAAGGCAAAGCAAGAACCAAGAAGAGTAGAGTAGAGGGGTAGAAGGGGAGCGAGCAAGAAGAAGAGCCTCTTCTCCGTGCTGCCGCCGGAGACGCGGTGGCTGCGCTCGCCGGCGGGGAAGAGGGGACGCGGGCCGCGCGCCTCCAGTCGTTCTTCGCCTCGGTGCTGTCCGGTCTCTTCAGCCAGGGCGGCGAGGAGGAGGAGGAGATGGCGACGCGCAACCAGAACGTCGCTGCCGCTGCCGCTCCGCAGCTGCAGAACAGAGGTGAGCGGGCGGATCTTGTGCTTTGCCGTGTTTCGGGGGCGGGTTCTCTTGATTGGTTTACTGGTTCATCGTGGGGTTCTTGCTTGGGGGAAGATGGGTTCTTGGTGGCTCTGTCCTGTCCGGTTCCTCGGGGGAAGGTTGGGTTTTGGCGTGTTCGGGCCTGTCTGATTCGGGTTCTTGATTCGTTTGTTCCGCACGGATTACCAGCTTCCGAATTGGAATTCTGGAAAAAAAGATTCAACTTTTATGCCAATTAGATGTGGTTTGGTCCAACTTCTTAGGAGTGATTTTTCATAGCATCTTCTTCTCCTGTGCAATCGTAGGCGGTGTCGCCGCTCTGGGAAAGCAGGAGGCCGTCGTGACCGGCAGGCCCGACTTGAAGAACCGGCGAGCCCTTGGCGACATCGGCAACCTCGTGAACGTCCGCGTGACTGAAGGGTACGGAACAAACCGAGCTCTCCCCCCCAGTCACAGTATCATCATTTCCCGTTCTTTCTCTGAAAACTCACTTGTTCTTGGAAACAGGAAGCCGCAGCAGCAGGAGCCAGCGAACCGCCCCATCACCAGAAGCTTTGGTGCTCAGCTGCTGAAGAATGCGCAAGCGAATGCCGCCGCAGCCAAGGTACAGCAAGCGAGGCCTGCGCCGAAGTCGGCAAGGAAGGTCGTTTCCAAGCCCGCCCCTCGTCCCCCTGAGCATGTCATCGAGATCAGCTCTGATTCTGACGTGAGCAAGAAGCAGCCAGAGGGCAGCGCCAGCTCCGTCCGCAAGTGCTCGAGGAAGAAGGTCATCAACACCCTCACTTCCGTGCTCACAGCTCGCTCTAAGGTGCGCTACCTGTGAAAAACTTCTCGAGGGATTTACATTCTGGTCATATCATATGTTGCAATAGCGTAAAACTGCGGAATTAGTCTGATTCTCCATTTTATTGACAGGTTGCCTGTGGAATTACTGATAAACCTCGAGAAGTGATTGAAGACATTGATAAGCTTGACGGCGACAATCAGCTGGCTGTCGTGGACTACATTGAGGATATTTACAAGTTCTACAAGATTGCAGAGGTAACTGCACAGCTCCTATCCTTGGTCCTTGGGTGTATGTAAATCTGGTGATCTGCTTGTATATGAAATTAATCTTTCCTGGATTATTGCAGAATGAGTTCCGCCCATGTGACTACATTGACTCCCAGGTGGAGATCAATTCCAAGATGAGGGCCATCCTTGCAGACTGGATTATTGAAGTGCATCACAAGTTTGAGCTCATGCCGGAAACCCTCTACCTCACTATGTACATCATTGACCGGTACCTGTCGATGCAGCCCATGCTGCGAAGGGAGCTGCAGCTGGCCGGCGTTTCAGCCATGCTGATCGCCTGCAAGTACGAGGAAATTTGGGCCCCAGAGGTAGAGACAGAAAGCCTCTCCCTTTGCTTTCCAATGTTCATTTCTAGTTATTCTAAATTTCTAATTAGCTGCCATGTACTTTCAGGTGAACGATTTCATCTTGATATCAGACAGTGCATACAGTAGGGAACAGATTCTTTCAATGGAGAAGCAAATTCTGAATAGGCTTGAGTGGAATCTCACTGTTCCTACACCATATGTCTTCATTGTGCGCTTTCTGAAGGCGGCATCTTCAGATATAAAAAATGACAAGGAGGTAAAGAATCAAGCTGGTATCTTTCGTGTAGTTTTTCCATCAGATGTATTCAAGTTGCACTTTGAAGCAGAGATTTTGCACTTAAATTTCTTTGGTTGATTCACTGATCGCAGATGGAGCATATGGTCTTCTTCTTCGCCGAATTGTCGCTGATGCAATATGGGTTGGTGATGTCCCTGCCTTCTAAGGTTGCTGCTTCTGCTGTCTATGCAGCCAATCTCACCCTGAAGAGGAGCCCTCTATGGACTGACACGCTAGAGCACCACACTGGCTTTACTGAATCACAGCTAATGTAAGCACCACACTGGCTTTACTGAAATCTCTCTGCTGAAATGTTGTGTCTAATACTGACCTTTTCTGTGATGATTTCAGGGAGTGTGCAAAGATTCTTGTGAGCTCACACTCGACTGCCCCTGAGAGCAAGCTGAGGGTGGTATACAAGAAGTATTCTAGCGTGCAGTTCGGAGGAGTCGCGCTGCGCCCACCAGCAGTGGAATTCTGCAAATAAATGGACATTTGCTCCGTCTAGGATTTTTTTTTTGGTTCTGCTTTAGAGTGCAATGGAAGGCGAGTCTGACATTCGTTAGGTTGTTTATTTTGCTTGGTTTGGAGTCTAGAAGGTTTGAAAAGTTGTAACAGTTGTCACGCTGTTGATCAGGAGTATTATTATCTGACTTCTGATGGCTATTTGGATTTGGCAATTCTGCCTCTTATGTGATAGTACCACTTGGTGTATATATCTGTCATCTGAATTTTATCTTATCTGTAACAGTTCTTCAGAAGTATGAATTGGAAATGTTTGCAGATTAATGTCTCGTAAATTGCAGATTATAATTTGATGTTGGAGCTCTACTCTTCATGAGCATGATTGAATTGGAAATGTTGGATGTTGCGGTTATAGATCAAACAGTAAATAAGAGAGGGCTACTGGGGAGCCCTTGAAGATACCGTGGAAAATGTGCATAAGGGCATCCATAGTGTATATAACCCAAAGGGCCTTAAGGTGGGTCACATCTAAACCTTAAGCCCGACTCCATAGTGTATTCCAAGGGTTTTAAGACAGTCCCACTCGGCAGATAAAGAAAAATTGTATTTTAATGCTTGTGGCCAGGTCTTTAGCTTGAGGACCAGCCTTAAGCTTTTTTTGCTTATAGCCTGCTTAAGGTCACCCCTGTAATGTATAAGGTTGACCTTAAGGTGGCTTAAGACCCTCTATTTTCATACACTACAGATGCCCTAAGATGCTTGTCTACAACATATTTATAGCCACAACATTTTATACCTAAGTATAGGGGTAAACTTGCTATTTGCCCCACTTGAAGTTACATGAATACCCCTACCTCGGTCTATACATACGGGGTAAACATAATATTTCCCTAACTAGACTCCTTGCCAGGCCGACTAGCCTATTTGCATGATGGGCCGACTGGGCCCCTCCCCCAACATTGAATAATTCCTAACTCTAATCTTGATAAGTATGACTGAAACTGGTTGTGAGTTTGTTCGGAGATGCTTAGCTTACAATGCAAAATGGTTTTGCAGTAGCATTGAACAATTCCCATCTCTAATCCTGAAGATTTTGTGTTGTAACCGAAGATATGCAAGGCCATTTGAAGGACCATATGATTAATCATTGCCAAGTTTGTGAAGTGGAATTTAAATTTTACAAAGTTTGTATTTTGATCAAGTTTGTTGTCACACAAACCGGTCTAACCGCTAGCATGTTGTCGGTTAGACCGGGTTGGGCAGTATGACCGTTGTTTTGTTGCCAGTAGTAATTTTTCAGAGTGGGTTATTTTGCACTGGGCTCAATCAGTCTAACCAGTCTCTGGTTGGCGATCAGACCGGCCCTTGTGTTTGGTTCTATGATTTTGGAAATTTGGTCATGGGATATTTGAATTTTGTTTGGTCAGTACATTAATGTTGCATGACGCATGTTTTTAGCTAACATAGATCAAGTTGTGAAGAACTTGTGCTTGAAAATAACTTCTTTGTCTTCGAATGTCCAACAATATTTGGAATCAACCATGGTCAACAGTGCGGATCGGGGCTACAAGCTCAAGGAGAAGCCAAAGTCCAGAACGGTCAAGAATGCCCGGTGAGATGGTTGAGCTCAAATATAGCACAAGAAAGATAGCAAATATTAAAGAGAATGTTCGAGCAACGGGTTGCACCAAGTGCTTGGTCAATCCAAGTGAGATGTGGTCTAGTAGAATCGGAACAAGAGAGGCTTGCGATGCGTGGTAAGCCATTAGTACACCTACACATGACGAGCATGGTGATTGTTTGCAATGAAAAATGAAGACTAAGTCAATGCAAGGGTATTTTGATAATTTGCCAAATACTAGAAACTGAGTTGGGTCAAAACTGCGGCGCTTGAGCAGTACTCCTCTTATTCGACGTTGGCCAACTCAACACTGTGACTTCCTCACTAATTGCGGTGACCTTCCATATTCACTGATGTTAGTATGTATACTTTAGTCATTGAATTACGACATGTAGAATATTCTTTCCATTGCCTATGACGTCGTGCCCCTCACCAGTGATGGTACGCTCCTAGCTACACTATGGCTCCATATCTTTATAGCTCATCTTTAATGCAAAGCTTCATCTCCTCTTTACTAGGGTTTTTCCATCATCGAGCTTCTTTTCTTTGGCCATCAACTTCTTCAACAACGCCAATGCTCACCAGTCACCACTCGTCGTCATGGCCTCTCTTTTTGGTGGCTTCGGCAAGCAACATGACATTGTCGTCACCGAACGACTAAGGTAAGTAGCACGACATTGTCCTCATCTCCGTCGTCACCACCTCGCCCCTTCACTTTCCTGTGGGCCAATGCCTTTTGTAATTGCACTCTTTTGTGGTGTCCTTGACACCATTAGTGCTATCCTCGTTATAATTTTATTTTTATCAAAATTTTAGTTATTTTTTTGGAGTTTGTATACAAATGAAATTGATAATTTTATTTAATTTATTTCAAATTCGAGTTGTCCAATGATTTTAGTTTGGAATTTGTATGAAAATGAAATTGAAATTTTCTTTTTTTGGAATTCATGTACAAATCCAATTACTAATTTTTCTTTCATTTTTATTCTGAATTATTGATATTTAGGGATTTTACTTTGGAATTCACATCAAAATCCAATTGCTAATTTTTATTCTAGATTATATTCATTTAGGTATTTTACTTAGGAATTCGTATGAAAATCAAATTGATAATTTTATTTTATTTTTTATTCTGAATTTCAATTATTTCTGGTTTGTACTTGACATGAACCCTTTCTTTCAACATAGACCAAATTATATTTTTTAGGGATTTTACTTATGAATTCGTATGAAAATCAAATTGGTAATTTTATTTTATCTTTTATTTTAAATTTCAGTTATTTCTGGATTGTACTTGACATGAAATGTTTCTTTCAATTTAGACCATTATAATCTGAACCCACCACAATCAACCTTGCTGATCTTTCTCTTTTCCCATCAATTAACATGAGAATTTCTAACTCTTAAGGGCAAACGTAACGGCTTCTTTTTTATCGCTTTCATAATATAATAATAATAATAGATAGATAGATTTCATGTGTTTAGGATGTTATTATATTTAAGTACGAGATGATTGCAATATTATCTAGCAAAATATCCATGTTTGGGATGCTACTGAGCAAATTTTCCCATTAATTAAGGAATAGAAACAAATACAATAGATGAATAGAGTTACCACTAGGTGCAGCCAAGCAGAGAAAAATGCATTGCCCCCATGCCTCTTATATCATACATATATCAATGTCTTCGATAAGTAGATTGCTCAAGTCTTCAGTATCAAATTTTCAGTAGCAATTTTAAAACTAGCAGGGTTATTTCGAATTGCATCTGCGTTGTGCAAAAACTTTGTATGGTGCATTTTTTCCTCTTTACTGCAAAACATATGCAGTTCTCCAACATACTTTATAAAAAATAGTAATTTTGAAACTTCAAGTTAATCCACACGCTTCTAGCCATAAGATCCTACAACTAGATTGTATCAAGTTAATTCACACACTTCTTAATCTGGCATATGATTCTACAACTAGAGTGTAAGCCGAAGAACCTTCAACAAGGAGGGGAAAAAATCAACTATACCAGTCTTTTTGGCGTACAAGCGTGAAAACCTCTCTCTCAAAAAAAAGTGTGAAGTATAGCATGTAAGGTTGAAAAGTATAGCATGGAAGGTTAAAATAGAAATATCCAAATAGGGCTCCGACAAACAAAATGGTTGAACTAACGAAACATTTCAGGCATCAATTTTGGAACATTGCTGATCGGTTTCGTACATGCCAAATACTGGTGTCCCAATTAGCGTGATGAGCATACCATCTCCATCAATGAACTGAGATTGTGATATGAAGATCCACCCTTGTTGACTGCTCTGAAAGAAACCTCTTTCCACTCAAGGGCACGTCTCCTTATTGCCTTTGTCTCAGCTTCATCACAGGCCATCAGCCTCTTAACAGCCCTTGCAATATCCTCGCTTTCAATCAAGCGATCCTTATCACTCCAATCCCTCAACTTCAGCCCAATCTTCCATTCTTCCACAATTAGCCGGTCATCAATTGGTTGGTCAAAGAATAGTGGTAGAGTGAGCATAGGTACACCGGCGAAGACGGCCTCAAGTGTTGAATTCATCCCGCAATGTGTCAGGAAGCCCCCAACTGAAGGATGGCACAAAACCTTCAACTGCTCGCACCATGGCAGTATCATGCCCCTATCGATGTCACCGACAAGTTCCCGCACCCGAGGAGATTGTTCACGAAGAATCCACAAGAATCTGACCTCACTAGCTGCAAGGCCCAACGCAATCTCATCAAGCTGAGAGGCTGACACAGAGAGAAAGCTTCCAAGGGAGACATATAGCACCGAGTTCACAGGTTGAGAATCCAACCAGGTGAAGTAGTCGCCTGGGCTGGTAACTTCTCTGTTGGACTTGGTATGCTGATCATCAAGGGTCATGTAGGGAACGCAGGGGCCAATTGGGTACACTGGACATGAGAGCACTGATCTTAGTGAGTCGATGACACCGGCCTCAAGCTCATACATAGTGGTAAAGAGGAGACATTGCGCTTTTCTGATGCTAGAGACAGCTGCTAGGATATAATTTACTGTTCTTTCGTTGTGAATTAAGGGCTTGAGATCAGATAACCTTATTGAACTTGAAGCCAGGCTGGAGATATAGTGCTCAAGTCTCTGATCAGATTTATCTGCAGAAAAAAAGATGAGTGAATAATGCTGCAAGCTACTATATAGAAGATTGAGATCAACAAAATTTACCTCCTGCAATTATTACAAAATGAAAACCATGGGGTACAATGACAACAACACATAAATGATGTTACTGACTTGGGAGTCTTGGAAATATCGTTGGAGTTGTCTTGAGTGAGGAACGACAAAGATGGGATTGAACATGGATGAGAAATTGACTATTTCTGTTGAGACAAATTTGAGTACCAATTTTTCAATCTTGAACTATGCTAAATTTATAGTTGTTTTATGTATGTCTACACATGTCAGGGTGAGAGAGATTTCTAGGATTTAGTTCAAAGTTGGATCAGATCCCAACCAAGTCCCATCATCCAAACAGTGTTAATTAATTTCTCTGTCAGGTAGCTACCTGAGTGTCACAATCTGCAATTAGACCCTGACTTGGTGATTTGTTGATTGGAGGACTAAAATAAAAAATACGGCCGTTATGGTGACCATTAAAGTTTTTTCTTGCTTAATCACGTGAGCATTGTCCCAGTAATGGGCGACAAAACTAATAGTAAGTACTTACAGAGTTACACGTTATCTTAACAAGTTGTTTTCATATTTATAGTTTCCTCGCGGAAGAAAAGAAATCATATTTATCGCTGTTTCAGACTTTCATTGCCATGCTACTCACACCAGTGGTGGTTATACTAGAGACAACAACATAAAGAAATTTCAAAAAAAAAAAAAAAGAGGCAGCACGGACATTGCAAAATTAAGAGGCAAATGGAGGGAAGATCCAAAAATAAAGAAATCTCAAGTTGATGACTCTAAGTGCATGATGCAACATATGTAATGGACATTGCAAAATTAAGAGGCAAATGGAGGGAATATCCAAACTGCCATTTGGTCAGGGTTCCTAACTCTTCCCTGACAAAAACAAATGATTCTAAACTCTAATACTGTAACCAAGCAAGTACATTTTCTGACCAATTCATACAATCATTGCTAAAAGTTGACAATTCTGGAAGAGAATTTCATTTAGTGTAGTAACAGGAAGGAACAAACTTAAGCAGACTGAATCGATAATTTCAACTAGTGTACTAGCAGGAAAGAACTAACTTAAGTGCACTTAATCAACTAAACTCTACCTACTGCATTTCATCACAAATTACTCACATATCGTATGCTCATAAGCTCAGGAGCCAGTATCCTAAATATGCTGCCTATCTTACACAACAAAAAAAAAATCATGTTTTCACAATGGACAAGCTCAGAGCCAATGCAATCCCTTCATCAGAGAATTCTCCATCAAACTTTGCGAAAATTGTTCAGTCTAAGCAGACCAAGCAAGCATGCGTGTGCAGAGCAAACCACCAGCTGCTGAGATCCCTGGCAAACACTCAAGAAGAGGTCATCCTCAGTTTCCTCACCATTCCAAACGAGCAGCTCAAACACTCCTAACAGATTTCCATGATGTATGACAATAACAACATGTATAACCGAAAAACATCAACTAATCGAAAGCAACACAGAGATTTCACAGCAAAATGTAGAGGGGATACTGATACGTTCCTAACAGATCTACCAAAGAGAGAGATTTCACAGCACGTATGAATGGGGAGGGACCGAACTACTACAGACGACAGATCTACCAACATCTATCACAGAGCAATGCTCGCGAATATCAATGTTCATGACTTCAAGTGCAACAGCCAGATCTACCAACATCTATTACAGATCCAACTACACAATCTAGTTACCTGAGCGATTTGGGTTCCATTTCCATACCTTCGCTTTGGGGGCGAAGACCGAAGAATGGAAGAAGCCCGGGAGGGAAGTGAGATGCGGTAGCGGAGGCGGGCAGGGATCCCGGAAGAAGCCCGTCGCAGACTCGCAGTAGCCATCGCCCGTCGGTGGTCGGTCGGCCACTCGGCCTCCGGTCGCTATCGGCTTAGGGTGTGTTTGGTTGCAAGGACTAGGTGGGACGGGATGGGATGGACCCGTTTTTGTAGGTGTTTGGATGGGAGACAAGCAGAGTCAAGGACATCCCACTAAGAATATTCCTTGTAGATCCGGGACCAGACAATCCTCTTTTTTTTCATGGGACGGAGTCATCCCACATGGGATAGAGTCATCCCACCTCTTTGTTTTTTTTAAATATTGTTTTGTTTAATTTTTTTTAAAAAAAACTCAAAGGCTTATGTGTAGAAACATATCAACAATAGCCTTCAATTTTTTTAAAAAAAACTCAAATGCCATACATGTCCCACCTTCATCCTTCCATCCAAACAAAGGATGGGACCATTCCATCCCACTTTATCCTTCCAACCAAACAAAAAACAGGGATGACTCCATCCCCCAACCAAACAAAAAATGGGATCATCCCATCCCAAAACCAGGGACAGGACCATCCCATCCCACCTTGTCCCTAAACCAAACACAACCTTAGAGATTACCGCCGCCAGGCCGAGAGACGGAGAGTACCTACTGGAGACTGAGAGCATGTGTGAGTTGTGAGCGTGTCTCTGTGACTCCATGTTGGATTGTTGGAAGCAATGGGCCTGGGCCGTTGTGGCGTCGACGGGAGGGGGACATGGTCTGGATTGTTGGAAGCAAGGGGGCCTGGGCCGTCGTGGCGTCGACGGGAGGGGGACATGGTCCAAAAGACCAAAAGGATCCGACGCTTGGGCTAGTGGGTTGACTTGCTATGAAAACAATAAATTTAGCCTAACTATTAATATACATATATATATCATTTCTTACATATACTAGTTTTTTCTAAAAGATTTGAGTATTCCGCTGAATACCCTTCAATCACCGTAGATCCGCCCGTGACTCACACCTTTGCACATGGAGCTTCATATATCCTAACACTTGAAACGCTTTGGAATGTGCACATAATGTCATAAACAATCATTGAGGGGTGATCGGTTGGGTTTTAGCTTCCGTCTTATTTTTCACTATTCATAAATTTCGTTTTTTTCTGAATTTTTGCCTTTTTGTTGAGCTTTTTTGCCGGTTCTTTTTTTCCCGTATTTGTTTGTATTATATGTAATGGGCTAACATATTTTTTAATTTTTTTAAATTTAATTATGCTAAATAAGCCTCTGTCAGCTATAGTGTTTTTTTCAGCCATCTACAGTGCTTTTCAGCCATAAGTCACCAAAAATAAGCCCAAATGGTCACCACCTAGAATAACCAAGTTTTGTTTTTGTTTTTGCAGAATTTTCAAGTAACCACAGTTGAACACTTCATAAACATGAATAATGAACGTAACTAATCATAAATCAGATCCTAGAACCTCCAAATTCAGCACAGCATAGATGCAACAATTTATAAATTGATTCAAATGCGGGTTATTCATTAATCAGAATAGGGAACCATCACCTGATATCGCACCGGAGGCCGGCGCGTGCTCGCTGGCAAGCCACGACGAGAGGCGGTCGAAGTGGTAGTACGCGGAGAAGAAGGCAGCGGCCATGGGGAAGAGCGAGCAGACGGGCATGCCCCTCCGGTTGCCGACGCCCACGACCCACGGCACGTAGGTGTCGGCCACGAGCGCCGCGACCGGCGGGCCCTCGAGCCGGTCGAGCAGGCGCTCGAAGGGCGCCTTCATCTCGGTGCCGACCGCCTCGAGGAAGCCGGAGTGGTCGGCGGCGCGGCCGTGCTCGGAGGGGATGACGTTGGGGATGGTGCGCAGGCGGACGCCGGGCGGCGGGGCGGGGGCTGAGGAGGAGGAGAGGAGGCCGAGCCACTCCTCGGTGACGACGAAGGTGACCGCGGCGCCGCGCGCGGCGAGGAGGCCGGCCAGGTTCATCATGGCGTTGACGTGGCCGCGCCCCGGGAACGGCACCGCCACAATGTGGCAGCGGCACAGCTCGTTCGCGGCTGCCGTGGTGACCATCTCTGCGCTGCGTTTCGTGTGCGTGTGTGGCTCTCGTTGTGCTGCCGCGGCCGCTACTCCTCCCTCACTTGGGCGCTTGTTGAGTAAGCGTGCAGCCGTGCAGTACTCTGTACTCCGACCCCAGTGGGCCAGGCGCACATGGGGAGCGTGCTCGTGCCACCGTGCGCGGGGAACAATCTGGGGCGACGTGTCTTATCTTTTTGTACCAGCGCCAGCTGCTTCAGACTGGCCGGCATGGCCGCTGTCACCCTAATCTAAAGCTATTACGCCCGGACGGTTTCGCGCGAGGAGAGGGCGGCCACGTCGGCCCTGCGCGCGCTCGCGCTGGCGCGCGGCCGCCGAATCTTCGTACGGTTGGGAGACCGATTTTTCCTGTATTTTTCCGAAATTACGTAAAGATCTTTGATCCTCGCAACAAGATCCCTGCCAATTTTTTAAAACACTTTTTTTAAAACACCCCTCCACTTTGCAGGATAGCGTCCCGCGGTTTTCTAAATTACGTACGGGTCCTCATTTAGTTACGTGCAGGTCCTTAAATTTTTACGAAAAAGCCCTTTAGTTTTTTTCGAAAATACACATATGCCCTCGATTTTTTTTAAAACAACTCCTCACGAATTGTCGCCTCTTTTACTTCGGTACATACGGTGGCTGGCGCGGCGTGTCGCCGCGCCTATGAGGCTAGTAATACCTATATTATAGTGGGGACTTCTCCGACTGTGATCTGTGCCGCGTCAGCTTTTTTTGCGAAAAAGTTTTTGTATTTTTTAAAATTACGTAAAGGTCATCTGTTCTCGCAAAAAGATCCCTATCATGTTTTTTTTTCCGAAAAGCACCCTCCACTTCACCGAAATTGCGTATCCTTTGTTGGGTGGCACCCTGCGGCTTTCCAAAATTACGTATGAGTTCTCATTTAGTTATGTAGAGGTCCTTACAGATCCTCGATTTTTGCGAAAAAGGCCTTCGATTTTCTCGAAATTACGTGCGTGTCCTTAATTTTTTTTAAAGAAACTCCTCGCGAATTGCCATCTCTTTTACTTCGGTCCATACGATAACTAGCGCGGCGCCGCGCTTACGCAGCTAGTAATTTACATTTCAAAAAAATTATCTTATCTCTAATCTCTTTCATCATTATCCCCCTTCCATCTCTATCTCTTTATATCTCTCTAAACCCATCTACATCTCTCCCTTTTTCTATCTCTATCTCTACCTCTCCTTGTCTGTTCACGCGGCGGCGGCGGCGGCGCGGGGCGCGGTGGCGCGCCATGCGCGCGGTGGCAATGCACACACGATGAGACATGGTGCGGCGCGCAGCCGGCAGTGCTAGCGACGGTGCAGGCTAGGCGCTGCCAGGCGACGGCGGAACAGACCAGCGAGGCCAGAGCAGGCAGCGCAATGCGGGGGCGATGGCAACTAGTGGTGGACTGGTGCGGCATAGGTAGCGGCCAGCGGGGACCAGCCGGTGGTGGCTACGCTTGGCGCGGGCCACTGAGCAGCCCGGAGGCGGCGGCGGGCCATGGAGGCGCAGTAGTCGCAGGGGCGGCCAAGCGGCACGGCGGCGACAGTGGGCCATGGAGGCGCGGGGACGGCATGGCGGCGGTGCACCGCCAAGTGGCGATGCGGCGTGGAGGCGCCGGCGGGTCATGGAGGCGCGGTGGTGGCATGGCGGCGGTGTGAGGTCGGGCAGCGATATGATCGATCGACGGCGCAAGCACGACGACAGTGCACAAGCAAGCCGGGCGGCAGCGCGCATGGCTGGGTGGCGGCGATGGCCAGCGGCCGATGTTCAAGGCCGACACGGTTTGGTGGACCAGGACGCTATTCGCTTGGCCGAACAGCGATTCGCACGGTGAAATTCCAGCGAACACATTTCCTTCCGCCGAATGATTTCCTTTTGTCCATCCTTAATTTTATCTTAACCCTCATCCGATTCGCTTCCGTTCCACTATGTAGGTTTGCACGCAGCTGTTGAGAGAGTGTTTGGAGAGTTGTGCCTTCCAAATCCTTCGTGTAGCGGTTCCGCTAAGCATGCATAAGGTACCTCGCGGTCGTGACCTTTCCGTTTCACATATCACGTGTTTCCAATTTACTTGTCACCTTGTCATTAAGTATAATTATCATGTCACTCATGCTGGCTTGACTAATATCATATCATTAAATTTATCTGCTAATATCGTATCATTAAATTTATCTGACTGATATTATATCATTAAAATTACCTACCTAATATCATATCATTAAAGTTATCTGACTGATATTATATCATTAAAATTACCTACCTAATATCATATCATTAAATTTACCTGACTGATAATATATCATTAAAATTACCTGTATAATATCATATCATCAAAGTTACCTGATTGATATCATAATATTAAAGTTACCTAATTGATATCATACCATTAAAGTTACCTGGATAATATCATATCATTGAAGATTACCTGGCTAATATCATATCACTAAAGTTACCTGGCTATTATCATAATACTAAAGCTCATCTGGTCATTATCATATCACTAATGTTGTCTAGTTATTATCATATCGCTCATGTTTATCTGATTATAGACTTTTAATACTGTATTCATACCATGATGTTCTATGTTATTTTATTTCATCTACTTTTATGTTTATTAGGACGCTCAGTTAAAATGTTCTAGAATCTATGCTTTTAATTAGTGTTTTATAATTCATGTTTAAATCATTAGTGGGGGTAGCATATGAACATGTTTTAACTTAGGTTTAAATTATTAGCACTCTTTTGACATTAGGGCTACTATGTTTTACTTCCCTGATATCATGATCCATTAATTGTGTGATGTTGTAGTTGAGCCATGAAGGATATATGTAATAAACCTATTAATCTGACTAACAATTACTTATCACATAATAAAATTTGAATGGTTGGTAACCTTGCGTGAGCTATATTATAATACTTCTTTAGGATAATTCCTATATCACTATCACCATATCATCATCCCACATCTCCCTCATTTCAGGAATTATGTCCCTCCATTTCTAACCCTAGCACATCATTTCACTTCTCATAACTTTATCTTACCCTTTCCTTAGTTCCTGTAAAGTCATCCTATATAACAGGTTAACAATATAACGGTTACTTGGCCTGGGGTTATCTACATATAGGGGAGATTTCCACCCACCTGGTAACGTACGGGGCTGTGCACTCTCGTTACTTAGGATATTACACCCCGTCTATGGTTATACAGTCGAGGACAGCGTTGTGCCTGACTATTCTCGTATAACCGGGTATGCGGGAGTGATCGCCAGTGCCATTGCTATAACTTGCTAAATAACAATTATATTTAATTACACTGTTTCTGCAATCTCTATCTCCGATCTATATCAGTGTTTCCAGTAACTCAGGTTCATTGCATTTAACCTGTGATAATTACTTGCTTACATGGCTTGTCCTTTACATATCTTGCTTGCATTACCTGTCTTTTACTCACTGTGTTGCGACCGTTGTTGGGTACTTACTGAGATTTTCAAATCTCACACTTGCCTTTTCCATTCTCAGGTGAAAGGCCAGTGGAGTGATAGCATCATGCATGGGTAGGAGCACTCGAGTTTTCAGCACCGTGGCTTGTCACTATTTATTGTTTCATTTGTTTTTCATTTGGTTAGAAGTGGACCGGTCCTATATTTCAACATTACTTTCAGCTCTCATTGGCTCTCTAAGAAAGCACCTTTAAAGTTTTAATTTTTCTGTGGTTTCTATTATTGCTTTTATTTATTCTCACTTTGGCGATGACGTTCCATAGTAGTATCTCATATGGTTATGTGGGGTGCTATAGTTGGTATTAGAGTCTAGGCTGTAGTTTCTGAAAAAAAAATATTTTTGCACGTACACGGAGCTTCGGGTTAATTCATTCATTCATGCATATCTATTCACTGGCATATTACCATGAATTCATATCTAATTACCGTTTCCTTTATTCCGTTGCTATCCTGTGACATTATCCCAATTGCATGCTTCCCTGAATTCTGATTCCATTCTTTCGCCTGGGCGACTCAAGAGGTGTAAGGCCTCGGCTGGCACTACAAATCAGTTACTTTTCACCTTCACCAGCTGGCAATTAGAACATGGCTCCAGTTCCTACTACAATTGCTACCGTACCAAAGGGTACTGATGCGCGTCTCTGCGCATTGTTGACTTAAGAGTGGTGTAGTTGGTTATTACGCCTTACCTCCCTATTGCTACCCATCTTATCATTTACTTTTCCTCTCTCCTTGATCTTTAGGGTATTGTTATCTTGAATTCACACCCTGCTCTTGCATTGTTTGACTCGGGAGCTAGCTTCTCTTTTTTGGTATCTCGCTTCATTCAGTAGCACTCTGTACCCACTAGTATCTTGGCATATCCCATAGCGGCGACCACCACCAATGGATCTTTTGCTGGCAATCTTACCTGTCTCAATGTTGCCTGGAGTTGAAGGCCACAAAAATTCAGCATTGACGCAGTCGTGGCGCCAATCCAACTCTTGACCTATTTGCAGGCGATTGGCTGTCTCTCCGTCATGCTATCACCCATTGCTTTGACCGTAAGATTATTCTTCTTCAGGATAATGGGGAGATTGTTTATCAAGGCAAAAAGTGATGCATCAATCTCCTATTCTTGGCCTCCTATTTCGATCGTCGTTAGATGACCAAGTTGGGGTGCCTTCTTGCCCTATTAGAGAAGCCTATCATTGGACTCTTACCAAAAGATTTGCCTATTGTTCGAGATTTTTTTGATAAGAAGATTTTTACCTCATCCAAATCGTTGTAGAGGTCATCACTGTTGAAATTCTCACTATTTGCCATAAAGTACATCCTGCTGAAGTCCACATTCTTTGTCTTCTTGCCATTGTCCTCCTTATCACTCATAGACTCAACATCGCTCAAGTCAATCTCCTCAAGTGCTGAAATTAACTTATTGATGGCCTTGCGATAGTTGTATTTCTTGCTTGAGGCAGTCTTGAACCGAAGTCGATGAGTTGGTGCTCTGTCGTCATCGACCTTCTTGCTCTTCAGTTTGTGGCAATAAAAGTTAATGTGATTAAGATCACCATATTCATAGCATCTGACAGGACCTCCTCTCTACCTCATTCTAACGTTATTGGTTGCCTTTCTCACTCTGTCGGAGAGAAGTACAAGATACTCTTCTGGTATCTCCTCTAACTGTTCATCTGAAATTGAGCACAAAGCAAACAAAGAAACACTAGAGGGACTAGATGAGCTGTCAACATGGTTAGTCACTAAGCCCAAAGAGATAGTCTTATTTATCCTGGTCAAAACATCAATCTCATGTGTTTCCATCTTGGAATAAAGATCATTCAAGGTAAGTGTTTCCATGCTAATAGAGTGATTGATGGTAGTGACTAAGACATTCCAAACAGACATATCCAAAGAATTCAAAATTTGCCAAGCGTTGTCAGAATCAGTATATGTGACACCAACAGATTGCAAATCACTAATAATCTTATTGAAGTGATCGAAAAGAGCATCTACTAATTCTATGGGTTTCATCTCAAATTTAGAATAGTCCTTTTTGAATTGATTCTGACGCACACCCTTAACATACTTAGATCCTTCATGGTAATCGGCTAAAGTAGTTCAAATTTTATTTGCAGACTTAAGAGACCAATTCTGACAAACTCATTCTACTTAAACCATGCGATACAATATTTCTAGCCTTAGCATTAGCTTCTACATCGGCAGTACTTTCAATGGTAACGACAGAAGGCATTTCATACGTATTTTCAATTTTTTGTCGAATAGTATTACCTTGCGCTTGTAGAAAGACCTCCATGCGTGTTTTCCAGTAGAGATAATCTATTCCATCAAAAAAATGGTGGCTTACCAGGGAAGCACACATGAGAGGGCACAAGATTCTTCTGCATAGTCCGTTTAAAACAAGACCACCTTATCTTCATGATCATCCTCAACGTTCCTAACCTTAAAATTTGGAGTAGGGGTATGAGAAGAGGAACAAAATTTTCCTTTTGAAATCAATAGACAGAAGAGGAAGGTGTTTGGGGTAAATTGATATCGACACCCATTCTTATGTTATTGTTTTGAATTCGGGGTAAGCAAGCTCTAGAAGTAAAAATGGCTAAGGCAGCATTTAGATGAGAGAGAATCATCTAAGAGAGATAAGAATGAGCAATATAACTCATATTTTTGGAAATAGTATTTTAAAGAAATATTTCTAGTCATGAAACTAACGGCCAGGCTAACTAGGTCACGACCTGCAGTCGATATGCTCTGATACCATCCCTATCAGACCCAGATTTTACCATCTAGAATCTTCTGTGATTCCACCGCACTATTCCCTGGATCAGTAGATAGTGCTCACGAATTACAGTTCTGAATATCAAGGTACATATCATGCGGAAGCGTAAATATAATAGTAAATTTACTCATGGGCCGATTAGGCCGAAATCAATAAATTGCAGCAACGGAAGAACGAAGCACACAGGTGGGACCTACAGGACATGCCCACAGGCAGCCAACTGGAGGTGCGCGACCTAGCCCTTGACATCTTCATCTTCTCTGCCAGCTTGTCCAATCTTGTTGCTGAGGCGAGGTGATTTGATTCCTGATTCTGAATTTTGTCGCAAAAGCGAGCGTGAGCACTCCGACCCCGTGCTTCGCGAGCCAATACACAGAATGCAAATAAATAGTATGCATGGCTTAAGAAAGGAAAGGCTCGGGTTATTTTATTTTGCGAAGAGTGCTTTTGAATACAATTACTTAAAATTTCCTAAGACCTAGCAGCTTTGGAACAAATCATAATGTTCAAGGAATACTAACATGATTTTCCATATATATGGCATCACACCATATGCCTAATATCACCATAATTTTTCCATACATATGGCATCACACCATATAACATCTTTCAGCGTTATAGCCGCTTAACTTACCACTGGGACGACACCCAGAACAACTCAAATCAGGGCTTCCCACTGCCCTTCCACTTTTTCATTCCCATTCATAAAGCATTTTGAAATAGAACTATATCTGGTTAATTTCCCATGTCTACCCTTGATCGTGGGCACGGCTACTCGAATAGTTTTGACTCTGCAGAGTTTGTACACTATCACCACAAGAGACAATCAACTCGTTGCCCCACACGATTCCTTAGTCATGTGGTTGAGCAGACCATCACAGTGACTTTTCTAAGTACCTCGCCCCTTCCATCATTTCACCCTATGGGTCGCTCCCACTTGCGGTGGGTCCCATACGTTGTGCGAGATGTTCTCCTTCTGAACGTCTAGCAGCTGGCTACATCCCCTGCTAGCCCGCCACAGCAGAACTTCACCCTCCGCGAGTGTCCCATTCAAGCCGTCACACAGACTGCCGCTTGCACTATCCCACACCTCCTCCTGGAAGGATGACTTTCAGGGTCCGGTAAATCTACTAAGCCAAGTTGTATTTTACAGACTTGTGATTGTACTGTTTTACACGGGTTGACATGACAAGATTCAGTCCTTAGTGATATCTGGACGGTTCTACCACAAACGACACTCTCGTGCATACCTGCACCATACCCCCGAACCATCCGCCCAGATAAATAAGCAATTCGAGGTTTTTGGGAGTATAAAATAGCCATATCCAACATACACCAGTCATTACCACCATGACTGCCCAACCAAATTTTCTCAGGACTAAAAGTGATGCTTGGGCGCTCTCGCGCCCATGAGTATCTAAACAATACTAAGCATGGCATATATTTAGAGACTTATTTTCGAAATGTTACTATTATAATTTTGCTAGGGCGACAAGGTTCACACATTCAAATATTCCAAAGGAGGTGTAATATTATTCAAGGCAAACGATAGGCATGTAACTAGAATCTTAAATTAACATGTATTTGCATATAACATAACAGCATGCAATTTGATAATTTAAACTAAAATAATTTGCAGAAAATGTAGGTTCAACATGATCAAAGTATTGACTCGCCTGGCGCGGTTTACCGCGGTCTTGAGTTCACTCAAAGCTTTCTCCTAGGATGGTTTTGAGCTTCCGGTCCTTATCTTCACCTTGCTCTTGATCACACTTGATCCATTGATTCTTCGGGGCTCCAGTTTCTAACTATGCGATAAGCGACTGAATCCAAATAAAAGCAAATAACTCAATAGATCCAAATAAATCCAAATACTTTAAATGTCTGATTTAATTTAATTTATACATTTATTACGATTTGAGAATAGAAGGATGATTCGGTTTAATGTGTCGCCAACACAGTGGTAGCTGGATTTGAGCAAGAGAACGAGTTATTTGAATAGCTTTACCGCGAGGGAAAATTTTGGGATAATAAGAGATCAAAAATGGGGAAGTATCTACAGGAATTATTGGCTTTGGAAAAAGAAGTGGCCAAACATAGCCGATTGGAGAAAGACGAGGTTCGATCTTTTATTAACAATTTCCTTTATTATTATTTTTATATTTATCAAGGAAGTTCCGTGAGTTACATTAGACACAAATGATCATTTTGTTGAGCGCTAATATTCATGCATATGTTATATATTTAGCTATGTGTAAAATTTTAGCATACCGAATTAATCTTAAAGTCGGGGTTCATAGCATTTTTGTGGCGCGACATTTTATGTACACTTTAGTTATTACTGGGCATAATTTATTTTTAATTAGGATCCATTTGTTCGAGTCCTGACTTGCTATATTCGGTTAAGTCCATTATTGTTACCAGATCTACGTTAAAATCTAATTATTAGTATCATTGGTATTTATTTGATGGTGGCATGTTAAAGGTTGGAGTTCATGTTCCAGTTATTGTTAAGGGTAATCTTTATTAAGGTTGAATATTTAATCAAAGCCACTCTTTCTATATTAATACCTTTAATTAATAATTAGATTTAATATAGACAATAAAGGTTCATTACCTTTTCATATGTGGTATTTAACTAAATGTTAAATCCTAAATAGCCTTATTCACATCCTAATGTAATTTATTGGCTTCCATGGATTAATCCTAGATTTAAAATCTCTAATAATCTTATTTACCTTCTAATTAAATAATATTAGCTTCTCTACATTATTCCCTAATTTTCACTGATTTTTATTATTTAAAATAAGCTACAAAAATTAGGACAAAAAGTGGGAAAAAGTTGCAACCAACCGGAATCGAACTCAGGACCTCACGGCTTGGAGATTCTTAACGCGAGCGCTGCTAGCCAAATGGGCCGAAGCCTGGACTGACTGCAACGAAGGGAGAAAAATAGATGAGGTGAGAAGTGACTGAGGTAAAAACAGGGGAAATCATCGGTGCACAATGCTGAGCTCGCCGTCGGCGGCGGCTGGCATGCTTACGGCATCGGTGAGCTGAGGCGAAGTGAAGCCGCAACCGACAACGCTAGGTGAAGCTTCATGGTGCCCTGCTGGTGCTCTGGCCGGAGGCGATTGGGCCACGGCGCCTAGGAGGAGCAAGGGTGGCGGCGGCCGACGGTGAGGAAAAATGACAATGCGTGACCTCCGGCGCACCGGAGTACGATTAACTCGGCGGGGAGGTGCACGGGGAGCAAGGACGCGCCGTGACGTGGTCGGGGAGGTGGGGCATCGCCGGAGGCCGGGAATGGCGTGGAGGCGGCTGCGGCCGGCGCACGGGCGGGGACGGAATCGGGGAGGGGAGGAAGAAGTGAAGCAGGAACCGGGAGAGGAGCTAGCCTCCACTTTTATGGCCTGAGCGACTGGGGAGCTCCTGCAACCTTGTCGGAACGAGGCGGAGACGTGGACAGCGCACGGCGCATGGTGCCACAGGGGAGACGAGCGCTGAGCGGAGCAGAGGGGAGAGGAGGGCGCGAGCGCACGCGGGCGAAGAAAGAAAAGAACGGGCGCGGCAGGGGCAACCCGTGGGCGGCGACGGGGGAAATCAGTGGGCGAGGCTGCGCTTGGACGCCACGGGGAGGGGGATTGCTGCACGCAGCAGAGCACGCGGGCGCTCGGGGAAGAAAGAGTAAAGAAAGGGGAGGAGAGACGCAGCCGGGCCCATCGGCCAGAGGGGGCAACGGGGAGGGAGGAAGAGCGAAGAGGGACAGGGCCCGCGCGCAGAGGGGCTGGAACGGGCTGCGCCCAACGGGAGGAAAAAGGGGAGTTGGGCCGGGCCGGCTGGCCGTATTTTTTTGTATGATTCTTTGTGTAAATCTCTTTTTATATTTTTGTTTATTCCCATCTTTGTGTGAGCAATTGTGCAAATGTATTTTTATATTTTTAATTTCATGTATCGTTATTTTTCTGGCTTATTTAATTTTGCATATTTTTATTTTCTATTGCTAAGCTCTTCCTTGCATATGCACAATTTATATATGTATATATATTTTATTCATTTACTCTTATTGGTATTTATATTATTTCCAAATAAGATTTTGTATTTTAGTTCAAATTTCTCCCTCCTTATGCTGGATCATCTTTTCAGATTCTTTTTTTAAATTTTAATTCTCTATTGTTTAAACATGTTTGTTTTCTTCTTGTTCCTTTTAACCTTTGGAACCCTCACCAAATTTTTTTTTTCAGAAAATCACATAAACTCCAAATTCAAATAAAATACATTGCAAAAACAATTCAAAAGCTTTAAAATTTTAAATTCAAATTTTCAGGATGTTACAAATCAGAGGAGGGGCGAATGATTGCCTCCACTTCTTCAAATTTCTACCCCTAAAACCCTTGCAAAGCCCCATGGCTAAAATCCTTAGCCTACCTCTGCTTTTATATGCTAGAGCCCTAAATTGTGTTCAATTCAAATATGAACACATAACCTTATCTCTATCTCAAATTAAAGACCCGAAACCCTTCCATACACAGGTTTTCATTCAAACTCTTAATCTTTTAAGTTATGGACTTCATTCATAACTCTTAACACAATACATGATGAAGCTTCCAGGATCGCATCTCCCATATCTTTATCACGCCTCATCAACTTCCATGTCAAAGCCTCCGCACCGCCCGTAGTTTCTCCATGCATCATCACCTTCGATCTTCACATGCTCTAGCATTAGCCCGACCCTCTTGTGTGACATCCCGATCGTGTGGACCTCAGATTACCCCCTCCTAGTCCCGGTCCTCCTCGCCATCGATCATGATTGTCTCCACGCTTACCTGCACATGCAAAGACCAAAGAAACATTTTTTCAGTACAAGTTCTTTCCAACTTGACTGTCATCAGCACATATACGTAAACCACACCTTTCACCATCCATAAACAAGAACCAAACTAACCACGACATTGACTAGGTCATCTATGACCCCTAATTCCAATGCTTTCTGCAAATCAGCCTTAGATCACTCAATACGATCGCTAGCTCAATAAGTACTAAAAAATAACAAGTACTCGAGAATTACCATCGCTCCGCTCCAAACACTCAAGAATACCACGCATCACTACCGACCAAAACCATCGATCACTGACTACCGAGTACCGATCACTACAACTATGACACCCAATCGCCAAGTCTACGACTACCGATCATAAACTAATCATTGCAACATCGATCATCGAGTACCGAGCATCACCGACAACCGCTACGACCAGATTAGTCAACCACTGACCCAACGCGAGTACTTGAGGTACTCGAAGATCACAAGAATTAAAGCATTCGTACCGACCATGAAGTCTACGAGTACTGACTGTGAAGCCTACGACAACCAATCGCAAAAGCCTTTGACTACCGATCACTAAGTCTGAGACATCGACCGTAGACCACAAGGTCTACGAGTACCAACCACAAGGTCTATGACTATCGACCAAAAAGTCTATGACTATTGATCACAAAGTCTATGACTATCGATCGCAAAGTGTATGACTATCGATAACAAAGTCTACGACTATCGATCACAAAGTCTATGACTATCGACCGCAAAATCTATGACTATCAATCACAATGTCTACGACTATTGATCACAAAGTCTACGACTATCAAGTACTGACTAGTAAAGTACACGACTATGAAAAAATACTGTAACTACGCCTAGTTCACCAGTCGAGATCGAAGCTTACCGATTAACTAGCATAGTCGTTCTACCATTGTCGAAAAGGCC
This sequence comes from Dendrocalamus latiflorus, assembly GCA_017311315.1. Taxonomy (NCBI): domain Eukaryota; kingdom Viridiplantae; phylum Streptophyta; class Magnoliopsida; order Poales; family Poaceae; genus Dendrocalamus; species Dendrocalamus latiflorus. The sequence goes on from CM029663.1 coordinate 13,258,431, forward strand.
ATAGTCGAAGTCTACCAAGGTTGAGGCCAGTTGTGGTCGTAGTCAAACATGGTCAAAGTCTAATGTGGTTGAAGACGAACATAGTTGAAACTGAATGTGATCAAAATCTGTCGTGGTTGAAATGCCGCCGTCGAAGCTTGACGTGGTCAAAATCAGACGTTGTTGAAGTTAGACGTGATCAAAGACTGGCGTAGTCGAAATGTTGTGGTTGAAGTCTACAGTGATCAACTTAGCATGGTCGTAAAGCCATTTGAACCTCCGATGGTACTTGAACACCGTTCGATCCTCCTGGACCACTCAAACACCATACGATCCTAGATAATGAAAAAAATGATCACTCTATTTTTTGGACTGGTCTGAACAGTTGCAACCAGTCGATCCACCCGATTGTAAATCAACGGTCGAAAAACAAGTAACTCTTCAGACTACTCCAATCACGTGAGCTAGTGTTCGGACTGGTCCGAACGTTTCGACGTTGATTGAACCATCAAAACAACTTAGATGAAGATCGGATGGTCTGAATGTTTTTGTTGATCAAACTGGTCTAAACATTTCGATGCTGATCGGACTGTCAAAATGACATAGATGAAGATTGGATGGTCTGAATGTCTTCGCTGATCAGACTGGTTCGATCAGCTTCTTCTTCACAACTCAAAACCACTCGGAGCCAAAACATTTGACTGCGATTGACCAACACTTTTGCAAATACAAATTCCAAAGCAATCCAAATGTTAATTATTATTCATCACTTTTAATCACGACCACACATGGTCTAACAGCTCAGAATCTAAAAAGTTGCATTATTGCTTTTGATCCTCTGTTGATGATCTATATTGATAAATTTTATCAGATTTATTGGACATTTGTAAGTTGGGTTTTCAGATAGCTTTTGAAGCTCAAGTAGCATGTCAAAATCTAAAAATTCGATTGAAGTGTCAAAACCTTCAAGGAGCTCTCAAGAGTAAGATTATTTGAATGTGTTTCAAATATCTTTTTTTAGTTATCTCAAACTTCCAAATTGGTCATATGTATCAGAATTGTGTACAATAGCATTGGTAAAATGTTAAAATTGTTAAAAGGGGGAGAATAGTGTATAATAGCCTTGTTAACTTTGACAAAAATGGGGGAGAATTTTCTTTGGGAGCTATGATTAATTGTTAATTTGGATAATTGTGCTTTCACCTTCTCTCATGCATTTACTTTGTGACATGCATGAATAGTTTAATTTTCTATCACATATTTATTTTATCTAAATGCTATTATTATTAATGGATTTGTCATTAATCACCAAAAAGGGGGAGATTACAAGTTCAAGCTTCATTAAATTGGTTTTGGTGATAATTACAATTATAATTATGAGACTAACTTGTTTATTAACTATGATATTGTCTAGTCTCATTTGGATATGATTAATGACAAATGCAGTTATGTGACTAACTTATTTATTGACTATGATATTACTTAGTCTTATTTGGATAAAAAGGTGAAAATAATAGAGGTATGCATTCGACATCATATTCTTTTAACTTAGTGCATTCCTCGGATCCAAAATATAGATTGAACTCCATAAATAGTCTAACTTGAATATGTGCATATGCTTTTATTGTACATTTTTGTATGCACATATTTAGGGAAAGTTCACTCTATATTTTCTGGGTTTATTAGTATTGATCCATATTTCCTTTTCACCATATATTAAGGATCTTTACTTTGAAATATATCCTTTGAGTACATATAGCTTGTGTACTTCATATATACTCTTGATTGATTGAAACTCGATCATTTGTAATCGGGTTGTCATCTAGTTCCTTCATTATGTGTTAATGGTTGAATGATCAATGACAACCGGATGAGTAAGCTTTGCTATCAATTAATCTCAAATATAAAAACTCACATTCAAATGTGCTAATTGCTTTCAAAGCTTATCCTAGAATATACTATTGTTGTGTACATACTGTATAATCGTAAATCAAACTTTTATCTCATTATTTGTTGAGATTGTCATGAATTACCAAAAATGGAAGATTGTAGAATCTAGTCCCTCCATTATGAGTTAATGGTGAAGTTTTGGTAATTAATGGCAAATAATTTGTGGACTAATGTTTTCATAAGTTATATGAATAGGTTAGGTTCCACAAATGAGGATATCTTGGGATGATTTCATATGTTGAAAATCATTAAGTCAAGATGCGGGATGGAGGATGGCTTCGTGAGTTAAAGACCATCAAGAAGAGGATGCATCATGAGTTGATGCATGTCCAAGATGAGATGATCATAAGTTGATTATCGAGTCCAGTGCAGACCCATCATGTATTGATAGAATTCAAATGAAGGATGCATCATGGACTGATACATATCAAGACAATGACCAAGACTTGAAGTGAAGATGTGTGTCATCAAGCTTCAAGAGATTGCTCAAGGCAAGGGAATGACTAGCTAGGGTTAAGGATGTGTTTCTAGTCTATCACCGGTCTTGGTTTGGTTGGAAGACTAGATTGCTAGTATAGGTTTGTCGTACTATTAGGAGGAGTCATGTCTTGTAGCTTGAGTCTCACCATATGTTTACAGCTCAATCTCACATGCTCTAGCTCTTCATGGTATGATGCTTATATTTATGAATGTCTTTTGCAAATTTTTGAAACTCATGTGTTGAATCCTTGTAACATAGAACTATACATTGCGAATATGTTTTGTAAGAGAAAGTCCATGTTTCCTACTCCTTGTGGTATGAGACTTATATTTACAAATATGTTTTGCAAATGGTTGAAGCTCATACATAATCCTTGTAGCATGTGACTAAGGTTTGCGAATGTATTTTGCAAACATGTTGAGTCCATGTACTTATACCTTGTGTCAAGATTCCAAAAGTATGCAAATGTGTTTTACAACTTATTAAAAATCATATATGATCTTTGTGTGCATGATACTATAATTTCAAAATATGTTTTGCAATGTTTGTTGAAGTATCGGAACTATAGCTATGTGTCGTGCGACACTACCGCTGGGCGAAACTACTGACGTTGGGATCACAGTACTACCATGCTCGTTGGTGGTCGAAGGCCTGTGTGGTCGAAGACTAATGTGGTAAAAAAAACCAACGTAGCTGAAGACCTGTGTGGTCGAAGATCGATGTGGTGGTCGAAGACATATGTGGTTGAAGATCGACGTAGTAGTCGGAGACCTGTGTGGTTGAAGATCGGCGTGGTGGTTAGAGGCCTATGTGGTCGAAGACTGATCTAGTCAAAGATCGACGTGGTCAAACCAATGTGGTCGAACCGACATGGTTGAAGCAATGTGGTCGAACCAGCTGGTCAAAGTCCTGTGTGGTCGAAACCAACATGGTCGGAGACCTGTGAGGTCGAACCAGATAATGTGGTCGAAGACTAGTATGGTCAACGATTGGTAGTACCAATTCTGTGTGAACGATACTACCAGAGTTGCGATACAACCGCTTGTATAGCGGTACATTTTTTCCAGAGAGACACCTGTTGGAAGGTTTTCACCTCTCCTGTGAATGCGTAGTTCTGTGTGTGGAACGCTACTACCACTGTGCAGTAATACCGGACCCTGTGTGGCGATACAACCAGAATTGCTAAGTAATGGTTAGTTTTCTGACCGTTACAGAGGGGAGCAGTAGTACTAGCCATATAATGGTGGTACTACCAAAATTCCTAATTTTTGTCCCCATGGCTAGTTTCATTGTGTGGGGTATAAATTCCCCTTGTGGTTGGTTGGAGAGAAGGTTGTTGAACTCCATTTTATTCCTTTGAGCTAATGTGAGGTTCTCCTCTCAATTGTGCATGTATTGCACTTTGTGAGCAAGGAGAAAAGCTCTAAATTGCATGTGTTGTATCTAGAGGTGGATTTCATATCCACTTGAGCTTGTGCTAAACCAAATTGATTTACGCTTCCACATTATAAACTTGGTTTAGCCTAGAAGAAGATTTTTAAAACCACCTATTCACCCCCTCTAGTCGGCTTCCTCGATTTTACACATGCTCTCTCTAATGGTACAGTTGTGTCATCTCTACTTCGAGCTCTTTGCTCTTTGCTTCTGTACACCCGTGCTTCTATTTGTATGAATCCATGTATATATATACACATGCATGATGTTACACATGTATGATGTCCGCTTCTCCTATGCCGGTCACTCTCTTCTTTGACATTGGCCAACTCAACGTTGCGTCTTCCTCACTAACTACAGTGATCTACCATCTTCATTGATGCCAACATATCTACTTCAGCCATTGTCTAACAATATGGAGAATCTTCTCACCATCGCCAACATATCTTTCTCTTTTTCTTTCGAATAATATAAGAATTTCTAGAATTTTTTTAGGATTATTGTCAGATTTTCTTACCTCAAAACAAACTAGGTGTCTTGAATATCACCTGTTGTTTTTGTTTGTATAGATTCGTAAGATGATGATTTGATCGCCGACACCTGTCCTGTTCACTAAGCTTTAACATTAAACGTTTACACAAAAAAAGCTATAGACATTAAACAGTAGTACTATCACCTTATAATAACTCGATAACAGATAGCTCTTTACTCAGTTTTCCAAGCCTAAAAAACAAGTAGTTCTCGCTATTGTCAAAATAGTACCTCAGATTTCAGATAAGCAATTCAACAAGCTCTACCCAAGGCCAAGGTTGCCAAATACTCCATCAAAGTCAACCACCTCACAAATCGCACTTGCTGCAATCATACTTGAAATGAGTCTACCATGGTTTTCAGAACCTTCTCTGACGACGGCCACTGTTTGTCGTTTGCGCTTGCGACGAAGAGCACCACCGTGTTCCCCTTGGCAGTGGCCTTCGCCAGATTGTGGGAACCGGTCAGTGCTAGTGGAGTCTCCAACACATAGGTGTAGTACTGCATCACAAGAATAATGCACATGCATCAGGTTTCAGCAACACGCTTCAATAACTAGTGACTACAACTAATTTGGGAGAAAGATTTGCAATTGCAACAATAATTGTACAAGGGAAGCTTCATTACAGTTTGGTCGCCGATTTTCTCGATAGAAGTATCAATAAGCTCGTCGGAGTCAAAGGTGTTCCCGGTGACGAAAGGGCCCAGAGAGGCGATCAGCCTCTCGGGGCTGCCAATGTCCTCAATTGTGGCGTTCGGCTTGTTCGTCAGGCGGATCAGCGGCGATGCCACTACCTGCACTTTGCCCTGCTTCTCGTCCTCGAATTTCGCCTCCACCCACGGCTCGGCGCACTTGGGCTGGCAGTAGTTCCCGGATAGTATGTTGGCCACTCGCGCTTGCTTCCAGGTGGGCGGCAGAATGAACTCGTAAGGCTCCACATTGCCTAGAATTGGTAAGGATGAACTCAACTGTCTCCTCAAAAAAGACGAACTCAACTGATGAACTGATGTAAATCGTCTCCAATGCCACAAAACCAACTTAAGAATCTCTCGAACAGAGAGGTTAACAAAATTACACTACGTACTGCATGACTATATGGGAATCACCGAATCAGTGTGCTGCAATTAGTTCTTTTGTAAATGCAAGATAGATAGCAGCAACAAGGAGCAATGTATGGACAAAGAAAGTAGATAGATAGCAGCAACAAGGAGCAATGTATGGACAAAGAAAGTGGCAAGAGCCGAATCATCACCAGCCCGGAGGGCAGGGGTGTCCTTGGGGGTGGCCCGGAAGAACACGAAGCCCGGGTTGGACGGCGCCGGCGGCAGGTACGTGCCGACCTCGACCTCACGCGCCCCGGCGCGCTGCGGCTCTCTCAAGAACAGCGCGCTCAGTGCCGTCCCCAACACCAGCTCCCTCCTGTGTCTAGCAACCGCGAGAGGCGCCGGCCGCGGGACAGCGGCGAAGATGGCGTTGTCTGTCGACGACGACACAGCGTGGGGAGCAGAAGAGCGCGTGCAGCAGGAGGCAGGCAGCCGGAGGGAAGGGAAGAGCGGGGAGAAGACGGAAGAAGAAGCCATGAGGGCACGCACAACACGGGCTCGTGTTTGGTTCGCCCGGGAGGGACGACGGCCACTCTTATCCAGACGAGCGCGATATTTGGCTTCTGCTGTGAGACTGCGAGTTGTTGTGAAATGGAACGAAAGACCCAAAGGACAAGCACGTAAACGTACGCGCGGCTTACCACTGTCCTCTTGTCAACCGGTCGGGGATAAGATACAGGAGCCGGGTGGGGCGTGCGGCCGAGCGGCAGTAGAGACTACTCGGCAAGCATGGCGCCGTCAGCCCTGGCCGCTCCCATCTCCCCCCACTCGGCCGGGAGGGCCACCGCAGCGGCGCTCGCCGGCGGCGGCTTCCGCTCTGGCAGGATAACCTGTCTGCCCGCTGGCCATTCTGGTATTTTTACTATTGCTTTGTGTTGCATGTTTTGTTGTGCCAATTAGCTGATTGCATAAACCAAGCCAGCAGATGTTTAATCACCTAATCTTCTTCTGTATGTTGCTGCTCTCCTAAGGCAAAATTGTGCTGCAACCGAACGAGCTGCTCAGATCATTCAGACAGAGGAAGCGTTTTGCACTGAGAAGCGGCTCGGATGACTCGAAACCCACGGAGGAGAAGGTAATTATGCGCTGAAGCGATGCATCCTGAAAACCGAACCACCTTCCACACCCCCCCCCCCCCCCCCCCCCCCCAAGCTAAGCAACCGCTCGCGTTCCCATGTACAGACGCCGTTCGGGTACACGAGGAAAGACGTGCTGCTGATCGGCCTCGGCGTGACCCTCTTCGGCGTCGGCCTCAAATACGGCCTGGAGGTGACGAGTGCCCAGCCTCTTCTTCTCCACTTGCAGCTGCTCGTGTCTTCGGTACATTTTACTGACGAAGCTGCTCGTTTTCCCCTCACAACCTTGCCTTGACTGAACACAGCTCGTCGGAGTCGATTCCTTGCAAGCCGGCAACGTCGTTCAGCTCGTGATCGTGCTTGGGATGACGGTCGGGTGGATCTCGACGTACATGTTCCGGGTGGCCAACAAGGACATGACCTACGCCCAACAGCTCAGGGACTACGAGAAGCAAGTCATGGAGGTGACCTTTGGCACTGTGTAGTCTGTACACATCGTTGCAGTTTCTGACATGTTTTAAGTCTACAAAAGGAGGTTGTGACTGACCATTGGTTTCGTTCCAGAAACGATTGGAGAGCTTCTCAGAGGCTGAACTGCAGGCTCTGCTCGAGCAAGTGGAGGAAGAGAAGCAACGCCTGGAGCCAGTGAAGGATCAGGGTATCACCTTCAATAGAAAAAACGGAGGATCAGACTAGCACCAACTAGAACCCCTTGATTCTGGGATTAATTAGCCCATCTGTACTGTTAGGACAGCTTGAAATAATGCCTATAATGGTGCCTCTTATGGCTGGGTCCCTGCGTTAAGAACCTGTAGTACAATTCTAGTGCCCTTAGCACCCTGAGCTATACAATGATGGACGGTTACCAAAATTTCCTTGGAAAAGCGATACTGACTGAATCATCCACAGACAACAAAATTCAGACATGATCTATACAAGACTCACTCGAGAAAGGCATGCCATGCCATGTTCTTCAGCAACTTATCTCGGAGAAGAAATCAGCGGAGCACCTCGACCTTCTTCTTCCCCTGAGGAAGACCTCCCTATCGACCAGTTCGCGCACGTACCCATCAAACTGCACAGGAACGCCACCATTGAGCCTCTTTATCTCCTAGAACCACCTGCTGTCCGTCCCCCAGAGCTCCTCAAACTCACCCAGGTAACACACGTTGTTGTACTCTGCCTTCAGCGCCTCCACCAAGGCCATGTCGATCATCCTCTCACCCGCAACATACACATGCCGCCCTCCTCCATCGACACCCTCCTCGATCCTCCGCCTGAGGCCCTCGCCATTGCCACCAACGACATAGACCGAGTCGAAGTCCGGTTGCAACCGTGCGATGATTGCATCGACAATGCGCACCAAGCTTGGCGCCCAACGACGTATTGTTCGCCGCGGCGGCGGGAGGAGCGCCTCGCCCTCGCGGACGTGGTACCAGTAATTCTCTGGCTCCACATCCCCGAATTTCCAGACAATCAGGGTATCCTCCCTAGCCTTGGAGAGCTTGATGGGGCGACCCTGGTGTCCTGGATGAGGCGGACCCCCGAGCTGGCCCTGCACCCCCACCTGTCCCAATTCTCCCAAAACTGCCTCTGTTCTACGATCCCGACCTCGGATTGGAGGTGCTCGATGTCGATGTAGAAGGCGAGGCGCTTGCCCTCCTCGGGCATGCTTGCCGCGTAGGAGGCGGCGAGGCAGAGGCTGAGATCGAGGATGGGGTGCGGTTGAGGTAGCGGGCCTCAGTGAGGGCGCAGAGGAGGCTGCGCAGGTAACGCGACATGACTGCATCGGTCGCAGCCGCCGAGGTAGGCGACGTACTTGCCGGCGGCGAACTGGGAGAGCGAGAGCGCGGGAGGGGGCGGAGGGGCGGTGGCGTTGGTTGCGCCGACGCGGGGCGGGAGGCTTGCGGGCGAGGCGGTCGGAGTGATATTCGCCGAGGGCGGTGACGGAGTAGGAGCTGGTGACGTGGTCGCGGGCGATGAAGAAGCGGCGGTAGTCCTTGCATTTCGCGGTAGGTGCGGCGGAGGAGTGGGCGGGCTAAGTAGGTGTAAATGGAGCAGATATTTTTTTTGACTGTTCGTCTGTCTATTTAATTTGAATATAATTTGGAGTAAATTTTTGGATATTCGAAGGTTTTGTCAGATACGGAAATGGAGTCAGATATATTTTGTCGGATACGGAAATGGATTCGAAAAAAGTATTATCCAACGGATATGGAACTATCCGGGTATTTTTTCGGACAGTTACCGGATGCGAAAACAGAGTCGGATACTTGGCCTCCTCACCAGCCAAGTGGGATCTCCGCCTCTTCTTGAAATGTAGCATCATTTATTTATTTAAGATTGCTTGTTTCGGTGGCTGTTGCAGTGTCAGTGGGCTATATACTCGTATTAGATCTCAGTTTGGGTTAGTGCCTTAGTGGTGTGCGGTTAGTATACTGGTAGTATTGATTGACGAGTGATTTTTTTGTTTAACTTATGAGATCAAAATCAAATGTATCAAAAGTTGTTTTCCATGGTATTGACCGACGAGTTGTTTCTGGTTTGAATCCTATCAAGAAAATCACTCTCCTCAGCATCTCATAGAGTGCTAGGTTTTAATTTGTTGTGTAGTTGATAGCATAGAATTGTTTGCTGTTGTTTTGCTAGCATGCTTAATTTCTAGGTAAATTTTACCATATCATGTGTTCTGTCACATCTATTGCTTTCTGATTGAAAATCTATGTGAAGCATATGGTTAAGAAATAGAATGCTTGTTCAATAACGGCCAGTGACAGCACCCTTTACACTCTACACTTGTTCAATAAGAAATAGAATGCTTCCTGATTGAAAATCTATGTTAAGCAATAAACATACAGTTATTACTGGGACTGTGACTTGCATAGTTGCATCAGAGAAGTTGAGCCTGCTGAGAAAAAGCAGAAGAAGTGTACCTCGAAGGTTTGAGACTACTATATTAAATACACGATGACTGTTGACACAAAAAATGATGGAAAGAAGAAACAACTTTGGGTGTAGTGCAATAAATGTCCTCACAAAGCTCGATGTGAGACCTAAAGGGGCACGAAAGCCTTGTGGAATTATTTGCTAAATGTAATGAAGTTAAATGAACTAGTGATGTATTTGACTACTTGGCTATGGGAAATTTGTACTTTTGAACCATGTGACATATAGCCAGTTAGTTACTATTTGTTTAACTAGCCTCTATCATTTACTTGCTACTTTGCTAGCTAGAATTTACTAGTTGCTTATTTTGTCCCTGTCACCATGTGAAATTTGCTTTAACACATTATCCGATTAAATATTCGTAACCGAAACTAACCGTATTCGGAGCGGCATGTAGTCACTCCGTATTCGTGACAGAGAACATCCACATTCGTATTCATATCCGACACTATCCGTGTCCGACTCTGACTCCAACAAAAAATATGAAAAAGGATACGGGATGAGCAATATCCGTCCGTATCTACTCCATTTGCACCCCTAGTGCCAGGCCATGTCGCAGGATGCACCGGGGACGAAACGGGAGAAGTGAACAGCGGGGAAGGCGTCAATGGTGCTGCGCATCATTAGGTGGAAGAACTGCGGGTCGAAGTAGTCCAGCGGGTGCTCCTGGTGGGATGCTGGTGTCGAGGCGATGGAAGGAGAGAGGGAGATGGGGAGGCGGTGGCGGCACGGGCGAAGGAGGAGGGGTCGCCGCTCCCCAGCAGTGGCCAACTCAGGTCCATTGGAAGACAGGGACGACGACTAGATCTCATGGCCGCTTCGCTTGGTTGGGTTGGACTCAGGCAAGAGAAGGCGGTTGTGGGTTGGAGTAGAGGTGGGAGATGGCCGTGCTTTTCTGGGCTAGCTCAAGGCTTGGATGGTCTGGTCCGATGTATAGCGGATCGTACTGGCATGGCACGAACAGTGGGCCGGGCCGGTTCTAGAAAGCTGGTCCGTTAGACGACACAATACAGCCTGGTTCAGCAAACCGTGTTGTGCTTGGTCCAACTTGGCACGATGAGCACGGCGGGCACACTGGTGCCTGCAACCGCCTCAGCCTCACGGCCCTCGCCACTCCGCACCACTCACCTCATCTCACCTCATCGCACCGGCCATGATCATTCCATGCATTGAAGACCGATCACTGGCAACAGAGTTGCCCAAAGCTCCCTATCGTGGCTATAAGTAGACTCAAAGCTCGCCATTACCTTCGCCCCATCCTTCACCTTCTTCCTCCTTCTTGGTTTCCTCCTCCCTCAAGTCGAACCTAGCTTTGCCCAAGCGGCATCCACAACCCCTTCTACCATTCCAGCCCCCTCGACCCTCTTTTCACAAAATTTATCGTGTCATCTTGTGTTCTCGATTGCCTTCCCACTCCTTCACGATTTAATTGAAAAGCCATGCTCTGTAGCTCGTCTTGTTGTCCTCGCTTCCTGTTCCAGTCGAAAATGGCCGCCAATGCGCATTACCCTCCTTGGCAAGCCCCTATCCAATTCCTCGCTTTGGAAGCATTAACATGGCCTCAGCAATCTTTCTCGACCACCGAATGGAGCTCTTCCTCACCGGAGATCACCAGCACCATGAAACCGACTACACCGCCTAGGCCTCACACCATCGGAACTTGTCGCTGCTCCTTCCCTCTACAACTTGCTCGGTAATCTTCCCCTTAACCCCTACAGCTCATGCTTTCACCCGTTCTTCCTTCCGTCCTCTCCAACGCCATCTTCGTCTTTGGCTCCCACCTTTGGCCGCTGCACGCCGATGCTAGCCGCCCACGATGCCCTCCCGACCGAAGCCATGGCTTCCCCTAGGCTCTCCACCCCGGTGCATTCCATTTTGACCACCACCGCATGCTCTACTTTGGCCCCCAAGCCACCCACCTTATGTCTTCTTATTGCTTTCTTCCACCATATCACAAAAGACCAAATGCCCCATCTCCCTCATTTTCATTCTCTTTTTATTAGCCCTCATGCCAGTGTGTGTTCCCTCTATTTTAATTAGGAAATAATTCATGGAGATTAAAATGATTAGTTAGAATTTAAATAAATATATAAGGAGATATAATGATGTATAAAAATATGAATAAAATTAAATTAAGAGACTAAAATAAAGGCTTATGTAAAGTTAGAATTTAGAGACTTAATCTGGTTAATTCCATGGAATGCCTAGTTAATTGTTATAAGGATAGTTAGTGCAAGTTTAACCCATAATAATGATATTTGTGCCCTAAAAAGACATAAGGCCCTTCCTCAAATAATGACATAATTAAGATCAATTTTATGGCTCAAGAGTTAAGAAAAGTTCAAAATAAAAATTGGATGAAAGATAATTTAGTAACAAATAGAAATATGGATAAATTTCAATTATAAGTTTAGAAACCAAGTTTATGGGAAACCGAAATATTTAAAGACTAAATTTTGAAATAACTGCATGTAAGCAAAGATTTATGCAAATTAAAAATAAGCATGGCTAGATGCATGAAATCATGCCGGCATATGCTGATCTTGAACATATGAATGACCTGGACATTGATGAGTAAATGCTATGTATGCATGTTATCATAGTTAGTATGTATGCATATTATTATAATACTCTTTTTCTTACTCGAGGAACCCCACTTTTTCTCCGAAATATTTGCGTCATTACATGTCTATGTTTTACGCAACAATTTATTTTTAACTAGTTTTTAACAAGACGAATATGAGAGAAATGAAGATGGCGGTTGTCACCACCATCGTCGCTGCCGCTTTCGTTGTCTATAGTTACTTCGGGCTGGGCTTGTGCCGGCACGACATGGACACCGACACGGCAGACTTTAGGTTGAGCTTGGGTCTGGCCGAAGACGAGACAGACCGGCACGACACGATGAGTTGACTAAACCAAATCGGTATAGCACGACGCGGTCCGGGCCCCACCTCTAGGTTGGAGGAACGCAAACTTGTTGCAGAAAGAAGACAACGAATGGGTGTATTGTACTCGGATTTCGGATGACAAGGTGGTATTTGTGGCCTCGGAATATTTAATCCGGCCCATTAAAGCGGGCCATCAACAACACCTGGCCCAAAAGGAAGGCCTACAAAGACCAAACATCTCATCCATTCGCGGATAAGATAAAAAGGCAGCGAGTAGGAGAGCTAGCCCGCACTCCGACTCCCCTGACATGGCGCTAGCCCTGGCCTCTCCAATGGCGTCCCTCTCCCTCTACTCCGGGAGGATCTCCGCGGTGGTTATCGGCGGCGGTCTCCGCCCTCGCAAGGCGGCCCCGGTGGGCGCCTCCGCGGCCCCGTTTCTCCGGAGTTCCTTCGTCTCGTCCTCCTCCACAACATCGGCCTCCGCCTCCCCCGCCTCGCTCTCGGCTGCGGTCTCGGCGTCGCTCGCCTTCACCTCCGCCTCCTCGTTCGCCGGTGAGAGAGCCTCTCCTCATTACTTGTGTTTGATTTCTCGGTATTGCTGTGCTAGTTCCGTTGGGTTGGGGAGCTAGAGGGAAGTTAGCTGCAAGAGAAAGGGCCGGTTTCAACTTTGGAACTGTGGGTGGTGTTGGCACTAGTTCTTCACAATGGGATGTTATGTGCTCTACAAAATCCAGTGATACCAAGAAAATCCAAGAGAGGGAGCTTGTATAGTGTGTTCACTACTTCACTTGTTGTGTTAGTCTAAAATAGGAAACAGAATAACATAGGGACTTTGATGTTGGTTTAGCGAGTGGAAGGAAATATACCCTAAATAGGTGTCTAAAAATCTGAAATTTGCCCGGCATTTCTATGAAAAATGTTAAATTCCATTACTGTTAGACCTATTGATTGATGTACATGATTTAATGAAATCTGAAATGTCCGATTCTAGAGTCTGAGCACTCTTGTAAATAATCACGAGCCAACGGATTTGTGTAAGTAGTTCGAATGAGAGCCAAAGTTAACTTGTAGTTGTAGACCCAATTTTTATTACGGTGTCCAAATATGAAATTGATAATGTTCATATTTCAGTGATCAGTTTGAGTGAATACAAAATTAGGCAAACGTGCAAGGCTGAAAGTTTCTTTTTTCTGCATTTGTAGTAGTGCCAGGTGATCTGTAGACTGCAGTATATTTATCTGAATTCCGGGGCCTGAATCTTATAGACATTGCAAAGTCTCACAAAACAGCTAGCAGTACTGAATTTCTTGCTTTCTTACCTAAAACTCAAGTTTTACTGTTTTAGGAAGCAACTGCACACGACTGAACCATTGACTGATGTAATTTGTGGGGTGGGGGGGGGGGGATGAAGCAATTAAACGTAGTAGAATCTTTTCCAGGTACAATCAAACAAAACAAAAACCATGGCCAAACACAACTAAATAATTGATTTGTGGGAATATATGTATGTTCTATTTGGCAAATTCTAGATTGTCAAACCCTTGTGTCAGTTCCAACCTAGAAATGACTTCAGTATTTTGATATTTTAACATTATGTATGCCAGGTTCATCTTTGGGAATTGAGTTCAGCTACAACAGAGTAACTACTCGAAGATCTCGTGGTCTGCAGATTAGGGCCGGGAAGGCTGCCCTCTGCATGACCAAGAGGTCAAGATCTAGGAAGTCACTTGCCCGTGTACATGGTTTCCGCAGGCGGATGCGGACTACTGCTGGAAGAAAGATCCTGAAGCGTAGACGTGCCAAAGGAAGGAAGGTTCTCTGCACAAGGACGAACTCACCCACTGGGACGAAACGTTTATTGTGATTGCGCTGCAAATTGAGGCGCTCTGTATTCCAACTGTAAGTTTTACTTTACTTTTTGCATCCCATGTTCTCAGCCATGTTCATCTGTAACAATTGCTGCACATCCTTTTTCCTGCCGTTTTGGCTAATTACTTAATATTTGAATCACATTCTCAACACCTATGTGATTTATCGTTTTTGGTTGTGACAATCTTTAATACTATGTTGTTTTGTGAGAGAACATATTTTCTTGAATACTACATTCTGAATATCCATTCTGAATACCATATTTATCATCCTAGAACTTGTGTGCGGTAGGAAAGAATTGGTACTTACTACATGTTCAGAGTTTTGAGGAACACTTGAACAGATGCTTGAATACATTCATTACTGTTGTGGCTACTGACCAAACAGTATATGAGGAGAGTAGTGGAGATGATGGACAATGCTTGTCCCTTTTCTATGTCCAGGGCATGTATATATATTTTCATGAAGTGTATTTTACAATCCTACCCTTACATTCATGTGCCCTCCATAGGGGTATCTATGTTAACAACTCTTTAGCAGACCGGATGGGCTTAGATGGGGTTACCCCTACAACAGGAGGCTCTCATGGTGACGGGCTTCACGGGTCGAAGCCATGTTGTCGAGCCTTTTGGCCCCCCCGTCCCTACGGCCTGTGATCTTCTACGTGGTTGGGCGGACCGGATGATGCTGTCGGTGCGGTCCAGTCGCTTGTCGTGGGCACTAGCCGGCAGGACGGCCCAGTGGCGCGTGATGGCGCTGGGAGTCGTACCATCTGCTGACACGCGATGGGAGTTGCACCGTCTGCTGGCGCGCAATGGGACACGTGGCGGTACGAGATTGGCGCGTCGTGCGATGTCAGATGGGAGCTTGACCGCGGTCGTGCGTCGCTTTCCGAGGTTGTGGGACACGTGTGCGCACACTATTGGGCGATCGTGCGTTTTTGACTTCCGCCGGCTGAGCTTCCCCAGCGGCCACGATGACTTCACCGTGGCCTACTTTGTACCGGTGACAAGACCTGAAGGTAGCTTGCCCGATGCCGACATCACCAGTTCAACCACGACAATGGATGAGCACTCCACTGCTCCGACCTCGGGCGCAGGTACTCCCACGGGCAAATTTGCATCCCCGCCATCGACCATTCCATCGGATATCGACCTCGACAACGAAGGAGCTCCTCGGAGGCTCCGCATAGTGCAAGACTGCATCGGCAACGCCCCTCCACACGAGCTCGATCTCGACAAATTACACATGCTGACGATGGAGGAGCCAACCTCTGTCACCGAGGCTCAGCCTGACCAAGGATGGTGGATGGCGATGCAGGAATGGATGAACTCCATGAGGAGAACTGAACATGGGACCTCATTGATCTTCCAGCCAAAAAACGTCCAATTTGTGTTAAGTGGGTGTTCAAGCTAAAAAAGGACGTCCACAACAATATCGTGAAGCGCAAGGTGCATTTGGTGGCCAAGGGATATGTTCAACGTGCCGGCGTAGACTTCGATGAGGTATTCACACCTGTGGCGCGCCTTGATTCTGTACGAGTACTCGTGGCAGTAGCTGCTCATGAGGGATGGCTGGTACATCACCTCGATGTGAAATCGGCCTTCCTCAATGGCGACCTCACAGAGGAGGTGTACGTGGCACAGCCCCCGGCTTCGTCTGCGCGGGCCATGAGCACCAGGCGCTGCACCTGCGTAAGGCTCTCTACGGGCTTCAACAAGCACCAAGGGCCTGGAATGCCAAGCTCGACAGCACGCTGACCTTTCTCGGCTTCAAGTGAACCTCGTCAGAGCACGCCGTGTACACCCAGGGAACTGACAACTCACGTCTGCTCTAGGGTGTGTACGTCGACGACTTGGTGGTGATTGGCACCCGTTTGGAGGTGATCGACCGATTCAAGGCCCAAATAGAAGCTGAGTTCAAGATGAGTGACCTCGGCCCTCTCAGCTATTATCTAGGAATCGAGGTCACGTAGAGTGAGGGCGAGATCACTCTGTCTCAAGCATGCTACGCGGCCAAGCTACTAGAGAAGGCCAGTATGAGCGACTGCAACTCCGTCCACGTCTCAATGGAGCTATGATTGAAATTGAGCAAGAAAAGCTCAAATCCTCCGGTCAACGACACGTTCTACCGCAGCATCATCGGAGGCCTACACTATCTGGTACACACAAGGCCAGACATCATGTTAGCAGTCGGCTACGTAAGTCGGTTCATGGAGTCGCTGACCACCGAGCACCTCAGCGCCTTGAAGCACCTGCTGCGCTATGTGGTAGGGACAATTGACTACGGGTGCCGGTATGCTAGAGGAACAATGGCAACCAAGCTTGTCAGGTACAGTGAAGCCAACATGATTGAGGATGTTGACGACCGGAAGAGTACCTCCGACATGATCTTCTTATTGGGGGGGGGGGGAGCCTAGTGAGTTGGCAATCACAGAAGTAGAGGATCGTCGCTCTGTCATCTTGCGAGGCCGAGTATGTCGTTGCCTCAACGGCGGCATGCCAAAGGGTTTGGCTTGGGGAGTTGCTTAGTGACCTATTCAATGTGGAAGCAACTGCAGCAACTCTGCTCATGGACAACAAGTTTGCAATTCAGCTATGCAAAAATCTGGTGCACCATGGCCGGAGCAAGCACATTGAGATGCGTTACCATTTCATCAGGGAATGCATTGAAAATGGCAAGGTCCTTATTGACTGCATCAAGTCGGATGAGCAATTGGCGGACCTGCTAACCAAACCTCTCGGGCGGATGAAGTTTCAGAGTCTGCGTGAGAAGATTGGAGTCGTCTTCGTAAAGGGTAACTAGATCAAGGGGGAGATTGTCAGGATGTTCGATCAAGTTGTCGGTAGCGAGTTCAGTAGTTGGGCATGGCCTCTGGTCGTGCGCATCAGACGTTCGAAGTGTTCTCATTCACGTGGGAATGGTTGCTTCTTTTTCGGTTTCAGTTAGTAGTTGTGCGTCATAGCTAGTCGTGGGATGGCACGGATCGTGTAGTCGTGGCGTGCGCATAGGGGGGCCATGTTGGCCATATCTGTATTCATTTGATGCTTAAATAGAGTCCTTAGAAAAGCTGTGGTAGTTGAGCTGCACAAATCCTCGCGTTTTCCCCTCAGTGTTGCATGCGTATCCCTGAGTGTTTGAGTAAGTCGGAAGTCGTAAGTTGTAACCGAGACTTCCGACTATAGACTATCGATTTGCTGTGACGAGGCGTGGTTGTAAACGACTTCATAGTCGTTCGACTGTGTGCGTGTCTGCTGCGACTCGACTATCGACTTGCTGCGACGAGATGTGGTGGTAAACTACTTCGTGATCGTTCGACTGCGTGCATGTCCGCTGCGACATCCTTGCACTTGCGGACAATCCTGTCGGAGTAACCATGGATCATGGCAAGCACGTCACTCTTCTGCCTCTCCGGCTCCATGTTGAGCACATAGTTTTAGTCTTAAAAAGTTGTTGAAAAAGTTCACTTTAAGAAGTCAAAGAAGAAGGCCTTGTGATCAAGAATGGATGTTACTATTCAAGGTGTTCTAGTGAAGCGGATCATCACATCGACTTGAATACTAGTACAAAACTTGCGTCTCTTTTGAGAAAAAGAAGTTATGAGTAATCCGTTAAGTAGGTGGGCCGATCGAGCTAATGATAGGCCCTCGGATGCTGTCACTCACCGCAGATGCTATATGCCGCGCGACTCACTCAATCCCTGTATGTGCCGTCTGAAAATCTCGTTCCGAGCGGCATCTCAGGACTCAGGCCAGGCCAATTCTGGGCCGAATAGGAAGTAGCAGAATATAATGAATTTGACCTATCCAGCAATGCAGGCCTGAAGCACACACTGGTACCAAACTAGAGCAGCAGCCTGGCAAATAATAACAGGCCGGATAGTACATGGGCTCGCCTGACTTGGTGCCAATATGCATAGTCAAGTTCTTGCATTTCAAGTCTGGCTTGTCACATGGGGATAAAAAAAAAGTTTCAAGTCCATCAGCATAAGGTGTAAAACGATGGCAAAAACAAACAGCACCATTGGTCTCTTTGTAGAAGATTAAATTTAATTAACAGTAATTAAAGAGCAAATAAAGTAATTACAACACAGTGAATTACAGGAATTTGAACTTGGCCCTTACAAGCAAATTAAAATTATTACAACCATTGAATAATTATAAGAATACTTTGTGCACCAAGAAATAAACAAATTATAAGTGTTGCATTGAATTGGAAAGTAATAAAAATTACATTTGTATTCTTCCCCATATTGCTTTTTCCTGTGCATGTTCGGCGAATAGTAGCCTCCTAAAGCCAACCCAAAACCAGTCTTTTCCTTTTGATTTAAAAGCAACACATAAAAACAATATAAGGGAGAATAAAATAAATAAAAAGGTTTTGCCGTCGGAACTCATTTGGCATTAGAGTAATGAATCTTTTAGTGCTCATCGAAATTCCTGGACAGGTCGGGGTCGACCGACACCTCTCTCTTAAGTGAGTCTCATTATTCGGCAGAAAACTTAGCCAACATCCACTTTTATTTTACTGACTTACCTCGCGAGCAAAAAAATTGAAGCATAGTGCCGAAATCACCCCCATGACCAATCATCCTAGAATTTTACCCAAGAGCACAGTCGATCAAGAGTGAAATGAGGATAAGACAAGGATAGCCATATCTTTGCACAACTAAGGGAGACAGAAGCCAACCCATCCTCCTCGCTCCTTAAGCAAGCCAGTATTAGAGAGCCTCATTCCCACCTTCACTTCATTCCTTCCCAACTGAGAGCACGCCAAAATGTAACATAGGAATACGTTCTGTACTCTGAACTTTGCACCGTATCAAAGGAAACGTAGAACACCTAGTTTCAAGAGGGCTCAGAGTAGCTATGGGTACAGTGACACAAGCTTGCGCAATATACAATAAAATCATGAATTCATACCAATCTCCTGGATTGGAGGCTACGGAGACCACTAGAAATCTTTCTTCTCACCGAGTGACAAGTATCTTTTTCATTAATTAAAATTTGCCACTTGATTTGATAAACTAGTTTCCAGAAAGAGATAAACTAGAACATGTGATAAAGACAAAAGAGGAGAGTCATGCAATGTATTTTTGCTATTAATGCTTGCTGAGTACACTAGTACTCACTATTGCTATTACTTAACTTTGTTAGACCCTAGTCCGACCAAGGAATACCCTGAATGTGACACGGGATACACAGGTACTGATGAGGCGATGTGGGACAAGGGCGATCACGCCAAGGATTACGGTGAAGTAGACGCCCTATACAATAATTGGGACGAGTAGACAACCGGTGGAGCCGAGTTGTCAAGAGATAGGGTATAGATATCCGTATCTCTTTTGTATTTAAATAATTTGTAATTAAAACCATAGCCATGCGTGGTTAACTGCTGTATGAAAGCATAGTATCTAATTATAGTTCTGCTGTGTAACTTTGGAAAGGTTTATTATTCATTGAAATGATATTTTATTGAGCAAATAAATAATAATCCGTTATCTAAGTGTTATTACCTGGGTTAATGACACGGGCGTCTCAAGAACAAGGATGCCTCTGCAAGTAAAAACCGGCCGAGCCTGCAATTACTTGTCTTTTTACGGATGCCAACACCGGCAGAATCCCTCGCATTAATTAGATAATCTAGGTCTAATTTCAGGCAAAAAAACCCTAGAGATTCCAGAATCAGTAAATATATTTGTCATCAGTGGAGAGCAGAACCTGCATGACAGCATGAGTGCATATATAGCGCATCACGGGCACCTTTAATTAGCTTGCTGTCTTCTCTCTCTGCTCCTTTAAGCATGATTGGCCAGACGGGGAGGAGCATATGATCGATCGAGCTTGGGATTCAATAATTGGATACTCGCTTGCATAACCGCGCAATATGACGACAGGAGCAAGCTCCAAACTAAAGTGATAGCTTGATTTCTGAATTGTATGCGATCGTCACTCGTAATAAAGAGGCGATGAGCATCACAAAAGCTAGCTATGTGCCTGATTAAGTTGCCATTCGATCGTTCTCCTCACATAATTAAATTCCGAATTATCAGAGCGCTAACTAGCTAGCTAGTCATTCGCCACTAGCGTTGTGCGTGCCTATCCATACTACGCTAGCTGCGCAATGAGAGAGAGAGAGAGAGAGAGAGAGAGAGAGAGAGAGAGAGAGAGAGAGAGAGAGAGAGAGAGAGAGAGTACAAAAAGCTGGAATCGGCTTTCGCGACGCATGCGGATACGGCGTTATTTGCTTGTGCAACCGAAGATCAGTTCATCCTTTGGTTAGGATTTGCTATTATCATCTGTCAGAGAGAGAGAGAGAGAGAGAGAGAGAGAGAGAGAGAGAGAGAGAGAGAGAGTACAAAAAGCTTCCAAACGATGAAATCTTAATTGGGATTCCTATAATCTCTTGCCATTTGATATGCTTCAAACCTGCAAGATATGTGCACCTAGCACTTCTGGACTTAACTCGTCTTTTGACACCAGATTCAGCCTCATTTTCTCCGTTACGCCCGAATCCGAGACAAACTAATTCGGGCCTGTTTGGCAACAGCTGCGGCTTATGGCTTTTGGCTGAAATTTTTGAATTTGGCTGTTTACGGTACAGATTACGGAGAGATAGATACTCACTTACGATTTTGAATGGTACAGATGTTGGGCTTTTACCGTGTACATCGTTTAACTTGTAGACCCCATCTTAAGAAAATACTCCGTTTGAAAGTTAGGTACTGTAGCAAAAGCCAAAAGCCGCCAGCTTCGGAGGAAAAAACAGGCCCACGCTGGACGCTGCACGTAAAATTTTGACTGGCATACAGCAATATACGTTGGACAATACTTTAATTTTAAGCTCAAGTGAAATGATTTTGGAGTTGTATACACAAGATCAAGCCAAATCCAGCTTCTCCTCGTGGATCCGAGTAAGAAAGAAAAGGGCGGATATATAAAGGGGCTGAGTTACGCTACCGGTTGAAAAATTTTACTGCCCCTCACCAGTATGGCTGGTCACCGACGGTTACCGGAAATTTCAGATGATTTTGACCAAAAATTTTGAAATTCAAATTTGAATTTTATGAAAATTTTGAATTTTTTAAAGAAACTATGGATACTTGTGGAGATAAACTAGATATTTATATATACATGAAATGGAGATGAAAATGAAGTTGAAATCTCATGTATTTTCATATTTAAATGATTTTTATCTGAAATATAGGCCCTACAACTGAAAAACCGTGATCGTTTTTCTTAGCGGCCCTCACTAGTACGGCCGGTTTTCGCTGGTAACCACCAAAATTTCAGCAAAGTTTTACTTCCTGGGGCTGACACAGGCAGCAAAAGGCAAAAGCTAATGAGAGCAAGATAGATGGATCTATCTGTGCAATGCATCTGAACATGCATGCACATACCTCTGTTTATGGCTTCATGCTTGATTCGGAGCAATATCCATATATGTTAAGGGCATATTTACATTGATTTTTGCTGATGGCTTTTAACTGTATCTGATGAATAATAGTGGCTGATAAATAGTAGTGGCTGATAAAAATGACTGATAAATAGTAGTGGCTGATAGAAGTAACTGATGAATAGTAGTGTATTATGTAAGAAAGACGGTGCAACGAAAAAAACTATAACATTCGGACCGTCAAACAATTTACGAAATTGTGACATAATAAAATACAAAATATGTTACAACATGTGAAAACGCAAAGTAATGGCTGATAGAAACGACTTATAGAAACTGAGACGTTTGTATTAACTTAACATGTGTGCTACAAATCTACGACCACAATTAGGTTGCGCTTGTTTCGGCTTCAGCTTCTGGCTTCCGGCTTATTTTTCACTATTCATAAATTTCGTCTTTTTCTGAACTTTTGGTTTTTTGTTGAGCTTTTTTGCCGGTTCTTTTTTCCCGTATTTGTTTGTATTATACGTAATAGGCTAACATATTTTTTAATTTTTTAAATTTAATTATGCTAAATAAGTCTCTGTCAGCTACAATGTTTTTTCAGCCAACTACAATACTTTTCAGTCATAAGCCACCTAAAAAAAGCCCAAATGAGCACCATCTTAGTCATCAATTGGTACATAGGAGCATGGCACTCACAGCCGGCAACTTTGACTACTTCCACAAGAAACTAAACAGAAACCTTAGCTGCCAGCTGAAATTGCAAATATTCTCCTAGCATGTTTAGCAAGGCCAGTAATTGAAGAGCCAATGGGAGGTTAGATGTGGAGGCCAGCTCATTTCCTCCAACAAGCAACAAGCAACATATCCTTTCCCAATTTCCTTTCCCGTTTCTGTGTTTGTTACTACATCGATCTTTTGGAAGAGCAAAAGCCAAAGGGAGAATAGTCAATAGCTATTCATCTAGCAAGCTATGAGTTGAGTTGAGATGAGCTCTTTTGATGCAAGCAGGGATAACACCCAGCCAGACAACCATCAAATCAGATACTAAAATATGGCCATCATAGATCGCACTCAGGTCTCCTTCCTGGGTAGCTGCTTGGGGATGTAGCTTTCCGCAGCCGCTTGCACTGTGTATTTCTTGTGGCGACGGTTGCGTTTATGTAGTATAATGCATGACATAGTGTAGTCCACGAAGTCAGCACAAGAACCCCAGAAATATAGTGCTCCTCCTTTAGTAGGTCGGCTCTCGGCAGCGACACGCCCATGAAAATGGCAACGCAACTTGGCTCAAGATCGATCCCTTCTTTCGGGAGGTTATTCGGGAGGTCAAGTTATAACGGTGTATATTGATCATTTATGGGTCTGGGCAGAATTTTGGTTTTTATATTTTGCTATAGTAATTAGCTTTTAAACAGCGCGTCTTTTCAATATGGGGTTTATAATTTGATTGTAGTAGACATTGTACTGATTTCAGCTATACAAGCCAAAATCGCATGCGACTATCTCCTTCTTCGTAATCTCTCTCGCGAACAATCAGAATTCTTCCAAAGTCATAAGCCAAAAGCTATATGCCATTGTCCAAAAGAACCCACCCCATTTATAGATAAGAAATTCTCTCATTAATCAATAGAAAATGAGATCTATATCACTTATTTTATTGGAGCTATATTATAACAGTGCAAATTAAATAAGAAATTCTCTCATTAATCAAGAGAAAAAGAGAAGATGTACACCACTTATTTCAATGAGAATAGATTATAACAGTGTAGATTAATCATATATTGTCAAGGATTAAAGAATTTATAATTAATACTTTATTATTAATTATATCTGCTATGATGACTTCAGCTAAGGTCCTCTAAGTATACCCCTGGTTGAAGTATAAGTGTATTTGATCAGCACCAAGTCTCGATCAAAGACCACTCAGAAGCATCCACTAAACTGGCATGTGGATACATTCCCTAAGTGGTCATTAAGACTTTAGTTCCTTTCTCAGTGTAGTTAGAGGGGAACAATGAGTGTCATTATGCTTCTATCATAATCTCATGTTTTCTCCCATAACACTAATAAGAACTATACAACAGTTCATATGGGAATAATGTCTCTTTGGCAACAATTGTTTAGTGGTCCCAACATGAATGGTATCTCACTAATAGCAACTGATGTCACATGTGGACTCCATAAATCAACTGGGTATCTCTCGACTGAGTCTTGGACGCGAGGAGATGTCTTAGCAACAACTGCTGCCCCTTCAAATGCTATTTAAGACTACGACGAAGACGACAAACACAAGGACGCAAGGAGAAGTGGAACCTGATTCCATTCTCTTGGTAATCAAACCTCTTAGAGCACCCCTATAAACATCCCTATAGCAATAAGAAACCCTCGTCTTCTTCGTGTAGTCTATTGAGTGATCTTTCTCTTCTTTATATTCGTAAGATCAACTTCCAAATCGTCGACATACACACACAAGAAGTTTTTTCATTAATCGAGAAAAAGAGAAGATCTAGACCATTTATTTCGGTGGTGCTAGATTATAATGGTATAGATTAATCACGTAGATATTATAACTTTCACAATTGATAATAAATGCAATTATATTTTTAAAAGGTAATAGAGTTATATCATAAAATGCAATATAGTTTCAAGTTCAAAATGTTGCAATATTTAGCCCCGCAATTACGTGGGAAACTGTGCTATTTTAACTTAATACTAGCTTCGTTTGCAATACAAACCCCATACCACCGGTACTATTTTAAGATAAGGCAATTTAGTTCTCGAGAGAAACCGAGAGAGAGTACAGCAATACTACTCGCTAAAACGTCACCGATATGTAATTGGAACCTAGCATAGCCACATGAAAGTGGCATTTAATTTCCCACATGAAAATGGCATTTCCATAGCATATCAAGTGGCATTTGGTCTCAAGCTTTCACATAGTACTTTCCTGAACACATGATCCGACCTCTTTCTTCTCACCCCCATCCAAAAGTGCCAACACAGTCCACTAACCGGCCCTAATTACCAACCACAATGGAAATCAAATGACAAGCAATAAACATGCATGTCGGCCAGCTAGCTACAAGTTTGCATATCTGAGCTTCGCATCAAACTAGGTTACAGCACACTGTTATTTGTGACATCGGAGAGACATCTCATGATTTCTCTGCCTTCCAATATATACTTAAATGCTTCCCCTTCTTCATGTCAAATATGACCAAATTTTGTTGGGTTGCCACTTTACCTGTGACGTTTGGTGCCACAGCACTACACCAACCAAAGAAGCAGTTGGTCTCTCTTCGTAGTCCTGGGGTTGTGTTCATTTGCTTCAAGAACCCATCAGGATATCACCAGACGAACCTGACCGAAGCTAATGTCCTTCTTGGACTGACAAATGGGCCCACCGTTCCACCCACGAAGACGCTCTTGGAAAAAGGCCTGCCTGCACATATGCGGATTCAGCATGGATGGGGACTTGAATTTCCCAGAATGCCCCTGACACGAGCATATAAACAGAGCAGCGAGCTCTGCACATTTCCTTCAACTCAAGGTCGTCTCTTGCTCTTGAGTTCTCTAGCTACCCATTTGCTAGTCACCAAGCTTGCAGCTAGCTCGCAAGGACTTCTCATCACCAATTTACCATGGGTTGCTGCGGTGATTTCTTCGAGAAGGCCAAGCCTTACATCGCCATGATCTCCCTGCAGTTCGGCTACGCCGGCATGAACGTGATCACCAAGGTCTCCCTCAACCACGGCATGAGCCACTACGTGCTCGTCGTGTACCGCCACGCCTTCGCCACCATCTCCATCGCGCCGTTTGCCCTGCTTCTCGAGAGGTAGCTAGCGAGCTATATGCCCATATGACAATCCGAGTAGTGCAATTTTTCTCTGTTACGTAGTTCATCCGAAGCTGATCGATCATACCGTCACTTGGTTAAAAATTGCAGGAAGGTGAGGCCCAAGATGACGTGGTCGGCCTTCCTCCAAATCTTCGTGCTGGCGCTGCTCGGGTTAGTGCACGCTTATTATTGCGTTTCTCCTGTCAGTTTGTGTACCAACTTAAGTTGTTGTTTTTAAGAAAAAGGTCCGCTCGGTTGGGCTGAAAAATAGTGGTTTATGATTGAAATTGTACTGTAATTGAAGGTATCTTATTTAGTATAATTAAATTTAAAAAATTAAAAAAAGAAAAAAAAATGTTAGCTCATCACGAACAACACAAACGAATACGAAAAAAACTAGCAAAAAAAGCTAAAAGTTCAAAAAAAGATGGAATTTATTAATAATAAAAAATAAGTCAGAAGCTCAAGCCAAAATGAAATATCAAGATTCTATTCTTGGGAGGTGATTCTATTCTTTCCTCTAGGTTTCTTTTGTCAAGAAAAGATGTCTGCAAAACGCGTTTACTCGCTAGTAGTACGACAAAAACAGTAAGCTTTGCAGAAAATTCTAACATGCAACCGCATGCATGTTCTTAATTACAGGCCTGTGATTGATCAGAACTTCTACTATGCCGGCCTGAAGTTCACCGGCCCAACCTTCGCATGCGCCATGAGCAACATCCTTCCCGCCATGACCTTCGTGATGGCCGTAATCTGCAGGTATATATGTCTTCTGAAAAAAACTGAGATGAACATTATTAGAGAAGAAGAGTCACTTGGAGCATACATCTGACATTGCTTTGTGACGAACAATATATAGGATGGAGAAGGTGGACCTGAAGAAGGTGAGGTGCCAGGCGAAGGTGGCCGGGACGCTGGTGACGGTGGTCGGCGCGATGATGATGACTCTCTACAAGGGCCCGCTCATGCAGATGGCGTCGACGAGCCACGTGCAGCCGCACGGCCACGGCGCGGAGGCCCCGGTCGCCGCCGTCGACCCCACGGGCAGGGAGTGGTTCCTGGGCTCGCTCTTCGTCATCATCGCCACGCTCGCCTGGGCCTCGCTCTTCATCCTGCAGGCGCACACCCTCAAGCAGTACTCCGCGCCGCTCTCCCTCACCACGCTCATCTGCTTCGTCGGCACCCTGCAAGCCATCGTCGTCACCTTCGTCATGGAGCACCGCCCCTCCGTCTGGACCATCGGCTTTGACATGAACCTCCTCGCCGCCGCATACGCCGTGAGTTTCCGATTCATTTTTACATCTCAAACATTGCGCATGTGAGTACATTGCTGTGCCAAATGCTTAAAGATCGAATGAGCATTATTTACATTATGGTGTTTCAGGGCATCGTGACGTCGAGCATAGCGTACTACGTGCAAGGCCTCGTGATCCAGAAGACCGGGCCGGTGTTCGCGTCGGCGTTCAGCCCTCTGATGATGATAGTCGTGGCCGTCATGGGCTCCTTCATCCTCGCCGAGAAGATATACCTCGGCGGCATCCTCGGCGCCGTCCTGATCGTGATCGGGCTCTACTCTGTCCTCTGGGGCAAGCACAAGGAGACCCAGGAGAAGGAGGCAGAGTCCATGGGGCTGCCCGTGGCGTCCAAGGGAAATGGAGTGAGTGGCGACGCCGCGTTCATCAAGGAGATCACCGCCGCTGCAGAAGACGAGGAGTGCAAGAAAGCAAATGGAGTGAAGTCATCTTCCAATGGACACGGAGTTGGTGCAGTTTGATGCTGCAATCCCAAGTGCTAACTGTCTTCTCATGTACGTGTGCGTGTGCCTGAACTCTGAACTGTTGTGTTGCTACTGACGTTGCATGCATTAGGGCCGGGTGATTGGGAGGGTGCTGCAGAATGGGAGGAGTGGATTTTGCTCTAATGCTTTTACTTCTGTCCTTTTTGTGATTTGATCGACGTACTGGTACTCCAGTTACCTTGTACTATTCTTCTGTTTTTGATCGGGGAGAAAAAAAAATTAAATGTTGTGTTTTGGCAAGGGTATATATGTGTTCATGTACGGGAATTCGAGTGTTTTCTCATCCCAACTTAATTTTGAGATAAATATATATTGTCTCTGACATGATGAAATGGAGTGTCTCATTATAAGTTTGCAAACATTTAGTGGATATGTTTGGATCGAACGTCATATATGTTTTTTACTGTGCAACGTTGAGTGCTTATATAAGTACACAATAGCATTCCACTCATCTAAAGAACGTCCCTCTCAACATCTCTAGGCCACTATTACTGTACTTATGAAATGCGTTGTGCAAAGGCAAGTGCTGCGTCACCCAAAGTTATGGTTCATGGACTTGGATTCAGACTCCACCAGCAAGTCACTATGGTGCACCTTGCTCGCTGGCAAGTCCCAACAAATTAAAATCCACTTTATTGCGTGAAAAATGAACCAGAACTTTGTGAGATTTTTTTTGGACGAGAAAACTTTGCGGGATTATATTTTAGCTGCAGAATGGACAGACAGGACATTGTTGTGCGTAACATCTGATGACTGACTGATGCGATGGAACCAGAATACACAGACATTTGTTGGGATACTTATCGCAGAAGCTGTAGTTCTCAGTACTTGTCACCGCCGGACGTGCATGGTAGAATATATGGCTGGAGTTTCAGTGCCATTTGCATATTGATCAACAAAAGTAAATCTTGTTAGTGTAAGCTTCACCAGAAGAGAAAATTGCAGTCAGCCAGTCACCACATGTTCTTCTAGTGTTGGTTTTGCAGAGTCATCCACGATGTTTTCAGTTTTGTCCAAGACAAACTATGTGTGTTATTTTTCTCCATTGTGTGTACCACTTTACTACAAGCTTCAGCCAACGTTGTTAACTGACAGAGGGTACACGGTACCCCTTCTAAAAAACTGATAAGAGGGAGAAGAGGGAAGTACTATCGGTACTATGGATACTACTAAGTTCTGGTCCCTAGTTCGGAGGGTATATTGGTCATTGTTTTTATCTCTTCTAGTAATCATATTGCTTACTTATCATATCTCCCATATTCCATGAAATGTTCAAATTAGCCTAGATAAGTAATTTGTCTTGTATGCGAATTTATCTTCTGTAGGATAGTCCTGAGTTATCTCTTTCACATAACGAAAGTTGGAGCAGGTAAAGTTCTGAATGATAGACTGGTCAATCGATTCAGTTCTCCAAGTCTACCATGCAGATCACCTGATGATCAGTGCATCCGGTCATTATATTGTTCAATATTGTGCCACATGGTCGAGTACGTCCAAACATATGTACACCGCGTTTCACTGTCCTTTCTTTCCCCAGTAACACTTGTGGTATACTTTTACAGTTTTACTTTCAAGTGCGCGCGGTGTCTGAATTCGCTCAATGGCAATTCACTTGTTGGTTAATATCAGCGTGTATAGTGATAAGATACACCAAAGTTCTAGCACTTTACATAGTATCGGTTCACAATATACTCACATAAACAAAGTTCTAGCACTTTACATAGTATCGGTTCACAATATACTCACATAAACAAAGTTTTGGTGGTACCCCCATTTCTTATTGGCAACAAACCTCATATATATCAACTTTATCTTTGCAAGCACTAGTCTACTTGATTAATCCCCTTAATATCTTTGAGTGGAAGTATCATGTGCTGAATTACCTTGGAAACCACTACTTAATGCAGATCTGCAGAATCCTGATAAATTAAACCTACATATATATATGGTATATGGTATCGTGCGCCAACGCTTCTCCACATAAAATTGCCCGGCCATTTCAGAGAGAACAAAGGCCTGAGCTTCTTTTCGCCAAACCTCAACTCCTTTATGCTGCTCACGTTCATATCTTTATTCTTTACGCATATAGCAACTTGAAGTGAATATAGCCTGAACTGACCAATCTAGAGCTAGCTAGCTAGTCGATTCCTACAAGGAGGCAAACATGGCGCAGCGTCACTCTCAGGGCAGGACTGATGAAGTCCATTAGAATGGAATAGATGCTTTTTCCATGCTTCTTTGTCATGCATGCAGCACAAGAGGGCACAGTTGTTGCTGCAGTTGCCGAAGCCAACACATCCACAATGGCAAGTGGTTCGCTTAAGGTTTCCGTTTCCCTACTCAGATAGCACTGACCGAACGAGGCTGCAGCGACAAATTAAAAGGACGCCTTTTTAGTTTCTTTTCCGTAGAATAAACTGGTGTTGTGGGAATGAGATACGAACGCAACAAGGAAAGATCTTGAGAAGGATCTCTAATAAACAATGCCAGATTCATTTGCTCTAGCTTTGCTTGCTTACTAAGTAGGGTTTTGTATCACTACGGCTCAATCTTTGAGCCCGGAATACTACTACTATATATAATGCTACCATTTACAACCATTGCTACTAAGTTTAGGTAGCAATTCCTCTATTTAAATCTTAATGTCACATTAAGCAACACACGCTTAACGAGGAACATTGAAACAAACGTACAAATTTACTAATTATCGAAAGAAAACACATGAGCCATATATGACGTTCAACTAAGAGTGGTGTGCAAATTACTACTTGTACGCGGAATACATGTGCTACTTCCGCCCGTGCATGCCGCTTTCAATATTCACCTAAAAAATAAATAAACAAAGGTGAGTCCGAAAACTCAGCAAGCACACAATAAAATATATAGTAGTGTCAACATAGCAATACAACAGATTTCATATTCATGACTATAAACACAATCTCTGTAACTATATCGCTATTGTCCATTTCTTTCATGCCATGCAATGCGATACGATGCGACTATCACTGTAGCTTACACCGGTATAGCGAAGTGTTCACTCGTCGATAAACCACTTTTGCCTCGTTCTTTTTCATACGGGGTCTCAAACTCCACTCTCTGTGAAGTGCCTATCGTAGTAGGTCTTTCTCTTCATCCCGTGGAGGTACTCACCTCTGTAGGTCTTACTCAAGAGCACTCCGGATTAGTTATATAACTTTTTCACCAACCCAACTCATACACTCCGGACTAGCTATATGATTTACTCACCGCCCTGGCTCATATGCATTGTACATGACACAACATTTTTCCAATGTTGCCATTAACATGTATTCATGAATATTATCTCATAAAATAAAGCATGAAGGAACAAGTAACAAGTATCTATCACACCCCACTATTCTATCATACACTTGCCTGTTTAATCTCGAAGATAATGTGTGGATGCCACCAAACCAGAGCCTCCACCTATACAAGTATCATCCAGTCTCAATACACCTTAGCGATATATGCACTCAGGTGAACGACATCGTTACTACGCACAAATCCGACACAGGCATCAGAATGCTCAAGGTTAAAGATTTGCAAAGATAAAGATTTTATCGTGCATGGTTATTCTCGTTCTTTTTCTTTTATTTTCTTTTCTTTTCTTTCCCGGCCAAAGCCTTCCCTTCCTCTTTTTTGGCCGAAGCCTTTTCCTCTAGCCATTCAATTTCTTCTCCCCTCCTTATCCTCTCCTCTCCCTCATCTCAGCTTCTTCTCCCCTCGATCCAGACGCCGCTGTCTCCCTGGGCTCGGGTGGTGCTGTGGGCGCGCTGGCCTAGGCCGGGTGTCTCAGCTGTGGCCCATCGACTTGGTTGCCAAGAACCTCCTCGCTCTCTACCTCCCCATGGGTGACCTCCCTTGGTTCCTTTGGTTCTCCTGGCATCTCGCCACCGCTTCCCTTGGCTCTGGCTCTGGCCCCTAACGAAGCTCTCGATCAGCGCTGTACAAGCGTCACTGCCTCCTCGGCCGAATACCTCCATGCACCGCTTCCCGATCTCCCTATGACGGCTGCCAGCTCGGCTCCTCATCGTCGACGCCGATTTGGGTGCTCTGGGTGTTTGGTTTGACCGTAGCTGAGAACCATGGCTCTGGTCCCTGCGGCTTGCTATGGTTTCATCGGTTGACCTCTACCCTTATTCCCACTTGGGACCGTCCACTTCTTCCCCCCTTACTTTACACAATTTGATTTAGCTTCTATTTTTATTTTGCTCTACTCTTATTCGCGCAAGGCTAGGGAAAGTTTTGCGGCTTTGGTCGTCATGTCGGGACTTAGTGGGCGGCATGTGTCGAGGAGCATGTCACCTCCCATGGGCACGCAATGGTTCTTCCATGGACTCACCGATGTTGCTTGTAGTCGGGCTAGGATGGAGAAGAGAAAATGGTTAGGGGAATGGAGTCCTACTTGGATGTCGGCCCCAGTGGCGGACCTAGGATTTTTGAGATGGGGGTACGAAGTTAAGAATCTACGGAGTATATATATAAGATAGAGAATTTTGCTACACATAATATGTATATCTCATATAGTTAATCAAATAAACCTTGTGTGCAGGGGCGGCATGGCCGTCGGGAGCGCCGCCGCCGTTCAAGCTGGAATAGGGGAGGAGCTGCCGCCGCCGGATGGGCCGCCTGGCCGTGGGGACTTCTTCGCCGTCGACGCTGTGTCGGCCATTGGGTGTGGGTGCCCGGCGCCGCGCCGCCGCCGGCAGCCGTTCGCCGGTCGCCGCGTCGCCGGAGACGAGGAGGCCAGGGGGCGTGCTGTAGGCTGTGGCGGCTGTGCAAGAGAGATGGAGAGGAGGCAGGCACGGAGCAAGGCAGGAGGCGGCGTGGGAGGTAGCCAGGCAGAGGCAGGAGCCAGCCAGTCGCCGCGTCGCCGGAGCCGAGGAGGCCAGGGGCGCGCAGAGATGGAGAGGAGGCCAGGGGCGCGCAGAGAGGAGGCGGCGTGGGAGGCAGCCAGGCAGAGGCAGGAGCCAGGAGGCTAGAGTTAGGTTAGAAAATGCCAATTGGGCTTTTTGGCTAATGGGCTGAATTTGCTAAATTACCTGCACTTCTAGTTTTTTTATATATATGAAATATAATTTATATATAGTTGATTTTTTACAAAAAAATTTGGGGGTACAACTGTACCCCCATGTCCCATGGTGCGTCCGCCCCTGGTCGGCCCAACAGTGACAAGGGATGATGATGTTCTTGGTGGTAAATGGTTTGTTGTCCTCTTGTTGTCATGGTCGGTCCAAGTGGTCAACCGTGGTCCTTTCTCCTTTGTCTTCCTCTACTTTCTTAGTTCCTCTCCTTCAGGGGCGGATCTAGTATGGTTCATGGGTGTTCAGCTGAACACCCAAATTTTTTGACAAAAAACCTGGTATATATGAGGTATAATACATATATATACATATAGTTGGGCCAAATCAGCTGTTTATATCCACAATTTGGCCCGAGATGCTGAGAAAAACGCAGCAGCCCGCCAGGCCGCGACCGCGCGTGAAGCCCAGCCCATACTGCCCGCGCGGCCTGCCTACCCCCCGCCCCCGATCCCGGTCGCCCCTCCCCCCGATCCCATTCGCAAATCACGCGGAGCCGCAGACACTAACCCTAGCCTCGCCGCCTCCGCTCCGCCTCGCCGCCTCCGCCTTCCGCTCCGCCGGCGACCGCCTCGCCGCCTTCGCCCTCCGCCTCCGCTCCGCCTCGCCGCGACGCCGCCTCCGCCCTCCGCCTCGCCGCCTCCGCCCTCCGGCTAGATCTGGGCGCCTCACTTGTGCCGGCCTGCTTCCTGGAGCTCCGGATCAGTTCGCCGCCTCCCCGTCCTTCTGCGCCGACGTCACGCACTCACGCCGTCATCACACCTCCGGGCTCTCCGCTCCGCTAGTGAGTATTTCTGTGCTGTACTGCAGTACTGCACTACTGTCGTTCTCTGATTGAACAATCAGGATGACGATGGTGACTCGATCTACACATGCCCTTCTTGATACATTAACATTCAGAATTTCAGATATTATGGACGACAACATTCTCATTGAGGGGGCCACAAAACTGGATTCTTCCACTGACGGCAAAAGAACTGATGGAGGAGAGCTGGAGAAACTGAATGCAATTTATATAATTGATTTCAGTGATCTGTCCATTGTTGAGCAGCCAGTTGTTTCCTAGAAACTAGGCATTGATTACTCTTTGTTTTCATGTCTATATTAAAAATAATTTGCATGATGCATCACTGATTGATGAAACTGGAGATGGAATTACCATGTGTAAGAGATGTATAAATTAAGCACATTTACCTTGTTCACTGCTTTCTTCTTGGAGAGAGAACAAGATATACGAGAGTGCAATCAAAATTTTGTCAAATTCCAAATAAAGCTTACATTGAACTTGTGAGATTAAATGTAAATGTTGTTTTTGTTAACAGGGGGTCCTTTATGTGACTTAATTCCACTGCACTTGGATGTTTCCCGTGGTGATATTAATCTTCTCAGGGAGTTCCTGCGAAGCTATCAGCTTCCTTTCCTGAGAGGGGAATCGAATAATGATGTCTACAAGTAAGTTCAAAATACAAAGTTCAGCAGGGCATCATATCGTGCAATGTAAGTACATTTGCTTGTCAGAAATCAGAGTTAATTCCCATCACTCATGCTTTATCCAACTTATTCATTTGCTGCTTATGACATGGACAACTTGATTAGGAATAATATCTTTATATTATTTAAGATATTATCCCTAGTACGAACAATTGTATGTTAACTATTGTTACTGTAGATTTTTATGTTTTGTACTGAAAAATATTTTTATAACTTCAAACACCCATTCTAAAATTTCTGCGTCCGCCACTGCTCTCCTTCGACTCCCTCTTCCTCGCTTCCTCTCTATGGTTGGTTTTGTTGGTGGTGAAGTGCTCGGCTTACTCTGTGTCGGCCGAGCAATGCAATGGGGTTGGCTCTCTTACTTGGCTTGTGCTCTTAGTTGAGGAAGGAAATGGAAGTGTTGGCTGAATGTGGACACTGGTGTTTGCTTATGAGGGAGAGGGTTCTCGGCTAGTGTCTCTCTCCTGGCTTGTGAATTACCAAGGTTGTCCTTCCCTTATCTCCTTGGCTCTCTCGGTTTGCTATTTACTCATGGATCATTGGTCCATAGAGTAAGCTCGGCACTATTCTTTATTTTTCTATTATGGAAGGTAAGTCAGTAAAAATATGAATATTGGGTTTCTCTGCCGCTGAGTGATGAGACCCACTCAAACGAGAGGCCCTGATCGCCCCTGGACAGTTTGGGTACCTCGATGAGCTCTATTTGATTCGGCACCCTAAAGTCAAAGGGTTCCAACGGTAAAACCTTTTATTTTTTATTCCCCCTTGGATTTTTTTTGTTTTTTCTTTGCTGGTATTATAGGTTTGCAAAGATTGGCAACCTGATATTAGAAAGAAAAACAAAGTGTAATGTATGCGCTAGTCGGCTGGATCAAGCAAAAGTCCTAAATATTAATGGGTGGGTTCGAATCCACTTTTGCTTTTGGATTATGTACTTTGTTACAATAACTAGCTTTCAAACGGTGCGTCTTTTCATGATAGGGTCTATAAGTCGAGTGTAGTAGAAACTATACCGATCAAAGTCGTATGTAATTGTCTCTCTCTTCATATTCTCTTATAAACAGTTAGAAATCAAAAATCATAAGCCACAATTCCAAAGAAACCGTCATTATCATGTGGAACTGGAACCAATATGGCATCATGGGATGGGAAGGTCTGAGCCATCGTTCTGTTTTAGTATAAAGAATTTAATCATTACTTCTAGTTTTAGATCAGATTACAGAGTACAGGCTTTAACTTCATGATGATATCCTCATTTCCAAACATTAGGCTTGTTGAAAAAAGAAGTTAAACCTAGTCCTAATAATTAATCCCCGAGAACAGGTAGACGTCAACAAATCCGTCACACGGTTGTGGGCCGTGATGTGATGCAGTGTCTTCAAATCCGGCTACTCGGCACCTTCGGCACGCAAGTGCGCGGCCGGGGAGCAAATAGCCCAGAAACACGTCGAATTCCCCCGAAACCTGTCATTTTTGCCTCGCACTGGGAGGGACCAGGACGCAACCGCGCGGCCACCAGCGGCCTGGCCCAAATCTGCCCACCGCACCCTCAGCATTCGTGACGAGTGCGCGCCTCCTGCGCGGCCGTGCTCTTCCGGTCACGTCCAGAGTTCGCGATATTTCCACCGGAAACAGCCCCGATTGGCCGTGTTCCGTCGGACAAAGGTACTCCACGTTACCCGCCAGCGCCGAATGGTAACGCGTGTGGGTGGCTGCTTCTGGGAATAAACTGAATGCCAATTAGTTGATATGCTACTTTTAAAATGTTTCGAAATGATGATAACTATTCTACCTATTTATTGTTCAGATTAAGCCATAAACTATAAACTAAAACAACGGTGCACGTACAGTAGAGCGCACAATCTGGGAATTGCTAGTGTGCACGTACAGTAGAGCGCACAATGTTGGAAATCTAGTCAATTTTCGGCATATTTTAATCCAGAAATTCAGCATATAAAATATGACATAAACATGCATGAGTGATCTATCAACGATGATGTATTCATATTCGCTAACGAACAAGCTAACAGCAACACCTATTAACATATTCATAGCGCACAGAAACAAATACATCAAAGATGTGTTAAGATTATACCCTCGGGCGGGGCCAGTGTCGGTGACACCGGAGGCGCCGTTACCATCAGTCGACATGATGGCCTATTCGATGTAGTCGATCAAATCGTGATGCAGGACGAAGCTTGATGCAGGAAGATGTTCGCAGTGCAGTCCCGCGAACAGTTCACCACCAGGAAGTAGACGTCGCAGATTGAGTAGTCGCGCCGATGCGCTCCCCAAAAACTTGATCGCCCGCCTACCCGTGCAGGTACACAAACGGACGGAGTTCTGGAGGCCTACTCGCCCAGAAACTTGTGCGCGCAAGGTTCCGGACCGGAGATTGCAGAGAGCAGCAACAAAACAGAGGGAGAGAGAACTGTTGTTTCGTATGGAGAGGAGAGCCTTCTTATGCTGTTCTCTTGTAACAGCAAAAATGAAGATACCAGAAACTGCCGCCATTAGTCACTAGTAACTGCGCACCCATTACTCGAAAGTAACCGCAGCCATAATCCACTAGTAACTGCACCGTTACTGCCAGCGAGTCAGTGCGTTTCGATTTTCGAATAGATAAAGAAAAACGCGCCCGCGCCCGCGCCCGCACACGCACACGCACACGCACCGCACCGCACCGCACCGCACCGCACGGCACGGCACGGCACGGCACGGCTCGGCGTGGCGTGGCGTGGCGTGGCGTGGCGTGGCGTGGCGAGGCGAGGCGAGCGAGCGAGCGCGCGCGCGCGTGTTGGCTCTCTTCAATTTCACAAGGGGGTTACCTCGTTCCACCTTTTAAAGTGGTATAACTCCCATTGAATTCTCCATATGGGACTAAACAATTTTCCACCTAGCATTAGTTGTGGGCCTAGGAATTCCATTTGATTAATTGCTAAATTAAAATGGGCCAATCCCAATTAATCCAACAATCCCCACTAAATTTCAAGGCACACGAGAAATGCTCTCAGTTCTGCTGATGTTTGATATACCAGTGTTTCGATGGAGACTGTTAAGTTGAACATCCACCTAGGAAAGGAGTTACACTCATCCACAACTGAACAATGGACTATGCCTTGAATTGACAGTTTTGTGCGAACAAGCTTTACCCAATTCCTTTACTAGTACTAGGCTGCCTAAAGCATCCCCTCTGGTTGGAGCGTATAAGTCATACTCCATGCCTATTCATGAGTATCTAGAGATCACCCAAATCTCATAGACTGTGACCAGCAGTCGAACTCATATAGGTGTGTTCCTTCTAAGATGTCCTGTAGGCCGACATCTCTGCTCTAAATAAGCCACTCGGATCACATTAAGGTAAAAACCAACCTGCCATACAGAATAGGAGAGAAGTGCATCATTGAAGAAATGAGCCCTGTAAAGATCTCTCCTCCTAGTCAATCAACAGCTTGTTTCACCATCCTACTTCACGGGATCTCCGATCACGTAGAACAGGTTACCACTGTGGTATGACTCATGTGGGTCTCAGGCCCATCTCACTCGATGCACTATCTATCACATTACGTGATAAACCCTTTGTAAATTGGTCGGCCAGATTATTAGCTGTCTGGACATAGTCCAGCGCTATCACTCCGGAGTTTTTCAGCTTTCTGACAGACTTCAACCGCCTCTTAACATGCCTAGATGACTTCATGTTGTCCTTAGAACTGTTCACTTTGATAATTACAGTCTGATTATCACAGTTCATCAGGATAGCTGGTATCGGTTTTTCAACCACCGGCAAATCCATAAGGAGTTCACGAAGCCACTCAGCCTCAACAGTAGCGGTATCTAATGCTGTGAGTTCTGCTTCCATTGTTGACCTCGTTAAGATGGTCTGCTTGCAAGACTTCCAGGAAACAGCACCACCTCCAAGTGTGAACACATATCCACTCGTGGCTTTTATCTCATCAGCATCAGAGATCCAGTTTGAATCACTGTAGCCCTCCAGTACCTTTGGGTACCCAGCATAGTGAATTCCATAGCTCACGGTTGCCTTTAGATAGCGCATTACTCTCTCAAGAGCACGCCAATGATCATCTCCCGGATTTGAAACAAACCGGCTTAGCTTGCTCACAGCAAACGAGATGTCAGGCCTCGTAGCACTAGCTAAATACATCAATGAGCCAATAATCTGGGAGTATCTCAATTGATCCCTTGTTATTCTTCGATTTTTCCTCAATAACACACTAGGATCATAAGGAGTAGGAGCAGGCTTGCAGTCACTATAACCAAAGCGACTCAAGACCTTCTCTACATAGTGAGATTGCACAAGTGTAATCCCACTATCACCTCCTCTCAGTAGCTTAATGTTAAGAATCACATCAGCCACTCCCAAATCTTTCATCTCAAAACTCTTGGACAGAAAGTCCTTGACCTCCTCAATCACATTGAGGTTGGTCCCAAAAATCAGTATGTCATCAACATACAAGCACAAGATCACTCCTTCTCCCCCACCATAGCGATAGTACACACATCTGTCGGTTTCATTCACAACAAAGCCAGCAGATGTCAAAGTTCTGTCGAACTTCTCATGCCATTGCTTAGGTGCTTGCTTTAAGCCATACAAAGACTTCAACAACTTGCACACCTTTCCTTCTTGACCTTCTACCACAAACCCGTCTGGCTGATCCATATAAATCTCCTCCTCCAACTCTCCATTTAGGAAAGCTGTCTTAACGTCCATTTGATGAACAAGCAGACCATGAGAGGCAGCCAGGGCAAGTAGTACTCGAATTGTGGTCAATCGGGCAACAGGTGAATAAGTATCAAAGAAATCCTCGCCTTCTTTCTGGGTATAACCCTTGGCCACAAGCCTTGCCTTGTACTTTTCAATTGTACCATCAGGCCTAAGCTTTTTCTTGAAAACCCATTTACATCCTACAGGTTTACACCCATAAGGACGGTCAACGACCTCCCAAGTTCCATTAGACATAATAGAATCCATCTCACTCCGTACTGCTTCCTTCCAATAGTCAGCGTCAGGAGAAGAATATGCCTCTTCAATGGTTCTAGGAGTGTCATCCACGAGGTATACAATGAAATCATCACCAAAAGATTTTGCAATCCTTTGTCTCTTACTCTTTCGAGTAACTTCATCGTTATCCTCCTTAGGATTTTCCATAGGCGTTTCCTCAACATGTTCTATCGGCACAAAAGAATCAAGGGAAATTATAGGTTCTTGACTAGATGAGCTAGGTACATCACATTTCATAGGAAATTCATTCTCAAAAAATGTAGCGTCTCTGGACTCTATGATTGTACCAACACGCATGTCAGGTACTCCAGTTTTTATAATTAAGAACCTATAACCCACGCTGTGCATAGCATAACCAAGAAATACACAATCTACGGTTTTTGGTCCAAGTTTGCGCTTCTTGACAATTGGCACGTTAACTTTGGCCAAACATCCCCAGGTGCGCAAGTATGAGAGAGTCAACTTCTTCTTTTCCCATTCCTCGAATGGTGTTACTTCTTTATTCTTTGTAGGAACTCTATTCAGGACATGACACGCGGTCAATATAGCCTCACCCCACCATTCCTTAGAAAGTCCCGCAGTGTCTAACATGGCGTTAACCAAATCAGTTAGAGTGCGATTCTTTCTTTCGGCAACCCCGTTTGACTCGGGAGAATAGGGAGGCGTCCTCTCATGAATAATTCCATGTTCCTCGCAGAATAAAGTAAACTCATTTGAAAAATACTCTCCCCCACGATCAGACCTTACCCGCTTGATTTTCCTTTCAAGTTGGTTTTCTACCTCAGCTTTATAGATCTTAAAATAATCCAACGCTTCATCTTTTGTTTTTAATAAGTACACGTAGCAAAATCTAGTGCAATCATCTATAAACGTCATGAAATATTTCTTTCCACCTTTAGTCAACACGCCATTCATTTCGCATAAATCAGAATGAATGAGTTCTAACGGTGCCAAATTCCTCGCCTCTTTTGCTGCCTTGTGAGGCTTGCGAGGTTGTTTCGATTGAACACACGCATGGCACTTAGAACCTTTGACCAAAGTGAATTTCGGAATTAAACTCATATTAGCTAAGCGCGTCATACACCCAAAATTAACATGACAAAGTCGTGAATGCCAAACATTAGATTCATCATCATCGTTACACACATGGTTCACAATTTTATTATAGGAATCCATCAAAGAAAAGCGGAACAAGCCTCCGCTCTCATAGCCTTTACCAACAAATGTTCCATACTTAGACACGACACATTTATTGGACTCAAATGCAAGCCTAAAACCATCTCTACACAGTAGAGATCCGCTGACGAGATTTTTCTTTATGGAGGGGACATGCTGCACGTTCTTCAGCTGCACGGTCTTTCCCGAAGTAAACTTCAGATCGACCGTACCAACACCATGAACAGCTGCATGCGATCCGTTTCCCATCAACAAGGAGGAACCTCGACAGACCTGATAAGATGAAAACAAGGAAATATCAGCACACACATGAATATTAGCACCAGTGTCAACCCACCACTCAGGTGATTGACAAACAGAAAGAACTGTAGGTAAATAATTACCGTACCCCGATGTTCCTCCAGCATCACTAATAACCATGTTGGCAGACTTCTTCTGCTTATCCTTGCGGTCTGGACAATCCTTAGCCCAATGGCCAGAATCACCGCACACAAAGCAGCCGCCCTTTCCTTTGCCTTTCTTCTTAAACTCAGTAGTAGCCTTGGGCTTGACAAAAGGCTTATTTTTCTTCTTATTGTGGGAAGCCTGAGGGTTCTTCTTCTGCACCAAATTGGCACTAGAACCTCCCTCAGCAGCAACTTTCTTGCCACGAGTATCTTTCGCCCTCGCCTTCTCTTCAACACCAAGAGTGCCAATGAGATCAGTAACACTGAACTCCTGCCTCTTGTGTTTTAGAGAAGTAGCAAAATCCGACCAAGAAGGTGGTAACTTGGCGATAATACCGCCAGCCACAAATTTGTCCGGTAACTCGCACTTATTGTTCTCAAGCTCCTTTGCCAGCGCCTGAATCTCATGAGCTTGTTCTACTACAGAACGGTCATCGACCATCTTGTAGTCATAGAACTGCTCCATGACATACAGCTCACTGCCAGCATCGGAAACTCCGAACTTGGCCTCAAGTGCATTCCACATCTCTTTGCCCGTAGGCAAATGCATGTACACATCCACAATGTTATCTGCCAGTATGTTGACAAGTGCACCTCGAAACAAGTTATCCGCTATATTGAACTTACGTTCGTCCTCAGCAG
This sequence comes from Dendrocalamus latiflorus, assembly GCA_017311315.1. Taxonomy (NCBI): domain Eukaryota; kingdom Viridiplantae; phylum Streptophyta; class Magnoliopsida; order Poales; family Poaceae; genus Dendrocalamus; species Dendrocalamus latiflorus. Next base: position 13,299,606 of record CM029663.1, read on the forward strand.
ATAGAGGCTCAGCGGGCTTGCCTTGTACAACATGAAAACATTCCATGGCAGTAAACCATAGGATCGCACGTGCACGCCATCTCTTAAAATTGGAACCATCAAACGGAGGGTGCGGTTTAAGTGACGCAGCAAAGCCAACTATCGAAAAAGACCTATCAAGTTTTTGGATTGTTGGAAATCTAGTCAATTTTCGGCATATTTTAATCCAGAAATTCAGCATATAAAACATGACATAAACATGCATGAGTGATCTATCAACGATGATGTATTCATATTCGCTAACGAACAAGCTAACAGCAACACCTATTAACATATTCATAGCGCACAGAAACAAATACATCAAAGATGTGTTAAGATTATACCCTCGGGCGGGGCCAGTGTCGGTGACACCGGAGGCGCCGTTACCATCAGTCGACATGATGGCCTATTCGATGTAGTCGATCAAATCGTGATGCAGGACGAAGCTTGATGCAGGAAGATGTTCGCAGTGCAGTCCCGCGAACAGTTCACCACCAGGAAGTAGACGTCGCAGATTGAGTAGTCGCGCCGATGCGCTCCCCAAAAACTTGATCGCCCGCCTACCCGTGCAGGTACACAAACGGACGGAGTTCTGGAGGCCTACTCGCCCAGAAACTTGTGCGCGCAAGGTTCCGGACCGGAGATTGCAGAGAGCAGCAACAAAACAGAGGGAGAGAGAACTGTTGTTTCGTATGGAGAGGAGAGCCTTCTTATGCTGTTCTCTTGTAACAGCAAAAATGAAGAGACCAGAAACTGCCGTCATTAGTCACTAGTAACTGCGCACCCATTACTCGAAAGTAACCGCAGCCATAATCCACTAGTAACTGCACCGTTACTGCCAGCGAGTCAGTGCGTTTCGATTTTCGAATAGATAAAGAAAAACGCGCCCGCACCCGACACGCCTGCGCGCGTACGTACGTACGTACGCACGCACACGCACACGCACACGCACCGCACCGCACCGCACCGCACCGCACCGCACCGCACGGCACGGCACGGCTCGGCTCGGCTCGGCGTGGCGTGGCGAGGCGAGGCGAGCGAGCGAGCGCGCGCGCGCGTGTTGGCTCTCTTCAATTTCACAAGGGGGTTACCTCGTTCCACCTTTTAAAGTGGTATAACTCCCATTGAATTCTCCATATGGGACTAAACAATTTTCCACCTAGCATTAGTTGTGGGCCTAGGAATTCCATTTGATTAATTGCTAAATTAAAATGGGCCAATCCCAATTAATCCAACACACAATTCGTGAGCAGTAGAAAGACAGTGAACGAAATGTGGAGAGGGTGGAGACGTGGACTTAGGGTTTCAAATATGTATGCTCAGGAGAGGTGATGAACAGCTAGCCAATGGCAGATGTAGGCCTTAAGCTAGGTGGATTATAGTCCGAGGCCTAAGATCAAAGTCCCATTAAAATTCTCTTGACAAGGTGCAGGTGGTGTAATGAAATATGGTTGTTTATGTATATATGTCAACAGACATGTCGGTTCATAGCCGGCCCAGCCCAAGGCTTGGGCCAGGCTGGCTCCACCCCTACAGCTAGCTGCTTAAATATAGGACTGTTCGTTCGGTTTGTCCGGTTCGGTAAATACAGTTTGCTCGGTAAATACGGTTTTATTAGTTCGAGAAATATGATGTTTTATAAAATACGGTTTGGTATTGGTAAATACCATCTTATTTTGGTACGGTATCGGTAAATACCAACTTTACCAAAATTTGCGCGAATTGCTAAACGTCAATCTCCATTCCAGTCTCTAGCAGACAAACCCTGCAACCCAAACCCAACCCAGTGACCCACGACAGTCTCTAGTCTGATAGTCTCCAAGTCCACTCCAGGTCTCCAGCACAGGTGCTACCGTGCTAGCACCATAACAATAGCAATCTAGCACAAGCTGCACGGCACCACAACCCACAGCGCTATGGCCTAATGACCTATGAATTTGATGATTGATGAATAAACACAGTAAGTCCACAACCTCACCGTATGGCAGTCTGAGTCTCCCGCACACTAGCATAGGCTGCATAGTGCACACTAAGTTAAGTCACTAACAGCTTGCTCCACACATAGTCCCAGTCCAACAATAAAAAATAGGCAGTTTAATTTTGAAATAATAACAAAAACCCTAACATGGTCAAAACCGGTGCAATGCAGTTTGGAATTTGACTATGGTCAAAACCAACGTGGTCATAAAACTGATCGATATTCCAAACAGAGAACAATGCCGACTATTTCAGTTCAGATTCAAAATGAAAATAGATGGAACTTTCGATTCATGGATTCAAATGATGTGAAACTTTGCAGAAATCATCCCTACGGTATTGTGAACCTATTCTAACAAACAATCATAAAAATCATGGCCAAAGATAAGACCTTTTTCAGTTTGTCAGAAGGTTATATCAAAACCGAGTCAAAATCAAAATCGGTGAATATAACTAGCTCATAGGTGGATGATGACCAAAATGAGTCTAGATGTATTCCGACATGTCACAACAAGTTAGAACACCAATGAAATTGACTCAAAAACTCTTGGATCAAGAAATCACACTTTGAGGCCAAATCAAGAGCAAAACAACCAAATCAAGATGGATCCATAGAAATATGCAAAAATTGATGTATTACTCACTTGAGAAGGTTGAGTTTACAGCCACTCCACCTTAGCGGATAAAGAGCACACCATGTGCTCGACTCTCAAAACCCTAACCCTAAACAAGAAAGCACATGAGAGAGGAATGGGATGGTTAACCCTACATATTTCCATCCCAACCCCTTTTATAGGTGAACAACCAGCCACCTACTCTTCAAAATAGATCCTATCCACTATTACAATAGGGAAACCCATTAACCTCACACACGGGTTTTACTCAACTTCACTTATGCAGTCTTTTCAAAGCACATAAATATGCATCCGCTAAATTCTTAGCCCTGATCCACCTTAATCAAACCAGATCCATCTTGACCTAACTCGCTCTCCAACACAACATCCATGCACCGCGGTTTTGATCCAAGATGATTTCCGGTGTTTTGGTCAAAGTACCAAAATACCCCTTATTGACCTGGTCATCACCATCCTTTTGTAAGCAATCGCCATACTTGCCACGTGTAGGCACACCATTAGCTTGCCACGTGCTGTCAAGTCTTTCCTGTTCTGGTTCCACCGAATCACGACTCACTTGGCCCGTGTAAGCCACATAGCATCATCCCGCTATTCGAACTCGCCTTCAACATTCCCGCCTTTCCCGTGCCATGCTTGAGCTCACTGTCTCACCTGGCATCCTTGATCATTCTGGGCCTCGACTCCTCCATGAGCCTACCCTTGATCACCGCCGTTGACCACAATTGACTCCAAACATCCAAAGACAAAGAATTCGTTTTTAGGCACAAGTTTTTCACAACTTGACCTATATTATCCAAGACATGCATCATGCAACCTTAATCCAATCAAATTAGGTCAACCCAACTAAATCCATGACTAAAATCTCAAATCCTCAATTTCTGCCCAAACCAATCCTGACAGAGAGCAATCTTTGCAAAGCCAATTGACCACTCCATAAACATTGCAATGGTTCATCACAACATTAACTTGGACTATCTCACATGATCCTTCAGTATTGTTTATTCGTGCAATATATCGATGCTAAAAAAACTTAAGAGACGAAACATATCTTCCAAGTGGACAATTGCCTACTGCCAACTGTCATACATGCACTGGCTGAATAATGTGTCCTACCCTACCGATGCCAAGTAGGGGTCCACAGACGATGACGGTGCCAATGTGTACGGGCGTGCCCACCCTGACCCTCTGGCTTGGCTCGGCAGCAGCGGTGTCAGTGCTTGGGGGTAGGCACGTGGCCACGCTGATCCTTCGGCCTGGTCAGGCGCCGGTGAGGCCCCGCGCACGTGGCCCTCTGAAGCCTCCTACCTGGCTGCAGGATGTGGCGGCCTCGACGTATGTGTTGATGTGGCCACCTTCGGGAGCATCCTGCGCGACGAGAGGTCGAGGGCACTCTTTTCCCTCTCATAGACCTGGTGGACAAAACCCAGCAGCTCGTCACGTGTTACCTCCAAACCGTGGGTGACCCTATCTCATATGGATGAAAAAAGTGAAATCGTTGAGGTATGCATTTGATATTTTTCTTATAATCTTGTAGCATTTCTCACATCCAAATATATGATTAAATGATAAATCTATATGTGAAATTAATATATTTATTTAAGTATATTATTGCTTAGTCTCATTTGGATGAAAAGGTGAAATCAAAGATATATGCATTTAAACTTACATTCTTATATATTAGTCCATTCCTTGGATCCAAAATATAGATTGAGCTCCACAAATAGTCCAAAATAAATATATACATATGTCTTCATTATACATACTTGTATGCACACATTTAGGGGAAGTTCAGCCTATGTTTCGAGGTTTCATAAGTATTGATACATGTTTTTTAAATACACATATTTAGGATCTTTACTTCGAAATACATCCTTTGAGTATATATAGCTTATATAGTTTATATATACTCATTTGCAATCGGGCTGTCATATAACTTCTCCATTATGTGTATATGTTGTATACTTTGCTTTGAAAGCTTATCTTAATGTATACAAATGTTGTGTATATGTTGTGTACTCACAAATATAATCTTTATCTCATTATTTATTGAGATTGTTATGAATTACCAAAAAGGAAAGATTGTAGAATCTAGTCCCTCCATTATGTATTAATAGTGAAGTTTGGTAATTGAGGCAATTGGTTTGCAGACTAACATTTTTCATGAGTTGGATGAATAAGTTAGGTTCCACAAATAAGGAATACTTGGGATGACTTCATGTGTTGAAGATCATCAAGTCATGTTGTGGATACATCATGAGTTGATGCATGTTCAAGAGGAGATGATCATATGTTGATCATCAAGTTAGGTGACGACCCATCATGTGATGATGGAACTAAAGTAATTGATACATCATGAGTTGATGCATGTCAAGACTATGACTCAAGGTAAATGTATGGCTAGCTAGGGTTAAGGATGTGTTCCTAGTCTTTACAAGTTTTGGTGTTTGGTTGGAAGACCGGATTGGTAGTATATGTTACCATACTATTGAGAGGGGTCTTGCCTAGTAGATTGAGTCTCATTATGTGTTGATAGCTCAACCTCACTTGCTCTAGCTCTCTTTGGTATGAAACTTGTATTTGCAAATATGTTTTGCAAATAATTGAAACTCATGTGTGGAATCCTTGTAGCATGGGACTATACATTATAAATGTGTTTTGCAAGTGTTTGAAATACATGTTTTCATTCTTTGTAATATGAGGTTTATATTTGCAAATGTGATTTGCAAATAGTTGAAACTCATATATAATCCTTGTGTTGTGATTCTAAAAGTATGCAAATGTGTTTTGTAACTTGTTGGGAATCATGTTTGATCCTTGCGTGCAGCATGCAATGGCAACACGACCACGTGCTAGTGGCGATAGCGAGATTGCATGCGGGCGGTACTAACGTAGATACACTCATGTCTTGCACTTCTTAGTTAAATATATTTTTAACTGGAAAGAATTATTGAGCCGCATTAAATATTATCAGGTGAACTCTAATTTAATTGGGTCTTTAACTATTATATTTAGATATACAGAGTTATTACTATTTTATTTAATTATATACATGCCTATACTCGATCCGTACAAGCCTAAAGTGAAGATACGTTTAGAAGGTCTCATCAACACTAGTACATCATCCATCACATCGAGTGTACAAGATAATGAGGACATTCCAATCGGACTGATTACGCGAGCACGAGCTAAGAAGATTGATCAGCAGGTGGACTCGTTGCTTGTTAAGTTAAATATTAATTTAGATGAGAATTGTTTACTGCCTAACACATATAATTTTCTTGTTCTCAGATTTATAAAGAAAGACGAGCTTGAGGCAAGAAGATTGGAAAGGACAATGATGCGTACAACACATGCATGCAAGGATCTGTTTTCACATATGGTTTCCGCATGCATGGATTGAGGAAGGAGCACCTAAAGTCTAGATGGAAAACACTATCCCTGCATGCAGCTGCACCATGAGAAAGATAATACAACTCGCTAGCTGTTCGTGTGTGCAAGAAAAAAACAAAGAAACAAGGAAGAAACAAAAAAAAAAAGAAGAAGCTATAGCCTGCTTCCTTCATTTTCTAGTCACGTTAGACATGCATAGTCCGAACTAAAAAAAGACCCTTTTTTGTGTTTTATGTGGTACCGAGTACGTTTCCGCGTTAATTTCCGTTTGTTGCGTATGAGTCGGGTTTTTTTTTCTTTCCGTTTGTCAAGTCTAGTTATATATAGGTCTATATACCGTCATATAATAGAGAGACCATAACAGAAAATGAATCTATTTTTTTAGAGAAAGCTACTCGCATGTTCCTCCTAGGGTTTGGCATATAATTACAATCTAAAGGGGAATCGGACGTTCTTCCACGTCGTTCTTGTGTTTCCTTGTGAATTGGCTGGAGCGACGACGCGTCTACTTGGTGGTCGGGTAGACGGGATCACGAGCGTGTGGTTGGACGAATTCTTTTGTCGCAGGTTGCTGTTCTAACAGTGGTTGGCGCCATCGATTCGTCAAGTTGCATGGATCCAAATTATCTCCATCGATCCTACGCCATGAAGATCGGGCAATCCCCCGCATCAGGTACAGGCACGTGCAGCTGTTGGCTAAGTGGCGCCCGAATTGGCCACACGGCTCTAAGCCGGTGGCAGCCCGTACAGGGGGCGGCACCTGCGCGGCGTCGAGCCGACGGCTATGCTGTATGCGGGCGTCGCGAAGCGGTTCAGCTGTGTGCAGGCGGCGAGGCGTGGTAGCGACGCACGACGCTACCGTGTGTTGGTGGTACGGCCTCGGCGTGCACGGTGGTGCGACCACGTGTGGGAAGCGCTGTGCGGGGCTGCTCCACGAGAAGCTTTTTTCTTTTCCACGATGCAATCAACAATCCCTCTTTTTCCAATCATCCGATCAGCATTGTGCAAGCGACTCCGGGTCAACTCGCGAAGATTATAGAGAATTTGCACCGTGAAAATAAAATCAATCTAGAATGCGAAAATTGTACGGGATAAAAGCAATCTAGACAGCGATTCAATCTATAAGTGTCGTGCTTCGACGATTACCTTTCAATCCACGGAGCGTTTCATGCTTATAACGTGTTGAGGAGCTGTCGCTGACGAGTCCAGTCCGATCGATTCCTCCTATGTAAAGAGATAAATCAAACACAGAATAATACAGTAGAACAATAGATTGAACACAAGAGATAAAAGAAGAGCTCGTTATTTATTACTTTCTTTTTTCATAACATATATATAATGATAATTAAGACCTTCTATTTATAGATTAAGGGGGTGTTTGGGACTGCTCCACTCCACGTTTTTCAGCTCCGCTCCACGTTTTTTAGCCAAACAGGTTCAGCTCCACGCACTCTGTTCGAGGAAAAAAGGTGGAGTTGTGAGAGCACCTAAAGGGGTGCTCCACAAACTCCAGATTTTTTGTGGAGCTGCTCCACAGTAGAGTTTGTAGAGCAGAGTTTGTGGAGCAGTCCTAAACACCCCCTAAATAGAGCGTATCCATCAATAGACTGTGCTTACAGGCCTGACCCTCGTTTCTCAACACTTTCATCCTAAACCATTGGCCAACCGCTTGTCCTTCCGAATTCGGACGCACAACTCGCCAAGTGGCAATGCAATCAGCGGCGACACAGGCAGGTCAAAGTGGTATTCATGTATCATCGCAAGGTGGCATTCATCGTATCGTCGCGGTAGGCAGGTGAAAGTGAAACAAGCCTCACGTTAAATTAAAGAAATAAAATGCAAGCACGCTAAGCGGCCACGTACGGACTAACCAACCCACCACGCGCAGTCGCACACTGCCACTGCCACACAATACTGCCAACTACCAGTCTACCACGCCCTCCGCCGATCGAGCGCAAGCGCTAGCTCCATACAAACCCGGCCCAAAGCTAGCTGCTCCACCACCGCGCGCGCCGGCCTACTCCAAGAACCACCGCGTACGCCGTGCTCCGGCCGCAATGGACACCGGCGCCACCTTGCTCCCCGTGGCGCTGGCCCTCGTGGCCATCCCCATCACGCTGCTGCTCCTCAGCCGGCTCCGCCTCGGCAGGCTGCCCCCCGGGCCTCGGCCGTGGCCGGTGGTGGGCAACCTGTTCCACATCCAGCCCGTGCGGTGCCGGTGCTTCCTGGAGTGGGCGGGCCGGTACGGGCCCATCATGACTGTGTGGTTCGGCACGTCGCCGACGGTGGTGGTGTCGACGTCGGAGCTGGCCAGGGAGGTGCTCAAGACCCACGACGAGCAGCTCGCCGACCGCCCACGGAACCGGTCGTCGGACCGCTTCAGCCGCGGCGGCAAGGACCTCATCTGGGCCGACTACGGGCCGCACTACATCAAGGTGCGCAAGCTCTGCAACCTGGAGCTCTTCACGCCGCGCCGGCTCGAGGCGCTCAGGCCCATCCGCGAGGACGAGGTCACCGCCATGGTCGAGTCCGTGCACAGAGCCGCCACTGCACCCGGTAAGAATCTGGAAATTGCAGTCCCGTGTGCCGTATCTTGTTTGGACCCTCCATTATTCCGTGCGTGCAGTTCCGTTTGGTGGTTGTAGGCTCATAGGATTTTCACGGTGCTTACAGGATTACTAACTAAAGGTAGTTAAAAAATAAATAGATCTATAATCACTATTATTAAATAGTCTTCTTTTACTAAATTACCGTCTCAAAGTCCTTGTCTTTAGCTCAAAGCAGCAGATAGAGCTAGAATATAAGACAGAGGATCAACGAGTCTGCGGTAGTTATTATAGCGGAATTATCACAGATGGTTTTAAATATAAACCATCTGGGATAATTAAAAACCGTCTTTGATATTTGGCAATATCATAGAAGATTCTTGGTAAGAACTTTGAACTTTGAACGGTTTTTAGCGTTGACAACAACACAGATGGTATCTAAATTAAAATCGTCTATACTTATATTTAATACTGATGATTTTAAAAAATTATTTGCGATATACCATCTAATATTAGATTTTTTTTTCATTACTTTGGTAAGAAAGGACCTAAGAATCAGCAAGCAATCGAGCCTGGTTGTGCAAATGTGCATCAGTGCATAGGGCATCAAGATGACAAGACATAAAACGCATCCATATGTTCGTCCTTCTCTCGACTACAAGTTGCGTAAATCACTGCATCGGGTACCACCACATTTGTGGTCCAAAAGGCGGCTTGGTGGCCGGTCTTGACTCGTAGGCACATGTGCACAGACTGAGGTCTCTTTCTGGTGTCCTTCTAAACTTTACTAATGACTTATTTTGAACTCGTTGGACTCGTGCAGAGGGAAGCACAAGCCAAAAAAAAAAAGTTCCCCTCACTACTAGTAAATCTGATGAACACACATGCGCTAATCACTGGGCTGTATGCAAAGTTTATTTCAGAAAGATCCCTTGTGAAGCAAGTTACCCTTTTGAGTTTCAGAAAGATCCCTTGTGAAGCGAGTTACACTTTGAGTAAATGAAGGCTACGTTCCTAGCCTATTTAGAAAAGCTAAAAGTAAATATGGGCATCTAACTTTTTAAAACGGTTTCTTTATTTCTCTTACTACCGTCTCGCTTCGAAAATAAAACAGGATCACGGGTAGAGGTGGAAACAAGCTGAGCCGAGCCGGGTCGAGCTAGGCTCACCCGAGCTTGCCCAGAGCTGCGGCTCGGCTCGTTCAAGAAACGAGCTAGAAGCCCAGCTCAGCTTACCTCAAGCCGGCTCACGAGCCACACACTGTTTTTCAATAGCCAGCAACAAGAATAGGCTCTACAAGACTCCAACAGCTATGAGCTCAACACACTTCAACAACATGCTACCTTTTGATGAAACAAATGAAGGCAGCTTCCCATCACAGGCATGTTTTAGCTTGTCAAGTCAGAACAAAATGTATTTGCAAACACCAAGATTTCCAACAAGATTTCTAAAGGCAAATCTTCCAAGAAAATGGTGAATCATATATTGTTAGGTGTATTTTTACTTAGGGTCCAAAACTTCCAAGAAAATGGTGAATCATAGACAAAGCTAGCAAGATTTAAAAACATGTGTAAAGCTATTTATATTGGATAATGTATTAGTCAATAACACAGTACATACGTTTGGAATTACACTATAGTTCTATTCAATAAATAGTGAGTGCATACAAAACTGATCATGGAGCAAACAAAATTAGCCTAATTGAAACTTGATTTCTCCTCGACCATACTAAAACTCCTTTGTTCCTTACTTTAGCTCAAATGCCCTCAGATCTGGCACATTGTGAGGCCAACATCTTCCTTCTCTTCTCGGACTGGTAGGTCTACATGATAAAACCTACTTGTGTAATCTTTGCCTGAATTAGATATGAATATGTGAGAGCAAAATCTTTGCCTGAATTAGATAATTACTCCTATTCCTTCCCAAATGATGTATATATACATTAGCAAAAAGCAGGCATGCAACAACTACCACTTGACTATTGTCCAGCTTTAAAATAAAATGCCAGCATTTTCTACATGCTGAATGAGTCTAATTTACTTACTTTAATTTAACCAGCTAGTCTTATCCTTCTTTCCTCTCTTTACTTCTTTAGGCCTCCCAATATCCATATCCTTCTTTGCTCTCTTTACTTCTTTAGGCCTCCCAATATCCATAACACTTTGTGCTGAGAGCTGGTTGACATCAGCTATGTAAAATAGATCCAAATCAACTGTTTAACAAAAGGAGAAGATATAGGATATCATCTGGCTTCTTGCATGAAATCACTACTTAAAAACAATTTGTTAACAAGAATGTGAAAAAAATGAACAAGCGTCCATGTGGAAAGGAAAATAGTTCAGCACCCAATCATGGTAATTGCAAAGCGATCAAGATATATTACCATGACACCTCGGCCCATGTCAACTTAGGCCTATGATAACCTATATATGTGTGTGCACATGAGGGTATGGCTTAGTCCCACCTTACTAGTTTGGCTTGAGAATCACTAACATATAAGCCTAGGGCTTCCAATGGTAGCAACCCCCGGTTAACTGTTTTGTGCGAAACGAGAACGAAAGTGCAAGCGGGTTGCTACGTGTGCGTGGCCTATCCAGAATGGGGTTAGGTCTAAGCCAGTTTGGACCCTAGAGCGTTACAAATGATATCAGAGCTGACCCTCGTGGTTACATGAGCACGTGCGGGTCAGGGGCGCGGGCATATGGCACACGGCGCGTGTGGGCCCAGAGTGGACACACGGCATGGCATATGTGCTAGCACTGAACGCATGAACATGTGACAAGAGGGGAGATTATGATCATTTGCCCTAATGTGGGTATGTTGGGCCGACGAGGACGTCAGATCCTTTGAGGGGGTGTGTGTAACACCTTAGCTCATGTCGAATTAGGCCCATCATGACCTATATATGTGTGCACACATAAGGTATGAGTTAGTCCTACCTTGCTAGTTTAGATTGAGAACCACTAACATATAAGCCTAGGGCTTTCAATGGTAGCAACCCCCGGTTAACCGTTTTGCGTGAAGCGAGGACAAAAGTGCAAGCGGGTTGCTACGTGTGTGTGGCCTATCTAGAATAGGGTTAGGCCTAAGCCGATTTGAACTCTAGGGCGTTACAATTACCATTAGTTTCTTCATCTTGATTTCCATGCAGGATTTCCTCTGCACCACTAGACTGCATTTGCCAAATCATGTATATAGCTTCCTGTAGGTCCTCGCTGGATTCTCTGGTGTGCCCCTATTGTCAATGCAAGCTGTAGGGAAAAAAAAGGAAGAGACATAAATCTTCATGCCAAGATATTGACAACGTTCAGTTACTGATTCTGGATTTCCAGTGAGGCGCAACCATACCAAGATTGAACATGCGCTTGTAGCCCTTGATGAATCCCAGGATCTTCTCGTTGAAATCGAAGTCAGGGTTCTAAATCAGAGATCCATACCCAAAGACCCACAGCACCATCTTGCTGCTTGTTTATTTCCCTGAGCAAACAAGAAATTTAGAGGGGAAACTTTCAAGACATACACCAAGAACCCTCCAAAAACATAACCCCAAACTCCCCATGTCCACATCGTCACCAAATCCAAATCCCCAACTTGCCAACCTCTTCCACAGCATCAGCCGCCGTGGCTACCTTCTCCATTGTGCGCACGGCAATAGCCTCGAAGTCCTGTCGTGCGTGCTAGGACACGTTGGCCTCGGCCTCCTGGAGCTGGCAGAGGTGGTGCTCCTCCTCAGGGTCGGCGGTGAGTGCCTCCACGATAGCCCGAACGAGTGCCGTGGCCTCCCTCCGCACGCGGTGGTGGCACTGCTTCTTCTACTCCTTCCGCTTCTCACTCCTAGCTGTCGCCACAGCTGGGGGATGGGGAATAGAATGGATGGGGAATTTTTTTTTTTTGAACTCGGAAAGCTTGTTTCCATTAAACACTATTTTCAGCCAGATCGTCGGAGATCAAGCTGGAAACAAAGGTGGGGACTTAGCTCATAAATTCCATCGAGCCAGAGCTAACCACGCTCGCCCCATACATTGCAAGACGATCAGCCACCTTATTGCAATTTCTCGGGCAATGCCGAATACTGCAGTAGTCGAAGAATGAGCCAATGAAATCTCTAATTTGCTTGAGGAGGCTTCCATGCACACTTTGATCAAGATCCAACGAAGTCAGGCCCTTTACCAGGTCAGACGCATCAGACTCCAATATAATTCTTGTCATTCCCAGCTGTGCTATCCTCTGCAGACTGTACAGAGCAGCTAGTGCTTCGACTTGAAAAGGGCTGTCCACTCTGCTCAGATTGCCACAACCCCCCTGAAGGAACTCACCAGCGCTATCCCTCGCGACGAAACCCCATCCTCCCTGACCCGAACCAGCTTTAAAGGAGCCATCAATATTAATCTTGTATAGATCTTCCGGTGGCGGCTGCCATGACTTGAGACTGACTTGCTTCTGACTTTTCGTTGTTTTCCTTTCCTTTTTCGAACTCTGAGACATAGAAGGATATTAGTGAACAGACCTCAGGACATGTGACTCTTTTTTCGAATGGATGGGGAATTAGTGATGGGGTGAATGGGTTGGGTACACTGACGCGTCGGCTTGATTAAGCTCGTGAGCAGCTCAGGCTCGACTCGTTTCTGAGCCGAGCTGGGACCTTGGCTCACTTAGTGCTGCTCCGAGCTCAAGCCGAGCCAACTATGAGCCCGAGTAGCTCACGAGGCTCGAGTTTTTTTTCTAGCTCTAGTCACAGATGCATCACCCACCCTACTCTACTCTCTCCCATCACACGTGCATGCATCTCTCCCTCACATTTTGCACCGTTCGCCCCTTTCTTCTAAAAGCTATTTTTCAACCACTACTATTTATTTTCAGTCAAAAGTCATAAGTCACAACCAAAAACTATCTGCAAAAGTTGCAACGAACGCCCCGAAATGTATTGCTTATGCTGCTATTTCCAGGTAAAGAAGGGAAGCCAATGGTAGTGCGGAACCACCTGTCGTTGGTGGCCTTCAACAACATCACACGACTGGCCTTCGGGAAGCGGTTCATGAACGCGTCGGGCGAGGTGGACGAGCAAGGGCGCGAGTTCAAGGCGATCGTCACCAACGGGATCAAGATCGGCGCGTCGCTGTCCATTGCCGAGTACATCCGGTGGCTGCGGTGGCTGTCCCCGCTCGACGAGGAGCTCTACAAGGCCCACAGCGACCGGCGCGACCGCCTCACCATCAGGATCATGGAGGAGCACGCCAGGGCCCTCACGCAGAGCGGCGCCACCAAGCAGCACTTCGTCGACGCGCTCTTCACCCTCCGGGACCAGTACGACCTCAGCGACGACACCGTGATCGGCCTCCTCTGGGTACATACGTCAACTCAGATGCCAAGTGCCAACCACATTACCACTTCGCGATTTGATTCCCTAACGTACGTAGTAACGTGTGCACGCAGGACATGATCACCGCCGGCATGGACACGACGGTGATATCGGTGGAGTGGGCGATGGCGGAGCTGGTGAGGAACCCTGGGGTGCAGGAGAAGGCGCAGGAGGAGCTGGACAGCGTGGTCGGCCGCGACCGCGTCATGTCGGAAACGGATTTCCCGAATCTGCCTTACCTGCAGGCCGTCGTCAAGGAGTCACTCCGGCTGCACCCGCCAACGCCGCTGATGCTCCCGCACAAGGCCAGCGCCAGCGTCAAGATCGCCGGCTACGACATCCCCAAGGGCGCCAACGTCGTCGTCAACGTGTGGGCGGTAGCGCGGGACCCCAAGGTCTGGGACAACCCGCTCGAGTACCGGCCGGAGCGCTTTCTCCAGGAGAGCATCGACATCAAGGGCAGCGACTACCGCGTGCTGCCGTTCGGCGCCGGGCGGCGGGTGTGCCCCGGCGCGCAGCTCGGGATCAACCTCGTGGCGTCCATGATCGGGCACCTCCTGCACCACTTCAAGTGGGCGTTGCCGGACGGGACCCGGCCGGAGGACGTCGACATGATGGAATCCCCCGGGATCGTCACCTTCATGGCCACACCGCTGCAGGCCGTCGTCACGCCGCGCCTCGATAAAGAGGAGCTCTACAAGCGGGTGCCTGTTGAGTTGTGAGCTGCCTGCATGCTGATCCTAATGGTTCACACGTCAGAGTTTGTGTGTTCATGTGCCTCTTTTCGGGTGTTACGCAGCTACCAGTATGTATGCGTGTATTTCAGAGCTCTGTAGGTTGATCATATGTTTCATCATATAAGCATGTTATGATTTTGGCAAGCAGTTTGACAAATTAATGTTTGGATATTTTAGATTACATGATGGATCGGGTGCTTTCACAGGGCATCGATTTAAATATGAGGCCCTGCTTTAAACTTCTTTAAGCCCTGGCTTCTGGCTACTTGAAATGTTTCAGTTTCCTAATTTCGGCTTTTTTATTTTTGGTTTTGGTTTTTCCTTTTAATCTTTTATATTGTTTGTAAAGATGTAATATTATTTTTACAACTGCTACAATATATTTATAATCAACAGTCGAAGTCAGAGTCAATTAAAAACCATTTGAAGCCACTCTGAAGCTCGGGGATTTATCTCTGGAGAGAACTGAGAAATAGAACGGGATCATCAGCAGTCCAAGTGTTCAGGAAACCGGAACCAGGACAAATCTGAGACACTGCTCGGTTTCGAAAACTACCTGTTTTTTTGGGTGCATTTTTCTAGAAAATTTAAAATTCAAATGATTGGAGCATATAAGACACAAATATTAAATCTATTACGCTTCCTAAACCCGCAAGGAATGGCGCTCGCGGGAGCGTGCCGTACGTTTAGTCCGCTAATGGGCCGGTGCCGCGTGTCCCCTTCGCCAATGTTGCTGCGCGCTTGGCCAGCCATGGCTTGTGTGATTCTTCGTGGGCCGGTTTGCTGGTTCGCTGGTTCGAACTTCGTTTGTCAGCGCATTTCGGCCTAGCCTGCCTTCGTTCCCCTTGGGTTGCTCGCTGTCGCTGACAGTGGTACGGCGAATTGGTACGGCGGTGCGGCCATTGGCTACGGTGGTATGCGCTAGCGTGCCTGTTCCTGTGCAGGGCGGACGGCGCCGTTAGACGCCGTGTTCGGTGGAATTTTTTTTGTACGGATAACCTTTTTTTATTCGGAGATACAGAAATATACCTGCGGAAAATTTTTTACAAAAATAGCCTCTAGTCGCCCAATAGGTGAGCGACTAGAGCCTGTCGCCCACCCGGGAAGCGACAAGAGTTTATGTCGCTTCACGGGAAAGCGACATCATGGAGTCGCTTTCTCACTGGGCGATTTAAGGAAGTCGCCCAATGGCTAAGCGACTTGTAATGCAGTCGCCCAGTAAGTAGGCGACTTCATTCAGTCCCCCTGATTTTTGTAGAGTTTTGGCAATTTTGTAGTTTGAAACAGAGAAAAAATCTGGTATAGTTGTAATAAAAGTTTATGTGCACTGTATGTTGTAGGTGCACAAAAAAAATTCCAGTTTTTTTTAAGAATGATTGACCGTAGAACGATAGATACATAGAGTGGTAAGTGATATTTTGATGTTGCTGAGAAATAGTTTACGGAGAGAACCGGTATGACTTGCTATCTGAATCATTGAATGCGAACATGCTAGATAATATAAGCTTATATCAATAGAAATAAACTTCATAATAACATGCCGCGTACATTGTTATTACATGCATAACATATAGCATGATATGCGACTAAGAGCAACTCCGACAGTACTATTAGTAATGTGTGGAACCATGTACTTGTAATGTTCAGAACTCCACCACTAGTCCTAACATGCCTTAAGGAATATAACTTGCTGGGTCTATTACATTTTGTCTACTGGGTGTAGCGTGGTTGTTTCCCCTTTTTATCGCGCCTTGAAGATGGCTCTGCTGCATCCTTGTTCCGGTCACTCTTGGTCTTGAGAGCCGCCTCACGAGCTTGAAGCTCTTCCTCCTGACGCTTGATGGCTACTTCACGCAGACTTAACTGCTCCCGCCTCCTTTGCAGCTCATCCTCCTTGCCCTTCAGACGGTTTTGGTCCACCCTCACGCGGCGCTCTTGCTCAAGCCGCATCTGTCGTTCCACCTCGCGAGCCTGAGTCATCTTAACAAAGTATTGTCCTTTGTTTTCTACCTCCACTGCCCGGTTCTGTGGCCATGCCGGCGGCACCCGATCCACCCATTCGATGAACTTGTAAGGCTATGTGTGGCGTGGTAGATGTCATGGATCAAGTTGAAAAACGATAACGAAAAATAAATGATTTAGTTGTCGTCGTTACCACGAAGTCGTCATCCAGGTCTGGACACTTGAAGAACCTACGGCCGTAGTTGGCTCGTTGTACTCGATCCGTGCAGACTCCCAACAAGGTCCTAAAGCCGCAATGGCACTTCGGGCGCTCATGCCACTCCGGCACTCCAAATGGGTCGGATCTCCAGGAAGATATTGTTGTGTAGTAGTATTGTGATGGCTTGAGGAGGGGATGTAGTATGGAAGACATAGGAGGCCTTTATGTAGGCAAGTTATCTGGTGCAGTGGGCATAGTCCATGGAGAGGACGACATGCGAATCTTTTCGCTTTTTCAGGATCTGGTGCAATAAATATCCCTATGTAGGCTTTTCAGAGCATGTAGCCTCGTAATAAATTCATAGTTCGTAGCCTTTTCAGAGGTTGGACCATTCAATGTATCTGGTACAACGTAGCCTTTTCAGTCGTTTGCAGGAAATAAGTGCTACAACATTGCCTTCTCAGAGGCCAGTAATCATAATTTCTGAAACAACAAGCTAAGGTGACATGAAAACTCACTGGAAAGGATACAGACCTATGACGTGAACACTCACTGTAAAAGCTACAGCCTACGCCCCTATTTTGTTGGTTTCTGGAGCGATAGGCCTGGATTATCCTCAGGATTCCAGTGTAGTAATAAATGTCCCTATGAAGGCTTTTCAGATCGTGCCTTTATTTAGGCAGTTTAGCTGGCATGTGTTGTAATCTGACTGAGCAAAGCTGCCCCGTTTTGTCATATCACTGCGTAAAGCTGACATGTGTTGTCATCTCACCGAGTAAAGCTGAGGGCTGTTGTCATGTCTCTGGGCAAAGCAGCCCTCTTTTGTCCCGCCGTTCGATATAAATAGCACGGTTGAGGTCCCATGAAGTTGTAGCCAGAAAACCCTGTAAATCGAACAAAGAAGTACCTTCTATTTCGTGGTGGAACATACCATGGCGGAAGATGAGGGGCCAGTCGGATATGGGTCACCGAAGGAAGACCTTCCCTTGGAAAGGAGGGAGATGTTCGGTCCACAGTACTGCTTGATACCAAGCCGGCGTGCGCAACCAGCGTGGCCGAAATGCAGACACAATGAGTACGTGGTCGTGCAGGTCCTGGAAGGGCCGAACGATGGCGGACGCCGTTTCTTCCGATGCCCACGCTCCGGGGTACAAATTACTAATAGTACATTTTTGTTATTGCTTATGGACCCTCCATGTTTACTGCCTTTTTCGCAGATGGGGAAATGCGACTTCTCCCGCTGGATCGACCCTCCTCATGAACGGTATATTGACCGTTATGTGGGTACTTTATGGGACCGAATAATGGACTTGGAGTACCGAATGGAGACTCTCAATGAGGAGAACAATGACCTCCGCCAACAGATGCAACGCGAGAGGGGAAACGAGGAGGTTGTCAACATAGGAAGCTCGTACGATCCGACATGTTGCTGTGCAAACCCAAGTTGCATATGTGCGTGCCACTCTCACGATGGCCAGCCCCGTCCGAGGCGTCCACTTCAGCAGTTCTCCATGTGGGTGCCACGAGGCTCATTTGGCATATAAACAACAATGTGTATGGTTGTACCGTAGTATGTACGAGGGTCGATCGAAATAATGTGCAATGTTGTTAAGCATGTCATGAATTCATTGTCTTGTGCACGAGCCACAAAAGTATCTCATTTTAACAAACAGCAAATACATGTACTAAATAAGTACATAACCAACTACATTACAGAAAAGTCATGTAACTACTGATCAGGACATGCATTGCATCGTCTAGCTGTGTACCCCTCCTGACCGCATCGACCACAACGTGCACCCGGTGTTCCAGCTTGTGATTCATCCATGTCATTCCTAATACGTCGGCTCTGTCGCCGACCCTTCCCACCCTTCAACATGTTAACATCCGGAACCCAGGTTCTCGATGCAATGTCCAAAGTGGCGAAGTTTCCCACCACCCTGAACCCTCGGAGCTCCCCACACCAAGCCTGCAGTACCCTCCCCTTAAAGAAGAACTTGGATATGAAGTTCGAAGGATCCATACCCACGGTCCCGCATGCAGCGAGGACATGAGAGCATGGTTTGTGTAACAACTTATGCTTGTTGCACATGCAGCTAGGTTCATTTTGATGATCTCCAAGACATACCTCGTGGGTAACAAGTGAACGAGCCATCCCAAATCCGGCTCTATCACGGAGTATCACCTCGAAACGATGCTCCCTGTTGCCCATGACCTGCACTGTGTGCAACTGACCCTTTTGTGCCTTCATCTCCATGTACGCAGTAATTTTTGCCGAATACAGAGCTCCGGGATTGGCCGCATGAAGTGCAGCACTCGCGTGCCTCTCCCTGAAGTACCGGATTGTGCTGTGAAGAACACCTTCCACGATGGCGACAAGGGGCTGAGAACGGAGACCCCTTAGAACCCAATTGTACACCTCGGCAAGGTTAGTTGTCATTATTCCGTACCTTGCGCCATCCGTGTCGTGCAACAGCGACCACTTCTCCAACGGTTCCACCTCGATCCACTGCGCGAAGCACCTGATGTTTCGTGAGCTCCTTCTTCTTGGACCACTTGGGTTAGGCGCATCGATTGGTGGCAAGCATTGTGGTTGTGCCGCCCCAGGAGTGACCGGCTCCTTGCTCCTCTCTTCGACGTTCTTCCTAGTGTGCTCATCCAACAACCTCCACAAAGCATCAAATTTTCTCTGTTGGTTCTGCCTAGCCAGCCTCTTGAATAGCTTCATCAAAGATTGTTTAGGGAATTGCTTAAAAAAGTTTGCCCCTAAGTGACGACTGCACCACCGGTTCCTCATGTCCGGCCAAGGAAAGGGCTCCTCGGGGTCTTCTTGAAGTTTTCTTATTGCCTTGATAATACCGGCGTGGCGATCATGGATTACGCACACACCAGGCCGAGTGGCTACAACTCCAGCCCTCACATGTCGGAGAAACCACAGCCAGCTCTCGTAATTCTCACTCTCCACAAATGCAATGGTCAGCGGCAATATTTGATTGTTACCGTCAACGCCTATGGCCGTCAGGATCTGCCCCTTGTATTTGCCTGTCAAGAAGGTCCCGTCAATTGAGATCACTGGCAGCATGTGCCTGAATGCTTCGATGCTAGCACCAAATGCAAACATTGCTCTCCGCAACACCGCATACCCTGGCGGACTTATGGACGGCTTCTCGTGGAGGGCGATGTACGTGCCCAGGTTCCTTTCCTGCAGGACATTAAGCATACGAGGAAGGTTGTCGTACGCCGCCTCGAAAGTGCCAAAACGTTTTTCCAACGCCTTTTGCTTGGCACGCCACGCCTTCGCGTAGCTAATCTTATACTTGAATTTATTCTCAATAGCTACCGCAATATGCGTGGCTGCCATGTCCTTCTTCTGCACTATCTCCCCATACATGAGATTGGCTATAAATCCGGACGTCAGGTTACGATGTCTCGCCAAGACAGTGTTTAGAATGCAGGAGTGCGGCTCAACCTTGGACACAATCCAATGAGTCTCATACTTAGGTTTATGGGCGTGCACCCGCCAAGGGCAACCAGTCTGCTCGCACTTCACAGTATACTGCTCCTGGCTTGATTTGACGACGCGAAATGTCCGCTGCATTGAAAGGGCCTAAAGCTTGATGGCATCCTGCAACGCTTCCTTGTCAGCAAATATAACATGCAACCGAACCTCTGTCTCATGGTACTCCCATTGTGATTCATGCTCATCATGTGCGGAAAGACCGTCCGCATTAAACCGGTTCCATTCCTTGGGGATAGGAACTTCATCCTCATCGGAACTGTCCTCGTCGTCGTCCTCTACAGCTTCCTCTTCATCTCATGCCCTCTCGTCATCAGAGTCCATCTGCTGCACAATGTACTCATTATACTCTCCTTCATCGGCTTGCCCAGTTGGCTCTCTATGGCTTGACGGCTGTAACTCTCCTTCATGTACCGCATCGGCTTCATGACGAGCAACTTCATCATGTCCGCCAACATGCGGCCCGCCCGAGCTGCTAGCACCTCCCACAACAACGGCTGTTGCACGAGCTTCCTCAGCTGCTTGTACTGAGCACGGTTGCACAAGCAGCACACACTCGTATCCACGACGCCGGCACCCTAGCACAAAGCCCTTCCATGTGGCAGAGCGCACCAATGTCTTCAACTCTCATATGATGTTCGTGGGAGACGGCTCCAAAGCCCTTGCACGACGACGCTGTACACCTCGGGGTTCAACGAAAAACTCCGGGTCAGCCAAAGCTGCACATCTCCCATTCGAGCATTCTCGTCATCCGGAAGTACGAGAGTGACTTGCGGAAAATCGCTCAAATCCACACCATTCGGACCTTCACGAATGGTTCCAGCTCCGTAATACACTCTCAATGTAGTGGACATTGATGATGTCGGCCTGCATATATATTTCAATTTTGCGACATGTCAAATAATATCACACAATACTAAACTTCCTATACCACAAACTTTGCTAAAATTTCTATACTACCATACTACAAATTGCATACCAAACATTTTCTACAATAATATTTCCATACTAACACGGTACTAATTATTCTACATCTATAATTTTTATTAACACCAACATTTCATATAAATAATAATGCAAATACAACATAATCCAAAAAAATACCTGAATCCAAATTGATGGAATAACTTCTTCCCCTCCTTCCTCCCTCACCTCCTCCTCTCCTCTTCTTCCCCTCCTTCCTCTCTTCTCCCCCTTGTTTCTTTTCCTTCTTCCTCTTCTCTGTGCGCTGAATGTGTTTGCTGAATGAGAGAAAAAGGTGGTTGGTAGTGGGAGCCAGCTGGGCAGGCCGCCTTAACCCCCCATGTCGCCAGCGACTTAAATTAAGTCGCTTAACGTGCAGGCGACAGCGCTGATTCGCCCAACGGTTCGCAGATTCTTTAAATGTCGCTTCCCGGGTGGGCGAAATGCTCTAGTCGCCCCCCCATTGGGCGACTGGAGGCTATTTTTATAAAAAAAATTTTCTGCGGTATATTTCTGTATTTCCGAATAAAAAAAGTTATCCGTACAAAAATTTCGTGTTCGGTGGCCCACGGGTGTATCGTTAGGCTTCATCTGTACGCCGGCGCCGCTCGGTTCTTGTTTCCTCTTGTTTTTTGTTAGGTATTTGTTCTTCACCCACGGCGACAGTACTCTGACGAGCTCCTGCTGCGGCCACCCATCCGGACGGCCAATGTCCTTTTCTCATGCCCCATCTGCAACGGCTCGCTCGACCGTGCTTCTGAATCATTGCCTTCCCCTCTCCGGCGCTTAACTGCCCCTCCGTGAGTCCACAGGGTGAGTTTCTCTTCTCCAAATCTACCCTTGCATGTATGCTCTTCAGAATCCCCATTTCATATGCTCGCAGCCCACTTAGATTTTGTTGACATGCACGGCTATTTGGAAAGTTTTGGGATGGAGAAGCACTGGAGCAGGGTGGGTTCTTCCCCTTTCTTGCCTAAATCAACCCATCAAACTTTGAAATTTATCCTTGCATGCATACTTTTCAGATTTCCCATCTCATGACCTTACCATCCATCTAGGTTTTATTGACATGCATTACTATTTGGGGGTTTTGAGGTGGAGCTGCAGGTTGAGACTGCTCGGTATTTGGCGTGGCACGGCGATCTCAGCGAGAGGCAGTGGCTCAGTGAGGCGGCGATCGCCAGCAGCAAGGTCACCGATCTTCTTGGTCTACTCCTCATCCTCCCTTCTCCTTCCTCTACAAATCCCTCTGTCTTTACACCCCTTCGTATTTTAATGCCTCCCCTCTATTTAAGTGCTCATTCAACAACACCGTTTGCTTTGAGGGTGTGCGACTGAAGCATAGCATAACTTGATTTCCAAATGTTCACAGAATTCTTGAAATTTGTCAATTGTAATTTGGGAACCGTTACCAGTGATTTTTGAGTAACCACATTTTTGAGAATGAACTTCTTGGCCGCTTTGGCAGTTATTTTAGTAACTAGCTCAACTTTAATCTATTTTGTGAACGTATTAATGGCTACAAAGAGGAACTCGAAGCCTCCCGGCGCTTTTGGGAAAGGTCCTAAATATCTGGTCCCCAGGTTGCAAAAGGCCAAGAAAGTGGGATCGTTTGAAGGGCTTTAGCGGGTTGATGTACTTGCTGACTATAAAATTGATAGTGTACACACTTGGTAACAAGTTCATTCACATTATAGAGGGCGGTTGGCCAGTAATATTCTTGTCAAAAGGCTTTACCGACCAGTGTTCTGTAGGAAGTATGTGCTCCACAGATTCCTCTATGGATTTCAGGTAGTAAATGAATGCCATCTCTTGAGATATCCATCTCATTAACACTCACTGGGTTCCTTTTTTTGTAAAGGACTTCAACCAGAGTGTAAGCTTTGGCCTTTTGAGCTGTATGATTAGCCTCTACGTCATCTTTAAGAATTTTGCCACGCTGAAGTATCATACATTGATATCGTACAACTATTATTAGAGTAAAGATAACCTACTTCTTGTGGGACGTCATTTGATGCTCTGACCAGTGGTGGCTCTTTTATCTACTCTAAGAAGACCCCCAATGGAACAGGAGATCTTGAGGAAGCCATTCAGGCTAATTGGTCAGCCAAGAAATTGTCTTTTTGGGGAATGCACTGGACCTCCAGACCATAGAAGTGCTTTTCAAGTTTTCTTTTGACAAGTAAGATGACATCGTGGTACTCAAGCATTGATACTCTTTCCTGACTTGATTCGCGACTAGTTGAAAATCACCTTTCACAAATAGACGATGAATCTCGAGCGCCTTGGCCACTTGGAGACCAGTACAGCACTTGGAGACCAGTAGCCAAGGTACTAAATACCGTTGGTAGTGCCTGCAATAGCATAGCAGGGTACAAACGCTACCAAGTCAAAGTAGCATTCGAAAATAGCAGATTGAAACTTTACAGTCGATATAGTGCTTGTCAGAGTGCTATCGCGACTGCTATTTGCAACCCAGTACTGGAACAATGTTCCAGTGCTACTGAAATTTGAAATATGTACAATTCATTAGACCAACGTGCAAATAGTTGAGAAGCCCTAGCCAAATTAGTTGTCTATGAGGTACTATCGGTTTGGGTGTCGCCATCATTCCCTCCTTACTCGATGGTTGTCGGTGACCATCCTCCATAGCTCTACCATGATTGTTGTGATACAGTTGCAATTTTATCGTGCTAGTAAATCATGATATATACATGACTAACTCAAAATTGTGAGTATTTTTTTTATATTCTGATATTGCAATATAGCGTCCACAATACCGTCCGCTACCCGCTATGCCAACTCCAATCCACTACAACCCTGCTATTTAGTACCTTAGGCGTACCTACCAGATACAAGAGTAGAGGTTCGTATTATTTCGAAGAGACTAAAATCGGAGCACTCGAGAGGTATCTCTTGAGTTCTTCAAAAGCTTAGATAGCCTCGTCCAACCACTTGAAACTTCCATGTCTCCGAAGAAGCTTAAAGAAAGGAAATCCTTTTTCGCCTAGTCGTGCACTGAAGCGACTAAGCACTACAATACAATATGTAAGCTTTTGAACTTCTTTTAGAGTAGTCAGAGGGCACATCTGATCGATGCCCGATAATTTTTAGGGTTAGCCTCGATAACTCTAGCCAAGACCATAAACTCGAGTAGTTTCCCTGAAGAAACTCCGCACACACATTTCTCAGATTCAATTTAAGGCAATGCCTTGTAACATTGTTGAAAGTTTATTTTAAGTCGAAGATATGCTCTTCTCTTTTTGAACTCGTTAATACTATATCATCGACATAAACTTCTAAGTTGCAGCCTATTTGAGAATGTAGTGTATTTTGCAAAAGCTGCTGGAATGTTGCACTAGTGTTTTTAGTCCAAATGGCATTTTTATATAGAAAAAGTGCCAAGCAGATTGATGAAGTATGTTTTCTCTTCATCTCCTTTACACATGCTGATATGGTGATACCCAGAGTATGCATGCAAAAAAAACTTAAAAAGTTCATAGCCAGAAGTAGAGTCTACAAGTTAATCAATTCGAGGAAGGGAAGATTATCCTTTGGACAAGCTTTATTAAGATCTGTAAAATCTACACCCATACGCCACTTGCCATTACTTTTTCTAACTATTATAGTATTAGCAAGCCACTTTGGGTGGTCGTCTTCGCAAATGAATCCAGTCTTAAGAAGCTTGTCGATTTCAGATCTAATTGCTTCTTTCCGATTGAATGCGAACCGCCGAAGCTTCTGCTTGATCGGTTTCTTGTCAGGTCAAAGAGCTAGTCTATGATCGATCACCTCCATGGGGATACAGATATGTTGGATGCTTGCCACACAAAGACATCTGCTTCCACCCAAAGAAAGGAGATGAGCGTGTTTTCCTATTTAGGATCGAATCCACACCAACCCGCATAGTCCTTGAAGGATCTTCTGGGTTGAGGGGTACATCCTTTATTTGATCGTTTGTCTTGGGAATCATCATTGGATGAGAATGCTTTTCCTGCGAGGGAGCTTTGGTAACATCTCTAGTTGGTAGTTCATCTACCAACTCTAGGGATCTCTGATCACAAGAAAGGGCCATTATTTTGTCACAGTGGACATTAATGGCCCCTTTTGGCCCTGACATTTTAAGGCATTGATAAGCATAATGCATTGCTATCATAAATTTATCTAAGGCCGGCCGGCCGAGAATCGCGTTATATGTAGTCTCGAAATCGACTACATCAAATGAGATTCTCTCCATTTGGAAATTGCTAGCATTTTCAAACGTGATTGGTTGAGATATCTAGCCAATTGGTTTGGCGGAAGAACCCATCCATGGAAGGAATAGTAGATTGGTTTGATTTTTGATCTGGGAACCTACATTTCATCTAAGGCTCCTATAAAGAGGATGTTCAAAGAACTTCCTCCATCGAACAAGACTTTATTGACTTTGCAATCATTAATAATAGGCTTGACAACAATAGGGAACCTAACTGGTCAAGTAGAAGGGGTTGGACAATCTTCCCTGTTGTAGGAAAGGACCATCTCTGACCACCAAGGATGCTCGACAATGGCAAGTGGTTCAACTAGATTCACTTCCTGTTCCAGTGCCTTCAATTGCCACCTCAATTCATAAGAGCGCCGCTGAAGATCATATCGATGGTGTGCTCTAGGTCTTGGAATGGCATGTCCTCATCTCCATCTTTGTCTTCCCGGTTACTTAGCTCACCTACCTCAGAAATTGAAGGGAAATGTCACTTACCCGAGTAGTAGTCTTCAAGCTTTCGTTGAAAGACATGACAGTTGCACATATTATGCCCTGCCTTCTGATGGAGTGGGCACCATTTCTTGCTTTTGCTAGACTCCTCGACTAGGACCTTCTTCTTGTCCTAGTCAAAATAGCCTTTACAATTCTTGGTAGAGATGGCAAGTACTTCTTTTGAATTGTTCAACTACGACTTCTTGTACTTGTTGTGTTTCTTGTCCTTCTTCTCTCGAGAAAAGTTTGAGGGAGCTTGTCTTCTCGATCAACCGCCCGGTTCCAGCCAACCGCCTCACTAGCGGTAGCATACCTATCAGCCATATCAAAAAGCTCAACTGTAGTTTGTGGAGGAGCAAGAGTGATATCTTCTGTAAACCGTCAATTTCGGACTCCCTGCTTGAAAGCTCACAACAAAAGAATCAGATATATCTGTAATTGAATTGCAAACATAACTAGTCAGTCATGGGCACTTACTCTTTGTCTTTGAGCAACCGAGTAATCCAATTGATTTCGTAGATCGATGGGGGGTGATTTCCACGCCTCTCCTCATGATCCGAAGGAGCTGTCTCCATATCAAAATGAAGACGCCGCCCATTTTGTTCTTGCGGTCGGAATAGGTGGTTATGCCGTCTGACCACTTGCAGGGACACTTCATTTTGGGTCCTATTGTTGTGCCCTCAAGAGAGGTTCACTGAGGATGTAAGGGTCTGGCTTTCCGACCTTTGCATTTGGTACCTTTTCGAGCAGTTGATAGTCGCTTAGATGATCTCTGACACACGACTTGCATGTAGATTGTACCATGGAGTTCCTGCAAGTTCAGGATCCGGGTTATCAAGAAGATCATGTGCAAGTTGCAGGTTTTGTACTGTTACCGAGTTATAATGGGGGCGGCTGGTTACATGCTAATTCTTATAGCATGTCCTCTGTTTTGCACTCGATAGGTACCATGCTGTCCGTTTTGCTCAGTACTTGACAGATCACTAGCATGGCAAAACTAGACAGCTTATTGATGTGTATCCTTTTCCACATACAAAACTAGACAGCTTGACGGATCCTTTTCAGTAGCATGGCAAATTCTCAGCAATGATCCATACCGATTTCTATATGTACATGGCATCTTTATATGCCGAAATCTGCTACTTATGACTCTTTACCAATTAATTGTGAAAGCAATGATTGTCGTTTCATAATGGAATAATAATCTCTTATACACTAATTTTGAGGGTATGAGGTCAGGGAAAGTTATCACTCTGATGCATAGTCTCAGGCTCCATTTTCTCCATTGATGACTGTCGTTTCATAAGCATGTATGTTTTTTTTTTTTGCAGGACGCTGTTGATTAGTTAAAAAAAGAGGCTTTTTCACTGAGGGGTGCGTTTTCTTGTGTGTAAATGTAAGTAGAGCTTTTGTTTCTTTCAGTACAAAAGTGTAATTAGGGCCAATAACTATTAGTTGTTATCCCTTTTTTGAGTATGTTACAAAGTAGAAACAAGGTACCACTTGACTTATTAATTAGTTGCAAGTGGTGTTATCAACATGATTTTTTGGATGCACGATACGCTCTTTTTCTTTCATGCTCGAGTGACTGTCGTTATAGTATACTCTTTTCCTTCATATTTGATTGTTCATATTGGTTTTACTTGTTCAGGATTTCTCTATGACGCCCTGAACTACATGTTTCCTGCTTATATATATGTATGGCGGTGCCGCCCCAGAAACAACTATGGACTTATGCTGGTAACACATCTCGCTTTTGTCACTGTATTGCACCTACTATCAGCTGCTATCATTTTACGTCAACTACAGACAAGGCCAACACCATCCTGCCCTATCGTGTGTGCTATAAATCTCAGCAGAGCTTCTCGTGTTGCACGTCCGGGCGCGGCGTAGCGCGCTTGCCTCTATCTGAAATTGGAATCATAGTTGTTTTTAGGGGCTCCTATCCAATCGTCAGCTCTGATGACAAACTTCATTGCTTCATCTGCAGCAACCCCCGCCGGTTCAACTCACCTTTAACTTAGCAGAGATTACAGGAGGATTACGACAATAACGAAGGACCGAGACAGAAGAAAGCTATTTGATCCAAGATTGAAACGCAGAGTTGATCCTTCGAAATCCGAAGGGTTTAGTAGGAAGTCTTTTTTGTATTTCTCTTCCATGTATGTATGATGCATTGCTTTGTCATGGAAGGCTGCACACAGCACACTCATGCCATAATCAACAAGCAGCCGCTTCGGAATCCTTTTCTCCTCACTGCCGTCTCCATCCAAAGAGATAAGATAAATCAAACAATGGGCGGAAATACCAGCCCCAAAATACCAGTGACCACGCATTCAATGATGAATTTGCAGGATAGAACGCTGGATTATCTCGAAGACTTGCGGCACTACAAATCAGAGGCCACCAACTTTGAACGATGCCCATGCATGCTCTTTTTTTATAGGTTTCATTCATCCTATGTCTTCATACCTGCTCGGATCAACATCACAATCCGGTTCTCATACTAGACAAGCTACCAAGCAAAGCTGAATATTACATTCAAGATGCTTACTTTTCTTAGCCTTTAAGGTTCTGTCTGAAACTGGCTAATGGTAAGATCAATGGTGGCGGGTTTACATAAAAATTTATAGCCGGTTTCAGATGGGACGGGGTGAGCATATGATTAAAAAATTTTGCTCGTCAAGTTCAAACAAATCAATCAAAAGGCTAAACAAAATACTTATAATATGGAGAATTCCATTGCGAGAGTTGTAGCCAATACACCTTGTAAGAAGCAGACTTATTTATGGTATTACACAATGAACATGCCATAACACGTTCGATAGCTATATCCACACCATGTTATTCTGCAAATCCTTGCACACTTCTTACCGCACACGGAAGATGAGACGTGCCTGAAATTAGTAGATTTTGATCCATCAATTCTCTAGAAAAAAAAATGACGAACAGAGAAGTTTTGAACGATCAATTCTCTAATTTCTAACAATGAATGATGAACGGTTCTATCTCATTAATAAGCAGTGCTACTCAAGGATACTGAGACAAACAAACGGCTTCCATGACAAATGGTATCATAAAACTAGTGTTAGTGCTATCACAAGGAGCAAAAGAGACACTATAGTTAGAACGGCTTATCTCATTAATAAGCAGTGCTACTTAAGGATACTTGGACAAACAAACGGCTTCCATGACAAATGGTTGGCATATTTCATATGGCAACATCACAAAGTTTATTAGAAGTTGATAGTGCAATCAAAAAACTTGTGTTAGTTCTATCACAAGGAGCAAAAGAGACATATAGTTATCTACGGCTTGTACGATTTAACAAAGGAAAAAGGAATAGACATGCTATGTTTTTTGAAACAAGAAACGGACATGATATTTGATGCAAATATCATGTCCGTTTCTTGTTTCAAAAAACGGGGCTTTTGTAGATTTGTCCCACATAAAAAAGTGCACTTTGTAGATTTGCCCTAGTTGTCTCAATGACATGTGGGTCCTAAACCCGCATGTCACCACTGGGGCAAATCTACAAAGCCACTCAAGAGTGGGGCAAATCTACAATTTTTCCTTTATTTGATCGGCATCCATGTCAAACATGCGTAAATCTTACCTTAGGCGCTTGCACCGCCCTCGGCAGGCTTGAACTCCTGGAGCTCCTTAAAGTCCATCCATAGCTTCTCCCAGACCTTAGCTTCATAGAGCTTCTTGGCATCCCCTTCCTTCACCTCAATCGTCAAATAGTATATCATGCCAGCGACAACTTGCTGCTTCACCTTCAAAACCTTCTCGAACTCCAGCTGAGCATTCTGCACAGGGCACCGCCAAGATTGTTAGTCCAATCCAAAACCTCTCTTGTCATGGGAGAACAGAACATTAGCACATCCTTAACACAAATACTAATCCAGCACGTCCAGGAGGAGCGCTGTAATTGGACCGTCTACCCGAATACCTCATGGTTCCCATCTAATTTCACAGATTTACATAATTTACGGAATCAATAGCCATTTTTTTCGCAAAAAAGGTCGAATTTGACTTGGATCGATTGTAAACTATCAAAGGATTTGTGATCAAAGCTGTGTCCATCGCACAATCTGGCTGTAGGACAGAGATACAGTTGGACCTTACGAGGGGGGACAATAGAGAGGGGTGGGTTGGGGAACTTACGGCCTTCTTGTTGTGCTCGGAGACGGCGAAGCGGGCGAGGTCGAGGACGTGGAGGTCGTTCTCGTGCCCCTCCGGCGCGTCATGGATGCCGCCCGGCATCGGCTCTCGTTCTTCCGCCATGGCCAACTCCTCTCCTGCGCTCTGGGTCTCCGTGCGAGTGGAAGATACGGCGAGGGCGTGCAGCGCGAGCAGGGCAGCCACCAAGCCGACGACTCGATATTTCCGCATCTCGATCGGGGCCGGGATTTTATAGCCTCGGCGGGGAGAGGAGCAGACGGGGAAGGATACGATCCGTTAACGATATTATTTATTGGGAATTTTGGCAGGGGTGGAATTGGATGCACCGTTTATGTTAGTTTTTAACAAGTCAGAAATTAATATAAACTAGTTGTGTCCGTCTGTTGCTCGTGGCCGTAACTAGGCAGCCCTCGACCATCGCTCGTGGTCAGAAGCCCTCGACCATCGCTCATGGTGATAAATCAGAAACCCTCGACCATTGCTCGTGGTCGTAAGTCAGAAGCCCTCAACCATCGAGTGTGGTCGTAAGTCGGGGCCGTCGACCATCGGCAGTGGTCGTAACTGAGCAACCCTCAACCATAGCCAGTGGTCGTTTATCGGAAGGCCTCGACCATTGCCAGTGGTCGTAAGTGGGCAGTTATCCACCATCGCGCGTGGTTGTAAGTCAGAAGCCGTCGATCATCGAGCGTGGTCATAAGTCAGAAGCCCTAGACCATTGCCAGTGGTCGTAAGTCAGAGGCCCTGGACCATCACCAATGGTCATAAGTCCGAGGCCCTAGACCATGACCAATGGTCGTAAGTCAGAGGCCCTGGACCATCGCGCTGGTTATAAGTGGGCAGCCCTCGACCATCGTGTGGTCATAATTCGAAAGCCCACGACCATCGCACGTGGTCGTAAGTCGGAAGCCCTCGACCATCGCGCGTGGCCATAAATCAGAAGCCCTCGATCATCACGCGTGGTCGTAAGTGGGTAGCCCTCAACCACCGCGCGTGGTCGTAAGTGGGCAGTCCTCGACCATCGCCCGTCCTCATAAGTCGGAAGCCGTCGATCATCGCTCATGCTCGTAAGTCAGAAGCTGTCAACCATCGCTCGTGCTCGTAAGTGTGCTGCTGTCGACCATCGCCCGTGGTCGTAAGTGGGCAGCCCTTGACCATCGTCGGCCATCGAGCATGGTCATAAGCTAGAAGCTCTAGACCATCACCAGTAGTCGTAAGTCAGAGGCCCTCAACCACCGCGCTACTCGTAAGTGGGCAGCCCTCGACCATCGCGCGTGGTCGTATGTCAGAAGCCCTCGACCATCGCCAGCGGTCGTATGTGGGCAGCCCTCGACCATCGCGTGTGGTCATAAATTGGTAGTTCTCGACCATCGCCGGTGGTCATAAGTTGAAGGCCCTCGAGCATCGCTGGTTGTCATAAGTGGGCAACCCTCGACCATCGCGCCTGGTCGTAAGTGGGTAGCCCTCGACCATCGCGTGTGGTCGTAAGTGGGCAGCCCTCGACCATCGCGCATGGTCGTAAGTCGACAGCCCTCGACCATCGCTCGTGCTCATAAGTCGGAAGCCGTTGACCATCTCCCGTGCTTGTAAGTCAGAAGCCATCGACCATCGCCCATGCTCGTAAGTCGGAAGCCATTGACCATCGTGTGTTGTCGTAAGTGGGCAGCCCTCGACCATCGCGCGTGGTCGTAAGTCAGAAGGCCTCGACCAGCGCCCGTGATCATAAGTGGGCAGCCCTCAACCATCGCTCGTGGTCGTAAGTGGGCAGCCCTCGACCATCGTCCATGGTCGGAAGTCAAAATTCTTTGGCTACGACTTACGACTATCGCTCGTGGTCATAAGTCGAAGGCCATAGTCGTAGAGTGTTTTAGCACCGCGGTCGAAGGACATGCTCCTAGAGTATTGTAGCCTAATGGTCAGACATACTTGTGTAGTCCTGTAGCATGATGGTCGGTGGCCTTACTCGTGAAGTAGTGTAGCCTGATGGTCAGTGGCTATACTCGTGGAGCACTGTAGTCTGATGGTCGGAGGCCGTACTTGTGGAGGACTGTAGCTTCATAGTCGGAGAGAGCACTCAGAGGAGTACTCTAGCATATGGTCAGGGGTCGTGCTCGTAGATTACTATAGCCTGATGGTCGAGGGCCATGCTTGTACAGTAGTGTAGCCTGATGGTCGAGGCCATACTCATGGAGCATTGTAGCTTGATGGTCAAAGGCCATAAGCGTGGAGTGCTGTAGCTTCATAGTCAGAGAGAGCATTCGAAGGATTACTCTAGCATATGGTCGAGAGCCATACTCGTAGATTACTGTATCCTCAAGGTTGCAGACTTCCGAGTATGAACAACAGACCTTCAAGCATCACGAGTGGTCGGTGACATCTATCTTCCAGAAGCGGTCGGAGACGTTTGTCTTCAAGAAGCGATCGGAAGCACCAGATGTCGGCTTTGCCATTGCGGATGTCCATACTTCACTAAAAATGTTCAAGACTTATCTCCACCACCTCCGCAAGCGTGAAGTGGAACGTCGGGCCCCCACTGCACGGTGGCTGCCCCATCCTGCCCCTCTCCTTGGACTCCGACCATCGCTCCTTTACCGGTGGTGCTGCGACTATGAGGGGGAAGGTTAAGACACTGTCTTCTTAGCGGATCAAACAACAAAGAAGCCAACGAGCTCACAAGGTAGGCAAAAGCGTACTGACCTGAAGGCATGGACGTCGTCACCCACAAATGCACCGTCGACATCGTCCATGTTGGCGAGTGCAGCCCCGGGCGACTGGACGCCATAGTCTGTGTCGAAGTCAGGTTCTGCGGCATCAGTGCCCATAGCATTGGGGGATGTTACAGCCTTTACGACTACTCCTAGGACCTTACAACCACCTTGTAGCCGCTACGACCACCTCCTGCAGCCGTACGACCATGTTGAAGAGGCTACGACTACCTCTTGTGTCTTATGACTGCTCTGCTGGTTCACCGACCACCATGACAGTTGTTACGACCACATTGTGACCCCTCTGATCACTCATCGCTGCTCCAACCATGTAGTTATAAACTTCAGCTAAAGTTACGACCACGTTCACTGCCTCTGCGCTGCACTTCCTTCGACCACGGTCGATCACCGTAGTCATAGCTCCTTACGACCACGCAGTGATTTTGTCGACCACTGTTGTCGTAACCCTTACGACCACATCTTCCTGCTGCGTGATCATGATCATAACTCCTTTACGACCACGTCTTCAGCACCAGTGGACACCTCCGCTCTCTTTGCCGTCGTGGTCGTAACTCCGTTTATGACCATGTTCTCTACTCTGTGACCGTGGTCGTAACTCCTTTACGACCACGTCTGCTGCTCTGCGGACACCTCCACTCGATTGCCGTGGTCGTAACTCCTTTACGACCATGTCTACAATCCTCTGCTTGTCGTGGTCATAAGTCGTTTACGACAACGTTTGAGAACACACGATGAACTCAATACTTTTCTCCGAAGCCAAACCACTCCTTCTTTTCTTTATTTCTTTCTCTCGATTACACCAATTGATACGATCACGCCGATCACCACCACTGCGATCACACCGGTCGCTTCTCTCTTCTGCGATCACACTGATCGCTTCTAACCACACCGGTTGCCTCTCTCTTCTGCAATCACACCGATAGCCAAGACCACACCGGTCGCCCTGCTCTGTGATCACGCTGACCGCCTGCGACCACGCCAGTTGCCCTCTACTCTGCGGTCACACCGACCGCCTGTGACCACGCCGGTCGCCCCTCTCCTTCGCAGTCACGCTGATCGCCTGTGACCACGCTAGTTGCCGACTACTCTGCACCTCCTCTGCGACTACATCATCTCAACTCGGTGCTTCCTCCTCTTGATACAATACTCTGCTTTTATACCCTGCTCTTCAACTATATCTCGGAGACAGCTATGACTCTGAGACGGACTCAAACACGACTTACGACTATGACAAACTGACCACGATCATGACTTAAACTGACTTGCACACTGCAAACTCGAATACGACTTATGACTTTGACTTCTAAACTGAAAACAAGATTACAAACTCTAACAAGGCACGTAGTCGTCAAGAAGACATAGCAACGGTCGCGCTCTCGGACCATAAGCTCGATGTGGTTCAGGGAGGCGGCCCCGCTGTCGCTAGAAAAGGGCGAGGTAGGGGAGTTGGAGGAAGGGGTCCGTTCGCCCATCCCCGTCCATGGCGCGGCCACATCCCATCCTTCTCGTCCATGACATTGCCGGATCTAGTTGTCCCTAGCCACGGCGAGGAAGAGATGTGGTGGGAGGAGGCGGGGTGAATCCATTCGTCCCCGTCCATGACACCGATGTATCCTGCCCTCCCAGTCCACGGCTGGGTCCCGAAAGGCATTGCAGACGTAGCACATCTGCTGGATTTGGTGCTCCCGGAGAGCATTGATGTAGTCCGGGTCGAAGCTGTCAAGCACAACGATCTCCTCTTCCAGCTTGTCCTCTAGCGCCTTGGCCACCGACAGCACCTGCTTCTCCATCATCTGCAATCGCTAGGACATGCCGCGTCCATGAGAGAGAGGGGGGAGTGGGGGAAGCGAGCGAAGCAGCAAGAGCGGCGTGAAGTGGGAAGGAGAAGGGTGGGTTACCTAGCTGACGATGGACTCATCCATGGCGGTGGCAGGAGGAGAGGTCGAGATCAAAGTGGAGATTGGGGGGGGAGAGAGGCTGAGATCGGAGTGGCAATCGGGGAGGAGATGCTCAAGTAGCGCGAGGAAGGATGAAGCTTGGCAAAATGCACGAGGTGGGGAAAGTGGAGGGGAGGGGTGGTTAGATCGTGAGAGAGACAGGAGGGAGAGAGATGGATGGCTGCAAAGAGAAGAGAGAAGAACACACCGACGACCACCAACTCGTGCTTTTAAGGAGTAGAGATAATTATTTTTTTAAATTACTTTTCTATTTTTTTCGTTTTTGTCTTGCACTCTGAGGATAAGATAGGGTTCCATCTTATTCCTCTCACTTATAGTCACATATCTCTCACTCAATTTTTTTTCGTCACTCACTTCTTTTTATAGACCGCTTATTTTAGCTACTATTATTTATTTCAGTCAGAAGATATCAGCTACTAATATAAACAGCCCTACACGTCATTACAGGGTTAATAGTATTCGCAGCTAGTGACGCTAGTGGTAGCTTAAGATAGATTTATTTTCATACCAATCCCAACGCATTGCAATCTGATGAAACACAGCAATGGCTGCTAGTACAGAATTTCATGGGAAGTAAAGTAGTTCGTCGTATTGAAATACAGGATGCCGACCTTTATGAGAGCTCGAAGCGCCGCATTGGTGTGCAATACTCTAACGAGATCCGACTTTAGCAGGTATGCCCCGTTTGGCAGAGTTTTAGCTCTAGAAAATCTGTAGATTTCCTAGAGCTGGTCATCTGTAGCTCTAGGAAATCCTGGATCTAGAGTTGCAGGTATGTTAAGTGTATTTACATGACTCATTTCATTTATATTATATATTAAATAAAAATATTTAAATCACTTTAATTTAGTCAACAAACTACAGTCCAGCATAGATCTCAGAGCTAGAGATATGCCAAACGGGGCCTTAGATAAGAGAAAAAGTACTGAACGCTGTACCGTTTGCAAGTCTTTCAATGGGACAACATCCTATGGTCCCATCCTAAATCCCCTCCTCCGCATGCATAAAGGCCCCTCCTCTCTTTTCTCTGTGAACCCAAAATTCTCGCCGCTCCCTTTTGTTCTCCCTCTCTTATTGCCACCGTCATCCCCACTCTCTTCCACCGCACGGATCCGATAGCCTAGAGAGGCACCGCCGTTGGATTTGGCATCGGAGGAGGGAAATCTACCTTCCCACTATGGGTTCACCCTTTCCCTAGGCATAGAAGGAGGTCGAGGGGAGACGGTGACCCGGTGGTGGGCGGCGACGGGGGCGATGGGCAGGATAAGAGGGCGATGGGTGGAGTCAAAGGGCAGTGGCAGTGGTGGCTGTGGCAGTTAGGTTGGATGGGGTGGCATGGCACGGCAGGGAGGGGTCGGGGGGCTCGCGACGAGGCAGCGATGGTGCCGCCGGCCATGGATGGTGGTGGAGGGGGCGGGGGCGACGGAGGAGGCACGCACAGCTGCCCAGGGCGACACGGCGACAGCGGTCGGTAACGAGATACCACCCTATACCATTGAAAGTGCTCCAACAGTATGTCGTTCGCTAGTTGCTCTCTTTAGATAAATGCCACAAAATTCCAAACTTTTCTCTCTTTTTTTGCCAACATGTGGTTCATCACTTTTTTCACCAAAATCAGTTGCCACAATTTAGGCAAATTTTGCTGAGAACTAGTGTTAGTGGCAGACTTGGGATCAAAATTTAGCGGGGGACTAATGGGACTTGCTCACCGGTTTACCGAATGCTAAGTTGCCGGCCTGCGATAGCCTACCGCATTGTAGGTGGGTCCACCCCTGCCTACGAGCACAGAAGAACAGGTTGTCCATGTGACCTTTATCGCCGTTAGCTTCTGGGATTGCTGCTAGCAACTACCCTTGTCAAACCTTGGAGCGTGATCAGACGCTGGATCGCGAAACAACGGCATGGATGGAAAGTAGACAAGCAAAAATAGTAAAGGAAGCCAGCCTACTTCAACTTGATTTGTTAAGTTGGGCTGGCTGAGGAAGATTCAGCCACGCGCGCATGTGGCCCACTAGATGGGATCCCATCCTACGGCTCTTAGAGCTTGCGGGATGCAACAGAGAGCTCGAGTTTAGTACCGCACCTGAGTTTAGTGCCCACCACAAGGCGTTGCTGTTGGGGAGGGACGGCCGACGGTAGGGGCGCCAGCCCTACCTGATCCCCCGGTGGATCCGTGTTTGACTAGCGTCTATGACAAGTGGGACATTATGATATAAAAATTTGACAGGTCACAACCATGACAGTAAAGAAAATAATGGATATAAATAATCAAATTTGTCAAATCAAGGAAAAAGATATAGCCCTTGTTATTTTTCAGTAGTACATACTGCACAATTTCATTTATATCGACAAAAATCGCACGTGAGTTTCTGTTATTCTGTAATCTCTTGCACTAACAATCGAAAAGTCATAAGTCACAGTTAAAAACCATAAATCCCAATAAAAAAACAGATCCATTGCGAAGTCACAATCATGACTGTAAACAAAATAATGGACACAAATAATCAAATTTGTCAAATCAAGGAATTAAATGGGACATTATGATATAAAAATGTCACAGGTCACAACCATGACTGCAGACAAAATAATGGCCTATGGTGTCAAGATCGTTGGAGGGTCAAATCAAGGAAATAAATATAGCGAAGTTAAAAGGTCCCAATTTGGACACGTAATGATGCGTGCGTGTACCTGTTGATGGACACATTGTTTTTCTGTCCAGAAGATTTGCTTGGCATTGAAACAATGGAAGCTTAGTCGCTAATGCACTGTCAAGCATGTGATCGTTGGCATCAAAAGTTTAGAACCTTGACGGCTTGATTGAATCGTAAGGATGACAAACCACATAGCCTGTGCCTTGTGGACATTGTTTCATTGTTTGGATACGGATCTAGAGAAAAACGACGCTACCTTCAGCCTTCATGTCCAAGAACTGCCCGAGTATTTTCCCATCCAAGATGTGATAATTTCGCGCTTACAGCTCCTATTCACGTCATGACATCTTTTATTGTGCCAACGAACTAGGTTTCTTTTAAGTCAAAAACTGACGGCTTTTGGCTTTTGTTACAGTACCTAATTTTTAAATGGGGTATTTTCTCAAGGCGGGATCTATAAGTTAAACGATCTATACGTTAAAAGCCCAACATCTGTACCAGTCAAAATCACAAGTGAGTATCTGTCTCTCCGTAATCTGTACCGTAAACAGCCAAAATTCAAAAATTTCAGTCAAAAACCATAAACCGCAGCCGAAAAGAACATGCTCTAATACTAGTAGATATCACTACTTGTGTGCGTACTTTCTTTGACTTGTCATAGTAAAAGGTCCACCAGATAGCTTGTGTTATACCTCATGAAACATGATGAACGATATCATTGTTCCTTTTTATTATTGGAGGGCACGATATTACTGTTGAACGACTGAACGAGCATCGGCGATTCGGCGGTGTATGTAGATATACATGCAAATATGCAATGGACCCTGTAACCCCCCGTTTTCAGGGGCACGTACGGACACGGCATTCCGTAACTATTCACGTATAAACAGTTATGGAGTGTCGCGCAAGAGTATACCATTGCATGCTTACAACAAAAGTCCAGCATATATTTCACATAAGGATTAACATCCATTTTTCGACAGCGGGGCGTGCAAGCCCAAAATATACTTACATCACAAAAACTCCAGAATCCGCTTGAGCGCGGCGAAGACCTAAAGCCACGGGTCCTCGTTGAAGAAGCGATCCTCAGGGGCAACCTTGACGGGGAAACCTTCATCTTTGTCTTGATCCTCTAAAGAGTGGATTAAGCAAGCCGTGAGCCAAACAACCGGCTCAGCAAGTCCCAAAGGGACTCTAACTTACTACATGCATGGATTAACAAAGGAAGGGAGTATATTTGGTTTATTAACTTTGAGTGGATGCAATTTTATTTGCAAACATTTTGATAAAACGGACCCAAAACTACTCCTTAAAATCTCAGGGGGTTTTCACGAAAGTTTAATTAACCAACTAAGTCAAATTAAAGCATGTACAAAACTATTTAAGCTTCGCTGCTGGAATCACCCAAGTGACACAGCTCCATTAACCGGGAGCACGGCGTATTCGAATACCATTTATTTAACTCTGCAGAGTTTGCTCAGCTTTACCCACACGATCCCTTAACTCCCGCGACAGAGTTAAGAAAGCCAGGTCGTTTCACTGCTCAACTCTTTATATAGGCTCTACCCGGTAGAATCCACTCGGGTCTGGCTCACACACACACACACCCACAAACAGAGAAAACAAACGTCCGCTTCGAGTGAACTCTACCGTTGTTAGGCACCCGCAGCACGGCCTGCCTAACCTCACTGCTAATCCTCCTCCTCCGCCACACCTGTAGAGTTTCAATTGAGTTGAGCAGCTACTAGACCAGTGTTGACAAGTCAACTCCTGTGGTTGAGCGATCACTATGACATTTGCTCAGCGTAAGGGTTTTAGTCCTTATATTTCCACATGGTCCGCAACCTCGCCAGGCCTGCGACCCAACCTAGGGTAAGCGGTGGGCGTAGACCGTCTCGCGGTTTCCCACTCACCCTTACCCTACTCCAAACCTAGGGTAACAAGATGGGCAAAGACCGTCTCGCGGCTCTTCCCCAACCCTTACCCTACCTTGTGCACGCCGGCACTCTCCGCTCTAAGGTACGGTGTCCCATACCACCCTACCTTAGAGTCGGGTTTTCCAAGTTCTATTGGCCCACAGCCACAACCTTATTAGTGTAACACTTTGCATGAT
This sequence comes from Dendrocalamus latiflorus, assembly GCA_017311315.1. NCBI lineage: Eukaryota > Viridiplantae > Streptophyta > Magnoliopsida > Poales > Poaceae > Dendrocalamus > Dendrocalamus latiflorus. Next base: position 13,339,277 of record CM029663.1, read on the forward strand.
AATAATAACCTACAGTTATCTAGATTATCAAGTAATTATTTCTAGGGTTACAAAGGCATGGCTACAAGTTTAACAGGGCATTTAACAGTGGTAGGTTTAGCTACATAACAAGTCATTCTAAACATTTTATTTTATTTTCGAACTAACATTTCAGAACTAGCATAATGCAAATAGCATAATATCATAATTAAATATCACGGGTTACAACATGATCAAAGGATTTGGGACTTGCCGACAATCCGGATGATCTCAGCTAGCTCGAACGAAGAAACACCTGGATCCTGAGCCTGCACTTGAACTTCCGGGATCTTCGAACAAGTGCAAACACGTAAAAATAAATAAGTCCAGCTTGAGACTAATCAAGCGAGGGAAAATAAACTAATTAAAAAGGAGTAAAATGCATAAATCCTTCAAATTGGAATTTTAGAAATTTAACTGGGATGAATTTAGGGAAATGGAGGTCAAAAATGGGTCCAGGATATTATTTGGAGCAAAGTGGTGAAATTTGGGAATTTTTGGGATTTTCTGTGATTTTCTAGGATTTATTTAGATTTTCTGGGATTTTAGAAAAGATTAAACCTCTGGAAAATCGGTTTAAATAGTGATGGGCCGGCCCGAGCTACAGTGCAGCCCGGCGGGAAATTCTCCCGCGCGGTCGAGCGGCCCACGCGCGCTCGCGCTCTCGGCTCGGTGGAGCAGGCCGAGAGGCCGCGGCCCATCCGTGCACCACGCTCACCCGAGGCGGATGGAGGGCGCGTGGCAGGGGCGGACGGTAGGGATGCGGTGGGTGCGGACGGTTCAGATCAAGGCGGGAAAAGGAAATCGGATGGCTGTGGTGCGGGGGAGAGGGCGAAACGGTACGGGGTGATCCGACGGACGCGGTTAAATGGCAACGGGAGAGATGGATGGTGGAGGGGAGGCCACGTCGTCGTCGTCTTCCTCTCGCTACACGCGCGCAACAGAGGGGCAGGGGTGGCGGAGCTGCTGCGCTCCGGCGACGGCGATGGGCCCCGATGGCCAGGGAGGACTCCATTCGGTGCTACTCGACACGGGGAACCCATTTTTGAGGGTTGGGAGGCCGAGGAAACAGTGGGAGGGGCTGGAGACAGAAGGGGGTGTTTCGGGCTCCATGGAGGCGCATGAGCTCGCCGACGGCGATCCATTCAATTGGGTGGCAATTTCACGGACACGGGACCTTGGGGCTTACAATGGCAGTGGAGGACTCGGTTGGCGAGCTTCCAAACGAGCTGGCCACGGTGAGGTGTTCGAGGTCGGCGGCGAGCTACGGTGCCGGAACTCCACGCGTGTCCTCCTGGCCGGGAATGTTCACCAAAAGAATCAGTAGGTTGTGGAGGTACTCTGAGCCAAATTAATTGAGAAATGGAGGAAGAGAGGAGGAGATCGACTTCACGGGGTCGCCGGCGCAGGGGAAGACGGTGGCGGTGCTCCAGGCAACGTGGGCTCAATTAGTTGCTCTGGGAGGGTCCTTGGAGTGATAGGAAGTGGTGGGGAAGCTCTGGAAGCAAAAGGGAAAGGGAGGAGGCCGGGGGAGGTTTTATACCCAAGCGGGGGAGGCGGAGCCTTAGGGGAGAAGGAACGGGCGAGGCTCCGGGGTCGACAGGAGGACAGGGGAGTTGGTGGCGCATCGCCTCCGCGAGATGGGCGTGACAGAGCACTGCCGGATGTCAGTGCGAGCGACGGGAGCAGGTGAGGTCGGGCGAGGGCGGAGACGCGTCCGCGCGCGGGAGAGGGAGGCGCGGAGACTGCCAGGTGGGGCCGTAGCAGAGGCGGGGCGACGTGGCGCGAGGACGACCACTGCTTCGGACCGGATGACGGCAGGGTGACGTGGGCGGAGGTCAATCCACGGGCGCGAGGGCGCAAAGGCGGTGCGGCCGTGGGCGCAGCGCGCACGCGCGTGCGAGGGAGGAGGCGGGGAGAAGGGCGGCGCCTGCGAGAGGGGAAACCGGGAGGCGCCTGGGGAGGGGAGAGGCGGAAGGGGGAGGCGGCGCCAACGGAGGAGGGGGAGGTGCCTGCGGGAGGGGAAACTGGGCGGCGGGGAAAGCGGGAAGAGAGGGTGGCGCCAGCGGAGAGGGAGAGCTGGGGAGGCGCCAGGGAGCGGGAGAAACGGGAAGGGGGCGGGGCGCCGGAGGAGAAAAGGAGGCGCCCGGCCCAGAAAATAAAGCGGCCGAGGGGAGGACTTTCCAAAAAGGGAAAGTTCTCAGAATTCACTCAAAAATCCAGCAAAAATAAAGGAAATTTTTTGTTTGAATTTTTGGGGTTTTTCAACCTACCCCCCTTAAAAGAATCTCGACCCCGAGATTAACTTGGTCCAGGGAGTAAGTTGGGGAAATCCCGCTGCAAGTCTGACTCTCTTTCCCAAGTGGACTCATCCGCTGTGTGATTCTTCCACTGTACTCTGCAAAATCTGACATTCTTGCTTCTGAGCTGCCTTTCCGATGTCTCGAGTATTTGTAGTAGTTCTTCAGCATACGTGCAGTCATCCTGCGATTCAATATCTGTCATTGGTACTTCATCTGTCGGCTGACGTAGACACTTTCCGAAGTTGTGATACGTGGAACACATTGTGGATTCTTGATAAGTTGGGCGGGAGCTGCACTAGATAAGCTACTTCCCCAACTCTTCCGATTATTTGAAACGGTCCCACATATCTTGGTGCTAATTTGCCTTTTACTTGGAACCTCTTGACTATCTTGAATGGGGTAACCTTGATATAGACGAAATCTCCGACTTCAAAGCTCAAGCCTTTCCTGCGGTTATCTGCATAGCTCTTCTGACAGTCTTGTGCCATCTTGAGCCTGTCTTTAACAATTCTGACATGTGCTTCTGCATCTTGAGCAATCTGAGGACCAATCAGTTGTCGTTCACCTGTTTCTGACCAATTCAGTGGGGTCCTGCATTTTCTGCCATAAAGTGCTTCAAATGGGGCCATTTGAATGCTAGCTTGGTAACTATTGTTATATGAGAACTGAGCAAACGGGAGGCAAGTATTCCACGCTGCTCCATACACAATAGCACAAACTCTTAGCATGTCTTCCAAGATCTGGTTTGTTCTCTCTGTCTGCCCATCTGTCTGAGGGTGATATGCTGAACTGAAGTTCAAGTCGGTGCTCATAGCTTCATGCAATTTCTCTTAAAACTTGGATGTAAATTGTGCTCCTCTATCTGACACAATCTTCTTCGGGACTCCATGGAGTGTCACGATCCTTGTCAAATACAATTCGACAAGTTTATCCTTCCCATAGGTTTGCTTGATCGGGAGAAAATGAGCCACCTTGGTCAATCTATCAACAATGACCCAGATAGCATCATATCCCTCACGGGTTTTGGGAAAGTCTAGTAATGAAATACATGCCGATACTATCTCATTTCCATTCGGGAATTGACATAGGCTGCAACAATCCCGATGGTTTCTGGTGGTCTATCTTGATCTGCTGACAAACATCACATTTAGCTACATATTCTGCCACTTCTTTCTTCATCAGGTTCCACCAACACTTCTTCTTCAGGTCTTGGTACATCTTGGTACCTCCTGGATAAATTGAGAATTGAGAGGAGTGAGCCTCAGGTAGGATCAAGTCTCTCAACTCCTTCTTGTTGGGTATGCAATAGCGACCACGGAAAGTAAGGATTCCATGTTCATCTATCGCATACTCTGATGACTCTTCTTCTTGAATTTTCTTTTTCAGTTTTTGAATCTCTTCATCTTCATCCTATGCTGCCTTAATCTGATCTGTCAGTAATGGTTAAAGCTCTAATGCTGCCATACTGCCTTGTTTAGTGATCACCAAATTCAGTTGTAGAATGTCTCTTTGCAACTCTGGTGGGTACTCTGACCTGCTGACTTTGCTTGGACGAGCCTTGCGGCTAAGGGCATCGGCAACTACACTGGCCTTGCCTGGGTGATATTGAAGCTCAATGTCATAGTCTTTTATCAGCTCTAGCCATCTTCGTTGTCTCATGTTTAACTCTGGCTGTGTGAACAAATACTTCAAGCTCTTGTGGTCGGAGGGCATTTTGCAATGATTCCCTAATAGGTAGTGCCTCCAAATTTTAAGTGCAGGCACCACAGCTGCTAGTCGTCAGTCGGGTAATTCTCCTCATACGGGTTCAGTTATCTGGATACATAGTCAACAACTTTTCCGTCTTGCTTGAGCACACATCTCAATCCTTGCTTTGAAGTATTGCAATAAAATTGGAACTCTTTCTCAGGATTGGGCAAAATCAAGACTGATGTCGTTGTCAATTTGGTCTTCAGCAACTGAAAACTCTCTTCACAAGCATCTGTCCATGTGAATGGCCTGTCTTTCTTCATCAGTTGGGTGAGTGGATGAGAAATCTTCGAGAACCCTTCTATGAATTGGCGATAATAGCCCGCCAATCCAAGAAAGCTTCTCACTTCCGTTACGGTCTTGGGCTGCTTCCGTTCCATGACAGCGGTAATCTTTTCTGATTCAATCTTGACTCCATCTTTTGATATAGTGTGACCCAAGAAAGCAACTTCTTCCAGCTAAAAGCTGTATTTGTCGAACTTTGCATACAATTGATGCTCTCTCAATCTTGTCAATGCCATGTGCAGATGCTATTTGTGCTCTTCTTCATTCTTAGAATAAATCAAAATATCATCAATTAAGACTATCACGAATCGGTCCAGTTGGTTCATGTGCACCAGATTCATGAGATTCATGAAATAAGCTGGCGCATTGGTTAAACCAAAGGGCACGACCGTGAACTCATATAATCCATATCTGGTGATGAAGGCTGTCTTCTCTTGATCTTGCTCTCGGATCTTAAGCTGATGATAACCCGAGCGCAAGTCGATTTTGGAGAATACTTTGGCACACTTGAGCTGATCAAACAGGTCATCAATTCTGGGCAATGGGTACTTGTTTTTGATGGTGACAGCATTCAGGCCTCTTTAGTCAACACACATTCTTAATTCTCCATTCTTCTTCTTTACAAACAAAACTGGAGCCGACCAAGGTGAAACACTTGGTCGTATGAATTCCTTTTCTTGTAATTCATCCAACTGTCTCTTTAGCTCTTTCAACTCACTGGCTGACATTCTGTACTGGTGCTTGGCAATTGGCTTGGTGCCTGGAATCAACTCTTTGGCAAGTTCTACTTGTCTGTCAGGGTCTGGTCGGCAGTTCTTCCGGAAACACATCAGGGTACTCTTGCACTACTGGCACTTGATCTGGTGTAACTGCTAGCATGTTGATCATGCGCTTTCATGCATCCTTCAATACTTCTTTCTCTTCTCTCTTTTTTTCCTACCACTTTCTGACCTTCAAGGGTTACCAATGATACTGTTTTGATCTCACAATCTACCTTGTCTTTGTTCTGGGTTAGCCAGTTCATGCCCAAAATGGCATCTAACCCTTGCACATTCGGCTGCAGCAAATCTGGTTTAACTTCCTCTAGATTAACTTTGACTCCTCTCACTTGTACCTGTATATCATCATTAGGTATATGCTACAGATTCACACTTAGCTGAATTATGCAATACCAGGGCTACATATATATCTGGGTCTGTTAGGATTAATTTCATTGCAACACGAACTTCTTATCCATTACACTTTACACAGACAGTCTTCATACACCTTCATAATTTTGCCACAAGCCATAGTTAAAGTAATTTACATACAAGCTATTCAGTTCTAGCTTACAAAAGGATAACCAAAAGTACATCATCTCATTTCTTGTTCTGCATAGCTCATATTTTCTTGACTGTCTGCTTTGCCTTTCTTCTCTATGGCATTCCTCCAAGTAGATCTGTTTCTTCCTCTGTTCTGGTCTTCTTAGGGTAGGATTCTTCTTCTTCTATCGGTGGCTGGCGTAATGTTGTGGTCTGCCTCTTTGCTTGCTTTCTAGCTTCTTCCTTGGGTAAGGACCTCAGTGGGCATTGGTGACGATAATGCCCATCCTGTTCGCAGTGAAAACAGGCTGTTGGTGTCAATGGTGAAGGCCTCTTTCGTTTCATAATCTTCACGTATCCTGGTATCTCTTCTATCTGGAGAGCTTGATCGACCAGGCTTAATAGGCTTGGAAACTTCATAGCTTGAAGGCGTTGTCTCATATTGGGTCGGAGACCTTTCATAAAGTACTCCATCCTTTTAGCTTCAGTGTTAGTTTCCTCTTGAGCAAATTGGGATAACTGATGAAATTGTTGTAGATATGCTGTGATGGAGTTCTCTCCTTGCTGAAGATCAAGAAAATCCTGATATTTTTCAGTGATAACTCTAGGAGAAATGCAGGCTTGACGGAATCTCTTCACAAAGTCTTCCCAGGTAATGTCTTCTTTATTTGGGTGTATCCACTCGATAGCATTCCACCAAGTGATTACAGGCTCTGACAGCTGATATGTGGCAAAAAGAACTTTCTCCTTATTTGTGCATCGTATGGTATTCATTCTTCTTTCAATATCCTGTAACCAGTTATCTGCATTCAGTGGTTCTGTTGCTGAGGGAAATTTTGGTGGTTGAGTTTGTAGGAAGGCTGTAAACTTCAATGCGGTTACACCTGATGCCAACATTGATTCTTCGGGTGACACCTTGACAATGAACTGTGGCAGTGATTCTCCTGGCTGTTCTGACATCTGGACTTGATCTGTGGCAGGTGCACTCTGCCCGTTGGTCTGACCATTCTGCTGTGCTGGATCCATCTGTCAATTGGGAATTTGAGATCAGCTTTGCAGCGGCTTTGGAGAACAGGAGTAGATAAGTAAGACTTTGAATTTCAAGGTAAGTATAGGGCGAATAAGGTAAGGACGAGAGTGAAAGGGGACAGGAGAAAGCTTTGAACGCAGGGGAATTACGGATAATTAAGCAAACAACATACAAGATAATGAACATAGATTTACAATATGCAAGTGGTACACAAACCACTTAGGGTTCATGAATACACCTGCTTTACATTACAAAAGTACTTCTACTATTCAGGGTCAGTCTAGTCTAACGAACAACAGCTACTCCTCCAGCTGTTGAGAAACGAAATTTTGAAGCTAGACAAGAGAAGCAGTAAATATTTTGCAAAAGTAAAACTTAAGCAAAAGTAAACTAAGATAGATAAGGTAGCAACAAGGGAGGAAAAAGACAGCAATAATACTTATATTTTTCATAAACCCTTTTTATGGCTTTAAATTAAGTTTTGCGATAAAATCGCTTCCTAGTTTACCTTAGGTCTCAACCTACGGTCAAGAGCCTGCTCTGATACCACTTCTTGTAACGCCCCCGTCGATGGACCACTCATTTGCCTACCTCTGTAGGTCTTATTCCAGAGCACTCCGGACTAGTCATATGACTTTCTCACTGACCTGGCTCTTATTCAAGAGCTCTCCGGACTAGTCATGACTTTCTCACCGACCTGGCTCTTATGCATTTTGCATGATGCAATATGCCTCAACTGTGAATGTCTAATCATAAATGTTACTCATCAAACTATGATTAGCACATAATCACGTACATCCTCTCATAAATACTGTAAATCATGGCATAGAATCACGAATAACATTCATCCAATTTACCATCTACCATGCACTTGCCTGTTAACCTGGCGGACGGTGCGTGGACGGCACCAAACTCGAACCGCCACCTGAACAAGCATTAATTATTTCAATTTATCACTCATGCAATACATTCAATTACGAGTAAATAACATCGCTCAAACGTTCAATCGACATAACCCACTCCTGTTTCACCGGGCAACCTCTCATTGACCCGATGCTTAACTAGCCGATCAATTTCTACACGTTTAATCTCACTTTATCAGTTATACTGTTTAGCCTCAAATTATGCTTTCCTTCTCCCTCTTCTGCCACAGATCAACCAGAGTAATAGTGGCAGTATCAATTTCGTTGTCCAGGCATTCATATTAATAAATGATACCTAACTGATCACATGCATCAATTATAATGATCGGTATTAATAATGCCCGACTCGGCAAATAAACAGGGAGAAGATTTCGAGGTGTTACCCTGGCCCCGAGCGATCAGATCGGGCTAATGCCTCCTTTTTCTCGGCCGGATCGAGCAAATCTGGCGGCGGGTCGACTTTTCCTCTATTCTCTCTTTTTTTTCAGCCGACCGGCTCTCTCTTTCCTGGCCTTCTTCTTCTTTTTTTCTTTTTTTTCACGGTCGGCAGTCCCCTTTTCTTTCCTCTTTTTCTTCACGGGCGGCCGCACTCCCTTCCTCCCCTTTTCTTCTCACGCCCGTCCGCTCCCCTCACGGCTCCTCACAGCCGGCGCCTCCCACACTTCCTCCTCCTCCTCTCTCACCGGCCGGCCCCCTCTCCTCCCCCTCACGGCCAGCTCTGGGCTCTCCCCTAGCCCCCGTGCGTGGCGAGTAACCGGGCGGAGCAGGGGAGCGGCAGCGCTACGGGGCGGAGGGAGGCGAGGCACGGGTGGCAGCACAAGAGGAAGGGTAGGCGGCGGTGGTGAGCTGGACGAACGTGACGGCGGCGAGGCAGCATGGCAGCGCGCGGACGGCGGCAGCGCGTGGCGCGTGCGGCAACAGCTCGCCCGAGTAGGGGCGGCAGCGAGCAGCAGCCGGAGCAGGGCGGCGACGGCGGCGGCACCGGCGAGCGACGGCGACGGCGACGGCGCCGAGCTAGCAAGCGGCGGCGCAGGCGCAAGGGGAGAGCGACAGCAGCGCAAGGTGAGCTCGGGGGAGGTGGCAACAGCGAGAATGCTCAGGAAGGGGGAGCAAAAATCTCGTTTGGCCTCTCCCTCTGGCTCTCTCTTATAGGACCGTGAATTGGGCTGGGCTGGGTTGGGCTAAGCGGCCCAGGTATCACAATAAATACATAAAACATAGAAAGTAATAATAATAGTGCTAACCAGGCTTCAAATGCTAAAAAATAATTCAAAATTTGAATTCCCAAGGCCCTTTTATGCCGAAATATGTATTTCAGTAAATTCTGCTAATTTTCCGTTCTAAGAAAATTTTCGCTCAATTTTGCGATTTCCCAAAGGACCAATTGCAAAAATCCAAGCGTCGGCTCGCCGCATTTTTTCTTTTTTCTTTCCCTTTCCGACCCACTTCAGCCTAAGCTCGTGCTTACCGGCTCTAAAGGAGGGGGTACGGTAGCGCGGACGCAGCGCCGGTGGGGAGCCCATGCGGGGCGACGCAGTGCAGCTCCGGGTCGGTGACGATGCGTAGGGGGCGGAACGGCGGCGTGTATCGCGGTGACGGCCCGTGCGGGGGCCGGTGGCGATGGCGCACTACGTGGTGGCGGTTCGTGCCTCATGCTGGAGGTGGGAGGTGGTGGCTCAGTTGGCCCGGCTGCGTGCTGGCAACTACGGGAGATCGGGCAATGGCGGCCACGTTCAGGGCCGGCTTCAGCGCACGGTAGAGCAATTGGGCAACAGCGCGGTCACGTTCGGGCAACACGCACGGGTGGCATGGTGACCGGCAGCGCGTTCGACTGTGTGCGAATTTTCCTCTTCTTTTTTTAATCTACAATGCAATAAACATCTATTATTTCATGTAATCTACCAGTCAACATTGTGCCGGTGACTTCAAGTCTGCTCAGGTAGATTATGACGGATTTGCACCGTAGAAAATAATCTAGAAAGCGAAATTTGTGAAATTTAAAGCGATCTAGATATACAATTCAATCTACGAGTGCTTCGACAATTACTTTTCAATCCACTGGAGCGATTCGTGTTGATAACGTGTTGAGAAACCGTCGTTAGTGAGTCCAGTCCGAGCGATTCCCCCTATACAAGCGAGATGAATGAAATATAGGTAATACAAAATAATAAATTGAACATAGATAGATAGAGGAACTCCTATATTTCTTTATTGCTTTCTACTTCATAAGTACAACTTTACAATATGATCCATATTTATAGACTAAATAGAGGAATATCTACTAATAGATAAGGCTTACAGATCTAAACCTAGCTTTCCCAACATATCCAGCAACCAGCCGCGCGCGAGCAACTTGCGCGGCCCGCCCAGCCGCATCCGCTGAACGCGCGGCCGAACCAGCGACGCCGAGGCATGCAAAGACGCGGCATGGTGAAATCTTCCGACTGCCGAACCGTCGTGAGATAATAGAAGCGCGCATCGTCCGCCGAGTGAATTTTCTCTCGTCCGCAGATTTTTCTCGGCGTTTTGTGATGCGCCTGATGGTCATGGCGGCTTGTACGTCTTAGCTCACTAGCTGCCGAACAATATGCCATGCTACTATCGTACATGCTGCAAAGGCCCATGGCCATCTGATGTTATTATCATTTGTTAGCTACGGCCATAGCCCATAACAATGGATATTTTGTTACTATTCTGATGTCACGTTCGATATTGTCGACTCAAAAGTCTAAGCATTGGACCATTCTGACTGTTCATCTTGTCCTTTTTTAACAGAAATAAGGGCAGCACCCATGTTGTCCTTGACCTGATGTGATGTCTGACGGCAAAAGGCTGCAACTGAGTACTCCAATGCAGTAGTGTGGAAAAGGGCAGAACTTACAGAGTACTAGGTGCGTATGCATGGGAAAAGGCTTGCCAAAGCAGGTATGTATAAAAACATAAAAAATAAACTGGAAAAGAGTCTAGAAACAGAACACTAAAGGAAGAAATCTGTTCTCGCAGTAGCGCGCTAGAAGTTGGATAACCTTTTTTCCCCTATTTCTTGCTGCCTCAGGAGGACTAACCAATGGAAAAAAATAGTCTCTGTCATATAAGCAAGGAGAATGAAGAAAGGATAACAGACAATCTAAACAAGAACTAACAGGAAGAGGAAAGTAGATATTTATATAGGGCGCAGGTAACCATGCTGATGCTTTCATGGAGGGATCGTAGGTGATGATCGGTTCAGCTGAAAAGCTCGTGGCTTATAGCTGAAAACACTGTAGCTGGCTGAAAAAAGCACTGTAGCTGACAGAGGCTTATTTAGCATAATTAAATTTAAAAAATTTAAAAATAAAAAAATATGTTAGCCCATTACGTATAATACAAACAAATACGGAAAAAAAAGAACCAGCAAAAAAGCTCAACAAAAAGCCAAAAGTTCAGAAAAAGACGAAACTTATGAATAGTGAAAAATAAGCCAGAAGCCGAAGCCGAGTTGATCAGGGCCGTATTAACGTCTGCGAGGAAGGTTGTACAACAACAAAACCTAAATAGGAATGATTGATAAAGTAAAACTCTTTGAGAAGAATCCAAAAGGGACAATAGTCGGTGTGCATAAGGTTATATAACATTAACAATGACCGTAGATGGCTGTGGTGGCAGCTGTGGAAGTGCTGGTGCGATGGGATTAGGTAAAGGGCCTGTTTGGCAGAGCTCCAGCAGCTCCAGATCCACCTAGATCCACCAGATTCACCTGGATCCACCGTGGAGCAGCTCCACCGTGGAGCTAGTCTCCCATCAATGTGTTTGGTAGAGCTCCACCGCAGATCTGGACTAATATGCAATTGTAAACAAATATTTAGGGGGCATAATGAAAAATGAAAAAAAAGAGGAGGAGGCGGAGCGGCGCGGCAGAGGAGGAGGCGGCGGCGGCCGGCCGGGGGCGGCGCGGCGGCCAGGGGCGGCGCGGCAGAGGAGGAGGCGGAGCGGCGGAGGAGGAGGCGGGGCGGCGCGGCAGAGGAGGAGGCGGCGGCGGCCAGGGGCGACGCGGCGGGGGAGGAGGCGGGGCGGCGCGGCAGATGAGGAGGCGGCGGCGGCTGGCCGAGGGCGGCGGCGCGGCAGAGGAGGAGGCGGAGCGGCGGAGGAGGAGGCGGGGCGGCGCGGCAGAGGAGGAGGCGGAGCGGCGGAGGAGGAGGCGGGGCGGTGCGGCAGAGGAGGAGGCGGAGCGGCGGAGGAGGAGGCGGGGCGGCGCGGCAGAGGAGGAGGCGGAGCGGCGGAGGAGGAGGCGGGGCGGCGCAGCAGAGGAGGAGACGGCGGCGGCCAGGGGCGACGCGGCGGCTGGCCGAGGGCGGCGGCGTGGCAGAGGAGGAGGCGGAGCGGCGGCCAGGGGCGACGCGGCGGCTGGCCGAGGGCGGCGGCGCGGCAGAGGAGGAGGCGGAGCGGCGGAGGAGGAGGCGGGGCGGCGCGGCAGAGGAGGAGGCGGAGCGGCGGAGGAGGAGGCGGGGCGGCGCGGCAGAGGAGGAGGCGACGCGGCAGAGGAGGCGGCGGCGGCCAGCCAAGGGCCGGGCGCGGCGGCCAGGGGCGGCGCGGCAGAGGAGGAGAGCCAGGAGCACGGAGGAGAGCGACGGGAAGAGGATGGGAAAAAAGAACGAATCGTTTTTTTTGTGTAATCAGTGGCATGGTGGGTAATTTTCCCCAACTCCACAAATCTCTGAGTTTTCAGAGCACCCCTTGAGGTGCTCCATGGATTTGGTGGATCTAGGGGCAGATCCAAGGATTTCGTGGAGCTGCTCCACGGTGGATCTGCGTGGAGCTAGAGGTGTTTGGCTTGGAAAAAGTGAATCTGGATCTGTTTTTCGTGGATCTGGAGCTGCTAGAGCTCTGCCAAACAGGCCCAAAGTCTGAATAGGCAGCACTGGGCAAGTCATTGAGTTAACCGGCTGTTTTCCACGTAGAATTTCCTCACGGCAAGTTCTAACATTGCGCTGGATGCATGAAAACAAGTAGAGCAAGCAACAAGGCACTAATGCAAGTAAAAGGATGATTCTGCGACAGAGGAAATGAAAAGAGTGAAATAAATATGGGAAAGAAGTGAGCGAAAGATTCAGCTAGAAGATTACCGTTGCAAGAATGGAACGAAAATGGCACAAAAACAAAATGTCAACAAATTGAAAACCCCCAAAGGTACCCAGAACGTTAAAGAGAGTATTAGTAACTGCAGGGGTAGAAGACACGCATAGCGGATGGATGGATCATATGGCCATCAAACATACCAAATGGCTGTGATCGTTTTGGTTTCAGTTTTTAGCTTCCGGTTTATTTTTTACTATTCATAAATTTCGTTTTTTTCTGAACTTTTGGCTTTTTGTTGAGCTTTTTTGCCGGTTCTTTTTTTCTATATTTGTTTGTATTATACGTAATGGGCTAACATATTTATTATATTTTTTAATTTTTTTAAATTTAATTATGCTAAATAAGCATCTATCAGTTACAGTGTTTTTTCAACCAGCTACAGTGATTTTCAATCATAAGCCACAAAAAAAAAGCCCAAATGATCACCACCTAAGTGAGTAAAAATAGTGTAATAGCTAACTGTAAACGTAAAGGGCTGCCGTGAAGGAATTCGGTATTCAGTACAATACAGTAATCAGTCGATAATTTAGGAAGATGATGCTCACATGAACACCATAGATAGGAAAGCATAGAAAAACGTAGATAGGAAAGTAGGAACCAGCGTAGCTGTTGCGAGAACGGCCACACGCACAACGGTAAAATCGGCAGGCACAACGAAGTAATCATTCATAAATTAACCACATGAAAGAGACACTCACCGTAGCTAAGATTAATCAAGACTGTGCCAAGATGAAGGGTGACCTCCACGAATTAAAGCTGGCGAGCCTCGGACGGTATGCGAAACAGGTAGCACAAGTAGCGCAGAACAACGAATCAGTTCGAAACGGTCCTGCACCACAAAAAAGAGAAAGAGTAATGTGGCTAAAACACATACGGCTATAATTAAGTGAACGTATCTTAAACACTGGAGTTGGAGAATCACACAAACAGGGGAAAATGAACGTATCTTAAACACTGGAGCCGAAGAATCGCAGAAATAGGAGAAAAAATCGCAAGAACCGTAAACACTAAGATGCATGAAAGGAGCAACAACCACAATAGAAACTAAGCACATGGAAGAGGTACTTAAGCCGCATCAAAGGAGCAACGACCACAACAGAAAGTAAGCACATAGAAGAGGCACTTACTGCAACTAAGATTAATCAGGATTATGCCAACGAGAAGGCTAAGCACAGTGAAATAAAGGCAGTGATCCTTAAGTAAGACATAAAATAGCCAGCACAAGTAGCGCAGAACAATGAACCAACTCGAAATGCACCTGCATTACAAAGGGAGCAGCAATAAGCACAAAGCAAAAGTACAAATCAAACCAAGCGAATCAAGGAACCACCCCATCATAGGAAAGAAACGAAGACAATAAAGCACATAAATGCCCCCTATTGTCAAAACCGCATGCCCTATTGTCAAAAAGCGTAGATACGTATTACGTAACAGTAGGTACCAAGGCAACAAATCCTCAATAACAAACAAAGAGGAACACGACGAGATTTCACAATCACAGACAAATTTCACAGCGAGATCTCTGTTGCTAAAGATGTAAGCAGTCCCCATTAACACAGAGCTAAGCATCAAAAGAAAAAGGAAACAGGAAGAGGAACACGGCGCATTGCAGAGCGGCGGCCCCTCGTCGATACAAATAAAAGAAGGGGAACACGACGTATCGCAGAGCTGCGGACCCTCGTTGGTACGAACTGAAACGCGTGGAAATAAAGGGAATGCCGAAGAGCTGACCAGGGTGAGGAAGAACGAACACGCCGTGCAGTGTAAAATTTTTGCTTTTTAGCCCAAAATTTGAAAGTTCTTTACATATAGACCCCTGGATAAAAGATTTGCAAAAATGGACCCTTCACTCGGCGCCAAAGCATATGGCGCCCAGGGTACATGGCATGGCGCCATATGCTTTGGCGCCGTAAATGGCCACGTAGGATCCACGGTGGCATAGAACGGCGCCAAATCACATGGCGCCGTGACGTGTAAGTTGGGCGCTAAAGGCCGTGGCGCCGTGCTTTGGGACTTAAGCCCGAGCGCGGCCCCCACCCCCTCACTCTGTTCTGCCCAAGCCGAAGTAACCGCCGCCGCCGCCACTCCCTTCCCCCTCAAAATCAACTCAAATCCATCCGTTTTTCTCGCGATTTTACTTCCAAATCGAGTAAACAAGGTGAACCCCCTCCTTTCCCTTGATTTTTTTGCAATAAATATGGATTATTTGAGGTACATTTCGTATGGGAAGATTGCAAACCCTAGATGAAATTACTTCAATTTGGCTCGGTTTTAGGTTGGATTTTCAATAGATATGCGTAATGTAAGAGTAGTAATGTGTATAGATTCGTTTTTAGGGTTGGATTTTTAGAAATACATATGTTTTTAGGGTTTGATTTAGAAATACATATGTTTTTAGGGTTTGATTTGAGCGAGATTGATGAATGTTTAGATTTAGGGTTTGATTTAGAAATACACATGTTTTTAGGGTTTGGTTTGAGCGAGATTTCTAAATTTTTAGAAATACATATGTTTTTAGGGTCCATTTTATAAATACATATGTTTTTAGGGTTTGATACAGAAATACATATATTTTGAGGGTTTGATTTAGAAATAGATATGTTTTTAGGGTTTGATTTAGAAATACATATGTTTTTAGGGTTTGATTATTATTTATACATGGTTGTGTTCGGTTTTAGGTTTTTAGGGTTTCATATAGCAAATAGGATGATTTCATGTCAACATGGGCAAGATTGTATGTCCACCTAACCCTTAGTAGCTTTGATTATTGTTTATACTTACAAAATTATATTTTTTACCACCCATAATTTAGATTTGCATTCTAATTCAAGTGGCAAAGACAACTTATTGTCAATTACACCAAGTTATATATATAAATCATGTTTTATAAATTTCTTATTTGAATATTTCTTAACCATTGAATTCTAAAATTTATCATAGGATGGCGAGATACCGGTTGCTAGACGAGTACTACGAGAGGGAGCACCGCGGCAGGCTCACGGAGGACGGCCAGGTACGTGTGTGGTCGAAATGTACATGTGTTCAACTTGATGGTCACGCAGCTAACTTTAATAGCAATTTTCAGGAGATACCCATACTTCGTCCTCAAACCCATGATGGGTTCCAGTTGATGCGCTACGACGACCGCTATACCCCACTGCTGCGCCGTGCTGGGCTTCACACGGTCGCTAACCTATTACGGCGGGGCATGCCGGTCTTCAACCCCGCAGCTTTGACCGCACTTGTCGACAGGTGCATTTTCTCTATCGGGTCTATTTGTTTTCGCTTCTATATTCTTACGCACGTAACTAATTCTTTTCTCCTTGTACTACTAACAGGTGGAGGCCAGAGACACACACGTTCCACCTTCCCTGTGGGGAGATGACCGTCACGCTGCAGGACGTGGCGATGATACTTGGACTTCCCATCAGGGGACAGCCGGTGATCGGCCCGGCGGTGTCTGAGGGATGGAGGGCACGTGTGGAGGCCTTCCTGGGCACGCCATTGCCTCCTGCCCCAGATAATGCCAGGCGAGGCCGCGTCTCGGGGGTCCACCTTAGATGGTTGCGGACTACCTTTGGCGAATGCCCTGCTGCCGCGGACGACGCCACGGTGACCTACCACTGCCGCGCCTGGGTCCTGCACATGTTCGGGGCAGTGCTGTTCCCGGACGCCACGGGGGATGCCGCTTCGTGGATGTACATCCACTGCCTCCAGGACTGGGGGGACGCTGGACAGTTCAGCTGGGGCTCGGCGGTCCTCGCATTCCTCTACCGCCACCTTTGCGAGGCCTGCAGACGCAAGGCCCCCGCGTCGACGCTCGGTGGCTGCGTCTTCCTCCTGCAGGTGTGGTAATGCATTTATTTTTCCTACAGTTCTTTGTTTTTGTGCGTGGCTAATCGTGTGTCTGCCCGTATTTTGCTTGGTAGGTGTGAATGTGGACACGCATTCCAGTGGGGCGCCCTCGAGTGTTGCAGGCGCAGCCTTGGCATCCACTGGGTGTGGATGACCTCGGCCCCACTGTTGCGTACCTGTGGGATACAGTGTCAGTCCCGTCCGCGACTACTCAGCGGGCGTACGTGGATTTCAGCAACGAGTTTGACACTTTGTCTCCCACGATGGTAAGAAATTGGTACTGCATTTATTTATTCTACAGTTCTTGGTTTTTGTACACGGCTAATCGTGTGTTCTCTTACTAGGTATCCTGGGAGCCTTACTCCGAGCCACAGGTTCTAGCGCTACCGCTCAGCACCATGTGCCGCAGGGACTCCCATATTTTGAGGATGAGGTGTCCGCTGATCTGCTTCTATGCCGTGGAGATTCACCTCCCCCACAGAGTTGCGCGGCAGTTCGGCCTCGTGCAGTTCTTCCCCCAGAGGGGATGTCGACTTCTGTTGAGTTGCACAAGTAAGTAACAATTTAAAATTCTTTTGGTTCGTACTAACAACTATTGTTGACATTTGCTATATGTACAGGTTCGACAGGGTCCGCCAACGAAAGGTGACGGACTTCGCTGATCACCACCGACAGTACGTGCAGTGGTGGAGGAAGATGGAGGACAACTGCGAGCCAAACAGTACCCCCCACAGTAACGCCAGCTTCCGGGGTTACTTGTCCTGGTACCACACTGCCACGCGCTACAGGCTGAGGCAGCAGTGGACCGATGTCGACTACGCGGACCTCGCTTCGTCCGAGGACGAGGACACTGCGTACGACAGGCGTGCGAGGGAGGGCACAGTGGTCGAGGCCGCTCCGATTCTCGATCGAGTGGTACGGAAAGCATGATATTTGCAATACTTTGGTTCCATACGTTTATCTTGCACTTATGTTTACTTATTTCTTTAGGGGACTTCTCTCTAAACCTCGGTGCGTGAAATCGACGAGGTTCTCGGCCACCTGGACAGCGAGAGCCACCACCTGAGGGACTTCCTGCAGGTACGAAGATAATTCGCTAGGTTAGATCGATTCAGCATGTATGCAATTATGACATATCATTATTTGCAGAGACTTCGACGTCGCCTCGGTCAGGCGGCAGGTCGGTGTGGTTGTCGCGCACGCACGGACGTCGCATCACCACCGGCGGCCTCCCAGCGCTCGGGTGCCGCTGCAGCCTCGTCGTCACACGTCGGCACGCGCCAGTCCACGAGGAGCTCGTCACGCACTCCGACTTTCAGTCAGGGTGATGACGACGACGACGACGAGGCAGAGCAGGATGACGAGGAGGCGGAGCACGAGGACGAGGAGGCATCTACCCACGACGAGATTGGGATGTCGCAGATGCCCGACGCACCATCTACTCAGGCTTCCCAGCGGCCTCGTCGTTCGGCCCGTCCCCCGAGCACGTATACTCCAGGGTCTGATGCTTTGGCCAAGGGCAAGGGAAAGGCCAAGAGGCAGTGAGAGTGACTATTTTGTGCGCTGAGATGTGTTATGTAATGTTTTGAGACTTTTGATAGTTATATGATGTTATGTGATATTTTGAGACTTTCGATAATTATGCGATGTTGTCATTTGAGTTGTTCAGATGTTTTATGTGTGAATGTATATGTATGTGTGTATGTGCATATGTTTTGCGGAAAAAACAGCAAGGTTTGCTGTTTTTTCTACGGATTTAGCTAGCACGGCGCCAGAGTCTTTGGCGCCGAATGGTTTACATACGGCGCTAGGGTCTTTGGCGCCTTTTGCGGCGCCAAAGAATATTGCGCCGTATGTAAACCATTCGGCGTCAAAGACTCTGGCGCCATGCTAGCTAAATATGACGCTAGAAGATTTGGCGCCGTGATAGCTGGGCTTGCACTGCAAAATTCGGGCTAAGTCCCAGAGCACAGCGCCACGACCTTTAACGCCCAACTTACACGGCACGGCGCGATGTGATTTGGCGTCGTGCTATGCCACCGTGGATCCTACGTGGCCATTTACGGCGCCAAAGCATATGGCGCCGTGCCATGTACCATGGGCGCCATATGCTTTGGCGCCGAGTGAAGGGTCCATTTTTGCAAATCTTTTCTCCAGGGGTCCATATGTAAAAAACTTTCAAATTTTGGGCTAAAAAGCAAAAATTTTACCCGTGCAGTGCAGGCCGAGAAGCGAGCAAGCCGAGGTTCAAGGAGAAACCACGAAGGTAAAACACATGGACGCGGTGCAGGAATCGGAAGGCGAAATGATGGGGTCCATGGCAAAGTCCGTAGTGAGCAACGCGAAGGAACGGGAAATGGCAAAGAAACCCAGTAAGAGGGAACACGTCACAGTTAGGGAGCTTGGCCTTCCAGGCTCGAACTCGGTAGAAGATCGAGCCGAGCTCGAGTTGGGGTCCGAGCCTGGACCTAGGCTCGAGCTCGGCTCGGCCTAAGCTCAAGTAGGCTCGAGCTCGGCTCGTTGAAGCTCGGTAACAATTAAAATAATTTATTATGCACTATTTTTCAATAATAAGAAAATTTTAAGCTCGAGCTCGGCTTTAGTAAACTCGATAACAGTCAAAATAATTCAAATATACAATAATTTTCAACAATAAGAAAAGATCGGGCTCAAGTTCGGTTTGAGTAAGCTCGGTAAGAATTAATATGTATTACTATTTGAGCTCGAATTGGAGCTCACGAACTATTCGAGCTCGGCTCGGTGAAGCTCGCGAGCTCGAGATCAAGCTCGAGTTCGGCTCGTTTAAAGTTCGAACCGAGCCTAGAACGAGCCGAACTCGAGTAGCTCGCGAGTTTCGAGCTTTTTTTACAGCCCTAGTCACAGTAAAAAAAAGGAGCAAGTGGGGCACAGCTGTAAGGAAGTCACGGTGAATAAAATGGCTGTGCGAAAGGGAATGCACAGAACAATCCTGAAGCGGCAAGTGGATAGAAGGGGAACGTATATAGAACCTGTTATTTTCCTCTGAAGCTGGCGGTTTTTGACTTTTGCTATAGTATCTAACTTTTAAACGGAGTATTTTCTCAGGACGGGGTCTACAAATTAAACGATGTACACGTTAAAAACCCAACATCTGTACCATCCAAAATCGCAAGTGAGTATCTCTCTTTGTAATCTGTACCGTAAACAGCTAAAATTCAAAAATTTCAACCATAAGCTGTAGCCGTTGCCAAACAGGCCCCAAGGGGGTTTCTTTGGAAGGCTTGTAGCCCGGCACCCAAGCAAGCTTGCTGTCGCACAGATGGCATGAGGAAACCACGCTTGCTAACCGCTGGGCAAAGGAGTGCTGGTGAACACGCGTCAGGGCAAGAGTGGAAGGACGCCACGTGGCATAGGCGAGGAGATAGAGAGTCCCCCATCTTTGATATAGGGATGATGACTAGTGGCCAAGTTCAAACCTCCGCCTCAAAAGAGGAATGAGTACTCCTGAAGAGTATCATCCTCAATAAGAGTTTTCCCAGAGAAATGGTACATATATGCTTAGCTAACCATTAGAGGCAGCCGCTTACACCAAAACCCATCCAAAACTAACAGGCTAATAGAAACAAGGGAGTGCAATGATGAGAAAAAACTTGAGTTCTACAGCTTCAGTTAGTCTCTCCTTATCCATAGAAAAGAACTATGGCAGATTCATATTAACTTCTGGTTTTGATTTCTACTTAGAAAAAGCAAAAATCAATACAAACATCTAGCTTCACGAAGCGGCTTCTCCACTCCTCCCACTACTGTCTTGCTCCGGGGATAAGATAGGGGGTCACAGGTATATCACTTATTCCACTCCTCTCAGTTATATCATGCGCAAGCATCTCTTTCTCACTTTTTGTACCACTCATCGACTCATTCTAAAAGTCACTTCTTTTAACCACTATTATTTATTTTTAGCTAAAAATTATAAACCATAGCTAAAACCATCAGTAAAACCCAATACAAACACCCTCTATGCCCCAGGTCTCCTAGAAACTATAGCTCCATGTCGAAGGCACCATCTTGGTAATCAGCCTCCATCAAATTTCCTAGAATGCACATTACATGTATATTATCAAAGGTAACGTGATGATAATTAAATAATCCATTAATATGGCTTTAATACTTAAGGTCTGAGACCCCATATGGTCGTAAGTTTGCTAAAACTGTTCTCCGAGTACCCTTGGTCGGAGAACTATTGTACACTTTACTTGACCAATAGACTACTCGGAGATTCTATGAACTAGTATGAAGGCTCATTTCCAAGGAAATCCTCTTGTGCGACGGATAAAGCACGTGCTTTATCCGCTCCAAACAACGCAATGTTTCAGCAATGTATCTCTGATAATAACTGCCATGCAATTGTTCCCACGATTATTTCCCACTGTTAATAACCGAAGATCAATTATCATCGACAGCAACCATCCTTCCGATCGGATGCAGTGGTTCTACAAGACGTCTGTTCAGATGGATAAGTGGCACCCCTTCAATGATATTTAAAGGTTGACAAGAGAAGAGACAAGGGAGAACGGGGGGGGGGGGGGGGGGGGGGCTCTTTGGAAGAACATAACTCATAACTCAGAGACCAAGGCATCAAGATCTTCTAGATAGTGAAAGATTATCGATTAGGGTTAGTTAAATCCCTTATTTAAACTTGCTTGTAACTAGTTCATGGTAATAAAGATTATTCCTTTTTTCTTGCTGAATCATCTTCCAAAAAATTTAGTCTTCTTCCTCATTTTTATAAGATTGACAACTTAATCGTCCACACAATGTGTCTCAACTACGGAAAACCTATTGGCGCCCTATTTGATCCCTGTCATTGCATAAATCGCTCACGTATATAACAACAATGTGGCACAAAATGAACACAGAGTTTCTAATACTTGACTTGAAACCGCTGGATCGATCATGCACATTATCCACAGACCATACGACGCCTATCAACCAATGCTAAAAGAAAAGCACGCTATTTGTCGAAGAGACAACACCCGAGCTCATTTTTACATCCAGAAAGGCCAATTCGAAGGTGTAAGAATACTCGTCATGATTCATGAGTCAATACGAGCACTTGCAAAGCAGTACGGTTCACTTGAGAATATGCGAGCAAAAGAGCTGGAAAACAAGCCACGGCGTACTCGATCAGATCTCGTCACAAGGTCCACACACTTGCCAACTTCACCGATTCGTCCCCGGTGTCCGCCTACGGCTCATTTTCTACACTACGCACCAAGCAGCCGTCGTGATCACCCTCGCTTGACTTAGCCATCTCGCCGAACCGCACCAAACCAGTCTCTTTTTTCTCACGGGACTTTGACACCTCCACAACATTTTGATGCTGCTCAGACTTAAAAAAAAATAGCTTATGACTAAAATTTTATCATAGCTAGATGAAATTATAATGTAGCTGATAATAGCTTATTTGACGTAATTAAATTTAAAAAAAATTAAAAATAAGGTTAGCCCACATATAATACAAACGAATATGAGAAATAAGAATCAGCAAAAAAAGCTCAATAAACAGAAAAATCATAAAAGAACAAAATTTAGAAATAATAAAAAATAAATCAGAAGTCTAAAGCCGAAACCAAAATAAACGGCCCTTTGTGTCTTTCTTTCTAGCTGCTGCATGGTCCACTTCGCTCGGTTCGGCGTGGCGAGAGGGTGAGAGAGATCGTTCGTTCGATTCGATTCGATTCTACGGGTGTCGTTGATGTACGCGCTTTGGATGGAAGAAGGGTTCCTGTCTGAATGAGGTGCCACTGCGCAATTTTTAGATCTCAGATGGCTCATGGCTCTCAGATCGGAGGGGGTAACTAGATAGGTGTCATGCATATGCGAGTCATGTGACTTCGATCACTCTGTCCAGCAAGATGTCGGTCATTTTCAGCCAAAAAAAATCTCCATTTTTCTTACAGGGAGTTTGGCCGCTGTTTTGACGTCAAAGTCTGGCTAGGGCGCAAGGCTAGAAAAATATTTGGAAAATATTTTGACTCTGTTTCGAAGAGCTCGTTGGAAAACTTTTCTAAATGACTGTTCCCATGCGGAGATTGTCTCAACCACTGTCTGATTGTGATATCATGAATCTCAAAACATGATCGAATGGTAAGGGAGGACAGTCCTACCTTAGAATTGTCCCCCTTAAAAGATTTTCTCTACTATTTTTCGGTTTTGGTGCGCTATAGTAGAGAGGTGTGCCAAACGGCCAGTCCCTCTGGCACAATTGCACATACTCTCATGGTGGTGGTGCGCGTTGCAATGCCAGGAAGCAACAAAACATTGCACCAGTTGAACCACATGTTAGGCCTTGATCGAAGAAAACAATGAACTTGCAAGGATACGTCACAACGGAGACAACATCTGTTTCTGGTAATGGTCTAATAATAGAATAATGGGGTTTACTTTTTCTTTGGAAGGATCTTCTTTTTCTAATCGTTAATGGTGTTTTCATGCTTTCAGTTTTTAAAAATTATTTTTTAGTATTTATGTAGTAATTGGTTTTTAAACGAAGTGTTTTTATATAAGATTTATAAATTAATTGTGGTACACACCGTAGAGATTTCATTTATACCGACTAAAATCATACTCGGATTTTTTATTTTATACTTTCTTTTAAAAACAGCTTAAAAATTATATGGCACAACAAAAAAAGAACTGAGGAACAATCTTTTCTCCCAGCATGTTGATGCCACTGACCCTTGAATCGTTAAAGGCTTTTCTTTAGAAACTTCGTCCTTTTGTCTTACTGTCACCGTCTAGCTAGTGGAATCTCAGCGTCACACTGGCTTTGGAATCTCGACGACGATCAAACATAGCGAGCTGTACAGTAACAGCTAACGTCAAATCATGTACCGGCCGGACGTACCGCGTTGTATTCACTCTGGAGAAACGAGCATACCCTACAGGAATATATATATATATATATATATATATATATATATATATATATATATATATATATATATATATATATATATATATATATATATATATACACACACTAGTTGGATGCCCGTAGCAAGGATTAAAACATAATCATAACATTTAAAAAGTCTAATTGCAAAATGATAGGGAGCAAAGGAAATACTCTAAAATTAGTCTATCAAACAAGAACACTATAGATCCACATATAGAAAGACTTTGACTTACAAGGATTGCCAAAAAAAGGAGAGACGTAATTAATTGCAATTCACAAATAAAAATTTTCCACAGGGGTTACATGATACAAGCTGAAAAGAGAACACCCAGTTACATATGGGAAATCTCTCATCCAGAAAACAGCAAGCTAAACACCTGTATGAGCATATCCCATGGACAAGATAAAAGATATTGACAAGACGTCGTCGAACAATTCACAAATGGATGCACTCATTGTTCCTAGTGATATTCAATTAGGATATAACTCCATTCCACAGATATATAAGAAAGTTTCTTGATACTACAAATACTACCACTAAAATTAGATAGAATGGCATGAACACATGTCCAATTTGCTATGCGTCAAATTACACATTGAAGCACAATCATCTAGCAAGCATGATAGCTAGAAGTATCTTAGCCACAACATTTGCATCTACTTCTAGCAAGCATCCTAGCTATGAATATCCTAGCCAAAAGAACCATATCAACTTCCTTCATGACAAATCACATCTACTTCCACCAAAATGAGTCTTGCACTTCTAGCAATTATATAGCTAGAGGTCCCTTAGCCAAAAGATTTGCATTTACTTCCCCTAGTAATGTCATGGAGAAGCATTTCCAATAAGCTCGTTGTTGAGCCTACAAAAGATTCCATAAATGATAAACCATATAGCTAAAACTAATTACTAAAAAATTTATAATCAAAATTATGTTTACCTCCGTCTCAGATCGCGTGCAACTGCAACATTAGGTTCAAAGTGCACCCTACTGAAGCATGTAGTGTGCAGGCTATGATCTAAAAAGTAAATAAGTAAGTATAAAACATAGAGTAGATCAACACAAAATGAACAAGGAACACACATCAACTCACCTTGTTCACGCCTTGCTCGAAGCATAGTTGCCACGATGATAGTTCGATCATCAGAGCATCTCGTCCATTTAGTCAAATGGCTGGTAAGTAATTTGTCCTTAACAACTAACTTCACAGGTTTGAAGCTACAGGAATATAAACATGGGCTGAGTTTCCATTTTGTGTTATAAAAGCTCTATAAACATGGCACTTTATCCAACATATGAACTTAGCAGGTTATTCTACTTTATAAAAAATTTGGGAGACTCAAGAAAAAACATTTTCTGATTCATATATTATCACTATCACTATTATATAAAAACTGAGAAGGTATTCCATCTGTTTGAAAATGTAATCACCAAACATGATTATATATTCTAACCAGACAAGTCATGAAGGGAAGGGAAATTTTGTAAGGCAATTAGCATGTATAGATTAATTATACAGGGAAGGCCATTAGCATTTATAGATTAATTATACAAGAGGGGTTCCGTTCTATGCAAAAACAACCAAATATAGCAGCAAACCGTAATGTTCTAAGTGGCAAAGGAGCAAACTTTGGGAGCCATGGACAATAATGATTTCCAGAAACCAGTATAGTAACATAAATAATTTAGACGTGCAACCATAAAATCAAGAAGATACTACAACAAAGTACATACCTGCCATCAATTATAAGAACATTTCTAAAAGGTATATTTCTATTGTAGTAGCCTTGCATATAGCCTACAGTGCTTACAAACATGACCATTCCAATAACATCTGACATGTGAAAAAAATGTTAGTAAAACTTTGATTCATTACAAAGCACTATTACTTGGGTGGTCAACTGAAATACATACCAACATAAATGTCATTATGATAGGTGAATTCAAAAACTTCACTAAGTGGCATGAGCGGCGGAAAAAGCGGCAATGTCTTCTCACTCATGTTTGGTATCTCACTCACAGTAGTGACACGTGTGAAAACACACCCATAAGCATACTCTGCAAGCCACTTATGCTCTATTCTCCTCGTAGGCTCTACGGACAACCTTGACACATAATATGCGCAGCCCTCTCGAAGTAGGGGATCTAAACGATGCACCTGGTCATCGTAAACAGTGGCTACCATTTTTTTGCCCTATTAACAGTAGGGAAAGTCAGACACCATTAAAATTCAATAGAATGTAACTAAGCATATCTAAAAAAACATGTGTGAACATTACCTGCTCATCCAACAAAACCAAGGTTAGCCTCTTCCTACCAGGAGCGAATGTCTCAACATGATACTTGTGATAAACTCGAACACCTATGCTCCATTTTGTTGAAGGATGAAAATCACCAAAGGTTGGAACACGTGGAGCTTCAACTCTAAGACGCTTCAAGGGCCTCATCCTAAATCCCCCGAAAAAATATAAACATGAAGTTCAAAAACTCATATGAACATAATGCTGCAAGCCTTTCTGTTGCAATCTTGCCTAAAGTACAGAAAACTACCGCATTTCATGGTCCCACCTAAACAGTATCCCTTACCACAATTGAATATTTCTCAAGGACATAGGTAGATGCTGATTCATCTTAAACTCATTTCAAGAAAAATGAATAAAATTCCATTTTGCGATACTTTTATAGACCACAAACAAGACCTTGCCCAGCATTATTAGAAAGCCTCCATCAAATCCAGTCTGACAGGACAGAGTAACAAACAGGAAATAAAAATGACAAGCTGGGGACACCAGCTCGACAATAACCACCCACAAGAACCCCTCAAAGCAAAGTATTTGTGTGAAGAGCTACCATTTCAGCACACCTGGAAGTAGCATGCCCATAGACTGCAAACTATGAATTTCCACCCAAATACCAAACTGATGCCTCTATTCTAATCTACTGTTGCAAACTTTATGCATCAAATCGGTGCATAAAGAAAAATTGCAATTGACTCGTACCTGATAGAGCACACTGGTCTGATAACAACAATGGAGCAAGGCACACTGAATGTTTATTTATAGCTGCAATCACAAAATATTGGGTGCCAAAAGTTTGAACCCCTGCACCTCTCTCCCATATTGGCGCTAGATGGACAAAATCAAGCACCATATCCAGCTCCTGCTCTAATTTGCGCCAGATGGACAAGACACAGCTCTGGCGATTTTACAGATGGAGACAGATGCATGAGAGAGATCGAGGGGGACTGCTGCAGCACATTGGGGAAGATGGGGAAATTTCCTGGGGAAGGAGAGAGTGGTGGTATGTGAAGAGACATGACTCAGTGAGATGCCTGCCTTTAGGTATATAGCCTTTCTATTGTTTTGTCCTGTAGGCTGAAGAGTAGTGGAGTGGCATTGTGACTCTAGTGCACATTGTAGAGTATAAAAAATCACAGAGGGAAAGCCAGCAAGATCATTCGAACCTAACCTGAAATTATCATTGTAGCAGATCTGCCCTGGGCTCCACTACTGTCCAAGGCTCTACCCTCACCGCCCTGGTTTATGCCCCCGACGTCCTGGCAACCACTGCCCTCCTAGCCTCTTCCACCACCTACCTGGGCTCCGCCACTGCCCTCCTCGCCTCCGCCCCCGCCGCTTCAGCCTCCACCGTTG
This sequence comes from Dendrocalamus latiflorus, assembly GCA_017311315.1. Lineage (NCBI taxonomy): Eukaryota > Viridiplantae > Streptophyta > Magnoliopsida > Poales > Poaceae > Dendrocalamus > Dendrocalamus latiflorus. The sequence goes on from CM029663.1 coordinate 13,366,448, forward strand.
TCCTGCCTTCTCCCACCCCTGCCCTAGTCTCCACCATCGTGCAGGGTCCTCCCTCCACCGCCCACCATTCAAGGGGGACTTAAGAGGAATGAAGTGCCAAAGTGGGGATCAGGGCGGCGAACCGAGTAAAAGATCTGATGGTGATTGAGATGGGCGAGTGAGCGGCGAACGAACAGAGGTTGAAGACAGAGCAAAATGGTCACGCCGCCAGGAAGCAATGCGCACCTAGGGGCTGGGGTATTAGGGCAACACTTTTCGGCTTCAGATGGGCTAGCTGGGCAAAAATGTTCTTCCTAGAAGCCCATTTTACCCAGGGGTCTAATTAATCTGGTATAGTAGTGTGCCCGTGCTAACGCTACGGTAAAATACAACATAAGATAAAAATTCGAATAAAAATCAGCAAAACAATCAAATAGAAAAACTCAAATGAACTCAAAATACATGATTTTGGTTTCCATTGGTTAGATTTTGATTTTAGAAAAAATTAGAAATTTGTTTCATTCAATTCGGAGTTAAAATGAATTAGTTATGGTCGGTTGAAATCCTCTGTTGGAATAAATTCGGAAAAAGATGAAAGTCTAACAGGCGGGACCCTCAGCCGAAGGCAAGACGACAGCGTGGTTGTGGAGACTACGTGGTCGAAAATCGACCGCATGGCTGTGAGTTCAACGCCGGCCGTAAACGATTACGTGGTCGGAGGGACTTACGACCACGGCAAATATCGGCAGGCGTGGTCGAAAGGCGTTCGACCACGGCAAAATCCCAGCAGGCGGGATCGAGAGGCACCTACGACCACGGCAGAGGAACAGTGATTTTACGACCACGTGGTAAAATTACTAACGCGGTCGAAAGGCGATCGATTGCGGCAAAATCGATTGATCGTGAGGTCAGGAAGCAATACGACCAGATTGGTGAGAAGTCGAAGGTGATCTGCAGGCGTACGACCAAAACGAAGGAAGTTGAACGTGGTCGTTAGGAGACTACGACCACGTTGTGCCGGGATGAACGTGGTCATAAGGCGCTACGACCACGTTGGGAATGGTCGATGAGGCTTCGACCACAAGGCGAGCGGTCGCAAAGGGTTACGACCACTTGTAAACGATATGAGCGTGGTTGAAAAGTGCTTCGACCGTGGCATAAGTGGGTGGTGGGCGTTTATGAGTGGTTGTAAGGGTTACGACCACGCTGTAAGAGAGTGAGTGTGGTCGATAGACTTTCTGTGTGGTCGGAGTCGAACTGCCGTGGTCGAACACCTTTCGACGACATCTACTGTAGGTTTGCCGTGGTTGTAATAACATTGTCCTTGGCCGTGGTCGATAACCCTTTACGACCACGTTCTGCGTGCCTTCAACGTGGTCGTAAACCTCTCGATCGTCTCCTACTTTGCCTTGCCGTGGTCGTAGGTCCTCCCGAGCATGCCTCTTTCAGTTTTACCGTGGTCGAACGCCTTTCGACCATGTCTATTGACGGTTTGATGAGGTCGTAAGTCTTCTTACGACCACTTACACCGTGGTCATAGCCTTCTACGACCACGCTTAGCGACTTTACAACGTGGTCGTATCCTTCTTACGATCACATTCAAACTTCTTCGTTACGGTCGTACGCCTTCGAATCACCTTCGATCTTTCTCTGATATGGTCGTATCACTTGCCGACCTCACCGTCTTCTGGTTTTGCCATGGTCGAACACTTTTCAACCACGTCTACTGTTGGTTTGCCGTGGTCGTAATAACACTATCCTTGGCCGTGGTCGATAACCCCTTATGACTACGTTCTGCGCTCCTTCAACATGGTCGTAAACCTCTCGATCACCTCCTACTTTGCCTTGCTATGGTCGTAGGTCCTCTCGAGCATGCCTCTTTCAGTTTTGCTGTGGTCGAACACCTTTCGACCATGTCTATTGACGGTTTGCCGTAGTCGTAATTCATCTTACGACCACTTACACCGTGGTCATAACCTTCTTTGACCACGCTTAGTGACTTTACAACGTGGTCGTAGCCTCCTTATGACCATGTTCAAACTTCTTTGTTGCGATCGTACGCCTTCGGATCACCTTCGATCTTTCTCTGATGTGGTCGTATCACCTGCCGACCTTACCGTCTTCTGGTTTTGCTGTAGCTTGTCGTGGTTGTAAAAACTTTGTTCCTTGGTCGTGGTCGATAACCCTTTACGACCATGTGCTGCGCTCCTTCAACGTGGTCGTAAACCTCTCGATCACCTCCTACTTTGCCTTGCCGTGCTCGTAAGTCAATTTTGACCACGTCTGCGAGTTCATTCAGGGATTGCTTATCTCCCTTATTACTCGCAATTGCTTGGTGCTTTTCTACACATGTCTACATCCCCTTTATACCCAGCTATTTGACTTTAACATGGGTTTGACTACGATTATAGACCAACTCTGACTCCGACTCCGACTATGACTCCAAACTTTCGACTATGACTCCAAACTTTCGTCCACGATCAGTCCCACAAGCCCTGTTACGACTACACACCGTAGTCATAATCAACTACAAACAACGTAGAGCTTCTGCACCGCACGTTCTATATGTGTTATTATTAGCTTCGCAGATTTTATTCTTTCTATGGTTGTCTTGTTTCGTTTTTATAAATGCATGTCTGTTTCGAGTGTTGGATTTTGCTCTGATACCACTTGTTGTAAGTCTTATGACTTCTCCCAGGACTTTTCCGACCTTTTACGAGTGCTTCTAACCACTTACGACCGGCCATGGCTGCTTACGACTGCTTCTCGCTGCCATTCGACCGCTCTGTCGGCCATTCTGGCCGCTTTCCTTCGAGGTCGTAAACCTTCTACTAAGGTTTCATACTGCTCTTCTCTGTCGGTGTGCTGCGCTTCCTTCGACCCCACTTGAATCACCTTGATCACAACTCTCACCGATCACATAGTGATGCTGGTGATCAGTGTTCACCGTGATCGAAACACCTTTTCGACCACGATCACTTCCTTACATCGTGGTCGAAGTCCCTTTCGACCACGTTCAAGGCTTAACGGCGCAGTCGCAGCCTCTTCCGACCACTCACACTGTGGTCAAAGCTTCAAAACGTCGTCGAAGCCTTCACCGACCACGTTCAGTGTCTTTACAACATGATCCCTGCCCTCCTTCTGAGCACGTTCAATCTCCTTCATCGTGATCGAAGCCTTTCGACCACGTTCAACTCTTCAGCGTGGTCGAATGCCTTCCCGATCAGTTCAATTCTACCTTACCATGGTCGTAGCGCCTCCCGAGCACGTTCCATCACCTTTGCTCTGGTCGTACGTCTTCTTATCACGCTTACAATGTGGTCGTAAACGACCTCTCTCAAGGTGGTCGTACTGACCGCTCAACGTGGTCATAACCGCTCGCTGCAACGTGGTCGTAACGACCGCTAACAACGTGGTCGATACCGACCACGCACGGCGGCTCGACCACGGGCATCTTTCGATCACGGGCATTCGACCACGGCTCTGAGCACGCCCATCTCAGACCACGCCCATCCGAGCACGACCATCTTCGATCACGGCCATCTTGGACCATGCCCATCTTTGACCAAGGGCTTCTGCGACCAAGGCGATCTTCGACCATGGACATCTTTGACCACGCCATCTTTGGACCACTGCCATCTGACCACGCCCATCCGGACACCTCTAGAAACATCTGCATGCGAGTCGACATCTCCTGTGCCGTTTGCTATGAATTCGCCTGTTATATGTGGTTGGAATCGATTGCGACCACCTGGGCTAATGTTTCGACTATGACTTCTACTGGCTTTCTGGTCTGACCGGAACTCCTTCATGACTTCATCTAGAACTATGTGGTCGTATGTCGTCATTGGGCATTCGAGTAACGGCTGACTCAATGAGTCGCAGTCATGTGTGTCATTTTAAGGAAAAAAGCATGTCTGCATTTTCTCCTGGCGAGTAGCAATCGGAGCTAACGAGTTCAGTTCCAACCCCGCCGTGGTCGAAGATCGACTGTAGCTTGAACGTAGTCGGAGATCGACTGTACCTTCAACGTAGTCGGGGCTCCACTGTAGCTTCAGCGTAGTTGGAGATCGACTGTAGCTTCAACGTAGTCGCGGCTCCACTGTAGCTTCAACGTAGTCACATATCCGTGGTCGAAGGGCATCAGGACCGTTTACGACCACGTAGTGTTGTTTACGACCACTCTGGCCGTGGTCAAACGCAGCTACGACCACGTTGGTCGTGGTCGAATGCAGCTACGACCACCTTGGCTGTGGTCGGAAGTCGGCGTTGTGGTTTACGACCACGTTGTGGAGTCGGCGCCTTACCACCACGTTGTCGAGAGCTGAAGGGATTAGAAGTTGGCGCTGTGGTTTACGACCACGTTGGGTAGTCGGCGGCTTACGACCACATTAACGCGAGAAGAAGTCGGCAGTTGAGGCTTCGACCGCTACGGTCGATAGTCGGCGCTCTGGCTTACGACCACGTTAAGAAGTCAGTAGCTTACGACCACGTTGTAGCGAGAAGCAGTCGGAAGCCAAGGCTTCGACCGCTGTGGTCGGAAGTCGGTAGACTTCGACTTCAACCACGTGGGTTGTCGGCAGTCTTCGACCACGTTGTGAGGTGGTTGAACGTGGTCAGATCGCCTCGGGCTCGGTCGGTTGTGGTCGTAGTCGGTCGGATGTAGTCGCAGTCGGTCGGTTGTGGTCGTAACGAGTCAGAGCTCGGTCGGTTGTGGTCGTAGCTCTTCAGGAGCGACTGGATGTGGTCAGTTGAGGTCGAACACGGTCGGACAAGCCCCGAACGTGGTCGTTTGCGGTTGTATGCGGTTGGAAGTGCTCGAGTAGCGGTCGGATGCGGTTGTAACGTGGTGAGACGTGGTCGGAAGTCCTTACGACCACGTTAGAACCTTCTGTCGTGGTCGTAACTTGAGTCTAACCAGTCGTATGGCTTCCTGGAGCGGTAGAATCTTCTGGGAATCGGTCGTAATGACTTCTGGGCTGGTTGTCTTGACTTGGAAAGTGGTCATAGGTCTTGTGCATTATTGTTCATAGTAGAGTGCCCGTGCTAACGCTACGACGGCATTTGAGGGATGCACATGAAAACAACCAAATGATGATATTTTTTCCTTGCCCGTGCTAACGCTACGGTAAAAAACAAAAAGACTAATACAAACATCCGTTTATCTACTTTTTTTATTATCATCTTGCTTTGGGGATAAATCAAATAGTTGGGATGTGATCAGTTGTGGCTTTTCCTGTTCATTTTACCGTTGCTCCAGTTTTGTCATGAGATGCTGCTAGCGTTCCGAGTATACAATTTCTGAATAAAACTTGGTTACACATGTAGCCCTTATCATGTAACTTTTATTCTTCTTGGCACCTGAGTTATAGATGCTTTTGTGCCGAAACTAATTTATTGGCACTCGCCTCCTACCCTCCATCCTTCGCCGCTCTGCCCTCGCCTCCTCCTCCCCACCCCGCGCCACCATCGCCTCCTCCCCCGCTCCTCCTTCGACGCCTCCTCTACCGCTCCTCCGCCGCCGCCTCCTCCCCCCCCCCCCCCCCCCCCCGCGCTCCGCTGCCGCCTACGCCGTGCCAGCCCACGCTCCCACCCTCTGCACTTCAAAAATTCATCCGCCACCCCCGTGCCAGCCCGTGCTCCCACCCTCTGCACTTCAAAAATTCCTCCGCCACCCCCGCGCCAGCCCGCGCTCCGCCCTTTTCAACCACGATCAATGTAGTCGTAAGTGCACTCGACCACGATCAATGTAGTCGTAAGTGCACTCGACCACGATCAGAGTGGTCGTAAACAACACAACATTGGTGATGGTGGCGCGGGGTGGGGAGGAGGAGGCGAGGGCAGAGCGGCGAAGGTGGGAGGGTAGGAGCCGAGGGCGGAGCGGCGGAGGAGGGAGGGGAGGAGGCGCACGGGATTCGGTGGGGAGGCAGGCGCCTAGTCGTGAGGAGGGCGGAGGACTGTGGGGAGGAGGCGAGGCGGAGGTCTCAGCGCCGAAGGACTGTGGGGAGGAGGCGAGGGCGGAGCGGCGAAGGTGGGAGGGTAGGAGGCGAGGGCGGAGCGGCGGAGGAGGGAGGGGAGCACGCGAGGGAAGAGTGGCGGCGGAGGAGGGAGGGAGGAGGCGCACGGGATTCGGTGGGGAGGCAGGCGCCCGGGCGTGAGGGCGGAGGAGCAGAAGCTGCGCACGAGAGAAGCAGAGAGGAGAGAAGCAGAGAGGCCCACATGTCGGCGCTTTTTTTCCTGTGAGAGGGTGGCAGAGCGTCGGACGCACCATCACCTTCAACTCGTTCTTTTAAGAGTGTATATATATATATATATATATATATATATATATATATATATATATATATATATATATATATATATATATATATAGAGGTAAGATCAATTATACCGTGCTAGGCTTTGGATCATGTGATTTGCTTAAAGAAACCCAAAATGTCTGTCCTCGATTGGTGATCCGAGTCGTCTGGTGCCCGTCTAGGAGGAGAGAAATTCCAGGGATTTTGACTCCAAAGCGGCGAAGCATCCAGCGGATTGTCCAGTCCGGCGGTCCATGCTTGCGGAAGCAGCACAATGGGTGCGAACAGGGGCGCGGGCGCGGGGGCTCGCCAGGCTAGGACTTTCGGTCGCCGTGTTGTAATGTGGTTGTCTTCCTTCAGTACTGTAATCTCTCCATGTTTTGAGGTGGATGGGCCCAGGACCCAGGCACAGTGCTCGCCGGTTCAGTAACGCAGCGCATGAGCACACTGGCGTTCCACATTGATCAAGACAAGAATACCTCCCATATGCTGTTTAAACTAGCTTTTCCATGGACAGTCATCTAACCAACTTTTGCAGTATGTGTGCTAACATATATAGTTACTCCCGGGTTCTTTTTTCTACTCTCAGGTGTAGTTACTCCCTATGTCGTATATATATATATATATATATATATATATATATATATATATATATATATATGTCGGATCAGCAACGATCTAAGGAAAGGAAAAAAAGAAATTTTTTTTTTTCAGTAATTGATATTGGGATGCAAGTGCGCACTTTCAGTGTGGAGTGGAGGGTGAGGTTTTGAGGGATCTATCAGGAATCGTGAACACACCCTTTTTAAAAATCAAGCTATACCTATATAATACTCAAATAATGTTCTGAGAATAATCGGTTATTTTTTAATCGCTGGTCCAAAAGGATGTCACGGATTCTCCACCTTGACCCTAAATTGTTGGTGCCACATAGAGCCTCGCACACCACCGCTGCCTAGTCTTGGGTGCGTTCTCACACTAGACGGAGCCTTCTCGAAGCTGATGAGGCCTGATAATTTTTATTAATGTTTTTTTAAGACTATAGTGTACAGTAATTTTAGCATAAATAATGTATATAATTTTAGACTTAAAATATTATTTAAAGAAGTAGCCTCTTGAAGACTTTTAAAAATCTGTTCTGTTTATTTTAACTTTTAGAAAAAGTCGAAATCGAAAACACACAAAAAAGTAAAAAAGAACACTGTTGATCTTCGCATCCTGTAGTCGCGAGTCGAAAAGAAGAAAGAGAGAGAAACGCAAGACGGCCAGGTGCAACACGTTACACGAGAAATGAGAACCCGTCCCGTTCCGTTCCGCTCCGGCACCACAGGGAGATAGGACCTAGACACGGCACACCCCCGAGGCAGCCATTCTCCACGTGGCCATCTCCCCCATCCCCAGCCAGCCATCCTCACCCCAGGAGAGGAGAGGAGAAGAGAGGCGGCCACCCACCCGCTCCAAATCCCCCGCACCACCTACGTCTTCCTCCCAGATCCGCCTCCTCCCTACTCCCAGATCTCCCTCTCAGACACACACACACACCCCGATCCACCGCCTCGCCGGAGCAGCAGCGCCAGCAGCCATGGCGAATGAGGGCGGCGGCGAGGGGGGCGTGTCGGAGTCGGTGCTCCGCAAGGTGCTGCTCTCCTACTGCTACGTGGCGGTGTGGATCTTCCTCTCCTTCTCGGTGATCGTCTACAACAAGTACATCCTCGACCCCAAGATGTACAACTGGCCCTTCCCCATCTCCCTCACCATGGTCCACATGGCCTTCTGCTCCTCCCTCGCCGTCGCGCTCGTCCGTGTCCTCCGCGTCGTCGAGCTCCCTTCATCCCCCGCCATGACGCCGCAGCTCTACACCACCTCCGTCCTCCCCATCGGCGCGCTCTACTCCCTCTCCCTCTGGTTCTCCAACTCCGCCTACATCTACCTCTCCGTCTCCTTCATCCAGATGCTCAAGGCACTCATGCCCGTCGCCGTCTACTCCATCGGGGTGCTCTTCAAGAAGGAGACCTTCAGGTCCTCCTCCATGCTCAACATGCTCTCCATATCCTTCGGCGTCGCCATCGCCGCCTACGGCGAGGCCCGCTTCGACGTCCGCGGCGTCATGCTCCAGCTCGCCGCCGTCGCCTTCGAGGCCACGCGGCTTGTCCTCATCCAGATCCTCCTTACCTCCAAGGGCATCTCGCTCAACCCCATCACCTCGCTCTACTACGTCGCGCCCTGCTGCCTCGCGTTCCTCTTCGTACCCTGGGTCTTCGTCGAGCTGCCCAAGCTGCGCGCCGTCGGCACGTTCCAGCCGGACTTCTTCGTCTTCGGGACCAACTCGCTGTGCGCCTTCGCGCTCAACCTCGCCGTCTTCTTGCTCGTCGGTAAGACGTCCGCGCTCACCATGAACGTCGCGGGAGTCGTCAAGGACTGGCTGCTCATCGCCTTCTCCTGGTCCGTGATCCGGGACACGGTCACCCCGATCAACCTATTCGGTTACGGGATCGCCTTCCTGGGCGTGGGCTACTACAACCACGTCAAGCTGCAGGCGCTCAAGGCCAAGGAGGCGCAGAAGAAGGCGGCGCAGGCCGACGAGGAGGCCGGCTCGCTGCTGCAGGAGCGCGACTCGCACGGCGACCGCAAGAGTGATAACCAGGCCTAGAGCGGCGGATCTGATCCAACCGCTCGCCCAATTTGGTCGGTTCTAAATCCAGCCTAGTGAATTCCCCAATGTGTGATCCTTACAAGTTTGATACAAAATCTGTTCATTTCTTGTCTTAATTTGTGGTAGGAAGCAAATAAATCCAGGAAAGATGTGATCTTTGCGTCGGACGTGTGAAAATATGAGTGATTTTTTGCCACCTGTAGTCCTTTGACATTGACAGTATCTGTAATTGTCCGCATTGTCTATTATTAGTCGACCCGGTCACAAAATAAAGTCGGTTTTACTTTTCAAAGTTATAACGTGATGTCATTTTGACCACGAAATTTTATCGTTATATTTTTGAAAAAATAATCATGAAAGTGTAACATTACCAAAGTATTTTTCATGATAAATTTATTTTACCATTTCTGTATATTCAAACTATATATTTTAGATAATATTTTTTTGTCAAAATTGCTATGATTTGACTACATGCATTTTATAGTGACTGTCCGGAGTATATTTAGCCATAGATGATCAAATGCTTTCATTACATCTTGTAACAAATAGATTGAGCAACGGAGCAAGTAATAAAATATTCAATTTTTAGAATTATTTTCAGCGCTGATCTTAATCTTTATAGCTCTAATTATGTTGGCACATTCGACAGGAGATTGGTGCAAACACTACTGGAGTACATTTAAGTAGGTATATCCGTATATGGTTGCTTTCCATGGAGCTGGACCCGGTTTGGTGCTTTCACGCCTTGTTTCCATTGGTTGGACCCAGAGAGAAGTCAGAAGAATCGGTTGTTTAGGGAGCATCTGCAACTATCCACCCGCAGGAAGCAGGACTAGAAGAAACATTTATCTATCTCTCAGTGTTACTAGAGTAGTTCTGCTATTCTTTTTTCATTCCTTGAGAGAGCATGCTCTGCTGGCTCTCATGGCCTGAGATTTTATTTGTTCAGTGTCGGGAAACTCCAATGCCTATCAGTATCTTCTCTATATATAATGATCTTACTGAAACTTTGCAGCTGAGTTTCTATTGCTGTTGTTCATGTGCTGTGAATTAAGCCCAGTGAACATGCTCTGGGTGACAACTCAAAATTATGTTGTATGTGAAGCCTGTGCACTCAAATTACTACTACAACCAGATGGTACATTGTTCGGTTGTCCCAGTTTCCGTTGCTTTGCCTTCTACTTGCAAACAGTTGCACTGGTTTGGTTGGTAGCATCACTTACCACGGCATTATGTTGCCCTACAGAATCATAACCTGAGGGAGACTGATTTATTTCCCTGTTCTGAAATTAGATCGGAGCCGGTGTTTTGAAGGTTTCTGTTTAACCGTGTAGACGTACGCCTGTCATGCGTTTTGCTGTCCCCATAACTTTGGCTTTTGACTGTACCTGAACTTCTCGGGCAGTGAACGGATGAGTTTGACTGTCTTCAGAAATCTCTACTCCTTAAAAGGAGGAGTTCAAGGTAATAGTGCATTCTACACTCCTTCCTTTTTCACTGACATGTGGTCTCCACCCCCACCCCACCTCACGAAACGCACTGCTCCCCCTTCCCCCCGCCCCCCGAATCCCGCGGCTCCTCTCCGCCCCACCGGTTCTCCGCGTTGCTCCCCCCTTCCCCCCCACCCCGCTGCCCGAATCCCGCGCCGCCTCCTCCCCTCCCTCCTCCGCCCTCGCCTCCTCCCCTCCCTCATCCGCCGCTCCGCCCTCGCCTACTCCTCCCCACCCCGCGCCGCCGCCTCCTCCTCCCCCCGCTTCTTCGCGCCGCCGCCGCCTCGTCCCCCCGCTTCTTCGCTCCGCCACCTCCTCCTCCTCCCCCCACCCCTCCGCTCCGCCGCTGCCTCCTCCCTGGGCTCGACAAAAGGCAGCGTCGACATGTGGCCCCCGTTCTCCGCGTCTCCCCGCCGCCTCCTCCCCCCGCTCCGCCGTTCTCCGTCGCTCCGTCCTTGCCTCTTCCCGTCCCTCCGCCGCCGCTCCGCCCTCGCCTCTCCTCCCCACCCCGCGCCGCCGCCGCCTCCTCCTCCCCCCACTCCTCCGCTCCGCCGCCTCCTCCTCCCCCGCTCCTCCGCTCCGCCGCCTCCACCTACCCCCACCCCTCCGCTCCGCCGCCGACCCCCGCTGGCCTCGTCCTCCTCGCCATCGCCACGGTCGTCGGGGTCCAAGGCGTCCATGGTGGCCGTGGACGGGCTTGCCTCGGGGGTGGCGATATGCGCCGCCACTCTCCCCTCCCCCGTCCCTCCCGATCCGCGCCGCAACCATCGGCCTCGTCATCCTCCTCGTCCCGGCCGCCGCCGTAGCCCGAGCCCTCCACCAGAGGCGGAGCCACCGCCGGGCCAGCCTGGGTGGCTGCAACGGCGAGCAGTGGGGGACCTAGGTATTTGTAAATAACTTAGTGGTGCACATTGTTTATTGTGCTGTAAAGGCCTTGATGTTTGACATATACATCTCAAATTTAAATAAGCAAATCTCCATCTAATGTATTCCCCTCTACTGATAATTGCAGGCTTCTATGTTTAACCAGACTGAGATTGCTCTTATTCTCATTGATAGCGGAGCAAATATTCAAAGCAAAAATGGACAAGGTTGCTTCTTTTTACCATTTGAGCACACTTATGTCAGATTGGATGACATCTATTGCTAAAATACCATACATCTATGTGTTCTGGAAGCTGATTAATCTGCAGCCATTAAGCACAGAAGTTCGTTTGAACATGTTCCCGCCCAATCAGACATTCAACTCTCAATTTCTGATGACAGCGTTGAATTGACAAAGTTGCTTGAATCGCAAGAGCTACTGTGGACATATATTCGCTCGCCTTTTAGGCTGTGCTCTAGAAGAAAATCCAATCTGTCTCTGGGCTTTTCCTGGACAACCTTTTCTGCTTTTTCATACTAGATGGAAAGAGCTTGGTTGATAACGTACTCAATTTTTAGTGACAACTTTACGCTTCTAGAAGCAGATAAACTAAAAGTTATGTAGCAACAACTAACATGCAGGATCCCCAGAGACTAGGGTTTTAGTGGCTTCGCCTCTCTCTCTCCCCTCGCTCTCTCACCGCCCATCTCCCGCTCCCAGGGCTTCCTCTCCTGTCCTAGGTGGCGCAGTGGCGAAGTCCAAGTCGAAGGCGAAGCAGGCCACATCGGAGCTCCGGCGATGGGCGGTGAGAAGGAGACCTCGACCTCACCGACCGCAACACATCCCTCCCCGCCGCCACCGCTGGTAACTTCCGCGCCACCAAGCCGTATTCCCGCCCCCTTATCATTTCCCTAATCGATCCGCATTCTCATACGATTTGCCTGCTCCTATTTTGTGTATCTTCAGAGGTATGGCATTGTAAATGGAGTGGTCGAGGTTGATGGTGTCACTAACGAACCGACCAGCGAAAATGCTGCTCAGGGGAAAGATGAAGATGGTATCAACTATCAAATCAAAGTTTTACTTGAACTCTTGTACAATTCCCATTCTGATTTATGACTAAACCTTTTTTCAGCTAAAGGTGTCCCAGATTTTTGGCTTACTGCTATGAAAACAAATGAAGTGCTGTCGAAGGAGGTAGTGCTGAGTATGCTATACTTTGTAGGTGGATTTTTAGATGCATCACTATATCATTGACTTGATTATTGCTTAAATTTAGATCCAATAGCGTGATGAGGCTGCTTTGAAATATCTAAAAGATATCAAATGGTCTAGATTCGATAACCCCAAGGGTTTCAAGCTGGAGTTTTTCTTTGATACAAACCCTTTCTTCAAGAACTTAGTCCTAACAAAAATCTATCACATGGTTGATGATGATGAACCAATTTTGGAGAAAGCAATTGGGTTGGTATTTTTGTACTTCGTTATTATTTTCATGTATAAGGTTCTCATGTTCCATCCTATGTTGATACCTGTATATACATGCCTTATTGGACACATTATGTGCACCGCAGGACTGAAATTGAGTGGTATCCTGGGAAAAACCTGACACAGAAGATTCTCAAAAAGAAACCCAAGAAAGGTTCAAATAATGCGAAGCCTGTTACTAAAACTGAAGACTGTGAGAGCTTCTTCAACTTTTTAATCCCCTGCAAGTACCTGATGATGATGAGGACATTGATGAAGATACTGTATGTTTAAGATTTGTTGTTCAACTTAGAGGGATATCACTTTTTGCATTGTTTCATGGGCAACTTGTTCTTTCAATCTGTGATGTAGGCTGATGAGCTTCAGGGTCATATGGAACATGATTATGACATTGGGTAAGTGTAGTTCATCATCATTTGCCGTGCAATGCTGCATCTGTCACAACTGGTGATGCTATGTTATGATTTATGGCATATTGCTCTCTTGCTGATTTCTTTATTGATATTTGACTTTTAGGAGCACCATAAGGGATAAGATCATCCCTCATGATGTTTCCTGGTTTACCTGTGAGGCTGTGCAAGCTGAGGATTTTGGGGAAATAGAAGATGACGATGACAAGGAGGAGAGCAGCGAGGACAATGATGAAGATGAGAATGAAGACGAGGATGAGGAAGAAGAAAACAAACCACTTCAACCTAGGGACCATATTCTTCTTCAATCTGAGTTTTGCTCAAGTCTCAAATAAACTCAAGCACATATTCGAAGAAATTCTGACCGTCAGTCTGAGGGGCTTCATTGATTAGTAAACCTACGATGCTGGTAAGGTCGGGACCAAGAAGAAGGTAGTCTTACGCTGTCATAGAACCTATTTCTGCTTGCTTCAGCATTACCATGTTTAATTGACCTTGCTAATACAACAGCTGAAACATTCTTTCAGAAGATGCTTCAATGATGACCTATAAAACTCTTATATGAATATTCCCCCCTCTTTGTGCAAAGTTTTGTGCAGGCTGATGGGAATCCATGACCAGGTGCGAATCTTTTGTTGATGTAATTTGTCTACCTTTGAGCATTCCTTAATATACTTTTCCATATAGATTTTCATACATCTTAATTTTTATAACTTGGATGATAGAACAAACAAGTTGCAAAATTTGATTTCCTGTTGCAACGCACGGGCACATGACTATTTAGTCTAAATCTCAGGGTTTGTCACTTATAGGATGATTTCATAGGTTTCCGGTTAAGTCAAACAATATAATGTCGTATAGGAGGCACAATGCGTGATTTTTATATTTAGATGTGTGTAACCTTGCCACTTCTAGATTAGGATGTGTTGGGCAGCAGGTTTGGAAGTGTTTATTGTTTCTAAGAGCAGTTTAGTAATTGCTTGGTCTTTGTTTTACCGTTAGAAATTACCTGGAATTCTGTCTGGTTATATCTGCTGCCATGTTTGCTATGTTTACTATTGTATTCGATGTTGAGTACCTTGAAAATGGAAAACAAACCATTCCTGTATTTTCGGTACTTTTAATTGTCCATGTTACGTACCTACTTTCTGTTGCAAAGAAAATAATTGTTGCTGAAATATATTTCAGACTTCTGTTGTATTTAGTTCTTGATACCTGACAATGAAGAACAGAGCATCATTCTATTCAGAATTAACTTTGTTTAATTAAAACAAATAATAGGAGGCCTGGGAAACTTCTCTACATGTAAGTGCTCACGTTCCTTATATAGTGCACCTTATATCTACAACATTTCCTTACAAGATTCAGGATAGAAGATATATAGTGTGGTGGCTAGAGCTTTGGTACCACTCAAAATGCATGAAGCTCAGAACCATGGAGCTGTGACACCTTCGAATGCTTGCTCGGGTAATTGTTCAGATTTCCTCTTCGATGAAAAGATGCATTCGTTTCTTCTATGTTTGGATTGGTGATGCAAATAAGTTCAAAGCTTCTAACTGTTATTGTTTCGATGTACATATGTGACCTCCACACTGGAAATGAGGCTGCGCTGTAATTGCAATTTTGTGCATAACATTTTTGATAGTACAGAAATTAAGAGGCTTATCTTTGGGAAAGACCACCTGAATAGACCTGAGCAAAAATTTATGGATTATTTGGCACAACGGTTATGTTAATTATATAACTACTTCATCTTGTGGTTGACCATTCTCTTCCTCTGATGCATCATCTTTTTTCTTGTGATTGTTCTTTGTTCTGTACATCTGCTATGTAGAACCAAAGCTTACAAGTAATATGAAATAATGTGGTTTGCTGGCTAGACAAGCCAACTCAAATATTGTTTTCGACCATGGGCATCAAGAAGACGAAGCCATCCCTAAAAAAATATTAAGGTGATGGTCTCACTACATTTGATTGATGCCTCTTTATTATTTTTTTTTCCAACATTAGATTGTGATCAGATTGCATGTGCTCCTATATTCTATAGAAGAGCTACAGTTCAGCATCTTTCTATGTTTTATTTTTACACATTTTAGTTTCAGTAAATAGATTAATGATATTTCCGTTGCAACGCATGTGCATCTAACTAGTACAGTCAAGAACCCTGAATCGTTAGTGAATTCTCACTTCATTGCTCTGTCCTTCAGCATTGATGCTCCTTCCTTTTTGTACGTACCGTGCGAAGAAAACCACGCAGCTGCCGAGAATGGGAATCGTTCCACGAAATCGCGGCTCACATGACCTGTGTTGTGCGCCGGTACTTCACGTTCAGTTCGGCCCGCAATAATCGAATGCCGGTGCTATTTTCATGGACTTCTTCACGCAAGCAAACCGTACTGTGCGGCGTATTAAGAGGAGCGGTGGGTAGGCCATGAAGGGAGACTTCAGTGCCTTTCGTGTAGGGACGGTAATTCATCTATTAAGTGATGGTACAGGGAAAATTTGTCGCCCCCATTCGTATGAGTCCAGAAATGTCTTCCATCCCCGATCACCGTTATGTCCCTGTTATACATATATTTGTTCCGTTCTTTTTGACTTTTCAGTTAATTTTTTGTTTCGATTTCTTTCAGTAACCACGATTTATTAGACTGATAAGCCGTAGTTAGAAAAATAAAGTCTTTAAGCATAGGGTGGTACATGTACATCTAAAACTCATGTATATTGTAGGCTGGTACATATTCATGTCTAAAACTCATGTTTTTCTCGTCTTGTACTTTATTTTTTTATAGTATATAGTACATAACTCATTTAGTGTTTATTTATCAACTTGTGTACTCAGGATTTTACTTATTCTTATTAGCCATATAAGTTTGAACTTAAAAAATGAGCTCAATACCAAACGAATTTAGGTCGCATTGGGGCCATTCCCCGCTACCTTTCTGTGATCCTTGCGGTTGCGGAGTAAATTAGTCCACAATAGCTAACGGTGTTTGGAGCGAAGGATTTTGGGATGAATTTTGTACTAATTGAATCATATAATGCCCTTTGGATTGTGGAAATAGTTCAAGAAAAATTCCTGTGGGAAACTTTCCTGTCCTCCATTCTCTGCCCTTCTCTCCATCCGGAAAATATTTCCCTTCAAAATTCCCGTAGTGCACCCAAGCTATCGCGTGATCCTTGCTTGTGCATTCGGAAAGGCACCTGCGTGGTCTCAAGCAGAAAGGTTACTAGAAATTGAAGCCCATTCTGATTTCCCAGGGAAGTTTTGCAAACTCGAAGGCCCATAGAAACTAGTATTTAGCCGAAGAAACTTTGCAGTAAGCACAAGAACCCGAGGTTGCCGGAGTAGTCTGCATTGGACTTGGCCCGCTTGCAAAACCTTGGTGGGTTTAATTCGCTGTTCTGCCATTCGTCCTGCACGCGAAACTGTGTTCTACAGTCTACTACATCAGGAGTTCAGCGACTCTCTCCCCATTCTCTCCCTTCCACGCAACAAAAATCCTATATAGCAGGATGAAAAGATAGCTGATATCGTACTATTATACGTGTTCTAGTATCCCCAATCCAACTACGGGCCGGGCTGCCTAGTACTTACTATACACTGTGGCAGTTCGAAGGTACGGGCAAATGTTTCAACATGGTTGGCAGGAACAATCGAACAACCAACTGGAAACCTTCCTCTTATCATGTTGTTTCGGACCAAATTTTGTCGTCCAAAACTAAAGTCAGAAAAAATAGAGCCACCGTGGCACGGTGTGAACTGGGTGATCTTACTGGGTGATCTTATTGATAGTCCTCAAGACCTCCTCCTTCAGTTCCTAGAGCTCTAGTGGTCTGGCTGTAATTTAGTGCAACACACAAAATATCAAATAAGCCTATTGCAACAACTAAATAAACTCACCAAGAAAGCAGAGGAAAACACGGTCAGAATAGACTTGAGATGCTAGAATCGGGGCTAAAGAAGGAAAACTGAAAGCGCAAGGGTGCGCAAGGATAAAAGGGGACCTTTAGAGCGGGACCAAAGGTTAGGCAAATGACAAAGCTCTGGTATTCTTTCTTGGCGGTAAGAGCACGGATGTTTCACCAGCAAGCAAAGAAAGCAACGATGAAGAGATTAGGCTTCCGCAAAAAAGAAAGGAGAAGTGAAGGGAGGCGAGGGTGGATGGGTTCTTGAATTCGGCTTCCCCCACGCTTGTAGGAGATAGTAGGTCCCATGCGTCAACGGTAATCTGACTTGACGAGGACAACAAGGAGACAACAGAAAACGAGGTTGGCACAGGATAGACAAGGTGGCGCACGCTAGGGCAGAGTGACCGGTGCACTGTTGGTACTCTGAGAAACGATTGGTGGCTGGCGCTCGAGTGAGGCGACTGCTACTGATCAACGGTATGGGTTGGACCTGAGTGCTTGGAAGATAAAGAATAAGGCTTTAGAGGCTTCGATCGCTCTTGAATCTTCAAAGAAGGCTAGGGGAAGAAGGGAAAAGAAACAAGATCAAAAAAACACAAGGAAAACCAAGGCAGGATACTTAAGAAAAAGAGATATTCTTAAGTTTTTGAATTTTTGGGGCTGTCACAACAATTGCACCTCTGTACACAGTAGTCGTGTTGTGCTACGTGTCGGTGCAGTGGTTCAAGGCCTTCTCTACCGAGCAATGCGCATGCGTCAACCACTTCGTCGCACTCTACTCCACATCGCTCTTCATCTTCCACATTATCACCACCAACAGCCCCTACGCCATGAACGCCGCCTCATTGCCACCGACATGCTGCAGAAGGCAGCCATCATGCTCTCCCTCATGGAGTGGGTGCTCTAGTCCAATTGCCGCCTCCTCAATGCATGCGATGGCACCAGTGCTTGTAGCATCAACGCCGCCTGTAGCATTGACACCGCTAGTGCAGTGGGTAGTGACCGTCTTCTCCATAGCCATGCTACCCCGATGTCATTATCATTAGGGAGCTGGTCCTCGGCGGCATGTATGGGTCGATGCCATTCGAGGCCCTCCTAGAGCAAATCGTCATGATGCAGTACTACGTCTAGTACAACCTCATCATCTTCTTCTAGAGTACTTGGCGGTGCACACACGCAGCGCCTAAGTCAGCATGGAATTGCCTGCGGCAGTGGAGAACATAGGCTGTAAATTTATGAAAAATCATAAAAATGCACAAATGATTATTTTAATATTACTTACATTTCTTGGACTCTAAAGCATTTGAAATTTTGCATTTTCATCGCAATTATCACAGTTTACCCCTCCATCCAAGCTAACGTAAACTATGCACAACTGAGCATACGACACAAGTGCCACCATAAAATTCAAAAATTACTCATAACAGTACTGCATAATATTTCTAAGCAAACAACAATAATGCTATTCAATTTTCAACATGTATTAACCAACTGTATAATAAGCGTAATAAGTATTTTGAAATACAGAAAAATACAATCTTATTCCTATGCAAACAAAGTAACCTACGCATAAGATATGACATTCATATAATTAGCATGACAAATAGACATTTAACAATAGCAACAAATTAACCTACGCATAAGCTACGTCAACTAAGGCCATTGTCTATTTACACAAGCCTAACTACCACCGTTTCATGCTAACAAACTACCATTTCTCTAATTACATTCTAATCATATTGCTACAAAAATTAGACCATGTTGATGAAAATTACCTCTTTCGGATGCGCACGCACTAATCTGTAACTTTTTCCAAATATGCAAACTTGAAATATCAATCGAAAACCACTCAAAAATCCAATACTCTCACTGCCTTACTTTCTCTCTCGGTTTCTCGCTCATCTGCAAAATGAGGCTGCTGCCGCCTCCTCAAATGAACAACTCTCTCCTTTAAGCATGCAACTAGCAAAGGGGGAGGGGGTTGGTCACGCTGGGAGCGGCCACATGGGGAACACGCTTACGGGGAGAGGGGCCCAGCCGGGTGGGAGTGCACGTCGTGTGGCGCGTGGAGAGGCGACAGAAGGTTGCACTGGGGGGTCTGCACCATCGTCGCAGGGCTAGATAGGTGGTGTGGAGCGGGAGCGCGCTAGGGCACGATGTGTCAGCGCGCTAGGACCACACGCGGTTTGCATGCGCACTACCAAGGCTAGCATGGCGTGCAAGCGCGCCAGGAGGTAGGCACGGTGGGGGTAGCACACAAGAGGGCCATAACAAGAAATTCGTGTAGAAGGGAGCCATTTCCGAGAATATAGTGCCGTGGGGAGCCAAATTGGCCAAAAATTCTCCCCTTGTCACTCATCTGCATGTATGCTCACTCCTCAGCCCTTGCTGGAAGGCTGAAACATGTAAGATCAGCTTTAAGGTGGTGCTCATTTGGGCTTTTTTGGGTGGCTTATGGCTGAAAAGCACTGTAGCTGGCTGAAAAAACAATGTAGCTGACAGAGGCTTATTTACCATAATTAAATTTAAAAAATTAAAAAATATGTTAGCCCATTACGTATAATACAAACAAATACGGGAAAAAAGAACTGGCAAAAAAGCTCAACAAAAAAAATCAAAAGTTCAGAAAAAACGAAATTTATGAATAATGAAAAATAAGCCGAAAGTTAGAAGCTAAAACTGAAACGATCACAGCTAATTGATTTAACACTGCGGAGTAATAGAGTGCTAAAGGATGAACATAGTTTTATACTAGTATTTAATATAGTATTAGCAATAGTATCTCCCAGAAAGAGTGAAGTGAAAATACAGGGCCAAAGAAAGATGGACACGTGGTTGCCACCAGGAGCACCGGAGTCAAAACACAACGACGGCTTGAGAGAGAAACAGAGGGGACATCCGACAAAACAGGGAGTAAAACAAGGCGGGCAACCGACAAAAAAAAACGAGACCAGATCACATCAAAAAGATACAACCGCACAGTTGGCTAGAACAGTAAGCATCGTGCCATATCCAGAACCGAGCCAATCAGAGCACACATGCTGCACCAATGCAAGGCTGGCACAAGCAGTAGCCGTTCCATCCTCTGGTCTGCGCTAGCTCTGTGTAACACTGTTGAAGTACACCTACATCACGGCGCTCTGCCGCCAATCCAGGGAACTCATAGTGGGTGGACCCGCCACACTCACAGCGCGATGTTGCCGTCGTCGTCGTCATCACCGCCGCTGCCTCCCAACGCGTCGGCGTCGGAGTCGTCGTCGTGCTCGCCATCACTGGAGGTGAGCTGAGCGAGCCAGCAGTTGCCGTGGACGTGGCCGCTGACGCAGACGTAGCACTCGAGGCGGCCCTCGTAGGAGCCCATCCTGCGCCACGCGCTGCGGGGCAACAGCCCCGCGACGACCATGTTCCAGACGCGCGCGCCGCAGTAGGGGCACCGCACGCGCGTGTCCAACGCGGCCTGGCGACCCACCAGGCAAGCCCGCGTCCGCGACCGCATGAACCCGCGTAAGACGCCGCGGTAGGCGCCGACGTCGTCGGCCGCGCCGGGCACCGCGTGCTCGCACGGGTCGGACACGTACAGCAGGTCACCCCTGCAACGCCGCGACAGGAAGCTCCGCCCGGACGTCTTGGAGAAGCGTGACACCCGCGTGAAGTGCCCCGGCACGCCCGACCCCGCCGCGCCGCAGCAGAAGAAGAGCAGCTTCGCCAGCGCCGGCCACCCACCGCAAATGCGCCCAGGCGGGGGCGCCCCACCGCCGCCTCCCGCGGCCCCCGTGAGCGAGGCCACCATCCGCGGCGCCCGGGAGATGCAGAGCTCCCGCCACAGCACGCGCTCCGCGACTGCGCGCAGCCGCCGGCTGACGCACGCCGCCGTGCACACCGCCTGCGGCACCCAGTTGATCGACCGGAACACCAACGACAGCACCTGCTCGTCCAGGATCCCCGTGTTCACGCCGCTGGCCTGCGCTGCCCCAATGCCACCGCCGCCATCCCGAGAGCTCGCATTGCCTATCCCACTCCCGCCGCCGCCGCTGGACGCGCCACAGAACTGGCGCTTGTTCCCCGTGCCCTCGCTCATGACTTACTCCACGCTCGTGGGCGTTATGACACGGCACGCGCTGCACTACCGCTCCGACTGCCGAGATGCCTGTGTGCAGGAGCTAACCGGTGGTCGGCAACGAGTAAAGCTTGGGATTGGCTCTTCGCCAAGCAGTAGAATGTGCAGCGCGCAGCGGAAATGCCAGGAGGGCGGCCTATATATACACGCGCAGTGGGCACTTGTCGTGCTCCCCGAAGGGCGTGGTGTCGGGGCGGGGTCGGACCGGCCCCGGCCGCCGTGTCACGGTTGCCCGTTTGACAATTGGACCACTCGCGCTTCAAATCCTGAGAGTTTAGCTACCCGCTAGCTGGATTGCAAGTGCGACCAAAGCTAACTCGTTTCAGCTTAAGTTTCTCACTTATTTTTTACTATTTAATAATTTCATCTTTTTTGTTTTTTAATCTTTTTGTCGGTTCTTTTTTCTGTATTCGTTTGTACTGTTTGTGACGGGCTAATCTGTTTTTTCTATTTTTAAATTTTTTTAAAATTTAATTACGTCAAATAAGCTATTGTCAGCTACAGTATTTTTTTCAATCAGTTACAGTACTTTTCAGTTATAAACCCATCAAAATAAACCTTTTGAGCAATGCATAAAGCTATCTACCGGATCAAGCGCCTTTCTCTTGGTCCAAACATCTCCATCATGTTACGGGCTACTAAACTTAAGTACCACAGTAGTAAAACAAACAGGTACGCCTATTCACGCGCTCTCATGCTGTACGTACAGTGGTGCGGCATCTCAATCATGGCCACCTAATTCCTACCCAAACTGGGTACTGTTCGGTGCTACCTGACAGATATCCGGCGCACACGACGAGCCCGTTGCCATTTCTACACGCGTCCTTCTCTATTTTAGAGCGTCCGTGTCACTCTACGTATCAATCAAGCTCGCAATGTTTTATACATGATGCTCCTATCAGGCTCGCTACTTTAATCCCATTGCCAGTTTGCCACCATCCCTAATCTAGCTGTACTGGCTGGCTCTCGAGGGGCCCCAAGAGGGGAGGAGACGCAGGAGAAGAAGAGGGGGCATTCGAAGAGAGGACGCCGGGAGACAGGCCGTTTTGGCGAGGGACCGGTGCACTCGTGTCCTGCCGAATCCCCAAGATATGCCGCGCCCACCACCTCGTGGCGGGCGACGCGCGGCGCGCATCCAGGCGCTGCCTTTTCCCTGCGCTGCGTCGATTCTTTCGGTGTTTTTTTTCGCGTCGATTCGGTGCTTTTCCGGTGCGTCAGGTGCCGGCCGCCGAGACTGACACGTGTGGCTCCGTCTTAGCCGAGGTGGGGCCGGAGAAAATATCCGCCAGGACACGCGTCCGCGCGCGCTTGGGCGGGGGCGCACGTGTCAGCACCGGAGAGGAGCACAGGTGGGGTCCGTGGGTGGTGGATTGGCGCATCTGAGCCGTACACGTACGTGGCTAGCTCGTTGTAGGGACGCTTGATTCTCGGCCGACTCTAGAAGTGCTTTAGGTTTGTTCAGTGCATTTCACCGTCCTGTGGTGTGCTTTTGGATTTTTGCCCTTTTAGCTAAACGCGCACATTGGATTGGCACTGAGCTGTAAACTAAGGTAGTAGTAGTTGTATTGTTGTTGACAGTCTGTCAGAAAATGCTCTAGAGCCTAACGAAAAGTCGAGAAATGAAGTGATGCATCGGAGGGGAATATCTGGTGTTGTGTCATGCTGATCTCATCTCAAGCTAGTAAAAGCTACTGTACCACTCGAATGTAGGAAAAATTCTATTGTCCCACGGTGGCGCAATCTAATTTCTGTAACGCAGCCACTCGAAGACTGACGTGTGGCATACAAGCACTGTAGCAGGTGAGTTCCGTGTCAGTGCTGCTACAGTATGTGCTACAATGTTTTTTATGTTACGCGTCGACTTCTAATTGAATTGTTATACAAATCATTCTATGTCACTATGATACAATAGAATTTTTTCAAATATAGGGAGACGTTTTTATTAGCCATCTCATGCTAGTAAACTACTGTATCACTCAAATATAGGAAACGTTTTTATTGGCCATCTCATGCTAGTAAGCTACTGTATTACTCAAATATAGGGGGCGTTTTTATTGGCTATCTCATGCTAGTAAGCTACTATATCACTCAAATATAAGATTATAAGGGGCATTTTTATTGACTATTGTTAATGACTTTTGGCTAAAAATAAATATTAATAGCTAAAATAAGCGATTTTAAAAGAGAGCACAAGCAATAAGAAAAGTAAGTAGGAGATACATGTGCGAGACGAAAACGAGAGTGAAATACATGATACGACCGTAAACCTTGTCTTATCCCTAGAGCGAGACTAAGGTGAGAGAAATGAAGAAGACGCTTTGAGAAGCCAGATGCTTATGTGCATGTTCTTTCGTGTTGCGACTTATGATTTATAGCTACATGTGAGAACTCTCAAAACTAATTAATCGAAAACACGCTATTAAGAAACAATTAATATGCCAATGGGAACATTAATATTAAAAGAGAACGATTAACAAATTGAAACAATCAACCTCACAATAAAATGAGAATTTATTATAATCAAGAGTCCGAGTTAGAGAAAAACTTAATTACAATAACAAATTCCATAAATAAGTCCAATGTACATAATTCCAATTTCAGATTTACAAAAGAACAAAGATTACAAACCCAATGTTACAAACTTCATGACTGCATATCTTCACAATCAATCAAACAAGTCAAAAACCTGTACATCATGTTAGCCAAAACCAAAAATAAGTCTAAAATGGAATTAAATATTAAATTGCCATCATAAACCAATTGTCATAATGTTGCACAAAAGCAAATCACGCATTGAGATACCAAGATTATCGGAGGCCAATTAGCACCATCTCGTATTTAGGTTTTCATCGGCAGCAACACATACCTTCCTTACTTCTTTACCTTTGTGACCTTCTGGATGAGTCACTCCTCTGAAGCCATGCACAAAGCCACGTATCAGCCACCAGTCAGCACAGGGGCAGGCCATGCCGTGCGGTGAGCCAAGAAAAGCCAGCACAGAGGAGGAGGCCATAACACCACCGCACACAGCCACCAGTAAGTTTACAAGCTCATTGTCCAAATTCCAAAAGAAAGCCAGCACACAGACACTGAAGTGAAGGCTGCAGAGCACAGCACAA
Source organism: Dendrocalamus latiflorus (assembly GCA_017311315.1). Classification (NCBI taxonomy): domain Eukaryota; kingdom Viridiplantae; phylum Streptophyta; class Magnoliopsida; order Poales; family Poaceae; genus Dendrocalamus; species Dendrocalamus latiflorus. The sequence continues at coordinate 13,390,777 of CM029663.1, forward strand.
GCACCAACATAGCTAATCACCACCATACAGCCATTGCCCACCTCACTCAAGAGCTACTACTAGACAACACACGGCCGAGAAGCAGCATAATCCCAATATAAACCCCATTCCAAGGAGACCACCAAGACAGAAGGACAACCAACGAGTACCACGGCCAGGGAGTACCTCCACAAGACAACCTCACCACATAGCCAAACCAAGATAGCATAGTCAAGCAAGAACATCCCCGTTTTCGAGCTGACAACACCATTAACGTAAAGTCCTGCACCTATCATCTATTCTTTTGCTAACACTAAAGTCGAAAACTAAAGCCAGTCGGCAGAGCCAAGGCAAGGTAACAAACCCGATTCACCATACTAGAACAACAGACTGGCGGTGGCCATCTAGTGTGCCCTCGGGCCATGGATCAACGCTCCCTTGTGCATGCCCAAAGACACAAGCAATCCACGGTTGCTCACCACAAAACCTCAAAACTAAGACAAACCGGTGGCCGTCCATGAGCTCTTGGGCATTTCAATGCTCTCCGGCACAAATGCCAATGCCCAAGCACCTACATGGTTGCTCACCCCAAACCCCCACATCTGAACACTCTTATGAATACTCATACACCACACATAGTCCACATTAATAACCGAAAGGAATGTATAAAGCTAGGAGTAGGGAGGGGAGGAGGAACCAGGTAAAGCCGAAGAAGTAAGGCACTGCATCGGTGGTTCATGGCCACCATGACACAGGAGACCGATGAGGGCGACTGAGAGGCGAGCCGACGAGGACCGAGGCACAGCGCCGGAACTGTGCGCCGGTAGCACACCACTACCGGGGAGCACAAACTGCAGAGGGGGCGAAACGGCAAAGCCAAGGCGCACCGGCGAGACATCGGCTCCACCGAGGAGCATGATCGCCAGATGGGAAAGCCAACGATGACGGCCGTGAGCACAGCACCACACCGTAGGTTCCCATGCATGTAAAAAGGGGACAAAAAGAGAAAGGAAAACACATATAGTAAGGAAGAACACATATAGAAAGGAAAACACATATAGTAAGGAAGAACACATATAGAAAGGAAAACACATATAGTAAGCCGAGACCACAAGACACCTCGGGGTGGCCAGACCTTGGGCCATATACGGCGGTAAGGAGGCTCAAATAGAAGGGCGGATTGGGACACCAGCAACGCCTGAGGAGAAGGGGGACGGAGGGGAAAGCCGAGGGAGTGAGGCGGGAACCAGGGGAGGCGAGTAGGAGCACCGGCGGCGGTGGTCTTAGGTCGGCAAAACCGAATCGCCGGAGGAACCAAGGGGACGGGCGAAGAGGAGGCATGCGGAACGACTCCTGGAGTGAGAGCAAGGAGAGAGGAGAATCAGGCCTTCAGCCGACCCTTAAGGCTGAAACTCCACAACAGGCCAGAGGGATAAAACCCAGTAAATGGGCCATTAGGCCGAAAAGCAATAAGAAGGCCGAGTAGGCCGAGATTAAAATGAATGATTTCCAATACGGCCCAGCAGAGGAATAAACTATAAAATAAAATATGTATATACATAGAATCATACCGATTAAAACGTATAGCACTCAGGGAAAATGTTAACAAAAATAATGCTAACAAATATAGCTCCTGAAAATTAAGAGGACCAAAAAAGTTAAATTTAAAATTTTAACAAGGTTTATTGCTTCATCTGAAATATAATTAGAAGTTAAAAAGGGAATTCTATCTTAAAAAAATGCGGGAGGGGAATTGGTTCCAGGGGAGGAGACCGTCCAGACCACCACTAAGACCACTACTTCATCAAGACAATCAAGGTTGCACCAAAATCGGGTAAAATCCAAGAACTTGATATATAACTTGCTTGTGGATTGAAGATGGTCAAGATGACTCTAGATGAGTTACCACATATCACAGCAAGCAAGACAACCCAAAGATTCGAAACCAAGAACCTCGGACCAAGATTCCTCAAGAAAGCCTCCAAATCAAGTAAGATCGGGAAACTTCGAAATCTTGCAAACCACAGTGCCTATGGATGTAATTTGATCTACATGAGTCACATCTCCATCACTTACACATCTTTAACACACAGTAAGATCAAGAAATGTAGAGAAAATGCAAAGAACCAACAAGGACAAGAGCAAAACAACTATGATAAAAATACTTCATGTAGGATGAACACGATTAATTTATTGCCACTTATAAATATAGGTTTTACAACCACTCTATCATAGAGGACAGAGCTCTCTCTCCCAAGAGTACTCACCCAAAACTCTCCATCCAAGGAAGTCTCTCTCTCAAACCCTAAAAGAATAGATGGTTGGTTGGTTTCCTTGGCCACATGCCTCCAACTCCTACCATATGTATAGATGGAGCAATCACCCACATCTAACTCTAATGGAAACTATCTATTAGCACAATCGGGAAACCCGTTAACCCCTCACACACACTGAGTTTTACACTCACACGTAACTTATGCACACTTCTCAAAGCACATAAGCATAAACCTGATAAGGAGCAAGCTTCCATCCACTTGGCCTCCTCAGCATTTTTTGAGCTAAACCGCTCTCCCAACGCCCTCCAAGCATTATGATTTTGATCCCATCACTGTTTTCAGTATTTTGGCTTCTCGGCCAAAACATGCTCGCTTTGACTGTGGATGTCCTCCTTTGCAAGTAAATCCAAGTTATCATTATCGATCCTACATCGTGAAGATCGGACACCCCGCATCACCATGGTTGCCTTCAAAGTTCCCTGCACATTAAAGACCAAGAAATCATTTTCGGACACCAATTCTTCACAATTTGACCCATATTAGTTCAAATATACTTTATGCACTATGAATGTAAAAACCTAGAACTCCAAATCTCAATCCTTGACTAGTTCCCACAAATATCTAAAAACCCCTCGGATAATTTCAGACAAAATCAGCCTGTCACAACTGACCGACCGCTTGGACCGTGCCGATCAATCTGATCAAATGTCAGTAACAAGGTTAGACCGCGGTACCCATGCCGGTCTGACCGCTCGGCTAACCTCGGTCGGACCACCACCCATTGGCTGGTAGGACCGCTCCTATTTCTCGCACGCACACAAGCGAACACCTCTCTAGAAAAAAACAAGCCGTCAACTAAAAATCGGTTGCACCACATCGGCGGTCCAAACACCCCCAAAATATCATGTCACATCGACACCGAATGTGCGGTCTTACCAGTGTTGTTTGAATTTAGGCTATCAAATATGGTCTTCTTAGCTCTTTAGCTTTAGAGTGAAATATTACTAGATGCTTGGAGGAAGATTTTAAGAAGGCATCATTTATCTCTCTCTATTGTCGATCCTAAAGATGATGGTGCAATCCTACAGGAACAAAAAAAATAGAGGAATAGTCCAAAAGTGGTGTTTGGATGCTTAGCAGAAATTTAAGGAGAGTGGCATGCAAGACACACAGAAATTTTTTCCATGAGGATCAACCTCATGTTGAAATTCATCTAAAATTTCTATGGAATGAGCCATTCTGTAACACCCCCATTTCTGGGAGCGCTATAAATCCCTCGCAACTGCCCAGGATTGTTCAGCTGTGAGTTACATCAATCGAGTCCACAACATTACCAACACATGCTTAAGAACAAAAGCCACTTTATTACAATATAAAGGCTTAAAGACAAGCTTTACAACATGGCATACGACCCTTAGGTACATTACATACAAAAGGACGCCACAGGCACGCTTGAGCGAAAGATAACCCTAGTTACACGCATCATCTATCTCGTACAACTCCACTTCTTCACCTTCGTTTGCCTCCTCATTGTAGGCTATTTCTGTTAATGTTTTTTTTGCAAGTATGAGTACAACTACCGTATTCAACAAGTCATATGGAGATTACTATTAACTACATGCAAGATATATCATGTGATAGGGAAAATATCTATTATTTTATGTAGATGTAGTTTTAGTTGCAGACAGGTTTAAAGCATAAAATCATAGCCTTCTATAAAATCACTATATTCTTTACTCAGCATAAGGGTCTAGTCCTTATATTTTCATTGAGGCAATTTACTCCCGCAAACCCATGTTCAGTGCCTCTACACTGTCACCGATTCGTAATCCTTGCCTCTACCCTAGGTTAAGGTCATGGGATCCAGCATACTTTTAGGCCACCAGCGATCCTCGCTTACCCTAGAACCCATTTCCAAAATCCATCAACAAGTACCAAATCTTTTTAATAACAGAGGTTTTGTTGATTCCCTAAACTATCATGATTACGTTAATATATTTAATATTACTATGTCTTGTCTAGGTGAATATGGTCATCAAATTGAACTGGGCTTTTTCGGGTGGTAGGACATAGCTAATATCATGCCATTCTAAACATTTATTGTACATAAAATAACGGTGTGCAAATAACATAATGAAAGTATTGTTAAATAGATAAGTAAAGGAAATGTAGGTTCAACATGATCAAAATATGTGCGCTTTGCCTTGCGGGTCTACGATTTCGACGAGCTTGAACTCTTCGGTGGGCTGGGCTTGAACTTGGGCTTCTCCTTCTGGCTCCTGGGAAACTTCGACGTCGGGAGCTAACGCAAAAACCAATTAAAATAAATTAATTCCATGCCCATAGGATTGATCTAGGAATAAAGAAATAAAATGAAGAAATAAAACTCAAAAAATCCAAATAAATAGGGCTTTGGGCTTTTGGGAGGGTTCAAATGATGAAATGGGTCGACGAGCTCGAAACGGTCAAAATGGATATAGATGTGTATTTTGGGTTTTGAGTAAACAGTAACGGGTCGGATTTACTGTGCTTATCGGGTTTTCACTGTTCATCGGGTTCGGGTTCAACAGTGACAGGTCGAATGAATAGTAACACACCGTTACTATTCATCTTCCTCCTCTCACCCGCACGCGCGTGTGAAAACATAGAAAGATGTAGCGGTGGCTGGCGGTGCTAGGGTGATTTGCGACGTATGTGGAGGCCATGGTTGGGTTGCTACGGCTCAAGAGGTTCCATTTTGGGGGTCAGTAGGTCCGGCAGAGGCGGCAACGGTTTTCAGACCGTGAACAGTGTCGCACGATTTTTCCTCCGTTCAAGCAATGCCAGCAGGGATTAAGGGCAGGGTTGGGTTGAGATTCGTGCGGTTTAGGGTAAGAATCAAAGGGGAAACCAAAATCAACTCAAATCCAATATGTTTTGCAAAACTCGGTTTTTTTCAACCTACCCCCTTAAAAAGGATCTCGTCCTCAAGATCATCTCGGGCCAAGGAGTAGGTTGGGAAATTCTCGCCGCAAGTCTGACTCCTTTTCCCATGTTGCCTCATCTGCTGTATGGTTTCGCCACTGAATCTTGTGAAGCCTGATATTTTTATTTCTCAACTATTTCTCAGACGTTTCCAAGACTTGAATTGGTTCTTCATAATATGTCAAGTTGAGAGACCATGTGGAGGTATCCCCATGTTGGTGATGAGTAATTGACGGTTGGTTTAGTGAGGTTGAGTTTGTTTTGGGTATTCTAGGGTTGAGTACCTTTACTTGTGCTAATGTTGATTATGCCGTTTCGTGCGGTGTTATGTGACGGTTTGCTTGTCTGTGTGACTGTAGGACTTCGGAGCTAGGTCATGGTGAGGTGAGGAGGACCGGGACTAGGCACAGGAGGTGTTGAGGTCCAGACGGTCGGTGATGCCGAAGATGATCGAGGCTGGTGAAGTGGTTGCGAGTCGGGAGACGAGGAACCGGAGTTGGAGCTACCGGTGACGGACACGACGGGCGACAACGGGAGAACCGGGACTAGGCTCAGGGAGGAGTCGGAGGTCCAGACGGTTTGGAGGTCGGTTGCGGTTGTGTGCGACAGAACAGACCAAGACTAGACTCAGGTGGAGTCGGAAGTCTCGGTCGGTGTCGGGTGGACACGACGGGCAGCGGCGAGAGGATCGGGACTAGATTCGGGGAGGAGTTGAGGTCCAGACGGTCAGGATGCCGGGTGCTGTCGTGTGTAGTGGAGCGGACCGGACTAGGCGCAGGGAGGAGTTGAGGTCCAGTCGGTCAAAGGTGCCAGTTGCGGGAAGCTTCCGGGTAGGTGCTTGAGGGGCAAATTGGTAATTTGACTCAAGCAATGGAGGTGGAGGCTGATTTCCCTCCAAAAATCTGGTTTGACCCCTTTCCTCATTTGTGTGTGTGAGGTTTGAGTGGGTGGAGTATGACACTTCTTGTATTTCTCCTTGAGGATGTGCCCTTGGTGTTAAAAGGAGATGGATGTGCAGCAAGAAGGTCATCTATTCGGTTGAGGGTAGCTCATTCCTTCCAGTAGTGTTCTCAGTGTGTTGAGTTCTGAACGAGAGCTCAAGTGTGAGCATGTAGTGATTTCCCTCTCAAGCATGTAGTGAGTAGGGTGTATCTCTCCATGTAATCATTCCTCTGTATGAATCATTCATGGGGACTCCTTTGTAATCTTTCAATCAAATGAATCCATTTGAACTCTTTTGTGTTTCAGCTCATTTCAGTTTTTCTGCTGCTCTCTATCTATTTTCTTCCTTTTGTTGATTGAGCTGTTTCTTTGAGCAAGGAATAGCAAAATGGATTGCTCTGTGATGGGATGATGTTTCAAGACCATTTGGTCAGATAAACTCCCTAGAGTTCAATGAAAAAAAAATCAAAGATTCCTTTTTGCTCCATTTCCTCTGTTTGGGCATTTCTAGGGTTTGTTGCCAGAGCATCCTTGGATCTCCTGTTTCCCATCATAAGATACTTTGAGATTTGAGGTTTCAGGTCCTGCAATCATTGCTAAGTGAAATGCAAAAGTTCACAAGCAAAGAATGGGAGATTTGAGAGAAATCTGAAAATTTGGACTATCTCACATTTCATTTTCAGATTTTGCTCAAAATCTTGATTTCTAGCTCTCTTGGTGAAATCTTCGGTTTCCTAAGGTCCCAATGCTATTTGGATCATGTTCTAGACCTTTTGGCTTGAGGAGAAAAGAAGAAAAACCTCAAATTCTTTGATTTGAGCAGAAATTAGTGCTTGCTGAAATCTTTAGGCTGCTGCTCCCGAGGGGCGGTCAGACCGGCCGGGCTAGGGCGGTCAGACCGGCCACTAGCCGGCAGTCAGATCGGCCGGGCTAGGGCGGTCAGACCGGCCTCTAGCCGGCGGTTAGACCGGCTGGGCTAGGGCGGTTAGACCAGCCTGCCCTGAGTGCCTCTCTGCCATCAGCTTCTTGTTGTTCTTATTTGCTGATCTTTTTGTCTAGGTTTCCAGTATGCTTTTTGTTCCTCTCTCGTATGGTTTTCCAGAGAGCACATGATTCCTCTTTCATAGCTTTGTAGCTATCGGATACTTTTGAGGGGCGATTTTTAAAGAGGCACCATTCACCCCCCTCTGTTGCCATATCCGATCCTACACAAGTCATCCTGTAAGTCTATGTCATCGACTGGCACTTGCTCTGTTGGCTGTCGAAGACACTTCCGCAGTTGTGACACATGGAATACGTTATGCACTCTGGCTAGATTCGGTGTTAACCACAGTTTATAAGCCACTTCCCCTATTCTCTCAAGAACCTCGAATGGGCCAATATATCCTGGGGCTAAGTTTCCTTTAACTTGAAATCTTTTTATCGACTTGAAGGGTGTAACATTGAGGTATACAAAATCTCCAATTTCAAAACTTAAGTTTTTTTCAACGGTTATCAACATAACTTAAGTTCCTCATCTTGTCTCGAATGATCCTGACGTGCGCTTCTGCATCTTGGACAATCTGTGGTCCTAGGAACTGATGTTCTCCAATTTCTGTCTAGTTTAATGGCATTCTACATTCTCTTCCATACAAGGCTTCAAACAGTGCCATTTTAATACTGGCCTGATAACTATTATTATAAGAGAATTCCGCAAATGGTAAGCACATATCCCAAGCTGCTCCGTAGACCAATGCGCATGCTCGTAACATGTCCTTTAAGATCTGATTCACTCGCTCCATCTGTCCTCCAGTTTGCGAGTGATAGGCCGTACTGAATACTAAATCTGTTCCCATCGCTTCATGCAATTTCTCCCAAAAAGCGGATGTAAACTGTGCTCCTCTATCAGACACTATCCTTTTCGGAACTCTATGCAATACCACGATTTTGGTTAAGTATAGCTCTGCTAGTTTGTTTTTGCCATAGGTCTGCTTGATTGGTATGAAGTGTGCCACTTTTGTTAGTCGGTCTACGATCACCCAAATGGCATCGTAACCGTCACGGGTTTTTGGGAATCCTATAATAAAGTCCATACCAATATCTTCCTACTTCCATTCTGGATCTGGTAAAGGATTTAACAATCCTAATGGCTTCTGATGGTCTATTTTTATTTTCTGACACGTGTCACAACGTGCGATATACTCTGCTATCTCCTTCATTTTACACCTCTTCTAAGTTCTGATACATCTTTGTTCCACCTAAGTGTATAGAGAGCTGAGATGAATGGGCCTCTCGCAATATCAAATATTTCAATTCTTTGTCGTTAGGTATACAATAGCAGTATCTAAATCTCAGGATTCCTTGATCGTCTTTAATAAATTATGTTGACTTTTCTTCTTGGCTTTTCTTTATGAGTTGTTGTGTTTCTTCATCTTTTTTCTTGAGCTGCCTTAATCTGGTCTGTCAAAGTCTGCTGGATTTCCAATGCGGCTATCTGACCTTGTTCAACCACGTACAGGTTTAGTCGTTGAATTTCTTTCTGTAACGGAGCTGAACATTCCAAAATAGAGGCCACACTATAATAGTTTTTCCGACTTAATGCATCTGCGACAACGTTCGCTTTCCCGGGATGGTACTGAAGATCTAGATCATAATCTTTAATTAACTCCAACTATCTTCGTTGTCGAAGGTTCAAATCTGGCTGAGTGAATATATATTTCAAACTCTTGTGGTCGGAAAAGATTTCACAACGGTTTCCGAACAAGTTGCCACATTCACACCGCAAACCGCGAACTCACTCGATTCCTAAAGAAGCCGCCGCCATGGTTTTCTCCCCTTCTCCGGTGCCAAACCACCCCTCGGCCCTATTTAAGCAATCGAACCCCTCCATTCAAAGCTATCAACTCCTAGAGCCTGCCAAGCAACCCCAAAGTCTCCGTCATCCCCTCCATTGCCGGCGATTGCAAAAATCTCCAAATGTGAGCCCTAACTCAATGTCGCCTCCCGATCCGCCATTCTCCAATTAGTTTCGTCAGTAGCTTCCCCTTACTCTCCAAAGCATCCATGAACCACCATTTCAGCTCCCCGAGCTCCTTTCCTCCCTGGCGCCGAGAGCCACCCAACCGCCGAAACCCCTCACCGTGGCCAACCTCGCTCTAGCTTCCTCAGCCCAAACCAACCCCTCCATGAGCCTAACCGAGCCCCACTGATACTCAAACATCAACTCGATCGACCGAAGAAGCCCCTATTCAACCGCTATGCTCAAATCGGCTGCGGAGAAGAAGAGCTTGCCGCCTGAGATCGCCTACTGACCCCCAAAATGGAACCTCCTGAGCCGTAGCAACCCAACCATGGCCTCCACATACGTCGCAAATCACCTTAGCACTGCCAACCACCGCCGCAACTTTTTCCTGAGGAAGATGAACAGTAACGGTGCATTACTCTTCATCTGACCCATCACTGTTGAACCCGAACCCGGTGAACAGTGAAAACCCGATAAGCACAATAAACTCGACCCGTTACTATTCACCCGAAACCCCAAAATACATATCTATATCTATTTTGACCGTTTCGAGCCCGTTGACCCATTTCTCAAGCCCTTTCATCATTTGAACCCTCCCAAAAGCCCAAAGCCCTATTTATTTGGATTTTTCGAGTTTTATTTCTTCATTTTATTTCTTTATTCCTAGCTCAATCCTTCGGGCATGGAATTAATTTATTTCAATTGGTTTTTGCGTTAGCTCCCGACGTCGAAGTTTCCCAGGAGCCAGAAGGAGAAGCCCAAGTTCAAGCCTAGCCCACCAAAGAGTTCGAGCTCATTGAAATCGTAGACCCGCAAGGCAAATCGCACATATTTTGATCATGTTGAACCTACATTTCCTTTACTTATCTATTTAACAGTACTTTCATTATGTTATTTTGTGTATCGTTATTTTATGTACAATAAATGTTTAGAATGACATGATATTAGCTATGTCCTACCACCCAAAAAGGCCCAGTTCAATTTGATGGCCATATTCACCTTGACAAGATATAGTAATATTAAATATATTAATATAATCATGATAGTTTAGGGAATCAACAAAACCTCTGTTATTAAAAAGATTTGGTACTTGTTGATGGATTTTGGAAATGTGTTCTAGGGTAAACGAGGATCGCTGGTGGCCTTAAAAGTAGGCCAGATCCCATGACCTTAGCCTAGGGTGGAGGCAAGGATTACGAATCGGTGGCAATGTAGAGGCACTAAACATGGGTTTGTGGGAGTAAGTTGCCTCAGTGAAAATATAAGGACTAGACCGTTATGCTGAGTAAATAATATAGTGATTTTATAGAAAGCTATGATTTTATGCTAATCAAACCTGGTCTAGTAGCTGCTCTAATTTGATTGAACCTCTACATAGGCAGCGGGAGGCCAAGTGTGAGTCTATACGAGAGAGCCAGAGGGGTTAAGAAGGGACGTATGGAAGGTTGTTATCGGTTATCCACACAACAGTAAGGCTGAGATAAGTCGGGTAGATCTAGGAATGGCAACGGGGCCCCATTCCCCGTTCCCCGTTGGGGAATTCCCCTATTAGGGGACGGGGATGGGGGGATTTTGCTCCCCGCGGGGAGGGATTTGGGTGGATCTCCCCCCCATCGGGTGAAGCGGGGGCGGGGGCGTTCCCCTATTCCCTGTTCCCCGTTCGGGGCCCCAATTAGAATATGACATGTGGGCCCATGTATGTAAGTATATAAGGTTTTGAGAAATGCACAGCCCAAACCCTAGAAACATTTCCCCCAACCCAATCCACGCTCCACACTGACCCCAGGCGGCGGCGGCGCTAACCCTAGCTGCTCTGCTCCTCGCGGACCTCGCCTGTCGCCTCCGGCACTCCGGCAGTCCGGCCCAGCCACCCAGGCGGCGGCCGCCGGCGAACATCTCTGCACCCCCGGGCCCCAGCCCCTCGAACCTTGGCGACGGCGGCGCGGAAGCCCCAGGCGGTAGCGGCGCGGAGGCTACAGGCGGCGGCAGCACAGAGGTCCAGGCGGCAGCAGCTACAGGCGGCGGCGGCGCGGAGGCTACAGGCGGCGGCGTGCCTTCCTTCCCGAGTGGCCGAGGTCCCGAACGACAAGGTACTCCCGACTTCCCGAGTGGCCGAGTGCCCGAGTTCATCCCAGATTTGCAATGTCATCTCATGTTGTTTGTATCCCAGATCTCCAAATTGCTTTGGATCTGTTCATGTTGTTTGTAGATAATTGATTTAGTGTTTTTTATATGTTGAACATCCCAGATTTGGAATGTCATCTCCTAATAATGGAAGTAGTAGCCAAGAACTAGCAGCCTTAGCTGTAACTAGCTCCGAGCAGCAGTCTGCCTCGCAGCAACAGTCTGTTAATGACTCTGCATATCCAATAGAAGTGGATGATGAAGAGGTGAATGAAGAGGAAGAGGAAGATGAAGATGGTAATGTTGGATCGAAGAGGAAGCTAACTTCTCCTGTTTGGAATGAGTTTAAGAGAGTTAAGGTGTGTGGTAGAGTCAAAGCAAAATGTAATCATTGTGCCAAAAAACTTGGAGAAGATACCAAGAATGGTACCAAGCATCTTCATGATCATTTGAAGATTTGTCCATACCGCAAGAGCAAGATTTTGGCAGCACAACAAAAGACTTATTCCCAATCTTCTTTGAGATTTAGTTATGTGCATTTCTTTTTTACATAGTAATAGAAATTTTTGTGCATTTCTTTTTGCTAGGTTCATCTATGTGCCAGCTCCGCATACTTCTGAGGTTATTGCTGACCAATTAAATGAATCTTTGGTTGAATGGAATCTTGATGAGAAGGTGTCAACTGTCACAGTGGACAATTGTACTACAAACGACAAGGTACCATAACTATGTTTTATGGTTATATACATGCTGCCAACTACGTTTTATGGTTATATACATGCTGCCAACTATGTTTTATGGTTATTTAAAACAAGTAATAGATTTGCCAGTGAAGAAAATAGGGCCATCTAAGTTTATGTTGAATGGTACCATGGTACACATGCGTTGCTGTGCACATATTCTGAATTTAATTGTTAAGGATGGTTTGGATATAATAAAGAAAGCGATTGAAAAGATTCGTGATAGCGTTGCTTATTGGATAGCCACACCAAAAAGGATAGAGAAATTTGAGGAAATTGCTAAATATGTGAAAGTGACAGTAGACAAAAAGTTGTGCCTTGACTGCAAAACAAGGTGGAACTCAACGTATGTCATGCTTAATGTTGCAATTCCCTACAAGGCTGTTTTTGATCGCGCAATTCGAGTTGATAAACAATTTGATTGTGCTCCTAGTGAGGACCAGTGGGAATTTGCTGCCATGGTTGTTGAGAGGTTGGGTTCATTTTATGAAATCACTGAAATGTTTTCTGGAAAGGATTATGTCACTGCAAATATTTACTTTCCTAAGCTTTGTGAAATTAAAATGAAAATGAGACAGTGGTCAACTTGTGGCAATCCAACCATACAAGCTATGTCAGTTGCCATGAATGAGAAGTTTGACAAGTATTGGACTGACATTCAAGGTCTTATGGGCATTGCTACAGTTCTAGACCCTAGATTTAAAACTGAAATGTTGCTAGTTTGCTATGAGATGCTAATGGGTGTTACGGGTGAGGAGTGTGAGAAACGTGTTCGAGATGTCACTACCAACTTGTGCAACTTGATGAATGAGTACCATGTAGAAACTGAAGAGGATAATACAGAGTCCTCTTCAAAAGCTCCTTCTATTCAAGCTCCAGAGGTTATGTCCATTTTCAATGCCCGTGTTGCTAAGAAAAGGCCATCATCCTTAAGAGTTAAATCTGAGTTGGATCGTTATTTGGAGGACGATTATGTCATATCAAAGGAAAGATTTAGTGTGCTAGATTGGTGGAAGGTGGCAGGGACACGGTATCCAACTTTGAGGATGATTGCACGGGATGTGTTTGCTATTCCAGTTAGTACCGTTGCTTCAGAATCTGCATTTAGCACAAGTGGAAGAGTTCTTAGTGAACATCGCAGCCGGCTTACTCCTCAAATGTTGGAAGCATTAATGTGCTCACAAGATTGGCTTAGAAATAAATTTAATGGTAAATTCTCTTGTTTCTATCTTTAAGTTGGAATCAATCAATTGGCTGATTTCTATCATGTTTTGATCTTTTGCAGCTGAAGAGAAAGCGGAGATTGCTAGTTTCTGAACTTGTCTCCAAGACATTCAAGAAGGGATGCAGGTTAAGTGCTCATTACAAATAATTTCAACTTCAGCCTACTCTTATTTTTGCTGGCTTTATAGCTTTTGTTTTTTGTTACCCTTGATAGGACCTTGCATTGTGGGTGGAGTGTGGTGACTTGGAGTCTTGGAGATGCTGAAGGAACCAAGTTGTCTCAGCTACTACTGCTTGTGTTGTGTTTAGGACCATTTGTTGTGAACTTGGCTATCTTGGCATGTATCTGTACCTTGAGAGTTAATTTGTGCTTCTTGAACTTGTAATCTGTGGCATGTTATTGAACTTGTAATTTGTTATCATGATGTGGACATGTAGTTGATGTTATGCACATTCGCTAGCTTGTTGCAGACAAGAAGATTGACGCCGCATGCTCCACTGTAACAAGGTTATTGTGTTTAGGACCATTTGTTGTGAACTTGGCTATCTTGGCATGTATCTGTACCTTGAGAGTTAATTTGTGCTTCTTGAACTTGTAATCTGTGGCATGTTATTGAACTTGTAATTTGTTATCATGATGTGGACATGTAGTTGATGTTATGCACATTCGCTAGCTTGTTGCAGACAAGAAGATTGACGCCGCATGCTCCACTGTAACAAGGTTATTTAAGTACTAACTCTTTGAGATTCTTGGAAGGTTACTTAATAAGGTTATTTAAGTGCTAGCTTGTATGGCATAATTATTTAGTAGGCCATGGGTTATTTAAGTACTAATTCTTTGAGATTCTTGGAAGACTGCTTCGTAGTGAAACCAGTATCTGATTTGTTGATTTTGTTTTACCCATGCGAGCCTTTGAAGTTTAATCTTGTTTGTCCATGCCTAGAATTGAGATCTTCATGGTTAGATCCTTCATTGCACAACTGGTTTTTGGAACCGGTTGGTACTTGCTAGTTTCTGCTTTTCCTTGCTGCTGGTGCTGGTTTCTACTTTGTGTGGTGATGTACATAAGAGAAGGGTATACATTTCTGAACTGAATGAACTGTTGAGGATGGGATGGATCTGATCCTCGCAAGGTTTGCCTGATTCTCGGGGAATTTTACCCCACCGGGGACCCGGATCCCCGACGGGGGCCGGGGACGGGGAAATTGTGTCCCCCGCGACCGGGGACGGGGACGGGGAGCGGGGAAAAATTTCCTGGCGGGGGCGGGGAGCCACTCCCCGCCGGGGAATGGCCCCGTTGCCATTCCTAGGTAGATCTGAGGGGTCACCTGAGCTTGTTGGGGAAGCCTTCCGGGTGGATGCTATATAAAGAATTGAGCAGTGAACAATCTTGTTTTCTTAACTCTGTCGCAGGAGTTAAGGGATCTTGTGGGTAAAGCAGGGCAGCTTTACAAAGTCATGACCAATTGTATTTGAATACACCATGCTTTCGCTAAATAAAGTTGTGTGTAATGGGTGAATCCAACAGAAAGCATAAGTAGATTTGGAAATGATTTGATAATACTGGTAATCTGGTAATCAAACTTTGAAAACCCCCAAATGTTTATAGAAGGCTATGATTTTATGCTTTAAACCTGTCTGTAACTAAAACTGCATCCACAGAAAATAATAAACCTTTTTCCCCATCACATGATATATCCTGCATATAGTTAATGGTAATCTCCGTACGACTTATTGAGTACGGTAGTTGTATTCATACTTACTAAAAATATTAACAGAAATAGCCTGCAATGAGGAGGCAGACAAATGCGAAGAAGTGTTCTACGAGGTAGCGATACATGGAATTAGGGTTATCTTTCGCTCAGGTGTGCCTGTGGCGTCCTTTTGTATGTAATGTACCTAAGGGTTGTATGCCCTGTTGTAAAACTTAGCTTTAAGCCTTTATATTGCAATATAGTGGCTTTTGTTTTTAAGCATGTGTTGGCAATGTTGTACACTTGATTGATGTAACTCACAGCTGAACAGTCCTGAGCAGTTGCGAGGGATTCATAGCGCTCCCAGAAATGGGGGTGTTACAGTAACTACGGTACACAAGCCTTGTACCAAGATTGCAGGGTACGATGCTCCCTATAGGCACTTAAGGTCTTGCTCATTTCGACTTGAGTTTCAGGCTTATTTTTCACTATTCAATAATTTCGTTTTTTTCTGGTTTTTTGGCTTTTTGTGAGCTTTTTTGTCGGTTCTTTTTCCCGTATTCGTTTGTACTGTTCGTGACAGGCTAATCTATTTTTCTATTTTTAATTTTTTAAAATTTAATTATGCCAAATAAGCCACCATCAGCTATATTGTTTTTTCAGTCAGCTACAGTGCTTTCAGCTATAAGCCATTCAAATTAAACCTTTTTAAGCAGGGCCTAAAGAAACCAAAATCCCTAGAATATTCAACTTTTGGAAGAAGTGTCCTTGTTTTTGTTATGAGTTCCCGTTCCCAAGCTGGTCTCGATGAGAAAGCCACCCGTGCCGCCAAGCCTAACGAGCCACTGGGCGCTCGCCTCAGAAGAGTCAAAGGATCCTGTTACAACCAGAAAATAAAGTAACCAATGTACAGACACCTTTACTGTATAGACATCTATTCATGTAAAGGCACCTTCTTTGCCACTCCCTCATCATCTATATATTCTCATGTACATGTACAGAATAAAGGTTAATCAACAGTCCATTTCTACTGTCCATCACTTGTCTCAATACATCTTGCAACACGTTATCAGCCACGTTTCTCTCCAAATCGAGCAACACGCACACATACATTCACATACAACAGAGAAGAACAAGGTAACGGCACTACTCTGGATGTTCTCTGATGGATGTTCATGTGCAGTAAAACAGCGAAGAACACAAGGTATGGATAAGCCTGGATGTTCTTGTATTGATTGCTTCCTCGCGCGAATCGCGGCAGCGCCTCCTACCACACCCGCGCCCAGCGTCACAACGCGCGGCCGGCCCGGCGGTGCGGCGCGTCCTCACGACGCAGCACGGCGCACCCGGCGCACGGGGCAGCGAGGCCGGCGAAGCCCTAGGCGGCCGGCGCTCGGCGAAGCCCGGCCCTCGGCCGGCGAAGCCTGGCCCTCGGCCGGCGCTCCGCAGACCGGCGCGAGTAAGCGGCGTCGCCAGACGGCCAGCGGCGTCGAGGAGCCCAGCAGCCCGAGCCCGGCGCGGCCGACGCTCGGCGCGGCCCGGAGCGGCCGGCGCATGGCCCGGCGCGGCGAAGCCCGACCTGGCGGAGCCCGAGCCCACGGCCGACGCGGCCCGCGCCCGCGACGGCGCGGCGGCAGCACGGCGGCGCAACACCCATGGCCGGCGCACCCTTGACCAGCGCAACGCCCGAAGCGGCAGCCCCGCGGAGACGGCGCGGTCTGACGCGTCCTCACGACGTGGTCCGGCGCGTCCTCACGGCGCGGCGCGGCCGGCGCATGGCACGGCCTGTGCGGCCGGCGAGGCCCGGCGCGAGACCCGGTCCGTGCGGCCGGGTGGTGCAGCCGACGAGGTCGCGGCGGCGCACGTGGCCGGCGGCGCCCGGGGAGGCGGCTCCCCACGGAGGCGGCGCCCGGCCGACCGACGGCGGCACGCGGCGCGCGGCGGCGCAGCCCGAGGAGGCCCCGGCGCGGGCGGCGGCGACTCCCCACGGCAGCGGCGCCCGACGGCGCAAGGCGCAGCGGAGCCCAAGGCCGGCGGCGGGGCCCAAGGCCGGCGGCGTGGCGCGGCGCAGCCCGGCCGGCGAGACGCGGAGGCGCGGCGCGGTCGGCGCGGCCGGTGCAGCCCAGCCCGGCGCGGTGGCGTGGTGCGACGGCGCGGCGACGCAGCACGGGGGGCGGCGACGCGTCGGCCGGCTGCGGCGCTCCAAGGGCATGGCCGGAGCTTGGCAGTTAGGGTTTGGGGGGAACCCTAAATCCCCCCATTCCTCATATATACATGCTGCCCAAAAAATGGGCTTTGGCCCAAAATCACCCCACCATCCCTCATGGGCCGAATGGCCGAATGGGCTTTAGCCCAAGTTTTCGCACATTTGCAAAAACCCCCTCCATTTATGATAATGCAGCATTTTATGTTTAAATAAAATTCCTATTGTAATATTTGCAGTATAGTCCTTATGCTAAAATAAGTTAGCATTTCAGTCCCTACAGGATTTGAAAAATTATGTAATTGTTCAAATAAATGTGCATGCACATTTCTATAACTTTTACATATGAAGGATTATTTTATTGTAATTTTATTTACAATATGGAATGCGACCATATTTAAATTTGCTATCTTTCGCAAATTTAAAAATTAAAATTCCCATTTAGTGAGTACCATTGTACTTAATAATTTGGGATTTTTTGCAAAATATTATACCTACCATAAATACCACAAAATCACAATTTATGGCACTTTGCTACATTTATTTGTACGCTATGCCATACAATAAATTGCTGTTCACCACCAATATTGTGATTATACGGTATTAAAAATATAACCACATGTTATATTTAATTTGGGTATATTTTCATTCGGATTACAATACTTATATTGTTTTCCACATATTTTGCATTTTATTACAACATTACCATACACATTAATTTACCCCATGTAAATTAATCATTTATGGTGTACTTTTCATGTAAGTTTTTAAATAGCTTACCATACAAGCACTTAATATTTTTTTTATGCAAATGCCTTAGGTTGATTTTCTTTCGTTTTGGAATAACACAAAGTTTCTTAACTTTGATATTGGCCATACACAAGGTAGTACCATCGTACTACTGCGGGATTTATTCCTCAACGTGCGTACCCAATACAAGTTTTGAAACATTTTGGTCTACACTTTTGGGTGACTACCTTTATTTATTTTCAAATTGGCCATACACAAGGTAGTACCATGGTACTACTGTGGGATTTCATCCTCAACGTGCGTACCCAATTTGATTATAAATTATACAAGGTCTACACCTAAGTGATTACCATGGTTCTTTTTCACATTGGCCATACACAAGGTAGTATCAAAGTACTACTGTGGGATTATCATCCTCAAAGTGCGCACTCAATGTTGAAAAATGAATGAAATAATGTTAATACCATTGGTGATTAACTATGTTATTCCACAATAGGAGAATGTCCCTTTATGTATGTCAAGTTTACCTTGATTACTTGCATTTCGCATTACTTATTTAACATTGCCAAAGATTTTAACAAATCTGTGGTCCTACATATGTAGGCACAATGGCTACTAAAGAGTTTGAGGCTCTCGCTCTTGACGGCCACAACTTCCCCACATGGGCGATGGATCTCAAAGTGAGTCTATCGTTGCGCGGAATGTACCAGGCAATTGCAGCTCCCCAAGAGGGTGTAGCTCCTTTGGCTGAGCCTCTCAAGTACAATGCCTTATTTATCATAAGGAACCACATCCATCCTGATCTCAAGGCTGAGTATCTGATGGAAGAAGACCCACGCGCTCTGTGGCTTGCTCTTCAAACACGGTATGAACAGCAGAAAGCAGTCATCCTACCGGAGGCTGTCAATGAGTGGAACCACATCCGCATACAGATTTTAAATCTGTGGGAGAGTTCAACCATGCTGTTCATATCGAACATATTTGGTATTGAAAATGAAATTTGTATGTATTCTACATACTACTATAAGAATTTCATTAAATTCTTCTTTGTGTATATAGATTTTTGGAGTCAATCCAATAGAGGAGGAATTATGCCTTGTGGATAGTGGTACCACAAACTCTATACATAGGGACACAACATATTTCCTAACTCTTACTAGGAGGAAAGGAAATGTTTTAACAATCGCTGTACGCGATGCAACGATAGTAGGCTCTGGTCGCGCCTCTATCACTCTCCCTATGGGTACACAATTGGAAATTGAGGATGCACTCTTGTATCCCGATTCAACACGTACCCTACTTCGTTATAGAGATATCCGTCAGAATGGTTTTCATGTTGAAACCCGAAATGACAACAAAGAGGAATATCTCCTCTTAACCAAACACAACGGATATGGCAAACAAGTACTAGAAACAATTCCATCTTTAAACTCCGGATTGTACTATACATACATCAAACCCGTTCAACATATTGCGTACACAGTAATTTTCCAAAACACTAACACATTCCAAACATGGCATGATCGCCTTGGCCATCCAGGCATTGGAATGATGGGGAAAATTATTAGCAATTCAATTGGTCATACATACCTCAAAACAAAATTTCCGGAATCCTCAGATTTTGTGTGTACTTCATGTGCCACCGGAAAATTGATTTTAAGACCCTCTTATCTTAAAATCAGAGCTGAACCACTTAAATTCCTTGAACGTATTCAAGGAGATATATGTGGTCCTATACAACCATTGTGTGGACTATTCAGGTACTTCATGGTTCTAATTGACGCATCTACTAGATGGTCACACGTGTGTCTTTTATCCACACGAAACCATGCATTTGCTAAGGTAATTGGTCAAATTATCCAATTACGAGCACATTACCCTGAATATCGAATTCAATCAATTCGAATGGACAATGCTGCTGAATTTTCATCCCATGCCTTCAATGACGATTGTATGGCTCTTGGGATGCAAGTTCAACATTCTGTTCCATATGTCCATACACAAAATGGTTTAGCCGAATCTCTTATCAAGAGAATCAAGCTCATTGCAAGACCATTATTACAGAATTGCAACTTCCAATATCATGTTGGGGTTATGCAGTTTTACACGCTGCTGATTTAATACAATTGCGTCCAACTGCTTATCATAGCACTTCCCCGCTACAATTAGTACGTGGAAATCCACCAGATATTTCCCATCTGCGAAAGTTCGGTTGCGCTACATACGTACCGATCTCACCACCGCAGCGTACCTCAATGGGACCTCACAGGAAACTTGGGATCTATATTGGGTATAAATCTCCGTCAATCATAAAATACCTCGAGCCCCTAACAGGGGACCTGTTTACGGCCCGGTACGCTGATTGCATATTCAATGAGGAACATTTCCCGGCATTAGGGGGAGACAACAAGTACCAAACTGAATGCCAGGAAATTAATTGGAACGTTTAACGCATTCCTACCTCAGACCCACGTACCAGAGAGACTGAACTTCAAGTTCAGAAACTCATTCATTTGCAAAACATTGCAAATAACCTGTCAGATGCATTTACTGATTATAAGGGTGTCACAAAATCCTATAATCCTGCCAGAAATGTACCTGAAAGAGTGGAGGTACCGCAAAATACCACTCGACTCCTAGTTCAAAATAAGAGGGGGAGAAGTACGGTACAAACGGCGGATACAGCTTCTAACAAGCGACAAAGGAAACAAAAGAATGTAAATGCAGATCAACCTCAAGTTGATAGACACCAAAGGATCCTTAAACCCAGATCAACAGTGCACTCAATTACTGATCCTGGGACATCGGAATACCCCGACTCACATGTTTTGGGAAATAACATTGAGTCATCAGGGGTCCAAGAAATTTCCACAAACTATACTGATTCTGGAGAATCATACGATCGTAAGACTACAATTGTCGACATTTATTTCTCCACAACAATTGCAAACAACCTTCAAAATGATCCAGATCCCAAGACCATGGCAGAGTGCAAACAGCACTCGGACTGGAATCAATGAAAGGATGCAATTCAAGAGGAGTTAGCCTCGCTCAAGAAAAGAAATGTATTCACCAATGTGATACATACACCTCCCAAAGTATTCCCTGTCGGTTTCAAATGGGTTTTCGTCCGCAAACGGAATGAAAACAATGAGGTGGTGAGATACAAAGCAAGGCTTGTAGCACAAGGGTTCACGCAGAGACCCGGCATTGATTTCAATGAAACTTATTCTCCAGTAATGAGTGGAATAACATTCCGATACTTAATATCATTGGCAGTTAAAAATCATCTATCTTTTCAGTTGATAGATGTAGTGACTGCATATCTTTATGGGTCACTTGATTCGGACATATACATGAAAGTTCCCGATGGAATTTCAATTCCGAATCCAAACGAAAATCGCAATATGTATTGTGTAAAATTAAACAAGTCTTTATACGGCTTGAAACAGTCGGGTAGAATTTGGTACAACCGACTAAGTGAGTTCCTAACCAAAAAGGGATACTCCAACAATGATGATTGTCCATGCGTATTCATCAAAAGATCCTCAACACACAGGATATAGATGAAGCACGTAATCATCTTATGACGGAATATTGAAATGAAGGATTTGGGTAAAACCAAATTTTGCTTAGGTATACAACTTGAGCACCTTCATACATGCATCATAGTGCATCAATCAGCCTATGTCCAGAAAATATTGGAGAAATTCAATATGGACAAAGCATATCCATCGAAAACCCCCATGGTTGTTCGAACTCTCGACAGGGACAAAAATCCATTTAGACCCCGAGATGACAATGAAGAGCTATTGGGACCCGAGGTTCCATATCTCAGTGCCATAGGAGCGCTAATGTACCTTGCAAATTGCACCCGGCCGGATATCGCATTTGCAGTAAATCTACTTGTTAGATATAGCGCTGCTCCAACCAAAAGACATTGGTTAGAAGTGAAGAATATCCTTAAATATCTTCAAGGCACTAAAGATCTCGATCTATTCTTCCAGAAGAATAAAAATGTGGATTTAATAGGATATACTGATGCTGGCTATTTATCAGATCCCCATAATGCCAGATCTCAAACAGGCTTTGTATTTTTACATGGTGGAACAGCCATCTCTTGGAAGTCTTCAAAACAGACACTAGTGGCTACATCCGCTAATCATTCTAAAATAATTGCATTATATGAAGCATCACGTGAATGTGTATGGCTTCGCAGAATGATTAACCACATACAACAATCATGTGGTATAGATGCTATTGCATCACCTACCATTATCTACGAAGATAATGCTACTTGCGTTGTTCAAATACAAACGAGTTACATAAAGAGCAACATATTGCTCTTAAACTATTTTACCTACATGAATTGCAAGAGAGTGGGGAAATAAATATTCTGCAAACTAAGTCTTGTGATAATCTCGCAGACTTATTCACCAAGTCATTACCAACCTCCACATTCCAAAAATGTGTTCATGGAATTGGTATGCGAAGACTACGTGATTTGCAGATGTCAGGGGGAGAAATCTCCTAAGACTTAACCCGTTCAATACAAATATTGTACTCTTTTCCCCTTATGAGTTTTTCCTCTAAGGTTTCTCATCAAGGTTTTTAATGAGGCAATATGACAACGTAATCATAGATATATCTCTCTTTTCCCCACAGGGGTTTTTAGGAGATATAATCAAATATATGCCATATTTGGGTTTTAAAGGAATTTTTCATGGCATATCTACTTTATAGGTTCTCCTCATATTTTTCCCTACAGGGTTTTAGAGGAGTTTTCCAAGATGATGAATCAAAGTGATCATATGAAGACACATTGGTTAAGGGGGAGTGTTACAACCAGAAAATAAAGTAACCAATGTACAGACACCTTTACTGTATAGACATCTATTCATGTAAAGGCACCTTCTTTGCCACTCCCTCATCATCTATATATTCTCATGTACATGTACAGAATAAAGGTTAATCAACAGTCCATTTCTACTGTCCATCACTTGTCTCAATACATCTTGCAACAGATCCTACGCAAGTCGGTACGAAGTGCCCCGTCACGGTTCAACAAGTAGTGGCACTACAGTAGAAGAAAGCCAGGTTACCACTCGACCAAAGATCCGACCGAACCTGCAACAAAGCTGCAGCAGAGGGGCCCTGGCTCGTATGGCATGGCAGGGTGACGGTGCCAGTTGCCGCACGGCGGCAACGACAAGAGAGGACGGCGTGCGCGGTGTCGTCCCGTCCCACGACGCTGACATGTCTACCGTCAGGTCCGTCACCGATTCGATTCCCCACCATAGCAAGCGGGCGAGCACGGGGAAATTTAACTTTTTGCCATCCTTATCGTTGCCACCTATCCAAATGCCATCCTTATCGTTGCATTCAACAATTTGCCACTCTTAACATGTGCTTGACTCATTTTTTGCCACTTTTGAGCCCAGCAGGCGCCAAGTCCACTGCCATGTCAGCGCCTGCGCCATGTCAGCAAGCCGCGCCGCCGCCCGTGCGCGCCCGCGCCGCCGCCGGCCTCCCCGCGCGCGCCCGCGCCGCCGCCCGGCCTCCCCGCGAGCAGGCCGCGCCGCCGCCGGCCTCCCCGCGCGCGCCCGCGCCGCCGCCGGCCTCCGCGCGCGCGCCCGCGCCGCCGCCGGCCTCCGCGCGCGCGCCCGCGCCGCCGCCCGGCCTCCCCGCGCGCGCGCCCGCGCCGCCGCCGGCCTCCCCGCGCGCGCGCCCGCGCCGCCGCCGGCCTCCCCGCGCGCGCCCGCGCCGCCGCCCGGCCTCCCCGCGCGCGCCCGCGCCGCCGCCGGCCTCCCCGCGCGCGCCCGCGCCGCCGCCCGGCCTCCCCGCGAGCAGGCGCGGGCGCGGGGAGGGAGGCCGGCGGCGGCGCGGGCGCGCGCGGGGAGGCCGGCGGCGGCGCGGGCGCGCGCGCGGGGAGGCCGGCGGCGGCGCAGCCTGCTCGCGGGGAGGCCGGGCGGCGGCGCGGGCGCGCGCGGGGAGGCCGGCGGCGGCGCGGGCGCGCGCGCGGAGGCCGGCGGCGGCGCAGGCGCGCGCGGGGAGGCCGGCGGCGGCGCGGGCGCGCACGGGCGGCGGCGCGGCTTGCTGACATGGCGCGGGCGCTGACATGGCAGTGGACTTGGCGCCTGCTGGGCTCAAAAGTGGCAAAAAATGAGTCAAGCACATGTTAAGAGTGGCAAATTGTTGAATGCAACGATAAGGATGACATTTGGATAGGTGGCAACGATAAGGATGGCAAAAAGTTAAATTTCCCGGCGAGCACGCGGCGCAGTGACTCGGCATCCTCCTCGGCCGGAAATAGAATAGAAAATTCGCCGCCCCATCCCACCCTGCCCAATTCTCGCCTCTCTCTGCTCTCCAGCCCGAATGGCGGCGGAGGCCCGGGCCGAGAGCCCCGCGCCGGCGCCCCCTCCGCTGCCCGTCCCCGAGAAGCGCGTGGTCCCGGAGGACGGCCGGGAGGAGCGGCAAGAGCCGAAGAGGCGGCGCGCGTGCGTCGCCGCGCTCGACAGCGTATCCTACGCCGCTTCGGTGGGTGCGGAGGGTGAGGTGGACGGGCAAGGTGACGGCTCGTCCTTCTCGTTCCAGCACGCGCGCGGCGGCTTCGTGGCGCTGGAGACGACGCCCAAGTTCGGGTCTTTCAACCCGCCCGCTGCCGCCCTCGACCCGAAGACTGCACCGCCCGCCGGGGAGGATTCACCGCAGCAGGAGGCGGCGGCGTCGGCTCGTGGGGAAGGGGAGGGCAAAGATGGGAATTCGCAGTTAGTGGGGGCGGACGGTCAGGGGCAGACATGAGCGAGACTTGTTTTTGACATTGACCAGCCATACAAGTTGCTTGCAGAAGTAGACTACTCCTAGTTTGCTTTGTCTTTCTGGGCAACTTGGTTTCATTTTCCTTGGCATCCATGCTGTTTGTGCATTAGCAGTAGCACTACTGTTGTTCTGTAATCATGTGGTGTTACATTTGTTAGGGAATGGAGGTCATTTTATCTACTCCACACTACTGAAGAAATTTCACCAGGTGCCATGGTTTTCGTTACAAACACCATAGCTCTTGTAAAATCGAATAATTTGATGTTGCTCTCATACAGAGTGCACTAGCAGTTCTTGCCAAGCTGATGTATCTTGTGATCCTATCCCACCAAATTGTAATTTGATGTTTTCCCATCAGCCAAATAGCTACCCTTATCAAGTTGCATATTTTCATGCTTCCAAGGATGGTTTCATCTACTGTTTTTGCTGACAAGAAAGCGCGCCTTTATATATTGAACATGGCATATTTATGATATCAGATTGTCTTATGAACAAAGATTTGACTGTGTAATTCTTCTTTTCCTACCATTTTGAAACATTGACCAGAGTAAATGCACACCTGTGTTTGTGTAACCGCAAAACTGAGATCAAATACAGAACCTCACTCGGTCAGTCAGTAACTGATGCTACCTCTGGCGGTAAATCTTCTTTGCCAAACGTGGCTTTGGATGAGGTTGGTTCCCTGTACCACTCGTTCTCATTGCGAGCGAGGAAGCAAGCCTCTGCACCAAAAGACATGGAGCGCTAATCAAAATGACTGCAATGTAGATTCCAGATTATTAAAACTCTTCCAGTTTTGTCGTCTGAACAGCAATTCAGCTATGCCTTTTGGCTCTGTATAAATGAGAAACATAAATGTTGTGAAATACAACACTCAACATACCTGACACAAAAACATCCTTGTAGTCATCATCGTCATACACAAATGCAGGCGGATCTGGGGAACCAATTCCAACAATTGTGCTTCCACTGCATGAAACATATACAATTAGGTGTCACAATTAAACAATGTTGCTGGAAAACACGGTTCCAAACGCACATACGAGTGTTGGATAGAGGAACCTGTTCTCCCTGATTGATATATGCAGCATAGAATCTCACACCTTAAATATGATTTATGCTACTAAAATTGACAGGATGACTAATAACAGTGTGTTGGCAGTTCCCATACACAACTAAAATTTCACAACTAGAACTCTCCCAAAGACACTTTCCTAATCAGCGCAGGCCCCAGGCAACGGATAGTACGATGGGAATTAAATTTAACACTACGTTTGGGAATATGACTTCTTTTGAATAAACAGATTCTTCAAACAGTTTGACAGAGAATGTGCCCTCCTTACCTTCCTGACATAAAAACAGCACTATAATCTCCCCGGTTAGCTGCAATAATTCGTTTCTTCAACTTCTTTAGTGATGGCAATACCTCAAAAGCTGGAGGCTCTGGAAAGAAAAAATGGAGCAACAGGAACCATTTTTACTACATGTTATTAAGCACAACATACTGAAACAAATAAAATAACTGAAGATATAATACAGGATTAGGATATAACAAATTATTACAATCACACTGCATACCTAGATCATTTACACAGGCATCTTGTGATATCCCATTTTGTGTGATTTCCTTGAGCAAATTCAAGGGATCAACTTGATTGGTCTGGTCTAACCGGAGTCGCTACAGTTTACAAAGCTTGTTAGGAAAAGCATGCACTTCAAATTAAGAAAATTAAGTGCTTAATTACCTTGTAAACTTCAGCAGTTGAGCATGCTTCAGGTGGCTTTATTAGAACCATTGGCAGATTTATTGGCAACGGGTTTGGAATATCTTCGACAATCTACATACATTTAAATTGTAGATTATGATCAGCCACTTCAGCATCAAGGTAAACATTGATCATGGATATACATCTCCATGTCAATGCCTACTTTATACTTTATTGTAATAACTTAAAACAGAGTTTTGCAAGCTGAAAACAGCCTCTCTACAAAAGTCAATATAGTATGAGCCAAATTGCAATAGCATGATCAGCTAAATCAACTACGTAAGCAACCGTTAATAATTTCATACTGACTTCAGGTGAAATACTTCACTCTTTCTGGTCTAGAATATTAAGATGTATCATTCAATGGTCAACAGATTTGAAAAGCTCTGCCTGACCTTAAAATTTTGAACGAAAAAGAAATGCAAATCAACATTGGTGTGGCCTGGCTTTTCTTCTACATTATATATTTTCTAACATGGAGTTTACAGAGAAAAAACATGAAACAAACAAAAAGTAAGAACATTCACTAGTACTGCAGTACTTTGGAAGACACAAATTGTGCTACCAGGATTATGAGACAGAGTTGACAAGCCAATATCACAGAAAAGCCTCACTCAATTTGCAGCAACTTGAGCAAAGGTTTGGGAAGGCGATCTGTTGCAGGGGTGGCCCCCACCTAAGCCCAGTAGACCTGTTAGAAGGATGTAAGGTCCAAAATGGGACATGTGTAATGACATGAGTACCCCTGAAGGAAATACTCACGTGTAAGGGTATAATTGTAAAAGCACTCACCATTTGGATATATATATGACATAGGCCACGGGGAGGAACCCTAAGCCATCTTTACTCACCTAACTCCCCACTACCATACTCTCTCTCTGTTTGGTCTGTAGCCACAACAGTTGGCGCCGTCCGTGGGGAGGACAAGAACAAGCCTCCAGATCTGAAGGAGGATGGCACCAAGGAAAGCTTCAACATCGGTGGCGAAAAAAAAGGTGGAGGGGGCGAAATCTCGCGTCAATACCAAGGCTTCGACTTTAGTAGCTGCAGGTGAGGGTGGCGGCGCGGATGTGACGACCGTGAGCACCGGCGTCCACGACGCGACGCCCGACCCCGCCACCACTACCCCGACCACCAACCCCAGCGGTGACAACGCAGGCGCGTCCACTTCCCTACTCGGCGCGGGAGCGGTGGGCGGTCCCGGCGACGACGCGGGCTTCGTCACCAGCTCCAGGGTCCTCCGCGCCAGCGCCGTGGGTAGATTGGGCGTCCTCCGCGCCAGCGCCGCGGGTAGATTGGGCGCAGGGGCCGTGGTCGCCGCCGTCCTGGTCGCGTCGGGCGTGCCGACGGCCCCAACCACGCCCACGGTGGAGACCGCCCTGCTGGCGGCCCTCAGCGCGTGCCAACGGGAGCTGTCAGACCTCTGCGGGGCCGTGCGAGACATACAAGAGGCTCGGAGCCAACGCGCAACACCGGTGGCTGCGTCTCAGCCCACCTCGGAGAGGGCGAATAGTCGTGACGCTATTGCGTCCAGTCACGTTCTCCTACGGCGCATAGACCCGGAGTCCCCGCTCTCCGTGGGCCTGCAGCAAGCGACGTGGCCCAAGGACTTCAAGTTCCCGAGCGTCATCGAAGCGTACAAGGGCGATTCCGACCCGCGCGAGTTCGTATGCGTGTATGAGACCACCATCGAAGCCGTTGGCGGAGACGACACCACGAAGGCAAAGGGACTCCCCATCGCGTTACAAGGAGCGGCGCTGTCCTGGTTCTTCACCATCGAACCACAGTCCATCTACGCGTGGGAACAGATCCGCGATCGGCTCTACAATAACTTCCAGGGAAGCTACGCCGAGCGTGTCGATGCGGACCAGCTCTTCGCAGTCAAACAGAAACCCGAGGGGCTCCGGACTTACTTTAAACGCTTCGCCAAGGTACGCTGCCAAGTCAGGGACGTTAGCAAGGCAACCGTTATCAACGCAGTGATACAAGGTCTCCGCCCGGGACCGCTCGCTGAATATAGCGCGCGGAAGCCACTCAAGTCGGAGGCAGAGCTCTTCGACAAAATGGAAGCGTACGCCCGAGCCGAGGAGGACGCGCGGAGGCGCAGCGGCAACGGCTCCGACGCCGGGCAAACGGAGGACTTGTCGCAAAGGAGCAGCACAAGAGACAACCTGAGGACGAAACACAAGTGTCCGTAGGCGACACTCGTGAGCCCGTCAACGACGGGGTACACCAAACCTCACCAGGCGACAGGCGTAAGCCCCGGCGTAACCAGCGAAGACCCCAAAAGGCCCGCCACGTCCTCGCTGCGCAAGGCGTCCCCGGGAGGCCGCGTTAATCTCGCGCGTTGGAGGGGGGCACGAAGGAGGCCGCGATGAGAAGCCGCGTGCGGAGCAGGAACTCCTAGAATACGACAGATGGTGCGAGATGCACGGTTACGGGGGCCATTTCACGCGGACATGCACCAAAGTTGCGGCATTACGGCAAGCGGTGGCCTATGTACGGGCCTCGGAGACACTGACCCCCGCAATAGCCCACATACAGCGTACGCAAGGCAGTCCCTTGCGTGCTGGGTCCCTCAAAGAGACCCAGTGCCGTGGTGTTAATGTCATCACTGGAGGCTCTTCGTCGAGCACTTCCCCAGCACAACCACCTCTGCGGGTGTCCCATTGCAGCATCACCTTCACGTCAGCCGATGCCCAGGGCGTAGAATTCCCCCACCAAGATCCCTTGGTCATCCAGGCCGACATTGCAGGTTGCGACGTCAGGCGTATCCTCATTGACGGAGGGAGCTCCGCAAACATCTTGTTCGTAGAGGCCCTTGATCTATGGGAATACCTCTGAGCCTATTAAAAGCTTCAGAAGCCCCCCTTCAGGGCCTCGGAGGGCAGCCTCTGAAGGCTCTGGGTCAGATTCGCCTCCAAATCTCCTTGTGCCAGGCCGACAACGCCAGGACTGAAGATGTCGTCTTCGACGTCGTGGACGTCTCGTATCCGTACAATGCCATACTGGGCCGGCCTGCCATCAACTCCTTCGAAGCGGTCTCACACTACGCATTCCTATGCATGAAGCTCCCAGGACGGCGGGGCGTTATCACCCTCTTCGGCGATCAGGATATGGCTAGGAGCATCGAAACCGAAGCTGGAAGCTTGCACCGTAAGGTGCACGCCCTCACCGACAAATACTAGGCGGACACGCCATCCGTTCCGGGATGGACACCTAAGCCCCACCCGGAGGGCGGAGTGAAGAGGGTGCCGCTCCAGGCGTAGGGGCAGTTCGTATCCATAGGCGAGGGCCTCCCTCCGGACGTAGAGCAAGACTTGCTCCGAGTCCTCCGGGCCAACATAGATGTCTTTGCATGGTCCCCGGAAGATATCAAAGGAGTGGACCGCGCCCTCATCGAACATAACCTCGCGATCCGCCCTGACGCCAAGCCCGTCAAGCAGAAGCTTCGCCGTATGTCCATGGACCGGCAGCAAGCGGCCAAGGTGGAGGTGGCGAAGCTCCTTCGAGCGGGGGTTATCCGTGAGGTCCAACATCCGGACTGGCTCGCCAATCCGATGTTGGTCAAAAAGGCCAGCGGCGCTTGGCGCATGTGCATCGACTTTACCGCCCTCAACAAGGCATGCCCGAAGGACGATTACCCTCTGCCGCGCATAGATCAACTGGTCGATGCTACCGCCGGATGCAAGCTCATGAGCTTCTTGGACGCCTACTCCGTCTACCATCAGGTCTACATGGCCAAGGACGACGAGGATAAAACCAGCTTCATTACGCCGGTGGGGAACTTTTGCTTCGTAAGGATGCCCTTCGGCTTGAAGAACGCGGGCGCAACCTTCACCCGCCTCGTCGCACTGTCCCTGGCCGTCCAGCTAGGGAGGATTGTGGAGGCCTACGTGGACGACGTGGTAGTAAAAACCAGGCAGCTCGCCTCCCACGGTCGGGATCTTTAGGAGACCTTCGACAACCTCAGGAAGGCGGGCATTAAGCTCAATCCGGACAAATGTGTCTTCGGTGTACAGGCGGGCAAGCTCTTGGGCTTCCTCGTATCCGGGCGAGGCATTCAAGCGAACCCCGACAAGGTTGACGCTATCCTGGACATGGAACCTCCCAAGACGACGCGGGAGGTCCAGAGGCTGGCAGGCCGCATGGCGGCCTTGAGCCGCTTCCTCTCCAGAGCGGCGGAGCGGGGCTTACCATTTTTCAAGACTCTCCGCGGTTGCGATGGGTTTCATTGGGACGACGACTGCGCAAAGGCCTTCGACGACCTCAAAAAACACCTCGCAACCCTTCCCACTCTGGTGGCCCTAGCACCAGAAGCTCCCCTCCTACTCTACCTCGCCGCCTCGGCAACGGCGGTTAGCGCCGTCCTCGTCCTTGAAGAGGGCGCGCTCCAGCGACCAGTGTACTTTGTCTCCGAAGCCCTCCAGGGCGCCAAGACGCGATATACCGAGCTCGAGAAGCTTGCTTACGCGCTGGTCATGGCCTCAAGAAAACTCCGGCATTACTTCCTGGCGCACCCGATAACGGTGCCATCCTCGTTCCCTCTGGCGGAGATGCTGCACAACAAGGAGTCCACGAGGCGAATCGGCAAATGGGCAGCAGAGCTTGCCCCATTCTCCCTAACATACGCCTCTCGAACGGCGATCAAGTCTCAAGTTCTGGCGGACTTCCTCGCGGAATGGAACCCACCAGCTCAGCCCGTCCTCCAGGTCGAAGACCCGGTATGGACGCTTAACACCGACAGAGCTTACGGTGTTGCGGGCGAAGGGGCATTTTACGAAATCCTGCCAGCGGCGGCCATAGCGCAGGATAACCGGGATGCGGCCCTCGTCCACCAGATCACCCAGCAGGGTGACTGGCGGGAACCCCTTTTCGCTTTTTTGCAGGGCATCGCGGAACCGGATGACCCCTCCGAGCTCCGGCGTTTGCAACACCGCGCTAGGTCCTTCCAGGTGCTCGACGGGGCGCTCTACAAGAAGGGGGTCTGCGCACCGCTCCTGCGATGCCTCCCGCGCGAAGAAGGAAAGCGCCTCCTCGCAGAAATTCATGCGGGACTCTGTGGCTCGCACCTCCAACCAAGATCTCTTGTGGGCAAGGCATTCAGGCAGGGTTTTTATTGGCCAACGGCTGTCACGGACGCCCAGGATCTCGTGCGCCGTTGTCAAGGCTGCCAGTGGATGGGAAGGGCTATCCACAGGCCCCCGACAAGCCTCCATCCCATACCCCCGGTATGGCCGCTCGCGCGGTGGGGCATCGACGTCGTGGGACTGCTTCCCAGGGCCCCAGGTGACCTGCGGTTCGTAGCGGTCGCTCTGGAGTACTTTTCCAAGTGGCCGGAGGCGGTAGCCCTGGCCAAGATTACCTCGGCAGCTCTGCAGCGCTTCCTCTGGCAGAACATCATATGTCGATTCGGCATGCCTAGGGAGATCACCGTTGACAACGGTCTGCAATTCAATGCAGCCCCATTCAAAGAGTTCTGCGGCAACGTGGGCATTACCCTCCGGTTCGCTTCGGTTGGACACCCACAGTCCAACGGGGCGGTGGAGCGGGCGAATGGCGCTATCTCCGCCGCAATCAAGAAGCGCCTCGTCGGGCTACCGAAGGGGAAGTGGCCGGGCGAGCTCCACAGCGTCCTCTGGTCCCTTCGCACAACGGTCACACGCCCAACGGGGTTCACGCCATTCAAGCTCCTCTTCGGTGATGAGGCAGTCACACCTGAAGAAATAAAGGCTGGCTCGCGGCGGGTCCTCGTCCAAGCACCAGACGAGGAGCACCAATTGTCCGTGGATCTCCTTGACGGAGACCGGGCAAGCGCAACACAGCATGTCATAAAGTACGCGCGATAGATGGTGCGCGGTCGCGATCGTTCGCTGTACCCGCGTGAATTCAGGCCAGGAGACCTCGTCCTTAAGATGGCACTCCACGCGGAGACGGTAGGCAAGCTCGAGCACGGCGTGGCAGACGCTCCGCCACACGTGGAATGCGGACAGGCTGCGGCGGTATTACGCCTAAGTCGAGCACGCGAGGGCAAGGGCCTTCCACGGCTTCGGCGGGTGCAAGCGACTAGCGGTTAGTGCCTTAACCCTTGTAACCGCTCACCCGCACAAACGGGAATTTAATAAAGTACATCGTTCATGCAAATTCTCTCATTTTCGTACCAAAAGCGTGCGAAGGGTTACCTTCGTGTGCACTATGCATGAGCATGAATAAAGACGCGTGGGGGGACGCCTCCGCGCGCAGTCTACGGACTCTAAATAAGACGTAACGTCGAGGTCCGCCTCCGCACGCACTCTACGGAGTATAAATAAGACGTAGCGATGAAGTCCGCCTCCGCACGCAATTTCACCGCCCGCAACGCATGGAGGCTCGCCTCCGCGCGCAGTCTACGGACTCTAAATAAGACGTAGCGTCGAGGTCCGCCTCCGCACGCACTCTACGGAGTATAAATAAGACGTAGCGTCGAGGTCCGCCTCCGCACGCACTCTATGGAGTATAAATAAGACGTAGCGACGAGGTCCGCCTCCGCACGCAATTTCTCCGCGCGCAGTCTACGGACTCTAAATAAGACGTAGCGTCGAGGTCCGCCTCCGCACGCACTCTACGGAGTATAAATAAGACGTAGCGTCGAGGTCCACCTCCTCACGCACTCTACGGAGTTTAAATAAGACGTAGCGTCGAGGTCCGCCTCCGCGCACACTCTCTGGAGTATAAATAAGACGCGGATGTTATCCCTGCGCACTCTATAGAGTATAAACAAGACGTGGATACTCCCACGCACGTGCAGGCACTGTCCTTGTGCGTACTCCCCGGAGTATAAATAAGACGTGGTCGAAGTTCCCACGCATGCAACGACTAGGCGCCAGCTCCGCTGCCACCACTTCGAAGGGTAGGGGACGGAGCGCTCGCGCGTCTACCTCGACTGGGCGCCAGCTCCGCTCGCCCGTACTTTACATGATAACCCAGGTCACAGCATATTACATAACAAAAAGAGCACGGGAAAGTCGTCGCTTAGCCCGCGTAAGACAGTAGTTGCATTACAGAAGCAGACGTACGCACGGCGCGGAGCGCACCAAAACCTGGAATTATTCCTATGAGTCCGCGCCATCTTCGCCGCGACGAGTGCCCACACCGCCTTCGCTGCGCCGAGGAACCTCTTCAAGCCAGCGAAGCACGTCCCCCTCGTTCCGTAGCGTCCGCCGTAAAGCAACCGTGGCGGCGCCCTCCCCGATGTACTTCCAAATCCGATTATGGAAGTTTCGGGTGGCGGGCTGGGCGGCGCGAACCGCATCAGATATCATCCCGGGCTGGGTAGGCAAGTCAAGCTGGGGGTTCGCCAGCTCATTGACATGCTCGCACCCACCAGCCTGCAGCAAGGCAAGGGCAAGGCCAGCACTCATGTAGCCGCAGTGGGTGCCGAAAGCCTTGGCGCCGGGAAGGGCGACGCTCGAGCCCTCCTCGATTCGCCCAAGCGTCTCCATCAGGTCTTGACGGCTATGAGTGGCGTCCTCCACGTGCACGGAAAGCCCCCGGAGGGCCCGCTCCAAAGACTCCATCGCCCCCCACGCGGAGGCACACGCGCTGTTCCAGGATAACACCTTTTCAGCAACGGAGGCAGTAAGCTGCTCCTTCTCCGCCTCTAACGCGGAGATTCGCTGAAGAAGGGCAGTCTGCTCCTCCGTCGCGACGCGCTGAGCCTCCTCCATCGCGCGTTGTGCGGCCAGTGCCGCGTCCTTCGCGTTCGCGCCTATGAACTGTGCGTCGGCGATAGCCTCGTCCCGCTCCGCCATCAGCACCCGAATGTGCTCGTCCTTGGCGATGTGGGCGTCGTCCGCGACGCGCAGCTGGTCCTCCAACACCCTCCGTTCGCGCGCGCGAGTCTCCTCGAGGGCTTTGCTAATCGCAAGCGTCTACACGAGCGCAAGAACAAAGGTTATCCATCAGATAAGCAAAGGACATGCAGCAAGAGCAGAGACCGTTACCCTCATTTCCGAGGCACCCAGCGCGAGCGCCAAAAGGTCGCCCCCGCAGGACTGCAGCGCCTGTCGATCTAGGTGGCTGCCAGCATACTCCGCCACCTCGCTCCAGGCGCGAAGCGTCTCCCACCGAGGGACGAAGTCGGAGACGCTAAGCCCTAGAACCCCCGCCTCAGCGCCTTCGGCAGCAGTTGGGGCGCACACAGTCCCCTGCCCAATTAGGCCAGCGACATCGCGGGCACCCCCATTGCTTGATTCTTGCTCTCGTCCGGGAGACCTTGTCTCGCCTGATGTCGACGGAATAAGCGAGCAAATCGGGGAGAGTTTCGCGAAGTCGCGGGAGGAAAACGAACCACACCTATCTCCAGTACCCTCTACCGCGGCACCTCGCCGGGCCTCCACCTGGGTCATGATCACCTCGCTGGCCTGAGGAGCGACAACCTTCCCGGCTTCAGGAGCATCCCCGCTAGGTGTCAGGACCCATTCACTGGGCTTGCCACGCTGAACCGGCCCCTCGAAGATGGCGATGACTGCACCCGGGGCCGTTTCGCCTTCGGAGTCGCAGGTGAAGCCTCCGTGGTTACCTTGGCAGCCGCGGAAGCCGTCGTCAGCGGCAACGCTGCGGTTGCCGCTGGAGGTGACGAGGCGTCATCTTCAAGAACAACGAGGCTTGGGCCCGTCGCCTCGCCACCGTATAGGGCCTCGTCGGGAGTTGCGTGCCTCCCCGAACCGGTCGATCCGAGCTCAGCGCTCGTCTCGCCCCCCCCCATCCCCATGTTCTCGACCGGCGGCACGTCCGGCGCGCCGCTCGGCGATTCCGCAGGCACCGGGCGCTCCGGAACGGGAATTCCCAGAACCTCACATACCCGGTTAATCCGCCTTTGTTTTGCCAAGGCAGTTGCGGATTCACGGGCCTTGTGCTCCTTCGCCGTGTACGACCCAAGAACCGCAACCACTGCGCGCTCCGCATCTTCTAACTGGCGTACTGCACGCACAAGCGGAATATCATACCTAAGGGTTTGCAACCACCCAGGTGGTACTTGGCCTATGGCAGGGATACTTACAGGGCGCGGAGGGTCTATGGAGCGAAGACACCCCCGGATGGATGTCGTCCTTCCGGTCGGGCCCCCGCCGCTCGTACTTCCAGTTACAAGAAAGCGGAGATATCCTGTACATGGCGAACTCCTCGGCGAGGTCACGCATGTTGAACCGGAGTGCGATGCCAGCAAGTCTCCGCGCCTGTTGTTCGTCGCCGGGCCGAGGCGTTACATCCGGACAGCGGTTGAATGATATCGGCTCTCCCCGGCTTCGGAGGCCGCTCGTGTTCGTCACGAGGTAGTAGAACCACCGTCGTGTCCAACCGGACTCCCACTTTTCTCGCGTAGCCAACGCGGGAAACAAGTGCGAGCACTCCGTCCTCAGCACGAAGTCCACGCTGCCGAAGTTCGAGTACACCCCCCTTCCACTTTCTTCGGTTGGCACCGTGCGTCATGCAGGATGGCGAACAACTCGGCGCTGGGACGGGTACCTTCCGTCCGCATCGCCCAAGTAAAGATGGCCAACCGAACGATCGCGGCCGGAGTCAGCTGCGCCAGCTCCAACCCATACGCTCGCAGCACTTCGCGAACAAAGTATGTCGCCGGGATTCGGAGCCTGGCATCGAAGAACGCCACGAAGACGATCGCCTCCGACTCTCCCGGATTTGGCTCTGTTTCGTCAGGCCCGGGCAAACGAGCCCCGGCATGATCCTCCAGCTTCTTCTCCCGAAGAAGGGTTTGGAGGGTCTCCTCCGTGACGCGACTCCGCCCCAGCACACGGGAGCAGCGACCCTTGGACTTCTTCATGGCATCCCAGCGATGGTTGGTTTGCTTTTTGTCGCGCGGAACCAGGCGGTACTCCGCCGGTGGTGGCGTCAGGCAGCGCTGGCTCGACGAGGTGCTCTCGCTAAGGCGGCGCGTAGGATCGTCAAGGGCGGCACCCCTGTTAGCTAGGAGGTCGTCGCGCGCAGCCATTCCTCTCTCCCCACTACGGCGACGGGCAGGCATGGATGCGAGAGTAGCAGCAGGATGCGCAAGAAAAACGGGAAGGAACGCACAAGCAAGCAAGCAGCCAAGGGGAGCGCTTGCATGCCCACAGTGACGACTTATAAAGCCCCCTGTCTCCCCCGCAGGCAGAAGATCGAACGACAGAATTACAGCGGTTCGGTTACCCACGATCGGGCAGTGCAACCACTGGCAACCGCGGCAGGCGGCGGTAGGTGGGCGATCAGCGCGTAATGCGTCGATACACTCCTGCCGCGTGGCCACTTTCCTGGGGAAGAGGCGAACGGCCGTGGTCGTGGGACCGCTCGCATCCCACGACGCCCCAATTACAACCGGCCGCGTACCCCCACCCAGTGCAGGGCAGACGGAGCAGCCGCGACAGCCTGCCCCTGACAAAGGCCGGCGCGATTCCAGGCATCATTAAAACGCACTCCCAGGCCACGCAACCACCTCTCCGCGCTGGCGCTACATCATGCGGAGCATTTCCCGAGACTCGGCTGCCCGAGGCAGCCAACCAAGTTTGCTTCGCGCCCACAAATATCCGGAGCGCGAAGCAGGGCATGCCTGGACCTCGGCCCCGTCAAGGCCTTCGGCCTGCCCGGTGCCTTCGGCCTCGAGGCCGTGCGAGCTCCGGGAGCGGAAGACAGCCCTCGCACAAGCACGAGCGAAGGTATATCCAGGTCACCGAGGATCACAGGCCGATGGGACGAAGGGGGCCAAAGGGCTCAGCGGCATGGCTTCGGCCCGTGAAGCCCTTCACCATGAGAGGCTCCTGTTGTAGGGGTGGCCCCCACCTAAGCCCAGTAGGCCTGTTAGAAGGATGTAAGGTCCAAAATGGGACATGTGTAATGACATGAGTACCTCTGAGGGGAATACTCACGTGTAAGGGTATAATTGTAAAAGCACTCACCATTTGGATATATATATGACATAGGCCACGGGGAGGAACCCTAAGCCATCTTTACTCACCTAACTCCCCACTACCATACTCTCTCTCTGTTTGGTCTTTAGCCACAACACGATCCATGCCTTAATGGAGTAGGAACTATTCACTGGAATGGAGAGAATACAATTGGAAGGCCCGACTCGTATTACCAAGATTTAAGAAAGAAAATGTTAAGAGAGCTAATAAGATGCAATGCGTGACATACCTCTCCTCTACCAGTACAATATGCTGCTCCTCGTGAGAAGAAGAAGGGGATATCTGATCCAATCTCACCAGACCACTCTTGAAGATCCTTTTCTGAAGCAATGCAACCACTAAACTGGTTAGCAGCCCACAGTGCAGTTGCAGCATTACTGCTTCCTCCACCAAGACCA
This sequence comes from Dendrocalamus latiflorus, assembly GCA_017311315.1. NCBI lineage: Eukaryota > Viridiplantae > Streptophyta > Magnoliopsida > Poales > Poaceae > Dendrocalamus > Dendrocalamus latiflorus. The sequence continues at coordinate 13,428,601 of CM029663.1, forward strand.
GCACCAGTTGGGACCTTCTTATCAAGATGTATCTACATTTCAATGAAGACGACAGTAAAACAAATAAAACCAACATACTAATTAGATAATATAAAGAAACAAACTTGACTCGATTAAAAGTCAAAACAATGTACAGTTGACATTACCCAAAAAAATTTGCCAGTCCCAGTTTTCTTGCGGTAAAGATTGAGTGCCTTGATGATCTGCAGATTCATGAAATGGAAAAGTAAAGTTTGGTGAGCTGTAAATGTTTAGAGAGCATTTGTTAGTAAGATGTCAAAAATATCCGTAGCCAACATACCAAATTACTTTCATCAACTGGGACACCTGCAACATTGGTTGATAAGCGATCTTTGCTCTTACTTGGTGACAATGAGAATTTGATAGTATCACCCAAACTTATCACCTGAAAGTTCATATATAGAGTTAACAAAAGTGATACAGAAATGATTCTAACAAGCGAAATGTACCATAGGTCCATAACCACACCATAAGAAGAAAAAGGAGAAATGATAACACAAGGCTAACATCAGATCAGTTAATTTAATTTGCAGATTGAATAATGTATACTATAGAGCCAGTTGTTTACTAATAACTCTAATTAATGACCTGAGAGATAATATAAAAAAAAACACTTCCTCCTCATTTGAAGCTAAAGCCTGCTGCGCTGGCAATTATTTTGGTATATCAGTATAGCATACGAGTACACCGCATACATATAGATGGTATTTCTTGGTTGTCCAAAGCAAGTATCATTGCTAAAGTAAGAGTTGATTAGTTTCAACTTTCAGTATAAAAGCATATTGGAAGTTTGCAACTCCAGTTTGCCATTGGGAACCTATACATGTTAGATACATGTAGTAGTAGTTCGTCTTAGCCACAACATCAAAACAACGAACAAAGAGGGTGGAAGATTACATTTTCTTGAGTGACCGATCCTGCAAAGAGGAAGGGTCAGAAAGCTTCATGAGAGTGGAATGGATTGCAAAAATGAGACAACTTCCTTAAAAAATCTCCGTATTACCGTGTGGTGACGTCAACTGAGAGAGCAACAATATCCTCTACATTTTTCCATGGTGCTCTGTTTTGTTGTCAATTACTAGTATTTTGTGTGTTCTATTGTTTGTTCTTTTGATGCGTCAAATCACATAGGTTGCTACGCACTACATCTGTTCTCCTGCTTGGATTTAATAACCCCGCATACTAGTACTCCATGAAAAGTGTGAATGACATGCAAATTACAAAAACACCATTTGTACATAATGTTCATGCAGAAAACACCAAAACAAGCATAATAAATAACTCACATGAAACAGAGAAGCCAGATCATGGAACCCATCTGGTCTCTTCCCGGTTATCCTCAAGAACGCATTAATCTACATGGTAAACAGATATATAAGACTGAGCTGAAAGTGCAACAAAATCAATCAAAAATCAACTTTTCCCTTATTTATCGCAAACATAAATGATACATACTTTGCAAGGTGAGAATAGGTTGAGCCGTGTAATCCCGGCATCCTTGTCGACTTGGTCGGCTAGCTTGTTAAACTTTGCTTCAAGATCATACACGACCTAAAAATACAGAGTTATATATTATAATAGAAATTGTTTTTGAGGTCACTATAATAGAAATTGCGTAGGAAAAAGAAGAATTGCAATAGATTTTCTTAAAAATGCCTAAACAAATATAGAATTTTCGTAATTTGATTAAAAAAAAGCAAAGTAGTTTACGTAGCTATTCTAGCGCTATGTTATAGTAAGTCAAAAGGATCTCAAATGTAACTTTTGAAGCGAAATAATGAATCATTACACTGTCAGTTGAGTTACTACCATGCAATTACGATGATATTTTAAGTAGTACTTCATGAATATACTACAACATGTCCATGGCTATTGTTCACATTATTAAACTTGTACTATAGCATCTTCGGATAAGCTGAAGCATAACTAACCCCAACGAAAATCGCTTAAGTGGCTAAATGATCAGGGTCAGAACTCATAAATAGCACTTGGAGAAAGTAGAAACAACAACAGGAGAGCGCAATTCACTAATTCCCAATTCCAGCAGGTAATAGAGGGTAGGCAAGGCAATTACCTCCACTTGCTTCCTCCCTTGCTCGGCCGACGCAGCGACTCTTAGGCCGAGAGCCCGGCGGCTCCGGGAGCTGGAGCTGGACCTCACACCGGGAGAAGCCGCCGCGGGTCGGGCCTGGAACCGGAGGTGCCTGGGCGCGGCGGGATTGGAGCGGTGGGATGGGTAGAGGCTCTGCGACAGGAGGTGGGTGGAGCAAGCCATGGCTGCCGCTGCCTGGAGTCGGAGCGGAGTGACGGGGAAGGTGGAGGGAGGAAATAGCGGGCACTCCGGACCGGTGGGTGGGCGCTTGGAGACGACGGGTTTGAGCGGCCGCTCCTCCACCGGTCAGGAGGTCGTCCTCGTCCGCGACATGTGTTTGGAATTTGGAATTAACTGCCGAAGTTATAGGTAGCCCAACTTGGGCTTTCTTTCGATACCTCATGACTTATTTTATTCTGTCGCTATATTATTTTAGATTATAACTGTTGATAATTTTTAGTATAATTAAATTTTAAAAAAATAAAAAAATAAATTAACTCATAACAGATAATACAAAAAAACCTGAAAAGGCAAAAAAAGAGAAAAAACAAAATTAAAAAATAGTGAACTAGAAATCGAAAGCGAAGCTGAAGCCGAAACGGGTGGGGCCAAAGTTAAGGTATATTTGTATTGGTTTTAGCTTCTAGCTTCTACTTTCAAAGCAAAGTCAATGCGAACGCTCTAGATTCTATACATTGTTTTTCCTAATCACTACTATTTATCAGCTACTATTTTGTATTTTCGTATATTGTAATACACTTTATATTTTATTATATTACAATTTCGTAAGTCGTATGATAGCCTAAATGTTGTAGTGCATTTTATTGTACCGTCGTTTACTCTTTTTCTTACATAATACACTCAATCATTATTATTCATCAGTCATAGCCAAAAGTCGTTTATATCAATTACTACTATTCATCAGAAATCACTATTTATCAATCACAATCAAAATTCATCAGCAAAAACCTATTCATCGGACAGTACTATTATCAGCCACATTAAAAAAAACCATCGTCAAAACCAATTCCAACGGACCCTTGGCAAATGCTGGACCAAGGACAAAATGGGATGCCGAATGTTGTACCTTCTTCCTCGTGTTAGACTCGTGTAAGATGTGAAACTCATGGATCAGCATCCGGACTCTAGTGCATCGCATTTTTTTACAGCATTGGACTCTTCTTAAAGAACTGGCATGCTTTTTTATGCGAGATAAAGAAAACTGGCATGCCTTTTCTGACTGTCCATAGGAACGATCAAGCATATCACAGATTCATATGTTATATGTAGTAGTATAATACAACGAACAGGAACATCCCGGCAGTACAGAACAGTTCATCGCTCAATAGTCGATATACAGCTATGCACAGCTCCAGCATCCGGGCTAGAACTCCACATGCAACAGAAGGCGAACGATACACAGGCAAGAAGCCTCCAGTTTTCTCCGGCAAGAACTCCACATGGTATCGATAAATCGCTGCAGGTTGAAAGCAAGAATTGCTGTAGTGACAGCATATACGTGGCAGGAGTTCAGTGATCATAGTACCACTCAGAATAGGTTATCTGGTTGCTGGGGTCGTCATAAACTGCAGGCTCACCGACACTTCCTTCATACTGGTAGTAAGAACTGGAATTGGAACTCGACGAGCCAAATGGCCAGAGAGACGAGAAAGAGCTGCGCCTTTCCTGGCTTCCGCCGTCATTGTCTCTCGCGACGGGCCCAAGATCGGCTCCAGTGACCGCATCGCTAACGGCTTCGTTAGGGTGGGTTGAAGGTGAGCGGGTGCCGTTGCCTGACCGCTGTGATGTCAGCGGATGGCGGCAAACCGGGCAAGAATTATGCTGAACCAGCCAGGGAATGATGCAGTCAGTATGGTACAAGTGCTTGCATGGCATCTCCCTCGCCTGTGAGCCAACCTCAAATTTGTCTGTGCAAACTGGACAGTGTGGATCATCGTTCAGATGCCTGCGGTTTATCTCAACCACTGGCATGGAGTCGATTGCTGCCTGCGGAGCCGGCGGTGGTCCTTGACTGCTGTTCTGCAGAAGTAGCTGCTCAAATAGAGCTTCAAGACTGGGACCGACAAGGAAACCACTGAAATTTGGACGATCGGCACCAACTCTTGGGCCTCCCCTGAAGACGACATTTACTCCAGTCCCCTCGCTCGTATGAGCAGGCGTGTTGCTGCCAAATATCAGCATAGGGCCAACAGCGGGCTGCCTTCCTCGTTCAGCACTCGCCCCTCGCGTACCATGGATATCAAGCACCCGATGTCTGCCCATTTCTGCCATCCGTCGTCGCATAAGGCCAGACATAGCCTCCATCATTCCAAATCTTCTATCCCGGCGCTCATCAAAGTCTGGTTCAAAGATACCATAAGTGTTCAACATGCCTCCTATCTCACTGATTTCCTGGATGAAGCCATCGTTGCAGTTGGGGCAGATTATATCTTGCCCACGAAGACAAATTGGCCGCCGGCAGCCATAACACCAATGTGTGGCTCTATTTGACATCTTGTATCTGTGACAAATTAAGCGCTCAACGTTAGCAGAAAATTTCTATAAATGAAGTACTAAGGAAAAAATGGTATTTAAAAAAGTACTGTGACAAAAGGTAACCAGAATAGCTCAAAAAAGCAACCGCGACTGTACTTGGCTACTATTACACTCAACTCATCAAATGGCAAGCCGCAAACCTGCTCATAGAGATCATGCATTTCATGAAGCAGAATCAACGCGTACTATTGTATTTTCTGTAAACGTCATACATTATTATGGGTTCATTACTACAAAACAAGCTATATTGAACGTCTTATTACAGACGGTTTATGTGGAGTTATCTGTACTTTGACTATTAAAGACGGTTGATAACTAAAACCGTCTCTGAAACTATCACAGACGGTTTTTAATTATAATTGTCTGTAAAACTATCACAGATGGTTCGTATAACAAATCGTCTCTGATAAGTGCATTATCACAGATGGTTCGTATAACAAACCGTCTCTGATAATGACACATCACCGATCTGTGGCGTATTCTCTAGGATTTCAATCTCACCTGTTCATTCTCTCCACATCGGATGGCAGGCACCGGTTCCTCGCACCGCTGGGCCCTTATTGATTAGTCCCCATCTACGTTCCCACCGCTCAGCCCTTATTAATCACTCCCCATCTACCTTTTCACCGGCAGTCACGCGTGAATTCATCCACTATATAGCTTCCTCCCTTCGACAACGCCGACTACTACTATGAGCTAGCGCCTTCATTGTGACCACGGTTGATTGCATAGTACACTCTTATCTTAAGTGTCATAAGAGTGTCTTATCTAGTCACACCGTCGTGCCATAAAGGTGACGCTACCGCCGCCTCTCCATGGCCGGTGATATCCGGCCACCATCAGATGCATCCAGCTTGTTCCTGGATGACGCTAACTACCGCCGTGAGCTAGCGTCTCCATTGTGACACCATGGTCGACTGCACAACACACTCTTATCGTACGTGTCGTAAGAGTGTCTTCTGCAGTCTCACCGTCGTGCCACAAAGGTGGCGCTACCGCTGCCTCTCAATTGCCAGTGATATCCGGCCGCCATTCGATGCATCCAGCTTGTTCCTCGACGACACTGACTACCGCCGTGAGCTAGCGCCTCCATTGTGACACCACGGTCGACTGCACAACGCACTCTTTGTCGTAAGTATCATAAGAGTATCTTGTGTAGTCTCACCGTTGTGCCACAAAGGCAGCGTTACTGCCTCCTCTCCATTGCCAGAGATATCTGGCTGCTATCCGATGCATCCAGCTTGTACTGTCTGCTAGGATCTCTGCTTCTTATATATTATTGCCGTGTTAAAGAGTTGGGTTCATTATCTTGTTTGCTGTAATGGTGGATTTTAATCATAATGGAAATAGAATGTGTTGTTGTGTTTCCCACTATATTTACTTGTTTTCAAAGGGCGTGGGTATAGAATGAACTATCATAGATGGTTTGTGCTATAAACTGTCTATGAAGGACTATCACAGACGGTTATCGCCAATCATAGATGGTTGGTAACTAGAACCGTCTGTGATGTGTGAGTATCACAGACGGTTTGTAACTAGAACCGTCTATGTTGTCTTTATCACAGACGGCTCACAAACCATATGTGATAATCTTCGATTATCATTGACACATAAATACAGGCGGTTTAGAAAACCGTCTGTGATGACAGTTTCGAATCGTCTGTGATGACCCTTTTTGTAGTAGGGGTTGCTACGATTGCATACCTGAAACAATAAACTCATTATAAATCCATATCAGAAAGAGACCATTAGAATTGTGTCAGAAGGTACCAGTGCTAGTGCAATGATAATCTCCTATTCAACTTGTCACAGATAGAAATGTAACCCATCCGGTTAAGATGAAATAGAAAAGATAACTTGAGCAGTCCAATTAGGCAAAATTTCTACAGTATGCCACGTACACTCCAAAATTCCTACTAGTCTCCACATTTTATTAAGGTTTCAGATTTGATATAACCTTTAACAACAGGAGAAGAAAAAGGTCAACATTTCAAGGCTATTGTGCAGATCACATTTTCTCGGTAGACAGGACGGAATGAACAGTTGAGAACATCTCACATTTTTCACAAACTTATCCCAACTGAGGTTTCGAAAAACTGAAGGTAGTGCTTGTTGGCTTGTAGCTGTTTTTACACGGCTGTGCTAGCTTCTGAAACTGGTCGGTTTGGGGAATGGACCCCAGGGTTCTATATGGGAAACTCACTATTTGGATTTAGGACTTATTATGGTTTATTAACGCTAGCCAAATTTTGCATGGTTGCCAGTGAACAGGTTACTGTATGGAATTGTCTGAATAACCAAAGCGGGGTTTAGCGAGTTTTTGGCCAACTAACAGTCGAGTTGTTTGTTCTTGAGATCCTTTGCAACAATAATTCATCTGGTGCGGAACCAAGTTACCCTCAGCACCCACCAGTGAGCGGCATCCCGAGTTCCCGACTGTCAACTGACAGTGCTATTTTTAGGAACCTAGGTTCCACTTACATGATCACTGACAACATGACTCACGGACCAGTTGTCCTAGCAGGCCAAATTTGAAAAGCCCTAAAATTTCAAACCCAAAATTTTCTGTGAATTTTTGCTGTTTTTTTTTTGGGGAATTTTGGAAACTTTCCTTTTTGGGAAAGTCCCCCTCTTGGCCGCTTTCCTTTCTCGGCCGGGCGCTGCCCCTCCTCGCTGGCGCCCCGCCATTTCCCGCTTTCCACTTCTCCCGGCGCCTCCTCCTTCCTCCATCCCGCTGGCGCCACTCCCCTCCCCGCTTTTCTCCTGCCCGAGCGCCTCCTCGCCCTTCCCCTTCGCTCGCGCCTTGCCTCTACCCGTCTCCCTCCGCGCTGCACGCGCTCGCGACCGCGCCGGTCGTCGCCAGTGGATTCACTCCCCCTTCCCCGTGCTGACGTCGCCTGGTTCTTCCCCCCCCCCCTTGGCCGCCTGCGTCTTCTTCTCCACGGGTTCATTTCCCCTCCGCCGGGTATAAAACCCCGCCCCGGCTCCTCACTCTCTCATTGCTCCCCGAGCTTCTCCATCGCCCTCCCTTGCTTCCCCTCCGCTCCCCAGAGACTCCCCGAGCAGCTAATTGAAGTCTCGTCGTCCCCAGCGCCGTCACTACCCTCCCCTGCGCCGGCGACCCCGTAAGCTGTTTTTCCCCCTCCCTTGCCCATTTCCCGATTGCATTTGCCCGGAGCTCCTCTACTATCCCCTGATCCCCGTGGCGTACTCCTCTGGCCCGGTAGAGCCGTGTGCTGCGCCGGCATCGAAACCTCCCTCCGGCTGCCGCACCCCTCCCGTGGACAGGCCACTCCAGAGCCTCCCCGCCGAAACCAACACCGCCATCATGAACCCCTTGAGCCCCTGCCTGTGTAGCCGCAGCCAATTTGGCTCCCTCGACGCCGGTGACCCCCTCCACCACCGCCAACCCGATTCTCCCCCTTCTGCCTCCCGTCCTCTCCAGTGACCCCCTCACCTCCCTGAGTGCCCCATTGGACTCCCCGTGTTGAGCCGCACCCCGTGGCACCCTCCCTCGCCGCCGAAGCCTCTCGCCGTCGCCGGAGAGCGGAAGCTTCCCCGTCTCCACCCTCTCTGTGGCGCGCACCGTCGGGAGGAAGACGACGATGGCGTGGCCATATCCCTGCCGTCGGATCCTCCCGTTGCCCTCTAATCGCCGCCGTCCGCCTTCCCGTACCGTTTCGCCCGCACTCCTCTCTCCATCGCCGTCCGATCTTTCCCCGCAGCCCATCCCATTCATCCGTTCCGCCCCCATCCTGGCCGTTCAACCGGACCGCGCGTCGTGCATCCGGGCCACGCGGGCGCGCGATGGCGTGGGCCGAGCCGGTCGCCCCGTCGCCCGAGCGCGCGCGCCTGTGGGCCGCGCGAGGCGCGCCGCTGTGGGCCGCGCTGGCCTGCGGCCGCGCGAGCCTTTCCCGGCCGGGCTGTACTGTTGCGCCCGGGCCGACCCGTTACTATTCATTCGATTTTCCAGATGTTTTTCCAAATTCCAAAATCCAGAAAAATCCAAATAAATTCTAGAAAATCACAGAAAATCCCAAAAATTCCCAAATTTCACCACTTTGCTCCAAATATTATCCTAGACCCATTTTTGGCCTCCATTTCCATAAATTCGTCCCAGATAAATTTCTAAAATTCCCCATTTGCGGATTTATGCATTTTACTCCTTTTTAATTAGTTTGTTTTTCCTCGCTTGATTAGTCTCAAGCTGGACTTATGTTATTTTACGTGTTTGCGATAGTTTCGGAGATTCCGGAAGTTCAAGTGCAAGTTCAGGATCCAGGCGCTTCTTCGTTCGAGCTAGCCGAGATCATCCAAATCAACGGCAAGTCCCAAATCCTTTGATCATGTTGTATCCCATGCCAATTAATTATGTTACTATATTATTTGCATTGAGCTAGTTCTGAAAAGTTAGTTCAAAGTAAAATAAAATGTTTAGAATGACATGTTATGTAGTTAAACCTACCACCGACAAATGCCATGTTAAATTTGTAGCCATGCCGTTGTAACCTTAGAAATAATTATCTGTTAATCTAGACAACTGTAGGATATTATTATCATACAAGTCTTACACTAATAAGGCTGTGGCTGCGGGCCAATAGACTTTGGAAAACCCGACTCTAGGGCAGGGTAGTATGGGATGCCGTGCCCTAGGGCGGAGTATGTCGGCATGTAGGATAGGGTAAGGAGGGCTGTGGTGCGCCGCGAGACGGTTTTCGCCCGCCTCTTACCCTGGGTTGCAGGTCGCGGACCTGGCCGGGGTTGCGGACTCCGGGGGAAAAATACAAGGACCAGACCCTTACGCTGAGCAAATGACATGGTAACCGCTCAACCACAGGAGTTGACTTGTCAACACTGGTTTAGTAGCTGCTCAACTCAATTGAAACTCTACAGGTGGTGAGAAGTAGGGGTTTGAGTAACGTGGTTAGGCAGGCCGTGCTGCGGGTGCCTAACAACGGTAGAATTCACTCGAAGTGGACGTGTGTGTGTGTGTGTGCGTGAGTGTGTGAGCCAGACCCGAGTGGAATTCTACCGGGTAGAGCCTATATAAAGAATTGAGCAGTGAAACGACCTGGCTTTCTTAACTCTTTAGCGGGAGTTAAGGGATCGTGTGGGTAAAGCTGAGCAAACTCTGCAGAGTCAAATAAATGGTATTCGAATACGCCGTGCTCCCGGTTATTGGAGCTGTGTCGCTTGGGTGATTCCAGCAGCAAAGCTTAAGTAGTTTTGTACATGTTTTAACTTGTTTAGCTGGTTAATTAACTTTTGATTGAAAAACCCCTGAGATCTTAAGGAGTAGTTTTGGGTCCGTTTTATGAAAATGTTTACAAGTAAAACTGCATCCACTCAAGTTAATAAACCAAGTATATTCCCTTTCCATTGTGAATCAGTGCATGTAGTAAAATAGAATCCCTTTTGGGATTTGCTGAGCCGGTTGTTTGGCTCATGGCTTGCTTAATTAACTTTTTAGAAGATCAAGACGAAGGTGAAGGTCTCCCCGTTGAGGAAGTCCCGGAGGGTCTTTTCTTCGACGAGGACCCGTGGCTTTAGGTCTTCGCCGCGCTCGAAGCGGATCTTGGAGTTTTTGTAATGTAATTATACTTTGGGCTTGCACGCCCCGCTGTCAAAATGGATGTTATTCCCTATATGAAATATATGCTGGACTTTTGTTGTAAGCATGCAATGGTATACTCTTGCGCGACGCTCCATAACTGTTCATGCGTGAATAGTTACGGAATGCCGTGTCCGTACGCGCCCCTGGAAACGGGGGCGTTACAAAATTTCAGCTTTATTTACCCCTGGCACTGCTTATAACATGCTTCTTTCGTCGGAGCAACTACTTCAGCCAAAGAGTGATCGTCCAATGATTGAACAGATTTTGGGTGCAGACATTTTCCCCACGGGATGCACATTACGAGTTTGCTATGACGGTACAGCCGAAGACATGAACAGAATAGTTAATCGACTGTCCATCCTACGGTGACTCAACCAATTTTTGCTGTGGCTGCTATGCTAAGTGGAGCAGGATGTGTTCTATTTATTTCAGAGCTTTAGCACCAGATTTTTAACATCTTGTAAGTGGCGACAAACACCAGTGTTCCTCAAATTCCAATTTTAAAAACATCTTTGCGAGGTACCCTACCTTAGAACCACGCGTTCTTCTCGCGCAAAAGAAAGGGCAAGAGAACTCAAAATCTCAGAACTCCTGTCAGAAATCAGAGTTGCGAACAACCAACTCTTGAAGGCCTTGCTTCGATTCCCCTTGATAAGAGGGGAACAGATTCCTCAACACAAAAAAAAAAAAGGAGAGAGGGGAAACAGGAGAGGCAAATGCCGTGTATGGATCTAGCAAACCATCCATACCCCAGTTCCGCACTAATCCCACATGCAGCCACGCAACACCCCAAATCACGCGATTGGACACCAAAATAAGGGCGATCGATCCGACGCATGCAACAATCCTACGCAATGACGAGCCAGCATAAAGAACATCGAAGAAACGAGAACGCTGGGGTTTGGTGGTACCTTGCTCCGGGACGAGGGGAGGGGGGTGGTTGGGGAGGTGGGAAAGTGACGAGGAGCGTGACGGGGAATGATGCGGCGCCGAGACAAGAGCGAGCGCTGCGCCGCTGATCCCATGTAACCCGGCGGGTTTTGCCGCAAATGCGCGGCGCCGGTGCCGAGCGAGCGGGCAGACGGGCAGTGCGCCGCTCGCTGTGGGCCCCGCCCGCGTTCAGTGGACTGGCGTGCGCGAGGATGCGAGGCGGCGTGGCGCACCGCGGCACCACGCGTGCTGGCTCCTCCCGCGGCTCATCTGTTCGTAAACTGGACGCCGGTGTCGTCCGTTCGCTGGGCCGCGAGCCGAGGCTGGGCTTGGGTCCAACGAAAAGCCGTGTGTGCTCCTGGCAGGCCTGATCCACTTTTGCAGTACTTTGTTAACATCGGCAAGGTGTTTATGGGCACGAAACTTCAGATCGAGGAATTGGCAATTTTTGATAAGCAAGAAAGTACGGAGGAAGTTATCCTTCCCTTCGGTTTGTGCTTCTTGTTAGCATGAAGTAGCTATCGGACCTGTTCTTTTCGGCTGCGGTTTATGATTTTTGGTTGAAATTTTTGAATTTTGGCTGTTTACGGTACAGATTACGGAGAGACAGATACTCACTTGCAATTTTAGCTGGTACAGATATTGGGCTTTTAACATATAGATCGTTTAACTTTTAGACCCCGTTTTGAGAAAATACTCCGTTTGAAAGTTAGATATTGTAGCAAAAACCAAAAACCGTCGGCTTGTGAGTTGGCCCATCACATGCTACGGATCGTTCTTTTTGGGTTTAGCCCGTGTGCTTCCTTTTACTATCGTTTTTTTATTATTGCATTTTGAACTAAGAATTGAGCATCGCCGTAAAATCCATCTCTTCTCCATCCTTTTTTTTTGTTTCTTCTGTTTTCAATCATTTTCCCTGTTTTTTTTTTTTTTTTTGCTGACGGTGCTACAGCCTACGGTCAAGCCGAAGAGCAGTAATTAAGGTGTTTCAAGTGAGGCATTTTTCCCCATATCACGACGTTCAAGTTTCACGATCACCTTTAGGTATATTAAAAAAAGAGTCACTATTAAGAAGGTGCCAAACTTTGAGAAAGACATTTTGTTGAGAAATGTCAACTCCGTGACGCATATAGACTCCATCGCGGAGTTTCATGGTTCTTTTTTTATATCATGATATGCCAACCGCATTTTTTTAAAAAAAAAGATTGTTGAACTATCTTACTGTACTTTAGATTGATAGCTAGCTACATGTGTTTATTGGAAGGGAAAAGCTATTTTACCACGGCAAATTTTCAAAAACCTACCCGCTAGTACGTCACAATTTAGTTTCCCCCTGCTAACTATTTTTGTGACACTTTTATCACCTATTAATATGCAGTTATTTGAAACTCCCCCTACCACCATTTTTCTTGTGATTTTATGATGACATGCCCAACTTAGCTTTCCAATATGGTGATGTGGTCTTCTAATGTGGCGAAGTGGTTGAAATCAGACCCTTTAATGTAACGAATTTGTTTCACCCTATTGAATCAATTAGGACTTCTTCTCCAATCTAACTGGTTTGACAAGAAAAGGCAAGGAGGCGACACGGCGGCGGCAACCTAGGGTTCGGTGGTGGCAACTTGGGAAGGAGCAATGTGGGTGTGCCCTGTGTTGCTTCGGGTTCATCAGAGTGTGTTAAGAAGGGAAAAACGGTTTGCCTCTCCCTATGTTGTGCGTAACACAAAGCCCTTATGACACGCTGGAAGACTACCTCGCCAAGCTGGAGACCCAGGTTTGTCACGCCATTAGATAATCGTATAAAAAAGGGTGACAGGAGAAGTTTCAAACAGTTGTGTACTAGTGGGGGTGAAAGTGTCATAAAAATAATTGTAGGGAGAAAATCAAACTCCGATGTACTTTTAGGCTTTTGCAAACCGGGCAACCTTAGTAAGAGCAACTCCAGCAGTACTACTCAAAACAGGGTCCCTACTTTTCATTTGAGAGCTCCCCCCTACTTTTGAGGGCCCTGTTTTTTTGCATCTACTCCAACAGCACCCCTCAAATTTAAGCCCTCAAATCCATTTCACTGCAACTGACACATGGGACCCACTCCTCATTCTCTCCCTCACCCCGCCGTCTCCAGGCGTCTCCGTCGTCTTCATCCCCGTGAGCTCGCCGAGGAGTCCCCTGCAACTGTCCACGAGCGCCGCAACGCCTTCGGCCGTGAGCTCGCCGAGGAGTCCCCCGCCCCCACCGCCGACGTCGTCATCCCCGTGCCGGATTCGGGGTTCTACGCCCCAGATCCGGTGGCGGAGCTGCCGGATCTGAGGCCCAGCGGCCGGATCCGAGGCGGCGTCGGAGGTGTCGGCGGCTCTCGGGCGACGACGAAAGAGGCGGGGAGGGGAAAGAGGCGGGCGGGGAGGAATCTGGCGGCCCGACGGGCATGGCAGCGGGCGAGCCGAGGAACCGGGCGAGTGGAGGCGGCGGACGAGCGGAGGAGCCGGGCATGGCGGCGGGCGAGCCGAGGAGCTGGGCGAGGCGGGCGGGCGGGGAAGCGGAGGAGGCGAGCGGGCGAGGGAGGCGGAGGAGGCGGGCAGGCAAGCGAACGGAGGCGGCGGGCCAGCGGAGACGGAGAGGCGGCGGGCGAGCCGAGGAGCTGGGCGAGGCGGCGGGCGAGCAGAGGAGCTGGGCGAGGCGGCGGGCGAGCGGAGGCGGAGACGGAGAGGCGAGGCGGCGGGCGAGCGAAGGCGGAGACGGAGAGGCGGCGGGGGATCTAGGAGTTGAAGCGGCGGAGGCTGCGAGGAAACGGGCGGAGGCGGGGAATTTCACGAGCGGCGGGGGAAAAAAACTGAACAACGGTAGGATGAGAGCCAGAGTAGGGGGCCCCTGGGAATGAGGGGTGGGAGGGGGATTTGAGGGGCTCCTCAAATTTGAGGGCTCTAGTAGGGGCCCTGCTGGAGTTGTATTTTTGCCTCAAGCCCTCAAATATGAGGTTTGAGGGCTCAAGTAGGGGCCCTGCTGGAGTTGCTCTAAAGGCTTGACGCATTGAAGCATACTGTGAAATCCCAAAATACTGTACGTCTACCTTAAATTGGTGAAACAATATGCGTCTAAGTTCAGTGATTTTTTTGTGGTGCTTTTGCCGTCAGGAACCATGCCCATCCAATATGCACTCCCTTTTCGCATGCCTATGAATCGCCACGGGAATTTTAGAATGTCAATGTTTGACGAAGATGGTTATTAGCATAAGTTCGTGGCAATTCGTGGCAATCACGATCTAGTAGACTAGTAGTAATGATTTATGCATGCGCATTCAAACTGTATTTTCCGGAGAGAGAGGAACTTCAACTACCTAGCGCTGCTTTAGGGGCGTTTGAAACAGTCGACGTTCTACCTTTGGAAATAGTAGTGGCTGAAAATAGAAGATGTTTAATTCGACTAAAACTTTTGGCTCTTGGTTAAGCTAACTGGATTGTGCTCCATTCATCCACAAGCCAATCAATTGGGCTAGGATAGAGTATAATACTCACCGGTAGAGATGGTCATTGTCGGGGTTGCTAAGGTGTGGAGCACCTTGCATCTCTAGGATGACGGCCGAAGCGACAAGGCGTGGCCGGCGATGGGCAGCAACAACGCTAGGTCGGACCACATGGGGCCGAGCCAAGGAAGGAGCAGAAGAAGACCACGGCGGCGAGCCTGAGGTAGCTTGATGTCAGGGAGGCCCTAGGAGTGATGGCGACGACCACTGGAAGGCGGCGCTTGATTTGGTCGGTGACCCCGACAGCTTGGGATGGGCACGGCGACGCCATGGGGAGAGAGGATGTCTCTCTCTCCAAGTCTCCCTCTCCACGACGATGGCTAGAGTGACGAGGCGTGGCTGGCAATGGGCGACGACAAAGCTAGGCCAGACATAGAGAGCCGAGGGAGGAGCAGGGAAAGGTCACGATTGTGAGCCTAGGACAGCTCGACATCGGGTAGCCCCTAGGAGCAATGGTAACAACCACTAGGAGGTGGCACACCGAGAGAGAGAATTGAGAGGGGGAGAGACCTGGAGAAAGGCAGCGCTGTCGGGAAGGAGGCAGAGCTTGATCCAAGTATCCAACCAAAGTCCTTTTTAGAAATCGCTTCCAAAAGCTAAGCGTTTGATTTAGCCTCTGGGTGCTAAAAGTCAGAAGATGGAAAGCCGTTTCAAACTTAAGGAGGTAAATTTATGGAATCAAAACCCATCCATCGCCTCTTCAACCTGCACAAGCTAAGGGTACCACTCATCCAAGATGATTTGACGTAACGATACACCTTTTGGAACATCGAAATGGTATGCCAAAAGCTACAAACCTGCACATGCTAGCTTTCTGTAAGCATACTGACTAACCTCTGCAGCTTTGCCTTCTTAAAAATTTAATCACAATTAACAACGGTTGAATAACCCCTCAGGACATAAAATACTTGGTGTGTGGCAAGCCGAAAATAATTACAACCAAGTAGAACAAACTATCTTCTGATGACATCCTTTTAGTGCTTCTGCAGAATAAACATAATAAGCTAAGATTGTTCTTTTACTTGAGGAAACCAACTTCTGAGAAGTCTCGAGCCGTGACTGGTCTGATAAACTACTTATGGCGACAGTAAACACCACCTAGATAGTAGAATTATGTCCAGAGAGCAAACATATTCTGGAGTAAAGAACATTAGCATCTAACTGAAGGCAATGCAGAAATATACATAATCACCTGATTACAGCAACAATTTTAACTGTGATGCATTGCTAAGAGAGAACCAACATCACGAACTAAGTTTAGGTCATTCCAACAGTTGCAGCACTTTGCAGAACACAAAGCATGTTCTGTAATATTGAGTATTAGCTTCTTCCAATACTATCACACAAGTACAGTACAAACCGAACATTTCAGACGAAAGTAACAAAACTTATTATCAACAAGATCTTGACAGGGTAGATCAGTTTCACACTTTTACTCATAGCCATCATTTTATTCAAGTAGGGTATAAGAAAGAAAAAAATACCCACAAAAGCAAGCAACCCAAGCATCAGAAAATGGGTACGAAGAACTTGAAGTCATCCAGCCAATTAGGCAGAGTTCACAAAGCTTGCAACAGCATCCATTGGATTCGCCACTTCAGGAATATCAAGTTCTTGTGAAATAATGCCGCTTTCATCAATCCCTCAATCCACAACTGTTGGTTTTGAGCTATCTTCCCGAACTGCTACCTCAGTATTAGTGTTAAAGCATAGCGTATGGTCTGTACATATGCCAGAACCAACACTGCACTGCTTCTGGAACGGGAAGGAACCAATCTCTGCATCGATCTTGCCTCGGACATCAAACAAGAGGCTTCTTAACCTCACCACCTCAGCCTCGAGTGCTGCATGCCCCTGCAATCTCCTCAAGAGCTGCTGATTAGTGGCGCGGAGCTTCTTGACCTCCTCCTCCAAGAAGGCTGTGTGCGCTTTCTTCTTCGCCCGGTACTTGCGCACAGCCTCTCTATTTCCCGAAGGTTTCCGGGGCTTTCTCAGCTCTTCTTCCACATTATTTTCACCGGAAGCTATGACTTGGGTGTGGGTGTGGAGGCACGTGTGGGTATGCATAGCAACCGATGGACCCGGTGGATTGCAAGCGTGAGCGTGAGTACATGTGGCTATACTTTTTAAGAATTCATCAAAGCCATGGGAGATCTCGGGATGCGAAAACAGGTGGCTTGGAATTGGAAGGTCTACTCCGTCGTCCATAGTCACAAAATGTGCCAAGAAAATTCCCCTCCTATGGTTAACTGGGCAAGTTGGAAAAAAGTGCCAAAAGCACTTCAACAACTCAAGAACTGGGTGACCTTGTTCCATAAAAGCTTACTGATTTAGCAGGATCTTATTTGAGGCAAAATAAAAAAATGAAAGGAATTCACGTAACCCCTAGATTACTAATTAGTGATTGAATAGTCAAAAGATCATGTAAGTACCAAATTTCCATGATGGCCAGGAGCATGAACATGTGTATAACTCTCACCACTGAATAGCAAAACCTCACAAGATTCCAATTAGAACAACAACTTCCTGCATAAGTGGTCAGTATCCACACAGGAGAAACAACATCAATATTTGATAACGGAGTCGAACGAAATCAAGAAAGTAAATTTGAGAGAGATGCAAAATACCCAAACTGCCGAAGTGCATCAAAATCTCTCATCTTGATGGGGGAAACGGTATGGAATCGATGGATAGACCTCTCAACAGCGGCTGCTTCTTGCAAGAAGAAGCCTTATTTTAGCCTTTTTCCCTACACTTTTTTGATCCGTCTCCTCTCCACCAATCTTACGTCGGAGTTTGCTTGCCTTCTCCCCTTTTCTTTTGGTTATCTCGGAGGGAGGGGAACCTGGAAATAGTGGAGCGAAGCGGTGGAGCGTGATGTTTTCGGTGGATTGGAGCAGAAAGTATTAAGGAGAAGAATCATAGTCCTTGTCACTGCTCAGGGACTTTCTCGGTCTGTTCATCTTGATTTTGCCTTCTGGCTTAGACTTTTATAAATTAAAACCAATACAAACGTCTTAAATCGTTTCTATCGATTGCTATTATTTATAAGCTATTATTTACACTTCCACATGTTATAATACATTTTGTATTTTATTATATTATAATTTCATAGATCGTATGACGGTCTAAATGTTGTAATGATTTTAGTTGTATCATCTTTCTCGTATAATAGACTACTATTTATCAGTCATAGTCAAAAACCATCAGCAAAAAATTAATACGAACGGACCCTTTTTCCTCAACATGATTTTTTTTGTTGAGCTTCACTTGCTGTTTATTTCAACCAGCGGCATTTGGCCCGGTGGGATTCAGCCAGCATTCTAGCAACTTGGCTGAATTATTATCCTAGAATATAATCTCCACGGAATTTTGTATGATTCTTTTTTGCGTTGCATTGTTTCTTTCAAAATTTCTGCATTCGAAACATCCCTCTTATGCTTGTTCCTTGTAAATGTATTGCTATCTAGCCTGATTTTTGACTGAATTTCGCAGGAAAATAGTTAAACACCCATACGAATCTGGGAAAAAAAATTCCAGAGTTCCAAACAGGACCTTAATTCTTTTTCCTAAACAATGGTGAACTATGCAGTGAAAAAAATAATAGTCGAATATTTGTTTTCAAAACTGCTTAATATTCTTTCTCAGCAAAATGTGGTAACTATGTGTATTTTGTTTTTTTTCTCACCCTACTTTTATACTACAAATTGCAACTGGACATGTAAACTTGCTTTAGATATTTTACTTGACAACGATGAGATATTAGGCCTCATTTGAAATGCAAGAATTTTGTAGCTGTAGGGAAGAAAATATGCACCATCACTGGACATGAAGATTTCTATCTACGAGAATCCTGGTATTCAAACGAAACAAAGCCTTTCATGTTAGAGGCCATATGGCTCCTCGTAATACCATTTCAATAAGATCATTCTCATGGAACAGAAGGTGCAATTCTTTCTTCTAGAAGCCACAGTGGAAGTGAGACGTGACAATAACAAAAGCATGGAAGCATGGTTTGCGACTTGTGCGGCACAGTAGTGTCCAATAACCAAAGCATGGGTTATATGCAGCAGTGATGGAACAAATCCTTGCTTGTATCTCGTCAACGGGAGCAGTGACGTTGACATTGCATTGAGCCCAACGAAACAACTCTTTGTAAAGCAAAACAAAACAATCTCCAAAGAATCCTAGAAAGGAACTCCGATGATAAATCGTACGATGTGACATTAGCATTAGCTAAACAACTAGAATTAAATGAGATGACTTGTAAGCTCTGGCATAATTTTTTTTGAAATGGTAAACTCGATATTATTCCTCAACAACATACAAGAGCACTTTTTGGGTTACAATTCATAATTTTTAGGTATGGTTTATTGGTCTAATAAATAATAATTACTGAGAGAAGTAACAAAAAAGCAATGAAAAGCAAACAAAAAAATGATCAATCATTAAAAAAACTCATTTTTCTTAAAGCATTCCAAGAAGCAATACAATTTTGTTGTGGGCCAAAAAAAATGGGCCTGTAAGCACAGCCCAGGCCTGCACCGGCGCCACCCACCTCCATTGAAACCGTGCAAGTGCAACAGCCCAACCACAAGAACGGAGCCGAAAAAATGTTCGCCCTCCGCAAAACCCTCCTCCACGGCCGCCTCCCGGCGCCGCCGGCCGCCGCCGCCACCTCTAGGATCTCCTCTCTCCTCCGCCCCCTCTCTACCTTTCCCGGAGGCGGGGACGAATGGGGCTCCTCCTGGTCCACCGGCATCACAAAGGACCACTTCGATGGGTCCGCCGCAGCCGTCGGGCGCCCTGCCCCCTCCTCGTCCGCTCCCGTCTCCCCGGAGCTGGCGGCCGTGCGCGCCATGGACGACGAGGAGGAGATCCTCCGCGCCGTGGAGCGCGACAACAGCGAGTCGAAGGCGTTCGTGGACTCGTGGAACGGCCGGATGCGGGAGACCTACGAGCTGCTAAAGCAGGTGCGTGAGCCGGGGTCCCGTGGCGCGTACCTCAAAGACTCGGAGAAGCAGGAGATGTACCGGCTGCACAAGGAGGACCCCGAGACGTACACCGTGGAGCGGCTCGCCAAGGACTTCCGCGTCATGCGGCAGCGCGTGCATGCTATCCTGTGGCTCAAGGAGATGGAGGAGGAGGAGGAGAGGAAGCGGGGGAAGCCGCTGGACGACTCCGTCGAGATCCTGCTCGACAGCTGCCCGGAGTACGTGAAGAGTTCGTTTTGTTCCAGTTTTGTGTTGATATAATTAGATCAGGCTCTCATAGGTTAGACCAGTTTTAAGTTCAGGAACAATTGGAAGAGTTAAAAAACCGAGGGTTCTAACTTGTAAGACCTGGTTTGATTTAAGAAAAAAGTGTTAGGAACATACAGATATGAACTCATGTTGGTAAAAACACCAGCTTGTTAGGAAATCGATGGTAACAAGAAATAGAAAGATGCCTAGTTCATCCATGACAGCTTCAGTAAGTATCTCGAGTTGTTGCTTCAAACAAGTTCTTCCCGAATGTAACCGTCCATTAACCCAAGGTTTCCAAAACTTCATGCTGGAATAACTCTATTAGTAGATTTGCAACACAACTATATGTAAGGAAAAAAGTCATTGGCGTCAAATCCTTGATACGATCATCTCAGCTGGCTTATTCTGAAAATTTCGGTGTATATTATTGCTGATTAACTCAACATTACATGTATAGAGGCCATTGTGGAATTGGTCAAATGATAGGAAATTGCTGTTAATTATAGGTGAAGAGACCATTTCAGTTTGCATGCTATGTAATAATGTAATTGTGCACTTATTACTCCATATACAGTGAGGTCACTGGTTTACAAATTGTCTGTGCTACTCTCGTGATTGGTGAGAATCAAACTATCAGCTTGGAAGGTTATGTTTTTAGCCTTGCTAGGGTCACACGAAAATTTCTTTTTGTGTCAGGATAGTTACATGCAGTTTATGTGTCTTCCCTTTTTCTCCAGGGTAGTTACATGCAATTTATGTGTCTTCTCTTTTTCTCCCTCTTATATAATATTTGTTGAATGATATAGAACATCTGTGATGAATAAGTCCTTGTACTGTGGTCTTTGTGGGGCTGTGGTAGTTTTTGTTTTTTGACTGCTTTAGGACAGCATCTGCTTTTGCTTTAGGACAGCATCTGCTTTTAGGACAGCATCTGCTTTTGCTTTAGGACAGCATCTGCTTTTAGGACAGCATCTGCTTTAGGACAGCATATTGACCGCTTTAGGACAGCATCTAGGATAGCATCTTAGCATATGCTTGGCTGGTTCTCAGCCTATAAATTTGTATCCCCAACCCCTCAGGTTGGCATGGCATTGTGTGAGCAATAAACAAGAAAACTTGCCCCATCTCCTAGTGTCATCCTCTCCATGAGAGTAAGGATCTTGCTATCACCAACAGCAAGAGTCCAGCGACTAACAAGTGGTATCAGAGCCTTAGTATCCTGTAGCTTGAGCATCTCCTGCTCATCTCCTTCTCCGGCCTCGCAGCAGCCCCAGCCGGTAGCAGCAGCTCCGGCTGTCCCCGCTCACTCCTCTCCGGAGACGGGCAGCAGCTCGCCAGAAGCAGCCCTCTCTCCACGCAACAGCCCCCCAGTAGCGCGCCATGTCCGCAGGGCAGTCTCAGCGCTCGGTCGCCTCGAGCATGCGGCGTCAGCAGACGGCCGAGCTCGTCGCGGCAGAGCAGCGCGAGCGAGCGGCGGCAGAGACCGCTGCGGCGGCGGAAAGGGCGTCAAGGCTGGCAGCGGCGGAGCTGGCAGCAGCCAGGGCGGAGGTGGAAGCAGCGGCGGCGGCAGATGCAGCGCGTGCGGCAGCAGCAGAGGTCAAGGCTCTGCGCGGCAGCAACAGCAGCTCCGGCTCTGTTGATGACAGCGCCGACGCGGACCCTCAGCTGCTGGAGAGGGAGGCAGCGCAAGGGCGAACGGCGCAATGGGCAGCCGCGCACGCCCACGAGCGCGGCGGCAGCCCAGACAGGCGCGGACGCGCCGGCGGCGCTCCTAAAGGAGGCGCACACGGCGGTGGCGCTCCTGGAGGAGGCACGCACGGCGGCGGCGTACGGGTCGACGGAGAGCGCGGCCCTCACAGGCAACGCGGCTCTCTCTCCCCGGTTCGGTACCGTGGTCACCACGAGTACCAGGCTGTCGTCAGGGACGTCGGCCCCGGTGGCGGGTGGCCTACCCTCACCAAAACCAACTACGTCGAGTGGGCTGCGGTGATGAGGGTGAAGCTCCAGGTGCGGCATATGTGGGATGCAGTCCGGTACGGCGACGTCGACTACGACCAGGATCGACGGGCGCTGGATGCTCTCATCGCTGCAGTCCCGCCCGAGATGCAGTTCTCGCTTACCAACAAGCGGACTGCCAAAGAGGCTTGGGACGCCATCGCTGCAGCACGCATCGGCAGCGACCGCGCCCGCAAGTCTACACTGCAGGCACTACGCACGGAGTGGGAGAACCTGGCCTTCAAGCCAGGTGAGGACGTTGATGACTTTGCTCTCCGTCTCAACACTCTGTTGCAGAAGTTGGTGCAGTTCGGTGACGATACCTACGGCGAAGAGAGAGCTGTGGAGAAGCTCTTCCGCTGCGTCCCCGAGAAGTACAAGCAGATGGCTCGCTCGATCGGGTCTCTGCTGGACCTCTCAACGATGACCATCGAGGAGGCGTTGGGTCGCCACAAGGTCGTCGACATCGATGAGCCACAGAACCTCTCGGGACCAGTCACCATTGGCGGGAAGCTCCTCCTCACTCGGGAGCAGTGGGCTGCCGGCCAAGGTGACAGGAAGAAGGGGGAGCCTTCTTCCACGACAGGCGGCCGCAAGCATGGCAAGCGCGGCAAGCCGCGCAAAGACGCCCAGGCAGGGGCGCGAGGAGGCGCCCAGGGCGGCGATGCTGGCAAGCAAAAGCCGGCACGAGACGACTCTTGCCACAACTGCGGCAAGCTTGGTCATTGGGCCAAGGATTGTCGACAGCCACGACGCGGCCAGGCCCACGTCGCGCAAGCGGAGGAGGAGCAGCCGGTCCTGTTCATTGCTCATGCGAGCATCGAACTACCTCCAGCGGCACCGGCCGCAGTGGCTCTCCTCCACCTTGACGAGCCAAAAGCACACGCCCTCCTCGGCGACAGTTCCGGCAATGACAAGACCGACGGGTGGTGCCTCGACACCGGCGCCACCCACCACATGACCGGGCGGCGAGAGTTCTTCTCCGAGCTCGACTCAGGCGTTCGAGGCACCGTCAAGTTCGGCGACGCCTCCGCCGTGGAGATCAAGGGCGTCGGCTCTGTCGTCTTCGTCGCCAAGACTGGCGAGCACCGGCTGCTCACCGGCGTCTACTACATCCCCGATCTGCGGAACTCCATCATCAGCTTGGGACAGCTGGATGAGAACGGCTCGCGTGTCGAGATCGAGCACGGGGTGCTGCGGATTTGGGATCTTCGACGCCGCCTCCTTGCCAAGGTAACCAGAGGCGCAAATCGACTCTACACTCTTCACGTGCAGGTGGCACAACCCCTCTGTCTCGCAGCTCGTCGGGACGACGAGGCGTGGCAGTGGCACGAGCGCTTTGGGCACCTTCACTTCGAGGCCCTGAAGCGGCTCAGTGCCACGGAAATGGTGCGAGGCCTGCCGTGCCTTGACCATGTGGAGCAGCTCTGCGACGTGTGCGTGTTGACGAAGCAGAGGCGACTGCCCTTTCCCCAGCAGGCGAGTTTCCGAGCCAAGGAGAGGCTCGAGCTCGTGCACGGGGACTTGTGTGGCCCGATGACACCGGCCACACCGGGAGGACGACGCTACTTCCTGCTGCTCGTCGACGACCTCTCCCGCTACATGTGGGTGATGGTCCTCGGCAGCAAGGGAGAGGCTGCGGACGCCATCAGGCGCACGCAGGCTGCTGCGGAGGCGGAGTGCGGCCGCAAGCTGCGCGTGCTACGCACAGACAATGGCGGCGAATTCACGGCGGCTGAATTCGCGTCGTACTGCGCTGATGAGGGCATTCAGCGCCACTACTCCGCGCCGTACAGCCCGCAGCAGAACGGCGTCGTCGAGCGGCGCAACCAGATGGTTGTGGGGATGGCTCGGGCCCTCCTCAAGCAGAGGGGGATGCCGGCTGTCTTCTGGGGAGAGGCGGTGGTGACGGCCGTCTACATCCTCAACCGCTCGCCTACCAAGGCGCTCGACGGCAGGACGCCGTACGAGGCTTGGCATGGGCGCAAGCCGGCGGCCTCCCACTTGCGGGTCTTCGGCTCCCTCGCGTTCGCCAAGGAGCTTGGCCACATCGGTAAGCTCGACGACAGGAGCACTCCGGGAGTGTTCATCGGCTACGCGGAGGGCTCGAAGGCCTACCGCATCCTCGACCCTGACACACAGCGCGTCCGCATCTCGCGTGACGTTGTGTTCGACGAAGGGCGAGGCTGGACGTGGGACAAGGCGGTGGACGACGGTTCGACCTCGACTCTCAGGGACTTTGTTGTCGACTACGTCCACTTCGAGAGAGCCGGGGGAGCTAGCAGCTCGTCTTCACCGAGCTCGTCCACCTCGACACCTTGCTCGCCACCAGCTCCGGCGAGTGCTCCACCACCGACCACTCCACGCTCTTCGGCACCGGCTACGCCCCACTCTTCACCACCGGCTCACCACTCTCCTGCACCGGCGGCCACACCACCGGGATCGGCCCCAACAGCTTCGGTCCACGATGAGCAGCGCATGGTGGAGTTCGCTACTCCGCTGTCCCACGACGAGGACCGCGTCGACGCCTACCACGACGACGAGCCTCTGCGCTATCGTACCATGGACAACATCCTCGGCGAGCTGCCCGTCCCTGGACTGGCGCAGCGCGACTGCGAGGCGGAGCTACACTTGGCGTGCGACGACGGCGAGCCCCGCTCCTTCGCTGAGGCGGAGGGAGACGCGGCGTGGCGTGTTGCGATGAAGCAGGAGATGGACGCCGTCGAGCGGAACCGGACGTGGGAGCTGGCGGATCTTCCTGCCGGTCACCGCGCGATCACCCTTAAGTGGGTGTTCAAGCTGAAGCGGGATGAAGCCGGCGCCATCGTCAAGCACAAGGCTCGCTTGGTGGCACGAGGCTTCGTGCAGCAGGAGGGGATCGACTTCGATGACGCCTTCGCACCCGTCGCACGGATGGAGTCCGTGCGACTCCTCCTTGCGCTAGCTGCCCAGGAAGGCTGGCGTGTTCATCACATGGATGTCAAGTCGGCATTTCTTAACGGCGACTTGAAGGAGGAGGTCTACGTGCATCAGCCGCCGGGATTTGCGATCCCCGGCAAGGAGGGCAAGGTGCTTCGCCTGCGCAAGACCCTCTATGGCTTGCGACAGGCACCGAGGGCGTGGAACGCCAAGTTGGACTCCACGCTGAAAGGGATGGGCTTCGAGCAAAGTCCGCACGAGGCGGCCATCTACCGGCGGGGCAGTGGAGAAAATGCCCTGTTGGTGGGTGTCTACGTCGACGACTTGGTGATCACCGGCACCAAGGATGCGGAGGTGGCGGCATTCAAGGAAGAGATGAAGGCCACCTTCCAGATGAGTAATCTGGGGCCCCTCCTTCTACTTAGGGATCGAGGTGCACCAGGATGATTCCGGGATCACGCTTCGACAGACCGCCTACGCCAAGCGCGTCGTTGAGCTAGCTGGGCTCACCGACTGCAACCCAGCTCTCACTCCGATGGAGGAGAGGCTGAAGCTGAGCCGCGACAGCACGACGGAGGAGGTGGACGTTACGCAGTACCGGCGTCTTGTGGGGAGCCTTCGCTACCTCGCCCACACACGACCGGACTTGGCATTCTCCGTCGGCTACGTTAGTCGGTTCATGCAACGACCGACGACGGAGCATCAGCAGGCTGTGAAGAGGATCATCCGCTACGTTGCGGGGACTCTTGACCACGGCCTCCATTACCCGAGGTGTCCCAGCGCGGCACACTTCGTCGGGTACAGCGACAGCGACCACGCGGGCGACATCGACACCAGCAAGAGCACAAGCGGGATTCTCTTCTTCCTCGGCAAGTGTCTCGTTCACTGGCAGTCAGTCAAGCAGCAGGTGGTGGCCCTGTCCAGCTGTGAGGCCGAGTACATAGCGGCTTCCACCGCTTCGACTCAGGCACTCTGGCTCGCTCGACTGCTTGGTGATCTCCTCGGCAGGGACACTGAAGCAGTGGAGCTCAGGGTGGACAGCAAGTCCGCTCTAGCCCTGGCAAAGAACCCCGTTTTTCATGAACGGAGCAAGCACATCCGGGTGAAGTACCATTTCATCCGAGGCTGCTTGGATGAAGGAAGCATCAAGGCAAGCTACATCAACACCACAGATCAGCTTGCGGATCTGCTCACCAAGCCTCTTGGAAGGATCAAGTTCCTTGAGCTCTGCTCCAAGATCAGGATGGTTCAACCCTCCCACAAGACGACGCACAAGACTTAGGGGGAGAATGATGAATAAGTCCTTGTACTGTGGTCTTTGTGGGGCTGTGGTAGTTTTTGTTTTTTGACTGCTTTAGGACAGCATCTGCTTTTGCTTTAGGACAGCATCTGCTTTTAGGACAGCATCTGCTTTTGCTTTAGGACAGCATCTGCTTTTAGGACAGCATCTGCTTTAGGACAACATATTGACCGCTTTAGGACAGCATCTAGGATAGCATCTTAGCATATGCTTGGCTGGTTCTCAGCCTATAAATTTGTATCCCCAACCCCTCAGGTTGGCATGGCATTGTGTGAGCAATAAACAAGAAAACTTGCCCCATCTCCTAGTGTCATCCTCTTCATGAGAGTAAGGATCTTGCTATCACCAACAGCAAGAGTCCAGCGACTAACAATCTGAGCCTTTTTTTTTGTTTTCTCTTGCAGGTTTTTCAATTCCCATGACAGGGAATTTCATGTTGCATCGCTTCCATATAAACCTGACTTCAAAGTTATGCCTGAGGGCTGGGATGGCACAACAAGAGATCCCGATGAGGTTCTGTATGATATTTCAATGAAGGAAGACCAAATGTTGTATGAGGAATTTGTTCAACGCTTGGAGTTCAACAAGAAGAAGGTAAGGACTAAGGACCTTACATTTCCTTTGCCCCTTTCATCATATTTGCTGAAAGAGATTGGGTTGTCTAGTCTTTTGTTTTTGTTTATATCAAGTAGAATTTCCTGCAGTCTGCTTGTAGCAACATGTAAAGCGGGCATTATTATAGTTTGCTATGTTTGCATTAAAATTTAAAATTCTGGTCATTGACCTCCTTTCTTCCACCGGATCTGCCTCGTGTTTTCATTGAGTAATAAGTAGTTGGATTCTGATCTGCCTCATGCTTTATTGGATTTCAGGTGGCAGGGGAGGTGAAGTGCCATAAGTACAGCAGACGGCGACCAGATGAAGGATGGACCTTCATGGTTGAGAAGCTTGGGCCACAGGCAAAGCGCGGTACAGGAGGGGGCTGGAAGTTCATCAGTTTACCTGATGGATCAAGCCGTCCACTAAATGATATGGAGAAGATGTACGTGAAGAGGGAGACTCCAAAACGGCGAAGGAGGATCATTGCTCCCTTCAAGTAACAGGCCGAACCTCTACTTGTCCTAATGCAAGTTTTCTGAACGGTCTTTTTGACATTCTCCAGGGAAGCAGAAATTGTGAAATAGATCGTGACCACCGGCATTGGTCATGTCTTTTTGCAGCGTGGGAGGTGGTTTTATGTATTCCTATCATTTGTAACAAGTTTCATTTTCCCCTTTTAGGCAGCTGAATAATATATTTGAACTGTTGGCGTGTCTATCTCCACACATTGCCAGGCAACACACTTCGTAGACAGTACTTCATAATCTTGCCAGGCAACACACTTTGTAGTCAACATTTCATATTATCACCTTTTGCAATGTGATGCACGCTGCACATAAAGATCCTGCTAGCTGGACGGAAGGCCTAAAAGTCATTTGTGATGTGGAGAGAGATGCATTTCTTGTTGTGTTCCATACATCCTCCTAGTGTTGTTTCATGCGCATCTGAACGACTGGAAATCAGCATCTATGGGTTAGCAAATGTGCTTGGAACGTGGTAGTAGTGGTTCAGTGAATCTGTATTGGCATGCATGTTAAGTAAATGAACGCTTGCTGCGATTATAGATGCTGTAATGTTTTTCCTTTGAATCATGTCACCATGTCAATTTTGAATCAACTACTTCTAGTTGGTACTGTATCAGTCAATGCTCTCCTTGGCACTGGCCACGTTTTACAGAAACACACGGAAAGCATCCCGGTTTCGTTTTTATTCGCTTTTAATTAAAGAAAGACGAAACCGAAGTATCACAGTAGTTCGGATACATGAAAAGCCTCCAGCCTCCAGCTAGTTGGCAGCATTCAGGCCATCGATCTAACAAGATCGACACAGGAACTATCCTGACAGAATATCTGGCCGTAGCCGCATCGCTTGCAAGCTCCAAATGCGAAAAGAGTGAAGTAAACCTACATGAAAATTTTCGTGTCATGTGTCTCGTGTTGTCAATGGCAAAGTTGGGAAAGTAGTAGAAGAAAAAGAGGAATTTTGGACACATCTGGTCCTGTAGCACGTAAAAATTCCAAAAGTAGCCCTCAAAGCAAATAAATTCCAAATTTGGCCCCCTATCCGAGCGCGCGACTACCCGGCGGCGACACCTGTCCGTTCGTGCGGTGTGGTACCGCACGAACGCACTGTAGCTGGGTCGTGCGGTACCACACCGCACGACCGCCCTGTACTCCGCTCCGACCGCGCGTTTGAGCTTTCCCGACCGCGCGTTTGAGCTTTCTGCTGATTGACTAGACAGAGCTTTCCAAAGTGATGGATCTCCTGTGTACAGGCATTTAATATTAAACATCACAGCCAATTAGCTAATCTTTGAAAAGTATATTCCCACCAACAGCATTTGATAAACATAAGTCTAATGAAAACGAGAAAAGTTGGGATTGATTTTTAGTTGGATACTTTTGTCAACCCTTGATGCTGCTTCCTAAAACCATTACAATCACTTATATTATTTTTACTTTCCTGACCGCGCGTTTGAGCTTTCTCAACAGCCGAGGGGCCACGAATCTCGCGGTCAGGACAGGGGATCGCGCGGTCGGTAGAGGAGACGTGCGCTCGGGAGCTCAAACGCGCGGTCGAAGCGGAGTACAGGGCGGTCGTGCGGTACCACACCGTACGACCGGACAGGTGTCGCCGCCGGGTAGTCGCGCGCTCGGGAAAGGGGTCAAATTTGGAATTTATTTGCTTTGGGAGCTACTTTTGGAATTTTTACGTGCTACAAGACCAGATGTGCCCAAAATTCAAAGAGAGCGTCGTTTCGGGATGCTGCAGTCTGCGGATGGCTTGATTCCGTGCAAGTTGTTCCCGCTTTGGAACGGTAGAATACTAGGATGTCACTCTTTTTTAATGCAAAGGAAAAGAAGAGAAAAATACCAGATTGCCCAGTGCTCCCCTCCTGCGACTGCGACGTTGTCGCCACACCCCGGAGGGCCCGGACGCGCCCGTGGCTGGATGGCTGGATGCGCCATCAGACAGCGCCAATCTCACGCCAGGACACCGGACGCCTGGCAAAATCTCCGAACCGCCACCGTCACCAGCATCTCCCTCGTGCCTGCGACCTCCAGAGTCGGTCCCGTCCCGTCTTTTCTACCCACGCCCAAGGTTCACCTACCTGCCACCTCTCCCCGTGCCCGTGCCGCCGTAAATCCTCCTCCCTTCCCCACCGGCACCTTTTTCTCGCGAGTCTGGATCCGTTCCAATGCACTTTAGTTTACGATTTCTATTTATAAAATCAATATAAATGTCATAGTTTTTATAAATTAAATTTTATCAATCACTACTATTTATTAGCTACTATTTTGTGATTTCGTATATTATAACATACGTTGTATTTTATTTTATCATAACTCTATAAGTTATATGAATATTATAATAACTTTCGTTACATCATTATTTGCTCTCTTTCTTACATAATATACTTAACAAAAAAACCTATATAAACATCTTAATTTCTATAAACCATTTATATCTTCATCAACACACGTCCAACCGCCATCAACGAAAACCAGTAATAACGGGCTCTAATCTAATCGCCCGACCCGAGACGGAGAGAATTGATCATTTGCCACTTTGAAGAATGGGCTTCGCAAAATTGCCACTTTCAAAATTAGCTTCGCAAAAATGCCTACAGTACATTTACCTCTTGATTACCATGCCATTTGAGCCATTTAACTCGTTTAATATTTTTTTTTCTAATTTCAGGGGCTAAAAAGACCTTTCTACCCTTGCTTACACAGGAAACTTAACCTTTCTAATATTTTTTTCTAATTCCATGCGGTCTTGAGCGGCGCACAGGTGCTTGCCGTCCCGCTTCGCTCCGGCGGCCGCAGGAAGCAGCTCGGCGCTGGCGCCGGCGACTTCTGCTGGCTGACGCAGGAGGACCTAGTGCGCTACTTCCTCAACTCCATCTCCGTCTTCTCCCATGTCGCCGCCAGGAGCGTCTCCTCCCTCGGCCTCGTGCGTGCCGACTTCCTCTCGGTGCGGCCCCACGAGGCAGCCCTGTCCGCCGTGCCCCTCATCCACCGCGCCATCGCCACCGAGACTGCGGTCGCCGTTGTCACCGGCGACGGCCACCTCGTCGGCGAGATCTCCCCTGCGCTCCTCTCGGCATGCGACGAGACGGCGGCCGCGGCCATGGCTACGCTCTCGGTGGTCGATCTCATGGCCTACATCGACTACTTCGGCTCGCCGCCGGAGCTCATCCTGCGCGCGATCAAGACCGGGCTGAAGGACAAGGGCCTCGACGCCATCAAAACTTGTGCGCCGCTCAAGATTCCTGTGTAAGCAAGGGTAGAAAGGTCTTTTCCAGTCCCTGAAATTAGAAAAAAATATTAAATTAGTTAAATAGCTCAAATGGCATGGTAATCAAGAGGTAAATGTACTGTATGACATTTTTGCGAAGCCAATTTTGAAAGTGGTAATTTTACGAAGCCCACTCTTCAAAGTGGCAAAAGATCAATTTTCTCCCCGAGACGTGCCACCGCGCACCAACCAGCCGCGGCTCGCCTCGGTCTCTCCGGCCGACAGCTTGTCACCTCGTCGTAATTCGGCGACCGAACCCACCCAAACTCTCGCTAATCGCGTCTTTTTTCCATCTTCTCCCCGTTAGTTTGGGTATAGCTTGCGTTTGTTTTTTGCCCTGCCCATCCTTGCTTGCGCGGATGGGCTTGCTTTGATTGGGGCGAGAAGGAAAAAAAAAGCGAGTGGAAGGAGAGGAAGCAATGGGCGGAGTAGAGGAGGGGGCGCACGCGGCGGCGGGTCACCCGAACGGGCACGCCAATGGGGGCGTGGAGGAGAAGCTGGACGAGCTGCGGTGGCAGCTGGGCAAGGCCGACGGCGACCCGCTCCGGATCGTCGGCGTCGGTGCCGGGGCCTGGGGCAGCGTCTTCTGCGCGCTCCTGCAGGACGCGTACGGCCACCTCCGCGACAAGGTGCAGGTCCGCATCTGGCGCCGCCCGGGCCGCACCGTCGACCGCACCACCGCCGAGCACCTCTTCGAGGTCATCAACGCCCGCGAGGACGTCCTGCGCCGCCTGATCCGTCGATGCGCCTACCTCAAGTACGTCGAGGGGCGCCTCGGCGACCGCACGCTCTACGCCGACGAGATACTCCGGGACGGCTTCTGCCTCAACATGATCGACACGCCGCTCTGCCCGCTCAAGGTCGTCACCAACCTGCAGGAGGCCGTCTGGGACGCCGACATTGTCATCAACGGGCTGCCCTCCACGGAGACCAGGGATGTGTTTGGGGAGATTGGAATGTACTGGAAGGAGAGGATTTCTGCCCCAGTCATCATCTCGCTGGCGAAAGGGATAGAGGCGTCCCTGGATCCCGTGCCGCGGATCATAACTCCGACGCAGATGATTAGCAATGCAAGTGAGGTTCCTTTACTTTTCTTTGCCCAATCATACAATTGTGTTCTTTCTTTACTGAATTGAAGTTGCCCTCTATTGTTGGTTCTCCGCAATTATGTCGAACTCGAAGCTCTAACCATGAGCATCCTCAATTTAGTACCTGCAATTGCAATTATCTATCTTTGCTTCAAACTACGTTATAAATTATTGTGAATTCGAGATGTAATCGGTTGTATTGCTGTCAAAAATTTACATGAAAAATAACTTTCTATTGAATTGGAGAAAAGTGAACTTCAGAGATGAATCTTTCTAAATTTGCAGAAATGCCTTTTTCTCATTGAATCATCTATTTAACTGTACTCGTTGGCATGGTTGGGCTTTATATAATCTTCTCTATGTTTCTTCAACATGTGGAGGGACAACTAAGTGTTGACCTTGCAATTAAGTTATTGGTCATGACTCATGTCTTCTGTTGCTTAGAGATTCTTTTAGCCATCACATGTATTTAGTTTAGCAGGCTCTTCCTAGATTAGCAGCACACTCCAGTTCCTCTTTCTGCTCACATAACAATGCAATGCTTTCGTCCAGCTTTTATTTAGCCCATTTCAGAATTTTTTGTTCAAACTCCATTCCATGTGGTGTGTGCTGAGTTTCATGCTTTGTTTTAGCTCTTACGTATTTTGCTTTCCATCTCTGACTTCTGCCTGTGGTTTATGTATTATTGGTTTTAATGCAGCTGGGGTTCCATTGGAGAACATTCTATATCTTGGTGGCCCTAATATCGCTTCTGAAATTTATAATAAAGAATATGCAAATGCTCGTATTTGTGGAGCTGACAAATGGAGGAAACCTCTTGCTAAATTTTTGAGGCAGCCTCATTTTATCGTGTGGGATAATAGTGACCTCATTACTCACGAAGTCATGGGAGGTTTGAAAAATGTATATGCCATTGGTGCTGGTAACTTCTATTTACTTGTCTCACTGTTTTTTTAATGTTCTGTAGCCACTGTAAAACCATGTATTGTTGTGCCCTTTGGCATAGAACTCACCCTCATATGTTGGAATACATGCTCAGCGTTAATCGATCTCCTCAGTAGTCAGTACTTACCTTGTTATAATGCCTTTTCTGATGCACTGCTTCCTACGAAATACAATGCCACAAAGAAAAATATTCTTGTTAGTGATACTGATATCTTAACTGGCAATATTATCAAGAAGAAAGATCCATTAGATAAGAAGCAATGAGATACACATGACGCATTGAACTTTCTTCTATGAGCATGGCTGGACATTCAATGACCCTCTACATGTTTTTTCATTGCCTCCTCTTCAATTAGCTTTCTGAACATTCTGTTATCTTGTAGGTATGGTGGCGGCACTAACCAATGAGAGTGCAACCAGCAAGTCCGTTTACTTTGCACTTTGCACATCTGAAATGATCTACATCACCCACCTTCTGGAAGAAGAGCCTGAAAAACTTGCTGGGCCATTATTAGCAGACACTTATGTCACATTGTTGAAGGGTCGCAATGCATGGTATGGGCAGCAGTTAGCTAAAGGGGAACTGACTCTAGAAATGGGTGACAGCATAAAAGGCAAAGGGACCATTCAGGTTTGCCCTTTCATTTTGATTGTTACGTGAACTTTTAAGAGCTGTAGAAATGTGCCTCAAGATTGGTTATCGTTTCATTTCAGGGTGTCTCTGCAGTCGATGCATTTTATGAACTTCTGAGTCAGGATAGTTTAAGTGTATTGCATCCAGAAGCCAATAAATCTGTTGCGCCGGTTGAGCTGTGCCCAATCCTGAAAACACTATATAAAATTTTGATCAAGAGGTTAGAATTCTCCTTTTTTATATATAATAATAAAAAAGCCCACGTTATCTAGTTCAATTACTTTTTATTGGATTATCCTTTTTCAATGACTTACGTAACCACCCTAGGCAATAAAACAATTTATGACAGCAGCCATACAGATAACTTCATTCTCTTGGTCGATTGTTGCTCTCAGTGTCATTTTATTATACTAGTTGAATGTTCGTGTGTTGCTACGAATTTTTAAAATTTATCATACTACATGTTTTAAAACTCATAAGTGGTAAAAAATTTTAGAATAAGTATATAAACACGTTCTAAAAGTTTTTAAATTCCTCAAGTAAGTCGGAAGCCGTTGATCACATCTCGTGGTCATAAATCGGAAGACGTCGACCACACCTCGTGGATGTAGGTCGGGAGCCCTCGAGCACACCTTATCGTCATAAGTCGGAAGCCATCGACCATCGCGCGTGATCATAGGTCGGGAGCGGTCGACCATCGCTGGTGGTTGTAATTTGGCAGCGGTCGACGATCGATCATGATCCTAAATCGGGAGTCTTTGACAGGCTTGTGGTCGTACGTTGGAAGCCAATGACCATCGTTCGTGGTCATAAGCCGGAAGCCATCGAGAACACCTCGTGGTCGTAAGTTGGAACATATTGACCAGCGCTCGTGATTATAAGTCAAAAGACATCGACCACACCTCGTGGTCGTAAGTCAGAACACACTGACCAGTGCTCGTGGTCGTAAATCGGAAGCCATCGATCACACCTCGTGGTCGTAAGTTAGAAGCCGTCGACCATCATGCGTGATCATAGGTTGGGAGCGGTCGACCATCGCTAGTGGTCGTACGTTGGTAGGCCTTCGGTGTGCTTGTGCCCTGTCGCTCGACCTGCTTGGCCCCGACTTCGACCACGGCCCTTCGACGTCGACCACGGCCCCCTTCGACCATAGCCCCCTTCAACCACGGCCCCAACTTCGACCATGGCCCCTGACTTTGACCACTGCCCCCTTCGACTTCGACCACTGCCCCCTTCAACCACTGTCCCCTTCGACTACGACCCTTCGACAACTTCCCCCTTCGACTACGACCCTCTTCGACCACGGATCTTCGGCTTCAACCAACGCTCGTGGTTGTAAGTCGGAAGACATCGACCACACCTCGTGGTCGTAAGTCAGAACACATCGATCAGCGCTCGTGGTCGCAAATCAAAAGCCATCGATCACACCTCGTGGCCAAAGCATGTTACAATCCATGGGGTGTACGAGACCTTGTGGGTTTTGCTGTCGAGGGTGGGGAGCTCGATCTCGGGGGTGACCTAGGGGTAGGCGACGGGGATGTCCAACTGGAGGGGAAACTCGTAGTGGCGGAGGTTATGGATGAACCAGCAGGTGCCCTCCGGGTTGGTGCTACGACTACGACCATGGCTGCTACGACCATGTCCACGAGCGTTACGACTACGACCATGACCGCGACTTCGACCACTGCCCTCTTCGACTTCGACCACTGCCCCCTTCAACCACTGCCTCCTTCGACCACGGCCCTTCGACGTCGACCACTTCCCTCTTCGACCACAACTTTGACAACGACCACGGATCTTCGACTTCGACCATTGCCCACCTCGACCACTACCCCCTTCGACCACGGCCCTTCGATGCCGACTACTTCGCCCTTCGACCACGGCCCCCTTCGACCACGGCTTCAACTTCGACCAAGGATCTTTGACTTTGACCACGGATCTCCGACTTCGATAACAGCCCCCCTTCGATCATGGCCTTTCGATGTCGACCACTTCCCCCTCGACCACGGCTTCGACTTCGACAACGGATCTTCGACTTCAACCACGGATCTGTGACTTCGACCACTGCCTTCTTTGACCACTATCCCCTTCGACCACGGTCCTTTGACGACTATGGCCCTTTGACGTCGACCACTTCCCCCTTCGAGCACTGTCCCCTTCGACCACGGCCCTTCGACGTCGACAACTTCCCCTTTCGATTACGGTCCCCTTCAACCACGGCTTCGTCTTTGACTACGGATCTTCGACTTCGACCACTGCCCCTTTGATCAATGTCCCCTTCGACCACGGCCCTTTGACGACCACGGGCCTTCGACGTCAATCACTTCCCCCTTCGACCACTGTTCCCTTCTACCACGGCCGTTCGACGTCGACCACTGTCCTCTTCGACCATAGCCCTTTGACGTCGACCATGGGTTCGACTTCGACCACTATCTCCTTCGACCATAGCCTTTCGATGTCGACCACTTCCCCTTCAACCATCGCCCCCTTCGACCACGGCTTAGACTTCGACCACGGATTTTCGACTTCGGCCACGGCCCCTCAACCACGGCCCCCTTCGACCATGGCCCCGAAATCGACCACGGCACTTCGACTTCGACTGCGGACCGACTTCATCCATGGCCCTTCGACTTCGACCACTGCCCCCTTCGACCACTGTCTCCTTCGACCACGGCTTGGACTTCGACCATGACCCTTCGACTTCAACCACTGCCCCTTTGACCACAGATTGGACTTCGACCATGACCCTTCGACTTCGACCACGACCCTTTGACTTCGACCGCAGACCGACTTCGTCAATGTCCCTTAAACTTCGACTACTGCCTCCTTCGACCACTATCCCCTTTGACTATGGCTTGGACTTCAACCACGACCCTTTGAATTCGACCATGGCCTGACTTCGATCATGGCCCTTCGACTTCAACCATCGCTCCTTCGACCACGGTTTCGACTTCGACTACTGATCTTTGACTTTGGCCACAGCCCCATTCGACCACGGCTTCGACTTCAACCACGACCCCTCGACTTCGGCCATGGCCCCTCGACCATGGCCCCCTTTGACCACGGCACCGACTTCGACGACCAGCTTGGGAGACCAAAATCGCCAGATAGCGCGACGGGCTCCGAGCAAAGAGCAGGAAGAGGTAGAGAGGCTCACCGGGTGAGCGACCGCTGGGCGGTGGCGGAGGGGGGAGAGCCACGTGGGCGGGCGTAGGAAGAGGAAGCCGCCGCCACCATCGTCAAGCGTCCTTTTCTCTGATCCATCAGCCGCTGTCGCCGAGTGCCCTTCTCTCCAATCCACCAGCCGCTGTCACCAAGCGTCGTGCCGTTGGTTGAAGGGGCAATGGGAGACGGAATTGGTGGCGGCGCCGAGGAGGAGGCGTGGCACAAGGGTTTAGGGGAGAGAAGGAGGCGGCGGTTGTGGGAGGTGGAGTTGGGGAGGCGGCGGCGGGCAGGTGGGTAGAGGAGGCGGTGGGCGAATGCGTTGGGGAGGCGGTGACTGGGAGAGGCGGTGCTGCTGGGGGAAGTCGGGGGACTGCGACCAGACATTGCCGCGCGGGGAAGGAATTGGTGGTGACACTGAGGAGGAGGCTTGGCATGAGGGTTCGGGGGAGAGGAGGCGACGGTTGCAGGAGGTGGAGTGGTTGCGGGAGACGGAGGATGCAGGGGAAGAGAAGAGGAGGAGCGTGGCCCATGCGTCGGCCCGACTTTTTCTACGAGGAGCAGAAGAACTTCCTATATGCGGATCTGGACGGCTAAGAAGAGAGGAGGGAGAACAGACCGACGACCACCAACTCACATTTTAAGTAGTTGAGATACTTTATGCTATTAAACATTTTGTTGCCTTAATCAACTGACTTATTTCGTTTACATATTTGCACAGGGAATTCCCTGCTGAATCGATTCTTCAGGCTATAAGAGACGAGACAATGTATGATCCACGCGAAAGAATTGAGATGGCACAGGGCCACTCGCTTTACCGACCATCTCTTCTTGGTCAACCAAAAGGAGATACCAAAGCCTAGGCAGTTTCTATTTTTTCTTTCTTTCCCTTAATGGTTAGACATCTTCTAAGCTCCATGTGCTCTTATGCATGCTGCTGCTGCTGTTGTAACATTAGTGAGTTCAATGGAGATATTTTAGTTGATTATTTGGAGGAAGACTTATTGAGCGTGTTAAGTAGCTTGATGTGTTTCACGCCTATCTTATGTATGTAAAATGTTTGTTGATCCAATAATTCGATCATATTTCGTGTTTCAAAATGAAAAAAAGATCCAATCATATCTTGTTTGGTACAAGACGTCTCTCTCTAATGCTCGTACCAGTTTGTACAGAACCTTTGCGGCTGTTATGAATGATTTTTATCCTCTAATCTTTGAACAGGTTTGCTACGTACTCGAACTGAATAGGATATCAATTTGCAGGTTTTCAGTTCGATGATTGCCAAGATGTACTGTAACATCTTATGACACTGGTCGTCGTACAACTTTGGGGCTGATATCCTGTCATCAGACGAACATATGAAAGCGCAGAGAAAGATTGAATACAGCAACTTCTATGCTTTTCTTTCTAACAAAAGTAACATTAATCACAAATATATGCTGTCCTGGACAGACAACATCAAAGAACGATGACTAGCAGGTTCACTGCATTCTACAGATATTACGGTAGCTAGGAGCAAAAGATTTCTTAGCAACGGCTAGTAGGTTCAATGGTGAAATTCTTTTCAGAAAAACATGCAATGTTTGCCCTTGTAGTCGTTGATCATCATGGAGGAGTAAATATCAGTCAAAGCACCAAACCAAACCTGAAGAATTTGGGGCCAGATTATATGGAGAGAGAGAGAGAGAGAGAGAGAGAGAGAGAGAGAGAGAGAGAGAGCGCCCACGTTTACTGTGGGTGAACGCATGGCGACGTCCCTTGGCAGGATCAGTTTCGTTCGTTCAGTCGTCCATCTCCATTACCCGCACACCGCGATTCACGTAACCACGTAAAACGTTTTAGTCGTGCCGTTCGGTGCCCGTATGATGCGGACACGTACGCCACCCCCACTCGCACGTATCTCTAGGGTTGTGAATTGTGATCCTCCAGTGGTTGCTGCACTTTCCAAAGCCACTATATATATACTAGTAAGGTATTCATACGTTGCAACAGAATATTAAATAAAGGTGATACATACTATCAAATGTGATCTCAAACTGAACATTGAACATTAATTTTATCTTACGTCAAACTGAACATTAGTCAAGCAAGCATACATACATACATACATACATACATACATACATACATACATACATACATACATACATACATACATACATACATACATACATACATACATACATAAGCATCACATTAGTGAAGCATGTTAGAAATAAGCACCACATATGATAACTATGTACAAAAATGGTAGTAAACAATATTTTTTCGTAGTATACTTAATTCATAAATAACTGTCAGACCATCTGGAGAATAACAAACCAATTGATAAATAGGACATCATGCAATAAACAGAAACATTAACGAAAATTTAAAAATGAAACTGATGCATCATCCTTCTGGAAGACTTATCTTCATCTCTAACTTGTCAAGTAAAGAGGAAAGTAAGCATACTCTACAAAATAGAAAACAAATAGTTAAACATCATAAATCCATTGTATATTACATATAAAAGATATGAAAAAATTTAGTGAATTGTTTACGTTATTTAATGTCTAAACATTTTAGCAAATGTATCATTCCTTATGTCAACGGTATTCATGATAAAGTTCCTTACGTTCAAATCGTACAACACTACTTGACTTAGTTCTGTTTGAAGGTACATATAAGAGATATGAAAAGATTTAGTGAATTGCTCATGTTATTTAATGTCCAAACATTCTGACAAGTGTATTATTCCTTATGTCAACGACATTCATGATAAAGTTTGTTACATTCAAATCGTGCAACACTACTTGGCGTAGTTCTATTTGAAGGGAGCATTATTTAAATTATGAAAGACATGCATACATTATTTATTTGCTTTTTTACCTTCAAGCTCATGTGTGCTAGCATCTTGAGGTCGAAAGACGAAATTTGTATATCCCATTGTCATTAAGTAACATTTTCAATAATATATCAATTTGATGAGGAACATGAATAAGATGTAAGATGATGAAATATTCATATTAGCTGCATACATACCATATGATTATTCTTCAACATTGTCATGGTTAAAATATGGTTCTGTTCACCTGCAAATTTCCATCGTGTTAGATACCGCATAATAAGTCCATCCCAAACACGCACAAATAATAAGTTGTGACTGATGTACATAAAACATGGACTCAATCAACAATATGCAATAGAGTAAAGTCCATTACCGGTCCTTAAACTT
The DNA here is from genome assembly GCA_017311315.1 of Dendrocalamus latiflorus. Lineage (NCBI taxonomy): Eukaryota > Viridiplantae > Streptophyta > Magnoliopsida > Poales > Poaceae > Dendrocalamus > Dendrocalamus latiflorus. Next base: position 13,468,241 of record CM029663.1, read on the forward strand.
TTTATGCTGTGTCATCCCGGTCCATAAACTTTTAAAGTATGTCATCCCGGTCCTTAAACTTTCAAAGTGTAGCAATTTCTTTTGAAAGTCTATGGACCGGGATGACACAGCATAAAAAGTTCACTGCTACAACTACATAGGATATTGCCACACTTTGAAAGTTTAAGGACCGGAATGACATACTTTAAAAGTTTATGGACCAGAATGACACAACATAAAAAGTTTAAGGACCGGTAATGGACTTTACTCTATGCAATATATATTATTTACTTTCAAGAAAATAGAAGCAATCTATGCAACTTGCCTGTCATCCATGAGGCATAATTCCCTCATTGGTATACGACTTAGGAAGCTGTTGATGTGTCATATTGGGCCGACATGTACAACCAAACTGACCATATCTTACCAAAGTTGCATCAATTATAAGGGTTGTTCAAAGCAACAACACAAAAGTATATAAAAAAGCAACAACACAAAAGTATAGAAATGAGAGGCAACATATGTGAAAAAGTGGATATCTTACCAACAATTGACTTGTTTGGCTTTAAATAAACATCTTCAAAGTATGTGAATTGGATAGGGAGATCAGAAAACTAAATGACATTGCTCAACTGCCTAACCGTAGTTCGGTATGTGAACCTCAATTCAAGTTTCTTTCCAAGGAACCGAAATTCTTGGGGATTCGGGTCGACGTTTACTGAATGGACCTCATACAAACTTCCTTCAACAAGTAATCACTCAAATCTATGTGATTGCCCGCCGAAGCAAAATACTTCTATTTTCATGCCATAATAATAGAAATGTGAAAAGCATATAGACATTGTATGAAATAATCTTGGGTTGAAAATTAAAAGAACATATGGTCTAATGAATATTAAAGTAAATATCAATACATACATTCTCATCAGCAACTATAAGCTGAAGTATAGATCTAGTCATAATCTCTCGTATAGGGAATTTGTGCACTATATGTATACAAAAGTCCCACTTGTAGTGTATGCTGTCTGGGCCCAACTCATGAAAATGGATGTACCTACAAAAGGTAAATCATCAATGTCATTACTTTTTTTTGTGTTAAATGTACATTAAGATACACAAAGAATGAACTTAAGGAAAAATAGAAATATGCATAAATATGCCTTCAAGAACACTTACCTAGACTAGAATGATGTGGAGGTATCAAAGGGAGCGTAGACTTTTCATGTAGAAAGGCTCCTAATCGACATCATGTTGATACGATAAACAGTTTGTCACAAAGAAATATAATACGACATACATATTTTGAAACATTCCAATCGTGGAAAATGAAATGTTGCCCTAAACAAAAATCTTAAATGCCGATCGTGGCCCAACGACATCACTCGTGAAATTGGGTAGGGTAAGTGGGCCTGAATGGGAAATTAGTCTGAGCCTATCGGCCACACTGGTTGTGAAATCTGCTCTTTCTGCATCTGACCATACGCTACAATTTGCAGGTTGCTAGTTTGCACGAGCACACGAGCTAGCACGCCGAACTCTACTCCGTTGTCGATCTTACACCCTCACCGAGCACTTGGCAATAGTTGGCATGATCTCTGCTCACATGTCGTACCTGAAGCTTCACATGCGACTTCAAAGCTTGTTCGCATTAGCTAGCTTTCATCCTTATCCCACTCGCAGAATCACACTACTGCCTACTGTTTCTTGTTCATGTACTGATGACTGATGGAGTGATGGTGGTGTAACTGATAAGCAGGTACTGTTCTGCCATCGAGAAGCCATTGTCGCCCTACGGCGAAAGAAGGCGGCGAATGGGAGGCAAACAACCAAACGAAGCTTTGCAGGAAGCTCTGCCCTGCAAGCAAAGGCTGCTTCCCTCTCTTTAAGGCCAAGTACAACAGGGTAAGTACCCCTACTTAACGCTGTCTCCAGAATCGATTGACATCTTGAGCTTTATTGGAAGGAGTGCACGCAAGCATCTTTGGCAATGACATTTCCTCCTTTCCATCAATGGTCTGATCTGGCCTCTTCCTATGAGGATTATAGATTTTGTGGTAGAAACTCGGCAAATGTATATGCTTTCCGGCTTTAGTTTCTGTGGGTGGTTCGGCCATCTGCTTGTAAAGAATTCGATTATTACTGACGGATCAATCGTATGTAGCAACACGTTTGATGAACAAAGGGATGAAACATAAAGCAGGGCTGTTGGTCTTTGTAGCAAGCAACTAGAAAGGCCGACTGTTAGGCAAGATCTCACGTTCTGGCTCCAATAAGCTCCTCAGGATTTCATCTCAGATCTGCCCATGCACATCAAAATGGGTACAAATAAAAAAGGCATACGATCGAGCAAGTGCTGCCTTGTCAAAACTGAACCTCACTGTTGCAACTGAGGCCTATGAATTGACTAGAGCGTCCAAGTTTCAGACTTGCTGGACGATTGCGATTGGCCAGCGGTATCTCTTGCATTTTTATCAAGGATTACTTGGCATATTTCTCGCTGCATGCGCCGGGATACGTTTCTTAGACTTGTTCTTTACCTTAACTAGTTCAATACCCATACCTTGCTACGAAAAAAATCACATTAACTCATGTCTTCTGTTGCTTAGAGATTCTTTTAGCCATCACATATTTAGTTTAGAAGGCTCTTCCTAGATCAGTAACACACTCTAGTTCGTCTTTCTGCTCACATAACAATGCAATGCTTTTGTCCAGCTTTTATTTAGACCATTTCAGAATTTTTTTTGTTCAAACTCCACTCCATGTGGTTTGTGCTGATCAGTTTCATGCTTTGTTCTAGCTCTTACGTATTTTGCTTTCCATCTCTGACTTCTGCTTATGGTTTCTGTATTATTGGTTTTAACGCAGCTGGGGTTCCATTGGAGAACATTCTATAACTTGGTGGCCCTAATATCACTTCTGAAATTTATAATTAAGAATATGCAAATGCTCGTATTTGTTGAGCTGACAAATGGAGGAAACCTCTTGCTAAATTTTTGAGGCAGCCTCATTTTATCGTGTGGGATAATAGTGACCTCATTACTCACGAAGTCATGGGAGGTTTGAAAAATGTATATGCCATTGGTGCTGGTAACTTCTATTTACTTGTCTCACTGTATTTTTAATGTTCTGTAGCCACTGTAAAACCATATATTGTTGTGCCCTTTGGCATATAACTCGCCCTCATATGTTGGAATACGTGCTCAACGTTAATCGATCTCCTCAGCAGTACTTACCTTGTTATAATGCTTTTTCTGATGCACTACTTCCTACGAAATACAATGCCACAAAGAAATAGATACTTGTTAGTGATACTGATATCTTAACTGGCAATATTATCAAGAAGAAAGATCCATTAGATAAGAAGCAATGAGATACGCATGACGCATTGAACTTTCTTCTACGAGCATGGCTGGACGTTCAATGACCCTCTACATGTTTTTTCATTGCCTCCTCTTAAATTAGCTTTCTGAACATTCTGTTATCTTGTAGGTATGGTGGCGGCACTAACCAATGAGAGTGCAACAAGCAAGTCCGTTTACTTTGCACTTTGCACATCTGAAATGATCTACATCACCCACCTTCTGGAAGAAGAGCCTGGAAAACTTGCTGGGCCATTATTAGCAGACACTTATGTCACATTCTTGAAGGGTCGCAATGCATGGTATCGGGGATAAGAATAACAACTTAAAGTTGGTAGAGTGGGGTGTTGACGTCACTTTAGGGTTTTATTCTAGTCTTCAGAACACACATTCATCAGGGCAAATAACACTAGAAAGAAAATAAGAAAAAGGGAAAAAGATCCAAATCCTACACCACCTAGGACTATCGTGCCCAGCTACGCTCAAGTACTCGCTCTCGAGGGTGTCTAAACTACACATTTGGAAAATACTTAGACCTTGCCCCTGAGTACGAGCCTACACTATCCTGGATCTACGCACCCAAGTGTGCCCAAGAACTCGCTCTCGAGACCATCCAAACTACGCATTTGGAAAGTGCTCAGGGCTCAACCCTGAGTACGCTCAGGACTTCATTCCTGGGTATGCCCGAGCTACGTGCCCGAAAGCGCCACCAACCACTCGTTCGGGAAATCTGGAGTTCAGCAAGGGGATAGGTCATTTTATATTGTCAGCTCTCGTTAGCTTATCTTCATTTTAATATTGATTAGTGTGTTTTTTGAAGGCCGGTGATCAATTCCAGTGTGGTAGAAGAAAAGGAAAGAAAACATATGAGCATGGTCCATGCTGGTCCGAAGACGAAAGAAGGTCCATGCCAGAGTTCTAACTTCATGCCTCTAACCCAGGCATTACTTCCTAGGTCTTAAAATGAGACTGCCACCCCTATTTCTCAAGCAACCTACCCTATGTTGAGTTGCGAACATACCAGGTTAAACAAAACAAGAGTAGGTAGAAGGAAGCAGAACATGCTCTTGCTAAAATAGAAATATAGGACTGGAATGTAAAGCATATAGGTACAGACTGGAATACCCATGCTACAACCTCAACAAAATAATATACATGCTGAATTATGCAACTAGATAATGGTACCGCTCAGCAGATGGAATGTACTCCCAAAGGACCTCACATGCTATGGGCTCGCTGGCTCCCGCTCCTCTGGGTCACTCTCCTCCCCCTCTCCATCCTCATATCCCTCGTCTCTATCGCCTCTCCTAGGTTCCTGGATGGTACCTTCTCCTCAATCAACTAGATGACTGCTACTCGGGTCCGTAAAACAAGACCAGTAAAGCTCCTCAAGGGTGGCTGTGTCTCGGATGGGGTCTGGGTGTACGGTGATATGGGATCCACTGGTCCCTGGCCTAGGATGACGGGGGCGGGGGTGAAAAGGTCTGGGTGCTGAGGTACCTCCTAGATCTCCTTGAGGTGGTGTGGTGGGAAGGTGAGGGTTAGGATCGTAAAGTGGAGTAGGGATATGAGAATAATAATCGAAGAAGGGATCTGGGGCATAGTCTGGGGAAGGTACGGGGATAAAGTCATCTCCCACAAAAGTCCCAGCTGTAAAGGGAGGGGTGACGACGGTAGAGGTGGTGGCGGTAGTGGCGGGTAAAACCAATGGGGTGTTGGGGCTGGAGGTGGGGCATTAGGGTGACTAGTCCCTGGGATATCCATCTGATGATCTTGTATGCAAAATTAGTTAAGTTGGTTGTTTATTTAAGGGTGACTTTTCGTATTTAGCTTCTTCTGATTTTGAGTGTCTTTTTTTTAGACTCTAAAGATTTATTCTTCTAGCATCGTAGATTAGGTCATATTGCCTTTGATCATCTTGCTCAGCTTAATAATATGAATCTGATTAGAGGACTTTCTAGTCTTAAGATTGAAAAGTCAATGTATGTAATTTGTTCATCCTGTCGACATGGTAAGGGGCCTGTTCTTTTTGGCTAAAGTTTATGGTTTTTGGCTACGGCTTGTGGCTTTTGGGCTATTTGTATGAGAGATTATAGAGTAACAGAAACTCACGTATGGTTTTTACCGATATAAATGAAGTTGGTACAGTATATACTACAATTAACTAGTAGATCCTATCTTAAAAAGATACTCCGTTTAAAAGCTAGTTACTGTAGAAAAGCCGAAAAGCAGCTTTTAGAAGCTGAAAAGAACAGGTCCAAGATGGTCTCATCATCTCATCCTCCACTCACTCTTGTCATGAATGATTCTCTGGGTCAATTATTACATATAGACACAGTAGGTCCTGCTAGGGTTCGGTCAGTTGGAGGTAAATAGTATGTTCTTGTTATTATTGATGATTACTCTAGATACTCTTAAGTGTATTTTATGGCCTCTAAGAACGAAACTTTTGGTCACTTTTGAGAGCTAGCTCTTAGACTTGCTAATGAATTTTCAGGAGCACTTAGAACAATTAGAAGTGATAATGGAACTGAATTCAAGAATACATCATTTACTCCTTTTTGTGCTGAAAAGGGTTTAGATCATCAATTTTCGTCAGCAAGACTTTAGTCGAGATGGCTAAAACAATATTAAATGAGCATGTTACTCCTAGGAAGTATTGGGCTGCATTTGTTTCGACTGCTTGTTACATTTCGAATAAGGTATTCTTGCGAGCTAAAATGCATAAGATCTCCAATAAGCTTCGGTTTGGTCATTCTCCTAGTGTCTCCCACCTAAGGGTGTTTGGCTGTCAATACTTCATACTTAAACATGGCAATTTTGATAAATTTGAATGTAGATCATCATATGGCATCTTTCTAAGTTATGCAGTTCACACTCGAGGCTGTCGTGTACTCAACTTAGAGATTAACAAAATAATTGAGACCTGTGAGGTCACTTTTGATGAGATTAGTCCTGGTACTAGACCCAATAATGTAGGTATACATGTCTCAGATGCACTCAAAGACATCTTCTATGACTCTGACGATGACACCAGGGAATTTCTGGGCTACTCTAAGACACATACGACCACCTGTACCACCATTTCTTCAAGTGGTATTCCTACAACCACTCATGAGGTAGAGGTCGCTACGACCACTATGTCCTTTTCGACTACATCTATGACCACTCATACGGCCACTTCATAGGCTACTCTAGATATTCAACAAAGTCATCCCCTTGAACATGTAATTGGTGAGTTAAATAAGAGAGTTCTTCGCAGTAGGTATAACTCCAATGCCTCATATGCTCATTCTACATTTGCCTCCTCTTTTGAACCTTGAGATGTAAGTCATACTTTATTTGATGAGTCTTGGATTAATACCATGCATAAGGAATTAGAAAACTTTAAGTGTAATAAAGTCTGGTCGTTGGTTTCACTTCCTCATGGACATAATGTGTTGGAACTGAATGGGTCTTTAAGAACAAACAAAGTGAGAATAGTGTTGCTGTTCGAAATAAGGCTAGACTTGTGGCTTAAGGATTCACCCAGGTACAAGGTCTTAACTTTGGTAAAACATTTGCTCCTGTTGCTTGATTAGAATCCATTAGAATTTTGTTAGCATTTACTGAATCAAAGGGTTTTAAATTATATCAAATGGATGTTAAAAGTGCTTTTTTTAATGGCTATATTGATGATGAGGTGTACAACCACTTGGTTTTGAGAACTCTAAGTTTCTTGATCATGTCTACAAATTATCCAAAACTTTATATGGTCAAAAATAAGCACCCAGTGCATGGTATGATAGGGTTAAATCATATTTACTAAAAACTGACTTTCAAATGGGCAATGTTGATAAGACTTTGTTTACTCTCAAGCATGGCAATGATCTTTTACTCGTTTAGATTTATATGGATGATATCATTTTTGGTGGTTCTTCTCACGCTCTTGTTTCCATGTTTTCAGATACTATGAGTAGGGAATTCAAGTTGAGCATGATGGGAGAGCTCATATTCTTCCTAGGCTTTCAGATCAAACAATCAAAGTTGGATACTTTTGTTTATCAAACTAAGTACACCAAGGATTTTTGTTCATCAATTTAAGTACACCAAGAATCTATTTTGTCTCTTTGACATGGGGGCAGTCAAACCAATATCCACACCCATAAGATCTATGGCTGCATTGGATCTTGACGAAGATGGAGAGCCTGTTGATCAAAAGGAATATAGAAGCATAATTGGTTCCCTTTTGTATCTCACCAATTCAAGGCTATACATACACTTTGTTGTGTGTTTGTGTGCTCGCTCTCAAGCTTCCCCACGTGTTTCACATCATCAAGTGGTAAAATGAATCTTTAGGTATCTTCAGTCAACTTTGGAATTGGCTTATGGTACTCTTCTTCCTCATGTCTTACCCTTAGAGCTTATTCACATGCGGATTTTGGGGGTTGTCGAATTGATAGAAAGAGTACTTCTGCACATGTGACTTTAGACACATCTCTTGTTTCATGGGATTCTTGAAAACAGGTGTCTGTTACACTTTCCACTACTGAGGTTGAATATGTATAGCTGCTACTTCTTGTTGCTCTCAATTGTTTTGGATGATAGCTACTCTTAAGGATTTTGGCTTAAATTTGGATAGTATTCGACTTTTACTGTGATAACACTAGTGCGATTAGTATTGCTAAAAATCCTGTGTAACATTCAAGAACTAAACATATTGATATTCGCTATCATTTTCTTAGAGACCATGTCGAAAAGGGAGATGTTGTCTTGCATTTCATTGATTCCGATTCTCAAGTTGCTGATATTTTCACCAAACCGCTTGATACTTCTCATTTTGTTTGGTTGGGAAGCGAATTGGGTGTGTTGCATCCTATGGGATTATTAAGGGGGAATTTGGTGTTTAAATATTATAGAAGCTTTATTTATTATACTTGTCAAATAATATATCAAGTCCAAGTCTTTGAAATTAAATGATGTGTAGTAGAGCTGTCTTTATCATATTTACTCATTTACTTTGTAGTCATAATCGAAACAGGTTGCAATCAATTTTCTATACTTGAACTAAAACATGATATGGCTAAAAGACTTTGACTAGATTGATTGTAGATAGTACCTTGTGATGTTCATTGAAAAGAATTAGCTTGATCTTGAATCCTCTTTTTAATCTTGGTCATGAGGCTCGTATGTATCACATTACACTCTTTTTATGTTTACTCATGTTAGCATGTTATGATAAAAATAACAAATTGAGAAAGAGAAGATTGAAAATATGTATGCTTCGAGGATGCCACCATTTAAAAGATGTGTGCTACAAAAATAGAATCATGAAAAGAAGTATGCTTCAATCATGCCACGTGCTTAAAAAATTGAGTTTATAATAATATGTTGCTATATGAGCCTGCTAGCTCAACTAGATTTAAAGTTTGCTTCACTTTTAGGCTTACCTTTTCACTGTGATATCTCTTTGTACTCTTTATAGATCGGTTTGGTCATGGTCATAATGCCTGTCATTAATCCAATTTGCTTAATCATGCTAAAGACCTACTTAGATTATCTTTGTGGTATATGACTTTATATGATCTTGGGAGCCCTACTAAAAAAGACTTAGACATATTCTTAGTTCAATGTAAAGTGATTTGGATAATCTACAAGTTTCTGGATGTTTTCCCTCTTTGCTCCTTTTTATTATTCTTCTCTCTCTGGAGCTCTTGATGATTTCATTGCCAAAGGGGGAGAATTGAATTGAGAATTTTTCTAAGAGTTTGGGGCGAAGGATTTTTTTTAAAAAATCGCTCTCTGGAGTTGAGGGAGAAATCGTTATCTGGAGTTGGGGGAGTTTTCTGAGTTTTCTTCTACGTGGTCTGTGGTCTGTGCTCTTTTTGCTGTGGTCAGTTCCTTTCATAAATTCTCTTGCGAATTCTCTCATTCAAGAGTTTTTGAGGTGTTTTCAATGTATTCATCAAGAGATAGATTGTTAGACCACGTGATGGTCATGCATTTTGTTGATGATGAATAATTGATAATTGGTTTTATTGGAATTTGCATTCGTAAAAGTTCTAGTCGATGCATTTCTATGCTTGAGTTTTAATGATGGCAAAATGACTACGTCTAGTTTCGACCACGGACGTAGTCTGATTGGCATTGTGATGGATGGTCTGATCGGCAGGACCGTTCGGTTCGATCGGTAGACTTCAACCACGGCAGACTTTGACCACATCTAGTTTCCACCATGTCTAACTTCGACCTCATCTAGCTTCGACCACGGTAGATAATTGTAGATTTCAACCTCAAATAGTGAAACGGTAGTAAGCAGCATTTAACCAGTTGTAAGCGACAGTGAACCGGTCAGAGGTCGTAAGGACATCAGCTACAATAACTAGTCGATGTCGTAGCTATAGTATTTTCCATGGTCGTAGCTGTAGTACCTGGTCGATACTCGATAGTCGTAGACTTTACTGGTCAATACTCGATACTTGAAAGTCGTAGACTTTGCTGGTCGATACCCTGCCAGACCCCAGAGCAACAACTTCGAAATCTTCTATGTAAATCGCATTAGTCCAAGATCAGCTAGTGCACACAGTGCTAACAGGGATACATATCAAGCACAATGACAGACTTTATTTAACTGAATATGAGCCTGATGGCCAAAGTTTACATCAACAGCCCATAGGCCAAAATTAAATATAAGCAGCGAAAGATAAACACCGAAGCAAAAAAAGCCCAACAGACCTACCTATAGGCAAACGACAGTAAGACGCGGCCTAAACGTCTTCATCCTCACTAAAGTCAAAGAAGGCGTCCTCTAGAAAAAGATTATTTAAGCAACATGAGTTCATAATGTACTCCACAAGTTACACTAGGAGGTTCAATAGAGTTAATGTATGCATAAGGATTGACAAAGAAAGGCATAGTAAGGTTAATTGAGCATAAAGCGAAATTTAAATAAATACTATAAGTAGATTCAAAAGCTGAATTTGATACAATAGATAGAAACAAGATTTTAACAAAATTAATATCGTTAGTGCAGGCTCCAACAAAATACCAACCTAACCACGGGCATCCCACCCAGACCATTTTTCTCCAAAAAGATCTCATATGGATTCCATGCATCCATAAGATTTTTGTAAACCATATTTGAAAACAAAGTCTAATCCGTCAAAAAATTTACACGGCATGCCCATGACCGTGGCCAAAGCTATTCAGGATAGTTTTACACTATGCAGAGGTTGTACAACTTTACTCGTAAGATATGATTATCTCATAATGTTGGCCATTACACGTTTCCGTAGACGTGCGACTGAGAAAATCATAATAAAGCCTTTACAATGCAAAACTTTCAACCTGGCCAAGCTAACACTAAGGTTTTACCCTAGTAAGGAATCCACCAGACCGGGACCCCTTCTTGAGCCAAGTGAGACTTTTACATGGCCTACACCACGCTCACTTTCAACTTACAGCGAGACTCAGGTTGGAGCCTGCAAATTAATCAGCTAGAACTGTCCCATACCAGCCTTGTGGTAGTACGATAGAACTTTATAGCAGTAGCTCACAGGCCGATCCTTGACTTAGGCTCAAACCACATACACCTTGCACCTGACAATCAACATTGTGTCACCAAATAACAATGCAAGCTAGCATCCACCACCTAACCATTAGTCTAAGTCTAAATCAGATTATATATATTTTTGAAACATTTTATATACCTTCTTGGCTGACCGAAGTCAAGAATACATTTTAGAAACCATCATGTTTTGAAACAAATATTCCCACCTAACAATTGTTCTCAGCACGGCTATAAAATTTTTAGTTAATACTAATGTACTAACTAGGTTTTTATCTAGGGTGATAAGACATATTGATGTTCAATGTCAAATTTGGCCATATACAAAAGAAATGGGTGTAACTAGAAATAAAATTGAACTGTAAACTAAGTTTCAATAAAATTACACATGCATAGTAGTTTACAACAACGTAAATAATTTTAATTACTTAAAGCAACATGATCAAAGGTGTAACTTGCCTTGCTCGAATTTTTGGTGCTACGAATCATCGAACAAGTACTCTCCGGAATAGTCGTAATCTACACATGCAAATAACTACTAAACTCAAATAAAATTCAAATAAACTCCAAAATTTCAAAAATAGTCCATAAATGGATACTTTTGGATTTTAGATGAATTTAGAAATTTGAATGTGTCCAATCAGACCTAGGATGAAGAAATATGGGCTTTCGAAAGTTTAAAACTAAAGAAAAAGGAAAAAGGAGATTTTCTGGGATGCTTTGGAATAATTTGGAGTAGTCTGATAGGCAAGAGTAGACATTTGGAATGGTCTGAAAGCTATATTGTGGTCAATAGGCTTTGAGTGGTCGAACAGTCGTGGTCGGATTGGGTCATGGTCAACACACTATGGTCGGCAAGATGTGGTCAACAAGCCGTGGTCTCAAAGGACAGTGGTCGAACACGGGTGCAGTCGAAAGCGGAGGTGGTCGACTAGACTGCCGGGGTCGGATGGCTGGAGTGCTCAAAAGTAGATGTGGTCAAATGACTGGATGCTACAGTGTTTTTGTGTGGTCAAAGTTGCAGAGTGGTCGAATGTTTAGAGTTTTTAGAGTGGTCGGAATAGTTATAGTTGGCGGATCTTCAGGTGGTCAGAAACAAAAGTAGTCAGAAACTTAATGATCAAAGCTTGAAGGTTGAAAGCTATATGTAATCGATAGTGGCAGCAGTCGAAAACTTCGAGAGTTTTCAGATTGCTGAGAGTGATCATAACTGACCAGAGTGGTTGTAATCGATGAAAGTGGTTGTGACTGACCAGAGCGGTCATAACCAACGATAGTGGTCATGACCGACTAGAGCAGTCATAACCAATGATAGTGGTTGAAAGGCTTTGGTGATCGGAACCGACATCGGTTGGAAGCGATTGTGGTCGAATGTGATAGCGGTCGAAAAAGACTATAGTAGTCGAAAGATACAGAGAGAGAAGTTGAGCACCTCAGCACAGACTGCGAAGAGTCGAAAATCGGTCGGCAATGAGGGAGAAGCGGTGGAAGCGACTTGGTCATCGACGGCGAAGGAGTTCCAGTGGTGGACTGGATCGGCGAAGGGGTGATAGATGGTCGTGTGGGTTCAGTGAAGACGGAGGCAGTGGCGGTGAAGCGTGAAGGGTCCTGGGCTTCTCGGAAATTCTCATCGGAGTTTGACTTAAGGTTAGTAGAGAAGAAACTCAATGCGAATAGTCTCAGGTGCACGAAAACAAGAATTAAGGAGCGGTGTGAGTAGGAAGTGCTCGGGGAGGTATTTATAGGGCTCGCGGAAAAGGAATGGCTGAGAGGCGGCTCACCGGATTTATGGCTGGTGTAGTGGTGCACGATCATGGTTGATGACGGAATTTTATGGCAGTGTAAACTGACAGAGGAATGGAAAATGATGAGGGCTTTCAATGGCATCATTTGCTTTGGGAAGTAACAACCGATTTTAAGAGCTTGGGAGGGCGGCAATGACAGACAGGTGGAGGTGGAAGGAGGAAGAAAAACACAAAAAATTCAAATAAAAGCCAAATTCTTTAAAATATTTAATTTCAAATAGGATTTTTATATAAATTCAAAATACCCTTTATTTAATAATATTATCATGTTTTAATTAAATTACTTTTAAGAAAAGCCTTTTTAAAAGCTAAAAACAAGCAAATAAAATCTCCAAAATTCAGGCAACCAAAGAACAATTATTTTTATTTTAAATTAAATTAATTTTAATTTTTTCACTAAATTTTTTGAAATAAACAGTTGGGCTGTCACATACTCGATACTCGATAGTCGTAAACTTTACTGGTCGATACTCGATTCTCGATAGTCGTAGACTTTACTAGTCGATGCTCGATACTCATAGACTTTACTGGTCGATACTCGATATTCGTAGACTTTAGTGGTCAATACTCGATACTCATAGACTTTGCGGTCTGCTGTCATTGTCTTAAGCATTTCGATCGGTTGTCATAGACCTCGCAATCGGTAGTCGAAGGCTTTGCGATTGGTTATCATAGGCTTCATGATCGGTACTCATAGACTTTATTGTTGATTCGAGTGGTTCAATTCTTGCTATCTTCGAGTACTTCGAGTACTCGTGTTACGCCAGTGGTATGACTGGCTGGTGGTGATCGGTAAATAGTGCTTGGAGGAACAATACTCGAAGGATTTGGTACTCAGAAGATGGAAGTACTTGGTAGTCAGATGGTCGTGGTACTCGATAGTCGGAAGGACTTAGTACTCTGTAGTTAGAAGGACTCGGTACTCGATAGTCATGGTTTTCATGACCATGGTCAGTGATCGATTGTTGTAAGTGTTGCGATCAGTTGTCGGAGACTTGTGATATGCGATCAGTAGTCGTAGGTTTCGAGTAAGCATTGGGATAGCGGTTTGACTAACCATGTTCAGCGGTTGGACTGGTCATGCTGAGTTGACGAAAGGTGGATTTCTGGAGAGCGTGGATATTATGGTCGTGGACGCCCTGGTTGGTGTTTGTGATGGTTTGGTTCTTGTCTATGTATAAACAAGGGTGTGTTTTGAGTGTGTGGGCTAATGGCGGTCAATTTGGGAAGAACTTGTGCTGGGGAAAATGTTTCTTTGGTTTTTGCATGTGCAAGTGGGCGTGGAGATAATCATGGTTGATGACGAGGAGAACCGGGATTAGGATGGGGAAGTCTAAGGTCCAGGCAGTCGATCATGTCACACAAGGTGGTCAAGCTCACGCTGGAGCACGTGGAGATCAAAGGTGTTGATTCGTGGAGAAGCTATGAGCGGTGTGGTCTAGGAGGCCTTGACACGAAAGGTGATGGTGCATGATGAAGATACAGGAAGTGTTGTCTTGGAGGCTTCATCACATATTGAGTTAGGAGTTGCGGATACAGTCCATAACTTAGAAGAGGTAGGGTTTGGTTAAAATCCGTGTTCAGACGGGTTTTGAATCCCTTGATTTTCAGAAGAGATAGAGTTGTTTATTTGTAGTTGAGGCGAACACAGTTTGGACGTTAGCCTATAAAAACAAGGAGAAACTAAGGACTAATGTGTGAGTTTTGAGAAAGGTTTAGTGCGGTTTTGAGAGGGCTTTGAATGAGAAGGTTTTTAAGGGGTAATTGTGAGGGCACTTTGTAAATCCATGAAATTCCAGCAATCAAGATAGTTTTGAATCAATCTGGTTTGAATCATACGACAATGAGCAAAGTGATCGAGTGAAGCAATCAAATAGATCGGTCGATTGAGTGGGCGGTCGAGCAGAACAGTTGATCAAGCGGTCGTATGCTAGGCATTTGATCAGGTGATTGATCACCGAGCGGTCGAAAGTATCATCAACCATCTAGAAACTTCAAAGAAGTGGCGGCAATCATTCACCCCCTCTGATTATAGTAATTGGTCCTACACTCTCTCTACCATTTCAAGGTCCCATTTACCCTCCTAGTTACATACCTCTGTAGTCTTGCTGCTCCTCTCAGCCAGACTACTGACTCTAACTCATACTCTTCTCTTTCTCTATCTTTTTCTTCTCTTTTCTTTTCTCATTCATTTCTTTTTCATCTTCCTAATCCATTTGATTTTTCACAAACATTTTCTAATGCAAGTATATCATAATGATACAAGAAATAATTTGTATATGTAACATAACTATGTTTGTGATAAAAAAATTGGCTTGCCTGAGTAGTGGTAAGTGCTAGAATCAAAGGTAACCTGCTCTGCTACCTCGGCTTGTGCTTGCTCGATTTCTGCATTACAGGTAGATGCTCTACTATTAGAAATTATTTATCTAAGGTACTAGTAGATTAGAAAATTTTCTCTTTCACATCTCGGTGGATTTCTAACCTATCTATCATGTTAAAGTCTAATTATTAGCCTACCACTCTAATTATCAAAATGATCATGAAGGCCTAGGCCTTTCGGCTTGGCCCGAACTCACAGCCCACGGCCACTCGGCCGACAAAAATGCTCCCCTTCCTCCGTTCGGCCGACGCTTCGCACTCCTCTCCTCCTCACCTATAACGCTCGGTCTAGCTCGGCCGACGAAATCGCCCCCTTCTCCATTCGGCCGATGCTCCGGCTCCTGGCCGCCCTTCTTCTTCCTCTGCACTCTCCTCGTAGCGCCGATGCTTGCTTCCTCCTTTCTTCACTCTTGAGGACTACGGCTCTCTCTCGCTTGGCTACTTGGTGTACTCCCCTTCTAGCTCAGATCCAGGCAGATCTATCCTCCTCTGGGCCATTCTTTCCAAATCTGGC
Source organism: Dendrocalamus latiflorus (assembly GCA_017311315.1). Taxonomy (NCBI): domain Eukaryota; kingdom Viridiplantae; phylum Streptophyta; class Magnoliopsida; order Poales; family Poaceae; genus Dendrocalamus; species Dendrocalamus latiflorus. The sequence continues at coordinate 13,483,826 of CM029663.1, forward strand.
AGCTTCTACCATTTCCCTTCATCGAATCTGGTAGCTACCCGCCGGATCTGGCGGCTGCTCATCGGATTTGTGGTTCCTCGGCTTTCGACTACTCGGTTGCTCCAATTACTCGACTGCTCTGACTACTCTGGCTACTCCGACGACTACTACTTGTCTGCTCCCTCGACCTCTTCTTTACCATCAAGGAGGATGCTGCTGGTAGGGGTAGATGCTACGGTGGGCTTAGTTCTTGCATGGTGGTCATGGCTGAGGGTCTTGGCTTCTTCTACTCTCTGATTCTACCTTCTCTTCTACCCTTATCCAAGCTTACACACTTTGATTTTAGTGGATGTTTTCATTAAACTTGCACTCATTTTACCACACCCGGTTCTTGGGGGATCCTAGCGGCTGTGTTTGATGGGACTCGGTGCTCGGGGTTCTTGCGCTCGGGAGCAGTTCTCCAAGTCCGAGGGTGTTCATGGTGCTAGGATGAGTCGTCGGTTGCTGTGGTGACCATTGGTTTGGCTGGGTGGTTTCTCTCTCCTTCTCAACTGCCTGGCTCAACCAGACGAGTCGAGGAGGAGTAGTGCCAAGTGTTTGTGTGCAAGGACGGGATGAACCAAAAATAGAAAAGAAGTAAGGTGGGAGGAAAATGTGGGCCTACTTGTGTCAGGCTGAGAACGAAAAGTGTTGGCTGGTGGAGGTTACGGTGTGGTCCTCACACGGTTGTAAACATGGACGAAGGTGTGGTCGAGGTACTTGTCACGGTTGGGGACGTCGTCTTATGGTGGTCATCGCCTTGTGGTCCACCAGGTTGGCCTCCCCTTCTCCGACACTTCTCTCTTCTCACTCGGTGGGATATGGTGCTTCGGTGGAGGTTGGCCCTCTGGCCTTCGGCTGAGAGTGATGGCGGATGGAAATGAGTCTCGATTTGGATTGGGTGTTCGGATGCTCTTGGCTGTTCTTGGCTATTGTTGGTTGTTCTTGGTTGTGAGGGAAGGATGGTATGCTCTCTGTTGGCTCTGTGGGCTCTCAGTTGGTTTGTGCCTTAGGCAGTTTTGGCAAGGTAGTGGGCAATGTGGTGATGGCTGGAATTGAGGCTTATATGTGGGAGGTTTTAGTCTCCCTCTCCCTCTAGCTCGGTTGGGCACAGCTGGAGATGCCTGAGCTTATCTCCTTTTGTGTTTTGTTGTTGTGGCTTTGGAGGACCGAAGGTCCTTAGGGTGGGCTATCTACTGTTTTTGGGATTCTTTGGGGACTGAGGTAAGTTGGAAAAATGTGGGCTTTGAATTTTTTTTGAATGCTGAATGATGAGGCAACTTATGGTAAGATATGCTGACTGGCCCTCGATCTGGGAACCTCGATGAACGCCACTCTAACTCTAAGTGGCTCTAGAAGCATGAGGGTACTGACGACAGTTCTATTCTCCCTTCTATTTTTATTCTCCCTTGGATTGTTATTTGATTTGCTCTCCGATTGCAAAGGAAAAAGAGGGGTGGCCAGCTTGGGAGTCTAACGCTGGCAAAACACGAAGACAAGGCACTGAAATGCAATGCACAAATGGCTTAGCCTTTGGTTTAACGTAATTGTAATTAGACTTTAATCTTTTCATGCACACATTATTCTTGTAATTAAAAGGAATTGTAATAATTAGCTTAAATTTATTTCTTTGAGATTTTGAAACTGGAGGTTGCAACTCCTTGTAATTAATGCGTTGTAATAATTTTTTAATTTCTTTTTAATTATTGTTAATTATACTGTAGGTTAATTAGAGTTAAGGTCCTTTCAATCCTGAAAACACTATATAAAATTTTGATCAAGAGGTTAGAATTCTCCTTGTTTTTTTTATATAATAACAAAAGCCCACGTGATCTAGTTCAATTACTTTTTATTGGATTATCCTTTTTCAACGACCTATGTAACCACCCCAGACAATAAAACAATTTATGACAGCAGCCATACAGACAACTTCATTCTCTTGGTCGATTGCTGCTCTCAGTGTCATTTTATTATACTTTATGCTATTAAACGATTTATTGCGTTAATCAACTGACTTATTTCGTTTACATATTTGCACAGGGAATTTCCTGCTGATTCGATTCTTCAGGCTATAAGAGACGAGACAATGTATGATCCACGCGAAAGAATTGAGATGGCACAGGGCCACTCGCTTTACCGACCATCTCTTCTTGGTCAACCAAAAGGAGATACCAAAGCCTAGGCAGTTTCTATTTTTTCTTTCTTTCCCTTAATGGTTAGACATCTTCTAAGCTCCATGTGCTCTTATGCATGCTGCTGCTGCTGTAGTAACATTAGTGAGTTCAATGGAGATATTTTAGTTGATGATTTGGAGGAAGACTTATTGAGCGTGTTAAGTAGCTTGATGTGTTTCACGCCTATCTTATGTGTATAAAATGTTTGTTGAATCAATAATTCGATCATATTTCGTGTTTCAAAATGAAAAATGATCCAACATATCTTGTTTGGTACAAGACCTCTCTCTCTCTCTAATGCTCGTACCGGTTTGTACAGAACCTTTGCGTTTGTTATGAATGATTTTTATCCTCTAATCTTTGAACAGGTTTGCTACGTACTCGAACTGAATGGGATATCAATTTGCAGGTTTTCAGTTCGATAATTGCCACGATGTACTGTAACATCTTATGACACTGGTCGTCGTACAACTTTGGGCTGATATGCTGTCATCAGACGAACGTATGAAAGTGCAGAGAAAGATTGAACGCAGCAACTTCTATGCTTTTCTCTAACAAAAGTAACATTAATCTCAAACATACATTGTCCTGGACAGACAACATCAAAGAACGATGACTAGTAGGTTCCCTGTATTCTACAGATATTACAGTAGCTAGGAGCAAAAGATTTATTAGCAATGGCTAGTAGGTTCAATGGTGAAATTCCTAATTTTCTGGAACTCTCATAAATTTTATGTGAACTTTTTTTCTCATATTTTCTCTCTCTTTGTTTCTCCAATTTATTGGGTGGCCCTAGCCGCCAGCCTCAATTCCCACTCATTTCCTCTCCATCTCCCTCATCTCCCTCACACTTGGTTCCTTCTGTTTCTTTGTGAGACCATGCTGTAGTTACTTTATAATTGTAATGAGTAATTGATTTTTGGTTCAGAGAGTTTGCGAAGTTTGAGTTTGGTTTTTAAGAGTTTGTAATCTTTTAGTTGCATTCTGTTGCTAGTCGTATGACCGGCATTGGGGCCACGGTCACATTGGCCAGAAGCAGTTTGACCAATCTAGGGCCAGCGGTCAGACAAACGATGCAGCGACAGTCAGACCGGCATGGGAGCTACGGTCTGACAGGCCGAGTGAAGTAGCACCAGACTTGAATGGCACTTGGACCGGGGTTGCGGTATGCTCGGATTCTAGTTGGTGGTAGTTATTTTTCAGCTTATCCTGAAATTAATTTGAATGTTTTAAATTATGCTATCTTGTTTAGATTGTTTATATATGCTTCATGATGATCTAGATAGCTTTGTTGGTATTCTATTACTTCAAGTGATATCTTTTTAATTTAAACCCCACTTTGAATAATTTCCAAAGCTCTTTAGATGTTGTATTTTCATTCATGCATACATGCTCTCTCTTATGGTTCTTGTGCTCCAAGTATTGTCATGCACATTTTAAGGGGGAGTTTTAGCCCTTGATGTCTATATTGTCAAAAGGGGACAATGGTTGAGAAAAAGATATTAAGGGATGAAAATTGTATAAAGAAAAGAACATGCATTTTTATGATATAAGTGGCATAAGATGCAAATATAAATAATATAGTTATAAAACTTGCTCTTTGGAACCTAAAAAAAAATGCCAAAATGGGATATTTGAGTGAGGGGGAGCTGCATTGCATATCATTTGCTCTTTTTTGCTTTTTGGTTTTTTCTCTTGCTATAAAAATTGTTATAATGAGCAATTGCTCTTTTCTTTGGACCATTAGTAAGATTGAGCTTTTTGTGAGATTATAGGTGTGATTTAGACCTTTTGTGAAAAACTTGCTCATTCTTGGTGTTGGTCCATTCCACACTTTGCCAGCATGATCTTGAGCTCTTTTTTCTCTTTGAAATGGACCATGTGTGGTTTTTACAACTTCTTGCTTTTCTTTTCAAAAACAAACTCAACTTTCTACCTTTTTCGGTGTTTGTTAATATACCCATCAAGGGGAAGATTGTGAGACCTTGTGATGGTCACTTCATGATTGTGATGAGTAATTGATTTTTAGTTTAGATAGTTTGCGGAGTTTGAGTTTGGTTTTTGAGAGTTACAATTTTTAGTTGCATTTTGTTGCCGGTGGTATGACTGACATTGGAGCCGTGGTCATACCGGCCAGAAGTGGTCTGACTGGCCTAGAGCTGGCGCTTAGACGGGTGGTGGAGCAACGATTAGACCAACATGAGAGCTGCGGTCTGATTGATCGGGTGCGGTAGCACTGGACCTCTAGTTGGCGATAGCTATTTCCCAGTGAGTGTGTTTTTGAGTGGCGTGCTCAGGGAGGCAGCGGTATGATTGGCCTTGGTTCAACGGTCACATACCGGCCAAGTCTCGACAGTCTAACCAGAATGGGTGCCGTGGTCTGGCTGGTCTCCTGTTACCGAGGAGGTAATTGGGCCAGTTAGACCGGCCAATGGCCGGTGGTTTGATCAGCTTGGGTTGTGTGGTTAGACTAGTTACTGGCGGCTAGAACGCAAGAGGGGTGTTTTTAGTAGTTTTGGGTAGTGTCTTTATGTTTGGTGTATGCATAGGGGTTTATGGTGCATTGTATGGACTAATATGGGTCAAGTGCATGGAACTTGTGCTCATCATGGTTGCTTGGTTTTTGGATGTATAGGTGACTTCGAGGACGTATCGGTCGGCGACAATGGACCGAGACTAGGCGGGAGTGTTGAAGTCCATAGTGGTCATGTAAGTCTAGGTGAGGCTACATGACTCAAGCGGGAGCACAGAGAAGGCAATGATCGTTGAGAGGCGAGTTGGATGCTTTGATGTGAGGTAATGTTTCTTGACACATCAATTGGTTCAATTGATGATTTTGTGTTGTGCGGTGCTACATGACAGTTTACTTATTGTTGTTGGTTATAGGATTTCGGAGCTAAGTCATAGTGAGATGGATGGTACTGGACTAAGTGAGAGCATTGAGGTCCAGGATTTGGACAAGGTTTAGGGGGAGCTGAGGTCCATACTAGGCTTAGATGAGAGCTAAGGTCCCATGTGATCAAGGTGCCACGGGGAATATGACTAAGGTTGCGGGGTGGTTACAAGCCAAGATGGCAAGGAGGCAGGAGCCAAAGCGAGAGCTACTAGTGGTGAATATGATGAGCAATGTCAAAGGATCAGGACTAGGCTCAGAGAGGAGATGCGGTCCGTGCGGTCGGTAAGTCTGGGTGCCATCATAGTACGAGGAAAGGCATATGGCGCACCAAGTTATTGGGCTTGTTTACAAATAAAGATGGTTCGGTGGGATTCGAATGCGTGAGAGGCTTGACGACAAGTCATTAGGGCCATATGGAGTTGAAGATGAAGCACTAGACTGCTTCAAGGTAAAGGAAGCGGGACGCAAGCGAAAGGCGATAAAGAGCCATTTTGGTGAATTGCCCAATATCGAAAAATTGCGGTTTGTGAAATCATGGCATTGGCGCTTTGTTAGTCTCACGTATGACGATGTTGCTTAAAAGTGTGGTTTTGTGAAATGTTATAGATAAGTAAATGTGGTTCTTCGAAAGTGATGCTTGAAAGTGTAGTTTTAAGATGTGATAGTTTTATCAAAAGTGGTATGATTTTGTGAAATTTATTTAAGAAAAGTTAGACGCATAGTCCAGCCTAGGGCTTAGTTTTTTGTCGGGTCAAATCTACGGTGATAAAAAACATAGCTCTCCTAGAACACAAATAAAATCATACTCGTAATCTCATATTCATACTCGTGAAGAATTTGAAGTCTATCAATGCAATAGTGAGAAAAAGAGAGAGAAAACGTAACTTGCTCGCAACAAATGGAAAAATATGAGGTTGTGGATTTTTTTTATTTGTCAACCTAGTTTTTTTAACACATGGTGATGATGCAATGCAAATAACAAATCGGCAGGAGCAAGACGACTAGTGTCCAGGGCCTTATGTGTGTAGTGCTGAATCTGGAGTTTTTAATCGGGGAAAGGTCAAAGCAAAGCCATAAATAAAGGCGGATAGAAGCACATGGAGAAATCCGAGCGCCAGAGGCCGGGCGGTGGTACACAACTACACACTAGTTCGTCTCCGTCTCTGACACGCCTCAAAACCGGCAAAAGCACGCGTAAAAATCCCTTCTTTTCCTTGCCCCCCTCCTCTCCTCTCCTCGCCTCCCCGGCTGGGAAACCAACGAGGACACCCAAACCGGCTCCTCTCCTCGCCTCGCCACCGCCCGCCTCTCGCGGTACCGTCGGTTTCGCGGTTTATTAATCGGCTCACTCCTTACCCGCCGTTTTAATCGAACGCAGTGTCGTTTGGGAGGCGGCGACCTTTGCCTTTCGTCGGATCGCTCCCTTTCTGTTCGCGCCGGTCCTTGCAGCTGTGATTCCGGCGCTTGGGGGCGGTTCCGCCGTGGAGCTATTCCTGAGGCGGGGAGCGCCTTCCCGTGTGCCTCGGAGGGGAATCTCTGGGGTCGAGGGTGGAAAGTCTCGGACTTGGCGGGCTGGGCTCGAGTTCTCGGCGGTCGTCCATGGGGGAGAGGCGGCCCAGCTACAGGGATAGGGACAGGAACTCGGGCGAACCCTGCAAGTATTGGCGTCCACCGCGCTCTCACGGTGCGTGTCTTGATCCATGCTCATCTTGTTCAGAGTCTTGTTAATTTTTGCACTTTGCTTGATTGCTTCCTTGCGGTTGGTTTGGATGGGTTGCGCCGTCTCTCGGTTCCTGGGTAATTTTCCTGTGTTGGAATTTTAGAATGCGCAGGGAAGGAATGTGCTTGGGATGGGGAGTGAAGTTTCCCTCTCTTCCATGATCCATGTGTTCCTGGCAATCTGGAGAGGCGGTAACATTTTAGGTAAACTTGACTGGGTAGGTAGTAACATCATGTAACTAGTGTTTACCACCCTTTTGGTGATGTGTGCGGCAGTACCCCGAATGGGGTAAGTACATTCTCTTGGAGGATGTAACTCTGCAAGGAAAATGACATACGAGGATATAGATTTTTTTTTTTACTTTCTTCAGAGACTGATGATGTCTGTGAATTTGCATTGCTTACATTGATAGGATTGTTTTGACGAATTGCACTGGTTTATTTATGTATATGACCTCTGCGGCTTTCAGCTCACACAGAATTTTGTATGTATATATGATGCGTATTTGTAAAGTTCTGATAGTAATTTCGGTCTGCAATGTAATTTTTATGAGTTCATGTTACATTCCTGACTATTACATATTCCAGGGAGCTCTGATTTTTCAGTGCAAAAACCTAAGGAGAATTGTCAGTTTGAGTTTTCTTTGCAGTTTTACAAGAATGCTGATACGATAGCTGATTTTGCTAAAAACAAACATTATTTTTCAGAATATTAAATGACAGTTCCACCATTTTTGAGCCTGGTAATTGTATAGGGGTCAGCCATTCATCTTCACATCCATGTCCCCCACCAGTGCTCAAGTAGGAAGTGAATAGAATGTGTTGCAATTACATCATTGGATGTATTCTTTAGCAAGGTTCCCTTTTTGTAATGACTAATGAGCTATTTGATACCCTAATTCCATTGTGCGTTTAAAGGTTGTATCTCTTGTGACACATCGAAATTTCATAATGTGACATCAAATTTTCATAAATGTACTATAATTTGATATGGTTGTAGTACACCTCATATTCTGAACTCTGTATGTGAATATGATACCATGTTGGTTAGAACATGCATAGGATGCTAAAACATTCATGGAAGTTAGCACTTTCGGGACAAATTTATTGATGAAAACTACTTTGAACTCTATGACTAACCTAAGTTGAACCTGTACACTGAGAGGAATCTATCGCCAGTAGCAGAGATTTGGCAATGCTTTTTATTGTTCCCCACTGTAAGTACTAGATATCTTGTTATGCCATCTAGTTTTTTATCATACCAAATTTGCATTAGTTTTTGTTGTTTTGCTAGCATTTAAGTCAAAGTACCCTATTTATTTTGATTTATCTGCATATCCTACTACTAGGTATCTTCATGACTCCTAGTTGGTCAATCCTTTTATCTTTTGCTGCCTTATTCCCATTATAGTTTCCCTCTGGTCAGTGTTCTTACATCCCAGTATTGTGTTTCAGTAGCAATAGGAACATGCAGAAGTTCTTTTTCTCTACATAGATTAGTATCATGTACTCATAACATATGGTTTATGTTTGATTTTCAGGGGGTGGAAATTTCTCTGTTCCATTGTGGGAGAAGAAATTTTGCACTGATGCCTGTGGTATCCCCTGGGGTAAACTGTGTGAGACCAAGAAATTGATGTCATTGTACAAAAATGTTGTTGACTGGGATGATTCAGCTGCATTAGAAGCTTTCAAAGATGCAAAGGCCCGTTTCTGTGCCGTATATCATGGTCAACCTTATGATATCCCTTTACCTGACCCAAACATGTATATTGACATGGTCAACCCAGATGAACATGTTGATCCTGAATTGGTGGCTGATCTGGAGAAGTCACGGCATGCTGTTCCCAAAAGGGATAGTGCTGCTCCTGATGGTTGGGACTCCTTTATTTTTACAGACAAGCCAGTTCCGGCCACAGGATGGGGTGATGGGGAAACAAGCAACACTCCCGGTCAGCAATGCTCTGTAAACTGGGATAATTATGTGGAACAGCCCATTGAAGCAAATTGCAAGCAAGGCTCAGTAAATTGGGATAATTATGTCAGCCAGCCTGCACAAACAAATGTTCAGAAAAGCTCAGGAAATTGGGACAAGTATGTGGAGCAACAAGGTCAAACAAGCAGCTGGGGGGCGCCAACCATGCCCTGCACGGCCAACTGGGACATGAAGGGTGCATGGAAACGTGATTCTGGTTGGGGTTCTTCAGCTGTTCAGACAGAATCATGGGACAAAGGTAGAGATAGCTATTATGTATCCGACAGCCAAGGCGGGTCATATGGACACTGGAGAAGGCGAAATAATGAGTCAGGCAGAAGGAACAACAGGAATAGAGATAGAGGAGGTCCCGTTAGCTCAAAGGCCATGAAATCAAAGTACCATGCCGATGAGCATAGTGACACAAATAATGGCTGGAGGCACTGCCGAGTGAGAAATAACACTCATTACTCTTACAAGAAGCCTGGTTATGCCAACCAGTCACTAGCAATGTGAGGAAGAACAAGGATTGAGGCTTGCAGCTATTGAGAAAAGATACTCTCGCTGTTGGCCACTTCGCTCTGGAGGTGCCATGTTGCACTAGTAAATGTGGACATCTTAGCTAGAATAGAGCTAGCCGAGGACCCCTGTAGGTTGTGTTTCCTTCTTTCTTGAAGTTACTGTAGATAGACCAACTACCAACCTAGTGACAGTTTTGTCAAGCCATTTGCACCCTTTGTACATATATATGTTTCGAGCGCAGTCGTTTTTGTTTACTGGCTGTATTACGGCGTCAGTGTTGCATAGTTGGAATGAAGATGGTATCTGTGTTAACTATTTACCGTGGTGGTGAAAACAATTGTTCTTACCGGTTGAGTTACGATGTTCTTTTTCTAATGGCAGGAATAACAGATTGATCACTTGTTGTGTTTACATTGCCATCATGCTGGTAACTGCAAATTTCCCCTATGTAACATAGCAAATGATTCAGATTTCAGATAGTCTGTGATGCTTTGATGCAGTCCCAGAGCTCGCAAAGACGACGGCATGGCCGCTAGCGCTCAAAGATAAGCCTCAACAGGAAACCGAATTAATTTGTCTCGGAGCAGATGTGAGCATGACCCAATTAACATCGTAAGCCATCTGGAAGTTATGGTTGCAACACTCAGCGTGGCTTACCCGAGAGATAAAGTTCAGTTGTAGACTTGTAGTAGGGCTAAGCAGGCGTTTGTCTGGTTATAAATTCATTATCAACTCAATATAAAAAAAAACATTACCAACATACGTTTAATGTGCATGTATATTAGTAAGTATTAACACAAATAAAACCATATATACATTATGCAAACACAAAAGGTATGTAACTGCATGGGATTAGAGCGACACAAAAGGTCTCAGAAGAACATTGACAGATCACTCTAGATTGATATCCTGCAAATCCAAATCCATAAAGTGATCTATATTCTATAACCTCCGCTGAAATACTATCTCTACCGCAACTTGGATCATTTTCAGCCGTGTAGCATTTCTTCTGCAAGCCTTCACTGAGGAAGTGATTCTATGATATAGTCGGCCTTCAGTAAAGTCTCATATTTGAGGGCCTCGTCTCGTCAGTGCTTATAGCTTCAGTACAAGGCCAATTGGACTGTGGTCGCTGAATGATACATCCGGAAGAGTGTACGAATCATGGACCTTGTCAGCAATAGATTCTGATGCAAGAAAATAATCTAATCGCCAACCTGTTAAATGAAGAACAAAACATTAGAACCAGGTAAGCTTATACTTCTACAGGGAAAAAGGAGAGCTTTCATTGCCTTAAAATCTTGCAAATTAAGCATTAGGTTTCTTATCTTTTATTTATGAATATGTAGATCAAATCTAGGACCATATCTTGTCTAAATATTAATCCCTTGGTTATACTACTTGAGAAAATTGTCTGAGGTAGACCTGCAGTTCTGCAGTATAAACCAATGGTATAAGCTCCATTCTATATGTTAATATTTCACAGTAGATCTAGCTCCCAAGGATGATTAAATAGTTACTTCCGCAGATGCTAAGACAATGCTCCTCCTTTAATGAAAGTTAACAGGCCTCTACCATTTTTGTTTGAAAAAAGATCTCGCAGTTAGTCAGTGACACTTTTGGCAACAGGGTAACATAAATTGGAAAGATACTAGTAGTGGGTTGTCACATCAGTGATTGTAATATAGGGGACTGTTTCTTTGCAGTAGTTCAAATGCAAAAAGAAAGCAAACGCAAACAATACTAACACATTAATGAAATTAAGTATTTAAAAAATGTAATTATATGTACCTTTATTAGTTATGCGCTGGTTTTCACCCCAGAAGGTGTAGGCCACAGCTTTAGGATGCTGTTTCCTGAAAGTATCAATGAGGCCTCTGCTAGAGAGGTTTGTCTCAAATGATTCCCTCTCATAAATTGTGAAACCTGCAGACTCGGTTTTTGCCTGAAAAACAGCTTTGCGTAAGTAACTCCCCACCTATACAGGCTACAGCAAGGGACTACTGAAACAAGAAAGGAACTCGTGTGCTAATATGGAATTCTGAAACAACCTAAGCTGTTATGTGCTCAAATGATGTAAATGCAATACAAATAGCCACCCGGAACATTTCTTGTTGACTTTTTTTTACTGTATTGGCAATTCAATATTAAACTTGGAAAACTGACTAAGTTCAAGACTATGTTTTGATGCCAGATTCTGGCGATGTTTATAGCCATACTTTCATGTTTCTTCGACAGCTGAACCTTCTGTTTTATTTTTCCCCCTGAATTTTATTGGAAAAGATTATTGTTTACATCTTCCTTATAAACATAGTAGTGACTTGCTCTGGACATTTTTTGAGCATTTCAGTGCATTCTGTACAGAAGTACATGTCCTTATCTGATCACTAATGCATGGCAACTATCACTGTTACTCCAAAAATTACCATTTTCATGTAATCCACAAATATGAATTACCTGGACCGTTTTTAGTTTATCTAAACTTCCTGTGACTGTTGTAAATAAGGAACCATACCCGTTCAAATAGAGTTCTTTTTACATATCACAAAAAAGATCAAGAGCATGGAATATATTTCATAACAAGACAATTGCATTTCAAATCTAACTGCTCTGCTACAGAACTCAATAAGACAAGGTAGGGCAGCTGAATACACAAACTTTTGTTTCCAATTCCAATACGGTATGTCCACACATACATCTTGAGACTTGAAATTCTCCTGGGTTTAGAATAAGCATGTGACAATGTGTGAACTAAGATGAAAGCGTCATCTAACCAGACACATCAAATCAAAATAGCCATTTATTTTTGGTAGACTAACGTTTATGAAGACAAGGACAATACCAGTGCTAGAGCATATAAATGTGAGGACAGATTTTGAATGAGAAGTTGTTCAAATATGAAAGAGAACTTACTGGAGGATTGTGAATGTCAATACTCTGATGAGCTCAGTTAAGATCACCAGCAACAATGACCGGTTTGCAATTTTCCACTTTCTACAGATCAAAATATATACATCAGGTTTACATTGCAGAGATCAAAACATATACATCAGGTTTACATTGCAGAGCTATCTTTCAAGGATCTCATTGTGAAGTTGTTCTATGAGATGTGGTGCAGAACTGCAGATAAGAACCATAATACTATATACTATATACACACAGAACAATAAATCATATAAAGTGAATATGTAGCACATGATCTATTGATGTCAAAAGGAAAATGAGACTGGAGAGCTAGGTAAGTGGACGCACTTTTATATAGTTGCCAAAACATGGATCCCAGTTATTGATCCTGTAATTCTGAAGATCAAGATGGAAGAAAATCAAATTAGATATAAGCAATAACAGTAAAACAGGAAGGAACAGTGAAAAGGAAAAGGAAAATGCTTTTAAGGCAATGCTAAGTGCACATTTAGTAGCTGGACTTCTGAGATATAATGGGAGAATTTGTGTCAGAGAGAAGAATACTTTTAAGGCAAAAGATACTAGATACTTTTCATGCATCTAGATTTGGAGGACATTCAGCCATTCAGGTATGAGGGCTACATACCACCAAGCTAAGAAATTATTTTATTGGCCAAACCTTAACAAAGAGGTGGAGAAATTAATATCTGAATGCCCTATTTGTCAAATCACTAAGTTGGAACATAAACATATTCCTGGCTTACTAGTGTTATGAATAGCGCTTGTATTCATATGAGGCCAATGGGCCGGTATATATACACAAAGTACAGGTGGTAAATATGCAAAGAACCCCTCATAACAATGGGGAATAACAAACTATACATATATCTCTAACACCCCCCTCAAACTCATGGCGGATCAACAACACTGAGTTTGGAGAGGAAGAAGCTGTGCTGTGCTCGAGTCTGGGCCTTCGTGAAGAAATCCGCTATCTGAAGCTCTGAAGGCACATACTGAAGAGTAATCACCTGATCATGCACACAAGTCCTCATGAAAGAAGCATCAACTCCAATGTGCTTGGTGAGCTCATGCTTCACAGGATCACGAGCAATACTGATAGCACCTGTACTGTCTGACAAGAGAGGGGTCGGTGTAGTGACAGAAACACCAAAATCCTCAAGTAACCACCGTAGCCAAGTAATCTCTGCTGTCAAGAGAGCCATAGCTCGCAACTCAGCCTCTGCACTCGAACGGGATACTGCAGTCTGTTTCTTCGTCTTCCAGGCAATAAGAGAACCACCAAGAAAAACACAGTAAGCAGAGATAGACCGGCGATCAGAGGGATCGCTGGCCCAAGTAGCATCCGAATAGGCCTGAAGCTGTAACGAGCTGGAACGTGGAAAGAAGAGACGGCGAGAGATGGTCCCACGAAGGTATCGCAAAACTCGAAGAAGGTGGCTGTAGTGAACCTGAGTGGGAGCTGAAACAAACTGACTCAGAATATGAACTGGATAAGTGATATCTGGACGAGTAACAGCAAGGTAGACAAGACTCCCAACAAGATGACGATAGCGAGTCGGATCAGAAAGAAGCTCGCCATCAGAGAGTCGGAGGTGAACATTGAGCTCCATGGGAGTCTCAAAAGTACGCTGATCAGTGAGAGAGGCGCGATCAAGAAGATCCTGAATATATTTCTCTTGGGACATAAAGAAACCATCTGGAGTGGAAGTAACCTCAATCCCAAGGAAATAACGAAGAGGACCAAGATCCGACATAAGGAACTGCTCACTAAGACGAGCCTTAACAAAGGCAATGTACTCAGAATCATCTCCCGTAATGATCATATCATCAACATACAGGAGAAGAAGAGTCCGACCACGAGACGAAGTGTGGACAAAGAGCGCAGGATCATGATCACTAGCTGAAAATCCAGCACCAGTAACCACAGAGGAGAAGCGCTCAAACCAAGCACGGGGGGCTTGCTTAAGGCCATAGAGAGAGCGACGAAGGCGACAGACCATGCCCTCAGGAACAGAATACCCAGGTGGCGGATGCATGTAGACCTCCTCACGCAACTCGCCATTAAGAAAGGCATTCTTGACATCAAGCTGAGAAACAGACCAGTGGCGAACAGACGCCACCGAAAGAAGAGTGCGAACAGTGGTCATGTGGGCCACAGGAGCAAAAGTCTCGTCGTAGTCAACACCATGCTGCTGCTGGAAACCACGAGCAACAAGACGCGCCTTATAGCGCTCAAGAGAGCCATCAGAGCGAGTCTTAATCTTATAGACCCACTTACATGTGATGGGATGAGAATGAGATGGAAAAGGAACAAGATCCCAAGTACCAGTACGCTCGAGGGCAGCAATCTCCTCGGCCATGGCAAGCTGCCACTCAGGGTGAGTAACAGCATCCCGGTAGGAGACAGGCTCACGAGTAGCTGCGCCAGCAAAGGCAAAACGGGCAGGAGGCCGAATCGACTGGCGATCGCGGAGAGCGTAGCGAGGAGAAGATGACCCATCAGGGGAAGATGGAGCATCAGAAGAAGATGGAACATCAGAAGAAGATGACTCATCTGGAAGATCCTCAATACGAGGTCGACGAGTGTAGACGATAGTGGGAGGACCCTGGGGAGTCGTAGGAGACGACACAGGCGGCGACAACGGCGGAGAGGCCACAGGGGGAATATGTGGAGACTCAGTAGGACAGGTGGACGAGGGCAAAACAGATATAGGAGTATCTGGAAAGGTCAAGAAAGACAGAGACTCCACAGAGGAAGCCGAAGGAGAGGCAGGACGTGGGTAGAATGGACGAGACTCGTCGAAAGTCACATCCCGAGAAACCCGTATCCGACGACCAACAGGATCCCAGCACCGATAGCCCTTGTGCTCAGCACTGTACCCAGAAAGACACACTCAACAGACTGAGCGGTCAGTTTGGTACGTTCTCGAGGGGCGAGGAGAACATAGCAAACGCAGCCAAACATATGAAGGACAGAGTAGTCAGGAAGAAGACCACAGAGACGCTCAACAGGGATCGCACCCTTAAGAGCAGAAGAGGGCTGAATGTTGACGAGATAGGTGGCAGTGGAAACAGCCTCGGCCCAAAAGTGAGGTGGAATAGAGGCGGCGATCATCAGAGCACGAGCCGTCTCAAGGAGGTGACGATGCTTGCGCTCAGCGACACCATTCTGAGCATGAGCACCAGGACAAGAAAACTGAGCGAGAGTGCCCTGCTCAGCAAGGAAGCTGCGCAGGTGACGAGAGAGGTACTCGCCAGCAGAATCAGCACGAAAGACACGAATAGGAGTGGAGAACTGTGTGTGTATCATAGTGGCAAATTGTTTATAGATAGGCAAGGCCTCACTACGAGAAGACATGAAATATATCCAAGTGTGGCGAGAGAAATCATCTATAAAAATAATATAATAACGATGACCCCCTTTCGAAACGAAGGGAGCCGGACCCCAAACATCTGAATGAACAAGATCAAAAGGACGCTGAGACACAGTCTCACTATGAGGATAAGGAAGCTGAATCTGTTTACCTAACTTACAGCCCTGACAATCTAAAGACACGTCTCCTGAGACAGACCCCAGAGGACCACGACGAACTAAGGACGACAGGCGAGATCCACACAGATGGCCAAGACAGTGATGCCACTGCTGGAAAGAGCCGGTAGACGAAGTGGCAGAAGCGGAGAGACTGGCGGCGGTGGTGGCAGCGGAAGGAAGATGAAGCCAGTCAAGCTCCCAGAGACGCTGTGAGTCACGGCGCCGAGGGCCAGAACCAACCAGAGCTCCCGTGTGGCAGTCCTGAACACAACAAGAGTCAGAGTCGAGAATAACTCGATAACCAAGGTCAGTAATCTGCCCAGCAGAAAGAAGCTACAAGGTAAGGCGAGGAACATGAGCAACAGAAGGAACATGAAAGGATGAGTTGCTAAGAGATCCTCTACCAGAGACAGAAAGAGATGTACCATCAGCAGTAAGAACACTGACAGGAGAATCAAGAGGTGTAATAGAAGACAGAGTGGAAGGATCAGGAGTCATGTGAAAAGATGCTCCAGAATCAAGAATCCACGAGGAGGTACCTGACTGTGTAGGAGGTGGTCTCTCAATGCCCGAAGAGTCAGTAGCAGAACCTGCAGAACCTGTTGAGGGAGAACCTGAAGCGGCAAGTAGGCGTCGAAGTCTGGCGATCTCCTGCTCGGTGAGAGAAGCTGCTGAAGAAGTCGAGGCAGACGTCGTCGTAGAAGCACTAGTGCCAGTAGAAGAGCGGCGTGAAAGATGCCGCTTCTTCTTGTAGCACTGGGACTCAGTGTGGCCATCCTTGTCGCAGTAGGAACAGTGAGGACGGCCACCTCCAGATGGAGGACGGCCACCACCACCTGTGGTAGCCGCTGGAGGAGGCAGTGTAGCAGGCGGACGAACGGCGAGCACAGAGGGGAGTGGCATCAGACCAGCACCACTCAAACGAGTCTCCTCCGCGCGTATCTCGGTAAGAGCCTCCAGGAGAGTGACACGAGGGTGGCGTGCAAGGAGCTGGGCACGCCTTTGCTCGAACTCAGGACGAAGGCGAGTAAGGAACTCGTAAACCCGCTGAAACTCCAGGTCAGCACGTACATCCAGGCAGCACGGACAGGTACGACAGCCAGCAGTGCGGAGAGAGTCCAACTGACGCCAAACAGCAGAGCTCTGAGCGTAAAAGGCGTCAATAGTAGCATCACCCTGCTGAAGAGAGTGCTCCTGGCGGACCACAGACAGGTACAGGGCATCACCAGAGGGCTCGTAGCGCTGACGAAGATGAGTCCACATCTGGAAAGCCGAAGGGAGTCCCACCATCTCAGAAGAGAACTGAGGCTGGACACTGGCGATGAAGACAGCAGCAGCCCGAGCGTCGTCATCGTACCACTGAGTGTAGACGGTCAGACGATCCTTGTAGGAATCCAGAGCCTCCTGGTAGGCAGAGGCAGCTTTATCATCAGCTTCATCAGCAGCAGCCTTATCAGCTGTCGGGGGCAACGCAACAGGCGTAGGCTCCGTCGGAGGAATAGGGCAAGGCGGGCAGGTGACATCGCCAGAGAGAATGCCCCAGAGACGAAGACCACGCATGTGAATGCGCATGTGAGACACGAAGTCGGTGTAATTAACACCATCAAAGATCACCGGGCAGCGAGGGAGGGAAACGGTGCCCATTGGTAGGCGGCGCTGGATGGCGCGGCGACCAAGGCAACGAAGTCTAACAGGCGGCGCTGGACGGCGCGGCGGTTAGGACGACGATTTTTTTTGCTTTTTTTTTGCCTTTTTTTCTCCTCTCTTCGGTCGGTTTACAAACCGACCGACTTCACCGACCGAACGGGAAATCTAGATCGGGAGCGGGAGGCGACGCAGGCGGCGGCGGCCCGGCGCGGGCGGAGGTGGCCCGGCGAGGCGACGGCGGCGGGCGACGACGGCCTCGAGCGGAGTGGCGGCCGGCGGCCTCGGGCGCGGGCGGGCGCCGGGCGGGAGACGGCCGGACGGGCGGGCGCCGATTGCGGCAGGGGGCAGCGGAGGCGGCAGCGGAGGCCGAGCGGAGCAGCGGCGGCAGAGGAGTCGGCGGGGCCGACGGGGGAGGCGCCAAGCCGGCGGCAGGGGCGGCAGTGACGGCGGAGGAGACGGCGGGGCCGACGGCGGCGGCGGCGAGGCGACGGGAAAACCCTAGGTACGCTCTGATACCATGTTATGAATAGCGCTTGTATTCATATGAGGCCAATGGGCCGGTATATATACACAAAGTACAGGTGGTAAATATGCAAAGAACCCCTCATAACAATGGGGAATAACAAACTATACATATATCTCTAACAACTAGATCCTTTAGAAGTACCAAATATGGCATGGACACATATATCTATGGATTTCGTGGATGGATTGCCAAATCTCATGGCAGAGATGTTATTTTAGTGGTGGTGGATAGGATTACAAAATATGCACATTTCATTGGCTTATCTCACCCTTATACTATTGAACAAGTAGTTTAGGTGTTCATTGATAATATCTTTAAGCTGCATGGATTTCCTATTGCCGTTGTCATTGATAGAGATAGGATTTTCACCAGTAGATTGTTCACTGAAATATTCAAAGCACTAAAAGTCTCTCTCAGATTTAGCACTGCTTATCACCCTCAGAGTGATGGACAAACTGAGCGGGTTAATCAGTGTCTTGAAGCTTATTTAAGGAGTATGTTTTTTCAAGAACCAAAAGAATGGTTTCCATGGCTGGTTCCAGTAGACTAGTGGTATAACTCTACTTATCATATGTCATTGAAAATTACCCCGTTTCATGCTTTATATGGTTATCCACCTCCTCAAATTGGTGAGTTTTCAGTACCTTGCAATGTATCAGCAATGGCAAGGGTGATAGTGGAACAAAAGGAATAAATGATCCAAAAGATTAAGGAAAACCTTCAACAATCCCAGGAAAGAATCAAACACTATGCTGACAAACTGAGATCTGAAAGAGTATTGCAAGTTGGTGACATGATCTATCTAAAACTGCAGCCATATCGGCAAACAGCTTTTGGACTGAGGGGATCTCTCAAACTTAGATCCAAGTTCTATGGACCTTTCAGGGTGGTGGAAAAAATTGGAAGAGTTGATTACAAGTTGCAATTATCTAAGGATGCAAACATCCATCCAGTCTTCCATGTGAGCCAGCTGAAAAAGCATTGGGAAGTCATGCTGTTCCTATCCCAGAGTTACCCCTTGTTGGCCTTAATAGATGGATAGATAAAAACTGAGCTTGTTCAATTACTAGACAGGAGGATAGTGCCTACGAGGGGTAAGCCTGTTGCACAATGGTTAATCCAGTGGCTAAATCATTCACCAACAGATGCTACTTTCATAATACAGTTCCAAAATTTGTCCCTTGAGGACAAAGAGCATGTTAAGAAGGGGACAATTGTCAAACCAACCACTGGTGATATCTAAACTAAACTTTTGTGAGTTAGTCAATTAGGTCGTACCCATATAAACTTGTGGTTGTATGGTAGTGCTTAGTTTGGATAATCGTAAGCGTTGGTCCTTAATTGACTAGGGCGGCACATTCACAATATAAGTTCTTGTGCTAAATTCGTACCAGCCAAATCTTACCATCCGCCCAAGTTTAAAACCAATTTTCATCATTTTATTTTATAAACCAATGACAACACCTATTGCCAAACACTTGATAAAAGCAATTGTTTAGAGATTTGATAACATTATTCCTACCCATAGGGTTATAGTGACCGATAAGCTTGTCTAAGCAATTACTGCCGTTCTAAAATTAACAAATATCATAATAATCTCAATACTGAGACAAGGGAAGCCTAGGGTGACAAATATATATGGTTGTCAACTTCAAATGAGGTTATAACAAATTTGGGTTAGTTAATAACCTTAAGACATAAATTAACATTTTATGTAACATAGCAATGCAATTAAATTTGAAATAATAAAATGATTTTTGAAAACATAGGTACAAGATGATCAAAGGAGACTTGCCTTTCTGCATGTTGTTTGGACCGTCCTACTGTAGATCGGAAAACTCTTTGGTGATGTCAGGTTCTATGCACAAAAATGAGAAACCCAAATAAATAAATAAACACAAACAAATTCACAAAATACAAAATATATATACTGGAAGGAGGTTTATGATTTTAGATGAATTTAGAAATTTGAACGGGTTCAAACAGAGCTAGGATGAAGAAATATGGGCTTCTGGAAGTATTTGTTGTTGTCATAGATTGCACGGTCAAACAAAGGTTAGGAGTGGTTGAAAGCTTCATAGGGTGGTCGGTGATCCGAAACTCTGGAGTGCTCGAGAGACCAGGAGTGGTCGAAGACTATAATGTGGTCGAAGGATAGAAGATGGTCGAAGGCGACTGCGGTCATGAGTGATTGGTCGGAAGGATTAGAGGGATCGGAGTAGTCGAATGAATGGGACGGTGCGGAGGGTCAAAGGAATAGATCGGCTTGGAGTGGTCGAAGGAATCGATTGGCTCAGGTAGTTAAACCGTTGTGATCGGATGGCTGAATGTGGTCAGAAATTTAGACATGGTTGGTGGTCAAAGTTTCTGTGGGTCGTTGATGGTCAAAGTGTCCATGAGTGGTCGATGGTCGATACGTGGTCGGAAGGAGTGATTGAAAAGTTCGGAGTGGTCAAAGTATGCAACGTGGTTGAAAGGTATATGTGGTCGAAAGGTATATGTGGTTGAAAGGTTCAGAGAGGTCGGAACCATTGCAAGTTGAACATTATAGGAACTAGTCCAAGAAGATTGGAACTAGCCGAAGTCTTCAAAGTGATCAAATCTTGATGATTGAAACCTAGTGGTCGGAGGTTCAGAGTGGTCGAATGCTTCAGAGTGGTCGAAGGCTTGATGCAGTCGAAACCTACGAGAATTGTTAGAACACCAAGAGTGATCATAACCGATGAGGTTGCCATGACCGACCAAGGTGATCGCAACACTGGGAGTGGCCTAGAGGCCTGGAGTGGTCAAAAACTATAAGGTGGTCGAAAACGAGGGTGGTTGAAAGCAGCCATGGTTGTGAGCGACCATAGTTGAAAACAGCTATGGTCACAAGCAACTACGGTCGAAAGTGACTGTGGTCAAAAGGTGGCTGCGGTCGAAAGCGACTGCGGCCCTGAGCAATTGTGGTCAGAAGCGGTCACGGTCGAAAGCAACTGTGGTCGAAAGCAAGAGAGGCGATTGTTTTCAATCGGTATGGGAGTTACTAGAGAAGGCTGGAGAGTGGTCGGTGACGGCGAAAGATGGTGGCGGCAGAGTGCTTTGGTGAGGGAAGGGCTCTAGTGGTAGATTTTCTCGACGGTGAGGCAGAAGACGGCGGCGACGAAGTGCTCCAACAGGGTCTTGGATGGTGAAGCAGTCGGCAAGGTCGTTCTCAAAACCGGTGGTGTCATCGGCGGACTCGGCGACTTCTCTGGAGGAGGACGATTTTGGCTAGATGAAAGGGAAGGCCACACGGTCACAGTGCTCTGATTTATAGCTTTGACAAAAAGGAAACCGATGGGATTTATGGCACCGTGCAAGCGTTTTGGTATTCAAGGATACGTGAAAGAAAAGGAAAGATTGATGAATTGATTGCTAGCACAAATTGAGCGGTTTTCAAATGAAGATGCGGAGGGAAAAGGTTTTTGTCGGTTGGGGATTGGAGCTTGGGTTTGATGCAAGGTAGAAGAAGATAAACAGTGATCAGGCCAAAGAATAAAAGGAATGAAGGTGGAGAAACTCACAACAAGGAAGAAGTCCAACTGGTGGCTGGTTTTGTTGGAACTTTTGACGTTAAGCATACTTTGCTTATGGCAATTCTTTGATCTTCACGTGCTCCAGTGTGAGCCTGACCACCTCGTGACATCCTCGACTGCCTAAACCTCAAATTTCTCATTCCTAGTCCCGGTCCTCCTCGTCACTGACTATGACCATCTCCACACCTAACCTATACATGCAAAGACCAAAGAACTTTTTTTGGCACAAGTTTTTTTCAACTTAACCAACATCAATCCACACATGCATATCACACCCTTATCCATCAATAAACACGAACTAGATCATCCACGATCTTAATATCCACGCTTTCCAAAAATCAAGCTTAGACCACCCAATAAAACTGGTCAGACCGCCATACCCAGGCCAGTTAGACCGCTGGCCCAACAGACATGAGTACTCGAGGTACTGAAACATAACAAGAATTGAAGTACTCGAAGCCTATAAGTACCGACAGTGAAGCCAGGCACTATAGCTTCCGAGTATTGACCGGTTACAATTGCTATCGGCTATCGACCTAGTACTGTAGCTACGATCACCGACCAGATACTGTAGCTTCAACCAACGACCGGTTCACTGTAGCTCCAACTGTTCGTGGTCATTTTGTCGTAGTCGTTCTGCCGTGCTCGACCTGCCGTACTTGACATGCCATAGTCATTCTGCCGTGGTTGATCTATCGTGGTTGACGCCTATCGATCGGACCTGCCATCACACGGCCAATCAGACTACCGACTATCGATCGTGACACACGCCTCCAACTACTGTCCGTGGTCGACGTCTACCATCAGATCGTCCAATACAAAGCGATCAGACCGTTTATCCTAAATATTCATACAATTCCAGTTTTACAAAAGAGTATCGACCAAAACTTTTATAAACGCAAATTTCAATGCAACGCAAATATCAATTATTCATCATCACTAAATTCATGACCTATCCACATGGTTTAACAATTACTGTATCCACGAGCATGCAAGAGTTAGTGAGCATGGTGATGAGCTTGCAAGCATGTTGGTCGCATGTTTCCTGAGAACTTGGACAGGGTGATTCGATGCGATGTTCTCAATCTGACCTCTGGAAAACAAAGGCTTTCGTTGAATTTATACGTGTTTGATTTCACCGCTGATCTTTACTTGGATGAGCTAGGTACGTACCGCTGATCTTCAACACTGTAATTCATTTTGTCTGCTCCGACTTCAAATTACTACGGTAAGTGCATGACAGTCTACATGTTATATATCCCTCTTTGAGATGTAGCATAGCAATGACATTAATTAGTGAGAAAACACGAAGTAGCTTTCAAATGCTAAAACACGAAGTAGCTTTCAAATGCTTTGGATTGTAGCATAAACTTACCGTTAGATTAACCAAACCTAGCACATGTAAAAATCTCGATGGATCGGCTTGATGTGCCGTCAAAAAAAAAAAAATCTGACAACTTAGTAACACATATATAGAAGAATTACGCAGATAAAGAAAACTACGCACGTCACTGCGTCTGCTGCTGACGCTGATCATGGAAGAAGTACACGCATGCATTGCCAATTTGCCATTACAATTTACAAGAGGAAGTGCTGCAAGTATCTGAGCCCCTCGTCGACGCTCACGTACCTACACTCCAACATCACGCCGAAACTCACCTTCTCCACCAGCCTCTCTTCTCCGGTCACCTGTACCACCACCTCCGTCTCCAGCCTCGCGCCGCCGCAGCCCGGCGCGGGAAGCTTCTCCGCGACCCACGCCTCGCCCCTAACGCCACTGCCAAGCGCCCCCGCCCTCGCCGCCGGCACCTTCGCGTCCATCATCACGAACGCCGCGGGCGCGACACCGAGCCCCGTCCGCAGAGCCGTCCACCGGACGCTCCAGTACTCCCCCGGCCCGACCACCGCGTTCCGGTCACTCAGGTCCACCCCGAACTGGAACACGCCGGCGGCGTTCTTGCCATCGGCGTCGGAGGCAGCAACGGTGAAGGAGATGGTGTTCTCGCCGCCGGCTGTGAGGAAGAGGTCGATGGCAAAGGTGACGTCGGCGAGGGCGAGGAGCGGGGCGGGGAAGGAGTGGCGGCGGGCGGAGGCGGAGTGGAACAGCGCGAAGAGGCGGCGGTGCGGGGAGGGCTGTCTGTCGCCGGCGTTGTCGTCATTGTCGGGCAGGGGGAGGAGGCCGAGGGCTGATGGGTAGTGGGAGCGGCAGAGCCGCGCCCAGAGGTGGTCGTCGGCGAAGGCGGCGTGCCAGGAGGTGGAGACGCAGGAGGCCGCGACGAGGGACGTGGCGTCGAGGAAGGGGGCCACGAGGGGGAGGGCCTCCCACGGAGGCGCCTGGGACGGCGCCGGCATTGTTGTTGCTTCACCTTCGCGCATATGTTGCTGTTGCTGTTGTTGGGTTTCACGGTATTTCGGCTGAGGGATCAATCCGTGGGCGTCAGTACGCGCGTTTATACCGACCGGCGCGCGTATGCATGTAGAATTGTGGAGGGGAGGGAGAGACAGCTAGCGATTGGGGAAAAACGCGGGGCGGCGTGTGGGTGCGAGTGGAGCACACGTGGTCCGGGAGGAGAACGTTGGCGCGGCGCGAGCAAGGCGCGTGGCGCGCGGGGAGTTGCCTTCGAACGGAGCGTGCCGAGCCGAGAGGGACAGAGGCCATCACGGGTGGTCACGTTGCCATGCCAGCTTCGAGACCGAACGGCCGGGCACGACCACGCGAGACCGCGAGTAATCGAGGTTTTTTTTTAATAACAACCGAGGCTGAGGATGCGCAATCACGCATATCACATGATTCATGTTTACATTATAAACTCATATACGTCCGACTGAAATGCATGTTAGAGTTTAAACAAAGATTGCTGAATAAATCCTAGATTTATCTAGTACCTCACGAAGCACATATACATATTTATAAGACACCCGGAACTGATTTAGAGATCGAACTCGGATAAACAGCTCGCACGAACCGAGCTAGTTTGATCCTCGAGTAATCGAGGTTTGATCAGTTGGTTGCGCTACTACTCTAGTGTAGAGTTGAGGACTATAGGTTTCCTAGCGGCTAGAGGTCTAGTCCAGGCGACCTCTGCATTCGGAAGATGTGGTGTCTAGGGAGCACTCTTTTTAGAGTTGGGAGCACTCAGTTTTTTTTACGTTGGATCTTCATCCAATGCCTCAGATTCGAAGCACTCATATTTTTTTTGAAGGGGTGGTATGGGGGGATCTGTTGGATGGAGATCCAACGGCCCAAATTCGTTTTTTTGGAGGGGAGGTATGAGAGATCCGTTGGATGGAGATCCAATGCCCTAAAATTTGAGTGCTCCTAATTCCAAAAACACTTAGGTGCTCTTTAGCACTTCCCTCAGAAGAGTCCTATTTCACCAATATGAATGCGATGTTGGATGGGTACCGTAAAGAAACTATTTTAAATTAGGTGTAGTTGCTTGACCTAGTTTACTAACCAACCCCACCGGCATTATTTGGACAAGCTCAGGCATGTCCTGATATGAATCTAATTGTGCTTTTTGTTAGTTTGCCCATGCGTCACACAAATGCTTATTTTAATAAATTCGTTTCTCTTAAATTATTGCGAAAGTCTAACATCAACCCCAAAATATAAAACCGGATAACCAATCCCTTCGAATATCAAAACTGGTCAACTTACACCCATAAGGCCAGTATTGTAATGTCCCTGACCCACATGTCCATGGCGACAGCGACAGCCTCTACTCTCTCCACCGATCTTCGTCGGCGCCACACAGTGCAGATAACATGGAGAAGCTTGTCCTGTGGTCCCGCTCCTAGCGCCGCCATAACCGTAGTGATGTCCTGAGACCACACACAGATGGTGGTTCTTGGAGGGACTTGTTCAAGATGGAGATGGGGCACAAGTGGCCACGTGATCTGGACGCACCGATCGCTGGTGGCCTATGGCCGAGCTCGAGGCTATTGCGCATGCTCTCGCCATGGATGAGTTCACAACCTTCGTCTCCCCCTCCTTGAGCACCCAACCATCGCGCACGCTCCTACCCGCGCAACGCTATCGCAACCATCATCTTGTACGTACATGTAACCTAGCACAACATAAATATGCAAATTAAGTTGAGAAACACAATGTAAATCTACTAGTAAGTTAACGTGACACAGGGTAAAGCTACAAGTAAAGTAACCTAATACAAGGTGAATCTACAGGAAAATTACGTAACACAATGTAAATCTGCAAGTGAAGTAAAATAACACAAGCTAAATCTTCAATTACAGTAACATAGGGAAATCCAAAGTTCAAAAGTAGGTCACACATAAGTCACAGACTATACAACGACTACGACGTAGTTCAAATAATAGATAGTACAACATAATTTCATGGAGCGCTGGCAGCATGATGCCGTGTACCCTCGGCGAAGGTCCCAGCCACTAGGGGTGGAAACGGATCGGATACGGTCGAATAGTCTCAAATACGAATACGAATCCATATTTTTAAAACGAATACGAATACGAATTCGAATATTTTCAAATACGGATACGAATATTCTCGAATACGAATACGGATATTTTCGAATACGGATTTTCTCGGATACGAATATCGGATAAAACGGATTTCTAACGGTTTTGCCGATTTTTCATCAGTTTTTGACTGGTTACCAGTTTTAAACCGCCTAAATTCAAGTTTTGAATCACAAAATTTGTACGGATTTTTCATGGGTTCTAAAAACGGATCGAATACGAATCGAATAGTCTCGAATACGGATACGGATACGAATATTCTCGAATACGAATGCGAATACGAATACTCTCAAATACGGATACGAATATTCTCGAATACGAATACGAATATTTTCGAATACGGATTTTGCTTACCAAATTCGGATTTCTCTCGGATACGAATATCGGATAAAACGAATTATCCGTTACCGTTTTCCACCCCTACCAGCCACCCCCTCTTGAAGGCCCGCTGCCCGAGTGCAATATTTGAAGGTATGTCTATTCTCCTTGCAAATGAAGTATTTCTTTAGATGAGACATAGTTTCTGATTCATACATGTCGTTCCTAATACGTTGGGTTTGCGGATGAACCATCCCTCCCTTTAGTCTATCAATGTCGGAGACCTACCTCTTCTGCTCCCAACTAGGATAGATAGTGAATGATCTAACCACGCCGAAACAACTCTCCACCCTATGTTACCAACACCGCTTCCTTCATGAAATAGTCCGACATAAATTTACCTAATTCCTGTGCAACTGTTGAACAAGGCAGCCGTGACATAAGAATATAGTATATAAGTGAAGGAAGAAAAGTAGCATATGCGTTCTTCAGGATGATCAAATCGACAAGATACGCTGCATTAAGCGAGCGAACCGGGAACGTGATAGCCTGCACACAGAACAATCACAACCACCGTGAAGGCATGAATCAATCGCACAATAGTATACGGCCGGTATCATATTCAATTCATTTGTGTATTAAAAAATGCCAAGAGACCATACGTGCATATAGTGCATTTCAGCTTTCAACTATTACGAAAAAGACTATTATGGAAAAATTCTCTATTCTAGCTTAAAGCCTAAGCTTTTAGCTTTTTTTTTTGACCGATTGAGGTTTTTTTACTGTATCTACTGTTAGCTTTTTTAGCATAATTAATTTTAAAAAATAAAAATAGAAAAAGTAGGTTATCTTATCACGAACAATATAAACAATACAGGATAAAAAGAAAAGACGAAAAATAAAAAAATAAAAAATAAAATTAAAAAAATTAGAAATTAAAAGCTAAAAACCGAAGCCCAGTTAAGCAGGAATATTCCAAGTTTGAACGGTTAAGGACTGAGCCCTCGTAGAAACAACATTTCTCGACTACCAAGTGTTATACTTACTTCCACAGTAGGAGCCAGGCTGAAAGGGCCTCTTGCAGTAGGCGACGACGTACACAAACTTGTCCATGCAAACGAACTACTCGACCTGCGCGACAGAGCTAAATTTTTTTAATAAAGGTGCACTTTTTACGTAAGTCTAAAGTCTTACACATAACCATCATTAAGGTTCAATGGAGCAAACAATTTAGCTCTAATACTTATATACTTTCTGCATATTTTTTAAATTTTTGGATGTGCCGATGCATATCGGACACTACCCCTATCTTTGCCCCTGCCTGCGACGGTATGATTTAAGGCCCCGTTCATTTCAACTTCAGCTTCTGACTTCTGGCTTATTTTTCACTATTCATAAATTTTGTCTTTTTCTGAACTTTCGTCTTTTTTTGAGCTATTTTGCCGGTTCTTTTTTCCCATATTTGTTCGCGTTGTTCGTAATGAGCTAACATATTTTTTTCTTTTTTTAATTTTTTAAATTTAATTACGCTAAATAAGCCACCTTCAGTTACAGTAAAATTTCAGCCGCTACAGTGCAATTTCAGCCATAAACCACAGTTTTTCAGCCTAACCGAGTGGGGCCTAGATCTACTAGAAACTTTACATAGTCCTAGCAGTTGGCGATCAGGTCCTTCACGTCTCTGTCACAGTTGGCTGTCGTCGGCGGCGGCCTCGTAGCCGCCACAACAAACAACCTTGCCATAATCCTGCTACATGCTGGCTGGCTGTTGCTATGTGGCTTGCTTCCTAGGTAATGTAAGAGTTTCGTGCGTGGGTTTCGGAATGAGATAGTGTAAGGCCATGTGGTGGCAACCTACGAGGGTGATGGGTATTTAATATTGTTTATGTTTTGTTTTCATTATTTGAGTTTATTTTTTTGTCAATTGTAGTTTGATCTGTTGCAGTTTGAATCTGAAGGTCTGACCATTTGTTGCCTAGCAGTCAGATTGGTGAGTGATAGTACCGGCTCTTTGTTGGTGGTGGCTATTTCTAAAGGTCTTTTGGTGGTTTTGGTATGCGACTTGTTGTGGTAGTACTGGCTTTGGGAGTATGGTATGATTGGAGTGGAGTGGCCTAACCGACCATGGCATGATGGTCCGACTGGTGTGGTTAGGGTGGTCTAATCAGTTTAGTGGTCACGGTCAGACCGGCCCCTGTTACCGAGTTAGATTGAGTTGAGTTGTTTTGGGTTATCAGTCATGGCGGTTACCATGCATTGTTAGTCATGGGTTTCCATGCAAGCGTGAGTCATGAGTATGTTCGTGCATGTGTTTTGCTAATTGAGAGTCAAGTGCATGTCATTTGTTATCGAATTGATTTCTTATTATTTGGTGTGCAAATGCTTTGATGATTGATTGCGGCTAGCGGCAAGACTGAGACTTGGTGGTCATGTAGTGTCATGTAAGTCTGGATAGAGCATCATCTCAATCCAAGATGCACGGGGAAAGACAAGAATCGTGAAGAAGTAATGCATGAATATGGCGTGTCAATTAGACTTGTGCGTTTCAAGTGGCGACTTTCCTCGGAGTAGGTGTATGAACTTGGTGGTAAGGTGTTGGGCATCACAGACTATGATGTAATGCGGTGTGCCATAGGACTTAGGCATTTCAAGTGGTAACGACATCAGTGCAGGTGTATGATCTTGGCGACGAGGCGTTGGACATCACGTATTCATGAAGACTAGTGGATGGCAATTGAGAAAACTATCCAATATCGGGTGGTTTGCAAAACTACGACATTAGCCTAAGTGGTTTAGATCACGTCTTTGTGGGTTGAGGTTGTTAACGAGCTTGTGGAGCCTTGTGGAAGTTACACTTTGAAAAGTGTATAAGTGTGTAAAATACAAAACTCATTTGTGTGTAGGTTACTGGGTTTTCTTAATTGTAAGTAGTATGATGCCCTAAGAGTGTCTGGATGTTTATGGTTAAGTGTAAGGTGGAAGGCTCCACTATATAAGCCTTGTGTGACTTGAAAGATATATCAAGTCTAGAGTGTCTAGAGTTATGGTTTCTTTGTATTAGAGCATTTTGTGTGTGTGCTCTAAGCTTATAACTCTATCATCCTAAGAGAGTGGGTGTAAAATATACTTTTCTAAGTGAAATAAATATTCAAAGTTTGTCTAAGTGAGTTATATCATAGGTCCTTCCTTGTGCTTTTGATTTGCTTGTCTTTTTTTATTTGGATATCTCTCTTTTTGATCTTTTCTTATGTCAAAGACATGTAAGAGATGGAGATATCTCTTAGAGATAAGATCATATCTGTCTAGACACCTTCTAAGGGAAGTTTTCAAGTTTGCCCAGTTTTTCTTCAAGAGAGGGGTGATTTGGGATTTTGCTCTTATGAGTGTTTTGGCTTGAATTCATTCTATTATTTAACTTGCTATGACATGTGAGAACCTATCCAATGTCACATAAATTTTCTAGGACTCACGAGTAAGAACAGATCAATGGTTTCCTCTTTTAACTAGTTTTGGTGCAACTCTCTCTATTTTAGATAAAGGTTAAAACTTTGGCATTGATCTTCATGATCTACAATTGGAGTAGGTTACTGAAATCTTAGGGAGTGTTTGTGCCAAGTTCTATATTTAGATCAGTAGTTTGAGAGTTTGATCTTTTCTTAGATCTTGTGCAGTGCTAATTGTACTGTTCTTCAGCGAGCGGTCAGACCGATGGGAGCCGAGCAGTCTGACCAAAGTGTGGTCGTACCGGCACAGTCAGACGGATGCCCCAGGTGGTCCAACCGCTGGACGATCAGACCGGTGAGTTGCCAGCGGTTAGGCCGGTTTGAGAAAGTGAGTCTCAGTGGTTTTTGGCTTTTAGTTTTGTGAGTTTGTTTTTCTACTTTGTGTTGTTGATACTTCAGTGAAGATTTTAGAATAGTTATTCATCCCCTGACTCCCATGTCTGATCCTACAGATAGTTGGGTGTATGTAGGAATCATGGTTTGGAAAAGGACAAGTATTGTGGATGCATGGCAAAGCACAAACCGGCCGGAACAAATAAAAAAGCGACAAAGCAAATGGCATGTAACTCGAATCCGGAGGCTATGTGGATTAACTTTAGTTTTCAGTATGACTGAGACTGTGAAGCGTCGTATTGCTGTATTGCTGTTTCTTAGGAAATGAAGAACTACACCAGGAACATCCAACGCCTCTCCAAATTAATAAATTTCTGAATTGACAATATTTGTCATTGTATTTCCATGAATGAATAATAATTAAAGCAAAAAAGGCGGCCAGATGACAGAGGATGTGCTATATTCACAAGGCGTCTAATACCTTCACTAGAATTTTCGGGTATATTCAGTTTCCAGTAGACATGCAGACATGCTGTAGCTTTCCTTTCATTTTTTTATCAACTGCACAATCAAGCTGCATTGGTATTAATTATACAGTGCTTAGATGTTGTCATATTGGTTTAGCATACTTGATATCAAGACAAACTTCACAGCACCACTATCAATGAGATTGTGGTAGCGAACGATTCATGAGTTGACGCCTATACATGACGGATGCACCAATACACATCACGCTAACCTCCAAAAACTTCTTATGTCAAATGAAATATATGCAAAATGCCACAAAATTTATACCAAATCAACTCATCTAGTGTAGTTCAGAAGCAAAAATGCAGATCGTGCGTCTGTACATCTGGTGCCTGAATTTTTGCTAGGAATAAATCATATTTTCTGGTCATCCGATCAATATCCAATAGCTGAAGCTCGCAGATCTCAAAGCACATCAAACAGCTAGAATACTCGACTTATCAAGTACACAGAGTAATAGCTATACTCAGATGTGCTTTGAGATATCTATGCTCGTATAGACATTGTGTCTGTACGGTCAGATATCACTTGTCGTGTATTCTATTTTTTATTTTTATCCTCAGAGTCGGAGTCAAATGTAGATAGTGTTGGATACCCATTTACCTCTTATGTATTCACTCCACGAGCCTTCGATCGGTCGGACGACGGCAATTATCCACTCCGTTTGCACTTCTAGTCTCAAACGCTCAGGTATGAGGTGTTTGGTTTGATAGACCGGATGATAAATGAACCATCCGATCTAATTTCAGATCTAACCCACTTGTTTGGTTTGAGAAATAGAATAAGTTGGTCTATTACCATCTCATCTCCCATAACCATAAGCACATGCCAGTATAAAATGAGGGATGGCATCATTCCACCAACTTTATAGGATAATCTCATAATGAACCAATCTATCTAAAGATGAGGAGATCCTTCAAACCAAACACCCCAGTAGTTGACTACTTGACTACTGCAGACTGTGGTAGCCTTTTGGCTTCTGTGGATGTTTTTCACAAGGTGCATCAGAAATCAGAATACTCTTCTATCTTGAGCACCATGTCGCAGTGAAATTCTGACTGTAGTATCAGAACTAATGACTGTCCGTACATGAAACCTGCAGAAGTCTGTGTTGCTTATTATCTCAAAGAATAAACTTAATGACAACACATGAAAACTTGTTATGAAAGCTATAGGCTTTTTTATATAAAATGTTATAGTATCGTGTACAGAGAGGTATAGGTTATATACATTGATGTGTAAATTTTAATTCAGCATCTATTTACCATATATAACAAACTAGAAAAAAAACACTAGTTCCAATTTCCCCTTCCTTTGTCTCGAGCTGCAGCTACTGTTGGATCATCTGGCTCCCTTCACAATTCTAAATTGGATTTATTCATCATATACCCTCCCCTTGGATGGAAATTCAGGATTTACCCTCCTGACCCACATGTCAGTGACTTATGATGACCCCACATGTCATTGAGGTGGGAGGGTAAATCCTGAATTCCCAAAATAAAGGGAGGGTATATGATCAACTTTCCCTCTAAATTGGTCCCGGACCTCCATCGTGCTTGAGTTTACAAACTGAAGAAAACAGAGTATCAGTGGTTCAGACTTCATATGCAAATATTGAACCATTTAAGAACACCCAAATAGCAGCTTTCCAACATTTTTTCGAAGCTCGTTGTATTTAGCCACTTCGATCTTTGAAATACTACTTTTTAAATATGCAAGAATAGAACGAGATAGAAAAAAAAAGAAAGTTAAGACTGACCTGAACCAAAATATCGGTTCTTGTGGCTGTTGTAAGGTCTTACGACCTCCCAGGACCTTTTACGACCGGTTAGAGTCGTTTACGACCGGTGAGAATCAAATACGATCGGTTCAGAGTACTTACGACCAATTCCGAACGCCTCAATCTCCTCCGATCGCCTTTTCAGCGTGGTCGTAAATTTACTGTAGCAATTTACGACCACTCCGCGATATCGCTGCCGCTGCCTTCCTTCAGCCGCTCAAGATACCGTGATCGAAGCCTTCTACGATCACGCAGTGATGCTGGCGATCACTGTTCACCGTGGTCGAACACTCGTACGACCACGTTCACTTCCTTCAACGTAGTCGGAGTTGCTTCCGACCACGTTCTGGCCTTCCCGGTGTAGTCGTAGCTCGTTACGACCACCTTCGACTCCTTACGACCACCTTCACTGTGGTCGTAGCCTTCCCTGCGTAGTCGATCCCCTTATGACCACGTTGTTCGCTCCTTAGCCGTAGTCGTAAAAACACTGTTCCTTTGCCGTCGTCGTAGCGCCTCCCGACCACGCCTGCTGGAATTTTGCCGTGGTCGTAACTCCTCCCGATCACGCTTGCGGTGATCGTGAGTCCTTCCGACCACGTCTTGCGCAAACACACGACAAAACAATGCTTTGTGTTTCTCCCTCTTTTTGGTCTTTTCTCAATTGCTTGGTCCATCGAATACATGGCTCTAGGCCTCTTTTTATACCCGGCTATCCTACTTCAACACGGGTTCTCAACACCTACTCCGACTCTGATTCTAATACGACTTCGACTTGGTTTCCACCTACGACTTTGAATTGCGGCTGCAATTCGACTTCGATTACACCCAAATTTTGCACATGACTCTAAAACAAGATTATTTACAACATTCTCTCCCTAATCTTGTTTTTCGACTTCGATCATGCCAATCTTCTTCTTCATCTCTGAAAACTTTATCCGCCCCAGCGACTTTGTCAATATGTCTGCTTTCTGTTCTTCGGTTCTGATATAGTTGATATCGATCTTCCCCTCTTCGACACAATCTCTGATATAATGATATCTTGTGTCTATGTGTTTGCTTCTATCATGTAGAACCGGATTCTTGCTCAGTGAAATAGCCGATTTGTTATCAACCCTGAGCGTTACCTTCTGAATTTCTTCATCTGACAATTCACTCAACAGTCGAGCGAGCCAGACTCCCTGGCAAGATGCTGCGCTCGCTGCGATGTACTCGGCTTCACATGAAGATAATGCAACCACCTTTTGCTTCTGAGATTGCCAGCTGATCGGACTCTCCCCAAGCACAAACATTATGCCTGTCGTGCTCTTTCGATCGTCGACATCTCCCACCATGTCGCTATCACTGTAGCCCGTCAGCTGCAACGACTTTTCACCTCCTCTCTTGTACTGAATCCCGAGATTCAAAGTACCTTTGATGTATCTCAGGATGTGCTTCACGGCATTCATATGCTCCTGAGTCGGTTTCTCCATGAAACGACTTACGTATCCGACCGCAAACAAGATGTCTGGTCGGGTGTGCACCAGATACCGTAGACTTCCGACAATGCTCCTGTAAGTCGTGGCATCAACTGGTGATCCTGGCCTGTCTTGCTCAACTTCAGATGATTCTCCATTGGGGTTTGACATGGATTGCACTCTTCCATACCCGACTTCTCCAGAATCTTTCGAGCATATCCCGACTGACAAAGTGATATGCCGTTGTCGGTTTGATTTACTACAATGCCGAGGTAGTAGCACAGAAGTCCCAAATCGGTCATTTTGAACAGCCTCTTCATCTCTTCTTTAAACCTTATAATCTCCTTCGAACTCGATCCAGTAATGATCAAGTCGTCCACGTAAACGCCCACGATCAGTCTGTTCTTCGCATCTCCCCTCGTGTACACAGCATGTTCAGAGTTGCTTCTTCTGAACCCAAGTGCCGTTAGACTTTTGTCAAGCTTCAAATTCCATGCTCGTGGTGCTTGCTTAAGTCTGTAGAGAGCTTTGTTCAGCTTCAATACTTTCTCGGCTTGCTCCTTGGATTGAAAACCCAGCGGTTGAGAGACATAAACTTCCTCCTTAATGTCTCCGTTCAAGAACGCCGTTTTCACATCCATGTGGTGAATCTCCCATCCACCGTTTGCTGCCAATGCAAGAAGTAGTCGTATAGTCTCCATACGAGCTACTGGGGCAAAGACTTCTTCGTAGTCGATGCCTTATTTTTGAACATACCCTTTCGCCACAAGTCGTGCTTTGTGTTTTACGACTTCTCCCTTGGAATCCTTCTTTACCTTGAAGATCCACTTTAAACCGATTGCTCGATGACCCTTTGGCAAATCGGTGA
The DNA here is from genome assembly GCA_017311315.1 of Dendrocalamus latiflorus. Lineage (NCBI taxonomy): Eukaryota > Viridiplantae > Streptophyta > Magnoliopsida > Poales > Poaceae > Dendrocalamus > Dendrocalamus latiflorus. The sequence continues at coordinate 13,518,601 of CM029663.1, forward strand.
GTTCCCATGTGTCATTCTCTTCAATCGACTTCAGCTCTTCCTGCATAGCTGCTCTCCAGTATGCATCTCCCTTTGCTTCTTCATAGCTTCCAGGTTCTTCTGCAGTCGTGTAAAGCAGTAGCTCTTCAGACTGCACTGGTTCAGTTTGTGCATAAATCTCACTTATGCTTCTCATGTTCGGTATTCTATCGCTCGAATCTTCTTCATCAGACTCTTCTTCATTAGGTGAGACTTCCTGATCATCAGCACCGGTCGAATTTTGGCTTTGAGATGTGGTCGTAGCTTCTTCCGTATTGTCAGCATCGACTGCTTCGACTTCGAAGGTTACCCACTTCGACATGTCTTTCTCAATGTCCTCATGTTCTTCCCACTCCCAATGTTTGTTCTCTTCGAAGACCACGTCTCTGCTCACATGAATCTTCTTTTCGACCGGATCATAGCACCTGTACGCCTTGGTGCCTGGTTCCGAGCCAAGATAAATCATCCGTCTGCTCCGGTCGTCTAGCTTCTTGAGATAAGTGGATGGCTTCACATGGGCTAAGCATCCGAAGACCCTTAGATGCTCGACATTGGGTTTTCTTCCCAACCACTGTTCATATGGAGTGACTCCATCCAGTGATCGCGTGGTCGCACGATTTAGCAGATAAACAGCATGTCGTACTGCTTCTGCCCAAAGTCTCCCGGGCAGGAATCGGCTCTTCAACAGACTTCTAGCCGTTTCGACCACGGTCCGGTTTCTTCTCTCTACGACTCCGTTTTGTTGAGGTGAATACGGAGCCGTGAAGAGTCTTGCAATACAATTCTCTTCACAAATCGAGTCGAACACTTTCGCGAGGAATTCTCCTCCTCGATCTGACCTGACCGACTTCACCTTTTTGTCGACTTCGTTTTCGACAAGAGTTATGAACTTCTGAAAGTTCGTCTTTGCCTCATCTTTGCTTTTCTGCATGTACACCCACATGGCTCTTGAATAGTCATCCACGATCAACATGAAGTATTGATTCCCGGCATCTGTACGAGGTGTGATTGGTCCGCACAGATCTACGTGAACCAACTCGAGTGGTTGCGAAGCTCTGAAACTCGTCTGCTGTGGAAAAACGCTACGAGTTTGTTTTGCCACCAGACAGCCTTCGCAGACTTGCTCCGGGTGGTCGATTATCGGTAATCCGACCACCATCTCTTTTCCCGCCATCGTGTTGAGACTCTGGAAATTCAGATGTCCGAATCTTGCGTGCCATAGCCAGGCCGCATCATCGGTTGTAGTCTTCATACACTTTGGCTTGCATGCTTCAATTTGAATTTTGTACAGACGGTTTACCGTTCTCTGTACTTTCATTAGCAGTCGCTCAGTGTGGTCGTACATCTTCAAATAGGTGTCTTTGAGTTCAATCCGACAACCTTCTTCAGTCAATTGTCCAAGGCTTATAATGTTGCCTCGTAGACTTGGAATGTAGTATACATTCGACAATCTCCTCTGGCTTCCATCCTTGCACTGCATCAGGATCGTGCCTCTCCCTTTTATCTGAATGGTCGAGCCGTCTCCGAACTGTACTCTTCCAAGCACATTCTTATTTAATTCGTAAAACATCGAGTACGTACCCGTCATGTGGTTGCTGGCTCCGTTGTCGAGATACCAGTCTGCCGTCCGCTCTTGAGTCTGCTCTCCTTTCTCCAACAGACTCGGAAACACTTTCTCTTCGTTTAATAGAACCATTGTCGGTTCGTCTGCAGTGCAGAGCGACAACAGCAATGTCGGCTCTTTGTGCTCATCCGTTTGAGCCAGGTTTGCTTCCTCTACTTTCTTCTTACTCCGGCAATTCGCAGCATAGTGACCATACTTCTTGCAGTTATGGCACTGGATGTGGCTCCGACATTCGGCAGCGTAATGTCCGAATTTCTCGCATGTGTAGCACTGGATATCAGATTTGTCCGTCTGGTGATTGCCATCTCCACGACCGCCACGACCTCCTCGACCACCTCTTCCACGGCCACTCTGGCCATAGCCTCGTCCTTGTCCTTGCCCATGAGACGCGCCGCGGCCACGACCACGTCCACGACCGCCCCTTGATGACGATTCTCCTCGGTTCCTCGTGTCATCCTTTACAAACAATGCTTGTTGGTTGTAAGGCCCTTTTCCTTCATTGTCGGCTTGGTAACTTTTCAGAAGCTGCTCGTGTGCTCTGAGCGCCCCAGTTACCTCCTCCACCTTCATCTTCGAGAGGTCTTGTGAGTACGTGATCGTAGTTACGACCGAGAGAAACTTCTCCGGCAGTACTCGTAGATACTTCTTCACCGCCACCTCATCTTTCAAGTCGTCGCCGAGAGATTTGATCTCGTTTACGACTTCATTAAACTTCCCAGAGAATTCTTCCACTGTCTGGTCTCTTCCCATCTTCAATGATTCAAACTCACTCCTTAATGTTTGAAGTCGAACTTCCTTCACTCGATCTACTCCTTGGTGCATTATCTGCAGAGTAGTCCAGACGTCTTTCGCCGTCTCCTTGCCGACCAGCTGTCGCATCATCGAGTCGGGCACAGCTTGATAGATCGCTGCCATCGCCATCTTGTCGAGACGATCATCGAGGACCTTGTCCTTCTCCTTCGGTTCAACCGCACCCCAGACTCCCTGTGCGATCATGTTGACCTTCATCTTCATCGCCCAGATCGGGTAATTATCCAAACTGAGGATCGGGTACTGCAGCGACACGCTTTCCTTCATCTTTGAAGCCTCCGCCATGGTTCACCGAGGCTCTGATACCAACTGTTGTAAGGTCTTACGACCTCCCAGGATCTTTTACGACCGGTTAGAGTCGTTTACGACCGGTGAGAATCAAATACGATCGGTTCAGAGTACTTACGACCAATTCTGAATGCCTCAATCTCCTCCGATCGCCTTTTCAGCGTGGTCGTAAATTTACTGTAGCAATTTACGACCACTCCGCGATATCGCTGCCGCTGCCTTCCTTCAGCCGCTCAAGATACCGTGATCGAAGCCTTCTACGATCACGCAGTGATGCTGGCGATCACTGTTCACCGTGGTCGAACACTCGTACGACCACGTTCACTTCCTTCAACGTAGTCGGAGTTGCTTCCGACCACGTTCTGGCCTTCCCGGTGTAGTCGTAGCTCGTTACGACCACCTTCGACTCCTTACGACCACCTTCACCGTGGTCGTAGCCTTCCCTGCGTAGTCGATCCCCTTATGACCACGTTGTTCGCTCCTTAGCCGTAGTCGTAAAAACACTGTTCCTTTGCCGTCGTCGTAGCGCCTCCCGACCACGCCTGCTGGAATTTTGCCGTGGTCGTAACTCCTCCCGATCACGCTTGCGGTGATCGTGAGTCCTTCCGACCACGTCTTGCGCAAACACACGACAAAACAATGCTTTGTGTTTCTCCCTCTTTTTGGTCTTTTCTCAATTGCTTGGTCCATCGAATACATGGCTCTAGGCCTCTTTTTATACCCGGCTGTCCTACTTCAACACGGGTTCTCAACACCTACTCCGACTCTGATTCTAATACGACTTCGACTTGGTTTCCACCTACGACTTTGAATTGCGGCTGCAATTCGACTTCGATTACACTCAAATTTTGCACATGACTCTAAAACAAGATTATTTACAACAGTGGCATGCACCCTAGCATAGCCGAACTCTGAAATCCTTGATAGGCTCCAGCGCTCCCGCTAAATATTTGAACAGCAAGATAAGGTTGTCAACGAGCAGTATATCAATTTGCAACTAACTTTCGTCGTTAACATCCCTACTCCTTAAAATTATGATCATTTGCTTTGTAGAACACACAAGAGACAAGTTGTAACTCTTACATTCCTAGGGAAGCCGTCCAAGGTGAATCCCCCTGCTCCAACAATGGCATGAACTGGTGCCGTATAGTTGCTGTTATCATAGGTATCAATCCCATTTGCATCCTTCTTTGGCATGCCTCTGCACTTGCCCTGGTATACTGCACAAGTCCTCTCGTAGTTGTGCACGTGGCCGAAGAAAACCAAATCCACCTATTCATCCGAAATCCAAACATGTCACCATAGCATATTGTAATTTTGTAATCACATGGTCATTTTTTTCAGTCTTATTTCAACTACAATGTGATCGCTTACCTTGCAATTGAGCAAGAGTGGCTCAACAGAGGCAACAAAATTTGTGTCCACGTTGGGCAGTATACCGACATTAGATGAATACATTGGTCTATGCCTGTAATGGTCATTGAAATGGCAAGTGTTACTTCTAGTATCAGATAATGTGCATTCCAGAGTACCATATCAAAGCACACCAGAACTAGGTCCAAATTCCAACCTCATGTATCAACATTTTTTTTTCACCTGTTTGTTTCGGAAAAGGAAAAATATTTTTTTGGCTTGATTTATCTCTAGAAAAAACCATTTTCAGAACAAATAAAGAGTATTTAACTCACCCGATGAAGATCACCCATCGCGTTCTCGATCTATCAACCGATGACAAATCTTCCTCCATCCAATTGTACTACTCACGCAACAAAGTTTGCAGAGAAACATCAACATGTAAACAATGCATAAATTGCCAAGTCTGAAATACAAATGGGAAAGGTACCGTAGTTACATACTTGCTCTGACTTCTCTGACCACTCATGCTCGGTGGACATTACAATGAAGTGGACACTCCCTTGCTCGATCGAATACCACGGCTTGTCCTTACTGACAGCAGGCATGGGAAAGTAGGACTCGTAGGCGACTCCGCATTCGCCACCTGAGTCCGGGGTCACATATACAGATCCTGACGCTGCATAGTCCCTGAAGAAGACATCATCAGCTCATGTTACTAATGGTGCGCGTCACATTGTTACCCATTCATTGCTCGCACTGAAGGTAGGCGTAAGATCCTGGATGCAGAAATCACCTTTCGTGATTACCAATGGCGGTCATGTAGGAAACTTGAGAAGCGAGTGGCGCGATGAGGTGAAGAAAGAAGTCCCATTCGACCAGAAAGCCAGTGGCGTAGCTGATGTCTCCTATGTGGAAGATCGAGTCGACCTTCCCGGTTTGCATCTCTTTAGCTACTGCTTTGGTCACGGAAATCGATCCAGGCTGCAAATGCGTGTCATGAACATTAACACCAGCGCACACCATATGCAAAGGTACAATACAATCTACAAGTAGAAGATCCGTCTTAAGGCAACTTTGCATCATGGCAACATTTCGTGTACCTGAATATAGTGTTCTACCGATGGGTCTAGTGGAGCCTTCCCCATATCGCCATAGATCACAAAGGATAGTTCATCTGCCCCTGCGGCTGGTGGGGTCTTGAATTTGATTGTGTCACTCCAGCCCACAGAATCACTGAACACGCAAGAAATTTAAGCTACTAATTATATGTCATACAGAAGGCACGGGCAAAAATGAACTCATGAAGCATCTTAATTCGCCAGAACAATTGAAGGACCATATGAAAATATTCAGGATACAGTTGTGATGAACTATTACAAATTACAAGTTTTATGGAGTAATCAAACGGTTTTGCAAAGACTGCATTTGGTTTGGACTAAAATCTAAAAGTCCCATAAATATCGGAAGTACCGCAGGTATAAGCACGGTAGTACCGCAGGGCGGTAGTACCACAAAAGTTTGTGCGGTAGTATCACAAGAGTTTGTGCGGTAGTACCGTAAGACGGTAGTTCTAACTATATAATGGTACGTTTTTTTCCAGAGAGGTCCTATGCGAGGAGCAAAGGTGCAAAAGTACTGCTTTGGGTAGCGGTAGTACGGTAGTGCGGTAGTACCGGTATGTTAAGTGCGGTACTATTGATCTTCCCAAAAAAAATAGGTTTTGAGATTTAAGTCATGGATTGAGTTGGGATAACCTGGGGTCATTGGATTAAGATTGTATAATGTATATATTGGATAATGTAAGTCAAGTTGTAAAGAACTTGTGTCTGAAAACAATTTATTTGTCTTTGCATGTCCAGAGTAGCTTGAAGTCAACTGTGCTCAACGGCGATGATCAGGGTTAGGCTCATGGAGGAGTTGAGGCACACAAAGATCGAGGATGCTGGGTGAAACTGTGAGCTCAAACATAGCACGAGAAAGACGGAAAATGTTGAAGGCGGGTTTGAACGACGGGATGGAACCATGTGGCTTACACGGGCCAAGTGAGTCATGATTTGATGGAATTAAGACGGAAGAGACTTGACGACGTGTGGCAAGCTAGTGGTGCACCTACACGTGGCAAGCATGATGATTGCTTGCAGTGGTTGGTGATGATCGGGTTAAGAAATGGTATTTTGGTAGTTTGACAAATTAAGGCTGAGTATTTAGTGGATGTGCATTTAAGAGCTTTGAAAAGTACGCATAAGTGAACTTGTGAGAGTAAAATCTGTATGTGGGGGTTATCGGGTTTCTTCCATTGTAATCATTAAGGGTGTAGGTGGTTGGTTGTCCACCTATAAAAAGCGGTTAGAATAGAGACATGTGGTTAACCATCCAACCCATATGTTGTGTTCTCTTCTGTAGGTTTAGGATTAGGGTTTGAAAGTGAGTACCTTAGGTGTTCTTTGTCCTCTAATGTGGAGTGGCTGTAAAATCTAGCTTCTGAAGTAAGTAATAAATCGTTCTTTGTGCAACTCTTGAGTTCCTCTTGTTTTGATTGATGTACTTTACTTTTGGTTGGTTTTGATCTCTCTTCTTTTCTTCTTATGATCTTGTTATGCCAAAGACGTATAAGAGATGGAGATAATCCTTGGGAATATATCTCCACCCATCTAGACACTTTGATAGCAAGATTCACGAGAAAACCCGGTTTTACTTGACTTTGGCCTCTTTGGTCCATCTCTTGATCCAAGGGTTTTTGGCTTGGTTTATGTGGTGACCTAACTTATTATGATATGTAAGAGTACATCTAGACCCTTCTTGTTTATCATCATCCCAAGAGCAAGTGTATTCATCGATTTTGGTTTCGGCTCAGTTTCGGTGCATCTTTCCTTCAAACTGAAAAAGATCTTAATTTTGGCCATGATTTTTATGATCATTTGTTAGAATAAGTTTTTGATAATCTAGAGAAGATCTCTGCAAAATTTTATGTCATTGGATCTTTGAATAAAAAATTCTATCAATTTTATTTTTTAAACTTAGGCTGATTTCACTGTTCATCGAGGAGAGGAAGTACCGTGGTTATAACTAAGGTACTTCCAATTTTCAGAAGTACCATAGTTATAACAAAGGTACTTCCTATTTATCTGACTTTTCTCTAAAATTTCAGATGTTTATTTTGCTTGTTTGATGTTGGTTTCTCGTTTCAATCTTCATAACTTTGTAACTATTACAGTGAATATGTGATACATACTTGAGAGAAAATTAAGAGACATCATTCACCCTGTTGCTATATTTAGTCATTCAACAATACTGCACAAGTACGGGCTGACTGACGTACTGACATGCATGTTACTAACAATTACTAATATCTAGTGCATTTTCTGGTTCCGGTAAGATGGTCCAATGGTCTCAAGGATCTCTCCTTAGTCACAGGAAAAAGTTTCACCTTCCGTAACGGTAAGTGTAGGACTGAGAAGGCTGGAGCCCAGTCATGACGGTCGAATGGATGTAGCCGGGGTCATGCCACCCGAAATCCTTGGCGGGGCTCGGCAACACGGCAATACCTGCACGCAACACACTCTAATCTGATGAAACGCAGGTTTAAACATGGCAATGTTTAGTTTTTCAGTGCCCTTTCTCTGTGATAAACATATGATCACTCACTGCACATATCCTTCTGTGTGAACGTTGTGACAACAGAAGTAGCAGACTTGCCCCCTCCAAACTGAACTTGCTGCGGCTTCCCGTCTCCGCTCACCCATGTAAGCCTCATCTGATACGACGAGTCGACGACCATGCGGTGCTCAAATATCAGTACCATGAAATTTACGATTGCATTTGCAGAAAGCATGGCAAGATGCTCAGTGCTCACCGAGGTGGCCTTGGAGTCGGTGCTGGAGAGATGGCCGTGGAGCGGCTTGGCGGGGTTGGTGAACGGGAGCGCGGCGGACCGCTTGAGGACGCACGGCGTCTGGAAGCCGCCGGAGAAGAGGACGAACTCGACGTGGGTGCGGAAGTTGATGACGTGGAACGTGAGGGTGGCGGCGCAGGTCCGGACCTGGCAGGCGCCGGACGCGCCGCGCTTCTGGCACGCCGCGTTCTTGCACCCCAGGTAGTCGGGGTCGCTAGTCAGGAACTGGGCCTGCACTTCATGCAGGCTTCGTGTCAAGTAGGTAGAAGACCTGAGCTGGTTCTGGGCGCAACTTGGCCCACCCAATTATTGGGCCTGTGTAATATCACTGGGCCTACATTGGCTTGGCTCACTATGCGGGGACAGTTCCAGCTAGATATTTACGCTATATACAGGTTTTCTCAAAGCCTTTTTTTTTGTTCGAATTTGCTAAATATCTGTTGATTAAAGTATTTTACGAAATCAGTCGAATTTTTCTGGACATGTTTCTAGGTTCATTGCGCATCCCCTCCTCTCTCCGGGCGAAGCTGAGCTTGCTTTAGCCGCAGCAGAGCGCCCCAGCCGCAAGCTCCCCTTCGCGAACGGCCGTCCCGCAGCAATGCCCCCCTCTATTTTTCTTACATCGGAAGCGCTGCCTTCTGGTAGCGAGGACGAAGAGGCGCAGGGGGAGAGGGAAGAGGAGGTGAAGGGAAGGAGAAGGTGGAGACGACGATGGTCCGGCGAGCTGGAGTGAGAGTCTCGCGAGCTCGCGTCGCGTGTGAGTCGTGAGGTTGGTTGCGGCGTCATCTCGTTTCATGTGATGGGTTGTTAGGTTTATGATGGTACGTCTATTTTGGGCAATAGAAAACAAGGGAATGATGTATATTTTGTCTTCTGGAACCACGCAACAGCACACTTCGTGCATGTGCCCATACGTAGTCGACGTTAGGACGCTTGATAACTAGGCTTCCTTCATGGATGGCCATTCAAGCGAGACTAATGCACACGTTGCATCGGGTGTAACGAATTGTGTCGTTATATCAATACTAAGCTAGCACTGTCTTTTCGTAAACTCAGCAACCTCTTCAAGGAAAAAAAATTGAGCATGATAGAGAGGAGTTGATATGGCAACTGCCGTCGTACCACTGAGGACGCAGCTAAAACATGATATGAGATAAAATGTTGTGGCAACCAAATCCTACAATAGTTCAATGCGTAGGCCAATGCGAAATTGCAAATAGGTAGCTAAAAAAACAGCAGTGCATGCAAAAACTCACCTTGACAGGGTAGTGGCACAGAAGAGGGAGAGTCGCCAGGTCACCAGTCTCGATGTAGTTCAAACCATTCAGAAGGCATCCGGAGGCACTGCGCATCCATTATTAATTCAGAGACAACTCCATCAAAACAATCGAAACACTACGTACGTACTGGAAAACAAATCAAATCAATTTTTTTCGAGCCAGGAGGAGAAAACAAATAAGATCAATGTTAGTGATTACCTGGAGTTTGAAGGCGTGATCATAGCGACCCAGTCGTCCCGGTCGGGCGCGAGGACGCCGCCGACGGTCACGTTGATGAACGCCTCGTCGGGGAGCGGCCCGCCGGTGCTGACATTGATTGCCAGGTAAGGGCTCGGGTTCAAGCACGAATCCAGCGGCTTCCGGTTGATCGTCCTGAACTCCGACTTGCCCGCGTAGCTCTCGTGCATCACCGGCGGCGCCGGAGGAAGCTGCGAGCACGAGACGGCGGAGCAGAGGCCGAGGAGCACAAGCAAGGCAACCTCGGAGGAAGGGAAACCCATCTCTGGCAACCGCCGGCGCGCCCCCCGCGCACGTACAACGACTAACGAATTGCACCTGGCTATATGCGGGCGCGCGCGCACAAGCCGGACGAAACCTGCAGGAGCTTACAATGGGAAATCGAGCGAGGAGAAGAAGGCAGGCCCGTTACGGCCAGATGTTGCAGCACCAACGACACGTCTCCCCGTGCGGTGTGGACGATAATTAGCAGACGTCGCGACGAGAGCGGAGGAGATATCCTTGAGATACCAGAGTCCCCGAAAGCGAGATGGGAGGAAGCTGTACGTCGCGCCGAGCGAGCGCGGTGGGAACGGGCGGAGCTGCCAATTCCTTTCCCTGTCCGCAATCAGAAGGCTTGGGAACCCGACCACGCACCCGCGCCCGCCCGCCCGCCCGCCCTGCTCGATCAATTGCAATGGTTACCGGTTGCGAACGGACCACGAAAAGAGGGAGTTGTGCACAACTAACGTCTGATGCGAATCATCCGTGCCTACCTATAGCCAGGGTTTCAAATTTCGGATGCAAAAAAATTCGGCGGCCGGCGAAAGGAACGGAAGAACGAAATTTTATTTATTTTGTTCGAAATTATATAGAAGAACCAAAAGGATTCTAAACTATAAATATATAGAAGAAGCTTTCATTGTAACCATATCCATTGAGATTAACAAAGAAGAACGCCAATTGCTATCTCTCATCTCTTATGTCAATTGTTCATCTGTTTTTATATTGTTTGATTGTCTGACTATTTTTACTTTCTAGTTGTATTGATAGGTTATTAAATTGCTCGGTTACACTAATTTTTCAACAATTTTTCAGCATGACTTCTCTACAAATCATGGTATATCTTTGAATCCACCTCCTAGATTAGGGAGTTATTTTCCTAGTTGTTTTAACGTTTCAACTGTCACTCTCGTACCGTTCATCGTGCAAGTTTGATTATCAGGCATGCGGTCGTATACCAAGATTGCTACTGTTTTGATCTCGGAAAAAACCTACCGCCGCCGGCCTGACGCTGGTGTCGCCATAGGACCGCGCGCCGCGCTGACGCACCCGCCGGCCGGCCGTCGGCCACAGTCTATCTCCAGCCCGGCCAGTGCACCTGTGCCTGAAGCACGCCAAGGCTGATCGCCGGCCACCAACCTCGTCATCGGTGCGCGCGATACTGTGTCGTGACCGCCGATCTCACCGCCCCGCACCAGTTCTTCTCCGGTCAACGGCGTGCCTGTACGCGTGCTGCTGCACCGACAACCATCGACCGCCGATGGCTGTTCGCCCCCGCGCGAGCCCGGAGCCACGCCATGTTGCCGTCATCCCCGTGAGAGCCCAAAGCCTCGCCGTGGTCGCCAACATCGTTACCATGGTCACTGTGCGACCCCGGATATGTCGTCGTAGCTGTCTGAATTTTTTGTACGAATAATTCATTTTTTATTCAAAATTACATAAATATACCTGCAGAAATTTTTTTTACAAAAATAGGCTCAAGTCACCCAATGGTTGGCGACTGGAGCCTTTCGCCCAACCCAACAGCGACAACTGGAAAATCGCCCAACCGTTGGGCGATTAATTGTAGTCGCCCAATGGTTGGACGACTTTCATGCAGTCGTTGGGCGACTGCACGCAGGTCCCCCCGTGAATGTTTTAAACTTTTACAATTTTGTAATTTTAAACTGGTAAAGAATCTGCTGGAGTTGTAATAAAAGTTTATGTTCATTGTATGTTGGAGGTGTGTAAAAAATTTTGGGAGAATTACAGAGAAAAAAAGATAAAAAGAGATAGAAAAAAGAGAGGAAACAGTCCATCTTTGCCAAAATTTGAAAATTGGTGGAGCTGTTCTTCATACATCCAAAAGCTTCTAAAAAAAATTTGAGCAATTTCGGCCATGGGATCAAAAGTTATAGCAGTTTCAATTGAGGTCGAAACGAATTCGAGTCCGTTTCCGACACAACTTCAGTAAAACAGGCATAACTTTTGCATACGGTGCCCGTTTTCGGCGTTCTTGTACTCGTTGGAAAGCTAACGACAAGCCCGATCCAAAAAAATGATCGGCTAGTGCCAGTCACCCTCCAAGACCTCGAAAATCTGTCATCTTTGGACCTAAACCCGCATCGCAAGTTTTTGGTTTCTGTTTTTAACTTTTCTCTTGGTCTTCCCTTTGGAACTTGGATTTTCCTTCAACTGAAAAGTTGTAGATCTCATCGAAACCTTTCAAATAAGTATATATAAACCATATAAAAATTTGCTATTTTATCTTTTGAGACTAGTTGTTTATATTGTATCGGTATATAAAACTTGTGATAGAGAGTATTACAGACGGTTTGTATGTACCGATCGTTCTACCGATTGTCTGACCGCTGGGCCCGTCGATCCTCCTCAACCCAATCCTAGCCCAAAGACATGAATTCTCAGTAACATCAAAATATCACTTACCATCGTATGTACCGATCGTTCTACGGTCAATCGTTCCTAAAAAATCGAATTTTTATTACACACACCTACAATATACAATGAACATAAACTTTTAGAACATACAATGAACATAAACTTTTATTACAACTCCAGCAAAATTTTTACCAGTTTAAAACTACAAAATTGAAAAAATTTAAAACATTCACGGGGACCTGAGTGCAGTCGCCCAACCATTGGGCGACTGCATGAAAATCGCCCAACCATTGGGCGACTGCAATTAATCGCCCAACGGTTGGGCGATTTTCCAGTTGTCGCTGCTGGGTTGGGCGAAATGCTCCAGTCGCCCAACCATTGGGCAACTTGAGCCTATTTTTGTAAAAAAAAAATTTCCCGCTGGTATATTTCTGTAATTTCGAATAAAAAATGGATTATCCGTACAGAAAATTCTAGCTGTCTCGGCCTTCGGCCAAAGCGCCCGAAGTGCACCAGCTGAGTCGAGACCGCCTCTAGCCACCGCACCGAACCCGAAGCGCGCTGGCCAAATCGAGGCAGCCGCCGACCTTGCCAGCCACAACGCCACCTATGTTCACCGCGCCGCCGCACACGCAATCCGCCACCACCGCCTACCATGTGCTAACCTGAATTCGCGCCGTCTCCAGCCACCGTCGGCTAGCTAGCCGACGCACCACCGTCGCCCACCATGTGCAGCGCCGCTGTCGCTGCCGCCACTCGGCCTGGCTCCAGGGTTTGGCTTAAACTAGCTTGATAGGCCGTTTGGGCCATGTGGAGTAACAGGTCGGATCAGATCTGGCCCAATAGCGGTAAATGGGCCTAATCCAGTTCGGCCTAATGGCAGTTTTGCAGAAAACCCTTTTTATGAAACCCGTTGGCCTTTCGGGAAGTTATGGATAATTTCGGATTTTAATATATTCTTACATAATAACCCTTTGAGTTTTCTATATTTGTACATAATTCATATTCTAAGGTTTTTTAGTCTTAACCATGAAGGTTTAAGCAAATTAATTAATTAGGTAATTTTCTATTGTAACCATAATTAATTTTAGAAACATGATTTTTACACATACGAGCTTCTATAAATTTGTGAAACCTTAGACTTAGCATCTTTCGGAAAAGTCAAAATTTATGATTTTACTTTTTGACATTGTGCGGTGGGCAGTTAATTATGGTGTTTTTAGAAATTCAGAATATTACTAAAATACATAGTTATTGCTCCTGGATGCATAGCACCAAGAATGTTCTCGGACATGAGATCATGAGTGCTCATGGGCACGTGGTCCCAAGTATTTGTTAGCCCAAAAAATACTAGGAAAATTAAGGAAATTACCTGATAAATATGAGTAATCATGTCTTTACTATTTTGCACATATACCATGTTTTAATATTATTTATTCGCAATAAATTTATGGAATACTGCATGGATAATGTAGGATAGAAAATTTTTGCTTTTTAGCCCAAAATTTGAAAGTTTTTTCCATATGGACCCCTGGAGAAAAGATTTGCAAAAATGGACCCTTCACTCGGCGCCAAAGCATATGGCGCCCAGGGTACATGTCACGGTGCCATATGCTTTGGCGCCGTAAATGGCCACGTAGGATCCGCGGTGGCATAGTACGGCGCCAAATCACATGGCACTGTGACGTGTAAGTTGGGTGCTAACGGCCATGGCGCCGTGCTTTGGGACTTAAGCCCGAGCGCGGCCCCCACCCCCTCACTCTGTTCTGCCCAAGCCGAAGCAACCGCCGCCGCCGCCACTCCCTTCCCCCTCAAAATCAACTCAAATCCATCCGTTTTTCTCGCGATTTTACTTCCAAATCGAGTAAGCAAGGTGAACCCCCTCCTTTCCCTTGATTTTTTGGAATAAATATGGATTATTTGAGGTACATTTCGTATGGGAAGATTTCAAACCCTAGATGAAATTACTTCAATTTGGCTCGGTTTTAGGTTGGATTTTCAATAGATATGCGTAATGTAAGAGTAGTAATGTGTATAGATTCGTTTTTAGGGTTGGATTTTTAGAAATACATATGTTTTTAGGATTTGATTTAGAAATACATATGTTTTTAGGGTTTGATTTAGAAATACATATGTTTTTAGGGTTTGATTTGAGCGAGATTGATGAATGTTTAGATTTAGGGTTTGATTTAGAAATACACATGTTTTTAGGGTTTGGTTTGAGCGAGATTTCTAAATTTTTAGAAATACATATGTTTTTAGGGTCCATTTTAGAAATACATATGTTTTTAGGGTTTGATATAGAAATACATATATTTTGAGGGTTTGATTTAGAAATAGATATGTTTTTAGGGTTTGATTTAGAAATACATATGTTTTTAGGGTTTGATTATTATTTATACATGGTTGTGTTCGGTTTCAGGTTTTTAGGGTTTCATATACCAAATAGGATGATTTCATGTCAACATGGGCAAGATTGTATGTCCACCTAACCCTTAGTAGCTTTGATTATTGTTTATATTTACAAAACTATATTTTTAGCACCCCTAATTTAGATTTGCATTCTAATTCAAGTGGCAAAGACAACTTATTGTCAATTACACCAAGTTATATATATATATATATAAATCATGTTTTATAAATTTCTTATTTGAATATTTCTTAAACATTGAATTCTAAAATTTATCACAGGATGGCGAGATACCGGCTGCTAGACGAGTTCTACGAGAGGGAGCACCGCGGCAGGCTCACGGAGGACGGCCAGGTACGTGTGTGGTCGAAATGTACATGTGTTCAACTTGATGGTCACGCAGCTAACTTTTATAGCAATTTTCAGGAGATACCCATACTTCGTCCTCGAACCCATGATGGGTTCCAGTTGATGCGCTACGACGACCGCTATACCCCACTGCTGCGCCGTGCTGGGCTTCACACGGTCGCTAACCTATTACGGCGGGGCATGCCGGTTTTCAACCCCGCAGCTTTGACCGCACTTGTCGACAGGTGCATTTCCTCTATCAGGTCTATTTGTTTTCGCTTCTATATTCTTACGTACGTAACTAATTCTTTTCTCCTTGTACTATTAACAGGTGGAGGCTAGAGACACACACGTTCCACCTTCCATGTGGGGAGATGACTGTCACGCTGCAGGACGTGGCGATGATACTTGGACTTCCCATCAGGGGACAGCCGGTGGTCGGCCCGGCGGTGTCTGAGGGCTGGAGGGCACGTGTGGAGGCCTTCCTGGGCACGCCATTGCCTCCTGCCCCAGATAATGCCAGGCGAGGCCGCGTTTCGGGGGTCCACCTTAGATGGTTGCGGAATACCTTTGGCGAATGCCCTGCTGCCGCGGACGACGCCACAGTGACCTACCACTGCCGCGCCTGGGTCCTGCACATGTTCGGGGCAGTGCTGTTCCCGGACGCCACGGGGGATGCCGCTTCGTGGATGTACATTCCAGTGGGGCGCCCTCGAGTGTTCCAGGCGCAGCCTTGGCATCCACTGGGTGTGGATGACCTCGGCCCCACCGTTGCGTACCTGTGGGATACAGTGTCAGTCCCGTTCGCGACTACTCAGCGGGCGTACGTGGATTTCAGCAACGAGTTTGACACTTTGTCTCCCACGATGGTAAGAAATTGGTACTGCATTTATTTATTCTATAGTTCTTGGTTTTTGTACATGGCTAATCGTGTGTTCGCTTACTAGGTGTCCTGGGAGCCTTACTCCGAGCCACAGGTTCGAGCGCTACCGCTCAGCACCATGTGCCGCAGGGACTCCCATATTTTGAGGATGAGGTGTCCGCTGATCTGCTTCTATGCCGTGGAGATTCACCTCCCCCACAGAGTTGCGCGGCAGTTCGGCCTCGTGCAGTTCTTCCCCCCAGAGGGGATGTCGACTTCTGTTGAGTTGCACAAGTAAGTAACAATTTAAAATTCTTTTGGTTCATACTAACAACTATTGTTGACATCTGCTATATGTACAGGTTCGACAGGGTCCGCCAACGAAAGGTGACGGACTTCGCTGATCACCACCGACAGTACGTGCAGTGGTGGAGGAAGATGGAGGACAACTGCGAGCCGGACAGTACCCCCCACAGTAACGCCAGCTTCCGGGATTACTTGTCCTGGTACCACACTGCCACGCGCTACAGGCTGAGGCAGCAGTGGACCGATGTCGACTACGCGGACCTCGCTTCGTCCGAGGACGAGGACACTGCGTACGACAGGCGTGCGAGGGAGGGCACAGTGGTCGAGGCCGCTCCGATTCTCAATCGAGTGGTACGGAAAGCATGATATTTGCAATATTTTGGTTCCATACGTTTATCTTGCACTTATGTTTACTTATTTCTTTAGGGGACTTCTCTCCAAACCTCGGTGCGTGAGATCGACGAGGTTCTCGGCCACCTGGACAGCGAGAGCCACCCCCTGAGGGACTTCCTGCAGGTACGAAGATAATTCGTTAGGTTAGATCGATTCAGCATGTATGCAATTATGACATATCATTACTTGCAGAGACTTCGACGTCGCCTCGGTCGGGCGGCAGGTCGGTGTGGTTGCCGCGCACGCACGGACGTCGCATCACCACCGGCGGCCTCCCAGCGCTCGGGTGCCGCTGCAGCCTCGTCGTCACACGTCGGCACGCGCCAGTCCACGAGGAGCTCGTCACGCACTCCGACTTTCAGTCAGGGCGATGACGACGACGACGAGGCGGAGCAGGATGACGAGGAGGCGGAGCATGAGGACGAGGAGGCATCTACCCACGACGAGATTGGGATGTCGCAGATGCCCGACGCACCATCTACTCAGGCTTCCCAGCGGCCTCGTCGTTCGGCCCATCCCCCGAGCACGTACACTCCAGGGTCTGATGCCTTGGCCAAGGGCAAGGGAAAGGCCAAGAGGCAGTGAGAGTGACTATTCTGTGCACTGAGACGTGTTATGTAATGTTTTGAGACTTTTGATAGTTATATGATGTTATGTGATATTTTGAGACTTTTGATAATTATGCGATGTTGTCATTTGAGTTGTTCAGATGTTTTATGTGTGAATGTATATGTATGTGTGTATGTGCATATGTTTTGCGGAAAAAACAGCAAGGTTTACTGTTTTTTCTACAGGTGAAGCTAGCACGGCGCCAGATCCTTTGGCGCCGAGAGGTTTATATACGGCGCCAGGGTATTTGGCGCCTTTTGCGGTGCCAAAGAATATTGCGCCGTATATAAACCTTTCGGCGCCGAAGAATCTGGCGCCGTGATAGCTAAATATGACGCTAGAAGATTTGGCGCCGTGATAGCTGGACTTGCACTGCAAAATTCAGGCTAAGTCCCAGAGCACGGCACCATGGCCTTTAGCGCCCAACTTACACGGCACGGCGCGATGTGATTTGGCGCCGTGCTATGCCACCGTGGATCCTACGTGGCCATTTACGGCACCAAAGCATATGGCGCCGTGCCATGTACCCTGGGCGCCATATGCTTTGGCGCCGAGTGAAGGGTCTATTTTTGCAAATCTTTTCTTCAGGGGTCCATATGTAAAAAACTTTCAAATTTTGGGCTAAAAAGCAAAAATTTTACTGTAGGATATGTATGATATTGCCAAGAGAGAGTTTGTTGTGCTTGCCCTGGATGGCAGCAATTATCTAACCTAAGAACCTTGGAGCAACTATTAAAGATATTCCTAGTAGTAGCAATAATGGTGATGTTGTTGTGCTTACCTCGTTTGAAAAGAGTCAAGATTTGCTTTTCTTGAGGCATCACATTAACTCAGCCCTGAAGAATGAATATATGACTAAGCGAGACCCAAAGGTCTTATGGGACTCCCTAAAGGAGCGTTATGAGAAACAAAAGTCTGTTTTCCTCCCAAAGACAAGATGCGACTGGATGAATTTGCGCTTCCAAGACTACAAGATTGTGGCTGATTACAACTCCGCCTTACATCGTATTATCACTCAACTAAGACTCTATGGCAAGGAGGTCATAGATGAAGATATGATTGACAAGATATTGTTCACTTTTTATGCTAATAATATGAATATGCAAAGGCAGTATCGTCACTCAAAATACCTGAAGTATTCAGAGTTGATCGATGTGCTGCTAATTGCAGAAAGTGAAGATGAGTTGCTCATGAAGAATCATTCATCTCTTCCTACTGGGAGCATGGCTGCGCTTGAAGCTCATGCCAATGCTTACAAGAAAGGGAACAAGCAGAACCATGGAAAGGGTTTTGTTCAGAGAAGTGGAAAAGGCCATAAGCATGTAGCTTTTAAGAAAAAACCTAAGCATAAGATAAATGGGAAATCATAGAAGAAAGACCAAGGTGGTAATTATGGAGAGTAGGGGCAGTCCTGCTATAGATGTGGAAATGCAGGACATTGGTCTCACAATTATCACACCTAGAAGCATCTCATTAACCTCTACCAGTAGATGAGTGGAGGGAAAAAAACCCAAGGGTGGTCCAGAGTCTCACTTTGCTGCAGAATTAGCAAACAACCAGGAGCTTGATGGGCATCAAGCCATGGCTCTTGATGATAAGCATGGATACTCAATTATGAAGGACACCACTGAGGATGTCCAGATATATGATGATGATCTTCTTAGAGAATAGTATGAGACCAATATGGGGACTCAAAGTAGTCTTCCAATTTGTATCTTAGCTATTATTATATACAGACATTTATCCATTAAAAGTGTGTGTATTTAGTTTACATAAAATTCTTGAAGAACTATAGTTATTGTAAACTCTAGAAGAGCATGGTTTACATTTGCATGAAGACATATGCATTTATTCTCATATTTTAATCTTGTATGGAATAAACTTATGAATTGTATATCTGACATTGTAAATAAAATAAGGCATTGCCTATTAGAAAGAATTATTTAAAATGTGCTCTTGATATCCACTAAGCCTCAAGGTTATTTATCCACTAGTACTTTGTGTGCATTGATGCCTTGTAGGCAAGAAAAAATAGAATTTCCTAGCAGTACATGCACAAATGGAATTTATTGTCTTTATGTCTATCCCTGAAGAATCATTTTGGATAAACAAAATTGTATAATCCTCGCATGAGTATAGAATAACTTGCATCCTAAAACTTGAAGTCTATATGATTCTACTCATAGCCACATTTTTGCTAAGTCAGCAACTCTATAAGCTGAAATTTACAGGGTATATGTTGGTTTCATGCTGTTGGGGGGAGGGTTCCCGCGCCACCTCATGCACTTAATCACCTCAGAGCGATGACACCCGTTGGAGGGTCTACCCTGAGCCAAGTTCGTAAGGCCAACCTTGGCGATGTTCACGAGACCAACCCCAGAGGAGTCCAGGGCCAACCCCGAGCGAGGTGCGCAAGACAAACCCTGAATGGGTCCAGGGCCAACCCCGAGCGAGGTGCGCAAGACAAACCCTGAATGGGTCCAGGGCCAACCCCGAGCCAAGTACGTAAGACCAACCCCTGGGCGAGTATTGCAAGACCAACTCTAGAGGGGTCTAGGGCTAACCCCGGGCGAGGTGCGCAAGATCAACTCCGGAGGGGTCTGAAGCCAACCCCGGGTGAGATACGCAAGACTCACCCCAGAGGGGTTAGAGTCAACCTTGGGTGAGGTACACAAGACCAACGTCGGAGGGGTCTAGGGCCAGCCACAAACCAACCTAAGAGTCCCAGACATGGCAAGGTCCATACAGGGCAAATGTCATAGATACCCCTGGGAGTAAGCTAGGCCCCGTAGGCAAACTTGTAACCTCACACATCTCCCCCTCCCCTCTATAAATAGTACCTCTTATAATGGGAGGGGAGGCCATTTTGTACACTCGTATTAGATGATCTTGGATATTTGGGTGCTTCTATTTGAGTCCCTCTGCATCCCCAGTGGTCTCTACATTCGACCAAGGGTGTTTCTAAGTTTACTGTTCGAATTCATACCAACGACAGTTGGCGTTGTCGGGACTCAGGCGAGAAGTCATGCTGCTCACGAAGGGGAACGCTCCGCTCTGGCCTCCAGGGTCACCTCCATGCTCTGATATGGCCTTCATCCACACCCACCGCGCGGAGGCCCTCTGGGTCCGAAGTACGTCACGCCCCCAGACCCTCTCTAGGGTTCACTGCCTTGGTGGCCCAGACAAAACCCCTTCGGGATTTTTTTTTTTTGCCTAAGCATCACGGCCCCCCTCTGGGGTTCTTTACTTTGGCATGCTGGACAACATTTGGACTTTTCTACATTAGCACGTGGACTTCGCCGAGGTTGGATATGCAAAGTCCAAAGCTAGAGGAGGCGCGTGATGGTCTGTCTCTCCTCCACCCTAGAGCGTGATCATATGTACTTTAACATATAATCAGGTACTCCTCCAACCCAGCCTCGATAATACACAGTTCTCTCTACAATATTTAATGTACACATGTGAAATCCAAAGTTGCTGGCTCATTACTACACCTGATGGCCTGTCACTTTGAGTTGGTCTGTATGTCTATAAGCATTGATTCCCTCAAAGTGTAAAAACTACCAATACTCGTTGCTAGCATCAGACCACTAGTTGGCTTGTGCATGCCTATCTCCTGCACTCCTACTGCCCACCAAATAGCATTCCCTTGACCGAGTAGCAGAGGCCATGGACTCTTACACTCCCATTGCCCACCCAACAGCCTTTACTGTGACTGAGTGGTAGAGCCATGTGTGCTAGTCCCCTCCCAATTCTTCACGCTCTGTTTTTAGATAAAGGATATAAAATCCGGCCTCTATATCCACGAGGGATATATGCAGCCAAGGTTACACGTAGCCAAGATTACACGAGCTCTTAGGCTCAAAACCTCAAAACTGAGGAGCAAAAAACAACAAAGAAGAGCGCTTAAGGACTATGAAAAAAAGCTAGAAAGACTAAACTTCAGAACTTCTTCTCCATCCTTGCTTTCAATCAAGTCTCTAACCCCATCCGACTGTGCCATCCCAACTTCGGTCTACTTAACGTGAATAAGGACCTCCGAGGTGACGCCTCCAAGAAGGCGACTAGGGTCGCCGACGCCGCCTGCCTCATCGAGGCAAGGTTTTCACCTGGAGATCAGCAAACATGAGGGCTATGGAGTGCCATGACAACACCTCCAGGAAGGTAAATGGCGCCCGAAGGCGTCATCGTTGTCGAGACCGGTAAGATCACCGGTAAGGCTTTCGCCAGCACCTCCACAGCACCCCACGCACTACCCAGCCACAAAATAGACCGCCACCAACACACCGGGGTCTTGCTCGCCTCAAGGCCATGACATAGCCACCCTTAAACTCCACGATGAGTTGCTTCCTGCAAAATCCGCCTCTGTAGAAACCACCATGCGACGCCTATGCGCCATCACTGAGCAGATCCAGGGGCATGAGCCACGGGTCTGCGTCCGCTTGGGGTTCTTGATTTCTTTGCTGCTGCTGATATTAATCCTCGATGGCGCCGAGCTCCATCGCTGCCCTCGCACTCCAGGATCGCCACTAGCCTGGACAATCAGCTTCTTACCCCACGAACTGTTCTCCCACTTGTTCTTCACATCAGCTTCCTCCATTGCCATATCAGGGGCATCCACAAGTGCCCGGTTCTGGTCGACGACGTCGACGATGACGACGAGGCGACCATAGTCCTTGCCGTAGTTCACCAGGGCCACCCGCCCGATCTCCACAAACCTCTTGAACGGCATCTTTGCGGCAGTCGGAGAAAGGCGGCGGCGCGGAGCTGGAGTGAGGCGACGCGAGGGCGGCTGGAAAGGCAAACCGGCCCCCAGCTCCGCCGCAACAGCAGGCTCCGCAGCCCGCTGACCCCAAACCTCCTCCCTCCCCCGCCGCCGCCGCCGCTGCCGTGGACACCAAGAGCCACCCTGCTAGCACAAAAGGCCCCCTCGCCATCCTCCTCCTCGCCGCCTTCGCAGCCGCATCCGCCAAGACAGCGCGCCTCCTCCGGCGACGCGATGAGAAGACCCCGCAGCGTGCGGCCGCCGCGGCCCACGAGCGACCTCAAAACGTCCTCCTGCTGGCGCACGGGCACGGGCCCGCCGCCGCCGACGCGGCGGCAGAGGAAGCGGCGCAGGCGGCCGCCGCAGCGCCTACCGGCCCCGCGGCGGCGGCGGAGGTGGTACTCTGGGCTGGAGGCCCGCTGGTGCTTGGATGGGACCGAGGCTGCCTCCGCGCGCTCGAGCCCTAGGAGTGCGCCTCCAGCCTCCACAACGACGACACGCCCCAGGCCGCCCGCCACCACTCCCCCCCGCAGATCTGGGCTGAGAGACGCCAGATCCGGCTACCAGGCCGCCGGATCCGCCACCGGCGAGGGTAGCCGTTGGCTCCGGCGACGGCGAGGAGGCGGGATCCGGGCAGGGGCAGCCCACTGCCTACTGAGGGGAGAGGCCCGAGAAGAAAAACGCCCCGCCGCCGCCCTCCTTGCGGCCACCGGCGACCGGTGACGCGCTCTGGCGACGGCGAGATGCAGTTAGGGAGGAGGAGCGCTCAGAGAGGGAGGAGACGAAGCGCCTAAAAGGCCGTATCTCATTTCTTCACGCTCTGTTGAGTTCTTTTTTCGTGTTCTTCCACACGACCACTTTCCCACCTACTCCCATGAGTCGCTCCTCTAGTCAAATCAGCCACATTGACCTGGTGTGGTTCTAGAACCCATTGGTGCATATCACGATGGCACTGGACACCACCACGTCGAGTGACTTCTACTTTAGCGACCCAAACAACCTCGGCAACTTCCCCAACACAGGCTTCATTTACTTCAAGGGCACTGCCAGGAACGCCCACACCATGATGTACGGGCACGCAGCGAGGCGGTGGTTCCTAGGGGACCACGACTAGTTTGTCTTCAATGTGATCAATTGCAAGCTCGTGGCGGTGCTCAATGTCTAGATCAGGTTCATCGATAGTGCTACTGTCAATGGGTTCTGCAAGCTCGAGCGTGACTTGAACCGAACCGCCACTGTGCACATGACCTGCTACATCGGCTTCGAGAACAAGTTGCACGATCATGAGAACATAATCTAGGACTAGAAGAGGTACATGGCATAGTCATCGTGGGAGTGACGGATGGGGAAGCTCGGGTGGACGTTCCAAAGGGGAAGATGCATACATTGATTGATTCATGAGGCAGTTCCATAATCCATACCGTGCATGGTTCTTGCAAAGTTGCAGTGCCAGCTTTGAGATTCATGTTCAAATATATCATGGAGGAACTAAGGAAGAAGCAGGTCTCCTACTATTGCTGTTGTTTCATCTTTGTTCATATTTTCAGAAATTAGCATACATGTTGTACTATAGTCCACTACTCAAACCCCTCCTGGACTGCGCCTCCTAGACCTGGACTCCTCTGGCATCCGAACCCCTCCCAGACCACGCCTCCCTCCCGTATGCTGAGGATTTGGAGGAGGATGGACGGAGAGCACTCACTGTTTGGGAGAAAGAGTGAGGTGTTGGAGGAGGAACAACAAGGCAGCGAGGAGATGTATGTGACGGGATCCAAGGAGACATTTAGACATTTTGTAATGGGACCTGAGGAGAATACGATGGGCCAATTTTGAGGTTGGGCACATATTTTGAGACACCCTTTTTGCTCATCTCCAATAGTGGTCCTCAATCATCTTGTCATGTCGGCAAGCTCTAACATGTCTTGATGGCTTGGCCTTGGCATGGTTCAACTCAGCCTCAATGGTTTTGCCTTGGCCGAACTTCGCTTCACCTCAATGGTGTTCCTTTGACTAGGGGCTCCCCTAGCTCGATGGATTCACCTCAGCGAGCTCTAACACGTCTTGATGGTTTCACTTTAGTGTGGTTCAACTCGGCCTCGACGACTTTGCCTCGGTTGAACTTCACTTCACCTCAACAGTGTTTCCTCTACTAGGGGCTCTATGGGTTCACCTCGGTGAGCTCCAATATGCTTTGATGGCTTAGCCTCGATGTGGATCAACCCGGCCTCGACGGCTTTGCCTCGGCTAAGCTTCACTTTGCTTCGCCTCGATGGTGTCTCCTTGACTAGGAGCTCCCCCTAGTGTGATGGATTCACCTCGGCAAGCTCCAACACACCTCGAGGGCTTAGCCTCTACTTGGTTCAACCCAGCCTCGACAGCTTTGCCTTAGCCGGGCTTCGCTCGTCTTGACGGCATCTCCTTGACTAGGGGCTCCCCCTAGTGCGATAGCTTCACCTCGATGATTTCCAATACGCCTCGATGGCTTAGCCTTGGTGTGGTTCAACTTGGCCTCGACGGCTTCACCTCAATCGGGCTTCGCTATGCCTCAACGGCATCTCCTTGACTAGGGGCCCTCCTAGTGCAATGGATTCACCTCAGCGAGCTCCAACACACCCTCATGGCTTAGCCTAGGTGTGGTTCAACTCGGCCTCGATGGAATTGCCTCGGCTAAACATTTCCTCACCTTAATTGTGTCTCCTCGAGTCTAGGCTCCCTCTAATTCAGTGGATTCACCTCGGCGAGCTTCAACATGCCTCAATGGCTTGCCCAGGTGTAGGATCAAGAATAACTAACTAAAGGGGGGTGAATAGGAGGTTCTAAAAATTCTTCCTAACTAAATGCTAATTTCTATAATTTAAGAACTTAGCAAGATTTCTACCACAAATCAAAACTTGCATAATTCTAGTAATACTAAGGCACCACAAGCTAAGTCTCTACAAATATATTTTTAGCACAATAAGATATGGTGAATTCAATTGGTAGAAATATAAGTACAGAATAGTAGAGACAATGAAATAACTAAAATAAAGACAAGCGATGTTTTTGACGTGGTATCGAAGACTTGCCAGTCTTCACTAATCCATATTGAGAAAAGCCCAACGAATTGGACCGGCTCTATGAATTAAGCATCACTCCTCAAATTCACTAGTGGTTGTTCTTCCTCCACTCTAGAGATGGCAAACATCGAGTTACTCACAAATGGCGCTGGGCCTCTTCACAACCTTCTTGAAGAGATCACCGTGCAAACCTCTGCTAAGCCATCTAGGTGTCGACAAACACCAAGAGTTACAAACTACGGAGATTGCTACCATTTATTTCATCCATAGTTCTATGCCTCAGTCACTTTCCCTACCACCAATAATCCACCGTTACCCACCTATCAACCTCTCCCACTCCACAACCAAGCCAACACACTAGCACTGCCATCTTCTACGATGGATATCACCGCCAAACATCACATGCCATCTCGGCAGCTGCAATTCCCCTATTGCCTATTTGGATAAGCACCACAATCGTCCCTATCTCATCAAACCTTCATCTCTTGTCGTTGACTTCAGCGAAGTTACAGTTGTTGCCATCCCTGTTCTGTTGGACTGCGACTGATGAATTTTGTCTGCACTGTGCAAGATGGCGGTGGACAGTGGAGATGCCAACGCAAACGACATACATGGTTTCGAGTTTGAGAAGTCGTTTGGAGAATTCGCTTCAGAAGCTACTTCATTTTGTTTTGATTTTCAAAGAAGCCAAAAAACCAAAAGTCCAAAAGAATAGGGCTAATACCAAATCTGCGGTCGATGGCACCCTTCGCTACCTCGAATCCTCGACTAATACTAGTTCACAGTTGCCTTGATTCTAAGGTTAGTGTTTGGTGCTAAACCCCAAAGGGGAATTGAAATCTATGCATGAACCTCAAATCAAATCAAAGGCTGAAGAATTGTTTGATTGAGGTAAGATATTCATCACTTTTCTTATTTATTTTGAGTTATATTATTTGTTTGGGTGCTACATAAATATCTTATGAACTAGTAAGCGTGCATGTGCAATACAAGTTCCCCAAATATATCTTGCTTTAAAATAATATTCATGATAGTCAATCCAAACTCCTAAGAACCACAGAGCAGAGGCTACACTGCCTCGTTTTTGTTTTTGTTTCCATTTCCATTCAAAATGATATTGGAAAAAATTGTACGTTTCACTTTCATTTCCCTTCAAAATGATAGTTTTGTGGAAAACTTGTGGTCAATTCAGTGACATCAACTAGTTTACGTTAAGAAGTTTAAAATGTCTTAAGATGTCATCAAGATCCATATCAGAACTATAAGAAATAGAAAATAAAAATATATGAAGTTGTGCTCCAATGATGTCCCAATTTTAGCATGTCCACTTAAGTTTTCACAGAAAATTTAGGAACAATCTCTACTAGTATAAAATGGGAGTTTGTTTGTTCACCTCCCCTCCCCTCCCCATGTGTAGGTTGTTCATCCTTTCCACCGATCGCACAATCCATGGGAAAAATCAGCCCTTAAGAAAACCATAACAAAATGATGCACATTGACTAGTCGCTTGCTTCTCAACCACTCCCCACGACGCATTCCCTCATAGAGGGCTCCACCCACCTCCTCCCCTTTGCCCGCATAAATCACTCCCATAGTATACAGTATGAATTGATTTATCCCATAATGTATAAATTGATTTCTTTATGTTATCAATCAAAACCGTAAATCACTTCCACAACTATACAGTATGAATATATTTTGCTTAACTGAATATATTTTGCTTAACTGTTGTATACTACCATATGTAGAAAATCACAACAAAACATCCAAAAGGTTGTAAAAATTCTTTTGGGCTTTGGTGCCTTGTGTTTAATAATGAGCAAGACAATATTGTGCCTAAGGTTTCTTCCTGAACATTTTGGTCAAGCTTATCCTATTTGTGGACTCCTCATGCATTTCAAGCTGTAAGGAGTAAATTAGGATAATTGCATCAATGCAAAACAATAATTATGGAGTATAAGTAAACAACATCTTAATGGGAAAATTTGTAATACCCTAGCCCGTTAGTGTGAAGGCCCATGTGGCCCATGTGGAGTGGTGGTGGAATTAGTCCCACATTGCTTATCTAATATAAATTGTAGTAGCATATAATACTTTTTGGATAAACATAGCACCTCTGGGATAGCCATTTTACACGAAGCGAGGATAAAAGGGTAAGTGATGCACTATGTATATTTGGGCCTACCCCACGGTGGGCTGAGCTTTGAGTAGATTTTAGGCTAAGGTGTTATAGATGGTATTAAAGCCTCAACCTTCATTGCATGGGCACGTGTGGGACAGGGGTGCAGGCATATGGTGCATGCTGCGTGTAACGACCCATGCCATCACTATCTTAGGTAATAGCACAGTATGTAGTTATTACCTGATAAAATAAAATAATTATTATTTTATCAAATAATAGGCCACATCAGAGTTTTATAGAAGAAAAATAGATAGAGACGATATAATATTATTGTAATACTATTGCCACGCAGGGCTACAGTCCTAAATAGGGCTTAACAAGTTCTGCCCAAATATTATAAAGCTTGTAAATAACAGTGGTTCCTACTAATAATTATACAAATATGGAGACTAGTAGATAGCTACACACTAATGTACTCGTGTTCACTTAAACAATTTCCGGCCACCGCCTACTCATCCCAACTTCTATACAAGGCATCTGTCTCATACATGTCGTACTCTAGGTCCTCTGCACTCCATCAAGTTATTGTAACATTCTGATTTTCAGTGCCTTTTTAAAGTTTTTAAAATAAAAAATAACAATTTGGAATTTTCTTGAATTAATTAAGGCCCCGCTCGGTTGGGCTGAAAAGCTGTGGCTTATGGCTGAAATTTCACTGTAGCTGAAGGTAGCTTATTTGGCGTAATTAAATTTAAAAAAAATAAAAAATATGCTAGCTCATCACGGACAACGCAAATGAATACGGGAAAAAAGAACCAGCAAAAAAGCTCAAAAAAGCCAAAAGTTCAGAAAAAGATGAAATTTATGAATAGTGAAAAATAAGCCATAAGTTGAAACTGAAACGAGAGGGGCCTAAAGCTTAAATTGAATTTTTAGAAATTAAAAATATTTAATGTGACTTAAATAAATTTTAATTAATTCAAAACCTATTTTATTTGGGTTCCTTGTGATGCAAAGAATTGTTCTGTATTGTCTTGGATTTCTTAGAGTTTATTTGCTATTTCTTTGAGCTCAATTGAATTTATCCCATTTCTGAAAACCAGAAATTCCTAAAAATCCCAAAAAAAAAGTCCATCGGGCCGAATTCCCTATTCTTTGGCCCATTTCTCTTTTTGGCCCATCCTACATCCTTTCTTCTTTCGGCCTATTACCTTCTTCCCACGCGCAAGCCTTGCTCCGTCTCGGCCCACCTTGTCATCTCCATGAGGCCCAGCTCGCTCGCTTGAGCCCACCCGCCAGCTAGACGCTCCCACCAGCCTCGCTAACCATCTGATCAGCCTAACGCTCGCCACATGTTGCTTTCGCCGTTTCGCGTCGACCCCGCGTCGTCTTCTTCGCGCAGCCTCCAACATGCATGCGTCTTCCTTGTCCAAGACTCCTCTATGTCCACGCAGGTCACGACGCCACCGCTGTTGCCTTGGCATGTACACCATGAACTCCACCTCGCCCTGGCTTTAAATAGCGCCCCTCCCCTCTACCCTCTCCGCCCCGAGCCACTTTTCCTAGAAAAAACCTAGGTCGAACGGAATCACGACAAAGTCATCGTCGCCCTTCCCACCGTCAGTGAACAATTGGCTTTGCACCGGTAAGTTCCTGACCCCCATCGTCTTCTCTTTCAGCCTCGTTGTGCTTCCCTCTTCCTCCATGCTTCACCAAGGCTCGAAATCCCCCGAAGCTCCACTTCCGCAATGCGCCTGATCCAGCCGCCGCTTGAACCTCGCTGCCTCTGACTGTGCCATCCTCATTGTTGTGTTTGCCGCAATGCCCTCTCCCTCCTCCCTGTCTCGCCGACCCAAGCCGCGCCGCCATTCACCGTCCCGAATATCACCAAAGACCTTCCGCAGACGTCACAGCCACCTCAGCGCCTCCATGGCCGTGGACTAGAAACAACACCCTCCACCAACTTAACTATATACAACAAAACAATACACGTACTAAGCACCGTTTGTGATTTATTCTAACTGGTGTAGCATCCGGGATTGTCGTTTGAGCCATGTTTTTTTTGCTAATAATAATGTTATTTTCCTTGATCTGATTGCATGGCCTCTAGTTAGTCTTGAGTACGGGACGGGACCTGTGGATTATCACGCAGTTGTGGCATAGCTAGATGAGCGCATCCGAGCCGCATGATCGAGATACTCTCGAGCTAGTGGTTGACGTGCGGCTCCGGCGATGAGCTGCACGCACGCCGATTTCACGAGCGCAGAGGTAGGACTAGAGCTGGGACTTGGGCCGAGCCGTGCCGGCACGGCCCGAGCCCATCGTGCTTCGTGCCACTTCGTGCCGTGCCGACTCGGCCCAGTCATCTCACCGTGCCGTGCCGTGCCAGCCCACGTCGTCTCCGGCCAGGCCCAAGCCCGGCCCAAAGCTCACCGTGCCAGCGTTCGTGCCGTGCCAGCCCAAGCCCAGCCCGAAATTACTATACGCGAACGCGGTGGCGACTATCGTCATCTTCCTTTCTCTCATACCCGCCTCGTTTAAAACTAGTTGAAATTAAATTAATTGCATAAAAACATAGGCACGCAACAACATCAATATTTCGGGAAAAAGTGAAATTTCTTTAATATTTTAGAAATACAATGTTACTGCCTCGTTAAAAACCTTACGCCCCAGAGTGGGGTTTCCCGAGTAAGGAAAAGAGTACAGTAACAATATATGTATATACAAAATATTACAACATGCGTAGATAATATCTACTCGGCAATGTCTAGGTCAGCATACGCTTGTACGATTTCGGGATCCTCCAGTTGATGTTGTTCCCGCTCTTTGGCTAATTCCCAGTCTTTGGCACATGTGATTGCCTCCACCATCCTGGACGTAAGGGATGATCTTCTCTCTTCTATTATTCTCCCTACCGTACTGAATGTCGCTTCTGAAGAGACAGTGGACACTGGTACCAGGAGAACATTCCGTGCGAAATGTGATAGCACAGGAAAGATTCGCTTGTTGTTCTTCCACCACTCGAGCAAGTCTATCTTGCTTCCATCAGTAAGATCAGGATCAATGTTTGCAAAATCATGCTCCAAATAGTGGTTCAACTCCGAGATAGAATTCCACTTGGAGGATGCCTGAGACTGAGAGGACGAAGAAGTAGACTTGCTCTTTAGTTTCTTCCACAAGTGTCTGAAACCTGTCTTCCCATGTTGTGTCTGCTGTGAGACCTCCGATCTTCCGCTGCTGGCAAACTTATCATGATACAAACGAAAAACACGAAAAAACTCATGTTTGACATGTTCGAAAGCTTCTGAAAAATCTAAGCCAAGACATTCACCTACCCCCTCCATAGCTTCCTGTAAACCTGCCAACTTTTTTGTAGGATCAAAAATAATAGCAAAACAATACAGGTGTGAAAGAGAACCAAAATATTTAACAAATTTTTCTTCCATTGCTACGACGGCATGGTCTAAAATAGCATCGTCCCTAGATTTAGCAATTTAATCTGCAATTAACCAAATAAACTCTATAACTAAGCAAGAGGTAGGATAATAAATACCAGATAAAACCTTTGTTGCTTTATAAAAAGGTTTTAAAAACTCTCGAAAATGACTAGCAACCTGCCAATCTGAACTAGTAACTAGCAATTTATTATTTTGACAGTTAGCATTGACAAAAACGGATATGATATTTTCGTAACCTTGTATATTTTTTAGCATGATATATGTTGAGTTCCACCTCACCTTCATGTCAAGGCCAAATTTTCTTGGCTCTTTCCCATTAGCTGCACAGTACTCCGCGAACCTAGCTACCACTTGTGGAGAACTTGCGAGGTAACGAATAGCATCACGAATACTGTTCAGATATAGACCAATTACTTGCATACCATCTTGAACAACAAGATTCAAGATGTGGCATACACATCTCTGGTGGAGGACATAACCACCAATA
The DNA here is from genome assembly GCA_017311315.1 of Dendrocalamus latiflorus. Classification (NCBI taxonomy): domain Eukaryota; kingdom Viridiplantae; phylum Streptophyta; class Magnoliopsida; order Poales; family Poaceae; genus Dendrocalamus; species Dendrocalamus latiflorus. The sequence continues at coordinate 13,549,562 of CM029663.1, forward strand.
TATGTTTGTAATCTTGGGGTGAGGATGTTCATAGCCGTTGTGTTTGCTGATGCGTTATCTAGAGTTATAGAAGCAATTTTATTATCTATCTTAAACTCATCAAGTACATATAATATACGCTCGGCAATTGCCTCTCCCGTGTGCGATTCATTTATTAATTTAAATCCTATGACTCTTTTGTTTAGTTTATAATTATCATCTAAATAATGAGCTACAACACTAAGGTATGCACTTCTTTGATGGGATGATGTCCAAATATCGGAGGTTATGGCAAAAGAATATTGAACTTGTTGGAATTGTTGTTTTAACTCTACCAGTTCTTTTTGATATATCCGTAAAATATCGGATGTAGTAGTCCTCCTACTAACATGTTGGTACTGTGGGCAAAAGCCGTGTTGGATCATTCTTTCGAACGTGCGGCTTTCACCCATCCTAATCGGCTGATCTTCTGAAACTATATATCTAGCAATTTCCTCACGTGCATTAAGCGGGTTGTATACCCAAGTACTTACAGAGCCATCGGCCTCGAAGTTTAGCTGTGTTTGTACTCCTCCTCCCCCTCGGCCATATGCCGCCATCTTGCGTAAGCATGCTTTGTAGTGGCGGTTCAAGTGTCTTGTCCCTACAGCTGTATGAGCACTTAATTTAGCATTACAATAATTACAAGTTGTGATATCTACCGTTTCACCGTCTCGGATTTCCTGGCTCCAAGTCATGTGCTTCCAGCATTCCGCCCTTCGTGTAGACCCGCCAATGTTGGCGTCTGTGGACGGGGGAGAGAATTCTGGTGTCCCCGTTGCTCCCTGGTACTCCTCATAGCCCTCTGTACCGTCCATGTGACGGTCAGCGACGGCGAGAGCTTACACTAAGTCGTCCCACTGTCTTTTTCGAGCTTCGAATCCTTTGCATACTGCTTGATTGCTCCCTGGTACTGCGGCTTCTTGGTAACATGATGATTAGTTAAAAAATAAGAAGTAATAAATAAATAAATAAATAAATAAAGAGTATAAATGCAGAAAATATAGGAAATAAACTTGTGAAATGAGAAGAAATAAATAAGAAGCTGGGTGAAGAAATGTGAAGCGGAGTGAAAAAATTGAGCTTGTTAAATCACAGATGCTGGGAAGAAACTGCAGAGCGGAGGGAGTGAAGAATGAATCTGTGATTCTGGGCAGCAACTGCAGAGCGGAGGGAGTAAATTTACAACCATACAATTGGAACGTTATCTACTAAACGTTACATGAACGTTGTCTCTTGTCTGCCATATGTTACAACATAGATTCCAAATGTCTAACTTCTCAGCTTTTTTTTTCAATCCAACAGTTCCCCTCTTTTTTTCTCTCTCCGGCGCCCCTCTTTTTTCCACCGCCCAACCACCCCCACTCTGCCACGTCGCCCGGCCACCCACTCCCTGTCCTCCCGCGCGTCAAATCGCCTCTCGCCCCTTCAGTCCTTTTCCTTCCCCCGCGGCCCCGCGCACAGCCCCCTGCCTCCCTCGCCGCCCGCCCGCACCGCGCCCTCCCTCCCTCCGGGCCCCCCGCCGCCGTCGCCTCCTCTCCCCGCCTCCCCAGGTGGCCGGGCCCCTCCCTCCTCCCCCCACCTCCCCCGCTGCCGCTGCCGCCTCCTCCTCCCCCCACCTCCTCCGCCGTCGCCTCCTCCTCTCCCCACCTCCCCTGCCGCCGCCTCCTCTCCCCACCTCCCTGGGCGGCCGGGCCCCTCCCTCCTCCCCCCACCTCCCCGGGCGGCCGGGCCCCTCCCTCCTCCCCCACCTCCCCCGCCGCCGCCGCCT